>CM056052.1:140477654-141807789 GCA_029574335.1 Rana kukunoris
TGGTGTTTTTATTACTAATATACCCATTGTAGATGCCTGCAGTACACCTGCTCTGCCCCTTTCCACAGGCCTAAACTTAGGTACCCTGTTTTGTATTTCAGGATTCAGGAAGCGCTGTCCAAGAAAGATTTCTGAAATGGTTCAGTTTTATGCAACACATGTCTATAACCAGTTTGAGCCCCTTAAGCATTACCAATATAAAAATATTTTTTAACCGCAGCATCAATAACTTTGAATAGTGAACACTCAAAAAAGTATTTGGATTTTAAATTCACTGCTTTATACGACTTAGTACCAGAGACAAAGCAACCATCAAAGTAGTTTTTTTTTTTTTTTTTTTTTTTAAACAAAAGGAAGGCCTGTGGAAATGTAGACAAATCAACTCAGAACTGAAAATGCTAGCAGCAAGTTGTGAATTTAGGTTCACAAAAGACATTCTAATTAGAGACGGGACAACGTTTAGAATCGGAGCCTTATCCGAGTGATAATCTATTCCAGGAAGAAGCTCTCAAATTAGAAGAGGCCTGATTCTATTAAATATGTTAGTGATAAAATAGTTGCTACTTATTTGAAGCTGATCTACATTCTAAATTCTTGAGTAAATCGGAGGAGGAATACACAGTTTCCAGCCTTGGAAACGTTCATCTGCCAGAACACATTCAGCTCTTCAAATGAGGCCTAACCGTTTTCTCATCTCCCCTTTCTGTTGATAATATTTTCAAACCACTTTGACGTGGCAAACAACATTCACTTTTCAACAGTCTTTTGAACCGGAAGAGCAACAGTAAACAGAAAAGGGATGGGGCGACCACAGAAAGTGATTTGATTCATGCGTGTTGCACCTAAGCCATGGCTTGATTAGAATGAATTGCCAGGTACTGGATGTCAACATGCAAGAACTTGTGGAGCTCTCTGAGCAGTTGGGACAATCGGCCTCCTAATAAGGACTCTCTCTGAAGACTCAGCTTTTTTAGCAGCTGAAAAGGCACATCAAAGGCCTATTTGTTCAACGAGGTTCTCTCTTCATCTTCTGCTGAATGCTATTAAAAGGGAAAAGAATAAAAGATATTAGTGCGTGCAGCTGATAAATTACCAAGGCTTTATCCCAGCAAATAATGCACTCTCTCCAGCCTCCATTGTTCCATGCCAGTGTTCCATTTGCTTGTACAATACAGTCAGGTGCTTATATAAATGCTCCCAGATTAAATTACAAGTTCTCCTTTGTCATAGACATCATTGTTATCAGCTACAAAGAATTTGTTATATATTTATATTTGTTCCATTATATATGATGTTCAGCTGTAGGGTCATCCAGAAAGCAGGGAGGTGCCTGTGTTCTGTACATATGCACAGCATTGTCTCATCCGAGCCCTTTGTCTGTTGAACAAACTGTCACAATTGTCATGCCTGACACGATGTGAGTATTACTGAGACATCTGAGCTTTGACAATAGGGAATAATGAAAATGAAAGATTGTGGTGGTTAAAGTAAACCTGCCAAAGAAGAAATATGTGGGGTAAGGTGCCAATGCTTACCTTCTTCCTTATATGCTAGCTGCCTGGATGTTGGGTTGAACCCCCTGGCTTCAGTACCGCCTACCTTGAACAAGAATGACGATCAGAGGGGTCAGGTGTCTTCATCTGTATTCTTGTTCCAGGTAAGTATTGAATCATTTTGGGAAGCAGTCAGGAATGGCAAAATTCATGTTTCACTAATCGAAGATTTCCTTTTAGATGTACTGTATACCCCTATCTAAATTATTAATTATTTTAAAAGCACAGTGGGGTTGATTTTATAAAACTGGAGAGTGCAAAATATGGTGCAACTGTGCATGGTAGCCTTTCACACTGGGGCGGGATTCGGCCGCTAGCGATGCGGTATTAACCCCCGCTAGTGGCCAATAAAGGGTTAATATCTGCAGAGGCGCATTGCGGGCAGTATTACAGCGGTTTCCCATTGTTTTAAATGGGAAGGAGCGGTGAAGGAGCGCTATACATACCGCTCCTCTCACCGCTCCAAAGATGCTGCTTGCAGGAGATTTTTTCCTTTCCTGCCAGCGCATCGCCTCAATGTGAAAGCCCTCCGGCTTTCACATTGAGGTTGCTGGGCAGGAGTTTTTCAGGCGGTATAGCAGCGCTATTTTTAGCGCTGTACCACCTGAAAAACTCCTAAGTGTGAAAGGGGTCTTACTTCAGCTTGTTCCTTTAACTGGTCCCCAACCGTCTCACTCAGATATACTGCAGCAGAATGGCTCTCCTGGGCAAAATCCTGTGTATATACAGCTTTGCCCAGTAGAGTCACCAGAGGGCGCCTGCTCGCTGGGAGCCTGATGCGTGTGGCTGGTGGGTGCGATCGCCGCCAGCCACGCGCAATCTTGTGCATTTGTTTGCTGCAAATTCGATAAGCCACGGAACACCCTGTTAAAGTCTATGGGAGAAATCTAAAGTGCAAATTTTAAAGGCTCAGGCCTCGTACACACGACCGAGGAACTCATTGGAAAAGACACATTGTTTTCCTTGACGAGTTCCTTGTTAGGCTTGTGGAGAAACTTGACAAGCTGTCTTTGCGTACACACAGTCAAGACCAACTCCCTCGTTCTCAAACGCGGTGACGGCAGGGGAAGTTCGATTCCACTGGCACAACCCTTGGGGCTGCTTTTGCTAATCTCATGTTACTGCGTGTTAAGTAAAAGTTTGGTGAGAGACAATTTGCACTTTTCAGTCTGTTACAGCGTGACAAATGTGCTATCTCCATTACGAATGCTACTTTTACTGAAGGTGCGCTCCCGTCTCATACTTTATTCTGAGCATGTGCAGGTTTCAAAGCATACACACAAACGTGTTTCTTGTTGAAAACCAGCCCGACGAGGAACACGACAAGAAAATTGAGACTTCCGACGAGGAAAAAGAGAACTTGTTTTCTTCTTTCCTCGTCGAGTTACAGGTCAGTTTTCTCCATGAAAAGCATACAGTACACACAACCAGTTTCCTCTGCAAAAAAGCTCTGTCACCAAGTTTCTTGATGGATTCTGTCGAGGGAAACGGTCGTGTGTACGAGGCCTAATATGCAAGTTATTGTCCTAAAAAATGTTTGGGGACCTGGGTCCTGCACCAGGGGACATGTATTAATGCAACTTTTGTTTTTTAAAAGGGCAGTTTTTTAGGGAGCAGTGAATTTAATAATGCTTAAAGTGAAGCAATAAAAGTGAAATATTCCTTTAAATGTTGCATGTTTCCTGTACTTAGAGCTGTCTCTGTACAAAGTGTAATTTCTGAAGGAAAAAAAATAATTTAAAACCGACTCGCGGCTATAATGAATTGTCGGCTCCCAGCAATTCAGAGAGAATTCATTCATAAAAAAAGTGTGGGGGTCCCCCCAAATCCAATTACCAGGCCCTTCAGGTCTGGTATGGATATTAAGGGGAACCCCGCATCAATAAAAAAATGACGTGGAGTTCCCCCAAATATCCATTCCAGCCCCTTCAGGTTTAAGGGGAACTCCACCCCAAATTTTAAAAAAAATGGCGTGGAGTTCCCCCAAAAATCCACACCAGACCCCTTATCTGAGCACGTAACCTGGTCGGCCACAGAAAAGGGGGGGGACAGAGAGCGCCCCCCCTCCTGAACCATACCAGGCCACATGCCCTCAACATGGGGAGGATGTCCCCATGTTAATGGGGACAAGGGCCTCATCCCCACAACCCTGGCCGGTGGTTGTGGGGGTCTGCGTGGGGGGGCTTATCAATATTTGGAACACCCCCAGATTCTGCCCCCCATGTGAATTGGTAATGGGGTACATTGTTCCCCTACCATTTCACAAAGGAAGTGTAAATAGTTGTAAAAAAAACACACACACACCGTGGAAAAAAGTCCTTTATTAAAAATAAAAAAAATTAAAAATCCAGCGGTGGTAATCCACTCTCGATCCCCGGGACTCCAACGTTGTCGGTATCCAGCGACGGGTGATCTCCTCTCCACCGGTGTCCAGTGATTAAAATATCCATCCAAGTAAGGGATCCAGAGAGCAGTATAGCCGGCCGCCTGTCTCCACAGGAGACTGCCCGGCGAATGACGCTGCTGAAGCTATGACATTTCTTGACCCCGTCCCCCTCTGACGCACCCTCTGCTACGTCTCTGGGGAAGCCCAGGCCTCCCCCTTGCATCAGAGGGGGTGGGATCACGTGACGGGTGGCCCCGCCTCACCAATATAAGAAATGTCATAGCTTCACCAGCGTCATTCGTCGGGCTGCGCTCTGCATCCCTGATGATCTTCTCTTTGCTGGACCGGAGAGGAGATCACCCATCACTGGATACCGACAACGTTGGAGCGGGGAGCCAGGACCGAGAGTGGATTACCACCGCTGGATTTTTTTTTTAATAAAGGACTTTTTTCCATGGTGTGTGTGCTTTTTTACAACTATTTACACTTCCTTCGTAAAATCTTAGGGGTACAATGTACCCCATTACCAATTCACATGGGGGGGCCAGGATCTGGGGGTTCCCTTTGTTAAAGGGGTCTTCCAGATTCTGATAAGCCCCCCAGACCTGAAGGATCTGGAATGGATATTTGGGGGGAACCCCACGCCATTTTTTTTAATTGATGGAAGGGTTCACCTTAACATCCATACCAGACCTATAGGCCTAGTAATTGAATTTGGGGGAACCCCACGCTTTTTTTTTTTATGAATGAATTCTCTCTGAAATGCCGGGAGCCGACAATTCATTATAGCCGCAAGTCAGTTTTAAATTACTTTTTTGCTTTCAGAAATGACACTTTGTGCAGAGACAGTTCTATGTACGGCCCCTACAATGACGACAGTGCAGTTAAACAGACATTAAGTAGGTAGGAGGCAGACTGCCTCCCCTTTGCATCTATAACTCTCAGTGCCATCATGGAGCTCCCCAATTTCAGGGCAGTGTGGGCTCAAGGACCAGTTGCTTTGGGAAAAGTGCAGGGGCCCCCCATGCAACTGGGGCCCCTGGGCAGTGCCCAGGTGTGCCCTCTAATTAAGACAGCCCTGCCTCCCAGTACTAGGTGGGGGCGCTTGAAAATGGATTGACAGTGGCGACCATGGATAGATTAATGCTATGCATAAACGGGACTCAAGACTCTTCACCATTGCTCCTTCTTCAGCAAGGTACTTCAGAAGTGTCCACCGGAAAATAAGTAAATACTGCACATTTTGAAGAAATAACGTATTCCTTATTTTACGAGCATTTTATAATTAATGGCAAAAAAGTTTTGAAAAGCTCTATGCAATATTTTTCGCTAATCTTAAAGCTGTAAATATCATTTTATAAACTGAGCTGACTCTCTCACATTGTTTTCAAATAAGTCAGCTAGATTTGAGGCAGCGAGAAATTTCTCGATCTATGCAGCTGCAGACCGGGAAATGTCTCACTGCCTGTGATTAGCCGTGTGCAGTGTTGGCTTCCTGGCAGGATCGTTCAGGTGGGTTGGAAATGGGACTAAGAACCCAAAAACACCTTCTTTACTGGAAAGTAGGGATGAGCTTCGCGTTCAATACGAACGTATGTTCGACTCGAACATTGTCTGTTCGTACGTTCGACGAAATTCGAACAAAATCGGTCGTTCGCGCCAAATTAGAGTGGCGCCAAACGGCCATAATTTACTGCGGCATTGCATGCTGATGATTGGCCAAGCATGCTGTATGTCCCGAATGCTTGGCCAATCACAGCGTGCAAAAAATGAAGAGCCATAATTGGCCAAAGCCTGGGTGGCTTTGGCCAATTATGGCTCAGGACTTTAGCACACGCTCCACACTATATAAGGCCGCCTGCTGGGCGGCCTCGTGTAGTGTGTTTCGGCTTGTTAATGAGAGCAGTCAGAGAGACAGAGAGATTGTCTCTGTTTTATATAGCTAGATAGAGCAGGCAGGCAGGCTAGTCAGTTTAGCTTAATTTACAGTGTGTAGAGGATATATATACATCCCTATGAGTTGTACATATATTTTTACACTGTATAGCTTAGATAGATCAGTTCTTCCTAATTTACTGGCAGGCAGGTGATTGTGCTATCTAAAGACGTTATCACACACATAGACACCCAGCAGGTACAATATTTAAAGGAATTTTATTTTAATTTTTTTAATTTAAGCATCATTAAAATCACTGCTCCTGGAGCAGTGATTTTAATAATGTTTAAATAAAAAAAAAAAAAAAAAAGATTCCTTTAAATATTGTACCTGCTCGGTGTCCATAGTTTGCCTGTGAAAACGTCTTTGAGAACCCGGGTCTTGCCCGAGGGAACATGTATCAATGGAAAAAAAGTTTTAAAAACGGTCGTTTTTTCAGGACTCCTGAAAAAACAACCTTTTTTAAAACTTTTTTCCATTGATACATGTTCCCTCGGGCATACCCGGGTTCTTAACCACTTGCTACCCGCCCGCCGTCAAATGACGGCGGGCGGGTAACGCTCTGTTCCTGAGAGGACGTCATATGACGTGATGTCATTGGAATCGGCTAGGGGCGCGAGCGCGCTGCCGGCGGCGCGCGTGCGCACCCGCGCGTGACACTAAGGAGCCCGATGGCCGCCGGGCACACGCGATTGCCGAGTAACTGAGCTGGGACGTGGAGCTCTGTGTGTAAACACAGAGCTGCACGTGCCTGTCAGGGAGAGAGGAGATCGGTAGTGTCCCTTGTACATAGGGACACAATCGGTCACCTCCCCCAGTCACCCCCCCTCCCCCTACATGGATATTTATAGCATTGTTCACTGTATAAATGTAAATGGTCCCAAAAATGTGTCAAAAGTGTCCGATGTGTCCGCTATAATTTCCCAATCCAAAAAAATAATCGCAGTTCGCCGCCATTCCTAGTAAAAAATAAATAAAAAAAAAATCATAATTATGTCCCCTATTTTGTAGGCAATATAACTTTTGCGCAAACCAGTCACTATACGGTTATTGCGATTTTTTTTTACCAAAAATATGTAGAAGAATACGTATCGGCCTAAACTGAGATACATTTTTTTTTTAAATGGGATATTTATTACAGCAAAAAGCAAAAAATATTGTGTCTTTTTTCAAAATTGTCGCTCTTTTTTTGTTTATAGCGCAAAAAATAAAAACCGCACGGGCGATCAAATACCACCAAAAGAAAGCTCTATTTATGGGGAAAAAAAGGACGTCAATTTTGTTTGGGAGCCACATCGCACGACCGTGCAATTGTCAGTTAAAGCGATGCAGTGCCGAAAGCTAAATTTTGTCTAGGCAGGAAGGGGGTGTAGGTGCACAGTAGGCAAGTGGTTAAATACGTTTTCACAGGCAAACTATAGACACCCAGCACTGCAGGTACAATATTTAAAGGAATTTTTCATTTTTTTATTTTTTATTTAAACATTATTAAAATCACTGCTCCTGGAGCAGTGATTTTAATGATGCTTAAAAAAAAAAATCCTTTAAATATTGTACCTGCTGGGTGTCTATAGCTTGCCTGTGAAAACGTCTTTGAGAACCCGGGTCTTGCCCGAGGGAACATGTATCAATGGAAAAAAGTTTTAAAAACGGTAACTTTTTCAGGAGTCCTGTTTTTTAAACTTTTTTCCATTGATACATGTTCCCTGGGGCAAGACCCGGGTTCTCAAAGACGTTTTCCAACAATAACTTGAATATTGGTCTTTAACCACTTAAGACCCGGACCAAAATGCAGGTAAAGGACCTTGCCCCTTTTTGCGATTCGGCACTGCATCGTTTTAACTGACAATTGCGCGGTCGTGCGGCGTGGCTCCCAAACAAAATTGGCGTCCTTTTTTCCCCACAAATAGAGCTTTCTTTCGGTGGTATTTGATCACCTCTGCGGTTTTTATTTTTTGCGCTATAAACAAAAATAGAGCGACAATTTTTAAAAAAATTCAATATTTTTTACTTTTTGCTATAATAAATATCCCCCAAAAATATATAAAAAAATGTTTTTTTTCCTCAGTTTAGGCCGATATGTATTCTTCTACATACTTTTGGTAAAAAAAAAAATCGCAATAAGCGTTTTATCGGTTGGTTTTCGCAAAATTTATAGCGTTTACAAAATAAGGGATAGTTTTATTGCATTTTTATTAATTTTTTTTTTTTTACTACTAATAGCGGCGATCAGTGATTTTTTTCGTGACTGCGACATTATGGCGGACACTTCGGACAATTTTGACACATTTTTGGGACAATTGTAATTTTCACAGCAAAAAATGCATTTAAATTGCATTGTTTACTGTGGAAATGACAGTTGCAGTTTGGGAGTTAACCACAGGCGCCGCTGTGACTTTGAGTGTTCCCTGTGTGTGTGTTTACAACTGTAGGGGGGTGTGGCTGTAGGTGTGATGTCATCGATCGCGTCCCCCTATAACAGGGATGACGCGATCGATGCTGCGGCTACAGAGAAGCACGGGGAAGCCGTGTTTACACACGGCTCTCCCCGTTCTTCAGCTCCAGGGACAGATCGCCGCACTGCAGCGGCGATCGGGTCCGCGAGTCCCGGTCCTGAAGCTTCGGACCGGGTCACGGGAGCGCGCCGCGGCGCGTGCCCGTGGCCCACGGCTGGGTACTAAAATCAACGTATATATACATTGATGTGCCCAGCCGTGCCATTCTGCCGACGTATATGTGCAGTAGGCGGTCCTTAAGTGGTTAAAATTAGCGTTTTTGAATTTGAACGTTCGAGTCCCATGGACTTCAATGGGGTTCTAAATGTTCGCGCGAACGGTCAGTCTGTTTGACGGTTCTGGTGCGAACCGAATGCGGGTATGTTCGTCTCATCCCTACTGGAAAGTAAAGCACAGCCATTGTGAAGCATATAACATGGCTGCCCCTATGTACTTATACAAATACAAACTATACAGAGAAACAACATTTTTAAAACATTAACACAAATAGATAAGAATATTTTCATTAATTTTATCTATTTGACATTTTTATCTAAAGAGTGGGGGTTATTTACAAAAGGCAAACCCACTTTGCACTACAAGTGCACTTTCAAGTGCACTTTGCACATGTAGTGCAAAGTGGGTTTGCCTTTTGTAAATAACCCGCATTGTGTACACAATGTCATTAATTTCTTAGGTCTCCTAATTAATTTCTGAGAGATAGATGTTTAGATTCAAGTAATCCGAGTGATATTTTATCAATATTGTTTAGTAGGAACATACAGCTGTTGTCTGGTTTATTGCCATCCTATCCTCCTCTACTTCATAATACTTCTATGGAGTCCATTGTGGAGAAGCTGCTGCCTGCATTCAGTTATATCTCATCTTGTAAGTTGACAGTCAAATAATCTGGGAATTGTGTCCACTTCAAAAGCCATAGTGGTACAATAAAATTGTGCTACATAAAGCTTGTTTGTAGGATCCTTCTGTTTCCCTTATTACCGGACCTGCACATAACTTCCTTGGGAAGTGTCTCAATCAATAGGCTGTTTCACGCTAATGTCTATAATGATTTTCAACAAGCCTTCATTGCAGTCATAGGGGCAGATTCACATAGATGTAATCTTCCGCTGCGTAATCGAAATACGCTACGCTGCCGTCTATCACCAGACTCTACGCCGAATTCAGGTAGTTTTTTTGCGCGTACGCTATTGTATCGTATTTTTTTTCCGCCGCGCAATCGAAATACGTGAGTAGGGGGCGTGAAGCATTTAAATTAAGCGCGTCCCCGCGACGATCGAACTGCGCATGCTCTGTTCAGGAATTTCCCGCCGTGCATTGCGCGAAATCACGTCGTGACGTCATTCGTTGTTTGAGTAGCGGCGTTTACGAACATTCCTATTCCCGGACGACTTACATCGAAAAACGTTGAAATTTACTTAACATGGGCTGTCTAATATTAGACCAGCAAAAAGCTGGTATAGTGAAACGGAAAAAAAAGATGACTAAAGGTGCCGTAAGAGATTGCGTTTGAAGAGCGAAATTTTGTGGATTCCAGGCAAAAGCTCATTAGCATACCATGAAGGTGAAAAACAACAGGAAGTGTGGCCGCAATTTTCAGGCAGCGTAGATCTGAAGGCGTACTAACACGTAATAAAGTCGAAATTTAGCACGCAGGTGTCTTTTCATGGTTTGAGGATTTCGACTAGCGTAAAAACGCTCGTAAATCGAAATTACTCCTGTCTAACAACATTTACACAGGCGTAATCGCTTTGTGAATCTAGGCCATAGATCTTAACTCAAACGAAGTGTCTTTGAACAGGCAGAACTTGTCACCCAGGCTCATTTTTGACTGAAAAGGAACTCATAAATACCTTTATGAGATAAATTAGCCGGACCTTCCAGTCTTAAAACCATCTGTTCTCAGCAAGTCCAAAGAATTATGGCAAAAAGGTAGTTGTGCCTCCAGGGATCCTTCACATATCTCTGAGAATCTCTACTATTTCTTCTGGTAGCAGAAGGCAATAAAAGTATATTGCTGGACATTCTGTGAAAGCTCCCATGTGTAGACAAGGAAGAAGGAGAAAACTGAAATATTACATTTTGTTTTCTTTGCTATCTAAGACATTTTATTCGTAATTTTGTGTTTGTTTTTTACACATTGGGGATGATTTGAAGCTCTGTTGACATTAGTCATCTAATCATGTACAACACTTTGATATTACATTTCTTATTTGTATTCCAGGCATTTATTTTCACCTTATGATCATGACAATAACACACTTCCTTCCCTAGGGTGATAATGCGGAAAGCACACCAAAAGTCATGCATGCTTGTATACAAATCGCCTGCTCTAAAAGAGGTCTATGGGAAAGCGCATGTAAACCACATGAAAACTAGTACACTATACAGCATAATCGCTATGGAGAAACTGCACCGAAGCGATGTGAAAAGGAACTGAAGCCCTTTTCCTTAAATCCATTGTGATGCTATGCATGAGTCTGTTCCTTTTCCTAAACCAGAATGGTAAGGTCCTTATTTAGGTGCCCATTTTACTGCCAGGTGATGCAAACACTTCTTATGGGCTGTCCAGGGATGGGTTCTCTCAGGTTCCAGAAGACCGCACAGTGTAATGATGTCACCACAAAGTTATTTGGTTATACTTCATATGAAGGACCACCAGGTAGAGTTGTGAACAATGGAAAAAATTGTTGCTTTTCGAGTTAATTTAAGTAAATCATTTGGTTTTGTTATATTTGTTGTATTA
Source organism: Rana kukunoris (assembly GCA_029574335.1). Lineage (NCBI taxonomy): Eukaryota > Metazoa > Chordata > Amphibia > Anura > Ranidae > Rana > Rana kukunoris. Next base: position 140,488,792 of record CM056052.1, read on the forward strand.
GAATGATTCGTTTTCAGGATAAAATTTGTATATTTGGATTTGTTTCGTATATTCAGATTTGTTTTGTATATTCAGATTTGTTTTGTATATTCAGATTTGTTTCGTATATTTGTTTGTTCCAATTCGATTCTTATATTCGGAAGTTATTTCGGGAGATTGGCTATATTAAATTTAACGTGTTAATTCATTATCTGGGGAGAATACTTAATGCACTCAGAGTCATCCCTGCTAGACCCACAAAGAGAAATGGATTGAGCTGATTGGACTATATTAATTGGAGTCATGTGCATCTGAAAGTAACAAATGGAATGAAATGATTTTGAATTCATTCATTATTTTATGATTCGGATGGACCCACCTCCATCCAACCCAAACACAGTAAGTAGAAATAATCTTATTTCCTTTTTATACTTTACTGTATTTTTTTACAATATGTTTTATATTTAGTGCACTTTTTTTAATAATGAGAAAATTTGTAAAATAAAAATGAAAAGAATCCGAATCAATTTGGATAATTTTTTTATGTTGTTACATTATTTCAGATGCTTCAAACATTAACAAAAGGCCACAACTATCGCATCATGTCATTCAAATGAAACAAATTAATTTGTTGTTTTCTATAATTTATTTCAGATTCGTTAAAATTAGTTACTAATGTGATTCGAAGATCTCGGTACATCTAAACCTCCGGATAACGGAAAGTTTGTCTGAATTTTAATTAGTAACAAAACGAATCACACATGTCTACCACCAGGTAGCCAGGGACGTTATTAGTTACCCTAAGGTCAAACCGATGAGAACGGTCTGATGGACCGTTTTCATCAGACCAAACCGATCGTGTGTGGGCGCCATCGGTTATTTATCCATCGTTTAAAAAAATTCAAACTTGTTTTAAAATTAACCAATGGATACCTAACCGATAGGAAAAAAAACGATCGTTTGTAGGCACGACCATCTTTAAAAAATCCATGCATGCTCAGAATAAAGTCGACGCATGCTTGAAAGCATTTTTTTCAGCACGTCGTTGTGTTTTACGTCACTGTGTTCTGACACGATTGTTTTTTTAGGCATAACTGACCATCAGTCAGCTTCATCATTTAACCGATGTAAAAATCCATCAGACCGTTCTCATCGGTTTGACCGATCGTGTGTACAGGGCATAATAGATTTTTAGTGGAAAATAAATGGAGAATACACTCAACAGAGTGGATTCAGTAAATACAGGTCATAGCTCTCACCATCACAGGTGGGGTGAAATCATCCCACAAGGTTCACCAAATGTAATAAAAAGCTGGAGGAAGATCAAGCTAGTCCCACAACAATAAAAGCTAAAGAATAAAAAAGTTTAGGGTGACTTTACAATTTAACATTTAAGCAACTCTAGGGAGAAACAATGCAAGAACATTTTAATCGTCTCAGATGAAATACATGAAGCTCCAGCTATCAAGTCAGGTTATTTTTTCCGGGTAATTCTCTGGGTAGCATTCGGAAGACCTCGGCAAATAACCTCTCAAGTTTCTTGACATCTTTCTCTACATGAAATTGTAATTTGTACAATTAAATAGCTGAGGCGCCACATCAGTCAGGTTAATTAAGGCACCTCTTTAACCGGCTGGAAGCTAAAAACTAGATGCTTAATTAGTGTTACATTTTAGCATTGACAATTGCATCCATAATCATAGTTTTTTTGGAATCGAGCAACTAGACTACAGTCTCAGCTGCTTAACTTGTCCTCATGAAATTTAGAGTCCTATAAGCCGCCACAGAATCAATAAATTTAATTATAGAGCATATTTTTATTTCTGGAAATACTCAAGATGAAATCCTTCCTCTGTAGAGACTTGTGTTTGCACCTTTTGTGATTTATATAAATATCACTACAACTCATTTTATTATATAATTTAGAATGTTTGCTTACATTCTCCACCCCAAACTATTCAATCATAATTTGGGTGAATAAGAATGTGGCAAATTTTAAAATTGTACTTAAACTGATAGTAAAGGTAAAACCTAACTAACTCTAATGCCGCGTACACACAATCACCTTTTGTGATGAAAAAAAAAACGTAATTTAAAATGATCGTGTGTGGGCAAAACGTAATTTTATGTCTTAAAAAAAAACGACCAAAAAAAAAATTGAACATGCTTGAATTTTTTGTGTCATTTTTCAAAATGTCATTCTTTGTGTCATAAAAAGTGATCGTGTGTGGGCAAAACGACGTTTAAAATGACGTTTTTAAACCCGCACATGCTCAGAAGCAAGTTATGAGTCGGAGCTTCAATGGAACAGAGTGCGGTCGAACGTGGTGTACGTCACCACGCTTTGCTAGAGCATTTTGGAAAAACGATGGTGTGTATGCAACGTCGTTTTGGAAAATTAAGTTTGAAAAACTTCGTTTTGTTTCGTCACATAAAACGTCGTTTTTTTTCATCACAAAAAGTGATCGTGTCTACGCGGCATAAACCTACTCCCACCTCCCATTCTGAGCTCAATTTATCTAACCCCGTAAAGAAAAGGTTTCTATACTTACCTATTCTAAAGCCAGAAGAACTTACCTATTCTGAAGGTCTCTTGCTGATCTGTCAGTGTATCAGCTTGATTGTACCTCTTGTGAGGCAGCCAATACACGCTGACACGGAGAATGAATGAACTACAACGACACTCACAGCCGCAAAGGCAGCTGGACCTTGTAGGTTTCCATTCACAGAGCGCTGTGAATGAGTGACACGGTCAGGTAGGTGGAGCCCTGCACTGCCATGTTTTTATTTTTATTTTGACGGATAGCGGGGGGGTCGAAGATTCCCTACTAGCTGTCATAGCGGGGGATCAGGAGGTGCAGTGGTCTGTGCTTTCATAACCCGAATATGGGTGTAACATGTAACACGTTATGAAAGGTGAACTTATTTTTTAAGTTGTGTCAGGCAGCGCTTCTCAAACTCCTTGTGAGATTTTTTATTTAATTTTTTCAAGGTTAAAATGGGAAATGATTTTTAATATTTTGCAACAATACGTTTACAGTGCGTTTATGGTGTGCTAGGTGAGTTTTTCTATAGAGGAGAACGGAGACCATTTGAAAAACAGCAAAACCTTCTGAACTCTGCAGACTGCATTATTTTTGCCTTGCTGTGGCACTAATGCTGCATTGTGTAAGCCTTGATCCACTACCTATTTTAAAGCGGATGGTTCACTAGAAAAAAAATATTAAAAGCCAGCAGCAACAAATACTGCAGCTGCTGACTTTTAATATTAGGACACTTACCTGTCCTGGAGTCCAGCGGCGTCCGCAGCAGAGGATGAGCGATCGCTCGTCACCCTGCTGCTCCTCCCTCCATCCACGGTGAGGGAACCAGGAAATGAAGCGCTGCGGCTTCACTGCCCGGTTCCCTACGGCGCATGCGCGAGTCGCGCTGCGCCCGGCGATTGGCTCCCGCTGTGTGCTGGGAGCTGAGAGTTCCCAGCACACAACGGGGGGGCGACGGGATGTCGCCAAAAAACCCGTCTTTTGCCCGAGACTGCGGGCCGGAAGTGGTTGCAGATACCTGTCTTTAGACAGGTATCTGCACCCCCCTCCCCCCTGAAAGGTGTCAATTGTGACACCGGAGGGGGGAGGGTTCCGATCAGCGGATCTTCACTTTAGGGTGGAGATCCGCTTTAATAGCTTTGAGTGGTATTGATAGGAGGTCAGAGTGGTAAAAGGCGTCACAACAGCCTATCTTCCATGCTTGTGTGAAAGAACCCTAAGACAATGCACTACAGTGCATTGTGTTACAAAAAAGTGGGTCTTTTACAAAGTTTACCATGTTAGGGTGCATTGGCAAGATATTCTTTCTTGATCATACATCACGGGACACAGATCCTTAATTACTTAATGGGTTATGTAGTCACCACAGGTGATTAGACACTGGCAAACCCAATTAAAATTGAGTTCCTCCCCTATATAACCCCTCCCAAATGAAGAGTACCTCAGTTTTTTTTACCAGTGTTTAAGGTGGTTGGTCATGTTCAACATCTGCTAAGAAGAAAAATGCTCTTTTGATGGTCTGGCTGCGGAAACCTAGGAGCTATAATCACATCCAATCCTTGGGCTGATATCAAAGGCCTAAGATGGTTGGTACTCAGGCCTTGTGTAAAGAAGAAACACGGTTCGCCTGTAATGTCTCTCTTCGGTGGTCTGGGCTCTGGGATCCAGACTTTGGAGTACTAATACATCTGTGGCACTTACAGTTTCTGGCAGAGTCTTCTACAGATCCAGGTATGAGGTTTTCTCTAAATAAAACCCTTGATAAACCTGAAGGTTGGCACAACTTGCCTGCCGTGGTGGGTGAAAGATGGAACTACTTTTAGTAGTATAGTAAATAGGTTGCAAATGTATTTATCTAAATGCAGCTGGTGTAAGTACTTGAATTTGACTCAATATCATGCTCTTGCCATTCCCTATACAGCAGCACCCTAGAAGAGGAAGGGGCAGGACTGGGAGCCAATTCGATATTCTAAACATGCTCATAACTAAACACAAGATTTAAATAGCAGTGATCCTAGTGCCACATCTCTAATCGTAAAGAACATGTGTTTGTATAGAATATGGATGGGATTTTTCAGGCACTCAGTTATAACAAACAAATTTAAACGTAGGGTAAGCCCAGAGATCCACAGTATGCTTTCTCTCCAGTCTCCAGGTTTGATCCACTACAGCAGTGTTTTTCAACTCCAGTCCTCAAGGCACACCAACAGGTCAAGTTTTCAGGATTTCCCTCAGATGAAATGGCTGTGGTGATTACTAAGGCAGTGAAACTGATCAAATCACCTGTGCAAAATAATGGAAAGCCTGAAAACATGACCTGTTGGCCTTGAGGACTGGAGTTGAAAAACACTGCACTACAGGTCTGGGTGCCTCTGCACAAGAGGTTTTATTCCCTATTGGAAAACCCTATATTTTAGTAGATCTTACTTTAGTGGTTCACACTGGGCTGCAGGAGTGAAATCGCGCGATTTCAGCTGAACTCGCGCGATTTCACTCCCTCTGGCAGACCCGATTTCGGCGCGATTTAGGAGACATCTGTGCAGGGTTCTGCACAGATGTCAATGTAAATCGCGTCCTGAAATCACAAAAAGTAGTACAAGTCGCACCGATTAGGACGGTGTCTTTGCCGGCAATTGCCGCCGATTTGAGATGCGATTTCACATGTGAAATCGCATCTCAAATCGAACTAAATCGTACCCAGTGTGAACCTGGGCTTAGGGAGCTATTGATGATGATCTCTTTCTATCCTTGTTATAGCTGGTCGTTAAACTCATTTTTGTTTTTTAAGTGATAGCTCTGGTGGCAAGTTTTTCCAATCTACATTGTTATTTACCCTGATTTTTCCAGAGGTATAATTCATCAGTAATTGTGGATCAAAATGCTTTGGGACATACTCGGATCGGGTAAGATTCGTTTTTATTACAATTTTAAAACAGCATACAGAACATTATGCTCAGGTATTTATCAGAGGACTGTTAAAACAAGCATGATATTCAATATGATCTGTGACCCTTATCAAGTACATATAAACAAAGCATAGTGAGAAAGGTTATATTTTGTCTAGAGAAAATTCCTTGTCCCCTGGTAGCATCCTACAAAACCATATATTCCCCCCCTTACATTATTATGGTATAACCAAACCAACTTCTAAAAAAGTGAGGGGACGGAGAAAAAAAAATCCCATTCATATTCCATACAAACACATGTTCTGAACATGCTGATAGGAGGAGAGGGCAGAGTGCACAGAGCGATTACCTCAGCTGCTGCTCTTTTACTGTAAAATCAGCAGGCTGGGGGTGGTGGGAGGACATCAATGCATTCCCTAACTGAAATGGGTATCAAAGACTTGGCTGTGCTGGGTTATAGGGTTGTGTAAATACCAGGGCTAAATATTACAAAAATGCAAATCCTTTGGTAAGTAAAACAGTTCCAATATATAGGTTTATTCAGCTGTTTGACTGTAGTTTAATTTTAACATTTACTCAAATTGAAGATAGGACCTAATGGCAGATTTGACATAAGGCAGCATGGCACGTGATACCCAATATGAAATGATGTAGGAGTATAAGAGTAAAGTTTTTCTGTGGAATAAAAAAGGGAGTGTTATGTAAAATAGGCTTAAGGGCTCTTTCACACAGATGGCTGTTCTGCCGCAGTTAAAAGAATGTTTATGTTTGCTGGAATTCAAGACTCCAAGCACAGCGGTCAGCTGCATTTGTACAGTGCGGTTGCGTTTAGCTGCGGCATGATATTGAAAGGGGATCCAACTTAGATCCCTGCCAATACCAAGCACTGTGTCTGGTATAAATCTTGAGGGGGAACTCCACGACAAATTTCAAATAAAAAAACGGCATGGATTCCCCCCCCCCCCCTAAGAGCATACCAGGCCCTTGGGTCTGCTATAGATTTTAAGGGGAACCCCGTACGCCGAAAAAATAGCATGGGGGTCCCCCCAAAATTCATACCAGACCCGTATCCGAGCACGCAGCCGGGCCAGTTAGGAAAGGGAGTGGGGACGAGCGAGCACCCCCCTTCCTTAACTGTACCAGGCCGCATGCCCTCAACATGGGGAGGTAGGTGCTTTGGGGCAGGGGGGTGCCCTGCGGCCCCCCACCCCAAAGCACCATGTCCCATGTTGAAGAGGACAGGGCCTCATCCTGACAACCCTGGCCATTGGTTGTTGGGGTCTACGGGCAGGGAGCTTATCAGAATCCGGGAGCACCCTTTAATAATGGGGCCCCAGATCCCGGCCTCCCACCCTAGGTGAATGAGCATGGGGTACATCGTACCCGTACCCGTACCTACAGTGCCTGCCGCCGAGATTGTGTTTTTAGCACGCCAGCATCGCGCTGAATCTCGGCGACAGGCTGCCGATATCTCGCACTCGCTGGAATAGTAAAAGCACATTCCAGCGTGCGCGTCATAGAAGCGACGGGGATCCGACGCGGATTCCCGCCAATTCTACACGTGGGCGGAGTTATGAATCCTGAAGGAGAAATCCCCGCCGGATTTAAAAAAAAATCCGGCATGGGTTCCCCCCTCAGGAGCATAACGGGCCCTTAGGTCTGTTATGGGTTGTAAGGAGACCCCCCCTACGCCGAAAAAACGGCGTGGGGGTCCCCCCACAATCCATACCAGACCCGTATCCAAAGCACGCCGGCCGGCCGGTCAGGAAGGGAGTGGGGGCGAGCGAGCGCCCCCCCCCCTCCTGAGCCGTACCGGGCAGCATGCCCTCAACATGGGGGGTCAGGTGCTCTGGGGTAGGGGGCGCACTGCGGCCCCCCACCCCAGAGCACCCTGTCCCCATGTTGATGAGGACAGGGCCCCTTCCCGACAACCCTGGCCGTTGGTTGTCGGGGTATGCGGGCGGGAGGCTTATCGGAATCTGGAAGCCCCCTTTAATAAGGGGGCCCCCAGATACCGGCCCCCCACCCTAAGTGAATGAGTATGGGGTACATTGTACCCCTACCCATTCACCTGCAAAACAAAAGTTTAAACACAAATAAACACAAATAAACCACACAGTGTATTTTTTTTTTTTTTTTTTTGCCAGGTGAATGGGTAGGGGTACCATGTACCCCATACTCATTAACCTGGGGTGGGGGGCCGGGATCTAGGAGCCCCCTTATTAAAGGGGGCTCCTGGATTCCGATAAGCTCCCCGCCCGCAGATCCCAACAACCAATGGCCAGGCTTGTCGGGAAGAGGCCCTCTCCTCATCAACAGGCCGGGCTGCGTGCTCGGATACGGGTCTAGTATGGATTTTGGGGGGACCCCCACGCCGTTTTACGCCGGTGTACGGGGTTCAGAGGACTGTTAAAACAAGCATGATATTCAATATGATCTGTGACCCTTATCAAGTACATATAAACAAAGCATAGTGAAACAGGTTATATTTTGTCTAGAGAAAATTCCTTGTCCCCTGGTAGCATCCTACAAAACCATATATTCCCCCCCTTACATTATTATGGTATAACCAAACCAACGTCTAAAAAAGTGAGGGGACGGAGAAAAAAAAATCCCATTCATATTCCATACAAACACATGTTCTGAACATGCTGATAGGAGGAGAGGGCAGAGTGCACAGAGCGATTACCTCAGCTGCTGCTCTTTTACTGTAAAATCAGCAGGCTGGGGGTGGTGGGAGGACATCAATGCATTCCCTAACTGAAATGGGTATCAAAGACTTGGCTGTGCTGGCCCTTGGGTCCGGTATGGATTTTAAGGGAAACCCCGTACGCCGAAAAAATGGCATGCAGCCGGGCCAGTCAGGAAAGGGAGTGGGGACGAGCGAGCACCCCTCTTCCTTAACTGTACCAGGCTGCATGCCCTTAACATGGGGAGGTAGGTGCTTTAGGGCAGGGGGGTGCCCTGCGGCCCCCCACCCCAAAGCACCATGTCCCCATGTTGAAGAGGACAGGGCCTCATCCCGACAACCCTGGCCATTGGTTGTTGGGGTCTACGGGCAGGGAGCTTATCGGAATCCGGGAGCACCCTTTAATAATGGGGCCCCCGATCCCGGCCTCCCACCCTAGGTGAATGAGCATGGGGTACATTGTACCTGTACCTATTCACCTGGCGGGGAAAAAAAAACACACACTTTGTGTGTGGCCTTGTATGCTCTTGGAGGGAGAACCCATGCGTTTTTTTTTTTTGCAATTTGGCGTGGAGTTCCCCCTCAAGATTCATACTGTACCAGACACAGTGCTGGTCGGATACCCATTCAATATCATGCCATGGCTAAACGCAACTGCAGCTAATCGTACTGTACAAATGCAGCTGACCGCTGTGCCTGGAGTCTTGAATTTCAGCAAAACATAAACATGCTTTTAACTGCGGCAGAACAGCCGACCGTGTGAAAGGGGCCTAATAGTGGAGTTTCCCTTAAAAGTCTATGTTTACGTATGTAGATCATGTGTGTCCTTCCTTTGTGCTCTCTTCTCATTATTTAAAATTCTCATGCCGCTCTGACACAACTGATTCGAGGAGATTAGGTCCCTTTATTAATGTCCTGCTTTGCAAAGGAATTTGTTTACTTCATTCGCAATACAAATTTTAATTAAGTGGTTTGCTATCAATTAGCTGAGTATGGAGATAGAATCATTTTCATCTGCTTTTAGTTAATTGAAATATCTGCTCCTAAAGGACCGAGTCTCTGTTCTTAAAGGGAAAGTCAAACTCAGAACTTTTAAACCATAGACATTTCAATGGCTGCTACCTATGTGGCAACAAAGCTGCAGCATGCCACAGTTTAAAACAGGAAAGAAAAGTTTACCTTTTTGCTGCCAGAGCTGTATTTACATTGTTTGCACACGTTTTATAAATAATTTTAGGCTTGAAGATTACTTAAAGCCCCTTAACATTATATATTTTCTAAAAGCAGACACTCTAGAGAATAAAATAGTGGTAGTTTCAATTTATGTCACATTATATCACTGAAAAAGGTCAAGGAAATGCACATTTTCAATGAATAACACACTACAGTGAATGTTAGGGCAATAAATTACCCAAGTTGTAGGGAAAATATAAAAGAAGAGGTTGTACCGAGTAAACAGATACCCAACATGCCAAACCTAAAATTTGTGTGGCCCCAATGAAATTGCAACACAGAGTACCCTATATTTACTATAGTTGACACTTCAAAAGCAACTATAGGTCATGAGGTCATATGTATGAGGTCAGTCCTAAACACTTTCAATTTGTATGCAATCAGGCAGACCCTTGTACTACATAGTTAAAGGTAAATCTAAAGGAAATGCAATGAGAAAATTGTATAATGTATGGCCAGCCTAAGTATGTAGGGTTCAATATTGAGTTGGCCCACCCTTTACAGCTATAACAACTTCAACTCTTCTGGGAAGGCTGTCCACAGGTTCAGGAGTGTGTCTAGGTCAAAGACACACTCCTAAACCTTGTGGACAGCCTTCCCAGAAGAGTTGAAGCTGTTATAGCTGTAAAGGGTGGGCCAACTCAATATTGAACCCTACATACTGTTATGTAATGTAGGGTTCCTTTAGACACACTCCTAAACCTGTGGACAGCCTTCCCAGAAGAGTTGAAGCTGTTATAGATGAAAAGAGTGGGCCAACTCAATATTGAACCCTATGGACAAAGACTGGGATGTCATTAAAGTTCATGTGCTTGTAAAGAAAGGCAGGCGTCCCAATACTTTTGGTAATATAGTGTAAATAAGAAGAGGGTCACAGGTATAGACAGTCTGTGTCCAGGGTCAATCATTCACAGGTAATCGCTTCATGAGTAATTATAAACGAGCGGTTGCGAATAACTGCAAGGGCTGTCAGCCTTCTTCTGCTTTCAATGGAGCTGCCCCCTGTAACAAATTGCTGGGAACCCCTGCTGGGTCTCCCACATAGCTAACATCCCCATTCGTAAGTGTGGGTAAGGGTTTCATAATAAGTAATGGGTCCATCCATGAAAAAACTTGTGTTTATTGATATGCGGTATTGCTTGAGTCCTGAAGACTGAGCTGTTTTGAGCTTATTATTTACAAGTAAAGAATTTTATGTATTAATAAAAATGACTAAATGTATTTTAATATATTTAAACATTACACCAATAAACCTGTCGCAGCCAATTATATACCAAGCTCCAGCATTGAGTGTCTTTATTTATTAGAAATTAATACTGTTGGTATTCAAGGAGGGAGAGGTGCGGCCTACATTTCCATGAACACATATCAAGTTAAATAAATCATTCTGCACAACAACCACGATATCTGCATATGATGGTGCACAGTATAATACAACCTAAGTCAGTATTTTACCGTATTGTATAATATGTATCTACTAAGGCTGAGGAAGCATAGACTGGGGTTGGTGCTGGCAGATACCATCTTGCTGACTGACCGCCCTATAACAGTTTCTTTTTATTTTAAAGTTTTTTTAAAATAACCAAACAACAATATACAAATAAAGTATGCCCCAAAGCAGCTTTACTGCTACAGGGCGGCATCTATGCTCAGAATCACGTATGTATACGTAATTCTGCATTTCCGCATGCAGGGGGCATGCTCAGGCCACTTCTGCTGTGATTCTTCACAGCAGAAGCCGGCCTGTGGGTGCCAGGCACTCAATGTCCTCCGGCACCTGCCGATTGTTGGTAAACAACACATACCAGAGTCTGCCTATGTAAACAAGGTAGATCGCCGCTCTGACAGGGGGTAAAGGATGGATTCTGTGTTTCTGCAAAGCAGGTACTAGAATCCATCTCTTCCCCTTGTAAAAGCAGCACACGTAGTACAATAAAACACTGGCTAGGCACATCATTAACCTTTGATCACCATATATGTTTAACCTCTCCCAGCCAGTGTCATTAGCACATTGATAGTGCATATTTTTTGCACTGATCACTGTATTAGTGTCACTGGTTCCCACAATGGGTCAGTTAGTGTCCAATTGTTTAACGCAATATCACAATCACCAATCATCGCCATTACTAGTATAAAAAAAAAATACATAAATATATCCCATAGTTTGTAGACACAATAACATTCCCATAAACCAGTGTTTCTCAATTCCAGTCCTCACGCCCCCCCCCAACAGGTCATGTTTTCAGGATTTCCCTCAGATGAAAAGGCTGTGGGAATTACTAAGGGTCCTTTCACACGTGCGGTCCGTTTTTCGGTCCGCTCCGTGTGTCCGTCAGCTCAGCGGGGGGGTCTCCGCTGAGCTGTCGGGCGGACAGGGCGGTCCCCGCACAATGTGCAGGGACCGCCCTGTCTCTCCTCCGCTATCCCCTATGGGGAATCGGATGGAAGCGGACCATCTGTCCGTTTGCATCCGATCCGTTTGGCCGGACGGAAGAAAAATAGGACATTCTTCCGTCCGAAAAAAAGGATGCGGATCTAGCGGACGTTAGCGGATGCATCATCCGCTAACGGATCCGCTCCCATTGGGAAGCATTGAGGTCCGTTACCGGACGTCCAAAAAACGGACGAACAGAACGGACGTGTGAAAGGGCCCTTAGGCAGTGAAACTGATCAAATCACCTGTGCAAAATAATGGAAATCCTGAAAACCTGACCTGTTGGGGGGGGCGTGAGGACTGGAATTGAGAAACACTGCCATAAACCAAAAACATGTAGCAGAATAAAGAAATTAGAGCTTTCAAATTTTTTATTGGATATGTTTTCCAGCAGAAAGTTAAAAAAATATATATATTTTTAAATTGTCTGCCTTTTTTTTTGTTTATAGCACAAAAAAAAAAATGATGGAAGTCACCAGAGCTTCTGCTTATTTACTAAGCTCTGGGGAAACTGCACTTGCAGAGTGCACAGTCTGTTTGCATTAAGCAAATCAACCCATATATGTTTCAGTATACTACTTATCACTCTCAAAACTTGTTCTTCAATCCAGTACACATGTACAGAAATCCAGCTGGTTCAGCAGTGACGGGATGAATTTTGGTACGTGTGTACTGCCCTCTGTTAGAAAAAAAGGCGATTTAATGACTGGCTTCTGTCAATGGTTGCAGCTCTGCTCTGTGTATTCTTACAGGAAGGGTTGGTGTACCACAAACGTGCACTGGGGGAGATATCCACATCCACATTGCTTGTGTGGATGTGGTAATCTGTCAGTTTTGAACAAAAGCAAACTTTACATATACCCTGCTTTAGCCATACATTAAAACCAAGCATTTTATGTCATAGCTAATAGGTAGTACTAAGGCAAGCAGTATTTTCACTGCCTCAATACTTTTCATTACTATAAGTCTGTTTCTGATTAATATACTACAACATTCTTGTGCTTCTGATCATACTTGCACTATAGACTTTTAACTACACGGTACATTAATAGTTAAAGGAAATGTACATTTTTTTTATTTTTTTTTACAGAGGCCACCCTTAAACAGGAAATTCTCCCATGTGTAAGGCTCATCAAGCCTCCTCCCTGTCCTCCAAGGCATATACATCTTTGTGGCCCCGACACCGGGAGATAGTCGGGGGCCACAAAAGATATATATGTCCAAACAACCAGGTGGGCCATTCAAAACCGGATTGCGGGCCGGACTTTGAACATGCCTGGTCTAGAGAATCACTACTTTAGAAAAACAGTTCAGAACACAAACAACTTATGATTATGTTCATAAACAGCATCCCACACAGAGAACTCCAGGGTAGCTCTTGTAACACAGGCAAACAACTAGAGGGATCCAAGGTCAAAGGGGGTCACCTCACTGCAACTAAAGTGCTCTGATAACGATTGGCAAGGGGCTCCCTACATCGGCTGGGTATTTTGGAACAGCTACATGCTTTTAATCCACTGCCTGTCTGCCTGCACTTGTTCTGACAGTGGAGGGCCACTCACCTGGCTACAGATCACTTGCCCAGCCACCTCTGCCTGTGGCCTTTTAGAACAGCTGAAGGAGGGAAGCAATTCTTTACTCCCTAGGTGTGTCCAAGAACCAAGGAAGTTGGGGAGAATTGAGGAAAAAGAGACCTGAACCTGTATTTGAGCATGATAAGATGGTGCTCTGCTACAGTAGTACCTATTATACCTTTAGTGGTGAATTTTTAGATCTCTATATTCATCAAAATAACGAAAGAAATAAGGTTTTAAAAATATTATTGTGGATACACCAAAGTGTATCCACCCAAAAAAATGTTGGGTTAAATATCTAAGTTTTTTTTCCCTAACTCTGAGACACATAAGAAAGTGAAAGGAAATGTATCCAAAGTGAGGAGAAATTATTTTTTACACAAATGTTCCCACTGGAGGATTTTTCTCCGCCTGCGATTCTGGGGACACCCAAGATTTTTTGGATTTCTATTCACTATCTGTCCCGCTGCCAATGCTTACCTGGACAAATACAATTTGTAATTCTTCCTAGAAGGTTCATAGACAGTAGCAAACAGTCCCTGCTCTATCCAAAACTACATTTTGGCTAGAGATAGCCTTTAAAATAGGACACTATTGGTTTGCATTAGATTGGCCCATCTTGGACCGTATGGAGGCATACTGATAGTGGAATGGGAGAGTGTTTTAAAGACATTTAAACTACTATTTAATATCTATGCACAACTCAACTGCTCTACTGAGTAAAGATATTATAAATAATGGACTAAAGAATTTATGATCCCAGAATGGGAATCCATCATATTTCTATCTAAATATGTCATCTTTGAAGGGATTAAGTGAATCTATTAATAATCGTAATATTCTTTTGTTTCAGTATTCCAATTGTCAGAGGGGATAGATCGTAAGTCATCTTGAGTCTGATTTGCCACCTGCCTCGATGTTCAGGCATGCATGCTTAATTAATCTAATTAGGCTACACACAGATCAAATGTAAATTTGCAGCCTGCCTCTGTGAAAATGTGTTTTTGTTTGTATTCTACCTAATAATTTATTTTTATTTTTTTCAGTTCAGATCACTGTTACAAAGTGATCTGGAGAGGCTGTCTTTCTTGAAATAAAATACAGAGAAATATCTTTACCCTCCATCTCTTCGCCCAGCAATTCATTAACATCCTGTTGATTAGCTAATTGCTTAAGGGAATTCAGTGACACACAGGGGCAGAAAGAAAGTAAAACTTAAGTGACAGTCTTTAGCTAATAACAATTTCTATTATTATTTTATTATCCAGATGCAGTGCTATGAGACAGCAAATATAATAGCGAGTCACTACTGTGTCACTTTCTTTGAAATTAAAATAAACAGCAGAAATAAATTCAAATTGAACATGCTTGCTTAAAAATTAAAGAATTATAATTTTTTTTATTGCATATGAAGACAAGTAAAGCTGGTAATACTTGGCCTAGCAGTTCCAAGCTATGCAAGCGATTTCACAATATACCAATACTGTATATTGCTATATTCAGATATCCTCCCCAAGAAAGATAGATAGGGAGACACCTGCCCATCCTGACACAAGCTTACTGAGGGTTGTGACCTTACCTACCATGCTCTGCTTTGACCCCACTCACAGAAAAATTATCCAACGAAGCACCAAGTCTTCCCGCATAAAAATATGGATCTCACACCACTTCAGGCACCCATGACTGCTGAGAAGCTTAGGCTTGTCTTAACACCCTTTATTTAACCACTTAAGACCCGGACCAATACGCTGGTAAATGACCCAAGGTGTTTTTGCGATTCGGCACTGCGTCGCTTTAACAGACAATTGCGCGGTCGTGCGACGTGGCTCCCAAACAAAATTTGCGTCCTTTTCTTCCCACAAATAGAACTTTCTTTTGGTGGTATTTGATCACCTCTGCGATTTTTATTTTTTGCGCTATATACAAAAATAGAGCGACATTTTTGAAAAAAAAACACTATTTTTTACTTTTTGTTAAAAAAAAAATCAAATAAACTAAATTTTAGTCAAACATTTAGGCCAAAATTTATTTAGCCACATGTCTTTAGTAAAAAAAAAAATCGCAATAAAAAAAAATAGCTACCTAGCGGGAACAGCGGCACTAATACAGCGATCAGAAAAATGATCGCTTAGTGACGCTGGCAATAGGGAGTGAAAGGGTTAACTAGGGCGGTGATCAGGGGGTTAAAACTTTATTAGGGGGGGTGGGGGGGCTATCCTGAACCTAACACTAACTGTTTTTTACACTGCATGTCACACTGACACTAAATGCAGTGATTAAATCACTGCATTCAGTGACACTGTGACAGGGGGGTGGGGGGGGGCGATCACAAGGGGTTAATATGCCTATGTGAGTGTGTGTCAGTGTTGTGTTGGTGCACACTTACTTGTGATGTCTTCTCTCATCAGCAGCGCTGGGAAACAGCGCTGCGATGAGAGAATACATCATTTCCTCCTTCCTGTGTAAACACAGGAGGAGGAAGTGACAGGCTGGGAGCGCGCTCCCATTGGCTGGGAGCGATCGCGGGGGGGGCGGATATCACGGACATCCGCCCGCAGATCCCGGGTTGGTTCCAGAGGTAGGGGGACCCCCGCACGCCGCGGAGGGGGTCCCGATGGGACCCCCGAACCGCACTCAGGCGGGGACGTAAATTTACGCCCTTGTGCCTGTACGTGCCATTCTGTGGCCGTATATGTGCGTGCGGGGGTCCTTAAGTGGTTAAACCACCACAATACCTTGCCCCCCAAGAAGACACATAGACCACTTTAAGTTGGAAGTAGGGCAAGGCCACAGCTTTATCAAACATAAGTATAATAACCTTCAAAATATCAATAACCATGCCAGTCACGGTTATACCGTGAGCATATAAAACAAACCGTATAGTCTAAGAGCCCTGTCTCCACCATCAGTGCGAGGCAGGCATTAAACTGACCCATAATTAAACTTGAGGGCACACAACAGGCGGGTGGATGTGCAACTCGTGTGACGTCAAATTCTCCCAAGAGTAGTGTGGTGTGCCTCTGTGTAGCCTTTTGAAGAGTTCCGGCTCCACCTAGTCACCTTGTGCCATTGTAGCCAATCCCAAAGTAGACTCACTGATTATGTTGACGCTCCGCTTAGTTGCCAAGCATCCATCAGTCAAGGCTCCCTTTCCTTAGAGCAAGCCGTGTCAATGGGCCTTCATTATGGCCATTTATCACATTAGAAACAGCCCAGTAAACACAACTATTGCTTAAAATTAAGAGCACTGTGTGTTTTTTTTTAAACTAGTGGTTTATAAAATTGCCTTAGTGCAGTGGTCATCACCCCTGTCCTCAGGTTCCACTATCAGGCCACGTACACACGACCGGTTTCCTCAGCAGAATTCAGCAAGAAACTCGATTGGGAGACGTATTCTGCCGAGAAAACCGGTCGTGTGTACACTTTTCGCCGAGAAAACTGTCGAGGAACTTGTCGAGCCAAAAAGAGAGCATGTTCTCTATTTCCTCGACAGGCAATGGGAAAATTTTGCTCGACTAGTTTTTTGACAGCCGAACAAGGAACTCGACGAGGAAAACGATGTGTTTCGCCCGTCGAGTTTCTCTGTCGTGTGTACGCGGCCTCAGGCCAGGTTTGCAAGATAACTGAAATACATGACAGGTGATATAATTTGCTGGCCAGTGACTGCAGTACAGTAGTCTAGTCTGCATCTCCTCAAGGTAATACATAAAACCTGGCCTGTTAGTGGGCCCTGAGGACAGGGTTGATGACCACTGCCTTAGTGAACAAGATCATATGTGCTCAGAGGCGTTGTTAGGCCCTGGCTAAGGAGGCTGGAGCCCCGAATGGGTCCCTGTAAAGCCCCGAATGCCGTGCATTTAGCTAGCCGTTTCCCTCCCCCCGAGTCTGGCCGAGTGCGGCAGCTATATGCAGCACTATGAGCAGCGATGTCCGTCTGCTATGTCTCACAGCCGACAGTCTGATAGCCCAGCCCCTCCCTCCTCCACACAATTGGCTGGCAGAGGCTGCTCTCTCTCTCTCCCCGCCCACACTCTCCCTGTGTGCTGTCTGTGAAGATGTGTGGGCGGGAAGTTCAAGCTGAGCAGTCGGCTCGTATGCAGGGAGTGTCCTGGCACCCTCCCTGCAGCTAAAATTTTTTTTTTTTCTCAGACACTACCCAGGTGTTATGATGTGGGCTCACACTGGTATCCTGCAGTTTGTATCCCATAGAGGTTGCACATTTTTACTGCATGTTTGTGCACAACATGTCCTGTATGCTGCATCTTTGGTGCAATTCTAGACAATGCAGCAAAAATGTGCAACCTGGGGGACTATGACTGTGAAAAACTGGCAGTACCCCAGTGTGAGGCCAAAGACTTGTATTCACTTGCAGCAGGAACTGCCACTCCACTAAAAAGGAGGTGATATCACATTTCCTCCCTGCCTGTTTTAACCCCCTAAATGCCAGTTCCTCCAGGTAATGGCATGGTTCACTTTTGAACTCCACCTTGTTTCTATTACTCTCAGTAGGTATTAGATGTGTTCTCACCTTATTGTTTGCACATCTAATACCTAAAGAGTTCTGGAAATAAGGTGGAGTAAAAAAAGAATTTCTACACCCAAGTGGAGCATTTCTTTCACAAGATTTGAGGGTATTATTAAACCCAGGCTGGTTGACTTAGGCCATGGGTGTTCAACCTGTGGCCCTCCAGCTGCTGCAGAACTACAAATCCCATCATGCCTCAGCATTTGGAAGTCATGCTTTTAACAGTCAGCCTTGCAATGCATCATGGGACTTGTAGTTCCGCAACAGCTGGAGGGCCACAGGTTGAGCACCCATGACTTAGGCCATCATAGACAGATTGAACTTTCTATGTGCAGAATGTGGTTGTACAGAATTGGCAATCACTGCTAGCTGCCAGTAGCGATCACTGTATTCTGATGGCTGGAAAACTTTCGCCCCCACAGAGAGTGACCCCTTTGCACTGCCCCCACAGAGAGTGACTGCTTCGCACTGCGGGCAATGTGGAGCAGTCTCATTCTCTGTGCAAGCAGTGTCAAGCAGTCTCTCTCTTTCTCTCTGTGCAGGCAGTGTCAAGCAGTCTCTCTCTCTCTCTCTCTCTCTCTGTGCAGGAAGTGTCAAGCAGTCTCTCTCTCTCTCTCTCTCTCTCCGTGCACTCAGTGTCAAGCAGTCTTTCTCTCTCTCTCTCTCTCTGTGCAGGCAGTGTCAAGCAGTCTCTCTCTCTCTCTCTGTGCAGGCATTGTCAAGCAGTCTCTCCCTCTCTCTCTGTGCAGGCAGTGTCAAGCAGTCTCTCTCTCTCTCTGTGCAGGCAGTGTCAAGCAGTCTCTCTCTCTCTCTCTCTGTGTGCAGGCAGTGTCAAGCAGTCTCTCTCTCTCTCTCTCTCTCTGTGCAGGCAGTGTCAAGCAGCAGGGCTGGACTGGGACAAAAATTTGGCCCTGGACTTCATCCAGACTGGCCCACTTTGACAGGTCTCTCCCATGGCGGCCGGACAACTCCCACCCCCCCCCCCCCACCTAGCCACCCAAGCCTCCTCTCCCATTCACTAGCCACTAGCCATTCTACTTCATTAGAGTAGAACTGCTGGTACTGGTACTCTTATAGGCAGTACCAGTGGGGAAGCTAGACATTATTTCACCCGGGCCAAAGAATCAATTTGGTGCTCCCCCTTATGGGACAAGATTAGGCACAAGTGAGAAACTCCCAGGCCATAGCTGTTGAGTCAGCTGTCTGTCCCCTGCCCCATGCTCCTCTGTCGTCGTCCCTGCTCCTCTGGTCCTCCCTCTGCTTCTCTGTTCCTCCCAGGTGAGCGCTGCGGGGAGGGAGAGGAGGTGAGCGCTGCAGGAAGGGAAAGACAGAGGCACAGAGGGAGGTGGCGGTCCGCTGTCACTGAAGCCGGCCCACTGAGCCATCAGCCCACCGGGAAACTCCCTGTAGTCCCAATGGCCAGTCCATCCCTGTCAAGCAGTCTCTCTATCTCTCTCTCTCTCTCTGTACAGGCAGTGTCAAGCAGTCTCTCTCTCTCTCTCTGTGCAGGCAGTGTCAAGCAGTCTCTCTCTGTACAGGCAGTGTCAAGCAGTATCTCTCTCTCTCTCTCTCTCTCTCTCTCTCTCTGTACAGGCAGTGTCAAGCAGTCTCTCTCTCTCTCTCTCCCTGTACAGGCAGTGTCAAGCAGTCTCTCTCTCTCTCTGTACAGGCAGTGTCAAGCAGTCTCTCTCTGTACAGGCAGTGTCAAGCAGTATCTCTCTCTCTCTCTCTCTCTCTCTCTCTGTACAGGCAGTGTCAAGCAGTCTCTCTCTCTCTCTCTCCCTGTACAGGCAGTGTCAAGCAGTCTCTCTCTCTCTCTGTACAGGCAGTGTCAAGCAGTCTCTCTCTCTCTCTCTCTCTCTCTCTCTCTGTGCAGGCAGTGTCAAGCAGTCTCTCTCTCTCTCTCTCCCTGTACAGGCAGTGTCAAGCAGTCTCTCTCTCTCTCTGTGCAGGCAGTGTCAAGCAGTCTCTCTCTCTCTCTCTGTGCAGGCATTGTCAAGCAGTCTCTCCCTCTCTCTCTGTGCAGGCAGTGTCAAGCAGTCTCTCTCTCTCTCTCTCTCTCTGTGTGCAGGCAGTGTCAAGCAGTCTCTCTCTCTCTCTCTCTCTCTCTCTCTCTCTCTCTGTGCAGGCAGTGTCAAGCAGCAGGGCTGGACTGGGACAAAAATTTGGCCCTGGACTTCATCCAGACAGGCCCACTTTGACAGGTCTCTCCCATGGCGGCCGGACAACTCCCACCCCCCCCCCCACCTAGCCACCCAAGCCTCCTCTCCCATTCACTAGCCACTAGCCATTCTACTTCATTAGAGTAGAACTGCTGGTACTGGTACTCTTATAGGCAGTACCAGTGGGGAAGCTAGACATTATTTCACCCGGGCCAAAGAATCAATTTGGTGCTCCCCCTTATGGGACAAGATTAGGCACAAGTGAGAAACTCCCAGGCCATAGCTGTTGAGTCAGCTGTCTGTCCCCTGCCCCATGCTCCTCTGTCGTCGTCCCTGCTCCTCTGGTCCTCCCTCTGCTTCTCTGTTCCTCCCAGGTGAGCGCTGCGGGGAGGGAGAGGAGGTGAGCGCTGCAGGAAGGGAAAGACAGAGGCACAGAGGGAGGTGGCGGTCCGCTGTCACTGAAGCCGGCCCACTGAGCCATCAGCCCACCGGGAAACTCCCTGTAGTCCCAATGGCCAGTCCATCCCTGTCAAGCAGTCTCTCTATCTCTCTCTCTCTCTCTGTACAGGCAGTGTCAAGCAGTCTCTCTCTCTCTCTCTGTGCAGGCAGTGTCAAGCAGTCTCTCTCTGTACAGGCAGTGTCAAGCAGTATCTCTCTCTCTCTCTCTCTCTCTCTGTACAGGCAGTGTCAAGCAGTCTCTCTCTCTCTCTCTCTCTCCCTGTACAGGCAGTGTCAAGCAGTCTCTCTCTCTCTCTGTACAGGCAGTGTCAAGCAGTCTCTCTCTCTCTCTCTCTCTCTCTCTGTGCAGGCAGTGTCAAGCAGTCTCTCTCTCTCTCTCTCCCTGTACAGGCAGTGTCAAGCAGTCTCTCTCTCTCTCTGTGCAGGCAGTGTCAAGCAGTCTCTCTCTCTCTCTCTGTGCAGGCATTGTCAAGCAGTCTCTCCCTCTCTCTCTGTGCAGGCAGTGTCAAGCAGTCTCTCTCTCTCTCTGTGCAGGCAGTGTCAAGCAGTCTCTCTCTCTCTCTCTCTCTCTGTGTGCAGGCAGTGTCAAGCAGTCTCTCTCTCTCTCTCTCTCTCTGTGCAGGCAGTGTCAAGCAGCAGGGCTGGACTGGGACAAAAATTTGGCCCTGGACTTCATCCAGACTGGCCCACTTTGACAGGTCTCTCCCATGGCGGCCGGACAACTCCCACCCCCCCCCCCCCCCACCTAGCCACCCAAGCCTCCTCTCCCATTCACTAGCCACTAGCCATTCTACTTCATTAGAGTAGAACTGCTGGTACTGGTACTCTTATAGGCAGTACCAGTGGGGAAGCTAGACATTATTTCACCCGGGCCAAAGAATCAATTTGGTGCTCCCCCTTATGGGACAAGATTAGGCACAAGTGAGAAACTCCCAGGCCATAGCTGTTGAGTCAGCTGTCTGTCCCCTGCCCCATGCTCCTCTGTCGTCGTCCCTGCTCCTCTGGTCCTCCCTCTGCTTCTCTGTTCCTCCCAGGTGAGCGCTGCGGGGAGGGAGAGGAGGTGAGCGCTGCAGGAAGGGAAAGACAGAGGCACAGAGGGAGGTGGCGGTCCGCTGTCACTGAAGCCGGCCCACTGAGCCATCAGCCCACCGGGAAACTCCCTGTAGTCCCAATGGCCAGTCCATCCCTGTCAAGCAGTCTCTCTATCTCTCTCTCTCTCTCTGTACAGGCAGTGTCAAGCAGTCTCTCTCTCTCTCTCTCTGTGCAGGCAGTGTCAAGCAGTCTCTCTCTGTACAGGCAGTGTCAAGCAGTATCTCTCTCTCTCTCTCTCTCTCTCTCTGTACAGGCAGTGTCAAGCAGTCTCTCTCTCTCTCTCTCCCTGTACAGGCAGTGTCAAGCAGTCTCTCTCTCTCTCTCCCTGTACAGGCAGTGTCAAGCAGTCTCTCTCTCTCTCTCTCTGTACAGGCAGTGTCAAGCAGTCTCTCTCTCTCTCTCTGTACAGGCAGTGTCAAGCAGTCTCTCTCTCTCTCTCTCTCTCTCTCTCTCTCTGTGTGCAGGCAGTGTCAAGCAGTCTCTCTCTCTCTCTCTCTCTCTGTGTAGGCAGTGCCAAGCAGTCTCTCTCTCTCTCTGTGTGCAGGCAGTGCCAAGCAATCTCTCTCTCTCTCTGTACAGGCAGTGTCAAGCAGTCTCTCTCTCTCTGTGCAGGCAGTGTCAAGCAGTCTCTCTCTCTCTCTCTCTCTCTCTCTCTCTCTCTCTCTCTCTCTCTCTCTCTCTCTCTGTGCAGGCAGTGTCAAGTAGTCTCTCTCTCTCTCTCTCTCTGTGCAGGCAGTGTCAAGCAGTCTCTCTCTCTCTCTCTCTGTGCAGGCAGTGTCAATCAGTCTCTCTCTCTCTCTCTCTCTCTCTCTCTCTCTCTCTGCAGGAAGTGTCAAGCAGTCTCTCTTTGCAGGAAGTGTCAAGCAGTCTCTCTCTCTCTCTCTTTGCAGGAAGTGTCAAGAGGTCTCTCTCTCTCTCTCTGTGCAGGACGGGTCAGTGTATGTAGGACAGGACGGTGTATGTAGGACAGGACGGTGTATGTAGGACAGGATGGTGTATGTAGGACAGGATGGTGTATGTAGGACATATGTCAGAAACAACCCTGAAAGACATGCTAGTGTGCCTAAGAGCTTCCTTGCATGCTGATCTCTTGGAATGTGTAACTGACATACATACACACACACTGACTTGCATGTCTGTGTGTACTGACACAAACACGGGCACGTAGGTCAGGGTATGTGAGTCAGGTAAGTAGCACCGCTCCCCCCCCCCCCTCGGGTGCCGGCTTCGGGCTGAAGCCCCTGGTCTTTTTGCCACCTAGCAACGCCCCTGTATGTGCTAATCATTGCAGAACAAGCAAACACAATTTTTTGGCACATTTTCTGAAAGTGTACCAAAGATGCAGCATACAGGACATTATAGGTGCTTTCAGAAAATGTGCCAAAAATGTTTGACATAATATAAATTCTATGGGAAACCATGGGAAACACCCATACTGCACCCACATCAGATTTTCCGACCGTGTGTGTGCCCCAGAGTTTTTCCATCGGAAATTCCCGACGGACTTAGAAGAAGAACATGTTCTTTTTTTCGGATGGAACTCCGACGGAGAAAAAAATATGCATGCTCAGAATCAATTTGACGCATGCTCAGAAGCATTGAACTTAATTTTTCTCGGCTTGTCGTAGTGTTTTAGTCACTGCGTTTTGGACAGTCGGAATTTGGCGTGTATGCAAGACAGCTTGAATTGAATTCCGTCAGAAAAATCTGTCGGAGTTTATCCCAACAGAAGTTCCCATTGTGTGTATGGTGCATAAGCTGGCCATACACTATACAATGTTCTTATTCAGTTTTCTTTAGATTTACCTTCAACCATGTAGCGTAAGGCCCTGCCTGATTACATACACATTGAAAGTGTTTCGGTTTGACCTCATATTATACAGTTTTGATAAATCTAAAGGAAAATTGAATAAGAAAATTGTGAAACGGTCTATAAACCCTACTCCATTGAAACCAAGTTCTTTATACACACATAATGGCCAACTAGCCTAACACAGCTGTATGCAATTTGGATTAAATGGCTCTCTAGTATTATGGCCCATACACACAATCTGAATATCGGACGAAAACGATCGTCCGAGTAAGGGCTCTTTCACACGGACGTTCCGTATGTCCGTTTTTCATACATCCGTTGTCGGATGAAAAACGGACATACATGTATCCCTATGGGATCGCGGATGTCAGCGGAGACATGTCTGCTGACATCCGATCCGCTCCGATCCACCAAAGTATGCCGGAGGAAAAACCTACTTTTCCTTCCGTCTGGCGGATCGGATCGGATGAACATAGGGGAGAGCGGAGAAAAGACAGGGTGGTCCCTGCACAGTGTGTGGGGACCGCCCTGTCATCCGGCAGCTCAGCGGAGATCAACGGAGCGATCCCCGCTGAGCAAATGGAGGTGCACGGGGCGGATCATTACTGATCTTCCCCGTGTGAAAGAGCCCTAAGAATGGTACGATTTTTGGATCCTCTGTACACTACTTTCAAGAGCCGATCATGAAAGTTCATCTGATATTATTCGATCATATGATTCCAGATCGTAAGATTTTGGTTTAGTCAGTATAGTCTGAAAATATAATACAAATACATTACAACACATGACATCACATCCGATTTTTATTCTGTCGTACAAGAATTTTTGTGAATTTAGTAACCTATTCAATTTCTACTTGCGACTATAAGTCGTATGATCTGTCGTACGATATTCGGATCGTGTGTAGAGGCCATTAGGCCCCTTTCACACATGCTGACCATTCATTTTATCAGTTCAGTCACTTTTTTTTTTTTAATTTACAGCAGTTTGTCATCAGTTTTTATTATACATTGTTTTACATCTGCCAGCTAGACCTTAACCATTTCAGTCCTGGAGCCATTTATTCATGCAAAAATTAACCGTTTGTCCGTTTACATCCGTTTTTCGTCCGAACTGAGTATTCCAAGGTCTTACTCATACTGGTACTCCTACGCTTATGAGTACCAGTATGAGTATGATCGTTTTTCGGCATTAAAAAAAAACGTTGTTTTTAAAAACGTCATTTAAAATGATCGTGTGTGGGCTTTACATTGTTTTTCATGTTCTGAAAAAAAAATAAAAAAATTTGAGCATGCTGCATTTTTTAATGTCATTTTAAAAAATTTAGTTTTCGGGTTGTAAAAAATGATCGTGTGTGGGCTAAAACGACGCTTTAAACCCGCGCATGCTCAGAAGCAAGTTATGAGATGGGAGCTTGAATGGAACTTCCCCATTAGCGTGCCATCGTACGTGCTGTACGTCACCACGCACGAGCATTTAAAAACGATGGTGTGTGGGCAACATCTTTTTTAATGATGAAGTTGGAAAAACTTTGTTTTTTCTACATGCTGAAAAACAACAATTTTTTTAATGCCGAAAAACGATCGTGTAATCGTGCCTTTCTAAATGCAAAAGAAGTATAAACAACTTATGCCATTCACATCAATTCTTTCTTGCTTTTTGTCATTCCCGCTTAAAGCATGTTTAGGAGCTAAGTGTAGATAAATGGTAATTCCATGTTATGGATCTGTGGTCTGGCTGCTGCCTCACCTCAACTCTCCTACCGATTGGTAGAGTATAAAAAAATAAAATGGGGTGTAAGCGCTGCCAATTATTAGAGCTTAGTTAGACAAAGGACTTTTGATGAATCAATAAATATACCTTACGAAAGTGTATCTCCCAATAGAGAAAAATGTGTGTGCCCACCTCATCGTAATACACTCTCACAACTGAAAGTGAATATCTGTAAACAGATATATTATCCCCCCAGGGAATACAGTGGAACCTCGGATTGCGAGTAACGTGGTTAACGAGCGCTTCGCAATACAAGCACTGTATTTAAACAATCTTAACTCGGTTTGCAAGTGTTGTCTCGCAAAACGAGCAGGATTCAGGCCTGAGGTGGGACTGCTCTGGAGCCGAACGGCGTCTATTGCAGCCGAACGGCACAGTTTGGAAATGCATGGAAAGGCCCGAGGACAGTTTGGCTGACCTTGGAAAACCGTGGGAATGGAGTCCATTCTCTTGCAACAGATTATGCTCATAATCCAAGGTTCCAGTGTGATATTAAAGTGCTATAGTGTAAAATACATAAATATGCGCACAACAAGGAAACAAATAACTATCCAAAACATATAAATTACATATACATAAATATGAGTAAACATAAAGGTTCATAAGTCCATATAAAGTCCACTGGTGCTCTAATATTAGTGCCCCCTCCCCTCCATAACCACACTCACCAAATGGCTAAACCCCTACAATGGCTAGAAGCCACCATAGTTAGATGTTCTAGGTCCCTTGTATGGCATCTGGTAACTCCTCCACCTCTTCACTGTGTAAGGTCTTTAAATCAGTGGGTGTGCTCAAATAGGGGTAGATGGACAAAGGCAAACATCATAGTGTGAATCCATCTATTTACTATATAAGCCAAAAGCACAGTTTTATACAGTATCCCACAAAAGTGAGTACACCCCTCACATTTTTGTAAGTATTTTTTGTATATCTTTTCTTGTGAGTCTACAGCTTGTATAAATTGCTGTCCCATCAAAATAACTAAACCCAGAGCCATTAATGTCTAAACCGCTGGCAACAAATATGAGTACACCCATAAGTGAAAATGTCCAAATTGGGCCCAAAATGTCAATTTTTTGTGTGGACACTATTATTTTCCAGCCCTGCCTTAACCCTCTTGGGCATGGAGTTCACCAGAACTTCACAGGTTGCCACTGGAGTCCTCTTCTACTCCTCCATGACAACATCACAGGGCTGGTGGTTGTTAGAGAGTCCACCTTCCGTTTGAGGATGCCCCACAGATGCTCAATAGTTTAGGTTTGGAGACAGCACCTTTACCCTCAGCTTCTTTAGCAGGGCAGTGCTCATCTTGGAGGTCGTTATCATGTTGGAATACTGCCCTGTGGCCCAGTCTCTGAAGGGAGGGGATCATACTCTGCTTCAGTATGTCACAGTGCATGTTGGCATTCACAGTTCCCTCAATAAACTGTAGCTCTTCAGTGCCAGGAGCACTTATGCAGCCCCAGACCATGACACTCCCACCACACACTTGTCTTAATACTCCTCACCTGGTTGCCACCACACAGGCTTGACACCATCTAAACCAAATAGGTTTATCTTGGCCTTATCAGACCACAGGACATGGTTCCAGTAATCCTATCCTTAGTCTGCTTGTCTTCAGCAAACTGTTTGTTTGTTTTTCTTGTGCATCATCTTTAGAAGAGGCTTCCTTCTGGGACAACAGCCATG
Source organism: Rana kukunoris (assembly GCA_029574335.1). Lineage (NCBI taxonomy): Eukaryota > Metazoa > Chordata > Amphibia > Anura > Ranidae > Rana > Rana kukunoris. The sequence continues at coordinate 140,515,663 of CM056052.1, forward strand.
CAGACTAACTTGATGCAGTGTGCGACGTATGGTCTGATCACTGACAGGCTGACCCTCCACCCCTTCAACCTCTGCAGCAATGCTGGCCGAACTCATATGTCTATTTCCCAAAGACAACCTCTGGATATGACGCTGAGCATGTGCACTCAACTTCTGTGGTTGACCATGACGAGGCCTGCTCTGAGTGGAACCTTTCCTGTTAAACCGCTGTATGGTCTTGGCCACGTGCTGCAGCTCAATTTTAGGGTTTTGGCAATCTTCTTATAGCCTATGCCATTTTTATGTAGAGCCAAAAATATTTTTTTCAGATCCTCAGAGAGTTCTTTGCCATGTTGAACTTCCAGTGACCAGTATGAAGACTACCCTGCAGTAGAGAAATCTGAAAACAAGGTTTTAACTGCTCGGGGAAGAGACAATATCAATGGCGGTGCGGAGGATGGTCTTTGCCCTTTACCCTGGATGCCTGCATACTTAGATGTGCCTGTTTTAATCATCAACCATGTGAGTTTCTAAATGTTGTACCTTCATTAAATGTAACCATATTGCTACACTTAGCGGTGCCTCTCTTCTCTTTTATACTCAGTTGTGACGTGACACTACTCTTATATCAAGACATTGCTTGTATATCAAGTCATAGTTTATTACAAAATGTTGCTTGTCATGCAAAACGCTCTTAAACCAAGTTACTCTCAAACCAAAGTTTTACAGCTTGAAAATGTTGTTTGAAATTACATGGTAAAGACTATATTCAATTTTTGTGCTTGGGTTTACAAATACCACAACCCAGTTACAACGCGTTCACACATATATGCAACATTACTGAATTTAGGCCTTCTTGTGAAGCATGTTAAATTGCATGATGTTGTCTGTTCCATTATAGACAATAGCACTGTTCACATTCTCTGCACTTTCATCCAGCACAATGATAAAGTCCTCCATTAAAAAGTCAGGTAAAAACTGGGTCAAGCCTTGTATGTGATATACAATTAGTTACTAGATAAATGGAATGTGAAACAAGCACAGTGTACTGTATATGAAACACTTAAATAATCTATACTTTCACCAAAGCATTTTTGTCAAAGGGAGATATAATTACAGTATGTGTGATGTGTATCTTTTGATTAGCTGTTGGAGAAATTGTCATCTGACACAATACCATACGAAAAGGAAAGGTTTGAACATCGTAATGACATTTTTGAGTCCGAGAAACTCGGTCATAGATAGTCCCTGTGTTTTTAAGGCTTACTTTAAAGTAAAGTTCTTTTAGAAACTTTTTATTTTTAAAGTAAAAGTTGTCCAACTGAAAGCATCACAAGTTTTTTTTTACCTTTGTTAATTTGTAAAGCCTCTTCTGTGTTTGAGTATGAACCTGTTTTCATTTTTTGGACAAGCTTAACTTCCATAACGCTGCCCCTAAGCCCTGCCATCCTAATTTCTTCCTTACCAATAAGAGTGCTACAGATGCTCTTATTAGTCTTTGTATTAGAGCCCTATAGCCCCTCCAGAGTTCATCAGCTTCCTCATCATTAGTTACAGCCTAGATAAAGCGGAAGTCCTATGGATCCTCCAGAGTCCATCAGCCTATCCTCACCAGTAAAGAAAATGGCATGAGGTCCCCCCAAATTCCATACAGACCCTTATCTGAGCATGCAGCCTGGCAGGCCAGGAAAGGGGAAGGTGGGGACAAGCATGTGGCCTCCCTCTCTCCTGAACTAAAGCAGGCCACATACCCTTAACATGGGGGGTTACCCCCTGGCAAAGCACCTAGTCCTCATATTAAAGATGACAAGGGCCTCTTCCCCCAACTCTGGCCCAGTGGATGTAGGGCTGTGGGGGGAAGGACTTATCTGAATCAGAAAGCCCCTTTTAATAATTAGGGGACCCCTAGATCCCACCCCCCATGTGAATGAGTAAGCATAGTACCCCTACTCCTTCACCAAAAAAGTCAGTGGTAAAAAAAAGTCCTTTATTTAAAAAAAAATGTAAAGTTCCCCATGTACATCCATGTTGTTGTCCAGTCATATAAGTCCATGTCAATTACGATGAATGACGGCCACCAACCCACATAGAAAAAAAAAAACTGTCGCCCGGCGATACCCAAACGATCCCATCACTTGCCTATGCTGAATGACATCTCCGCTTCCCACTGCCACTGAAGCAAACAAATGGGGTGATTATACATGGACATGTCCACACATTATATGGTCAGTGACATTAACATGACTTGCCCCTTATGAAACACCCTCTTCATTCTCTTGGAATTTATTGATGAGAATGGCAATTGGACTCTGGGAATAAGTGGGGACATCCTGATCCTATGTTTCAGGAGTGTTTTTTTTTTTTACCTTAATGCATTAAGGTGAAAAAACACGAGGGTTTATAACCCCTTTAATGTATGGATTTTTTTTAGAACCATAGCGGCTTACAAATCACACAAATTTGATGAAAGTATAATGCCGCGTACACACGATCATTTTTTGTGATGAAAAAAAAACGACGTTTCAAGTGATGAAACAAAACGACGTTTTTCAAACTTCATTTTCCAAAACGACGTTGCATACACACCATCGTTTTTCCAAAATGCTCTAGCAAAGCGTGGTGACGTACACCACGTTCGACGGCACTCTGTTCCATTGAAGTCTCATAACTTGGTTCTGAGCATGCGCGGCCTCCAAAACGTTGTTTTCAACATCGTTTTGCGTACACACAAAAAATGACACAAAAAATTCAAGCATGTTCGATTTTTTTTTTGGTCGTTTTTTTGAAGACATAAAACGACGTTTTGCCCACACACGGTGATTTTAAATGACGTTTTTGAAAACGTCGTTTTTTTTCATCACAAAAAATGATCGTGTGTACGCGGCATTATTCCCATCAAAGTTACAAGGTGATTTTTTTTTACGCTTATTACAACACTCCAGACTCACCAGGCAATGGTCCTGTTCAGTTCGTCTTTCTGTGGAAATATACAATCAGATTTTGGAATAATGTAGAACACTTCCATAGAATAACCTAACCAGGTACCATCAACAAAACAAGATTAAACACCGACATACAGACTTTGGAAAACCTTTGGAAGTTAAAAATAAAAGTGCAAGTAACACCTGATAATATGTTCATAGTTACATAGTTGGTGAGGTTGAAATAAGACACAAATCCATAAAGTCCAACCTGTGGTGTGTGTGTGTGTGTGCTAGTGCTTATGTCAATAGTACATTGTATATCCCTTTATGTTATTGTTACAGTGCTCATCTAATAGTTTTTTTTAAACTATCGACATTGACACTGATTGTGGAAGAAAATTCCACATCCTTATGACTCTGACAGTAAAGAACCCTCTACACAGGTTAAGGTTAAACTGCTTTTCTTCCAATTTGAATAACCACGTGTCTTTTTTTATTCCCTTCCACTGAAACGTTTTTTTCCCTATGCTAGGGTCACCAGTATGGAATTTGTACATTGCTATCATATCCCATCTCAAGTGCTCATCTCCAGAGAAAATAAAGAAAGGGGTGGTTGGGACTTTAAATGAGGGGAGTACACATGGCTAGAAGATGAGTACATATCAAAAACATGTTTTTATTGGTGAAACAAGGAACATGGCAAAATGACACATGATACATGCAGCAATTAATACAATTATCAATCACATATTACAGACTATATATAGAAACAAACATTAGTAGCAACTAGCCAACCACTGTGTGGTATGGAACGAATCCTGAATGTAGTAAAAACACTTAAAATTACATGGTAGATGGAGAACTCAAGATAGCGTATTGAGTAGCAGTATCTGCATGTGAATACGTGCATCCATAGTATCCCAATGTGTTTTGTGGATAATACCACTCTTCAGGGGTAGGTGCACGCAAATCTATAAAAAACAAAACATTAGTAGACCAATATGATCTAATGTTGTACCTCTCAATGGGGGGCATATGTACAAAAAGAAAGGGATAGAATTACTCATCCTTATGAGTACTTACATCATTATAAGTCTGGAAAATGGGGGACGAGCAGTCAGAGGCTGTTTAAATTGTTTGTAGAGACAGAGAGAATAAGTTCAGTGCTTTTAGTCTTTCCCCATAGCTGAGATCCTCCAGTCCCTTTATTAGCTTTGTTGGATTTCTCTGGACTGTCTTCAGCTACAGTTCCAGCACATCCTTCCTGGGCACTCGTTACCAGAACTGGACGGCATACGCAAGACCAGAGTCTTGTATAGTGGGAGAAATATCGTTTTATCTCTGGAGTGAATCTCCATTTTAACCACGTCAGTCTCGAAAGGTTTTCCCCCCTTAAAGGGGTTGTAAAGATTTTTTTTATTTTTTTAAATAACAAACATACTATACTTACCTCCACTGTGCAGTTTCGTTTTGCACAGAGTGGCCCCGGTCCTTGTCTTCTGGGGTCCTCCCTGCAAGAGCTAACCCCCCTCTGGGAAGCGCTCTCCCAAGGGGGTTAGCTTGCAGGCGTGCTCCTGTGTGATACAGTCGGCGGCCATAGCACCGCGTCATTGATTTGATTGACAGCAGCTGGAGTCAATGGCTGCGCTGCTATTAATCATCCAATGAAGAGCTGGGGAAAAGCATTGCGGGATTGCGCGAAGATTCAGGGGTCAAGTAATTAAAACAGGGGCTTGAGGGAGCCGGAGAGTGCAAGATGTTTTTTCACATAGGATGCATTAAGGTGAAAAAACACAAAGCTTTACAACCCCTTTAATGACCAGGCCATTTTTTTCCGATATAGTACCGTGCTGCTTTAACTGACAATTGCACGGTCGCGCGACATTGTACCCAAATAAAATTTATGTCCTTTTTTTCTCCCACAAATAGAGCTTTCTTTTGGTGGTATTTGATCACCTCTGCGGTTTTTATAAACAAAAAAAAGAGTCAATTGCTATAATAACCCCCCCCCCCCCCCCAAAAAAAATGTCTTGATCAGTTTAGGCCGATATGTATTCTTCTACATATTTTTGTTAAAAAAATCACAATAAGCATATATTAATTGGTTTGTGCAAAAGTTTTAGCATCTACAAAATAGGGGATATATTTATGGCATTTTTATTATTATTATTTTTTTTACTGGTAATGGCGGCGATCTGCAATTTTTTATTGGGACTGCCACATTGCAGCGGACAGATCGGCCACTTTTGACACTCTTTTGGGACCATTGACATTTATACAGCGATCAGAGCTAAAAATAGCCACTGATTACTTAATAAATGTCACTGGCAGGGAAGGGGTTAACACTAGGGGGTGACCAAGGGGTTAAATGTGTTGCCTCACTGTATGTTCTAACTGTGGGGGGATAGGACTGACTGGGAGACATATCAGTGTTCCTACTTGGTAGTACTTAGTTTACACACACACAGATCCCCCTTCTGGCTATGTCAGGAGCGATCGCAGGTACCCAGGGGCCACGCGCATTGGCTCTGGCGGCATGATGCAGGCGAGAGCGCCTGCCATATCGATTAATTTCACGCAGCCGAGCCAACCTGCCGCAGTACAACTGCGGCAGCTGGTCGGCAAGTAGTTAATGCGTGTCAATATTCTGTTTGCTTTGCTTGCAGCAGCTGGCCATTACTGACCCTGTCGTCTACTAGGACCCCCAAATCCTTTTCCGTCCTAGATTCTCCAGAGTTTCTCCCCCTAGTGAGTAACTTTTATTTGTATTTTTTTGCACTCAAATGCATTACTTTATATTTTTCCACAGTAAAGTAGTTATTAAAGGAGTAGTTCCCCCAAAAACCTTTTTTTTTAACATTGATTGAGGCTCGTTATGTCAAGGGGAATCGGGTGTTTTTTTTTTTAGAAATGAAGCCGTACTTACCGTTTTAGAGATGCATCGTCTCCGACGCTTCCGGGTATGGTCTCCGGGTCTAGGCGTTCCTATTTGATTGACAGGCTTCCGAGGTCGGATACATCGCGTCACGATTTTCCGAAAGTAGCCGAACGACGGTGCGCAGGCGCAGTATAGAGCCGCACCGTCGCTCGGCTTCTTTTGGCTACTCGTGACGCGATGTATGCGACCGTCGGAAGCCTGTCAATCAAATAGGCACGCCCAGACCAGACGATCATACCCGGAAGCGACGGAGACGATGCATCTGTAAAACGGTAAGTACTGCTTTGTTTCTAATAAAAAAACACCCGATTCCCCTTGACATAACGAGCCTCAATCAATGTTAAAAAGAGTTTTTTGGGGGAATTACCCCTTTAAAGAGGAAGTAAACCCTCTAAAACACTTCCTAAAAAAAAAAAACCCTGCAAGAGAAAGGCATAATGAGCTTGTATGCATAGCATACAAGCTCATTATATATTACTTACTGAAGCCCCCGCAGCGGTCTTGGATGACCTCCTCTGTCACCGCCATGATACCCAGAGTGACTTCCGGGTATCGCTGCTTTGGCAATGTGACTGGCCGGAGCAGCGATGACCTCACTCCCGCGCATGCGCACAGGTGCCGCCACTAACGGCATGATCGCCGCTAGAAGCGGCACACTCAGTGCGCCTGCATGCGCCGTAGTCATTGGTGCTGGTATTTTCTGCAAATATCTCCTAAACCTTTTAGATTTGGGAGATATTTGTTGCACCTACAGGTAAGCCTTAATCTAGGCTTACCTGTAGGTTAAAGTGGTTGTAATGGGTTTACAACCACTTTATTCCACTTCTACTAAATCGTCTTATCCCCCTGTACCATTATAACATGTGTCCCTGTGTTATGTAAATCCACCGATCTATACCTATATAAGCTCGACTGTCAGTTATCTTCTCTCTCTGGCTCACAGTTTCAGTGGGTGGGGACGAGATCTCCCACTGAGGTCAGCTGAAGAGAAGGGCAAGAGAGGAGAGAGAGAGCGCCAACAATCATCTGAGCCGCACTTATAGGCGCATACATATTCAGATTGGCAGATTTTTTACATAACACAGGCACAGGGAGACATGTTATAATTGTACAGAGGGGATAAGACGATTTACTAACAGATATGAGAGCAGGAGGAGCAATGGGGGGGGGGGGGGGGGGCTGGTACGAGCAGGGAAGGGGGAGGAGACACAAACACAGGAGAGTTGCAGATAGCAGGCTGCGGATGATGGAATCACGTAAACTGACCACGGTGTCAGGGCTCAGCAGCCATGATTATCGTGGTCATTTTACAGGGGGGAGGGTATAACCAGGCAGGATCAGCCAGGTATTTTAGGGTATGCGGGGGGGGGATGACACAGCACAAGTACTGTGCTGTATAACATGCTTTACGGATCTTTTTTTTTTTTCTGGGTTAACAAACACCCTTAACCTCATCTGCCATGTAGTTTTCCACCCCATTATTTGATTGAGGTCTTCTTGTCTTCCTGTCTTCCCAGGACAGATCGTTGGGGGACCCCACTTACCACACCAGACCATTCAGAGTAATCGTTATTTATCACCACCCTTTAAACTTGCCCCTGTAGCCAGCTTTCCATTCAGGTACTCATCCTATGGTCCATGATGACAGGTCTTACTTTATCTAGATGGCAGCTCATCTTCTCATAGAAGGTTAATAGATTGGTCTGGCAAGAAGGATTCTTCATGAATCTGTGCTGATTACCACTCATGATATTGTTTTTATTACTGAGATCTTGGAAATAATATCTTATCATCCCCTTCAATAGCTTGCAGACTCTATTGCAGAGAGGTGTGTTGGGTAAATTGTTAGAGGACAAATCTTCTCCAGCCAACCTCTTCTTAAGCTCTGTACACACGATCGGATATCTGATGGAATTTAATCCGATGGATTTTTCGTCAGATATCCAATGAAGCTGACTTTCATCAGTCTTGCCTACACACCATCAGTCAAAAATCCGACCGTGCCAAAACGCGATGACGTACAACACTATGATGAGCCAAAAAAAATGAAGCTCAATACTTCTGAGCATGCGTCGACTTGATTCGGAGCATGCGTAGATTTTTCTCCGATGGAGTTCCACACAGACTATCTGATTTTTCTATCGTTTTTTTTTATCCATAGGATTAAGTTCTATTTTTTTCACCAATGGAAAAAAGACCTATGGGGCCCACACACAATCGGTTTGTCCGATGAAAACAGTCCATCGGACAAACCGATCGTGTGTACACGGCTTTAGACTGCTGTAGGAGGAAAAAAGACTGGTTACTACCTCTCATCAGCCTTGAGACTTGTTGCCTCTGTGGCTTCCTATTGCTCAATTGAGGCATGTGGAAGTGTGATTAGTAATTTGGCTGCAAATCTGTGCAGTCCCATGAAATGTTGTCCAGGCCAGGGCTCAGAGGTGGCTCTTTAATTAGGCCAATTAGGCGGTCGCCTAAAACCTCACACTCACAGGGGCCTCACGGCAGCCTAACTTACCCAATGCATTGCCCCAGTTTTAAGGGACAGGGGACCTTAACGCTGCTGTGCATTAAGAGCCCTGACTCAGGAGCAGGGCCGCCAGCGTCCCTAACAACCAGGGAATATCGGTGACACCACCCCTTGTGACATCAATGACCCAGCATGCCCTCAGTCAATGTCGTCACAAGGGGGCGGGTTCACCAGGTGACATCACTGGGGGGCCCCCTCCCCTTAGTTATTAAAGAACAGGATCTGGAGGCCGCCTTGTTAAAAGGGGCTTTGAGAATCCGATAAGCCCCCTGCCCGCAGACCCCCCACAACCACCGGCCAGGGTTGTGGGGAAGAGGCTCTTGTCCTTGAATTATTTTTCCCATCATGGGCGTGAGTGGGGCCCCATGTCAAGTTTTGCCTAAGGCCTCACAAAGCCTAGAGCTGCCTCTGCCAGGGCAATCTCTTGCAGCAATCTACAAGCCTTGTTTATGGCAAAACAGATGTGAGTTTTGGTTGAAAAAACAATTGTTCTTGGATCAGAACTCCCAAATCCATATGTTGTATGGCCAGCTTCAGTCTCAGTTGCTGTGGCTTCTGTAGTGTTGTAGGTAATGTTTGCAGTGAGCATTGTGCACAAACAATACGCAGTGTCAGTATTGCTCTGCTGCAGGATGACACGGAGGGAAGCAAACAGAAATCTGTTTCAGATCACAAATATAGTCTGTTAATCTTCTGCCTACCCACACAACGTCTGTGACTGGCCATGCACTCCATCTCAATATCAAAATGTCATATATTTAAAGCACATCTAAGTGTGGGATTTGTGCCTTCATTTGTCTTTGTAGTGCTTCCCTGTCCCCCCAGCAGGATGTTCACCGCCCTCATTCTAACACATCTCTATCTCCTACACAGTATGGAGAATAATGAGATGGAGGAAACAGATGAATTTGATGAAGGGCACCTTTCGTCAGACATTTCCGGAAAAAAAATCTAAAGCCTTAATTTCAAGTGTTTCTGCTGTTTTATAGTCACTGTACATAGAGTGACATAGCAGTATATATTACTACACAAGCTGTAAATTAAAGGATTATCCTTTATATTATTATCATGGGACTAGATTTATCCAGCAGTTTAACTCTTTAACATTTTACAAAATTTCTATTAAATCTCTGCTGCATCAAAATGCTAAAAAGTATTGAATTAATACATGTAAAGATATAAGGGTGCTGTGCTAAGGAAATTGTAACATCTAAAATACATATACCATTAATCAGTGAAAAGACTTCAATGCAAAATAAAAAAAAATATTATATAGAATATATTCATTTATATGTTAAAAAATATATACACAAATAGGAGACCAATCAATAGTCTATATATCAATGTGTATAATAAGTCCACCAACATATGGGCCCGGATTCACGTAGGGCGGCGTATATTTAGAGCGGCGTAGCGCATCTCATATACGCTACGCCGACGTAACTTAGAGAGTATTAGCGGTATTCACAAAGCACTTGCTCCGTAAGTTGTGGCGACGTAGTGTAAATTGGCCGGCGTAAGCCCGCCTAATTCAAAGTAGGAAGGAGGTGGACGTCATCTATTTAAATTAAGCGTGACCCCATGCAAATGAATGGCCGGTCGAACTGGACATGCTCAGAATCATGTCACATATACTCCCTAAGATACGCCAGCGCAATGCCTACGACGTGAACATAACCTACGCACTGCCCTATTCACGTAGTACTACGTAAACGGCGTACGCAACGTAAAATTGGATGGCGTCGTTCCCTGGCCCATACCTTTGCATTAGCTGCGCCTGCTATATGAGGGGTAACTTTACACCGGATGTAAGCCTTACGCAAATCGCGTATATGAAGCGGCCGGGCGCATCTACGTTTGAATCGGCGTATCTTACTCATTTGCATATTTATAATGGGAACGCCAAATGCGTCCAGCGTAACTATGCACCCACGATACGCCGGCGTAGGAAAGTTACGTCGGGCGGAGGAAGCCTATTTTTCGACGTATCTCGCTTTGTGAATCGGCGTAAAGATACGACGGCGCACATTTGGACTTACGTCGGCGTATCTGGAGATACTCCGGCGTAAAGCGTTTGTGAATCCGGGCCATGGTGCGTAAATTCCTCCTTCACGTCATTCAAGATGTGTGAATTACACTGTGCCAAAACCACCCCCAATGCTCCATACTCACCAGAACTTGTGGCTGCCAAAAATTATAAGTAGCAACAGCGCTCTTTGTAATCACCCAGCTGACAACAGCTCTCTCATGGAAACGATCCCTTTAACCACTTCAGCCCCGGAAGATTTGGCCCCTTAATGACCAGGCCATTTATTGGTGATACAGCACTGTGTGGTTTTAACTGACAATTGCACGGTCGTGCGACATTGTACAAAAACAAATTGATGTCCTTTTTTTCCACAAATAGAGCTTTCTTTTGGTGGTATTTGATCACCCATGCCCAAACACCCAAACAATTTCATTATTAGTTTAGGCCGATATGTATTCTTCTACATATTTTTGGTAAGGAGTAAAAGCCATCACATTGGGCTTTATTCACAAAAGCAGATCGCACGTGTTATTTTGGTGTTTTCCCCAATACTGTATGTGATCTTGAAAATGTCAATTCCCTATTGCTTTACGCGATATTTTAGGGTTTGCAAAGGGATTTAGTGCGCATAAAGTGAATTTATAGCCTTTGTGGCTATCGGGGACATCTGCTGATATCATGAAATGTCACTGCATTGCTTTTTTTTTTACTGCTGATAACTGCAAGGTTCAGACAAACCTCATACCTATCTATTGATGGTCTTTGGTCACAAGGAAGAAAGCCATGTAAAAAATCATAGTCTTGTACAGGTTTAGGATATGTATTATTTATCAAACCCACATAGATTGGAAGGAACAAGGGTGGTTACATATCAGCTGTGAAAACGAAAATCCACAACCTGCCTATAGTCAAGGTGAGTCTGAGCCTAGCAGACAATGTGAAATAACTTTATCTGGCAGGACTTAAAAGAGATCAACACAAATACAGACAGAACAAAAGGTTTAGCTGACATCATGTTTAGCTTGGAAAATATTACTCGGCACAATGTGTAAATTCCAGAACAGAACATAATGCATCCTTTTCATCTCCCGCTAACAACACACTCAATAGGCACGTAGCATAGCTCTACGACCCAATATCCCACCTGCAATTCAGCTTAATTCTCTCTGGCCTCCCTGTGTGGGTTGAGAACACACTGAGCCATTAACAAACAACCTAATGCAGCTGAATCTAACCTAATGACATAAGAATTCAAACTATAGGGCATATAATAGAGTGTTTGTTCTTTGGAAGAAAACCTAATTGATTCTGTCACCTACACACATTAAAGGCAGATAGCCTTGCAAGTCTTACAACAGCAAATCTGGTCTGGGTGGCTGTAGACAGATGGATCACTTAGGCCCCTTTCACATTGAGGCGTTTTTCATGCGGTACAGCGCTAAAAATAGCGCTGCTATACCGCATGAAAAATCATGCCCTGTAGTGTTCAATGTGAAAGCCCGAAGGCTTTCACACTGAAGCGGTGCGCTAGCAGGAACGCTCCAAAAGTCCTGCTAGCCGCATCTTTACCGCGGTATAGGAGCGGTGTGTTCACCGCTCCTATAGCGCGCCTTCCCATTGGAATCAATGGGAAACCGCGGTAATAGCGCGGTAATACCGCCCGCAACGCGGGCGGTATTAACCCTTTTTCGGCCGCTAGCGGGGGTTAAAACCTCACCGCTAGCGCCCGAATATCGCGGTAAACACGACGGTATAGCGGCGCTACAAATAGCGCGGCTATACCGTCACCGCGGCTCCACGCCTCAATGTGAAAGAGGCCTTATAGATAATGGCTGAATGGGAGATATGACCAAAGGTAAAGCCCCAATGAAGTCCTTATCTTTATAGATCTGCACTGCCAGAGGTTATGACTTTGGACTGATTTTCACTTGGATATGTCTTAAAACACACTTTCTCTTAAGCTGGCTATACACTAGTAGCTTTGAGATATTTTTAGTTTTAAGAACGTTCATTTAATTTTCTAATAGGATCAATTTGACAATCTTTTTTGACCACAGTGATGAGAAAATGGAGCAGGATGGAAAGATTTTCTTCATCTAATGAATTTCTAACAGTGGATGTGATTTTCGTTTGGGAAATGATATTCATTCCAAAATGTAATGCTAAAATACAAAGTACTTTTAAACAACATTCATGAGGCTATCAAATGTACAAAGATTTTTTGTACAAAAGTTCTTACAAGTATTCTATGAATGTTTTTTTTTTTTTAATTCCATAATTACACTCTTCTCACACACTAGCAAGGTTATGCTAAAAAGTCTACAGTCTAGGCTTCCACAGCATGTGAACTGAGAGCTACCCCAAGTACAAGCTGGATTTTGAAGAGCAGAGGAACTAGAGAACAAATTGTCAACATTCAATGGATTATGGAGAAAGCAAGGGAGTTCCAGAATAATGTCTACTTCTGCTTTATTGACTACAGCAAAGCCTTTAATTGTGTGGCTCACAAAATGTGGTAAATATTGAAAGAAATGGGAATACTAGACCACCTCATCTGTCTTCTGAAAAACCTGTATGCAAGTCAAGAAGCAACAGATAGAACAGGACTGGTTCAAAATTAAGAAAGGAGTGCAGCAACGTTGCAGATTGTCGCCATACCTATTTAACTGCTATGCAGGGTACATGATGCATAATGCCAGGGTCAATGAAGCACAAGCTGGAATTAAGATAGCCGAGAGAAATATCAACAACCTGAGATATGCAGATGATACCACTGTAATGACAGAAATTGAAGAAGAACTAAAGAGGTTAAAGAAGAGAGCGCAAAAGCTGGCCTAAAATGTAATATTAAGAAAACTAAGATCATGGCATCCGGTTCCATCACTCCTTGGCAAATATAAGGAGAAAAAATTGAGACAGTAACAGAATTTATCTTTCTAGGCTCCAAAATCACGGCAGATGGTGACTGTAAAACAAAAGAGAAAATTCTTCTGGACAGCCGCACTCTGAACAAAAGTTGCCTTTATTGTAAAAATCCAAGATAGAAAAACAGCACTACATGTCATAGCATACTGGCAGAGCTGACGCATTTCATACTGTATTTAGTGTTTAATCATAGCTTGATGGTGACTGTAGCCATGAAATTAAGAGATGCTTGTTTCTTGGGAGGAAAGCAATGGCAAACCTAGACAAACATTATAAAAAGCAGAGACATCACTCTACCAATAAAGTGCCATATAGTCAAAGCTATGGTATTCATAGTAGTAACCTATGGCTGCGAAAGTTGGACCATAAGGAAGGCTAAATTCCGAAAAAAATTGTGCTTTTGAACTATGGTGTTGGAGAAGATTCTTGAAAGTCCCTTGGACGGCAGGAAGATCTAACCAGTCAATCTTGAAGGAAATCAACCCTGAATATTCATTGGAAGGCCAGATCCTGAAGCTTAAACTCAAATATTTTGGCCACGTAATGTGAAGAGAGGACTCATTGGAAAAGACCCTGATGCTGGGAAACAGAATTAAAAAGAAGAAGAGGATGATAGAAAACAAGAAGTATAGATAGCATCATCAAAACAACAAACATGAAGTTAAGCAAGCTCCAGGAGGCAGTGGAGGACAGAAAATCCTGGCGTGCTATGGTATGAGGTCACAAAGAGTCAGACATGACTAAACTGAACAACAACAACAACAACACCCAGCTTTAGGTCTCTTTCACATGGCAGTGCTTAATGCCCTCTAAAAAGCAACTTGTGGTGGATTGCTTTTTAAAGGGTGGTATAGCAGCAGCAGCTGGCAGGCATTCAGGAGGTGATCCTGACGCTTCTTGAATGTATTTTTTTGGGGGGTTTTATAAATCCAAGGATCAAAAGTTTCACCACAACCATAAGAAAGCCTTTGGCTCACAGTTGTGACACATTCCCATTGACCTCAATGGGTTAAAATGTCATGGCATGTGTACAGCTGTAATTTTAGAATTTAGCTGGGTGGTAGAACTCCAGCTCAGCTCCCTGTTTTTACCATTATCCAGCCATCTGTGTGAAAGAACCATTGGGGGGAATTCTGCACTCCTATTCCACTTCTCTGTGCTGGCATGAATGAATAATGGCCACATTCCTCATCACTAGTGTCCTCACACAAATCTGTAGTACTAAGGAACAAAGGGGAGCATAGAACTCTATGGGAAACTGCGGGTAACCCACATGAAAACTGCAAGTACACTGTGCTGCATCCGTGTGTCCAAACCAAACTTCTGCAGTGTGAAACCGCCCTTAGAATATTTGTCCCTGGTAGGGATGCTCATAGTTTACTCAGTTATTGAAATCTGTCAAGCTATTTCTACTGCTCTGTGCTTTTACGCCATTGGATTTTGTCATTTAGACCCCTTTCACATGGGGCAGTGGAGGTGTGCTGGCGGTATAGCGCCGCTAAAAATGGCGCTGTACCACCGCAATTGCCGCGAGTTGCGGCCGCTAGCGGTGCGGTATTAACCCCCGCTAGCGGCCTTGAAAGGGTTAATACCGCTCGCAATGCGCCTCTATAAAGGCGCATTGCGGGCGGTATTGCCGCAGTCTCCCATTGTTTTCAATGGGAAGGAGCGGTGAAGGAGCGGAATACATGCCACTCCTCTCACTGCTCCAAAGATGCTGCTGACAGGAGATTTATTTATCTCCCGCCAGCGCATCGCCTCAGTGTGAAAGCCCTCTGGCTTTCACATAGAGGTTGCTGGGGCAGGAGTTTTTCAGGCGGTATAGCAGCGCTATTTTTAGCGCTGTACCGCCTGAAAAACTCCTTAATGTGAAAGGGGTCTTATGGTTGTGTATACATATAGTTTAATCTAAAAGAGTCACTGCTTGACTCCCAACCCAACATTGCATTTAGAAGTGGCCTTTGTTGATAACATACATCTGTATATGCATTTAGAATAGTCATCCACTATTCACTATTTATCCATATATATGTCATAAACTGCAGGCAATTTGTGATAAAACGTGGGACTTGACTGCTGGCAGAATCAAACTAATACCTCTAAACCTGCCATATTCAAACTGGGATTTGGAATGAATACGTGTCTATTTGGAATTTATGGTATCACTGTGGTATGAAGCTTCAATCTAAGGCCTCGTACACACGATCAAATCTGTCCCCTGGAAACGGTCCGCTGGACAGTTTCAGCAGACAGATTCGATCGTGTGTACGGCCAAACCGACGGATTTGGCCACCCGACAGATTTCAAAGCATGCTTTGAAATCTATCGGGTGGGAATCCGTCCGCCCGACATGTCTGCTGGTTAGTACACTTACCAGCAGACATGTCGTCCCGCACCGCTGCCGAATGGATTCGGCGCATGCGCGGAAGTGTTTTACTTCCTGGTGCGGTGACGTGGCGGCGTCAACGTCACCGCCACGTCACCGACACATCAGCGCGCCGTCTGCTGGCGGGGATTTTGGTTTGCTTGTGTGTACACGCGAGCAAACCAAAATCCCAGCAGACAGATTTCTTCAAATCTGTTGGACGGACAGATTTGAACAAATCTGTCTGCTCATGTGTACTAGGCCTAAGGGAGTTATTTTGTGGCCTGAATGAATGAATGAATGATAACTTATATAGCGCGGCACATGCAAACTAAATCGCCTGTGCACATCACCAGCTACAGGGGTCCCAAAGAGTGTAATTCTAGCTGGACACTCATATGATCCTAAAAGGTTCCTGACATGGGGGGGGGGGGGCATGCTCAATGTCTCGATCTTTCAGGAAATTATTTATTATTATTATTTAAGGTACTTATAAAGCGCCGTCAATTTACGCAGTGCTTTACATATACATTGTACATTCACATCGGTCCCTACCCTCATGGACTGGTTTGAGTGGGATTACCAAATAAATTACCAGTTAAGAATAATGCTTATCTACAAGGTAGTATTGCAGTCCTAAACACAAATGATAATTCCCACTAATTCAGATTTTGTGCTTTTGGTCAGCAAGAATATTATATAATTATTATTCAGATGCTCTAGGTGTGGAGCTGTCACTGGACTCTACAGTCCACCAATCATAAGCTCATAAAGAAAGAGCCAATAGTTACACATTACACAATCAACAAAACGTTTTGTGCCTCCTTTCAGAAGTAATGGAGGCCCAATGATTAGTATGCCTTGCTACTGCACAGTAAGACTCACTAGTAATGCATACCTCCCAACATTTTGAGATGGAAATGAGGGGCACCTACTAGCAAATGTATGTAGGCATAGGGCACACCCCTGCCACACCCCTTTAAGGGAGAAATAACCAAAAAAAGGTTAATTAAATCCACTAGGGCTTTTTTTCTATTTATATATATTTATTCTTTATATTGGCATTTAAAATAGAAAAATTCAGCAATTTAGAAATTAGATGAAAGGTTTAGCACTGGGAAACACTTTTTGTAAGATAAAAAGTGAATTTTATATAAACTATATAGATCAGACCAAAATAAGGGACAAATGAGGAGGGAAGTGGGACAGAGGGAGATTGCTCGAAATCAGGGACAGTTGGGAGCTATGAGTCAGAGCAAGTTGGCATGGCAGGGAAACCCAGCGTACACCCGAATACTCCAAAGTCATAAAAACTGCTAAATATACAGTTGCAATGCATACAGAAAATTCTGTTCAGCCAGCCTAGTGATCTATTTATCCACCTCAATTTTAGTCCTAATTGTTCCCAGGCTTCCAATAGGCCAATGAAGGAGCATTACCTGGCTAGGAGGTTCATTGTCGGCACTGTGCAATGGAATGCAACCTAACAGGCTCACAGTTCTAACTCCCTCTGAGCATTTTGTACAGCAGATTAACAAACATAACAGATTCCAGTAGCTATTGTAGCTTCAATTAACCCATTTAAAGTATTTAACTTTTTTTTGGATAGTGGAGGAGGATTAGAATTATTGTCAGTTTTTATTGCTGTCTGTGCTAGCATTAGGGAGATTTGCCTTCTCTATTCGTCCTGTTTACCATTGTCATTGAAAATAAAAGAAAATACCAAATTTTGGGTTGTTCCCAGAAAAGTAATAGAGGGGAAATCTTCCAACACAGATACTAGTTCTGGTGACCTGGGGGTCCCCAATGAATTCCCTTAATTTGCAGGGATTTCCTCTCAAGGTAAATTTCTCCAATCGGACACAGATGACAAAAAAAATCTGACAGGGGTTACAGCCCTCCTTTTGCTCTTTTCATAATAATAAAAAAAAATCCTGCCTATAATTTAGAAACACATAGGAGAATAAAATGGAAGCCTTTCATATTTAACTAGAATTAAAGGAAATATATGGTCACAACATTAAACAAAGGGGGCCGTAGGAGCCGGTTCACACAGGGGCGACCTGGGTTCCAACTTGAAGTTGCCCCAAGTTGTGATGTTGAGAAAATCAATGGAAGTCAATGGAGCCGTCTTAATACACACTACTGAAGTCGCTCCGACTTCAGAAAAGGTTTCTGTACTACTTCAATCCGACTTGTAGGCGACCTGTACTTATTGATTTCAATGGAAGTTGCCTCAGAAGTCTGATCACTGTCTTAACTGAAGCAACTTTACAGGAAGAGAACATACATTTCTCAGGCAAACCCCTACCTCCCCCTTCCTCCCCCAGTGCTGATTGTTGTTTGATTGGCCACTGGAAAGTCTCCTGTCCTGGAGGTGACTTGAAGTTGCCTTGTACTGTCCTGGAGGCAACTTGAAGTTGCCTTGTAAGTTGCCTGATGATTCATACTCAAGTCGTGTCCAAGTTGCCTCCCAAAGTCATGCTGGAAGGCGTGTTGCCCCAGTGTGAACTGGCTCTAACAATACAACCAGCTGTTATATTTGACAATCCAACATAACCTTACTTAAAAACTCTCCTTTCATGTTGTGAGTGCTGTCTATCTGCTAGTCATCTCTTTTCACAACTTTCTGGATTCCCTGAATAGTTTGCAGTTCTTCCTCTGCTGTTTGCTGTCAATTCTAAGGACTATATATCCCATGGTACCTTGCAGCCTGCAAGCAGTGGTTCCTGTACTGACTCTACCTCCTGAAACTCCTTCTCCCATCACCTCTGTAGTTCAGAAGTTACATTTTTTTTTTAATAATTGAAAATCAATGTGGGAATAAATATATAGATATTTTAAAGTGATGTCATTTTTATATATATATGATAAAAAACGGAAAATGTATTACCAAATACTTACCGTAATTTTCCTTTCCTGATAGACTCCATGGCAGACTACATGTGGGTTAACCCCGCCTCCTCTCCAATGCTATAGGACCCCATACCCTATAAGTTTGAGCTTACTGCCAAGGACTGTGTTCCGTTTCTAGCCGACTCTTAGTCCAACTGTTATATTCAAACTCATGGGTGGGAACTCCGTCTGCCCTAGAGTCAGGTAAGGAAAATTATGGTAAGTATTTGGTAATAAATTTCCCGTTTTCCTGACAGACTTAATGGCAGACTACCTGTGGGAAATAGCTAGCCAATCCACACGGGTGGGTATACTGGTCAAAGGCAACTTAATAAGCCATATCAACCGATACAGGATTTTTCCACTAAAAGATCATAGAGAAAACAGGCTTTATGCAAATAAAGTGACCCTAAAGGCCAAAAATTAGACCCCCAAGGCCGCTTTACAGACGGCATCAGAAACCGCATGCTGGGCTGCTACCTACGGAGTCTTCAGACCCCTGGTAAAAAGAGCCATCACCGCTTCCTGAAGGGTTTAAACCCTTAGCTCACAAGTCAGCTGGATGGATTGGACAATCCGGGCTGCAACAATATGGACAAAGCTTGCTTCCCTTCTTACTGCTGGAGTGCAGGATAAACCGAATAGTTAGAAGTTCTAAAAGGAGAAGGAAACTTGCAGGTACTTCTACAGTATTCCCCCCTATCACCGAGGGTGGACCATGATGGAGCCTGAGGTCCTGAATGTAGGTAAGACAACTTTTTGGAACTTTCCTGGAATAGATGCAACTTTACGGACTTGAGCTGCGCATAGGAATAAGGATCCTCCGATCTGGGGAGGAAGTCAGAAATGGCATTAAATGGCTCAGGACCCGACCTCCGAGACTCCTTTCCCGAAATAATGGCAACTATCAAGGCGATTTTGCAGAGAAACAAACCAACCACCTGACCCAGAAATGCTGGAAGGGGTTCAGAGCTGCTTCCTAGAAAAAAGGCTTGTCCTGAGAGGAAAAGGAACCAGGTCCCAGAAGCTGGGCTGGGTCTGAAGGGAAAACATAGCTTGTTTAGCCAGTAAGGCGCCACCGGCATACCTTCGAACACTTCCATTTGAAAGAACCTAAGACGAACAGGAACGGGGAAAGGCATATACCTTGCTGAAAACTCTGCCAGTCTGTCAGCATCTCATTCCAAAGGCTTGACTGCAATGACCCCGGTCCCTCTCATTTTGCAGTTGCCGGGAAATGCAATAGGTCCACTTTGGGATCGACTCCCAAGGCCAGGGTGACCTGGACTCCGACAACGAAGTCTGCCACGATTTTTGACCAGGTTTTTTTTTGGGTACATAATATAATGGGCTTGACTTCTTGGAGTAAGATGGGGCTCCGAGTGCCCCCTTGTTTCTTCACCTAGGAGACTACCGTTGTATTGTTCGTTCCCTAAAAGAGCAATTTTCCCCCTTTAGGAGATGACCGAAATCTTGAAGAGCACACCTGGCTGCTCGTAGTTCCCGGACATTCGAGTCCGGGTTGTAATAATGTGCATTTCACATGCCATATGCAAGCTCTAAGCAGCCGAAGGCTCCCTAAAAAGGTTTCCTGGCCGCGACCGTGACCCACGAAACAGGGGCGATGTAGTGGCATGTCAACAGATTCTTGCGCTGAAGCTATCAGGAGATCCCAATCCCTGTCATGAGAGTGGATTTATCATTATCTCCCGAGTTCCACTGCTGGAGAAAATCTAACCGTAAAGGCGCAGTCTTTACAGAGATCTTTTTACCCTGGGGGGCATAGAGACCACTGTGCCAGTGATATTTAGTCCCTGAAAAGGCTGTCCGGTTTTAAGGCTCTCAGAGTCTGTGATATTCTTTCTCGTATGGCTAGAATCTCTTTCTGGGATAGAGATGTAATTTTCATTGTGTCACCCTAGGCCTCTAAACATAGCAAGCGTTTGAACAGGATCTATGTGGTTTTACCCTCAACTTAGGAGCCAACCAAATTCTAGCAGTGTGTGATAAATTGCTTTTTGTTCTGGGACAGTAGCAGGAAGTCTTCGAAATGGTGGTACCACCGTATCCTTCTTGTTTTGATGAGGGCCACCATGACCAGAAGAACTTTCAAAAGACTCGGGGCGAGGATGTCCGCCTAGAAGGGAGGCAGGTGAACTGTAGATGTTCTTGCCTAACCATGAACCAGAGATATTTTGAAAAAAAAATTCTACTGCTATAGGCATGTGGAAATAGGTAACCTTTATGTTGATTGAAATTAGCCAAACACCTGGCTGCCCAGCTTGTTGGATGGTAGACAGAATCTTCATTTGAATCTCTTGACTTCACTAAACTTGTTTAGGGAGGTTAGGTCTATCACAGGACACCATAACCTATTTTCTATTTAGCGCCAATAAGGAGAAGGAATACTCCCCTTCGGTACAGGTGTTTTGGCCCTTTGACTTCTCCACTGAGACTGAAAGGGTTAGCAGGGATTTGAATTTCCCTGCTGTGAAGATGTCACCGTAATGCCTCGCCTGCGCCGTAGCGATTCACCACACTGCGCCTGTGAGGCTGCCGGGTCCCCCGCTGAGCTGCGCATGCACGAGCCAAGCCTCGGTTTCGCACATGCGCAGAAGCTTGTAGCGGCCGTGGCCCGAAAGAGGGAAATGCATCCTGGAAGGAAGAAGCGTTCCATGCGCTATTGCAGTACTAGACATAACAAACATGTAGGGAAAAAAACAATAGGACACACAGAAACTTTCTGCCATGGAAAAGTATTTAAAAGTTCTTCAGACCTTGCCAGCCGATCCCTTGAAGACGTCTGAGTCCTGGCACACACAGGCCGTTCCTACCACTGGACGCATATGCCTGAAGCCACACACCCGCCCATGGCTGGGCCCTGGGCTCTCTTGACAGCAGAAACATCATGTGCCTGGCACCAACCCTCTTGGTACTCTGGATCGATTGATCTTTGGACGTCAGGGAACATAAGTGCATTGTAGAAGGTCCAAATGAGGAGGACAAAAAAGGAACACAGTCCTTGGCAGTGAGCTCAAACTTATAGGGTATGGGGTCCTATAGCATTGGAGAGGAGGCGGGGTTAACCCACACATAGTCTGCCATGGAGTCTGTCAGAAAGTGGATATACTTACCTGTTTTGTGAAACAATATTGCACAGAGTGAACTCCTGCCTCCTTTTCTGGAAGTACCCCACTGGCGCTGTCCAAGCTGAGCTGTTAGCCGCGGCTTCACTGTGGAGGCGGCTGCAGAGGACACAGCTGACAACAGAAGCCCCATAGTATGTCTAATGCCGCGTACACACGACCGTTTTTCGGGTTCTAAAAAAGTTGTTTTTTAATGTCATTAAAAACGATTGTGTGTGGACTTCAGAGCATTTTTCGGGTTTTAAAAAATGGGCAAATTTGAACATGCTCTATTTTTTCACGACGTTTTTCACGTTGTCTTTTTTAAGGTTGTAAAAAATGGTCGTGTGTGGGCTTTAACGACGTGAAAAACCTGCACATTCTCAGAAGCATGTTATAAAACGGGAGCGCCCGTTCTGGTAAAACTAGCGTTCGTAATGGAGTAACCACATTCATCACATTCATCACGCTGTAACAGACAGAAAAGCGTGAATCGTCTTTTACTAACACAAAATCAGCTAAAGCAGCCCAAAGGGTTGCGTCATCAGAATGGATCTTCCCCTTTATAGTGCCGTTGTACGTGTTGTACGTCGCCGCACTTTGCTAGAGCATTTTTTTTTCACGATCGCGTGTAGGCAAGGCTGTTTTAATGATCGGCTTGAATTTTTTTTTCTAGAGCCTGATAAACTGTGTTTTTTTAGAACCCGAAAAACGTTGTGTGTATGCGGCATAAGGGTGACGTCACCCCCCCCCCCCCCCATTCATTTCACAGCTGCTGTCGTCTTTGTCCTCTGCACAGCGGGTCGGATTAAAAAAAGGTATGTATACTGATTTATTCTTTGCAGGGCTAGATAGGTTAGTGCTAGATCGTGGAAGTCTGTAGATGAAGGGATTTTAGTGTTAGGGTGGACTTACACTTTAAGGTGAAAACAGTTGTACCTTAGAACCATTTTAAAGTAGAACTATAGACAAAACTTTTTTTTTCATTTTGGATAGCATAAAGGAAGGTAATAACCCTTGTGAGATTTTTTTTTTTTTTTCACCATCTGTGTCCCATTGCAGAGATTTCCCTTCACTTCCTGTCCCATAGCCAAACAGAGAGTCAGAGAAAATCCCTGCAAATTAAGAGAAATCCTTGGGGGCCCCCAGGTCACCAGAACTAGCGTCCACATTGGTAGACTTCCCTGCTATTACTTTTCTGGGGACGACCCTAAATTTGTTGTTGTTTTCTTTTACTTTCACTTTCAATGATAATGGTAATCAGGACAAATAGAGAGGGTGAATCTCCATAACAGGGGCACAGACAGCAATAAAACCTGACTTGTTCTAATCCCTCTCCAATCTATCTAAAACGAAAAAACAAAACAAAACAAAAAAAAACATTTTGCATTTAGTTTGGGGGGGAACAGACATCCCCAGTTTCAGGGGACAGTCCCCTGATTGAGGACACTGTCCCGGACCAAGTCTGTCCCTGGTTTTGCCCCAAAATTGGATTTAATAGGGGGCAGGGGCAATTTCAAAGACAGTCGGTGCAGAATTAAAATAAAAAAAATTGAATTACACCCCCCTGCTCCGCCGTGCCTACTAGCATAGGGGGGGTTTTATTTTTCCCATTATCTGTGACGATTATGTCCTGGTTGAAGCGGAAGGAATATTTCTTCAGTTTCGGGCGCATGCCCATTCGGCTCCGCTTGCATGTTCTTCTGGCCAGTCACCTGCCTATCTTCTTGCCTTCCCTGGTGGAGTAATCTTCCTCCGCTCCCCATTCAGTAGTAGCCAGGGCCCAGAGAGTAAGGCTTTAGAGGCTGTGAGGCGGGCAGAGAGTCGCTGATTGTTGCCATTACTAGTAAAGAAAAAATATGTCCCCGGATTTATTATTACTTTAGTTATACTTTAAAGGAGTTGTAAAGGTTTGTTTTTTTATTCTCTAAATAGATTCCTTTAAGCTAGTGCATTGTTGGTTCACTTACCTTTTCCTTCAATTTCCCTTCTAAATGTTTTTTTTTCTTTGTTTTCTTTTTCTGAATTTCTCACTTCCTGTTCCTCCTCAGTAAGCTGTTCTGTCTGACTAACCCTCAGCCAGAATGGCTCAGATGATGGGGACAAGCTTACTGAGGAGAAACAGGAAGTGAGAAATTCAGACAAAGAAAAAAAAACATTTAGAAGGGAATTCGAAGGAAAAGGTAAGTGAACCAATAATGCACTAGCTTAAAGGAACCTATTTAGAAAATAAGAAATGAACCTTTAAACATTAGGACAGGTGTGAGGACTGATTCTGAATTTAGTCTTAAATGATACGTTGGCTGACAATAAAATGCTTCCTTTGTGGGGGTTTCTGGGTGGCCTGTTTTATCTTCGGTACAGCTAGGCTTTAACCTTAAGAAACAGTAGGTGTAGAAATGATGGCCGCGATTCAGATACATTGGCGTATCTTTGTGCGGGCATAGCGTATCTTCTTTACGCTACGCCGCCGCAACTTAGAGAGGCAAGTGCAGTATTCACAAAGCACTTGCTCCGTAAGTTGCGGCGGCATAGTGTAAATTGGCCGGCGTAAGCCCGCCTAATTCGAAGTAGGAAGGAGGTAGGCGTCATCTATTTAAATAAAGCGTGACCCCATGCAAATGAATGGCTGGTCGAACTGGGCATGCGTGCCCATGCTCAGAATCACGTCGCATATACTACCTAAGATACGTGGGCGTAATGCCTACAACGTGAACGTAACCTACGCACAGCCTTATTCACCTAGTACTACGTAAACGGCGTGCGCGACGTAAAATTTGACGGCGTCGTTCCCTGGCCCATACCTTTGCATTACCTGCACCTGCTATATGAGGGGTAACTTTACGCTGGATGTAAGCCTTACACAAATCGCATATATGAAGCGGCCGGGGAGCATCTACGTTCGTGAATCGGCGTATCTTACTCATTTGCATATTTAAAATGGGAACGCCGAATGCGTCCAGCGTAACTATGTGCCCAGGCAAGTTACATTGGATGGCTGAAGCCATGTTTTTCGGCGTATGTCGCTTTGTAAATCGGCGCAAAGATGCGACTGCGCATATTTGTACTTACGATGGCGTATGTTTTGATACGCAGGCGTAAAGCGTTTCTGAATCCGGGCCGATGTGTCTAACGTAGACGGTGCATTCTCTTTGTAGAAGACACTCTTGTTTCTGTTTTATTGTACATGGCATCCTGGTCTTCCCCAGCAGTGCAGCCTTCTGTCTCTGCGATCTGTCGAATATATATGGCGCAGTGCCTGGGAAGTGGGAGTAGTGGTAGGAGGATATAAGAGATCGATGTGTCATTCCTCCACTCTGGCTTCTGTTCTCTAGCACATTTTTTTCTATGTGGGGTTGTGGTCTCTGTTTTTCAGCCATGGCAGGTTGACATGTCCCAAGATGGCATAGTGAGGAGATGTTTGTGACTCAGCAGTGACAGAACTCCCTGCCCACCACCAGTGCCATTTATAAAGAAAATGTTCACAAAACACAAGTGACATTTTCTTGCCTCATAGAGTGTGTTTTTCAAATAGAATGTCTTTGTTTATGTATGTGTAATCGCCCCACATTGATAGCACATAGAAAACGGGGCCAAGTAAATGCTCTGGGAATTGCTACACGGTTTGGTATTAGTACAAGTTCTCTTTAACCATCTCACTACCAGCATGTTTCTTTTTATCTTAATGGAAAGTAGGGGAAACTGTTTTTTTAAATGTCCTTTTTTCTTCATACAGTAAAAAATAAACAATCCAATGATTATTAAACACCACCAAACAAAATCCCAATCTGTCTAAAAAAAAGGTAATGTGGGTACAATATTGCATAACCAAAAAATTGTCAGTTAAACTATCACAGTGCTGAAAACTGAAAAGCAACATGTTAAATACGTGTTTCCCTGTAAATAAGACCTACCCCAAAAATAAGACCTAGCGCTATTTTCCAGGAGGGCTGCTTTATAAGCCCTACCCCGAAAATAAGCCCTTTTTCGAGGTGATTGTGTTATTTTTTGGGGAAACACGGTATAATCCTGTTACGGCGGTGTGCAGTGTGCGGTGTGTCTCTAGCGGTGTCAGATGCCTTTGCTATAGAGGGGCGCTCAGCTGATCTCCCGCTGGTCTCCTCTTCTCCTGCCTGTCTGCGTGGGATCTTGGGGCCCCCCTCCCTTCACAGAGCTTTGGCGGGTCACTGAAAGTATGGTGCGGAGCCTCTGCAATCAACGTGTGCCGTATGCAGCATGGATACTCCGGTCTCTTCTCCTGCCTGTCGGCAGGAAGCTTGGCCCCCCTCCCTTCACAGAGCTTTGGCGGGTCACTGAATCTACGGTGCAGAGCCTCTGAAATGTGTGTGGTATGCAGCATAGATACTCCAGAAGGTATTTACAGTTTTTTTCCTTCACATGCTGGTGTGCCCTCTTCCCTGCTTCGAGCATTGCAGAGGGAGGGGGGCTGGGGTCCCTCGTTGGTGGCTGGGAGAGGTGGAGGAAGGCTGAGGTGTTTAGCACTGTTGGATTGCAGGGGCACACACATTCTGTATTGTGTGCTATTGTACAAAAAAGAATTTGGGAATTTTAAGTTTGTTCAAACTGGGGATTCCTGACAGACATGGAGAGAGCGAATATATTAAGACCTACACCGAAAATAAGCCCTACTGGGTCTTTTGTTGCCAAAATTAATATAAGACCCGGGCTTATTTTCGGGGAAACACGGTAAGAGTTCTGAGGTGATTAAAGTCTAGCTAGAATATTTTTTAGTTCTAAATACAGTGACAAAGGGATCTCCAAACGTTTTAAACAAAGGGCCAGTTTACAAAACTAAAAAAGGTTTGGCTAGAGATACTTTTAACTAGGATTAGAGTCAGGTGTATATTTAACAAAGTTTACCAAGCAAGGCCTAATGATTATCAGTTTTATATGTAGGTTGAAACACAGCCAATAACTGAAGCACAGCTGTGCAGGAGGCTTAAAACTGAGTGGGGAACAGCCAAACTCTGCTGCTAAGGTGACGTTGTGGAAGACAGTTTCATGTCACAGGTCATACACCATGGCAAGACTGAGCACAGCAACAAGACACAAGATAGTTATACTACATCAGTAAGGTCTCTCCCAGGAAAAGATTTTAAAGCAGATTGGGGTTTCAAGATGTAGTGTTCAAGCTCTTTTGAATAAGCACAAAGAAATGGGCAACATTGAGGACTGTAGAAGCAATGGTTGGCATTGGAAACTTAGTGCAGCAGATGAAAGATGCATCATGCTTACTTCCCTTCAATATTGGAAGATGCCCAACAGTGTCATCAGCACAGAACTGGCAGAAACCAGTGGATTCCAGGTACACTCATCTACTGTCTGGAGAAATCTGGCCAGAAGTGTTCTTTGTGAAAGAATTGTGGCCAAAAAGCCATACTTCTGATGTGGAAGCAAGGCTAAGTGGCACCACTATGCAAGTAAACTGTAAATTTGAAAATTTAAATATTTGGCTGTAGCAGGAGGCAGTTTGTTCACGAAGGGCAGGAGAGCATTACAATACTGAGTGTCTGCAGGCAACAGTGAAGCATGGTGGAGGTTCCTTGCAAGATCGGGGGGTTCATTTCTGCAAATAGAGCTAGGCCGCGTACACACGATGAGACATGTCCGCTCAAACATGTCCGACGGACCGTTTGCAGCGGACATGTCTCATCGGCTTTTGGTCCAATTGCGTGTACACACCAGGGCCGGAGTGGGACTCATTTTCAGCCCTGGAGTTTCATGCCTTAGACCAGCCCACTTTTGTTCACGACATTACATTTAGGAGTGCGTTTTGTACAGAGTGCGTGGTTCAGGAGTGCGTTTTGTACAGAGTGCGTGGTTCAGGAGTGTGTTACGTACAGAGTGTGTGGTTCAGGAGTGCGTTACGTACAGAGTGCGTGGTTCAGGAGTGCATGATGTACAGAGTGCGTGGTTCAGGAGTGCCTTACATGCAGAGTGAAGGGTTCAGGTTTGCTTATGTACAGCGTGGAGGTGTGCATAAATCACAGGCCAGTTTATAACTTCCCTGTACCAAGCTCTGTCCCCAAATTTCTGCCCCGCCCACAGTGCAGAGCGCCCCTCTCTCTCTTTTACATTACACAGCACCCTGCGCCTCTGGGCCCCTTTACATTACACAGCACCCTGCATCCCTGGACCCCTTTACATTACACAGCACTCTGGACCCCTTATATTACAGAGAGAGAGAGATGAGAGAGAGGTGAGAGATGAGAGGTGAGAGGTCAAAGAGAGCTCAGGGGGAGGGGGGGGGTCAGAGTGAGAAAAGGGGGGTCAAAGAGAGCTCAGGGGGAGAGGGGGGGTCAGAGTGAGAGAGGGGGGGTCAAAAAGAGCTCAGGGGAGATGGGGGGGTCATAGTGAGAGAGGGGGGTCAAAGAGAGCTCAAGGGGAGAGGGGGGTCAGAGTGAGAGAGGGGGGGTCAAAGAGAGCTCAGGGGGAGAGGGGGGTCAAAGAGAGCTCAGGGGGAGATGGGGGGGTCATAGTGAGAGAGAGGGGATCAAAGAGAGCTCAGGGGGAGAGGGGGGTCAGTGTGAGAGAGGGGGGGTCAAAGAGAGCTTAGGGGGAGAGGGGGGGTCAGAGTGAGAGAGGGGGGGTCAAAGAGAGCTCCGGGGGAGAGGGGGGTCAGAGTGAGAGAGGGGGGGGTCAAAGAGAGCTCAGGGGGAGAGGGGGGTCAGAGTGAGAGAGGGGGGGTCAAAGAGAGCTCAGGGGGAGAGGGGGGTCAGAGTGAGAGGGGGGGTCAAAGAGAGCTCAGGGGGAGAGGGGGGTCAGAGTGAGAGAGGGGGGGTCAGAGTGAGAGAGGGGGGGTCAAAGAGAGCTCAGGGGGAGAGGAGGGGGTCAGAGTGAGAGAGGGGGGGTCAAAGAGAGCTCAGGGGGAGAGGGGGGGTCAGAGTGAGAGAGGGGGGAGAGAGAGGGAGCAGGGTCTGGTCGGTGAACATGCTCACTTACTTGGAATGTTTCCCGGGGCTGGCTCACTGGTTCATTCAGCAGTCAGTGTGCATGCCTGTTTTTAATCTTCCCGCCCACCTCCCCTTCTTCACAGACGAGCACACTCGGACAGCCCCCACTCGTGCAGCTCTCTGCTCTTAAGCGGCCGGTGATTGGCCAGACCGGGTGCATGTCATACCAGAGGCGGAGCCTCCGCCTCTGGTATGACATGCACCCGGCCTGGCCAATCACTGGCCGTTTAATGCGGACGCTACAGGCCGCCGCGCCGGGGGCTAAATTTTTAAGGGAGCCGGAAGGCGGCCGCGGGACCGGCCCGCAACAGGCCCGCAACCCGACCAGCCCACTGGGAATTGTCCCGGTTCTCCCGATTAGCCACTCCGGGCCTGGTACACACCATCGGACGAAAATCCCCTCGGGCTGAGGACACAGTGATGTGGCGGTGACGTTGACGCCGCCACGTCACCACAGCAGGAAGTAAAATACTTCCAAGCATGCGTCAAATCCATTTGACGCATGCGCGGACAGTTGTGTCCGCTGGTTAGTGTACTAACCAGCGGACACATCCGACGGACATGTCTCCGGCGGACAAATTTCAAAGCATGCTTTGAAATTTGTCCGATGGGAAAACATGTCCGCTAGCCCGTACACACGATCGGAGATGTCCGCTGAAACGGTCCGTCGGACCAGTTTCAGCAGATAAATTCGATCGTGTGTACGCGGCCTTAGAGATTTAGTCAGAATCAATGGTGTCCTCACTGCAGAGAAATACAGGCAGATACTTATCCATCATGTCATACCATCAGGGAGGCGTGTGATTAGCGCTAAATTTATTCTGCAGCAGGACAATGACCCCAAACATACAGCCAATGTTATTGAGGGCTATCTAAAATGTAAAGAACAAGGAGTCCTGGAATTGATCCTTGATCTCAATACCTGATCTCAACAACATTGAGTCTGTCTGGAATTACATGAAGAGACAGAAGGATTTGGGGCAGCCTACATCAACAGACAATCTGTGGTTAGTTCTCCAAGAATATTTGGAACAACCTACCTGCCAAGTTCCTTCAAAAACTGTGTGCAAGTGTACCTAGAAGAACTGATACTGTTTTGAAGGCAAAGGGTGGTCACGCCAAATATTGATTTGAATTTATCCATCTGTTTATTTTTATTTTCCATTTATTAATTAATAAAGTTACTATTAAAACTTATATTTCTGAAATTCATAATTTATAGCATTTGTTCACACCTGCCTAAACTTTTGCACAGTAGTGTATACCAGTGGTCATCAACCCTGTCCTTAGGGCCCATTAACAGGCCAGGCTTGCAAGATAACTGAAATACATCACAGGTGATATCATTTGCTGCTAGTTAAGGGGCCTTCATTATGGCCCTTTAGCACATCAGAAACAGCTCACAAGTATTGCTCAAAATTAAGAGCATTGTGTTTTTTTAATCTAGTGCTTTATAAAATTGCCTTATATTGAGGAAAATGTGGGGATATTTTTTAATTCTGTGTGTATGATTATTCTTAAGGTGTAATTCAGTATTTTTAAATATATACACTTAAACTTTTATGTGTTTTTTGGTAGCCTGCAATTTTATACATCAATTTGGAGCACATGTAGTTGACCCTCATAACCCCCCATTAATAAGACATCCTCAGCTACTCATAAATGGATTTGAAGGCATAAGGTAGAGACCCTAGATTTCCAGTCTTTACTAATGTGGTGTGCACTTGGCTGGAGCCTTGTAAGACAATAGGAAAACACTGCCACTGTCTGTAAACTATGGTCAATAGCCCACCTCTGGAAAAATGTCTCTGCACACTCAGGTTAACATAACAAGAACAGTGATCATATAATGGGTTTTATAGTGGGTAGGATTGGGGGAGGAGGGGGTAAAGTCATGTCATTACTAGGATAAAGGGGGGGAGGGGTGGGGTCATGTCATTACCAGGATGGGGACAAGATCATGTCATTACTAGGATGGGGGAATGGGAGAGGTCATGTAATTACTAGGCTGGGGGTGAGGTCATGTTATTACTAGGATGGGGGGTAAGGTCATGTCATTACTAGGACGGGACGAGGTCATGACATCACTAGGATGGGGGGCGAGGTCATGTCATTACTAGGGTGGGGGGGGGGGGGTAAGGTCATATCATTACTAGGATGGGGTGAGGTCATGTCATTACTAGGATGGGGGCGAGGTCATGTCATTACTAGGATGGGGGACAAGGTCATGTCAGTGGAAGGGGGTGAGGTTATGTCATTACTAAGATGGGGGAAGGGGGGGAGGTCATGTAATTACTAAGATGGTTTCTACAAAATATTTTGAATTACCTTCTTAATAAGTACATAAATCTCTGAGGCCGCGTACACACGATCGAACATATCTGCTGAAACTGGTCCGCAGACCAGTTTCAGCGGACAGATTCGATCGTGTGTACGGGCTAGCAGACAGGTTTCCAGCAGACAAAAGTTTTAAAGCATGCTTTAAAACTTGTCTGCTGGAAAGCCGTCTGTCGGATATGTCCGCTGGTTAGTACGCCTAACCAGCGGACCGAAATCTCCCGCATGCGTCGAATGGATTTGACGCATGCGTGGAAGTATTTTACTTCCTGGTTCGGTGACGTGGCGGCGTCAACGTTAGTCGCTTCTGCGTGGGAACGCATACGTCGACCGCGCACTGACGTCATCGCCCGGCGCTGTGTGCGTTCCAGCGTGGAACGCGGAAGTGCCGAGCGTAATCAACGCTCTATTTGGCACACGTGCCTCTCTGCTATAAACAGAACAGCGTGTTTACTACACGCTGTTCTATTATTGTTGGCCATAGCCAGACTACGCTACATACAAACTACTGGCAATATCCCCTCAACTAAATAGCAGCGCAACCCGGATCCATGCTACCTCTAAGTCATCCACTACCTGCATCCACGCTGCCAACCTTACTGCTGTTGCTGGGGACACCCTAAGATATCTTCCACCAGGAAAAACCTCCATGACAGAATCCCATTGCTGCCACAATACTCTACTTACTAAAGAACTGTCATCCTCTGGAAACAGATAAGTACCAGTACTACGTTACTTTTATTGCTCTACAATTACCCGGTTCACGTGTAGCTTAGCTACACGTGTAGTTTATACTACCATGCTGCTTGGGATTACTTATCGTGCCTTTATGTAACAGTTGTGGAATATCTTAAAGGGACATACACTCATACACTCTTAAACCATTTAAGCTACAGTTGCCTCTCTGAAGTATAAGCTATCTGCATATAGTATTTTCATATGCTATGTGCTTGACATTTGTTCTTTAAAAGTGTACACCCTCACGGCCTAAAATACTGAACATGTTCGCTATACCTTTTTAAAGCTAAGGATTGATGGTATATTATATCAGACAGTGCGTGGGCCCTTATATTTAAGAACGATGGGGTGACACCAATAGCACTTTCACTGCACTTCCACCTGTGGTCACTGGTCCCAGCACCACCACTTCAGGCTCTGCCAGCCTGCCTGGCTGCAGCAGTCCCTTTCAGTAGCCCTCCTGGCTATATCCCACAGTCCTCCCAGACTGCACACTCACTAGCCCACCCTGCTGACTTCTCCAGGAGACCTCCTGGATGTGCTTGCTGGATCCTGCTGTTCTAACTCTTGCTCCCATGCCTCTACGGGACTCCTCCATGTGTTGTAAGAGGATCCCTCCAGCTCATGAGCCCCAGGCCCGAGGTCACCCCCTCCCCCCAGACTAGAAGGTGTTTCCCTCAACCCCCCCCCCCCAATCTGCTGAAATCTGCTCCAAGGTTACAGCAAGTAGGGTGAGGTACCAGAGGTTCTGCCTGTTGAGTCATCCAGGTTCCCTGAGTCACTCATCCTGACCCAAATTCAATCCAGCCTGGCTCTCAACCAGTCTATATTTACCTACACTACAACTAACACTAGCACTTAGCTAGAGAATGCTACACATGTGTAGATTTAAAGTGGTTGTGACGGCTGAAGGTTTTTTACCTTCAGGCATTCTATGCATAAAAGTGAAAAACCTGCAGTGTGCAATACTCACCTGAGCCTGATCTCGGTCCATCAATGTGCACGAGAGGAGAAGCTCTCCCAGGTCTGAGAAATAGCAGCGGGAGCTATTGGGTCCCACTGGTGTAAATCGTCACAGCCATTTAGGAGGCTGCTCAGGAGTGAGCACACATCAGTGCCCCTAGAGCAAAGCAGCTGGCTCTGGAGGCACTCATCAGGGGGAGGGGCCAGGAGTGGTGGCAATGGACCCAAGAAGAGGAGGATCAGGGCTGCTTTGTGCAAAACTATTACAAGGAGCAGGTAAGTGTGACATGTTTGTTATTTATAAAAACAAATTGAACATTTACAAACACTTTAAATGCTGGGGTATTTTCCTGGCACTTATAACTGACGTAGTGGCTTGGATAATTTACAAAATGTGCCTCTTTATTTTATTTTTATTTTAAAGAAAGAAAAATAAAAAAAAAGGAATAAAATAAAAACTTAAAGCGACAATACACAAATGACAAGAAAAAAACACATACAGTATACATAGAACACTAAATGAAATAAAACTATCCTAAATACACTGCACACCCTCCAAATAAGGCCTCGTACACACAATGAGATATGTCCGCTCAAACTTGTCCGACGGACAGTTTAGAGCGGACATGTCTCATCGGATTTCGGTCCGATGGCGTGTACACACCATCGGATCAAAATCCCCGCCGGCAGACAGCGTGGTGACGCGGCGGTGACGTTGACGCCGCCACGTCACCGCACCAGGAAGTAAACACTTCCGCGATCCATTCACAGGATACGACGCATGTGCGGGAAGATATGTCCGCTGGTTTGCCCTACTAACCAGCGGACATATCCGACGGACAGGTTTGTAGCGGACAAATTTCAAAGCATGCTTTGAAATTTGTCCGATGGACAAACCTGTCCGCTAGCCCGTACACACGATCGGATTTGTCTGCTGAAACGGTCCATCGGACCGTTTTCAGTGGACAAATTTGATCGTGTGTACGCGGCCTAAAAGGAAAACATAGATTTTTTTTGGTTTAAATAAATGTCCCTAAAAAATTAAGAGTTTCTGCTTTGGAGGAATTTTGCAGTAAGAATCGACATCTCCACTAGTGTTGATAACGTGCATTAACCACTTGGCAAAAGAGAACATCATATGATG
Source organism: Rana kukunoris (assembly GCA_029574335.1). Lineage (NCBI taxonomy): Eukaryota > Metazoa > Chordata > Amphibia > Anura > Ranidae > Rana > Rana kukunoris. The sequence goes on from CM056052.1 coordinate 140,549,529, forward strand.
TGCGGTGATATCTGAATGATGGGTGCAGCTACAGGCAGCATTCAGTTATCACTGTCTTCAGCCGGCGATTCTCTGCATGATAAGAACGATCAAAGTGGCAGTTCGGCCGCTTGATTGTTCTTATAGGCAGTGGAGGGCTCTCCCGTGCCATCCGGGGCCTGGAGAAAGAACTGGCCGACGCTGGCTCGGAAGCATAGAGATGACTGGTGACCAGATGGCCGTCGGAGGCCCGGGCACGACTGTCAGCATGAGATCGGTGAATTTTTGTTTCACGATCTCATGCTTTCAAGCCTGGAGGAGAGATTATTTAGTCTTATTGACCCCACATTTCTCCATAATGAGGACCTGTCACAGTGATTCCTATTACAAGGGATGTTTACATTCCTTGTGATAGGAATAAAAGTGATAAAAAAAAAAAAATGTAAAAGAAAAGTGTAAATATTAAGTAAAATAAAAAAAATAAAAAAATAAATATATATATATATATATATATATTAAACGCCCCTGTCCCCGGTATCTTGCGCTCAAATGCAAACACGCATGTAAGTCCCGCCCACATATGTAAACGGCGTTCAAACCCCACATGTGAGGTATCGTCGCGTGAGTTAGAGCGTGTGCAACAATTCTAGCACTAGACCTTCTCTGTAAATTTAAAGCGTCGCCTATGGAGATTTTTAAGTACCAAAGTTTGGCACCATTCCATGAGTGTGCGCAATTTTAAAGCGTGACATGTTAGGTATCTATTTACTCGACGTAACATCATCTTTTACATTATTCAAAGAAATTGGGCTAACTTTACTGTTCTGTTATTTTTTAATTCATGAAACCATTTTTTTTCCCCAAAAAATACGTTTTAAAAATGATTGCGCAAATACCGTGTGAGAATAAAAGTTGCAATGACCGCCATTTTATTCCAGTGTAAATAGAATCATTTGCCTTAGCCTCTGTGCTCAATTAAGCACACACACACACACTTTAATAGCTAATTAACCTTTCTTGTTTTTGGACTATGGTGAAAAGCAAAATCACCCAGAAGTTCATACAATGATAACACATAAAGACAAGTGCAGCGCATTCCCCTGAAAAATGAACCCAAAAACCACAGAGACGCAAGATAAAAATTGCAATCCTGTAATCCAGGGATATGCAATTGGCGGACCTTCAGTTGTTGCAGAACTACAAGTCCCATGAGTTATAGCAAGACGCTAACAGCCACAAGCATGACACCCAGAGGCAGAGGCATGATGGGACTTGTAGTTTTGCAACAGCTGGAGATCCACTAATTGCATATCCTTGCTGTAATCCTTCCTAATTTATGCATACAATCTTTGCCTACAGTGAGCATTAACATACATCCTTTTATTTTGAACCATACACTAGGACAAAGAGATTTAGTTACTGAGGACAAAACAGTTTATTTTATACATGTGAATAATGTACTATAAGACTTAAATTTTATGGTATAGACACTGTTAGGATCAGGCCCTCCTTTTGTTAGACTTGTGACACACAGGGTATGTTTAATATTTAATCACATAGGTGTTCTTGGTTTTTAAGCTGGTATTGTCAATTTTAGCTCTGTCATTTTCAAAATACTGTTGTTTCATGTATTAAAGTCAACTTGCAAGGGTGGGAGTTCAGAATTTTCAGACTGTGCTAGCTGTGTTTCTGTGAGAACTATGGCCACTAGGGGGCAGTATTATATTGCTGATTTATTGAAAGCTTAGATTCTCTAAGATTGTATTGTGTATGACAAGTTAGAATAACCCAAATTCACAGTAAATATCTCTGGAAATTATTTTAATGTTTATTGTTACTTTGGCGTGGTTAAAGCAGACCACCCACTTTAAAAACTGGGCAAATTAGGTAACAGTGTGTAGCTAAAAAAAAAAATTGATATAAGTCCATGCAACTTTTTTTTTAATGTTGATATTTATCATGCTGGCTCCTTCCTGCTTGCGCCTCTGCTGCAAAGTCATCATGTTAAAAATGTTACATCATCAGCAGCTGCTGTCTTCTTCCTTACTCCATGCTTGACCCACTGATGACAGCAAATTATTGGAGTACTGCACATACATGATGACATTATACGCATTTGCTGCACATTACTTTCAAACAGAGGCAGCTCTAGGCTTTGTGAGGCCTTAGGCAAAACTGAGACATGAGGCCCCACTCACGCCCATAATGGGAAAATTAATTCAAGCAAGAAAAATATCTACAGAAAATGTACACCAAACCCCTTACCTGAGCACGTTGACCTGGCCAGCCACAGAAAAGAGGGGGGGACAGAGTGCGCCCCCCCTCTCCTGAACCGTACCAGGCCACATGCCCTCAACATTGGGAGGGGGCTTTGGGGTGCCCGGTGGTTGTGCGGGTATCCGGGCAGGGGGCTTATCAGAATCTGGAAGACTACTTTAACAAAGGGGACCCCTAGATCCTGCCCCCCCCTGTGTGAAATGGTAATGGGGTACACTGTACCCCTACCATTTCACGAAGGAAGTGTAAATAGTAGTTTTCAGGAAAAAAAACACACACACACACCGAAGAACAAATTACTTTATTAATTAAACCAAATAAAAATCCAGCAGTGAAAATAGATGATCGATGCTGCTCCCTGCTCCAACGTTGTCTTCTATCCAGCGCCAGGTGATCGGTCCAGCGATGGGATGAACCCTCCAGCGACGGCCGGTTGGTCCAGCGATGAGAAGATCCATCCATTCAGAGCACAGCTCCGCGAATGACGTGCCGGATCTTTGACATTTCTTTTATAGGGGAGGCGGGCCACGTGTCACGTGACCCCATCCCCCTCTGACGCACACTGTGCTACGTCACTGGGACGGCCCATACATGCCCCTTGCATCAGAGGGGGACGGGGTCACGTGACGCGTGGCCCGCCTCCCCTATAAAAGAAACGTCAAAGCTCTGGCGCGTCATTCGCGGAGCTGTGCTCTGAATGGATGAATCTTTTAATCGCTGGACCGACCGTCCGTCGCTGGAGAGATCACCCGGCGCTGGATAGAAGACAACGTTGGAGCAGGGAGCAACATTGATCGTCTATTTTCACCGCTGGATTTTTATTTGGTTTAGTTAATAAAGTAATTTGTTCTACGGTGTGTTTTTTTTTCCTGAAAACTACTATTTACACTTCCTTTGTGAAATGGTAGGGGTACAGTGTACCCCATTACCATTTCACACAGGGGGGCAGGGCTGTCTTTTCCATTGGGCACACTGGGAAGTTGCCCGGGGGCCCCACTTGCCTGGGGGGCCCCCATCGGCTGTCCAGTGACCCCAGTAAAAAATGGTGGAGAATGGCGGGTCAGAACTGTAGAACTGTATCGTGTCTACAGTCTCTGAGGAAGAGTCTGGAGAGGAGTTAAGAGTGGGAGCGCCGCTGGGATGGGGGTCACAGGAGAAGTCAGACATGAAGAGATTATAGGATAAAACCAGAGCAGCCAAGCTGGAGCCATCTGACTGAGCCTTGCATGGTGCACCTGAGAGGAGGTCAGTGATAGCACCACCAGGCCAGTCTAAGGGCGGGTGGTTGCTAAAGAAAGGGGGAAGTGAATACAAAAATATTAGTGCCCCCCCTTACCTTAGTGTATTAACTCTTTACATCAGAGTCTGCAGCATTCCCCCTTACAGTGCTAGGGGGAACTCAGTCTGAGGACCGTGATGTAAGTGGGAACTCTGATGTAAAGAGAAAGCAGTGGATTCTAATATAAGGTGGTCTCTGGTCACCAGAGCCCCCTCCACATCAGAGTTCCCCCTTACATCATGATCTGCAGTGTTCCCCTTTACATAAGAGTTCCCTTTCACTGTAAGGGGGAATCCTGCAGACTCTGATGCAAGAGGAAACTCTGATCAGGCTGGGTTACAGTAACCTAACCTTCATGCCAATGAAGAAATTTGTAAAACTGTAATTTTAGGTACTTTTTTGCAGTGCCAATAAAAAATTGTGGTTCTGCCAGTAAATTTCATGATTTTTGGCAGTAAATTCTTGTGCGTGGTTGTGTAGACAGGGCCCCAGTGCACTGTATTGCCCGGAAGCCTATAATGCTCTTAAGATGGCACTGCAGGGGGGGTCCAGGATCTGGGGGTCCCCTTTGTTAAAGGGGTCTTCCAGATTCTGATAAGCCCCCTGCCCGCATACCCCCACAACCACCGGGCAAGGGTTGTCGGGATAAGACCCTTGTCCCCATCAACATGGGGACAAGGTGCTTTGGGGGGCACCCCAAAGCACCCTCGCAATGTTGAGGGCATGTGGCCTGGTGCGGTTCAGGAGAGGGGGGGCCGCACTCTGTCCCCCCCTCTTTTCTGTGGCCGGCCAGGTTAACGTGCTCGGATAAGGGGTCTGGTGTGGATTTTAGGGGGAACTCCACGCAATTTTTTTTTAAATTTGGGGTGGAGTTCCCCTTAAAATCCACACCAGACCTGAAGATTCTGGTTATTGAATTTGGGGGAACCCCCACGCAATTTTTTAATTTTTTTTACTAAAAGTCCGTGTCCCATTGACTTCAATGGGGTTCGGAGTCCGGGTTCGGGTTCCCGAACCCGAACATCCAGGTGTCCGCTCAACTCTATAATTGAGAGCAGAAAAATTACTATAGCCAGCATATACCATAAACCATAAGTATGTATATGTACACCAGTAGAGAAACAATACAAGCTTTATATAAGAAAAGATTAATAATAATAATTAATAATAATAATAATAATAATAATAATAATATATTATATATACATAAAATGTACTAACATATTTTATCAGACACTAGAAGACAAGATCATTGGTGATGGATCCTCAAGCCATTGTCCAACCAGCCCAGAATGGAGCTTCTCACTGGCAGAAAGTGCCACTTCTGGAAGTGGCCATCAAATTCCTGACCTGGCTCTAGGCCATGGGTGCTCAACCTGTGGCCCTCCAGATGTTTCAGAACTACAGGTCCCATCATGCCTTTGCCTTTGGGAGTCATGCTTGTAACTGTTCAGCCTTGCAAAGCCTCATGGGACTTGTAGTTTTGGAACAGCTGGAGGGCCACAGGTTGAGCACCCATGCTCTAGGCTATGCTGGTTATTGAGCCCTGAGCTAAAACTAGCTATAAAATCCCAGATCAGAAAAGACAGGGTTAACTGAAATAACAGGTGCTGTATATAAACTCTATTGCAATAAACAGGTTCATCTACTAATATACTGGAAGGTGATCATTACACACATACAGTAGCACAGACCTAGCTATCTGGCACTGTGCAAACGAGATACTAACAATAGGCCAAATATACTCTCTCTGTCAGAAGGATTCAATTACACTCTCAAAAAGCTATGGGCAGGAGCAGTTAAACTATTATAATATAGGAATACTCGCACAATAATGTATTTTGGCCTGGCGTTGTCAGCATGGACAGTTTTCACTCTTTGAGGCCTCGTACACACGACCGAGAATCTCGTCAGGAAAAAACAGTCGTTTTCCCTGATGAGATTCTTGGCAAGAAACTCTTGCCGCCTGAGTGTATTGACTTTAATTTCAAAAGAACTGGGGTTCTCTTGAAAGGAAAGAACGTGGTGACGTCATCTCGTATGACGAGCACACATTCACATTCAATGCCGTCACCGCCATCTTGCTTCACCCTACCTATGCCGCGCATGCGTCAAAGTCATTTCGAGCATGCGCGGGTTTCCACGGCGGCAGGTAAGTATACACACTCTCGGGTTTCTCGTCTGCAAACGTTTGGTGCTGGAGTTTACACGATGAACCAATCCTCAGCCCTTTAAAGGGGTTGTAAACCCTCCTGTTTTTTCACCTTAATCCTATGCATTAAGGTGAAAAAATTACTGCCAGTCACCAGTCTCACAGCCCCCCATTTTACTTACCTGATGTCCTGGAATGTTCCACACTGAGGATGCGCCGTCTCTCTTCCCAGGGTTCTTGGCTCTTGATTGGATAGATTGATAGCAGTGCAGCCATTGGCTCCCGCTGCTGTCAATCAAATCCAATGACGTAGGCTCTGGGTGCGGGGCCGAGTCCTGCATTCGGCAGCTATGGGCGCCAAATGCTGGACTCAGGAGCAAGCTCGTAAGGTAACCCTCTGGGAGAGTGCTTCTTCTATGGGGTTATCTAAAGCAGGGAAGAGCTGCAAGAGCCACCAGGGGGACCCCAGAAGATGACTTTCGGGGCCACTCTGTGCAAAACGAACTGCATAGTGGAGGTAAGTATGACATGTTTGTTATTTAAAAAAAAAAATATTCAAACCTTTAGTATCACTTTAACCTGCAAAAACATTTCATGTGACTCCAAAAGCCCATTCAGCATTCATATGTCTTAATTTATAAACAGGTAGCTGTATATAATGATCTATGTGCAATCACACTTATGAAATAAAACATATATAATCAAATGAATACTATTTCCAACACAGTGTATTTTTTTCATTACTAGGCATTCCTTTTTATTTAAACGGAAATTGATTCAGGAGAATCAGATTGCTATCCCTCTTATTACTGATTCCAACTAGTTCTTCCAAGAACCATGTTAATAACTATCCCCCATATTTCCATGGCTTGATGTGGAACAATCTCATCCATATCATTTATACTTCACCCATTTCCCTCTGTAGCATATGGAGATTCATACAGTAGGTTAAAAACATCATTCTATATGGGGTTATTTGTGTAGTGCCCTCCTCTAGTTTGGCTGCTAGGCTAAATTGTAGTTATTGGCTTCACTGTAATCAGTGGTACAGCAATTTTATGTTTTTGTCTGGTCAGGTTTTTCTATGTGGGTGTTTGATTCCATCCTCCTGCTTCTAAAAGAAGCATCCAGAGTATAGGGCAGGGAGAGTCAAATGTCCAGTATGAATATTTATCTTGTCCAGAAAGTGGCAAGGGACATGATGAATGTCTGGGTGGCCTTGCCAGAGTGAAGCCTCCAGAATATAGGGAAGTGAGAGTCAAATATCCATTATGAATATTTATCTTGCCCCAGCCAAATCCCTGAAAAGAGGGGTCCAGAAAATGGTAAGGGAGATGATAAATGTCTAGGAGGCCTGGCCAGAGTGAAGCCTCCAGCGTATAGGGCAGGGAGAGTCAAATGTCCAGTATGAATATTTATCTTGCCCCAGCCAAATCCCTAAAAAAGAGGGGTCCAGAAAGTGGCAAGGGAGATGATAAATGTCTGGGAGGCCTGGCCAGAGTGAAGCCTCCAGAATATAGGGCAGGGAGAGTCAAATGTCCATTATGAATATTTATTTTGCTCCAGTCAAATCCCTGAAAAGAGGGGTCCAGAAAGTGGCAAGGTAGGTGATAAATATCTAGGAGGTCTGGCCAGAGTGTTCTTTCCCCTAAAGGGAAAATAGTGAGACAAGAAATTGCACTCTGGGCCTCAGCAGTTGATGGTCTTAGGGCCTGGAGAAGTTTGCTAAAAGTTTATTTGCTAGAGGGCATCATCCTGGATCCTGGCCTGGAAAATGAACTATCTTTGGATACTGGGTGGCAGATAGCTGCTGGGACCTTGCAGTGAACTCTTGAGTGTGCAAGTGCTAGAAGGGAACTAAAGTGCCAGAGGATGCTTTATGGACTGGGACTGCTCTTAAAGGCCGCGTACACACGGAGGGACATGTCCGATGGAAACGGTCTGCGGACCGTGTTCATCGGACATGTCTCCTCTGGATTTTCGTCCGGCGGTGTGTACACACCATCGGATCAAAATCCCCGCCGGCAGACAGCGCGGTGACGTGTCGGTGACATTGACGCCGCCACGTCACCGCACCAGGAAGTTAAAAACGTCCACGCATGCGTTGCATCCATACGACGCTTGTGCGGGCAGATATGTCCGCTGGTTAGTGTACTAACCAGCGGACATATCCGACGGACATGTCGCCGGTGGACAAATTTTAAAGCATGCTTTAAAATTTGTACGCTGATCAGACATGTCCGCTAGCCCATACACACGATCAGATTTGTCCGCTGAACTGGTCCGTCGGACCAGTTTTAGCGGACAAATTCGATCGTGTGTACGTGGCCATAGAGTCGTAGATACACTGGCTATCCCGTTACCTCCAACAGAAGCTGTTATCCTGTTATTTCTCTTATTGGTTGGGGGTATGTATCCTAAACCCAGAGCCCCTTTCCAGTTTGAAGTTTCTCAGCAATAACTTCTAAAAATACATCCCCTAGAATGAGCCTGTATTATCAGTGTGCATGGCTAGCAGCCCCTGTACTAGCAAGGAAGACCTGTGTTATATTAAGCAGCCCCTTCTGGGGTGATCACTACATTTGGTTGCTAGAGGGTGAATTCTTCTGGTCATTTTTTGGCACACATTGATGGCAGGAAATTGGTATTCAGCAGATAATGTCAGGTTTGAGGAACATAAATACTGATGGACCTTTGCATCTTAGCTATCCAGTAGCTTGAGATCTAAAGCTTATAACATCCCACTTTTCATTGTAAATACAGCCAGGCTATCCGTCATCGTCTATCACCACAATGTGTAATTACAATCCACATCTGGGGAAAACATTGTGCTCAATTTCTGCATCCTTATCTTGGCAGCAGTGATCAATGCTGTAATACAATGCTTTCACAAGAGGATAATCTTTTGTTCCATTTTGATAGCTGTCAGTCCATGTCACATCAGGCAGGGTGCATCAATCACTGGATCACCTGTGGAATATAACTGTCACTAACTGGAGAAAGCGGTAAAGTTTTTGGGTGTTCATATAACCCTATTTTAACCCCTAATACTTTGATTAGGACAGTAGCTTGTAACAATTGATTGTGTCGATAGACGTTAAATCACCATGCAGTCACAACAGAACTGATTGTGTTTATAAAAGGACAATGCTATCTTCAATGACAATCTTTCTGGGAATCATGTGGCAGAGCTGGTTTTATCTCTCTGCATTGAAAGTAAATGACACTGCAGTCTTCCTATTGTATTTCTTTATTAGCTCCTCCATTAAGTCTTCCAAGCTTTATCTGTGCAGTTACCCTCTGAATTGCACATCTCAGAATCAAATCTAAGAGTGCTTGAAAGTGATGACAGTATGTTTCTTTTTTTCTTGAAATTTGGTTAATGGTGTGGTCACAATGATCTCATATAGATCAGATAACTTTGTAACATTACAAAGGACACAAGTAAGTATAACTAGTCAGGGTGTAGTGGGCTAAATTGAAATGAACCTTAAGGCCTGCCACTTAAACTTGAAAATAAATTTCTCCTTTTTGCTCCCTTTTGGTCTGTTAAGTATACCGATGAAAGCATTTTGTTAAATTTGTTTAATAAGTAAAAATAAAAAATGCTGATCTTTAGTGATGAGCGGAATACGCCATATTCGATTTCGCGATATTTCGCGAATATTTCGAAGAATATTCGCGAATATTCGTTAATATCGAATATTCGTGATATTTTATAAAAAAAAAAAAAAAAATTGCGAATTTTCGCTAATGCGAATTTTCGCTAATGCGAATTTTCGCTAATGTGAAATTTCGCGATTTTTTTTTTTTTTTTTTATAAAATATCACGAATATTCGATATTTACGAATATTTGGTATATTTTATATAAAAAAAAGCGAAATTTCACATATGCGGTTGCGAATATTCGTTAATATCGAATATTCGTGATATTTGATAAAAAAAAAAATGCGAATTTTCGCTATTGCGAATTTTATTGCGAATTTTTTTGCGAAATTTGAAAAATAGCGAATATTCGAAATAGCGAATATTCGCCGCGATATTCGAGATATTCGCGAATACTCGAATATGCAATATTCGTAGCGAATATTCGCAATGCGAATATTCGTGAGCAACACTACTGATCTTGTCAGAAATTCAGAGTTGTTCTATATCCTGCCAAGACTTCCTGTGTTATCTTCAAGAAGCTATTGACCAATCCTAGTTCTTAACCTGGGCTACATAATAATTAGTCCTTGTGTTGTAGAGATCTGAGAGCTGGAGTGGATAAGTAGTTTAGCAAAAGACACTGGAAGGGCTGACACTACTATAGAACTGTGGGTATGGAGTTGGGTGTATGGGATGTACTGTGTTTTATTTTGTTTGTTTATTTATTTTTTTATGGTTGAACTGGATGGACTTGTGTCTTTTTTCAACCTGGCTAACTATGTAACTATGTAAGAATATATCTGTATGACTTGCTTCCATCAAAAACCCAGATCAGGGGTTAATTCCTCATATAAGGATAGTGTGCAGACCAAAGCAATTTTTTTTAGAAACGACTGTATATGTCTGCTTGACATCTTTGGACCAAGTAATATTCCTAATGAAGATTGGGTACTATAGAAAATGTATCTCCACCAACTACAGTTTTCTGGCTACAGTAAAAATGTGGCACATTGGTTTAGATTTTATAGTGCTCTGGGACCCTAAAGGACCCAGGAGCTCTTTATGTTTTTGTGCAACCAGATTTTGGATTCTTGTGCTAAGCTCCATCTTTTATTAGCTAGTGAGGTCTTCACATTTACTAAGTCACTGTGCCATAGTTCCAGACTATGTTCTGTGTCTTTTGAATTTTTGATAGTCGATGGTTCTACCAACCGTGGGGCATTCCCACATATTTTGCTTTCGCCATAATATAAAACATTTGGGAACAGCAGGTACAGTATGCAGACCTGGGAGCTCAGCATTAAGACGTCTTGCTATTGGAGTTACATAGTTATATAGTTAGTACGATTGAAAAAAGTCCATCTAGTTCAACCATAAAAAAAACAAATATATATATATCGTACAATCCCATATACCCAATTCTATTCCAACAGTTGATCCAGAGGAAGGCAAAAGTAAAAACAGCAATGCATGCTCCAATTTGCTACAGCAGGGGAAAAAAATCCTTCCTAATCCACGAGAGGCAATCGAATTTTCCCTTCAAGAGGAATAAGAAACTGTATTTTATGTTGTGAAGTTTTAAAAATGCCTCTCTATAACCCTCAATATATTAAACTGTATCCCCTCCCTGCAGTGCAGGTCCTTATCTTTTCCGACAGCTACGGCTTTCTGTGCTTTCTGAAATCTGTCTGGTAAAAACCTAGTGGTGCTAACATCCTGTAGACTTGAATGGGATGTACCCATGCTTCATTTGCAACGTTCCATTCAAATTCAAAGGATGTTTGTGTGCAGGTGCAGGCAGCCTGCCATTAAATACAAGCCAGGGGGCAGACAGCATGAGGTGGCTAGGGAGGGGGGCTGGGAAGGTTTTCTTTTTAAATTAAAAAACTTGTCTTTTAAAAAAGAGCCCAGTGGTTTACCTCTCCACCAACGTATAAAATAGCATTTTGTTTTTAAATTGCTTACCTTTTAAACTATTATATAATAGTTGATTCATTTTGTATTGTAACATTTACATGAAAACCAGTATTTAATGCAAACCTTGTATTTGCGCTTGGCTATATTACATTTTTTATTGTATATTTCATATACAGTTTTGTAGATTCCCCCTATAGTCATTACCTGTAAATAAGGCAGTACAACTAGTGGCTTTGCTGAAAAAAAAAAACGACCAAAATAAATATCAATAACAGAACGTATCAACTAACAGACTGGCAGTATAGACTCACTGACAGAGTGTGTGGCCAACTTTGATGCCGCGTACACACGATCACTTTTCGGCATGGAAAAAAATGAAGTTTTTAAAAACTTAATTTAAAATGATCGATCGTGTGTGCTTTTGAGGAAAAAATGATAAGCAAAGCGCGGTGACGTACAACATGTACGACGGCACTCTAAAAGGGAAGTTCCATTCAAGCTCCCGTCTCATAACTTGCTTTTGAGCATGCGCGGGTTTAAAACATTGTTTTTAACATCGTTTTAGCCCACACAACGATGTGATCGTTTTTCATCTTCTGAAAAACGACAAAAAAAAATCAACCATTCTGCATTTTTTAACGCCGTTTTAAAAAATTACGTTTTTTTTTTACTAGTAATGGCGGCAAACAACGATTTTTATCGGTACTGCGACCTTATGGCGGACACTTCGGACACGTTTGACACATTTTTGGGACCATTGGCATTTTTATAGCGATCGGTGCTATAAAAATGCATCGATTACTATAAACATTTCACTGGCAGGGAAGGGGTTAACACTAGGGGGCGAGGAAGGGGTTAATTATGTTCCCTGTGTGTGTTCTAACTGAAGGGGGGTGGGATTGACTAGGGGAAATGAAAGATCTCTGTTCATACATTGTATTAACAGATGATTCGTCATTTCTCCCCCTGACAGGACCGGGAGCTGTGTGTTTACACACACAGCTCCCGGTTCTCGCTCTGTAACAAGCGATAGCGGGTGCCTGGCCGGTAAACGGGGGGCGCATGCGTGCCGCCACGCACCTCTGGCGGCAGGCACACGCCCCTATTGGCTGAAATGCGAGATGACGTATAGCTACATGATCTCGCACAGCCGAGCCAACCTGCTGCCGTATAACTGTGGCGGCTGGTCGGCTAGTGGTTAAACTTCTCCTTTAAAAAATACACCCTGGTTACATCTCCACTCTCAGCCTGCTGATTGGACAACAAAGGAGCAAAAACACACGGATAAGTCACTGACTCTATTTACTCTGCTCCCTCTTCCAGGTGGCATGTTCCCACTTACCGCATGTGCACCGCAATAGAGCTCCTCCCTCTCCCAATACTTCGTAGGTGTAAATATATTTAATAATTTCAAAGGAATACACAAACACCTTAAATTGCATTTTTACATCTACCTTGAGCAAAATGGTCACTCTGAATAGTTTCTGTCATGTGTTCAGGGAGTACAAACATTGCACATCATAGGACCGTACAATAAAGCAGAATTCTTTGGGAGAGTGATACTGGTATCATGGCCAGTGAATCAAATATTTCTAAACAATGGAATTAACATTTCTGCCAATAAAAGAGAAAGAAAATTATATTCCTGCTGTCCATATTACTGCCCCAAAAATACTAACTGGGAGTTCAGCCAACTGAAGATGGTCTAAGATCATGGACATTTATAAATAAACAATGACCTGACCACCTTTCAAGTATTAAAAAAGATAAAAACATGCTCAGAATAGATGAGATGCAAGTCTCTCCTTTCCGTCCCGCAAATATAACCAAATGGAAACACAATGGGGGTTATTTACGAAAGGCAAGCCCACTTTGCACTACAAGTGCAAAGTGCACTTGAAATTGCACTGAAAGTGCACTTGGAAGTGCAGTCACTGTAGATCCGAGGGGGACCTGCAAGGAAAATAAAAAACTGCATTTTAACTTGCCCATGAGTGGATAATAAAATCAGCAGAGCTTCCCCTCTATTTAGATCTACCCCTCAGATTTACAGAGACTGCACTTCCAAGTATACTTTCAGTGCAATTTCAAGTGCACTTGTAGTGCAAAGTGAATATGCCTTTCGTAAATAAACCCCAATGTCTGCCTGTCACTTGCTCTGTCCTCCTTAGGGTGACCACGTGTCCCCGGATTGCCCGGGACAGTCCCGCATTTTGCAGGTCTGTCCCGGGCACCTTCATTCCAGGACAATACAGTGTCCCGGAATGAAACTGACACAGCCACCCCCCAAGTCAAACTAATGCTCCCAAAAAAGGCTGCCACATCACCGCTTTACTCACTGACAGTACTTGTCCTGGCTGGGAATGCCTGGAGGAGCACAATCCCCGCCCCCTGATTGTGATTGGAGAAATCATAAATCCCACCTCTTGTGTCCAATCACTGTGCTGTGATTCATTACAGCACAAGCTGATTTTTGGGAAGGGGGGTGTCCCTGAATGGTAGTTTGGAAATGTGGTCACCCTAGTCGTCCTCCTACCCCTCTGATGATGTAATTTCCACCCTTTCAAGCCACGCTGGTTGGTGTGGAGTTCCAGGGATTCTCTAGGCTCCCTAGCCTAGCCAATACCATCTGCAGCGGTTGGGACTCCCTCTGGCGTCTTGTTGCTGCCTTTTACATAAGTTTGTATTAGTATAAAGCTTTGCTTTCTAATCATGATAGATTCAGACAGCTACCTATAGTGAAACACCAGTATAAATAGCCGACAGAGAGCATAATCTGACAAAAAGTACATGGAGATTCACTCATACGAATACATTCCTGGAAATAAAAGGATGCTTTGGTTGTTTGTCTTGAGATGTCAGCCTCCTGCAAGGTTTTTCATTGTCTGTGCCGTTGCTTCTAAACTCATTCAAATTCACCTGTCCCATTTGTCTTGGTAGAACAGAGTCTTCACTTCTCAAGACATGTGGAAAGTGTCCACATCAATCTTTCTGCTTCTCTAAAGCTGGCCATACACAACTTGACAAAGCAAGTGATTAAACTGATTCAACCATCACTTGTCACAGTTTGGATGTGTAGACATAATATTAAACATTTTTATAAAGCACTTTTTTGTGTAGAAGATTGTCTTGGAAAAATAGATATTCTACAATGTTTTAAAAATCACTTTTTGTGACCAACAGTTAATAGGTTTCTATAGAAAAAAGAAGATCACTTAAGGTTGGGGCAGCATGACAGTTGTTTGAGAGGTCACAGATGTCTTCAAAGGTCTTCATCAAAAAACTATCCATCTATGTCCACCCTATTAAAAATGACTGCAAGTACGTGCCTTAGAGATGTCATCCTAAGAAAAGATTTTAGCTCATTGATTTGCATTAAATTTGTTAATACACATTTTAAATGCTTATTTTAACCACTTCAGCACCGGGCCTATTTTGGCCTATTCTGGCACTTCTCTCCTTCATGTAAAAATCATATATTTTTTTTTTTTGCTAGAAAATTAGTCAGAACCCCCAAACATTATATATTTTTTTCAGCAGACACCCTAGGGAATAAAATGGCGGTCATTGCAACTTTTTATCTAGCAATAACTTTTCAAATGCCTTTTTTTGGGAAAAAAAACAGTTTCACAAATTAAAAAATAACAAAACAGTAAAGTTAGCCCAATTTTTGTGTATAATGTGAAAGATGATGTTACGCCAAGTAAATAGATACCTAACATGTCACCCTTTAAAATTGCATACACTCATGGAATTGCGCCAAGCTTCGATACTTAAAAATCTCCATAGGCGACGTTTTCATTTTTTTTACAGGTTACTATTTTCGAGTTACAGAGGAGGTCTAGTGCTAGAATTGTTGCACTCACTCTAAGGCACATGGCGATACCTCACATGTGGGGTCTGATTGGCTTTTACATATGTGGGTGGGACTTACATGCATGTTCGCTTCTGAGCACAACCTACCGGGGACAGGGGCGTTTTAAATATTTTTTTATTTTTTACGTATTTTTTTTTATTTTTACACTTTTTTTTTACTTTTTTTCATCACGTTTATTCCTATAACAAGGAATGTAAACATCCCTTGCAATAGGAATAAATTGTGACAGGTCCTCTTTATGGAGAGATGCGGGGTCAATAAGACCCTACATCTCTACTCCAGGCTGGAAAGCATGAGATCGGGAAAAAAAATTCACTGATATCATGCTGACAGCCGCGATTGCGGCTTTGTTTACATCCGGATACCGGGGGCGTGACGTCACAACATCGCGCCCGGGCCTCCGACGGTCATAGAGATGACTGGTGACCATCTGGTCACCGTAAATCTCTATCGATGTGAGCTGGCGCTGGCCAATTTGTTCTCCAGGCCCCCGATGGCACGGGAGAGCCCAGAGAAGCACCGGATGATGGCAGGAGGGGGGGACATCCCCTCCCACCGCCTATAAGAACGATCAAACGTCGGAAATGCCGCTATGATCATTCTTATGGTGTGCAGAATCGCCGGCAGAAATTAATGATATCTGAATGATGTCTGTAGCTGCAGGCATTATTCAGATATCGCCACACAAATTCGAGGACTTCATATGACGTCCTCAATGTAGAAGTGGTTAACCACATAAGGACCGGAAAGGTTTTGCCCCCTTAATGACCTGGCCATTTTTTTGCGAAAGGACACTGCATCGCTTTAACTGACAATTGCACGGTCGTGCTTTGCTGTACCCAAACAAAATTGACATCCTTTTTTCCCCACAAATAGAGCTTTCTTTTGATTACCTCTGCGGTTTTTATTTTGTGCGCTATAAACAAAGAGCAACAACTTTGAAAAAAAAAAAACATAATACATAGCAAAAAGCATGTAGAGCAAGTCAGGGAGAAGTCCTTATCTTCATAAATTGCAGCAAAAGGGTTAGCAGGACAGCTAGACTTTTTCATCCAGAGAGGTCAGCAATGGCAGACTCCTTGTTTCTCTCAACACAGGTTTACTTTAATCTTATCTTGTGAGTGCTAGTTTGAAAAGTTTAGCATTTGAAATCATTTAGCAAGCTCCCAGCAGTTTTGTTAAAGCTTTTGAAGTAAACCTATGGAAAATGTAGCCACTTATGCCAAACAGCAGACATCTCAAGTCTGTCCCAGCATATCCCACTGGTCTCTTTGCTGGATCTATAGAAACAAAAGCCACAGCAAATACTTCTCTCCTGTATCCATGTTGTCACTTTTCCTAGGAAAAAAGGTGGCCGTGAGAGGGTTGGTTTGTTGTGAGTATGGTATAAAAGGGATGTGGTCAAGATGACGCAAACAAACTCACAATAAGAAAATAGTGTAGTGATATATTGCGCTAACTAAAAAGGTAAAGTATAGATCAAGCGGCCAACACAACAAAGTGGATATTTGTAACAGAAATAGGTGAAAAGTGTAGCGCTAATACGGGGGTCCTATACAGGATCTTCCCTATGTGGTTAAAGAAGTAGGTAACTCTGACCATACTATTCCAAAAAACCGGAGGTGGGAAAAAATTATATATTTTCAAAAAGTACTTTAACAAAATATGTGTTTCCCTCTAAGTGACCTTTAGATATGTCATCAAGATCATTTATCAAGACAGACAATAAAAAAGCAACTATTGTGAGTAAGTGACAAAACCATGCAATATAAGAGCATATAACAACACAAAAAGCAACTATTGTGAATAAGTGACAAAACCATGCGATATGAGAGCATATAATAACACAAAGTCCACTGTGAATAACTCAGGGTCACCGATCATGCGAGACTATAGTCCCAGCACCTAATAGGTATGACACACATGTCCTTCTTGTTGATCGACTTGAATGCGATATATGGTTCAAGAAGTGATCTTCACACTTTGCACATATACAAATAGATGAATACCCTTACCGGATAAGGTGGACCCTCACCTCACCATATGGCGGGGGGTCTTACGAGCTTTTTTAAACCGATTGTCTAGTCCGGTTACCACCAGGATTGTAGTCCTAGGCAGGGGTGATCTCCAAGGTGTGTCGGTGTCCACAGAATGGATCGGTTCAGAATTCAAACTTTGATAGTGCCCAGCAGCTCTCAATCGCAAGAAGGAAAAATAAAGAAAAAAAGGCTCCTCATAGTGTAAAAATGCAAAATGTAATTAAAAATTCCAAAACATCACACACTTTGTGATAGGAACCATAAAAAAGGGAAATTAAAAAAACCACACGTGTAAAAAATATATAACTTGTAGAAATAAAGGGAACAGCAGCAACTCTCCCCCTTGATGGGTGAACACTCTTGTCCACCCATCAAGGGGGAGAGTTGCTGCTGTTCCCTTTATTTCTACAAGTTATATATTTTTTACACGTGTGGTTTTGAATTTCCCTTTTTTATGGTTCCTATCACAAAGTGTGTGATGTTTTGGAATTTTTAATTAAATTTTGCATTTTTACACTATGAGGAGCCTTTTTTTCTTTATTTTTCCTTCTTGCGATTGAGAGCTGCTGGGCACTATCAAAGTGTGAATTTTGAACCGATCCATTCTGTGGACACCGACACACCTTGGAGATCACCCCTGCCTAGGACTACAATCCTGGTGGTAACCGGACTAGACAATCGGTCTAAAAAAGCTTGTAAGACCCCCCGCCATATGGTGAGGTGAGGGTCCACCTTATCCGGTAAGGGTATTCATCTATTTGTATATGTGCAAAGTGTGAAGATCACTTCTTGAACCATATATCGCATTCAAGTCGATCAACAAGAAGGACATGTGTGGCATACCTATTAGGTGCTGGGACTATAGTCTTGCATGATCGGTGACCCTGAGTTATTCACAGTGGACTTTGTGTTATTATATGCTCTCATATCGCATGGTTTTGTCACTTATTCACAATAGTTGCTTTTTGTGTTGTTATATGCTCTTATATTGCATGGTTTTGTCACTTACTCACAATAGTTGCTTTTTTATTGTCTGTCTTGATAAATGATCTTGATGACATATCTAAAGGTCACTTAGAGGGAAACACATATTTTTTTAAAGTAATTTTTGAAAATATATAATTTTTTCCCACCTCCGTTTTTTTGGAATAGTATGGTCAGAGTTACCTACTTCTTTATATTGCATGGCTTTGTCATTTACTCACAATAGTTGCTTTTTTATTGTCTGTCTTGATAAATGATCTTGATGACATATCTAAAGGTCACTTAGAGGGAAACACATATTTTTTTTAAAGTCATTTTTGAAAATATATAATTTTTTTCCCACCTCCGGTTTTTTGGAATAGTATGGTCAGAGTTACCTACTTCTTTAACCACATAGGGAAGATCCTGTATAGGACCCCCGTATTAGCGTTAAACTCACAATAAGAACACAGTAAGTTATGAACAACTGATTTTAGAATACTAAACGTCCTACCTGTCAGAGAACTTAAAGCATTTGTTAACCGCAAAAATATAAATGTTGTGAATACCTTATTTTGGAGCTGAGATTGCAATCACATGACCAGCCAGCACTCTTCTCCTCCCCATCTCTCAGGGCAGGAAAGGAGAAAGCTGGCCAGTCGTGTTTAGCAATCTCGGCAGTGAAATTAGGTATTTGCAACATTTTTTTTTATAAATCACACACAGAGGGGGATACTACAATAGGAAGCAGTGGTGATGGTGTATACAGGTTAGAGGGGCCTAACAATCACTTTAAAGAGGCAAAATACTCCTTATGTAATTAAATAATGAAGAAAAACCTGCATGTGCCATAGCAAATTCATACAATAGCACGTTTAAGTTCAACAACCGGGCCCCCATCTGTGATGAGCGGAGATATTTGTTAGAAAGAAGATTGTATAACATAAAAAACTGATTGGGGGTTTAGTGGTTTTAATTTTAAAGCATACCTGAATTATATAGAAAAGCCTGAAACTCCCTACCCTGGTGCAAACATGCATTTTTTTTATTATCTTTGTATGTGATTGGGCATGCTTTGCAAAGAGAAATGACACCACTTTTACCAAGCTCTGAGATGATCTATCCCCTGCAAAGTGCAATTTTCCTTGCAAAGTGAACAACCTCTTTACCTTCAGTAAATAAACACCATTATGTTTAAGGTGAGCTATAAGAGAAATTAAGCAAAGATTTAAATGTACTGAATCATCCCATGACAGGGTGACATTGCAGCAACACATTATAGGAAAAAGGGACATAACGTTGTCACTGTATCACAGGAAATGCCTGAACAAGGACCATTTTACAGGATCACCAAGTGTTATTTTCATTCAATCTGTACATTCCAGAATATGAAACATTGCTTTGGAAGTTGTATTAGCATATTGAAGCCTATATGAGGCTTTAGATATTGGGTTTACATATTCCTTAACACCTTCCCGCCTGGCCTATAGCAGAACTACAGCCGGGGTGGTGTCACAAGACAGTTGTACACTATAGTTGTCTTCCTTTCATGCCATCCATTGTGTACAATTATGTTAGTAGCTGTGATTGGTCAATTTGTTGTTGGTACAGACAGGGACAATCACAACCCATCTGTACCATGTGATTATCTTTGACCAATCACACATAATCACAACAAAATAAAACAAAACTGAATGGATCAGTTTCATTCAGTAAAATGTTTGCTTATAGCAATGTAATCCACTGCTATAAGCAAACATAATCTGTAAAAAAAAAAAAGAAAAATGTAATCCTGATCACTTCCCCACTATGGTAACATTATATTGCGCTGGTCACAGTGTGTTAAAAAAAAAATGTAAAAAAAAAAAAATTTAAATAAAAAAAAAAAAAAACATTTTTTTTTGTACTTTTGGTATTGTCACCAGTCAGTCTCCCTTTACTGCCACATCTGTTATATGATGATTCTGTGTAGTGACAGTATTGTGAACTGTGTTTTTTTTTTTCTTTATTTTTCCAAAAATTATGACAAAAAGTTAGAACTTTAAAAAACCTGCCATGCTTCTTACTAAATACCTTGGACGGTCTACTTTCCAAACAGGGGTCATTTGGGGGGTATTTGTACTGTACTGGAATGTTAGGGTCTCAGGAAATTAGATAGGCCGTCAGTACATCAGAACTGACCAATTTTCAGATTTATATAATAGTTTGTGGACTCTATAACTTTCCTACAGACTAAATAATATACACTGATTTGAACAGAAGCGAAAAAAAAAATGTTTTTAAAATTTTCTGTCTTTTTTTTCGTTTAGAAAACAAAAAAGACAATATTTGGACAGCCGCACTCCTGGAAAATATTCCATAGCTATGAGTAAGCACTGAGTATCATTGCGAAACGTCAGCTGTGTATCCCGTTTTCACCTTTGCTGAGGATTATTGTGTATTCCATTTTACCATTAAAGGACAATTCAGGAATCTTTTCCAGGAGTGCGGCTGTCTAAATATTTTCTTTTTTTTTTCTGCTATATGCACTGCCAGCACCCATGGTCTCCAGGAGGCGATTAATTAACCAAACATTTCCATCTAGAGCTGTAATTTCCTTTCTTCCCTTCTTTTGTTTAATTAGCAAAAATAAAAAAATCCATTGGTGATTAAATACCACCAAAAGAAATCTCTAGTTTTGTGAACAACATTTTTAAAATTTAGTTTGGGTACAGTGTTGCATGACCGCGCAATTGTCAATCAAATTGCGACAGCGCTGAAAGCTGAAAATTAGCCTGGGCAGGAAGGGGATGAAAGTGCCGGGTATTGAAGTGGCTAAGTAGTATTAGGCGCCTTTCACACGGACGGATAGAATGGTGCTTTTAGCTGCGGATTTTCTAGTTTTCTACCGCAGCTAAAAGCACACAATGCTTTCCTATGGCCCCATTCACACACAACGTTTAGCTGCGATTTTGTTGCATGCGGTTTGGTGCGAATAGAAAAAAATTAATTGAATGCATCCAGGTGCGATTTAGCGCAGCTATATGCACTTAACCGCAAGTAAACGCAGTCTTTTATGTCAACTGCGTATAGCAGCGTGAGAAAAAAAAAAGAACAACAGGAAGCACATCATAATCAAAAAAAAATAAAAAGGGTTGCTATGGAAATGACTACCGCAGCTAAACGTGGCTGCATGTAACTGCACGTAATCGCAGTGTATAAATGCAGCTAATCGCAGTGCCCAGAGCCTTGAATTTCACTAAAAAAAGTACATGCTTTTAATTGCAGCAAAACTGCCATCCGTCTGAAAGGGGCCTTAATGTATCACAGGTTTATGTATGTTTACAGTTACTGCTTTGCTTTGAGTACTATCATATATTTGTGCCATCATTAGAAGTACGGCTAGATATCCAAGCCTTGAAATGAGATTTTACAGTAATCCTAATCTGTCATGCCAGGTTAGGCATTCCGTTACTCGAGAGATTTCAAATAATACCATAATCTGAGCCTAAAGAAGTGTGTGTCTCTACCTCACACAAGGTGCTAATTGGTGTCCTATTTGAATCTGTTAGTATTAACACTCCTTCATTCAATAGCCGTCAGAAAGGGTTAGATAGTTTTATGAGTGTTCTGGTTTCCTGCTTCTCCTTCCACACATCTTTTAAGAGGCAGGTGCATAGGTTTAGCATATTCTTGCTTCATTTACTGATGCCTAGCTGTGAAATGTAGGTCTGTCTTGCCTCTAGAGAAGTAATCCCCGGGGGTGTAAACCTCACATGTTCCATCTAACTGGCTCATGCAGTTACTGTTTGATGTGAGGTTTCGCTGGCTTTATTCTGCTGTTTACCACTCATACCAGGTTAACAAGGTTTTTTTTTTTTTTTTTTGACACCCTACATCTATATGTGCTAGAATCTGAGAAATTTAAAGTATGAAAACTATGCTGTAATTAGATTGTATACATATTATTATTTAAAGCATTTTTTTGGAACACGTATCTGACAGGAGCCTGATCTGACAAGATCGGCCTCTCTTATATTTCCAGCCTGGGCCCCACTGAGAGTGGAACAGATGGTGCCAACGCACAGGAGGAATATGAGTGTCTGTAGGTGTTGATTGCAGAGCTTGTGGCTGAAATTGTAGACTCAGTGGGTCAGGCAGAACATCAGGTCAGGAACCAAGAGGATGCAGGATAGATCAGCCAAGGTTAAAGGCACTCCACTGGGACAGCAGGTTTAGGATGCATGGCTTGCCGGAGCTCCCAGCAGGCTTGAGACAGGAGCACACCATGTCCACTGGAGCTGGAAAGAGGGGCAGCCAGCGTAGGCACTCAGAGGTAATGTGAAGCCAAACAGGAGACAGAAGCGTAGTCAGAAGGATAGACAGAGTCAGCAACCAGCTGAACAAAGCATCAGACAGGAGTGAGATCAGGAGCAAGCTGAGGTCAGGAACAGATGATCAGAAGCATAAACACGATCCAAGATCAGGTCAATAACAAGTCAGGTTAGCAATGGATATCATCAGAGCTTTTTTTCTCAGAAAATATGTGCAGGAACTCAAGCACAACCCGTTCAGATTTCAAAAACAGTAGAAGGGTCTTAAAGGGGCATTAAATACCAAGATTGTATTACATACAGAGTGCAGAGTTCAGGGGGTTACACACAGAGTGCAGAGCTGTCACTTGTAAACACAGAAACCAGACTTCTGTGTTTACAAGTGATTGTGGTGAGCAGGCACCAAAGGGTCTGAGCCAGAGGTGGTGGAACTGAGTTCCCCCAAGTTTCCCCTGAAAAAAAGCCCTGGATATCATACAGGATCCAAGCAGGGTACAAGGAAACAGCTGAAGACCAGTCAGGACTTAGCAGGAGTTTAAGCATTCTTTAAATAGGCCATCTTGCGCCATTCCTGCGCACATGTGCATGCACATTACTGTGAATATGTGTGTGCCTGTGTTCAATTCTATTGCCAATAGTATGCGTGTGTGCACGTGTCACAGCAGATTCCTGACAATGTGAGTGCTATACAGCATGGATGAATGCAATTATTGTATTTTAAAAGTTGGCCCTGCTGGCTGTCAAAATACCCAATTTTTGTGAAGCAGAGCTGGGTCAGCAGGGCAAAATTTGCACAGTGTATGGCCAGCTTAATGATGTGTACTGCATTACCTGCAGAACATTACTTCTGGAAAAATCATTTCCTTGCCAGCCCTGGGATGCTGCCCCGAGTGGTTTGCGGCACAGTGAAGGTCAACAGCAGCTGCTGCTACAGAGAAAAGCTGCACCGCTTGCCCTCTTTTGCCCTCTCCACCATTCATAGAACTCCTATTATTATTGTTCAATAATGCATCATGCTCTGTCAATGGAAAAGGACCAATTGAAGGGCAGGATCTCTTCTGCCCAAAAACTAGACTTCAGCTTTAAATATTATTAAGGATACAATCAAATTAATTTTCATATTTCAGATTTCTCAAATGTCATATGAATGGCAGAAAGGGAAAAAGGGGGGCGGGCGAGGGGCTCAACTTTTGTTAGTAGCAGTGGTTGTGTCAGGGAATTGACCGTGGAAGAACTGGCAGACCTCCCCAGCATGGACCTACGAGCACAGTGCGCATGCGCGCACATACGAGCACAATGCCCGCAAATACGAGCACAAGGCGCATGCGCGCGCATACGAGCTTAATGCCCGCAAATACGAGCAACAACACAACAAATACATTGTTCTTTACTGCGCATGCGCACGCACCATTACGCACGCAATGCGGGCGGGACTCCTGGCGTCAGTGATTATTTAAACCTTGTTGCAGCAGTCACCAAACTGCTGCATGATCGTCAGTCTCTGACCTTATCCTGAATCCTTGTTCCTGTATTCCTGTTGACTACCCGGCTTACCTGACCAAGATTTTCCTGTGCATGACCCCTGGCTTGTCTCTCGGATTATCCTTGTCTTGTTCCTGTCTGCTGGATCCTGTGTATGACCTCGGCTTGCCTTCTGACCTGTTCCAGTCACTCCCTGCTTTCTGTGCATGACTACCGGCTCGGCTCCTGACTCCGCCCCTGGGTTTCCTGCCCCTTCTGGTACTTCCGTGGTACCCCTGCCGGACTACGTATCCTGGTGCACATCTGATCCCCAACATCGCTCCAGCAAGTCGCAGCCGGCAACTCCTGCACCCCTGGGCATAGCGTCCCCTGTCTCACCTCCAGGGGGCGTTCTGCACTTGAGTCGCAAGGGAAGCCCTCTCGGCACTTCGGCCTCTGGTAAGGTACTTGACAGGTTGCTGTAAACTTTTATTGAGCCACAAGATAGCTCCAGGTCTCTTGCACATCGGACATTTTGCAAACTATCCTAGACTACCTTTCTCCTGGCAGCAGAGTTTTGTTAGAAAAAAAACATTCAACGCTTGTAAACTCATGTAACACATTTAGGCACCTCAAGTGCTTGGTCATTAATACATTTCTTTTGCCAGAATTATTTATTCTGTTCATTTTAATTAATTGACACTCAAGCGCTAAGCGCGCCTAGCGCCGAAGTGCCTTTAGGCGCGTTTACACTGGTTGTAGCTTCTCCTGGACGCCCCGGCTGAGTTTTTTTTTCTGCCTCTAAACACCCCTGCTACTAAATTCTCTAAATGCATATGTCTGCATGGACACATAGGCTAACATGAAGGGGTGTTTAGTGGCAGGAAAAAAATAAAAGAAGCCAAATACCCTAAAGAAACAGCAGAACAACATGTCCTAAGAGCATAAGGCTTATATTATTTTAGCAGAAGCATCTGTCTGTAGGCAATACACATAATTATACAGCATATACCTAATGTGTTTGGTGCTGTACCCCAAAAAATATTCTACATTTAACACCTACAAATTAATACATCTTGTACTGTTTTCACCTCTGCAGAATAAATTCTGATAGGCTGTTAGGGGGGTTGCCATGGATTACTTCACATGAACACCTAACTAAAGACCCTATGGGCATGTGTGTACTAGACATGTGCATTCGTTTTCGTTAGAATGCATTTTCGTCCGAAAATCTGTTTTTTTCGTTATCGTTTTAACAAACGATAACGAAAGCGCAAGAAACGAAAACCGAAAAGATCCAACATAAAAAATGCTTTATTTTCGTTTTCGTTGCGGTAAAAATTTGATATAGAGAGATTCGACATTATAGGGAAAAGATTCAACATTATAGGGAAAAGATTCGACACTATAGAAAAAATAGATTCGACATTACAGAGATTAGATTTCGATTTATGAGAAAATAGATTAGACATTATTACTAGTCATACAACATTAGAATTCTTATAGGCGGAATATTCGAACGGAAATGTACGATTCGACGTTCTGTCGAATATTCTTTTGACCATTCGACAGAAACCAAGTATTATTGGATTTTCGGACGAAAGCTATTCCCGGAAAAACTAAATAAATCAAAATGATTTTCGGGAGTAACTAAATAAATTTATTTTCCAAACGAAAACGAAAAAACGAAACAAAATATTCCAGTCTGCACATGTCTAGTGTGTACCTCAGGGATGGCTAAAAGTCAGGTGATTGCAGCACAAATGTGTCAGTATACTGGACATACTATATAAGTGAATATTGTTATAAAACATAGAAAAATGTATCCATTTACAGTGAACATGATGATCAATGGGGTTGATTTACTAAAGGCAAATAGGCAGTGCACTCTGCAAGGCAATTTGCTCCAAAACTTAGTATATGAAGGGAAGCTCTGCTGACTTCCATCATACAATCATGTTCATGCAAAAATATTGTCTTTTTTTTTTTTCATGTGATTGGGTATTCTTTGCAAAGTGAAGTTTCACCTCATTTACGAAGTCCTGGAGTAACCACTATGTGGTTTATGCTAAATAACAACTAACCAGTGCAATTGCATTGCATATTTTACTATGAAAGTTTGCTTTGTTCATCTTTAATACACTTGTCACCATTGTGCCAGTGGGAATACAATACAGAATACAATAGATTAGGCGTTTTAATGGCAGGAGCTATTTTGCGAACCTGCTTTCATCCAAGATTTCATTGATAATGGAGGTTTAAAGTATCGCCTTTACCTGGGCAAAAACAAAATTGGTACATCTATACAACACATGCACGTTTGCCCATGTTTTAGGCTGACCATACATTGTGCAATTGTACAATTTTCCTTTAGATTTACCAAAACCATATAATATGAGGTCAAACCTAAACCCAGATCCACAGAGAATTACGCCGGTG
Source organism: Rana kukunoris (assembly GCA_029574335.1). Lineage (NCBI taxonomy): Eukaryota > Metazoa > Chordata > Amphibia > Anura > Ranidae > Rana > Rana kukunoris. The sequence goes on from CM056052.1 coordinate 140,575,874, forward strand.
TATCTACAGATACACCGGCGTAATTCGAATTTCCCGCCGGCGTGTCATTGTTTTCTATCCAGAAAACAAGATACGCCGGACTTACGCTAAGATACGACTTGCGTAAGTTTCTTACACCGTCGTATCTTAGATGCATATTTACGCTGGACGCTAGGGGCACGTCCGCGTAAAGTATGCAAATGAGGTAGATACGGTTATCCACGAACTTACGTACGCCCGGCGCAGTGTGTTTACGTCGTTTGCGTAAGCGTCTGTACGGCGTAAAGATAAAGCTGCTATAGTGAGGTGCAGCCAATGTTAAGTATGGACGTAGGGACCGCGTCGTATTGGACGTTGTTTACGTCGTTTGCGTAACCCGTTCGCGAATAGGGAATTGCGTAAATTACGTACACGTCGTTTTCATTGAATATTTTCGACGTGATTTCACGCATGCGCACTAGGATACGTCCACGGCCGGCGCATGCGCAGTGTAACAAAAGCATCGTTTGCGTCGGGTCATTGATCATTTTAATAAAACACGCCCATCAACAACCCATTTGAATTACACCCGCAAACGCCAGCCCATTTACTCTAGGATAAGTAATACGCCACTGTTACTTACAGCGGCGTAGAGTAAATGGGTTAGACACACAAAGCGCAGCAGCTTTGTGGATCTGGCCCAGTGTTTTTAACCTAGTATGGGAACTGACAGTGTTCTCAGTTCTTCTTCTGCACTACAATATAGACCTCCACCTATCACTGCCCCTTACTGTCCCTCTCCACATGCATACACAGATTTATTTCCCAGCAAAGAAATGCTTTTGCTGTGACTATTAAGAGCCTTCCCACAAACTGTGTGTAGGAAAAGAGCTCTTGGGAGATGTAGCTCTACAGGGTGCCTCTATAAACTGCCCTAAAGCATACCGCTTTTTCTTTTTTCCATCAGCTGTCCCTTTTTTCACAAACCTTGTGATGACATCACAGGTGCAATAACATTTTTTTTTTTACTTTTTTAACTTGATGAACATGTTTCTTTTTTCAGCTTGACTATGGCCTCGTACACACGACCGAGCAACTCGTCGGGAAAGACACATCGTTTTCCTCGACGAGTTCCTTGTTAGGCTTGTCGAGAAACTTGACAAGCTGTCTTTGCGTACACACAGTCAAGACCAAATCTCCTCATTCTCAAACGCGGTGACTTCAACACATACAACAGCAGGGGAAGTTTGATTCCATTGGCACAACCCTTGGGGCTGCTTTTGTTAATCTCATGTTACTGCGTGTTAGGTAAAAGTTTGGTAAGAGACATTTTCACTTTTCAGTCTGTTACAGCGTGACAAATGTGCTATTTCCATTACAAACGATACTTTTACCGAAGGTGCGCCAGTTTCTAAGCATACACACCAACGTGTTGCTCGTCGAAAACTAGTCCGATAAGAAACACGACGAGGAAATTGAGACTCCCATCGAGGAAAAAGAGAACTTGCTCTCTTTTTTCCTCGTCCAGTTCCTCGACAGTTTTCTCGATGAAAAGCATACACATGACCGGTTTCTTCGGCAAAAAAGCTCTGCCACCAAGTTTCTTGATGGATTCTGTCGAGGAAACCGGTCGTGTGTACGCGGCCTAACTCTATAACCATCTTTCCACCTCAAGTAAATAGGCTGTCTTAAAATAACACATTATTAACAAGGGTACATAAAATGCACCATAATGGACCTGACTGGTGTAAAGGGGTCCTAACAGTAAGGCCGCGTACACACGACCGAGGAACTAGATGGGCGAAACACATCGTTTTTCTCGTCGAATTCCTTGTTCGGCTGTCGAGGAACTCGACGAGCCAATTTTCTCCATTGCCGTTGAGAAAAAAGAGAACATGCTCTCTTTTTGGCTCGTCGAGTTTCTCGACAGTTTCCCCGTCGAAAGATGTACACACGACCGGATTCCTCGGCAGAATACGTCTCCCATCAAGTTTCTTGATGGATTACGCTGAGAAAACCAGTCGTGTGTACGCGGCCTAAGCCTGTGCTTTGAACATATGGATTCAGTTGATACTAGGGACGTGCAGTGAGGTCAGTGGCTGGTGAGGTACAGGCTAGTATTAGAGCCAGATACACACAAATTACATATTCACAAGTTACATATTCGATTCTCATAATGTAGGCGATTTAAAAAAAAGTTTAAAGCGTCGCCTATGGAGATTTTTAAAAACTGAAGTTTGCCGCCATTCCACAAGTGTGCGCAATTGTAAAGCCTGACATGTTAGGTATCTATTTACTCAGCGTACCATCACATTATACAAAACAATTGGACTAACTTTAGTGGGGAACAAAGAGGGAGTATAGCTTCATGTAAAGATTAATAGTAAAAAATAATAATGTACCATCATCAAAGTTATAGTAGAGAATGGGGGAGAGTGGGGGCAAGGTTTTTTTTTTTCTGATAGACTGTGCAAGGAGCCCTGTATCTCTGCAACCATTGGTGCCAGGAGCCCCAAATGTTGACCAGTGGTGGGGTGGGAATTCTCTGTAACCCAAGATCACTGAGCTATGATCCTCAAAGCCCAATTGTTTCTTTTGTTATGTTCATGGCAGGTGAGGCTCTGCCTCACATGCCTCCCCTGACTGCATGTCCCTGGTTTATAGCCTGCTTCTTGCAACCAGTATGGACCCTTGCCTTCTCTCCCTTCATTTTCTATATGGATTAAAGAAATGAAGCCCTGTGTAAGGTTTAGTTCATTTTCTTAGGAGATTTCATTAGTGCTGAGAACTCTAACCTTGCTGTTATCTAAAAACACTCAGGCCTGGCAATTGTCGGCTCATGTAGCCAGAGATACACCAAGGAAGGAAGAAAAAGGATAGTTTTCTCCACCCCGTTGTGAAGTACCACATATGACACTTTTGGTAGGTGACCAGAGTGACAGGGAAGTGAAGAGCTGGAGAGTATAAAGCCCCGTACACACGATCGAACCTTTGTCCGACCAAAATCACATCGGAATTCCGACGGAATTCCATCGGGGGAAACGAGAACATGTTCTCTATCTAAACTCCGAAGGAATTTCCGATGGAATTACTCCGATGGGGCGTCTGACTTTTTCCATCAGAAATTCCGATCGTGTGTACGGGGCTTAAGTTGTGGGTTTGTGGGCAAACCTGCTGTATGGGCAAAGCACAAGTTCTTTGCTGGTAACTGGCCTACATAAGGACCCTAAAGTCTGTTTTCATTATACCCCCATTGTCAGTTGAGTGTAGCTCCAATCCATAAAAAAACAAGGGTGCATAAGCTAAATTTTTCATCACATATAGAAATCTTCCATACAAGTCTAATAATTGTTGCATTTGTATTAATCTTTACAGCTCCTAAACTGTACGGCTATAGGCACGTGTTATAACTTGCCTGCATTAAAAACACATTCTTGCCTAAGTGACCCCTTCTATCAAAGCTAGTCAGTTTTATTTGCAATATCATTTCTATTTTCTTGATTGTGGGAAAAGTATATTTAAGCTTGGTTCAAAGAAAATAGAAGACAAATTGTAATCCTGTCACCAATAGTAATTATGTGAAATTAATTTGTGACATTGTATTACATTTGAAGGGACAGAACAAAATGACTTACTGATTTTATTTAACGTTTCCATGCCAACCGAATGTTTTGCAGGCACTTAATTACCAGCCCAATTTGACAATACTGTTTCAGTGTGGGATGTAAAATGTTGGAAGAGTAAGCAGGCTGCACAAAGTGGATAGCTTTAGACAGATATGTGAAAGACCTGGAGTAAATTCTACAGTTTAATGAGATACATATGTATTGGCTTTACATATGTAGCGCCCCCTTACTTTCAGTACGGGCACTACGCTAAAGTTAGTGGGTGAATGGGAGAGTTAATTTTGCTCCCATTATTGATTTGTTAAATTACAGGTGGCTGTTATTCCAGAACTGTCCTGTGGGTCAGTCTGTGTTCCAGGGGTGCGATCCCACTCCTGGGCGACAGTTGGCGCTAGAAGGGTTCTGGCGGAGCCGATTTTCCCCTGCAGCCAATCAGAGGAGTTTTTCCCTCGCTGGGCATGCTGGGGAGGGGTATATCTGTAACAGGAGCCATGATTCTTGGTCTTCTTCGTGGGTTCTACGTTCCAGGTGCAGCATCCACCTTCAGGGTGCGCAAATCCACGGACCCCATCCGCATGGCCCACCTGGCCGGAGCTGCCTGCTCCATGGAGATCCATTCAGATGTTGAAAGGGGCCTCAGTGAATAACTGGGTCCACAACCTTACTGAGAAGATCCCATGCTGTATGCCGTTCGGTGGGGGATCGGCTTGAGGAGAACCCGGAGGCAGGTTATCCAAAAGGGCTTGAACGAACCATCAGGGATCTGGTCATCAAGACGTGACAGGTATATGTCAGCTGTCAGTCATTGATCATTCATTGCATTTACTGGGAGGATTCGCTCAAGATCTAATTTGTTCTCTGAAGTACTGAAGTACCAGGCCTGTGGCAGGGGCCCGAGCCAGGCCTGTGGCAGAGGCCTGTTCCTCCCAGCAATCTATAAGTGACATTTCGGCTGCCAGGCTTGTGGCAGAGGTCTGTCCGGGAGCACTTCACCCACTCGGACTGGAGTGGCGACAAGTTCTACATATAGTTGAGAGCAGGCTTGCTTTCCTTGTTATCCAGGCCTGATACTGCACTGTTCTCTACTGCTTCATCAACCTTTCCTGTCATGTCTTCTGTTGATGTTGGCCGTGCCAGGCCTTTAAATAAAGCATTTGAAAAACCCATTTGATGACTGGACATTCGCTCGCTGCTGCTGCTCACTGCTACCAACCCTAGACACACTACAAGGTAACTTAATACGCCGATCCCAAACAACAACCAGTGGCTCCTCCGGGGGTGAGCTCTACACATAAAACAAACAAACCGATCATAGTCATACATTGCACTGGAGCTATGATGTGTTATTAGGAGGAAAAAAAAACCCTGATGGGATAACTAACAGTTCAAATACAGTAGACCATAAAGTATATGGTGAGAGAGACGTTCAGTGGTACTGTCCATCCACAGCCAAGTAAAAGGATGTCACTAGAAATTATTGACAAAAGTAATAACTGCCTCATGTCTCCATCCAATTACATGTAAAGAAAAAAAGAAATACAGAATCCAGACACTTCCTTGCGCACATAAATCACTTGAAACTTGAAGCAAGTGTTTCAAGTGATTAATGTGTATAAAGTTGTGTCTGGATTTTGTAAATCTTTTTGCATGTAATTGGATGGAGACATAAGGCAGGTAATACATTCGTCAATAACTTCTAGTGACATCCTCCTAACTGTGGATATTTGACTAGAGTCTCAACAGTGGCCAAGTATTTTACCAATGAATAAAGTGTATATACTGCTAGTCAGGAGGCAGCTGGTGCTTAACATTTTAGGGGGAGCGCAAACAAACTCAAAGATTCTGACAAATACTAAAACAAAATCAATTGTAGCCACTGTGACCATCATATGCAGCCACTGTTACTATCATATGCAGACTACATGCCCAGTAAAAGCAGCCATCTGTGCCCATCATATGCAGTCAACTGTGCCCATAATATGCAGCCACCTGTGCTCATAATATGTAGCCAACTGTGTCCACCATATGCAGCCGCTGTGACCATCATATGCAGCCTCTGTGCTCATCAAATGCAGCCAACTGTGCTCCATCAATTTTAGCCTTTGTGCCCATAATATGCAGCCACTGTGTCCCCCTGCCCGCCCGCTGTCTGCCCGGCATTTAGCTGGCGGTGAGCTGTGGGATATGTAGCATTGCGATGGATGCAGGACTCCTCTGTGCGTGTCTTCTTCCTGTTCTGCAATGTTCTCCCCTGCTGATCTATTGTGATCTATTGTGTTCTGACAGGGGGAATGCCCCCTTGGCAGAACACTCCGGCTGAGAGCGCCGACTGTTAGCCGATTGGCAGACCTTTTTCAGTGAGACCCCTTTGACTAAAGGCTTCTGTCGAACTGGCTGCAGTATACACAGGCTGAATGTCGGACGGTTTCTATTGACTCAGCCAATGCAACCCAACATTTGGCCCATGTGTACGGGGCTTAAGCCAGCCAGAACTTCTCATTTTGATCATGATCTAGGAATGAAAAGACCCTTATATACATGTACACTAAAGAGTGTATATTGATCATGAAAGCAACCCTTCCCATCTCTTTCTCTCTCATGTCATAGCATTTAAAATACGGTAAACTTGGAACTTTGTAAAGCATGGGTGCTCAACCTGTGGACCTCCACTTGTTGCATAACTAATGATCCCATGAGGCATTGCAAGTCACTGACAGTCACAAGCATGACTTCCAATGGCAGAGGCATGATGGGACATGTAGTTCTGCAACAGCTGGAGGGCCACAGGTTAAGCACACATGTTGTGAAAGATATGACCCCAACATCATGTGCTAATGGTACAGAACTCAGCAGTCATAGTTCATTGCAAAAAGGAAAATGTCATTAGGTGGAAAATATGTTCTGGTTTCAGTAGGAGGAAGAAATCCCCATGCCGTAGTTCTGTAGGAGAGAAAAAGGTTGGTCAGTTAGATGAAGGAAATAAAGACTGCCCCCACATTGGTGATCAGTAGGGGAAGAAAAAAGCCAAGTGGCTGTGGGGGCACTGTGGAGGACTGGCGGCTCTGGCACAGGCTCTGGTGTATCGCCAAACTGGGTATAACAGTATAGTCAAACGGTAAAGTCTGAAGTCTTGCAGCCCTCCACAGAACAAAGGGTGTTCATATGGCTAAAATGAAAAAGAAAAAAAAGGAGGGCGCATCGACCTTGTGCATTACCACTTAAAGATTTTAATAAACAAGATAAAAAGCAATGGTCCTACTCACAAAACAATCAAAAGTGAGCGCTTTTCAAACAGCTGAAACTGGACCTCACGGCACCTGCCAGTCATACCCTTGACATCAACGTAGCTGATGCGTTTCTGGGGCGTACCCCCTTCTTCAAAGCCTAGGTGGTCTGTCAAGTTCTCTGCAGGGACTCTACAGGTAGCTGGAGAGGATGTGGGCAGCAGGCTAGAGGGCATTCTAGGGAAATCAGGGCTTTCTGGGGATTTTACAGAAGACTAAAGGGCACTGTGAGGGCTGTAGGGCTCTGTGGATGGAGAAAAACTTTGGGGCAAGCTTGAGGGGCACTGCATGGTAGAGGGCTGAGGAAAAATAGGGAAACTCTGCATTGTAGAGGGCTGGGGGGTACACTTGCATAGGACAGTATGCAACAGTTTTCTGCTCCTCCCAACACTTATTGTTCAGACCCCGATCCCCTCTCTGTTCATGTGACAGAGGTCTGTATCGGCTCAGCATCGGTGAAAGCACTGATCTACAATGCCTCCCCATGATGCTCACTAGGCCAGTGCCTTGTGTTGGAACAATCAGCATTCCAGCATCAGGCACCCTCTGCTATTCTGAATGAGAGTCTTGGATCCTAGAACACACTCAGCCCTGGTTCACACTGGGCTGCGGGAGTGAAATTGCGCGATTTCAGCTGAACTCACGCAATTTCACTCCCTCTGGCAGTCCCGATTTCGGCGCAATTTAGGAGACATCTGTGCAGGGTTCTGAACAGATGTCAATGTAAATCGTGTCCTGAAATCGCAAAAAGTAGTACAGGAACTACTTTTTGAAATCGGTGCAGCGCCACAGATGCGGCGTTGCACCGATTAGGACGGTGTCATTGCCGGCAATTGCCGCCGATTTGAGATGCGATTTCACATGTGAAATCACATCTCAAATCGAACTAAATCGTACCCAGTGTGAACCTGGGCTCAGGGAAGTTTCCTTCAGCGCTTTACTCCTCATTTCCAGGACCCCGACCAGGTATGCCCTCTTGGCCCAGATCCCATAGTTATTGTGTGGACTGCTATGGCAGTAGTGAGTGTTCTGTAGACTCTAATTTACAAAATTATGAGTTTCAAATTGCAAACATTTGAAAATAAATGTAGAAGTAAAATGCCATATCTATAGGAGCAAAACTGTTAGGACTATAGTGAAAAACATTGTCAACAGGGCTGCTATAGGTGTCAGTTCTGAGTGCTCCAGTCTGTTGGAAGAGCTCTTTTTTTACCATAACCTATGTTTACTTATATTTACTGAGAGGAGGAAAGTATGGTGTTACCTGTGCATTTGCCCCTCTAAAAGAAAGCTGTCATCATAAAAAATGTATAATAATTAACGACTTGTCCTTATCCTGTGTTAAAATAAAAAGGGGGAACAGATGTGTTTGTAAACACAGGCAATTTTCCTGTATACAGTATATATACATTTTAATGCTTCCAAAGGCCTCTTATGGAAACGGCAGTCTACCCCAAATCTGACATGCATATTACGATTTTATGGCGGGGGGGACCAGGCACCCTGATGCTCCTGTGCCTTACAATGCAATGTCCCTGATTATGATATCCAGAGAGGCCAGGGTTTTTTGGATAGACTAATAGACTAAAATTCATATTAAGGAGAATTAAGAAGTCAACATTTTGAAAATAAATTTTCTTTTAGAATCAACCTACAACTCGCCCACTCAAGGCCTTTAGAAATGTAAAGGTTAGTGCTTGTACTGGATTCTAAACTAATCTGTCCAATTTACAATTACTAGAAATGTGCCAACTTCTAGCTGGAATAATAGATGGTTCAAGAATAAAGTGCAATGTATTGATGTATACCACCATCACATCCCACCAACACTATCCTTAACCACTTCCTGCCCGGCCAATAGCAGATTTACGGCCGGGAAGTGGTTATGAAATCGTGACTAGCCGTTCTCAAACGTCTAGCACAATTTCAATGCCGCGCGCGCCCATGGGGGCGCGCAGCGCGGCGATCGGTGATGCGGGGTGTCAGTCTGACACCCTGCACCTCCGATCTCGGTAACGAGTCTCCTGCGGAGCCTCATTACCACGTGATCAGCCGTGTCCAATCACGGCTGATCACGATGTAAACAGGAAGAGCCGCCGACGGCTCTTCCTCACTCGCGTCTGACAGACGCGAGTACAGGAGAGCTGATCAGCGGCTCTCCTGACAGGGGGGTTTGCGCTGATTGTTTATCAGCGCAGCCCCCCATCGGATCGCCACACGGACCACCAGGGAGTGCCCACACTAGACCACCAGGGAACTTAAAAAAAAAAGAAAAAAAAAAGGACAAAAAAAAGTCAGCAAGAAAAAAAAAAAAGGGGCAGTAAAAAAAAATGATGCCAATCAGTGCCCACACATGGGCACTGATTGGCAACATTGATCCATCAGTGCCACCCCTCAGTGATCATCAGTGCCACCCCAGTGTCTGTCAGTGCCACCCCACAGTGCCAATCCATGCCCAGTGCCCACCTATCAGTGCCCACCTGTGCCACCTATCAGTGCCCACCTGTGCCACCTATCAGTGCCCACCTCTGCCACCTATGAGTGCCCACCTGTGCCACCTATGAGTGCCCACCTGTGCCACCTATGAGTGCCCATCTGTGCCGCCTATGAGTGCCCAGTGCTGCCTATGAGTGCCCATCAGTGCCGCCCATGAGTGCCCATCAGTGCCGCACATGAGTGCCCATCAGTGCCCCATACCAGCGCCGCCTATCAGTGCCCATCAGTGCTACCTAATCGGTGCCCATCAGAGCTACCTCATCGGTGCCCATCAGTGCCACCTCATCGGTGCCCATCAGTGCCACCATATCAGTGCCCGTAATTGAAAGAGAAAACATACTCATTTACAAAAAAATTAACAGAAACAAATAAAAACTTTATTTTTTTTCAAAATATTCACTCTATTTTTAGTTGTTGCGCAAAAAAAAAAAATCGCAGAGGTGATCAAATACCACCAAAAGAAAGCTCTATTTGTGGGGAAAAAAGGACGCCAATTTTGTTTGGGTGCAGTGTAGCATGACCGCGCAATTGTCATTCAAATTGCGACAGTGCTGAAAGCTGAAAATTGGCTTGGGCGGGAAGGTGCGTAAGTGCCTGGTATGGAAGTGGTTAAAAAAATTAAAATAAAAAAAAACATAACAATCTTTATTTAAATTGTATCAACATATATGGTAACTGAAATGAAGGCTTAAAGGGGATCATTTACTTAAACTGGAGAGTGAGAAATCATTCAGCTGTGCACGGTAGCTAATCAGCGGAGCTGCACCAAATTTTGCACTCTCCAGTTTTAATAAATGAACACCATTATCTTATATATACAGTATTCAATTCAATGCTTTAAATCTTTAATTGCTGTTGACCCCATTGAGAAGATTGTCCATTAATGCCTGTCCCTGTGCCTCTTTTAGGCCGCGTACACACGGAGGGACATGGCCGCTGAAACGGTCCGACGGACCGCTTCCAGCGGACATGTCTCCTCCGGATTTTGGTCCGATGGTGTGTACACACCATCGGATCAAAATCCCCGCCGGCAGACAGCGCGGTGACGTGGCGGTGACTTTGACGCCGCCACGTCACCGCACCAGGAAGTAAAAAACGTCCACGCATGTGTCGCATCCTTCCGACGCTTGTGTGGGCAGATATGTCCGCTGGTTAGTGTACTAACCAGCGGACATATCCGACGGACAAATTTTAAAGCATGTTTTAAAATTTGTCCGCCGGTCAGACATGTCCGCTAGCCCATACACACGATCAGATTTGTCTGCTGATGAACCGGTCCGTCAGACCAGTTTGAGCGGACAAATTTGATCGTGTGTACGCGGCCTTAGAAGAAATGAGAGGAGTCATTGTGATCAGAAAGGTCTAGACATAATAAAATTTTCAAAAGTTTTATCCCTTCCCCATGATACCTAAAATGTGTTTTTGTATCCATGTACAGTATATACACAATACAGTATATCCCCCACCGTATAAAATTGGGGATTTTCCTAGCTTGTGACGGAAAATATTAAATTATATGAAGACAGGAGGCGAGTATCTTGCATTTCTTTCTTTTAATAATGCTCATAGCAGAAAGGTTCAAAAGGTTTAAAAACTTTAACATTTCACAAGAAAAACTGAACTACAAGACCCAGAATCCTTTGGGTCGATGGTCCCACCCCTTATAGACCCTATATATGATCTGCCCTGAAGCGATCACTTCCTCTTTCTGGATGCGAATACTCTCCAACTGAGTCTGACAAAACAAGGAAAAAAACCTCAAGTGGCTCTGGTCAAACGGACGACGAACGGCCCTGAATTCGAAAGGATGAGTCCTCCGGAACCTTCTCAAGAGAATGGCGAACCTTGATATCTTCTCGCTGGACTACAATCTTCTCTGATGAGCCTGCAACTTAACACTGGCAGTAAACTTTGACCCAACGGGGTCAGACGGAACATCGTTTAAGCTGTGGTTGTAATGGTTTCAAGAAGTTCAATAACCTGAAACGGTAAAGAATAACATCATAGGGTGGGTAGGGTGGGAAGATACTCGCCTCCTGTCTTCATATAATTTAATATTTTCCGTCACAAGCTAGGAAAATCCCCAATTATATATCAGACAGGAGGCTCATATCTTGCATGTTTAAAGCAATAACACATCCTTAATACAAGATATGAACTAACAAATAATACCCTGGAAGGCTGTGCCTATTCCCGCATGAATATGTGACCCTTTAACTCCTGTCTAGGACCCACAAGAATGAAGTATGTTGGTCATGAATCAAGCACTGAAAAGGATACGTGAGTTTCCGGTCTGAAGTAAAACTCTCGAAAAGTGGATTCGGAGGACCAGTCGGCTGCCAGAAGCAGATCCGACAGCGATCCCCCTGAGGAAAGTACCTTAGTGGCCATCGCGCCCCTGGTCGAATGGGCGCCAAAAAGAGATACGTCGATTCCTGCCATGGCCATGGCCGAGCGAATCCACCTGGCCAAAGTGGAGGAGGTCACTGGGAGATGAGGTTGAATGAACGAAATCAATAATTGCGAAAGTGTCGGGGATCGGAGAGAGGCTGTAAGTGCCTCATAAGCCTGTAAACAGCGACCCACGCAAAGGCGAGGATGAGATGGGGAAAAAGGGGTAGAAGACAGAGTGTAGCTGGGTCTTGGTCCTACGTACAATAGAAAATCTCACACCCTCTGGGGAAAATTGTCTTCTGGAGATATCTAATGCTCTCACATCCGAGGTACGTTTGATGGAGATGAGGCATAACAGGGTGGTAAGTTTCATTGAGAGAAGTCTCAAAGGGAGGCGGTCGTTGTCTTCCCAGGACGAGAACAGTCACAAAACTAAAGAGACGTCCCATGTCGCCGAATAACGAGGCCGGGGGGGGCGGTTGAATCTCGCGCCTCGGAGAAGTCGGCAGACCAGAGGATGTTTGCCCACAGGAAGAGAATCGACTGGATAATGGTATGCCGAAATGGCGGACCTATACACATTCAGGGAGTTGTAAGCTTTACCCGAAGCGTAGGCTTCCACAAGATAGTTCACTATCGTGGAGATAGGAGCCCGAATGGGATCAATTTGTTGTTGATCACACCAACGAGACCACAATCCCAGGCAGATCTATAAGCCGATCTAGTCCCCGGGGACCAGGCCAAGGAGAGGAGGTCTCTAGCTGACTCTGAAAGGTCAGGGTCAGGGCCTGACGACCCGAAACTAGCCAAGCGATAAGGGGAAGATTGCCCTCCAGCAACAACGGGTGCAAGTTCCCGGCTGGGTCGGTCAGGAGGTGAGTGAGTGTGGAATCTGGAAGTCGATCTGGGATCAGTCGATCGACATCCCCAAGGCCAGGGAAACCACGGTTGAGTTGACCACCAAGGCGTGATCAGGACCACCGTGGCCCTCAAGTGGACCACCTGTAGAAGAAGTCTGGTAATCATGGAAAAGGGAGGGAAGGCGTAGTGTCGACCCTCCGGCCACCATTGAAGGAACGCGTCCGTCGCTATTGCTTCCGGATCCGGTCTCCAGCTGTAGAGAAATTCGGAAGTTGGCGGTTGGCGGGGCGGCGAAAAGGTCCATATGCAGTGGACCCCAAAGGTTTTGAAGTGTCAGAAAGATCGATCTGTCCAAAGTCCAGTCGCTGGAGTCTGATAAGTGGCGTGAGTTCCAATCCGCCACCCAATTGGATACACCCAGAATGTGTTCCGCTACGGGGGTAATATTGCGGGAAAGGCAGAAGCTCCAAAGCTCGGAAGCAATGTCCGCCAGAAGCTTGGATTTCGTGCCCCCTAAGCGGTTGATGTATTGCACTGCCGCTACGTTGTCCAAACGTAAGAGAGCGCAACAGTCGGATCTCCGTGAGAGAAAACACCTGACCGCGAACAGCGCCGCCAGTAACTCCAACGCGTTGATATGGAGCGTGGATTCCTGGATAGACCATGTCCCTCCAGTGGAGGACGGACCGCATCGAGCTCCCCAGCCTAGACGACTGGCATCCGACTCCACTATTATGTCCGGACGAGGGCTGAAGATCGTCTTTCCGTTCCATTCCAGGGCGTAGTGGAGCCACCATCGGAGTTCCATTTCCGAATCCGAGCAAAGGGTAATCTTGACTGAGTATCAAAGTCCCTGACGTAAATGAAGTGCTCTTAAACGTTGTAGAGCTCGGTAGTGGAGGGGTGCTGGAAAAATGGCCTGGATGGAGGCTGAAAGTAGGCCTACGATGCGAGATAGGAGTCTGAGGGATATCTGACGTTCGCGAAGGACCGCTCTGATCTCCCGTCGGATCAGAGCCATTTTGTGAAGTGGCAATTTCAGAATTGCTAGTCTGGTGTCCACTGAGAAACCCAAGAATTCCATCTCTTGAGCTGGTGATAGCACCGACTTTTTGTGGTTGATTAGAAAACCAGGCCTAATAAGAGGGACTCTGCCCAGTCCCTGTGCAACTCTGCTTGGGCCTTCGAGTGAGCCAGAATGAGAAGGTCGTCCAAGTAGATGATCAGACGTACCCCCCTCCGACGTAGAGTGGCTACCACTGGTTTCATCAACTTGGTGAAACACCACGGAGCCGATGATAGGCCGAAAGGAAGGCAAGTGAATTGCCACGTGTGACCCCGCCACCTGAATCTCAGGTATTTTTGTGCAGAATGATGCATAGGTACCGTCAGGTAAGCATCCTTCAGGTCTATTTTGACAAGCCAATCCCCTTGAACCAAGAGGTCCCTCAACATGTGGATGCCCTCCATCTTGAAATGGTGATAAACCACAAATTGGTTTAGGAGCCTGAGGTTTATAACCGGTCGGTATCCCCCGTCCTTTTTTGCTACCAGGAAAAGGTTGTTTAGGAATCCCGGGGAGCCTGGGTCGACCTTTACAATTGCTTGTTTTGAAATCAGTTCCTGAATTTCTAAATCTATTAGGTACCTGTTGTGTGTTGTGTAATGAATGGGTTGAGGTATCACAGACATGACCGGATGGGACATGAATTCTATGCGATAACCCTGTACTGCAGAAATTATCCAAGCGTCTGCTGTAATCATGCGCCAAGCGTGAATAAAATGTTTTAGTCTGCCCCCTATCGGTATGTGGGCACACTGTGAGGCACTCACCGGTAGGAGGTCTGGATCTCGGGAATCCTCTGCCGCCTCGACTTTTCCAAGGTCGTCCTCTGGGAGGAAAGAATGGTGCCGGTTGTACCAGGGGGGTTGGATACTGCTGTGGGGTAGCAAAGGCCTGGTTGGGGCTCTTGAAAGGGCCCTGTGGTAAGCGGCGCGGCCAGCAGAACGGCCTCTACCTCTGCCGGCCCTGGCAAAAACCCGGTTACTTTGACCTGTTCTTTTTAGGGATGATTGGGCCTTGTCTAGGGTATTGAACATGCCCACAAATTTGTTTATATTCTTTACTAAGTCCTCCCGAAGAGGAGACCCTCGGCCGAGGGACCTGGTTCGGACTCTGCAAGATGCGAGAGTTGAGGGTCTAACTTCATGAGGATAGACCTGCGTCTTTCAATGGCGCAGGTCATATTAGCTGAACCAAGGAGGCAAATGGCTCTTTGGGCCCAGCCTCGCAGTTGTGGTAGGTCAACCGGTTCTTGATTAGTAACCGCATGTTCCGAAAGATTTAGGATCTTAGTAAGAGGTCCCAGTAGATCCAGAATACGATCCTGGATTAATTTAAAGGATCGCTCGATACCCTTTTTAGCGTATCTACCATTTTTGGTCAGATACTTGAGTAGGATTGGGTCGATCTCAGGAGTGACCGCCACCTTGTGGGGAACACATGGCCTGGGGCATTCTGCTCTAAGTTTGTTGCGATTTGTTCTATCTAAGAAGATCTTTCTGACCCAGTGTTCCACGTAGTGAGACACCTGAGGGAGAGGGGCCAGTCCCCTGACCTAGGATGGGTAATGTTTTCGGGATTAAAAATGGTTCTCCTAGAGAATCCAAAATTACCTCCGTCTGAAGATCGGAGTTGGTTTCCGTGTCCGGAACCACATGCCCAGCCACCATATCAGAATCGGAATCATCCGAAGAGGAGATAAAGGGACCCTCAGGGGAATCATCCCCTGACTCCTCGTTAAAGGAGTCCGGTTTAACCCGGTGGGTAGACACCATTCTTTTATTGGGGAAACTCCTTGTGAGCCAAGGGTCGGTCCGTAGTCGGGTGGCTGGGTCGGCAGGCCGAGGAGGGTCCTGCCTCAGACATGATTTTTACTTCCCCTGCCGGGGAGTCGGAGCGGGTCTCAAGGTGTTTTCGTTTGAATGTTGCCTTGCCCGCTTTGACAGTCTCAGGTTGATGTAAGGGGTTGGAAGCAGAGGAAGCTAGGGCAGCCTGTATGGACCTAGTGATCAGGTCCTGAATTTGAGCAGGAGTCATCATCTGGGGAGTATCAGGGTTAGATCCCAGGTCTGCCTGCAGAGAATGGGTTCTAGAGTCTTCTGCCATTATTCCTAGAGAAAATTAACAATTGACAAATGTTTTGTAAGGGACAAGCACTAGCACAGACCACTATCTGAAGTGCTCCGTGTGTGCCAGAGGATCCTGTTTATGGCTATGCTAGGAGAGAGGGGAAGGAGTGGTAGTGGTAGCAATACCTACGATTCCCACAGCAGTAAATCTCTCTCTCAAGTGCCGCTGTGAGAGAGGGAGAGAAGCGCCGAATAAAAAATCCTGTCGCAGCGCCGTGACGAGAGGCGCTGCGATAGGTCAATGGGATTTGGAGGAGTTTCCATACAGCGGGGATTTACATCCCCTCCCTCTCTGGAGCGAAAAAAAAAGGGCTGCGAACGGTCTGAGGGAAAGAAAATGTCGCTGCAGCCGCGCCCCCCCCCGGGGAGCCGACACCGCGTCGGACCCGGAGCAGTCACAGCAGACAAGCTGAGCGAAATTCCTCAGAAGGGAGGGATGCCAGCGTCTGCCAATGAACCAAACACACACAAGTAATGAGGATCACAAGGCAAATACACAGAAAAATATGAATAAATAAAAGCACTTATCTGTCTATGAGCAGAAAGAAAGAGGAAGTGATCGCTTCAGGGCAGATCATATATAGGGTCTATAAGGGGTGGGACCATCGACCCAAAGGATTCTGGGTCTTGTAGTTCAGTTTTTCTTGTGAAATGTTAAAGTTTTTAAACCTTTTGAACCTTTCTGCTATGAGCATTATTAAAAGAAAGAAATGCAAGATATGAGCCTCCTGTCTGATATATAATTCTAAATACTAACCACAACACAAGATATTGCCCAAATTGTTCCTCCCAGGACTTCCTGCTCTTTAGCTCCCTTGCTACATCCTCCCATGCTCGCCTACAGGACTTCACTAGAGCCTCTCCCATCCTCTGCAACTGCCTGCCCCGGTATGTTCGATTAGCCCCTACCCTGTCCACCTTTAGGAGATTCCTAAAAACTAATCTATTCAGGGAAGCCTATCGCACACCCACCTAAGAACTGTACCTGAGCCCACCCCCATCAAATCATCCCCCACAGCTATTACCTTTTGTACCACCTCCCCCTCCATTTAGAATGTAAGCTCCATGAGCAGGGGCCTCCCGCCCCCTCTGTCTTGAACTGTATTGTAATTGTGCTGTCCCCCTCTACATTGCAAAGCGCTGCGCAAACTGTTGGTGCTATATAAATTGAGTATAATAATAATATTAATAATATCCCTGTTGGAGAGAATATATACAGTAAGTTTCAGCTTTACCAAGCAGGGAAAAAGTTTGGTTAAAGTGAATATTCCATAACAAATAAAAGCAATATAAACCAATATCCAATGTATGTTTCTGAAAGTTTGGGTTGCGCATAAGAACAAGCTATGTATTCCGCAATGCAGAAAACTGTTGAGGGGCACCAGCATTGTGGAATGTGGGGGTAAGCTAAGTCCTTACATGTAGATACTGATTTATACAGCTCTTTTTTTATTATGACAGGTAGAAAAGTTTTAGGTAGGTGTGAAAAACTGCTGTAAATTAAGAATGCTTTCAGAAATAGAATTGTTTATTTTTTATCAAATAACGAAATTGAAAGTAAATGAACAGATGAGGAATACAATTCAAATCAATATTTGGTTTGACCACCCTTTGCCTTCAAAACAGCATCAATTATTCTAGGTACACTTTGCACACAGTTTTTGACAGACCTGGGCAGGTAGGTTCTTTTTAAAAGTTTTGCAAAACGAACTACAGATCTTCCGCCTCAAATCCTTTATGTAATCCCAGCAAGGACTTGATGATGTAAAGTTCAGGCCTTTACGCTGAAGACAGTTCTTAATGACATTGGGGTTGATTTACTAAAGGCATTTACACTTTGCAATGCAAGTGCACTTGGAAGTGCATTCACTGTAGATCTGGGGGGTAGATCTAAAACATGGGGATGCTCTGCTGATTTTATCATCCAAACATGTTGAAGCAAAAATTACGTTTTTCATTTTCCTCGCATGTCCCCCTCAGATCTACAGCGACCGCACTTCCAAGTGCACTTTCAGTAGAAAGTGGATTTGCCTTTAGTAAATAAACTCCACTGATTGCATGTTTGCTGTCCTGCTACAGTATACATTTGGGGCTAATCACACACCTCTCTGATGGTATGGCATGAAGAATAAGTATCTGACTGTATTTCTTAACACTGAGGACACCACTGAACGTGAGCAATTCTCCAACTCCAGTTGCAGAAATGCAGCCCAAACTTGCAAGGAACATTCACCATGCTACACTGTTGCCTGCAGACACTCATTATCGTACCACTCTCCAGCCCTTCAGCAGAAAAACTACCTTCTGCTATAGCCACATTTTTCAAATTTTGAGTTCAGAGCACCTGCTGCCATTTTCCTGCACCCAGTTCCTATGTTTTTGTGCATAGTTGAGTTACTTAGCCTTGTTTCCACGTTTGAGGTAATGCCTTTTGACCTGTATTCTTCCCTGAAGACCACTTCTGACCAGACTTCTCTGGTCAGTAGTGATGAGCGGAATACGCCATATTCGATTTCGCGATATTTCGCGAATATTTCGAAGAATATTCGCGAATATTCGTTAATATCGAATATTCGTGATATTTTATAAAAAAAAAAAAAAAAATTGCAAAATTTCGCAATTTTTTTTTTTTTGGATAAAATATCACGAATATTCAATATTTACGAATATTCACAATATTTTATAAAAAAAAAAAATAGCAAAATTTCGCATATGCGAAAGCGAAAATGATTGTGAAATTTCGCTATTTTTTTTGGATAAAATATCACGAATATTCGATATTTACGCTAGTGCGAAATTGATTGCAAAATTGATTGCGAAATTGATTGCGAAATTTGAAAAATACGAATATTCGAAATAGCGAATATTCGCCGCGATATTCGAGTTATTTGCGAATACTCGAATATGCAATATTCGTAGCGAATATTCGCAATGCGAATATTCGTGAGCAACACTACTGGTCAGTAGATGAGTGTGCCTGAGTTCCACTGGTTATGTGCTGATGGCACTGCTAGACATCTTCCGATGTCGAAGGCAAGTAAGCATAATGTGTCTTTCATCTGTTGCATTAAGTTTCCCTGGCAGACCACTGCGTCTACACTCAATGTTACCAATTTCTTTGTGCTTCATCAAAGCGGAGCTCCACCAAAAGGGGAAGCTCCGCTTGTTTGCCTCCTCCCCCCTCCGCTGCCACATTTGCCACATTTCAAGGGGGGGGGATACCTAGTTTGGCAGGTACCTGCTCCCACTGCCAGCTGACTTTGCTGCAGTAAACTCAGTTGGAAGTTCAACCCCCTCCTATTTTCCCTGCCACCGGGCCAGTCACAAATCGTAGCGCACTTCGTGCATGCGCAGTAGGGAACCAGCTGTGAAGGCTTTCACTACCAGTTTCCTGCTGGATTTGTGGATAGGTAAGTGTATAGGAGAAGAAATTAATTATTGCTAGCGGTTATAGCAGCTGATAGCGATAATCTTTAGAGATTCTGGCAGGTTGGTTGTACCCAAGTTGATTGATCGATTACATTGGTACATTCAGACTGCGCATTAACGGTTCAGCAGGAACCCACAGAGATTTGAACCGTGTATGACCAGACTTAGAGACAAACAACTACAATGTGAAATATAGCTACTGCATCCAAGGACTGGTACGAAGCAATGTAATACATTTAGATTTTTGGGCTTGAAAATGCTTTACGTATGCATCAGAGATGGTGACCTAGATGTATCACTTTACTACATTAGAGAAGTGGGGTAACAGACCTGGCTCTGCTGTCAGACAGATATGCTTGGGTCACAAGACTGGCTGTACAAAATCACAATCCATTGGCCGGTAAAACAGTACCCATATACCCATATGCATATTTGTATTTCAACTGTGCAATTAATTGTTGATTACCTCGTAAAAGTAGAGGTGACATCATCACCATGTACTTCATATAGCCTGTGCAGAGAACAGAGCTGTAAGAGGGACCCAACAGACTCCACCCACTAACAGACATCCCGGGTATGATAAAGTTTGTAATACAAATCATAAATTATAATATAATAAATAACTATAAATATTTATAACAAATAATAATGTAATTATAATAAAAATTATTCAATAATGTAATCAAATCAAAAATACAGAAATTTGCTCAGTTGCAGAATTATCGCTGTCATTACTTTCAGTGTTTGATGATGAATTTCCCCACAAATCGCTCAATTCTGCAAGTGATTCTAATTTATTATCGCTGTTTTCTAGCTGCTCTAAAACCACTTTTGACATAAACGGACACTTTTTGGTTGCTATGGACAATCTCCAGTTTCCAAGCAGAAAGAACAGTTTGTATAATATAAAAGTGCATGCGGGACACTGGACAGACCACTAGGCACAAAGGAGAAGTGTAAATATTTTATGCAGTACTATAATCTGTAAGATTACAGTGTACTGTATGTGTATTGTGTTTTTACTTTTTAGAATTTTCGTAACGTCGCAGGGAACAGAGCTCGGCGGCACTGTGTGAATCGAGCGGAGGAGGACACAGCTCGCTCACACAGCGGGGAGACATCGCAGGATCCAGGGGACAAGGTAAGTAACCATGCCTGGATGCGATCCCGTGTCTGGCTCAGGGATACCGCTAATGGAACTGGATTTCCACTACGAGCCTGACTCAGGATTACCGCCAGGGAGGTTAAAAGAGTTGTAGGATGGTGGTAAGAAGGGGTTAAATACACAACGTGCCTCAATATTCAAGTAACAATAGACAAGTAGGGTGCTGGTCCTCGGGCCTGCCCTGAACGTCTTGGGAGTGGGTGGACATGGCCTTCTGGCTTAGTTCGCCCGATCTTATGGGGTCTCCCTTCGGGGGAGCCTCACGAGGAGGGTTCTGTCTCGGCAGTCCCTCCAAGGATGTTGGGTCCGCGTTGGCTTCGGCTGCATGGGCCTTTTTGGGTTCATGTGGCTTTAGCTACATGGACCACAGATACCTCAGTCCCTGTCAGGAGCCTAACACCACAGGGGATTCAGGGTTGGGCCCTCTTTGGAGGGCCAATTGACGATGCACCCGTCACAGTTTTTTGTTGCACCTTTTTATGTGTGTGCACATTTGTCCTGCACCGGGTGGAGTTTTTGGGTTGTGTTTTGCACGCCACAGGCTTTTCAATAGAAAAAAAACCAATAAATATTTAAAGTATATCTATCTATATATATTTCATTTTTTTTTTTTTTGTCTATGGCCTTTGGTAGAAATTCCCTTAACCTTTGCCCTGAAGACAGCAGGAAGTAAAGTGAGATCTGTCCAGAATCAGGGGAAAATCTCTAAATCAGTTGTCCCTAGAACGAATGTCTCTATTTGAAGATTTTCCTGTTCTATTGCCAACAGTAAAATAAGGCATCCCAGTGATTGGTCATCAGAACAAATATAGAGGTTTAATCTTCCCAGTAGGGTCACAGGCAGCAATAAAAACTACACATGAGTTCTAACCCTTCCCCACTCTAACTAAAAAAGTTTTGGTTTTGATACAGTTTAATTTTCCTCTACTTTTATCTGTTGTATGTTCATTCCCCTTTCAAGCATTCCAGGCAGCCACCTGGGCTCTGGCGATAATCGTACTTTGGAGAAGACATTCGTTCCACTGGGAAAACATCCCTTGAGCAGCTTCTACAAAAGTATCACTTCTATTGGTTTAGTTCTGGCCTATTTTCTTTTGTTTGCATTGAGAACACAAATCACAAGCCTTTATGTTAAATAGAACATGCCATGAATGTAAACTACATTTCACAGCGCTAGGTCAGAGAAAAATATTGTGCAAAATGTTTTCCACATCCAGTGGATAAAAAATAAATAAAAAAATCTGTTTTATATAGGAACAAGGAACTAGTGTCAGGCAGAAAAATGAGGCCTCTTCGGAGATTTTTGTTACCAGAGAAGGACTACTAAGCTGTTCCACCATTAAACAATGTGTGCTATTTGGCACTTCATTATTCCTGCTTTTCTTTACATCAATTATAGACCTCTGTAGCTAAGGAAGATGAATGTTACATAAGTGCTGTCAGATGCAGCGTTGTGCTCTAAAAGCTGATTTACACCTTGTGCCGCCGTGTTTTACAGTGTAGAGCACCCTTTCAATTGCAGGCATGGCAATTAAAAAAAAAACCTCTATTTTCCTCCCTGTCTGTATCGGTTTAAGGCCTTGTAATTACAATTCTGATTTAGTGTCCCGAAGACAATACCTCTTCTCGGGATATGAGGGCTGAGGTATGAGGTCTAGCTTTGTATACACACAGATAGAGAACAATGGTGTTAGCATACATATATAGATAACCGACTGCCTTGTGTTGATACAAAGGCTAAGCATGACCCCCAGGAGAAAACAAACAACTATAGTCATGAGAAAATGAAAATGGATTCTCAGGTAATAGAGGGTCACACATACAGTTCACTTGAATTGTTTTCTCTCATTATCTGATGAGTACAAAATAAAGAACACTCCAGATCATGAGGCCCCATAGCAAATCTTTGATGTGGTCCCAGCTATTTGCAAATGGTTAAAATAGGCCCATATTCCTCTCTTCTGCAAAATTAAAGTAGTTGTAAAGGCAGAAGGTTTGCATTCTATGCATTAAGATAAAAAAAAAAAATATATTCTGTGTGCAGCAGCCCCCCTCTACCCCCCCCCCAAATACTTACCTGAGGTTCATCTAGATCAGAGGTGGCAAACACAAGGCCCGCGGGCCGAATTCGGCCCGCCAGGCCTTGTGATGTGGCCCGCGCAGCAGCCCCTGTCAGCAGGGCGGATATCTCTCATCCGATTTTTTTTATAGTGCTGGCATCCACGGCCGGGCAGAGACAATGTCTCTGCCGGACGCCATTTTCTTGAAGACCACCGCCGTTGCTGCCGCTAGAGGTCCGCGGCCGGGCAGAGACAATGTCTCCGCCGGCCGCCATTTTCTTGAAGTCCGCCGTCACCGCCGCTAGAGGTCCGCGGCCGGGCAGAGACAATGTCTCTGCCGGCCGCCATTTTCTTGAAGACCGGAGAGAGTCTGCTGGTGGGGGAACTCGGATGCTGGGGGGACTCCTGATGCAAAGGGGGGGACGCGGCTCATGTAAGGGGGGGGACTCGGCTCATGTAAGGGGGGGGCGGGACTCGGCTCATGTAAGGGGGGGGGGGGGGCTCGGCTCATGTAGGGGGGGGGGGGGGGGGGACGACTCGGCTCATGTAAGGGGGGGGGGGGGGGGGACTCGGCTCATGTAGGGGGGACTCGGCTCATGTAAGGGGGGGGGGGGGGGGGGGACTCGGCTCATGTAAGGGGGGGGGGGGGGGGGGGGGGGGGACTCGGCTCATGTAAGGGGGGGCACTCGGCTCATGCAAGGGGGCACTCGGCTCATGTAAGGGGGGCACTCGGCTCATGTAAGGGGGCACTCGGCTCATGTAAGGGGGCACTCGGCTTATGTAAGGGGGCACTCAGCTCATGTAAGGGGGGACTCGGCTCATGTAAGGGGGGACGCCTGATGTAAAGGGGGGACGCCTGATGTAAAGGGGGGACGCCTGATGTAAAGGGGGGACGCCTGATGTAAAGGGGGGACGCCCGATATAAAAGGGGGACTCGGCTGGTGGGGACGCCTGATGCAAGGAGAGACTCCGGGCTTCCACTGATTCTGCATTATGGTGAGTTGAATGATTTCATTTTATATTAGAATGTTATATTAGAAATAATGTGCTTCGCACTCCTGAACCCTGCGCTGCGTCCATATGCAGCGCAAGAAAACTTGGAGACTGCTCAGACTGAACACTATGGTGGAGTGCAGATACAACCGGCCCTTTGAGGGCAACCAAACTGCTGATGCGGCCCCCGATGAATTTGAGTTTGCCACCCCTGATCTAGATCCAGCGATGTTGCATGAGAGACTCAGCTGTCTGAGACTCCCCTTCCTGTTGGCTGAGACAGCAGCGCAGCACCATTGGCCCGGATGCTGTTAATCAAAGTCAGTAAGCCAATGAGGGGCAGGGCCAGGCAGTGGCTCTGAGTCTGAATGTACACTTGGCTCAGGTGCCCCTATAGCAAGCTGCTTCTTGTGGGGGCACTCAACAGGAGGGAGGGGCCAGGAGCACCAATAAGGGACCCAAGAAAAGGAGGATCGGGGCTGCTCTGTGCAAATTCACTGCAACAGAGCAGATAAGTATACCATGTTTGTTAGTTATTTTTAATTAAAAAAACTTGAGACATTACAATCACTTTAAATTTGTCACGATGCTACCATAGTAGGTTTTACTAAGGGTGTAGATGAGCAGCCTAAAGCTGGTTATACACTAGTAGATTTTCAAAAGAATGTTTGTACATACATTCTTATGGAAATTCTCATCAGTACATTTGATGACATGGTTAATGGCATTCAAAAATACTTCAAACCTTTGCTTTTAACATTTGATTTTGGAGTGAATGGACTTTCCCAAACAAAAATATTTCCATCCTGCTCCATCAATTTTTCTCATAAATTTAGTCAAAAGCAAATGTCGATTTCATGCCACTAACAATTAGAAACCCAGTTCTTACATTTTTTTTTTATGAAATTAAAAAATGAAATGAAAAGCTTTATAGAGGCACCCCACTTTATAAATTGGCATGGAGAGTGTATCCCCCTATACATTTTTAGGTATTCATATTTCTGAGAATTTAACTTGGTCAATTAATACAACTGCAGAAAAATCTACATTTCCTTCTATGCTTTTACTATAATAAAGACTTTCTAATTCTAGTTCTGTCTCGCTCTGTGGCACCTGGCAGTGTCATCTAGCACAATAGAGAAATGTAACCGATGATAGATTAGATTAGAGTACGCCTAAAGCTGGCAGTACCCTGGTAGAATCTCATTGTCTAATAGTTAATAGGGTCATTTTGGCCAGCTTAATTTAAGGACAGGTAGCAGTAGAGCTGACAGCATAGTCAGTATACTACTGGAGAGAAGTGTTGTGGATATAGGTTCACAGAAAAGAGTAGCAGCGCAGAGAATCAGCCGTAAAAGTGATATTAAAAATAATTTTTACAGTCAGCAGCTACAAAAAGTGTAGCTGCTGACCTTTAATAATCAGACACTCACCTGTCCCACAGTCCAGCAATGCGGGCAAACAAAGCCCCGCTCCTCTCCCCCTCCTCTCCACGGCACCGGAATTCTTACTGTGGGTGCCCGGCTGTGCCTTCACAGCCGTGCATGCACTGCGCAGTGAATGGCTGGGCAATCTTCTGGGACCTGTGACATGTTTCAGAAGATTGCAGGGAATGAGGGGGGAGAACTTCCTTTCCGGTGCCACAGAGCTCCAGGAGGAAGTGGGAGCTGGGTGCCTCTAAAAAGAGGGTATCATCCCCCCTCCCCCAAAATATGACATGCCAAATGTGGTATGTGAGGGGGTCACTTAAAGCAGAAGTCTTGTATGTTTTTGTTTAAAAATAATAAACATGTTATACTCACCTCCTCTGTGCAGTGGTTTTGTACAGAGCAGCCCCAATCCTCCTCTTCTCAGGTCCCCCTCTGGTGTTTCTGCCCCCCCCCCTCCTCTTGTCGAGTGCCCCCACAGCAAGCAGCTTGCTATGGGGCAGCCGAGCTGAACTGCTGTTCTGTGTGTCCATTCAGACACAAAGCTGTCCCCTCTCTCTTCTTATCGGCTCACTGACTTGAGCCAATAGCACCTGCTGCTGTCTCAGCCAATGAGAAGGGAGAGTCTCTGGACTTCGAGGCTCTCGTGCAACATCGCTGGATTGAGATGGGGCTCAGGTAAGTATTAGGGGGTCTGCTGCACACAGAAGGTTATTCATCTTAATGCATAGAAGGCATTAAGATCAAAAGCCTTCTGCCTTGAGAACCACGTTAACCTTATTTTATTTTTACGAACTACTCACTAGTCAATAGCTCCCCAGTCTTTTTCTGCATCAACTGAACTTTTATGGGGTATAAGATTTCAGGGCTTTGCTTTAACCTCCCTGGCGGTATGATTCTTTCAGATTTTAGGTGCTGAAAGCGGTACCATTATTTGCAAGGGAATTTGGCGTTTTATACTGTAGGCTTGTAATTCTTAGGAATAACTCACTGAAATCTATCCAAACAAGAGTCTAATAGGCATCCCGGGTATGATTTTTTTTTTTTTATTATTAAAAATTATAATATAATAAATAATTATAAAAAATTATAACAAATAATAATATAATTATAGTAACAATTATTCAATAATGTAATCAAATCAAAATCACTGAAATTTGCTCAGTTGCAGAATTTTTGCTGTCATTATTTATTTATTTTTATGACGAATTTCCCCATAAATCGCTATCGCTAAATTCTGCAAGTGATTCTGATTTATTATCGCTGTTTTTTAGCTGCTCTAAAACAATTTTTGCCATAAAGGGACACTTTTGGTTGCTATGGGCAATCTACAGTTTGCAGGGAGAAAGAACAGTTTTTATTATATAAAAGGACATGTAGTGTACAGGGCAGACCACTAGGGACATGGGGGGGTGTGTATTTTTTACATATAGTACTGTAATCTATAAGATTACAGTGTACTGTATGTATAGTGTTTGTTTACTTTTTTGAATTTGGCGCCGTTCCCCCCCCTACGTCGCGACGCTCGCAGGGAAGGGAATCGGAGGTACACACAGCATCAGGCGGACATCCGGCCACCGTGTACTGCGGGGATTCATCTCTGGATCGCAGAGAAAAGGTAAGTAAACTCTTTTCTGCATCCAGCGAGGCAAGTCCGTGTGTGGCACGGGGTTACCGATCGTAGCTTAAAAATCTCACCCTGTGCCACACACGGGAAGACCGTCAGGGAGGTTAAAGTGGTTATAAAGCCTAAACATTTTTTACCTTAATGCATTCCTTGCATTAAGGAAAACATTTTTAAGGTGTCAGCATTCCCCCTCACCCCCTCTTTTACTTACCTGAGCCCTCATTCGATCCACGTCTGCATCTCTTCTTTCCACTAACTTCCGGGTTTTGCTGGCTTTGCTGGGGCCCAGGGAGCATGGTAAATATAGACATGTTTGTTATTTAAAAAAAAATACCTTTAGAATCACTTTAATTTCTTCCACCACCATAGCAAGCGATGACTGTTGTGGTATCGTAATCAATAATAAAAAAAAAAGAGTTTTAATATAAATTATAAAAATGATCATAATTTTATATTATGACATAATTGGTGTATCTCCTATACATACTTACTCTATAGCTTGGGCCAAAACCGATGAAAACGGACTGAAGGACCGTTTCATTGGTCCAAATCGATCGTGTGTGGGTCCCATCGGTCAGTTATCCTTCGGTCAAAAAAAAGAGAACTTTCTATAAAATTTGACCGATGGACGCCTGACCGATGGGTCAAAACCGATCGTTAGTATGCTAAAACATTGGTTAAAAGGGCGCGCATGCTCAGAATCCAGTCGACGCATGCTTGGAAGCATTGAACTTAGTTTTTTCAGCATGTCATTGTGTTAAAACACGTAAACGTCACCGCATTCTAACACAATCATTTTTTTAACCGATGGTGTGTAGGCACATCAGAACATCAGTCAGCTTCATCGGTTAACCGATGAAAACGGTCCTTAGGACTGTTCTCATCGGAGGGACTGATGTGTGTACGCGACCTAAGATGTTTTTTTTCCAGAATTACAAACTTGCTGAGAATACATTCTGGGGTTACAGTGGAGTGGAGAGAGGCTAATACATATTCTCATATTTCTGATAGGGCATATTTTGAGTTAAAATTTTGATGAACTAAGCATGCTTGTTTATGGAAATAACCTTCAGTATTTGGACATCACCTCATATCTCACTACAATTTATTGTACATCTCTTTAATTGTTTTATTGTAGAATATGATAATGGTGGGCATAGCTTTGTTCAAACATTCATATGGAAAAAAAAAAAAAAAAATCCAGAGCATTAGATAGTACCATTATGGACCTGTTGCCCCCCTGGATCCGCCCCTGCTCACGGGTTGGGGAAGCAAAGTAAAGCTGTGACTAGCAACATACACACACACATCCCAAAGACTACTCCTGAGCATCTAAATTCTGCTGTTCTATAAAATAAACTTTATAGGGGATTAGGGTTGTCATCAACTGCAACCACTCCAACCCTTAACCTCCCTGGCGGTATGATTCTTTCAGATTTTAGGTGCTGAAAGCGGTACCATTATTTTGCATGGAAATTTGGCGTTTTAGATTGCAGGCTTGCAATTCTTAGGAATAACTCACCTAAATCTGTCCAAACCAGAGTCTCTAGTAGACTATGACAAAGTTTGAAACACAAAATCATAAATTATAATATAATAAATAATAACAAATAATAATTTAATAATAACAATACTTTTTATTCAATACATTTTAACAAATAATATATTCATAAACTCTGATTTTTTGGGGGGTCAAACAAGGGTGCAAAATCATTATTTAGTAAATGTCTCGGGTATGAAAATCTTTGAAGCAAGGAATGGCGCAAAGTCCAACATCGCAGTCGAGACAACAGAAGCGCGTTTCTTTGCGTATTTTGTTTCCGCTGTTGTCGCGCTTGGAGCAGCAAACCACACACATCCGTGTGGGTGCTGATTTTTTTGCAGTGGGTGGTACATAGTCCATAAAATGACGACCAGTCAGGCGCTCAGGATTTATAACACCAGAAGCCCGTCGTCCAGAACGGTTTACCGCCGTTGGCGTCTGGTGTTTTAGAAAGATCTGTTCTGCCACCTTCCACATAAAGTCTGCATGGACCATAGACCTGGCATTTTTTTTTTCAGCAGGATGAATGCATTTCACAGACATTGCTCCAAAAGATGTCTGAATTTTTTTTTATAATATTTTTTTTTGCTGCTTTCGCATAGCAGGGTAAAAAGTCATGGCCTGGTCAGCCCTGTCCACACCTCTCATCGTGTGGTTGTAGTCCAATACAACTTGGGGCTTTCTTACATCTTTTCCACCTCTGGTATGGACCATGACGGTCGAGGTGTTGTGCACTGTGCTCATAAGGGAAATGTCCTTTTTGTCCCGCCACTTTAGTGCCAACATTTTCCCTTTTTGCCATGCAGCAACTTCTCCTTTCTCAAGCTTTTTATTGTAAAATCCTGACGGCATGTCCCACCGGTTAGGCCTCACGGTTCCATAAGCGTCCGTCTTGTTCATTAGAAGGAACTCGTACAGTTCTGGTGATGTATAGAAATTGTCTGTAGTGAGACAGTAGCCCTGGTTGAGCAAGGGCTCTATCAATGACAGAACTGACGCGCTTGCCATCCCAAAAAAACGGAATCTCGGGGAGAATTTGGTCCCTTTGCCAGTGTAAAGTACTGTGTTCCAAATATATCCAGAGCTGGATTCACACAGCATAAAGGATTTGGTCCCAAGGCGAGCGCGCTTAGACGCAATAAATTGAATCCAACTGAGCCTACCTTTATAGGCCATCAGACTTTCGTCTATGGTGATGTCCCGCTCAGGAACATAGGTCTGCTGGAAGTTCTGCAGTATCATTTGGTAAACATCCCAATTTTTTTTTAGCTTTGGAGCTGGATGAGATTGTTCGTCAAATTCCTCGTTATTTGCGAAGTGCAAATACTTCATAATCAAAGAAAATCGATATTCGGACATTACCGTTCCAAAAAAAGGTGTAGCCAATAATTTATTTGTGGTCCAGTACCACTTTTGGAGTGGTTTCCCCACCACTTCCTGTAAAATTAGGAGGCCAAGGAATTTCCAGATATCATCACTGGTCACAGGCTCCCATTTTCTGCGCCGAGAAAATAGCTGACGGGTAGCAGCTTGCTGATCTTGATATCTGTTTGTTTCCAACACTATTTTGTTGATCACCTCATCCGTCAAAAAAAGCCGGAGGTATTCCAACGGATTGTCACCCTCTATGTCCACTTTTATCCCAGGTGATCCTGTGAAGGGAAACCTTGGGGGCGCTACGTGCTCCGTAGCGCAATCAATTGCGCACCAAGTCTGCACATCGCTGGGCACAGGTGCAGGATCGTCACTCGCATCACTTTCTTCATCTGATGATGAGCTTTCCCACGCGTCGCTGTCATTCAGCTCCTCCACAAGGGATTCTGCATCGCTGTCGCTGTTTGGCAGCAGGTCGCATAGCAATTTGGAAGTAGAGGCGCGTTTTGCCATGATTACAGTACCAGTGTCTGTATACTGAGCAGCAATCTGCAGACAGGTCACTTGAGAAAACACTGGGGGGGGGCAATCAAAGGTCACTGTATTTTTTTTTTTTTATCCAATTGTATCAGTGTGTTTTTACTGTGTTTCTACTTATACGTTTGAATTTGGCGCCGTCCCCCCCTGTTCCGCCCCCCTGCGTCTCGACGCTCGCAGGGAAGGGAATCGGAGGTACACACAGCATCAGGCGGAACATCCGGCCGCCGTACACTGCGGGGATTCGTCGCTGGAGCGCAGAGAAAAGGTAAGAAACCTCTTTCTGCATCCAGCGAGGCAAGCCCGAGTTTGGCTCGGGGGTTACCGATCGTAGCTTGAAAATCTCACCCCGAGCCACACTCTGGAATACCGCCAGGGAGGTTAATCATACAGTACTGGATCTGTGCTGTGCTCACATACACGCAGATATTTTAGGTTTAATTTGCTTACTATTGAGGCCCACTTCTATACCCAGGCCCCATTTCAGATTTCACCTCTAGTGGTAAACTATTACTTACAACCTATAAAATACGTTTCTTTACAGAAGTAAGTCACTGTATTTATAATTGAACTTCAGGCATATATAAAAGTCATGAATTAATGCAGATCTGTATTATTTATTAAATGTAATTCTAAACACACGACCGAGGAACTCGTCGTAAATGAAACATCGACGAGTTCCTTTTTAGGCTTGTCGAGAATCTTGACAATCTTTCTTTGCGTACACAATGTCAAGACAAAATCTTGTCGTTCTCAAATGCGGTGACCTTCAACACGTACGACGGCACTATAAAGGGGAAGTTTGATTTCACTGACGCCACCCTTGGGGCTGCTTTTGCTAATCTCATGTTACTGCGTGTTAAGTAAAAGTTTGGTGAGAGACGATTCACGCTTTTTAGTCTGTTACAGCGTGACAAATGTGCTATCTCCATTACAAACCCTACTTTTACCGAAGGCACGCTCCCATCTAATACTTTATTCTGAGCATGCGCGGGTTTCTAAGCATACACACAAACGTGTTTCTCATCGAAAACCAGCCCGACGAGAAACACGCCGAGGAAATTGAGACTCCCGACGAGGGAGTCTCGTCGAGTTCCACGACAGTTTTCTCGACGAAAAACATACACATGACCGATTTCCTCTGCAAAAAAGCTCTGCCACCAAGTTTCTTGATGGATTCTGTCAAGGAAAACAGTCGTGTGTACGAGGCCTGATTGTCATGTCAATCATTTGAGTTCCCGAACGAAAACCACATTTGCAATTAAGGCTCATACACGCGATAGGATATTCCGACAACAATTGTCTGAAGGATGTGTTTTGTCGGATAACCTGACCGTCTGTATGCTCCATCGGACAATTGTTGTCGGAATTTCCGACAACAAATGTTGGATGGCCATGCTTTCAATCTGTCCGAAAACCAATGCTCCGAAACAAATAAGACAACATTAGCAGAAGTTGCCCAAAGGGTGGCGTTAAGAGCAGGAAAAACACGTAGTTTCATGAATGTTGGCTGAAAAAGTTCTGACGTCTGTATACGGAACAAGTTCACGGCCAACGCCCTTTGGACAAAATTCCACGGATTTTCTTCTTCAATTTTCCTTATCACCATGGCTGAAAAGGATTGTTGATCGGACCTCACTAACTATTAGAAAATTTAACAAACATTCCAATAATGAACTTTTTTGAAAAAAATCTACTGGTCAGCTTTAGTTTTCTCCAACATCTGATATTTCTGCTTATCTTGTTGCACAGCTTTTTATTTATCACAAATCAAATATAATGAATGGCAACAAACCATAAAGTGTAGTCAGTAGTTTTGTATTTGATTTATTTATTTTCACTAATGTCATAAATCTGAAAAATAATGAAATAATCTAAATTATATATATATATATATATATATATATATATTTGCATGACAATGAAACAATTAAGATAGTAATTATAATGCTGGTTTAAGTGAATTTTATTTAGACACTTTTGATGCTTCTGCTGCACCATACAACCAGGATAATAACTCCAGCTTTAGTTTTACTGTCTTCTGGGCCACCCCTCCTCTGCTCAATGCTGATTTATTCTCCAATAAAAAGGTGTGTCACTTGTTTGGTAGTGATGAGCGGAATACGCCATATTCGATTTCGCGATATTTCACGAATATATAGAAGAATATTTGCGGAATATTCGTAAATATCGAATATTCGTGATATTCTATCAAAAAAATTTTTTTGCGAAATTTCGCTAATGCGAATGCGAAATTTCACTAATGCGAATGCAAAATTTCGCTGATGCGAATGCGAAATTTCACTAATGCGAATGCGAAATTTCGCTAATGCGAATGCGAAATTTCACTAATGCGAATGCAAAATTTTGCTAATGCGAATGCGAAATTGATTGCGAAATTCTCGTCAACACGCGAAAATGGAGATCATTTCCTGGATTACTAAACTAATATGCACTAAACACTAACTCTACTTACACAAACTTATATGACTAAACTAAAGCTAATTTTTTTTTTTTATACACAAAACACAGAAGGGCAGAGAAAGTATTCGCGAATATTCGGCAACATAAAAGGATCGCCTCAGCTACTCGGCCCAGGGTCTCTAATCATACCAGCAATGCTTTTAGACGTTGATGGAGATCACTAGGATGTGATCTGTTTTAAAAATAAATTTGAAAAAATATTCACCGCGATATTCGATTTATTCGCGAATATTCGAATATGCAATATTCGTAACGAATATTCGCAATGCGAATATTCGTGAGCAACACTATTGTTTGGCTGGTTATGGTGAAAATTTTATGTAAATTAAAAAAAATGGCTCTACAAAATTGCAAATACACTGGCAGGAAAAACAATAAATATATGTATAATAAAGTTATGTTCGCCTGAGTTTTATCTTAAAAAGTGCATGAGGTATAAAAAAATAAGATCAAAAATATCTGAAGAATACTTGAGTATGGTTGCAAACCATAATTCTCAAACGTGCACAATACTTGCATTGTTTTCCAGGTCTGACCATAGGTGACCCTGAAGCTTTCTTTTCAGGTGTCCCTGTGGTGAAAGTCAGCTCTTCATGACATGATTCCCTGCTTGTGAGTGAAATACATTTTGGATGGATCCTTTCTTCTGGCTGAGTCACAGTGTGAAGAGCACTGATTACAAAGCTGGGGTAGGGTCTCAAATTCCTTCATTGTTAATCTACTCTTTCCTCTCCTTATCAGTTCACCTCATCCATCATGCAGCTTACATCCTATAAACATACTCCATCTGCTCCCTGTCCACAAGTTGCTTTATACGGTGTCCAAAGGTGAACTCTGTGATCAAACACACAGCTGATGGAACTCATTGCCTGAAATGCCAAATCTATTGCACATTGGGGGCAACATCAATTGAACTTGTTATAAACACCTTGTACACATTATTAAAGCCATGAACGCAGACATCCATGAAACATTTTATGAAATTCTTCTGCCTTGAAAAGGATGTAGACATGTAGGCTGGTGTAACTCACTCTATTGCTATCTCAGTCTACTATCGATGTGTGAATCTAGAGTACTGACAAACCATTGCCTCCTCTTAAGTTAAACTAGATCCAGAGCCTGGGGAAAACACAAGACATGTGTAGAAGCATACTAGACATTGTTGTAAACCTCATTCATTTTCATAATAGGGAAAAAATGTAGAAATTTAGCAAACATTCAGGATAATAACTATGTGCACTCTACAGCAAATTACGCTTACCTAGGAAGGATTTCAAACTTACTCCCCCTCAGGCCTCCAACTCAAGGCAAGCTTTTTTGATTTTGATTTAGTTCTGAATAACTTCAAAAATTAGAACCCCTGTCAGGTTTGTATTACTGCTTGTGTCCTCAGTATAGAGTGTCATCCTCTTCTGTTCCTGGTAATAGGACATCACAGGCCACCTGCTAGGGTAAAAAACATATTCCAACCATCTTCTATAGCAGTGGTGGCGAACCTTGGCACTCAAGATATTTTTTGGAACTACATTTCCCATGATGGTCAACTACACTACAGCGTGCATGAGAATCATGGGAAATGTAGTTCCAAAACATCTGAGGTGCCAAGGTTTGCCATAATTGTTCTATAGGAATGAGGTTTGGGTTTGCAGCTACAATGGATCTGAAAAAAATCCTGTCTGTTCAAGTTTCATGGTCCCTGTAAATTTTTGTGCAGACTCAAGAAGAAGAATTATTTTTAAAACTATAATGGACTGCATGACCTTTGTCCAGTGAGCTTGGAAGAGCCAACAGCTGTGATTTTAAATAAGCCATCATTTTATAAAGGGGGGTGCGGAACACCCAAAGTGTTAGTGAATTGGAAAAAAATGGAAAATTTCAAAGGAAGAGATTTGGGTCAGGTAAAAAAACACTTCCTGCCTACTCTACAGCCGAAAGATGGGTACAGATGGGTACAGCGTGGGCTTAGTTTGAAAATAAATAAGTGCAAGAACAGTGTACACCTAAACCACCTTACATTACATCACTAACATCTACTGCACCCCCTATCCTCTTAGATAAGACAAAAGTTAGGCATACACCAGTTAGGCCTGTTATCCCTACTGCTTAATTCTTGTAGTAAACCACTTGCTTGTACTTTGTTTAAAAAATACATTTCGCCCAAAGTTTGAATTCGCAAACCCATGGTGAACCAAATCTGGGCAAATATTGTGCAATGTTATTGTTTGTGTCAGCTGATTATTTTCCAACTCTCACTTTTTAGTACTGGCTTGTAAAATTCCTGTGACACCTGTGATTTTTTAAATATGTTTGATCTCCTAGAAAAAGAACCTTGTAAATATACTGCCACTGATCAGTAGTCAATGTGAAACATTAAGATGTAAACTAGCGCTTTTAATGTAGTAAACAATTCATCCTTGGAGAAAAGGCAGCTCAGTGCACTACACTGTGAACAAGGTCATGCAAATCACCAAAAGAACATTTTTTGAAAGTGTAATAAATAATGGAGCATAAGAGATTACCTATTTTAGCATTCTAAGGTTGGGATCCCCAGATTCCCAAATAACACTACTTTATTAATCACATTTTCTTTCCTCTTTATTCAATGTTACATGTATTTTACTTTTATTAGATTCAATAATAGAAGCAAACCACAGAAAAATCAGCAAACTTTACAGTAAAGAATTACAAATCACAAGGCACCCACGTAATTTGTTGAGTTTCTTTTACTTTATTTGAAGCCCGATTAAGATTGTGTTTCCTAGATATTTATTTTGGTCAGTTGGAAAAAATGAAGAGTAGCCCGGAGGTAAAAAAAAAAAAAAGCAGTAGGAAATCTCTGAAAACAAATGTTTATGAAATCTCTACTTTAAAAAAATACACAATTTTTTTTATAATATTAAACAAAATAACTTTCTAAATAACACAATATAATCTCAAAACTTTCCATTATATACCAAAAGTTATGACCATAGGCTTAATCCATTAAACCATACAAGTAAAAGCATCTTTATTTTTAGCCATGTGTTTGTCATTTTAAAATCTTGTTGGATTAAAAGTAACTGCCAGTTTTATGAAAATAAAGATCCTAACCCTAATTTTTAAACTTGTGTGTTATGTTGAGTTATTAAGTATCAAAATTGTCCAACCTCAAACCTAAATTAGGCCTGATTAAGGCCTGATTCACACCTATGCATTTTTAGTGTTTTTTGCATTTTGCAGATATGCACTACAGTTCATTTAATATGGAACACATTCTGTGGTGCAAATCTACAACATGCAAAAAGCACTAAAAATGTATAGGTGTAAACCAGACCTTTTGGTCCTAAGATTATTCTTATACTGGTGGTATATGCAAGGGGAGGATTGTATTACTTTTATTTTTATTTTTAACAAATGTTGAGAAATTTGTTTATTTGTAAATATCAGAATTTCCACATTTTCTAATTTTTCAGAATATTCGAAAATTAGAAATTTGGAAATTCAGAAATCCAAAAGTAAGAATGAAAATCAGAAAATAGGAACAAAAATCTGTAAAGTCAGAAACCCGAAAATTAGAAAATCTGAAATAATAACTAGCTAATAATAACTTAACTAATAACAACTATTAAATTATAGGTATTGAAATTTTGTCTGTTAGTGAAAGTAACAAATGGGAATTTATCCAAAGTTACAAATTATTCGTAATAATAAATGCCATATCTCAACGAATGTAACATAACTAATTATTAATAATAAATAACAGTAATAATAATAATTAAAAAAATATATTATTATTATTTATTATTTCATTCCATTCAATTTGTTTAGATGTGGCATTCGTTATTTTGGATAATTCATAACTCCAGATAAATTTGTATTAGTTACGTTCACTAACAGCCAGATTTGAAAATAAATTCCAGTACCTATAATTTAATAGTTAGTTATTATTAGTTAGTTTGTTAATATTTCAAATTTTCAGATTTTTGTTTCAAATGTTCGGATTTTACTTTCTTTTTTTTCAAACTTCCGAAATATACAAATTTTACGAATTTACGAAATTTTGAATTTACAAATTTTTGAATTTACAAATTTTTGAATTTACAAATTTTTGAATTTCCGAAAAAAAAAAAATGAAACAAAAACAAAAATAGTACTGACACGCCACCTATTTGATAATATTAAGATAATATCCTATACGTATATACCTCCAGCCCATACCTAGATTTAGAGTCCTTGATCTACAAGATACTCAACAACACTCTGTGGAATCTGAAGTCTTGTTCATAGTTCAGCCATTCTGCGTTCATTCAGTGCAGTAAAGATTAGTGAATTTCCTGTTTATGGATCTACTTTCTAGCCAAAATCTCTTCCCAGTCTCTCTACTAACAGTTCTCAATGAAAACATTCTGTTAGCCAGATTGGATTTTTTTGGGGGCTAGCAACTTAATTTTCTCTTATATAATAGCAGCAATATGGGCTTCTTCTAAATTAACCACTTAATCACCGGAGGACGTCATATGACATCCTCCACTTTGTGCGGGGATATCTGAGTGATGCCTGCAGCCACAGGCATCATTCAGATATCGCCGTCTTCAGCCGGCGATTCTGTGCACCATAAGAACAATCAAAACGGCTTGATCGTTCATATAGGCGGCGGGAGGGGACGTCGCCGCCGCCATCCGGTGCTTCTCCAGGCTCTCCCGTGCCATCGGGTGCCCGGAGAGCGAATCGGTCGGCGTTCCCTGCAGAACCATATAGATGACTGGTGACCAGATGGTCACAGTAATCTCTATGACCGTCGGAGGACCGGGCGCGCCGTTATGACGTCATGCCCGGTACCCGGAATGTAAACAAAGCCGCAAGCGCGGCTAAAAGCATTAGATCGGTGAATTATTTTTCACGATCTAATGCTTTCCAGCCTGGAGGAGAGATGTGGGGTCTTATTGACCCCATATCTCTCCATAAAGAGGACCTGTCACAGTGATTCCTATTACAAGGGATGTTTACAATTTTTTTATTTTTTTCAAAAGTGTAAAAGTAAAAAAATTAAGTAAAAAATAATAATAATAATAATAATAATAAAAAAAATGTAAATGCCCTTGTCCCGGTCGCTTGCGTGCAGAAGTGAACACGCACGCAAGTCCCGCCCACATAGGAAACACCGACCGAACCCCACATGTGAGGTATCATCGCGTGCGGTAGAGCGTGTGCAACAATTCTAGCACTAGACCTCCTCTGTAACTTAAAAATAGTAACCTGTAAAAAAAATTAAAATGTCACCTTTGGAGATTTTTAAGTACCGAAGTTTGGCGCCATTCCATGAGTGTGCGCAATTTTAAAGCGTGACATATTAGGTATCTATTTACTCTGCGTAACATCGTCTTTCACATTATACAAAAAAATTGGGCTAACTTTACTGTTTTGTTGTTTTTTAATTCATGAAACGAAAAGGCGTTTGAAAAATTATTGCGCAAATACCGTGCAAGAAAAAAAGTTGCAATGACCGCCATTTTATTCCCTAGGGTGTCTGCTAAAAAAATATATATAATGTTTGGGGGTTCTGATTAATTTTCTAGCAAAAAAAATTGTGATTTTTACATGAAGGAGAGAAGTGCCAAAATAGGCCCGGTGATCAAGTGGTTAAACAATATCCTCACTTCTATACTTTAAAGAAAAATATTTTGATGGTTGATTGTGCATACTGTCTAGAGCACATGTGTCAAACACAAGGCTGTGGTCCAAATCTGACCAACCAGTCCATTTCATGTGGCCCTCACACCTGCCTCATCTCCACCCCCACTTTGTCTCTGCAATTGCCAGCTGAAGAGGATGACAGAACTCCTCCACCAGATCCTGTGTTTCTCCCCCTTGTATCTGTAGTTGCTAGCTGAAGAGGAGGACAGAACTCCTCCACCAGATCCTGTGCTTCTCCCCCTTGTCTCTGTAGTTGCTAGCTGAAGAGGAGGACAGAACTCCACCAGATTCTGTGCTTCTCCCCCTTGTCACTGCCTCCCCCCGTCTCAGCATTCAGCAGTCTCCACTTGTCGGATATAAATTAAATATGCATAATGCATAGAGGAATTAATTTAGGCAAAACATTTTCAAACATCTGACTGTAGACAGCTACATTTAAAATAAAATGCACACTGACTAGTGCCTTTAAAGTGTTCCATAGCATTTAGAGTAAAAAAGGTGGTTTGAGACAAATGTTATACTCCGACTCAATTTAGAAAGTGTTGAGTGAAGCATCTGCTTTGTTTAATGCCATGCTATGATAAGACAAGTCTTGATGGCACAGTCTCATTTGCTGCTCATTTGCTGCTGCAGCTCTATTCAGTTCTACTTCCCCCACAAAGTCAGTAAGCAAACTGCATATCATATACCTGGTGAGATGAGAATGATCTCCCTTATACCTCCAGCCCTGGGTCCTGACACAGGGCAGGTAGCACAAGGGTATGTAGTGGCATGAGTGCTTCACTGGTCTGCTGGTGTCGACAAATGGGAGCCATGGGTCAAGTTTGTGATGTGTGATTGCCACCTGGGGAATGAAAAGCTGGAGACCAGTCAGCATTTTTAATAGCCAAACACAGGATCAGCAGAATGGTGAACAGGTAGGTACATAGTAAGTGGAATTGCAGGTAGGTAAGTAGAAGTGATGCAGGAGCTCAGGATTGGTTCAAGGTTGGGCAGACTGGGTCAGCGGCTAGCCATCAGATCAAGTAATCAATAGCAAGTGCAAGGTCAGATTCCAAGCTGAGGTCAGTATCAGATGAGCAGATCTGCAGCAAGGGGAGCAGGCGTAAGTGTGGCCATGGTAAAGTCAAGGTCAGTTCAGGTCAATAATAGATGCAAGTCAAGACAAGTTGGGTCTATATCATGAGTCAGTCAGGAGATACTGGACAAAAGTTAACAGGTACTGGTGAAAATAAGTCAGCACTGGCCATGTGAAACAGTTTAAAACTGTCCAGTTAGCACCAACAAAAAGCAGCATGTGGTCACACATGTGTATGCTAGGGTTGCCATCTGTCCAGGATTCACCAGGACCGTCCGGATTTTGAATCATGTGTCTGGGTTTCAGACAGGCTGAAACCTGGACACATTATTTAGACTGGGCTGTGGCTCCCCCAAGTAACCAAGATAGTCACACACACATCTGCAGGCGGCTGTCTGGGGAGCAAGTTCGGCATCACTGGGGTGCAGGGCAATGATGTCAGCAAGAGCAATTTGGCCACACCCACTGTTAGCTGTGGCACGCTATGCGCACCACGTTACTCTTCTCCTTAGGGCACCCAAAGATGTCCCAGACCGGTAAAGTGTTCGGGTTTGGCTTGAAGAAAAGTTGGCAACCCTAGCGTATGCGTACAATGCAACTCATACTGTACTCAGATACTCAAACAGAGGCTCCATCTTCTATGCTGGTGTGACCTCCCTGACACTGCTCCGAGTGTTACTGAGTCACTTGGGTTGATTTACTAAAGGCAAATAGTCTGTTCACTTTGCACAGGAATTTTCCCCAGAGCTGAGTGAAGGAAGTGAAGATTTGATGACTTCCATCATTCAATAACTTGCAGAAAAAACATGTGATTGTTTTTTTGCAAAGTAAATTTTACTAAGCTAAGGGAGAATTCCCTTGAAAAGTGAAATTCCCCTTGCAAAGCGAACAGCCTATTTGCCTGTATTAAATCTACTCCACTGACTCTACATAGAGAGACAACTTCATGTGTGAAGCTTACTATGTAATGTAACATAAAAGGAACATTGAGTATGCCAAGATACATTTAAATCCATTGCTGTAGGTTTATTTGGCTAGGCTAGAAGTACTTACAGTGTGACTGAGTGTTGTATTGAATGTCAGGTATATAAGAAGTGATGTGCTGGGCTATAGATTCATTACAGAGTGGTGATTATCTGTTTTATTGCTCTCTTGGACACTTGGTGTAAGAAATGTATGATGGTTGTGAATCTCAGGAAATGATCAGTCATGGTTTAGTGGCTTACACTCAGCTCCGCTGGTCTGTCACCTTATTCTTCATCTTGATTGGACAGTCAATAACATAATTGGTGAGGGATTAGAAAGGAGCGGGTTTATTTTTTTTCTAAATGTGCTAGAAGCCAGCAGAAATCATTGAACCATAAATTAGCTTGTCAACCCTAACCAAAACCTATTGCTCAACCCTTCATTGCTTTCCTATTATGTCAGCAACAGCCAGCTTAATGCTTGCATCTGCAGTTGTAAAATGAGATCAGAAGAAGGAATATGTCATTCTGAACACTAGGGATGAGCAGGCTCTATTGCACAATGTTATGTCCTACTAAGTGATAATTGGGGACCCCCTTCATATAAACATGGATAAAATGAGTTTAGAGCACCTTTCTTCCCCTGCCATAGACAATGAGGTGTTGCTCTATTGCTAGCTAGACAGCTAAACGCTGATGACAAGTAGAGTTGGGCGATCGGTTCTGCTCAGGCCGAACATTGGCTGTCCGCCATTTTTGGGGAACACCCCAATTTTGCAGAGTGTTCGCCACTCGCTGAACGACCTGCAATGCACTGTGCAGTGCATTCTGTGCCCCGATTGGGCAAAGCTTTGCCCAATCAGGGCGCAGTAAAAGCTGGTTGTTAAGGAGCGGCAGCAGTGTCCTTAACAACCGATGAGTTGGGATTTTAAGGGGGCCCAATGCCAAAATAAAAAAAGTTAATGTGCGTGTAAAAGACAATACTTTTGACAATTTGAGTATGTATTTCAAAATAAAGTCCGCCTTGACTGTATAAGGCCCTATAAAGTATGAGATACAATTATCTTCAAAGAAAATAGGTAAAGTTGACAAATGTATTTGCAAACATTGTCATTTGTAACCTAAAATATAAGTCCAGCAATGGATTTGTATTTACTTTTGAATAGAGTGGGAAAGGATTGGAATTCCTATTGTTTTTTTAACTGCTATTCAGGGCTGTATTAGAGAGGTTTCCCCGAATTTACTGAAATGGTGACAATGTTTTCACCAACCAGGAATGAGGAAAAATCTGCAGGGACAGCAATAAAATAGTAGAAAGGAAGTGGGGAATGCCCCAGTTGAAGTCCCCCTAGGACGAAACGCATAGAGCTTGGTTTCTACCACTTATCATATTGCCCTTTTAATAATTGTGATCACTTTTTATGTAATTTGTGGTTTTATTACAATAAAACCTTGAAATATTTTTTTGACCTGCACCATTGGGGCTGCGTTTTTCTTTCTCTTTCCCACATGTTATCTGGAGCCTTCCATTGCTGCTTTGTCCCACCCTCCTAGGGGTTACACCCCAGTCCACTCTTCTTTACCATTCATTTGGGTTTGGATACTTTGGAGTACTTGGGACATCACTCCAGGACGTCGTGCACCTGTGGCCCTCCACTGAGGATCCACTCCACTCTCTTATCCAGTTCGAGGAAGCCGTGCTGAATGTGCCCTGAGAGTTTTCCATGCCTGATTGATTTGCTGTCGACGACAGACAGATCCACGTCTTCTGGTAAGCTTATTTATCTTCATAAGAATTTGTGGAATATTTGCTTGCCTTTGAGAATCTACGTGGTCAATCCACCATTCTTCTGGTTGACCAGTTTTTGATGGACTTTCCATTGTCTATTTTTGTTGTGTTTGACTATAACACTTGTTTTTCATCTATTCACTTTTATTGTTACGTCTTCACTACTTACAATAGTGATTTTTATTTGGTTTCATTTAGAGATTTACGTCTCTATTTCACTTAGCGCTACATTATTTCCTCACAATAAAATAGTAGCAATAGAAAAAGAGAGTTGTTTTTGCACTAATCGCACTAAAGTATACTTATAATTAGGGATGGTCCCGAAGTTCGTGTTGAATGTAGGTTTGACTTAATACAGTGGAGAGTATATAGTGCAGTCCGTGTAGTGTATATAATATAGTGTAGAATATATAGTGCAGTCAGTGTAGCATATATAATACAGTGCAGGGTATATAGTGCAGTGGTTAAGGGGAACCTTATGACATAAAAAGCTATACAGGGAGATCGGTGTTTACAGCTGTCCCTCCCGCCACACCGATCATTCCCAGCTGCTCCCTGTGTCCTCCTCCTCTGCCGCTCCTCATGTTCCCTGTCTTTCTCCGGCCCCTCCCTGTGTCCTTCTCCGCCCCCCCATTCTCCTCCAGCCCCCCTCTGTGTCCTCCTCTATAGCCACCACATACTTTACTTGTCTGTGTTTCTTTTTAGACAGTTTCCCTTGCTTGTCACTGTCTGATTAAATGTCACAGTGGCAGAAGTAAATACTGTTGTTCTTCCCCTATCATGGACTTTACTGTTCGTGGCTATGTGTTGCATTGACATCTTTTGATATCAAAGGAGACAGGAACAACAAGCGCCCAGAGGCAATTTAGTTTGCATGTGCCACACTATATAAGTTTTCATTCATTCATTGTGTTATTGATGTTATTGTTATATACTGATACCTACTTAGTAGTGTGGTGTCTCAGCAACCTGTTTATTTGTGCTATTGGTACGTTCCTCTGTTCCCACCTCCTGTTTAGTACTAGTTAATACATTCTAAACTAGACTTTCCCTGCACTCTTATACTTCCTCATTTAGTTTAACCACTACCCGATGGCCGTATGACTTTTTAAGGCATGCGCTCCGCCAGGCCACTGGGGGACGCGCGAGTGCCGCGGTCGGCGGCGCGTGCACCCTGCGGCGGCGCGCATGCCCGCCGCATCGCTGACATGCCAATGCGCGTGCCTGGCGGCCGTGATATCCATCAGGCACTCGGGATCGGCGGCTGCAGGGACAAGACATGGATCACAGAGATCCATGTCCTGTCAGGGGAGAGAGGAGACCGATCTGTGTCCCTTGTACAGAGGGACACAGCATCGGTCATCTCCCTCAGTCACCCCCTCCCCCCACAGTTAGAACACAATTTAGGGTACACATTAACCCCTTCCTCACCCCCTAGTGTTAACCCCTTCAATGCCAGTCACATTTATACAGTAATTAGTGCATATTTATAGCACTGATCGCTGTATAAATGTGAATGGCGCCAAAAATGTGTCAAAAGTGTCCGATGTCTCCGCCATAATGTCGCAGTCACGAAAAAAATGCTAATCGCCGCCATTAGTAGTAAAAAAATAAAAATAATAATAATTTTGTCCCCTATTTTGTAAGCGCAATAACTTTTGC
This sequence comes from Rana kukunoris, assembly GCA_029574335.1. Taxonomy (NCBI): domain Eukaryota; kingdom Metazoa; phylum Chordata; class Amphibia; order Anura; family Ranidae; genus Rana; species Rana kukunoris. Next base: position 140,619,491 of record CM056052.1, read on the forward strand.
GCAATCCAGACGCTTATTGCGATTTTTTTTTTTTACCAAAAATATGTAGAAGAATACGTATCGCCTAGACTGAGAAAATTATTATTATTTTTTTTAAATTGGGCTATTTATTACAGCAACAATTAAAAAATATCGTTTTTTTTTTCAAAATTGTCGCTCTATTTTGTTTGGGAGCCACGTCGCACGACCGTACAATTGTCATTTAAAGTGATGCAGTGCCACAAGCTGAAATTTCACCTGGTCAGGAAGGGGTATATGTGCCCAGTAAGGAAGTGGTTAAAAGAGATGTATTTTTTTTTTGTTTTTTTTAGAATCATACTTACTGATGTTGCATCTGTCACCCGGCACCTCTAACATTGAGAAACAAGTGATCAACCACCGCTGATCGCTCGATCCTCAAAGCGCCTGCTCTGCCTCCCGTGTTCACTAGAGTGTTGAGTTGTGGAGTGGGCTGGAGCAGCTGGCTTAAAAGCTGAGCCAGGTTCCAATCCAGGCATATGGACGGATCCACAGTCCATTGTCATGATCTTGTCTGAGTCTGGTCCTGCTTCAGCCTGCTGTTTGCTGAAAATGGGAACAAACTGAACTTCTCTGATCCACAGGAGAAGTACAGCCAAATGAGCCTTGGCTGTACTTCTCCTTTACTTTCATTGCAGAGCCACAGCATAGGAAATGTATTTTCTTCTTATGCTTCAAAAGACTGGAAAAACATCCTCTGTACTGTACATGAAGAAGTAAAATTACCTTGAATTCAACTTCTTTTTTTTTCTTTATGAAGGGTTAAGCTGCCTGTGGATGTTGCCAAGTCTGCAAGTGGTCATGCTGTCTACACAGACTGGTTCTAAGAAGATTTGTCATTGCATATATCCGCATTTGAATCAGAACAGAATAGTTATGCCCCATACACACAAATTTTCCGATCGTGCGTAGCCCCATCAGAGTTTTTTTATCAAAAACTCAGATGAATTCCATCAGAGTTTAGAGATAGAACATGTTCTATTTTTTTCCGGTGGAATTACGTTGGAATTCCGATGTGATTTGGCCGGGCAAAAGCCTGTTCATGTGTACGCGGCATTACTGTCATTGGTAATCTCTCTAATTGTGCATAGACAGTGGTAAAAAAAAAAACAGGACCTCAGATCCTTCCCCAAGCTCTCCAAGACTGGAAAAGGTTTTGGCTAGACACAAACTTTACGGCCAAAACTGATTAATTAATTAGTTGTAAAAAACATAGACAGGACTTATAATTCTTCCCCACATTAAAAAGCTTAACTTTTTTTGGGTTTGCACATTTTAAATCTAAGACAAATCAAGTTCTAATTAGACATGTGCAGACTGGAATATTTTGTTTTGTTTTTTCGTTTTCGTTTGGAAAATACATTTATTTAGTTACTCCCGAAAATCATTTTGATTTATGTCGTTTTCGTCGGGAAAGTTTTCGTCCGAAAACGACGATTTTCGATGCTTTGTCGAATTTTCGTCATTCAATTTCTACCTATTCACTTTATTCAGAACGACGATTTTCAATACTTTGTCGAATTGAATGACGAAAATTCGACAAAGCATCGAAAATCGACGGATCTGAACGAAAACGAAAATAAAGCAGTTTTTTATGTCGGATCTTTCGGTTTTCGTTTCTTGCGCTTTCCTTTTCGTTTGTTAAAACGATAACGAAAATACCCAATTTTCGGACGAAAATGCATTCTAACGAAAACGAATGTCTAGTTCTAATTCAGCAGTAATCTATACTTATTTTTCTTTCCGGTAAAGTATTGAGGCTGCCACTGTTGACCTCTCCTTCTGCTAGTTGCCTGTCTCTCAGGCTGAATCAGTGGAATCAGAGTGTACTGAATCAGTGGCTTCAGTACACTCTGAATCTTTGACCTGGTACTATCAAACAAGTCTTAAATCCTGCATTTCCTATTAGTATTGCTTGTCCCATTTCAGTGAGGCAAAAGTTATTGAAGCCATAGAAGCCATACATAGCCAGGTAAGTATCATTCTCAAAATATAGCTGCAGATTCATGAATTAATCTCTTGAAGTTGAATGTGCGATTGGTTTTGGTTTGAGATATGGTATGGATATGCATCCAGGTGTGAAGGGAATTATCCAGTTGTTTACTCTTTTTTATTTTTATTTTTTACCGTTTTTCATCTTATTGTTGCTGGAATCCAGTAATTGGTAACAGTATTTCATAATAGTTATTTTGCGTTTTCAAGCACTTGGTGGGCTGTGCCATGGGCCTTAGGGTATGCCTCCCTTTCGTAATTATGGCCAACAGAGACCTGTTACCCTCCTGAATGATATGGCTTCTTTCACACTGTTAGGCTTGCCATTTCTGCCCATGATACTTTGGATCCCTAGTCTACATATGTACCAGTTTTGCTGGTTATTTATTTGTATCTTTCTTTCTGTACATTGTATTGGTGACATGCATAGGCGTGCACACAGGGTGTGCCAGGTGTGCCCAGGCACACCCTAATCATCCTGTGCAGCACAGATTTGCCCTACTGCCTTCGCCCTGCAGCGCTGCTGGCTTCCCTCCTCTCCCGCCTGGTGTTGGTGTGGGGATGTTTCAGGATGAATTGGGAAAGGGGCCATTAAATATGTCATTTACTTCCCTTTTTGAATGAACATTGTGAGTGATCGGTAGGGTGTGTTTGAGCTTTGGGGTGCACACCCTAATGCAATAAGCTGCACACACCAATGGTGACATGGGATTCCCTGCTTTAGCTGTTTGCTGTGCTATGATGGTAATTGTCTATGGTCACCTTATCTCTGTACGCTATTCTCCTCTTTAACCACTTCAGCCCCATCGATTTAAATGACAATTGCGCGGTCGTGCGACGTTGTGCCCTAACAAAATTTGTTATAAACAAAAAAAGAGCGACAATTTTGAAAAAATAACAATATTTTTTACTTTTTGCTATAATAAATATCCCCAAAAATATATAAAGAAACAGTTTTTTCCTCAGTTTAGGCCGATATGTATTCTTCTACAAATTTTTGGTAAAAAATTGCAATAAGCGTATATTGATTGGTTTGCGCAAAAGTTATAGGGTCTACAAAATAGGGGATAGATTTATGGCATTTTTTATATAATTTTGTTTTTTATTAGTAATGGCGGTGATTTTTATCGTGACTGTGAAATGATCCCAGACATATCAGACACTTTTGATGCTATTTTGGGAACATCGTCATTTATACAGCAATCAGTGCTATAAAACTGTGTACATGACACTGGCAGGGAAGGGGTTAAACACTAGGGTGCGATGAATGGGTTTAAGTGTGTCCTAGGGGGTGATTTTAACTGTGGGGGGGTGGGCCACAAGTGACATGCTAGTGATCACTGCTCCCGATGACAGTAAGCAGTAGATCAGTGTCCTGTCACTAGGCAGAACAAGGACATAGGCATCTCCCCGTTCTGCTTCTCCATGAGACGATCGCGGGCACCCGGCGGGCATGTGCGCACGCTTGAACAGCGCCAAATTCAAAGCAACATACAGGTACGATGCTTTGCGCAGCCATGCCATTCTGCCAAAGTATATCGGCGTTAGCCAGTTGGCAAGTGGTTAAATAAAGATTATTTATAAAAAAGAATGTAGCTTCAGCAGCTGAAGTCTTTGAAGTAGCTGGTGTGCTCAATGCTTAGGTGTTGGGAGCACGCTTGTAACATCTTGCCATTAAGGCCTCATGCACACTGGATATTTTTACAGTTGCTGTTTTTGGCTTTAGATATTTTTTTTCTACAGCCAGTAAACTTCCCAGCATGTTATCATATTGTCCAAGCACACATAGTTTTTTTTTTTTACTAAAGGCAAACCCACTTTGCACTACAAGTGCAAACTACAAGTGCAAAGTGCACTTGAAATTGCACTGAAAGTACACTTGGAAGTGCAGTCACTGTAGATCCGAGGGGGACATGCAAGGAAAATAAAAAAAACAAAATTTTAGCTTGCTCATGATTAGATAATAAAATCATTAAAGCTTCCCCTCATTTCAGATTTACCCCTCAGATTTACAGCGACAGCACTTCCAAGTGCACTTTCAGTGCAATTTCAAGTGCACTTTGCACTTGTAGTTTGCACTTGCAGTGCAAAATGGATTTGCCTTTAGTAAATAACCCCCATAGAGTTTTATCAGCGTTTATTGGCAGGGCTGTTTTCTGGCTTGCTAGTGGGGTTTGAGTTTTTCAGCTGTAAAAACGCTCTAATTCTGAAAAAAGCTCAAAAACTCTGAAAAACACATCTATACTGCATTTATGAGCGTTTTTGAGTCTTAAAGGGGTGTTCCAGCCAAATTTAGTGTTTATTAAAAGTCAGCAGCTACAAAAAGTGTAGCTGCTGGCTTTTAATAAACACACACTCACCTGCTCCACGATCCAGCGACGCGCCGCCCGGGGGGTCTGCTCCTCTCCCCCCCTCCCCGTCCTAAGTGTGGGCACCCGACCGTGACAGCCTTCGGCTTCACGACCGGGCACCCACTGCGCATGCGCGAGCGGCACTGCGCATGCGCGAGCTGCACTGCACATGCGCGAGCGGCGCGCCCACCACTGATTGGACAGGTGATCGCATGGAACCTGTCAGTGTCCCATGCGATCGCCTACAGGGAGGGGCTGCTGTAGGCGATTAAGCTTAATCGCCTAATCGCTTAATCGCCTAATCAGCCCCTCGGCGGAAGCAGGAAGTGGGACAGGAAGTCCCACTCCTCCTGAAGCCCCCACTCCCCCCCCAAAAAAATTACATGCCAAATGTGGCATGTAAGGGGGAGGGTAGTGGGTTGAGCGGAAGTTCCAATTTTGGGTGGAACTCCGCTTTAAGCTTTAGTGGAAGTATAGTTTTGCTAAAAAAAAAGGCGAAATAATGCGAATGCTGAAAAACACTGCTGCAAAAACGCTGCAAAACTCATTCTGCAGCTACAGCTTTCTATGGCTAACGCTACTGGTGTTTTTTTATAATGTCCAGTGTGCATGAGGCCTTCAATAGAACAGAGAGGGGGTTGCCTACTTGGAGTTTTTCTACAGGTTAAGAATGACAAAGGAGCACTTTTTTAAAAGCAGGAGAGCAGATTTTAATGTACTCAGAATGTTGTAGTGCATGCTGTGTTTTGTGGAAAAGTATTGCCGTATATACCGGAGTATAAGCCGACACGAGTATAAGCCAAATCACCTATTTTAAAACTGGGAAAACGTATTGACTCAAGTATAATCCTAGGGTAAGAAATGCAGCATCTACTGTAAGCAGAAAAGAGGGTCAACAATGCCCACTTGCACGCCTCACTGTGCCCATTTGCATGCCTCCATGTGCCCAACCTCACTGTGCCCATTTGCATGCCTCACTGTGCCCAATCTCACTCTGCCCATTACAACCTCACTGTGCCCATTACCTCACTGTACCCATTACAACCTTACTGTGCCCATTGCAGCATACCTGAAATTTTTGACAGGCTGCCCTATGGGCGTCCATTTTTTAAAACTTGCGGCTTCCCCCTGGTCCCGTTCCGTTTGACACTGTGTTCAGTGTTCCGCCTATCACGGACGTTCTTTCATCCGCGGACTTAGTTTCTCAGCAGACACTGTGTTCAGTGTTCCGCCAATCACGGACGTTCTTTCATCCTCGGACAAGAGAAGGTCCATGATAGGCGGATCACTAAACACAGTGTCAAACACCTATCACGGTAGGGGACCAGGAGGAAGCCGCAAGTTTTAAAAAATGGACGCCCGTAGCCCCTCAGGTACACTGACTTGAGTATAGGCCGAGAGGGGTATTTTCAGCCTTTTTTTTAGGGCGGAAAAACTTGGCTTATACTCGAGTATATACGGTACATTTTATTTAACCCCCCTGGCGGTATTCCCGAGTCTGACTCGGGGTTAAATTTTCATGCTGCGATCGGTAACCCCGAGTCAGACTTGGGCTCGCCTCGCTGAGTGCACAGACAGGGTTTTCTTACCTTGTTCCTGGATCCAGCGATGCCAACACGCTGTGTGAGCAAGCGGGTGCTCGCTCGATTCACACAGCGTCCCCGTGTGCCATCGATCTCCGTTCCCTGCAATGTTACGACGCACGGGAGCGGAGAACGGCGCCATATTCAAAAAAGTAAACAAACACATTACATACAGTACAATGTAATCTTACAGATTACAGTACTGTATGTAAAAAATACACACCCCCCTTGTCCCTAGTGGTCTGTCCAGTGCCCTACATGTCCTTTTATATAATAAAAAGTGTTCTTTCTCCCTGCAAACTGTAGATTGTCCATAGCAACCAAAAGTGTCCCTTTATGTCAAAAATGGTTTTAGATCAGCTAAAAAACAGCGATAATAAATTATAATCACTTGCAGAATTTAGCGATAGCGATTTGTGGGGAAATCCGTCATTAAAAAAAAAAATAATGACAGCGACAATTCTGCAACTGAGCAAATTTCAGTGATTTTGATTTCATTACATTATTGAATAATTTTTACTATAATTATATTATTATTTGTTATTATTATTTATAATTATTTATTATATTATAATTTATATATAAAAAAAAAAAAATGTCATACCCGGGATGCCTATTAGACTCTTGTTTGGTCAGATTTAAGTAAGTTATTCCTAAGAATTACAAGCCTACAGTATAAAACGCCAAATTCCTTGCAAATAATGGTACCGCTTTCAGCACCTAAAATCTGAAAGAATCATACCGCCAGGGAGGTTAATGCATAAGCATCTAAAATAGCTGAAGATTTTCTTTTACTAGAGTTCTTTTTTACCTTTCAAATATTCTTTGTCTTGACATCTAAGAATCATTGTGTGCTGTGAGCCCTTTTCCCTTTCCATTCTAAGTGCATGACCTCTTGATGCAGACTAGTCTGTCTGTGAGGGAGACTTCTCGTTATAACTCTTTACTGTGTTCTCCTCTGCTTCAGGGTATACAAATGCCTTTTGAAGATGAAATCAATAGCTTCAACAGGGTTGACATTGCAGGGTGGTGTTAAACAAGATGATTAATAATTTACATAGAGAAGCTGAATGAACAAGGGAACCCAAGTATATTGCCAAGAACTTGAAATTTACCCAAGAATCCTCAGATTTTTAGAAGGGTCAATTTGTATGCATAAACTACAAAGTGCAGAGGAAATGGAAAGGCACTTCCACTTCTAGACAATGTTAACTGGTTTCAAGCAGTAAGAGAAAAATAGTTCTGTGGAAAACATATAGATGGTTAGTCATAAGTGATTGGTGTTTGGGCTAGGCTCCCAGTATTAAAGCAATGTGGGACATGTTGGTACTTAATTTAAAGTGGACCTTTTATTAACCACTTTCTCATCCCGCCTAATGTCAAATGAGGTCCACAAGGGGGCTCTGCCATTCTGGGTGGACGTCATACGACATCCTTGGGTCTCCCGGCCACTAGGGAGCATGTGCATGCTGCGTCACGCGGGTGCCAAAGCGCGTGTCTGGCAGCCACGATGTCCACCTTGTACCGGCGATCGGCAGTTACAGAGCCAGGGACGTGGATCTCTGTGTGATCGCCCCCTAATGTTAACACCTTCCATGCCTGTCACAAAAAAGAAAACTAAAGATAGATATAGATATACACCCCAATGGAGCCCCATTGGGGTGCTTTGGTGAAATATCAGGGGTCTAAATAGACCCATGATGTCTCACTTTTGAGAAAGAGAAATGGACTGGGGACAAAGTATTTTGAAGGCATAGAATGTTTATTGGCTGGAAACCGATCTATTTTTCTATAATTGTGTCACAGATTACAATATTGTTATCCTTCTATTAGATGGGAAAACTATGGGCCAGATTCAGGTAGATGGGCGCATCTTTATTCCGGCGTAACGTTGCTCATTTACGTTACTCCGCCGAAACTTTAGGAGAAAGTACTGTATTCACAAAGCACTTGCTCCTAAAGTTGCGACGGGGTAGCGAAAATAGAAATTCAAATCCCGCGGCGAACGTACTGCGCATGCGCCAGCTGTCAATGTATCCCAGTGCGCATGCTCCAAATTATGACGGTGTTTTGGAAGTGAACGTCAATGACGTCAATCCCCATTCACGGACGAGTTACGCAAACGACGTAAAACTTTTTCAATTCAACGCGGTCACGACGGCCATACTTAATATAGGATGCACCTGCTTTTTGTTGCTTTATCTTTACGCCGGGAAAACCCTTACGTAAACGTCGTAAAGTGACTGCGTCAGGCCCGCGTACGTTCGTGAATTGCCGTATCTCGCTGATTTACATATTCTCGGCGTAAATCAGCGGGAAGGCCCCTAGCGGCCATTTTAAAATTGCAGTTCCGATACGACGGCGAAATACAATTACGCCGCTCGTATCCTAACTCAATCCCAGCGTATCTTGTTTTCTGAATACAGAAAACAGGTACGCCAGCGTAGGTTAGAAGTTACACGGCTTATCTAGAGATAAGCCGCGTAACTTCTACCTGAATCTGGCCCTATCTGATTATTATGTATGGCAAATGATGGAGTTACCATTTCTTTGGAATTCTGGCAATAACATTTCTTTAAAAAAAAAAAAAATTATGTATAGGCAAAAATTTTTTTACTGTCTAATCCAAATAAAAAACAAATTATTTTACCTTGTGCTCTGGGGATACGACAGGGAATGGGAGGACATCTCTACAAAGTTCTCCCTATGGACATGTCACTGGGACAGGTGTCTCCGATGGAGGATTTCCCACACCTTCTGTGAAGGGTAAAAATAATTTTTGGTTAGAGACACCCTTTAAATAAAAATGTGTGGATGCAAGGATTCAGGTTATGCCCCCCCTTTCATTCTAGTTACCTGAAATTACTCTACACATCCATTACATTTACATGACACCCTCTATGTGACCCATAGAGTTAGTGTAAGTTCTCTGCCAATCTCTGGAAATCACAGTTGCGTCTTCCAATGGGTTAAAGCTTGGCACTGCTCATGCATATTCATAGTACTATACTAACATAAAGGTCATTGTCTAAGAAAGCTACAAAGCACTTCATTATTACAGAATTCTTAAATTATAACATACTTAAAATCCACATGTAGTTGCCATGGTAACTAACCGAAACACATTTTTAACACAGCATGTCCTTCAGCCCCATGCAAAGCATCATTAAACCTATCTGTAAAAAAGGCAATGTACCTTATAATGTATTGCTCAGGGGAGAAAAAGTAGGGGGGTAGAAATAAGTTTAGAATGTGTTAAGGATTCTTTTTTTTCTTTTTAATCAGCAGCACAGTTCAAGAGTAATCTCAGCTAACTGCTTTGATATGAAGCTTCTGTTCTGTACAAACTATGGTATGGGGGGCTTTTCTTTCACGGTAACATACAGACGATCATGGGCTTGATCATGTTGAGGACCACTTGTCCTCTTTCTTAAAGTGACAAGGACCAAAAGCCTATTTACACAGTTATGGAAAGAAAATGATGATTCTATGGACACATCTCATGCTGCAACTATTGTTTTTTGGCAGTTGGCCCCTCCAGCTGGTAAAATGCCCACACAGCATCTGATTGAATGAAGAGAGAAAGACCGCCGCTCTAGATGAGTGCAATGAGCAATCAATGTCCTCCTCAGAGACCGTGGGTGCTGGCAATGCACAAGGCAGAGATCAATGGAAAAAATTCATGGACAGCCGCACACCAAAAACAACCTTAAAAGGTAGCCTTTATTGGTGCAAAAAGGATAAAAGCACTACAAAGCACTGCACAGCAAGCAGTGGGATATAAAAAGTTGACGCGTTTCGCACAGAGATTCAGTGCTTAGTCATTTTAGCTATGACTAAGCACTGAATCTCTGTACGAAACGCGTCAATTTTTAGATCTCACTGCTTGCTGTGTTGTGCTTTGTAGTGCTTTTATCCTTTTTGCACCAATAAAGGCTACCTTTTAGGGTTGATTTTGTCCATGAATTTTTTTTCATTGATCTCAGCATCTGATTGAATGCAGCTACTGTTTGGCCTGACAATTTTCTGCCTGTTTCCTATCAGCCATAGGGCATTGGGTAGGAGGGCGGTGACAGGGCCACTCACTGATCGATTTTACAGGGCCACCCACTCATCTCCCAACTCACTAAATCATTTTTAAATAATACACCCATTGAGCAAGTATGACAACAAGCATCTGTTAGCTAACTTATTACTGACTGACAGCCCAATCTGTTCCTAAATGGGTTGTATATACACCAAGTGCAACAGGTGCAGATAGCTGTGAAACCCACCTTTTGAGAGTATACCAGGCAATTGCAATGGGTTTTGAGCCTGCGAAAACCAATTTAACCACTAAAGCCACCGGACCATTTTGTTGCTAAATGACCGGGCCACTTTTTGCGATTCGGCACTGCGTCGCTTTAACTGACAATTGCGCGGTCGTGCGACGTGGCTCCCAAACAAAATTGACATCCTTTTTTTTCCCACAAGTAGAGTTTTTTATTTGGTGGTATTTGATCACCTCTGTGGTTTTTATTTTGTGCGCTATAAACAAAAATAGAGCGACAATTTTGAAAAAAAAAAACAATATTTTTTACTTTTTGCTATAATAAATATCCCCAAAAAATATATAAACAACATTTTTTTCCTTAGTATATGCCGATACGTATTCTTCTACATATTTTTGGTAAAAAAATAATTGCAATAAGCGTTTATTGATTGGTTTGCGCAAAAGTTATTGCGTCTACAAAATAGGGAATAGTTTTATGGCATTTTTATTATTATTTTTTTTACTAGTAATGGCAGCGATCAGCAATTTTTATTGTGACTGCGACATTATGGCAGACACATGAGACACTTTTGACACTATTTAAGGACCATTATAATTTTTACAGCGATCAGTGCTATAAAAAATCACTGATTACTGTTAAAATTACACTGGCAGTGAAGGAGTTAACCACTGGGTGCCACTGTAGGGGTTAAGGGTGCCCTAATGAATGTTTCTTACTGTAGGGGGGATGGACTGTGTGTGACATGACACTGATCTCCGCTCTGATTACACGGAGCGGAGATCAGTGTCATTGTCACTAGGCAGAGCGGGGAAATGCTTGTTTACATTAGCATCTTCCCGCTCTTTATCTCCGTGAGACGATCGTGGGTATCCCTATGGCGATTGAGTCCCACGGTCGGGTTCACGGAGCTTGCGGAGGGCACGTGCACGCGTGCACAATGGTGCTTCCTTAAAGGGGACTTATATATATGTCCTTCTGCCCAGGAGTGCCATTGTGTCGACGTATATGTGCATGCAGCGGTTGGGAAGCGGTTAACATATTGGAAACGCATAATCAGTCAGATAAGGTTGTCCGCAGAAACATGAAAAGATTACTTTGCAAAGTTCTATTTCAAAGCCAGATCTTCTAGGTGTCATCATATGCAGTATCTATGGATTAAATTAGATACAATTATTTTAGGTATCACTGTTGTTCATTAATCCAGTTTGAAAAAGATGTACTGAAATAAACTCCAGAAATGATGCATTGTACAGAAAATTGGGTCTCAGGTAGTAATAGTAAGACTCAACATGGGTCAATATTTGTCTTTATCAGGTTCGTGTGAACTTTGCCTGTCTGTCAATAATGATTAATCTTAGGAGCACTAATTACTTCTACCCCCAAATACCTTCTTAAAATGAAGTCGAACTAATTCCAGGCTAATAACTTTTTAAATCGTCTAGGAACTAATCAATATCTGCAGTATTGCTTCATTACGGTAGAAAAGACAAATTCTTGTTGACAATGTTATCTTGTGTCTATTGACTGATAGAGCAAACACCCATTAGCAGATAGATATATCTTTATTTACAACCTTCCAACAGAGAATAGGCAATACATATGTAAACTGGGGTACTTTAAGGCCTTGTACACACGATCGAATCTGTCTGCTGGAAACGGTCTGCTAGACCGTCCCAGCAGACAGATTCGATCGTGTGTACGGGCGAGCCGACGGATTTGGCCACCCGACAGATTTCAAAGCATGCTTTGAAATCTATCGTGTGGGAATCCGTCCGCCCGACATGTCTGCTGGTTAGTACACTTACCAGCAGACATGTCGTCTCGCACCGCCGCCGAATGGATTTGGCGCATGCGCGGAAGTGTTTTACTTCCTGGTGCGGTGACGTGGCGGCGTCAACGTCACCGCCACGTCACCGACACGTCAGCGCGCCGTCTGCTGGCGGGGATTTTGGTTTGCTCGTGTGTACACGCGAGCAAACCAAAATCCTATCAGACAGATTTGTTCAAATCGGTCGGTCCGACCGATTTGAACAAATAGATTGCCTCGTGTGTACGAGGCCTAAGACTACAATCATAGAATACCTTTGGGCTCATCTGTCTGAGCATCTAACTCTAATCATTAAAGCTTGAGTAGTGTGTTTTACTTTGCATGAGCGATGGCTGTTGGGTAGGAATAGTTCAGTACTCATAATGCTACGGGAGCTTTCCCTACTTTTCTCCTGCTCATGCTGTTGTGTCAATTGGCATGAATTGGCGTGAATTTTACTGGTATTGTAGCATATGTAGTTTTTGAAGGTGTCGTGTAATGAAGGGCACATTTATCTGCTCTTGCATCAAAAAGAAAGTGGGATGAAATTAAATTTTCTCAAATTTTTGCAGTTTTTTGATAGATTAGGGAAGGGTTGGAACCCCATTCATGTTTTTTTCCCACAACCATTTTTAATGGTCTAGAAAAAACAAAGTTTTTTTCAACCCGATTATTGTTAAGCCGGCCTTGCCTACACACGATCGTAAAAACAAAATGCTATAGCAAAGCGCGGAGACTAGGGATGAGCCGAACACCCCTCGCACGAACATTTAGAACCCCATTGAAGTCTATGGGACTCGAACGTTCGAATTCAAAAACGATCATTTTAAGGACAAATATTCAAGTTATTGTTAGAAAACGTCTTTCAGAACCCGGGTTTTGCCCCAGGGAACATGTATCAATGGGAAAAAAGTCTTAAAAACGGTCGTTTTTTCAGGAGCAGTAGTATCAATGGAAAAAAAGTTTTAAAAAATTCGACGAATGATCGAACGGACGATGTTCGAGTTGAACATACGTTCGTTTCGAACGCGAAGCTCATCCCTAGCGGTGACGTACATCACGCACGACGGCACTATAAAGGGGAAGTTCCGTTCGGATTGGGGCCACCCTTGGGGCTGCTTTTGCTGATGTCGTGTTAGTAAAATTTGGTGAGAGACAATTCGTGCTTTTCAGTCTTCGTGCTTTTCAGTCTGTTACAGCGTGACAAATGTGCTATCTCCATTACGAACGCTCGTTTTACCAGAACGAGCGCTCCCGTCTCATAACTTGCCTCTGAGCATGCACGTTTTTTTCACGTCGTTAAAGTCCACACACGACTATTTTTTACGATGTTAAAAACTACAACGTTAAAAATGACGTGAACATTTAGAGCATGTTCTAAATTTTTAATGGCCATTTTTTACGTTGTGAAAAATGCTCTGAAACCCACACACAATCGTTTTTAATGACATTTAAAAAAAATACGTATCAATACTTTTTAGTATTCCCCTATGTTCTTCCCTTGGCAGCTACATAAAAAGGTTATATTGGGAGGTATGGGAACGTGCAGAGGAGCTGAGCCAGCACAGACAGTAATTAGAAACTTCCCAAAGAGGAGAGGGCTGCCAGGAGGGAGTGGTCTGTGCTAAGGAAATAAATGTTCTAAAGTAGTCAAATGTGATAGCAAGTTTGATTTTTCCTGATATTTCTGTTTTTACTTGCACTTTTTTCAGTTGGCTACAGTGAGGGAGATTTACTAAGATTGGAACACTCAGAATCTAGAGCAACTGTGCATGGTAGCCAATCAGCTTCTAACTTCACCTTGTTTGATAAATAATTGACAATCAAACCTGGAAGCTGATTGGTTTCTATGCAGAGCTGCACCAAATTTGGCACGCTCCATTTTTAGTAAATCGCCTCCCGTGTCTTTTTAAACATTTCCCACTCTTTCTTAAAGAGGAGCTCCCCCAAAAAATAAAAAGTCAGCAGCTACAAATACAATAGCTGCTGACTCTTAATATTAAGGCATTTACCTGTCCAGGAATCTAGCGGCGTCCTCACCTGAGCTATTGGGTGCTGGCGTCGCCATCTTGACTAAGGGAAACAAGCAGTTAAGCTTTATGCATGGGCCGATTGCGGGGGAGAAGGGCAGGTCGAACTTCTGGCTCAGTTTGCTGTGGAGAACTGAGCTGGAAGTGGGAGCAGGTACCTTTTAAAACTAGGTACATGCTCCCTCCTCCTCCCCAAAAGATGCCAAATGTGGCAGTGGAGAGGGGGAGACAAGCAGAGCTCCCCCTTCTGGGTGGAGCTCCATTTTCATGAGACACTATCACCTACCAATCAGGCCAGAGCAACAGTCAGTCCCCCCACTTATCCATGCTCGCTCACTGCCTGATGTAGACGCCTGTACTGAGAAAGATGTAGTTTCATATGGTGTTGGAGCAGAACTGTGTAGATGACATCACCATCCCCACTCCCACTCCCCATGGGAAAAGTGATAGTATTTATTAAGAAAAAAAAAATCTCGGTTGGAATTTCAGTTTAAAGTGTTATTTTGTTAGGAAATGTCAACTGCTCTTCGTTATTATTATGCTTTTTAAATTAGACTGATGTTTCCACGTTGGGTTTTGATGTGTAAAACTATGAGCTGTTGTTGTTACTATGACTAAAGACAGACACATCTGTGTGCTGGTGTAAGCACAGTTGGCATTAACACAGGCTAGTATTTGTGTTTTGTATATAAACTGGATAATGGTTTTAACCTTAAGCTGTAGAGACCTCAGTGTAGATTATATCACCAAAATCTGCTGAAGTTGGTACAATCAATATACATGTGTCAGTCCTTAACAAAACAGAACCATTATGCTGTTATCAATCAAAAGTTGATGATAGGGTCAACAATAAAATGATTTTCTAATGACTTGTCTGTGATTTCATATATAACAAATTATTCCTCTGTCTGAATTCCTGAGCTTAAACATTAATAAGGTACAAGAACTTTTTTAATTATTAAACAAAGCTAGTTAGACCATTATGTGATTGCCACTGTCTTGTCCATTCTTCAAATATTTTCCTCTACCTGATAAAGACTAATATTGGACTTTTGTTGAGTCTCATCTAAGTCTACGAGGTTTAAATGGTGAACTTATGAAATGAAAGAAACATTAACCTATCAAAATAAGACTGTATATCCTGACGACACATGAAAGCAATTACTATTAAGCCAGCTGTTTTGGGATCAAAACATTAATTGTAAATGTAATAGGGGTCAGTGACATAATTTGTACCTCCATTATTTTACCAGGCCAGAGAAATTTGATAGTGTATATCATTTTAGTTTACAACTGTTGCCAACATGCCTTAGCAATATAAGAGATCTGAGCATTGGTGGTAAGAAAAGTGTAGTATAGTTTTTACAGATTGAAGATTCAAATACCACATGCAAAAGACCAACAGTATTGTTTACACATCTCAAAGCATTTCTAAACCCAAGAAAAAATATTGTAGCTTACCTGTCCTTAGATGAAGTGGCTGCATGGGTGTTTTTTTCCCCATGTCTTTATGGATCTTGGTTTGTGCTCTAGTCTAAATCATTTGGTGGAGGGGGGTTTATGTTGTGGGGTTGTTTATCAGGGTTTGGGCTAGGCCCCTTGGTTCCAGTGAAGGGAACTCTTAAAGAGGAAGTAAACCCTGATGGGTTTTACTTCCTCTTTATTTCCCTGCAAAAGTAAAGCATAATGGGCTATTATGCATCACATAGTAGCCCATTGTAACAAGACCCCTGTTCGCTCGGTTCCACTCTCCCGACACTCCTCTGCTGCTATTGAATCAGATTGCAGATCGCAACGTCTGATGGTTCGTCATCCAAGGCTCCAGGATCTGAACTACAGCTATGTGCCGTTCGAAATCCATTAGAACAAACACCAGGCAGGCTGTATGTAAGTTCAAACAGGAAACTCATTTATTGGAAGCATACAACACACTTTTATACAGAAGTTGAAACATCCCACCACCAACAACGGCTTTCCTATTGGTCAATTGTAAAGTACATAGTAGTTCTCCATTAGGTCCTCTTAGCCATGCAAATGAGGACTTGAAACAGGGTCAGCAGGGATTGATCCCCTATCTCGGCCCAGTTTACCAGCCCGACCCAATCCTCCTACCAGACCTAAGTGCTATACCTGTAACCAAACCGGTCATCTGCAGCGATATTGCCCTACCCGATCCATGAGGTACCGAGAGACTGCTCATCCATCCAGACCCTCAGCCCGACACAAACCTCCTACCAGACCTAAGTGCTATAACTGTAACCAAACTGGTCATCTGCAGCGATATGGCCCTACCCGATCCACAAGGTACCGAGGGACTGCTCATCCATTCAGACCAGCGGCTCATCGCTTCCAGAATGAGCCCAACCATCGAGATGTTCAGAAAGAGTGCGGCAAACTTTTTGACGCTGATCCTGTCCAAGCTGCTGCCGGAGATAATGGCAGCACCATCGTCAGGCAGTATGGGTTAATGGACAGCCGGCCCAGGGACTCCGCGATTCTGGGGCTATGATTACCCTCATCCAGCCTCACATGATTCCCCAGTCGGCCCGGACCGGCCAGACTGTTGCAGTCAGGGTAGCAGGGGGCAAGGTGCTATGTTGATCCACCGCCCAAGTCCTTTTGGATTGGGGCTCAGGGGAGTGACAAGTGCGAGTGGCATTACTACGCGAGTTACCTGCAGAAGTACTTTTGGGGAATGATTTGGGGCATTTAACTTCCTCATATGCCCCGGAGGGCCACCATGGCTGTGACCACCCGATGTATTCCCTGTAGGTAAAAGTGGTTGTACTTTTACACTTTAACCACTTTAAGGAGTCAGCATACCAAGACATTTTAGACAATTTAATGCTCCCAACTTTGTGGGAACAGTTTGAAGATGGCCCCTACCTGTTCCAACATGACTGCGCACCAGTGCACAAATCAAGGTCCATAAAGACATGGATGAGCAAGTTTGGGGTGAAGGAACTTGAGTGGCCTGCACACCCAATAGAACATCTTTGGGATGAATTAGAGCGGAGACTGAGAGCCAGGTCTTCTCTCCAACATCAATGCCTGACCTCGCAAATGCGCTTCTGTAAGAAAGTTTAAACATTCCCATAGACACACTCCTAAACCTTATGGACAGCGTTCCCAGAACTTAATATTGAACCCTATGGACTAAGACTGGGATGCCATTTAAGTTCATCTGCATGTAAAAACAGGCGTCCCTAAACTTTTAGTAATATCGTGTAGTTAGATAACTGATCTTTTGTTAAAACAAGTGAATGATTTGTCTATATATGGCAAGCATTAAAATGTGTCTACATCCATAAGGACAATTTCCACATTTGACCCTTTAAGGGCCAGTTCAAATTGGAATTGCACCATTCATGTGCGTTCCCTAGAAGTTGCGATTTTCAACTCAGTCATTTGAATGGGCTAAAATTGCACCAGACCACACAAGTAGTGCATCAGTATTTTTTGAAAAACACAATCTGTCGCCTGCAAACGCAGTGCGTTTGGGATGCTGTCACCAGTGTATTGACACCTGCTGCAGATCAGAAAGGCAGTGTGTTTTAATCGTGGTGTGGGAAAAGTGAATGGAACGTGCCTTTCCAACACTGTGTTCTGGTGTGAACCACCCTTAAATTATCCTATAGGAAAATTGGCTCCACCAATGGCTGGCAAAGCCAAGACAATTTCAAACCCCAGTCTTCTCTCAATGCTGCTAAACTATGGGCTCAGAGTCTAGAATTCCTGATTCTAGACTCTGGTCACAAGGTTTTGCAGCATTAAAAATGACTGGGGTTGGATTTTTTTTTTTTTCTTCCACTAGTTCACAGTAGCTGGATCCTTGGCAAATACGGACCATTTTACAATTCCAATATTGCTTCAGAGATTTTGTTAGTCGGTCATTGGTGAAGCCCATTTCTTAATAGGATAATTTAACCATCTTTGTTTACGTTTGTCTACTGTGGTCTTCCCCCTGCCCGCCCTATGTATGTCACAGAGCCTGCCAATTGAGTTCCCCACTCTCAACCACATTTGCAAATTGGAGTTACCACTGTAATTTTTCTCTATGAATCCTGAAAAGCAAAACGTGAGCTGCATTGACCCGTGGGGACTTTCTACATGATTTCTATAATTTCTATGGAATACTGTATGAATGTATATAGAATTTAAAAGTTTGTTAAAATGACACGTTACTGTGAGAGATATGTTGCAGCTGATACTCATTATTATTGCATATAGACCATGTATTTATGACCTGCTGGCCACTATGTAGTTTTACCATAATTATCTAGAATAATAAAATGTGTATATGATTTTATATATATCTGTCTGTGTCCGCTTTTCTTCCAGGCCACTACATAAAAGCCTTTCAGGGGGAAAGGGGGAGCAGATACCCGTCTAATGCAAACTGAGCATGTGCAGCCTGACTCCTAATGCTCTGTTCTATCACGAGAAGGGTTGGAGTCAAACAAGAGTAGGATCAGAGAAAACAGGATCACTCAGCCTTGATACACAATACAGAGGATTAACCCCTTCCACAGTGAGTATAACAAGCATGCTTTACTGCATATACAGACTGATTTTACTGTTGTGGGTTTAGTAACACTTTAATATCTGTAATTGACTCCTATGTGACCACATTATGGGATGGCTAATCTGATGTGAACACTGTGGGGTTGATTAACTAAAACCGAAGAGTGCAAAATCTGATGCAGCTGTGCATGTTAGATGTTAGCCAATCAGCTTCTATCTTCAGCTTCTTCAATTAAGCTTTGACGGAAAAAAAAAACTGAAGGCTGATTGGTTTCTATGCAAAGCTACACCAGATTTTGCACTCTCCATTTCTAGTAAATCAACCTCTGTATGTCTGTTCAACCGCTCCTTCTAGGTAGACATACAACCAATAGTCAACTTTAATGCTATAAAATGTTTAGTGCATATCAAAATAGAGTCCGTGTCAAATCTTTACTTAGTTCCACATATGTTCTCAAATAGTTATTTTTCTTAATTGTTGTTAAACCTTTTATGGCATCTGCTCTGATCTCATTTGGATTTGCAGATCCATGATGGAGAGCAAAAGGTCATAATTATATCTTTGCTTAGCAATTAAAAGCATTTCTGACCAGTTCCGCTCATTAATTCCACTAACAAGCTTGTCCACAGTTCCTTCTGGAATGCTTATCGTGGAGAGAACAGATGACTACTGTGGACTGATCGCAATGTTTAAAGCATATCTAAACCTAAGAACAAAAATGTAATTCATTACAGCTTACCAGTCTTAGGTGTGGTGACTGCCTTTTTTCAGACTTTGTTTTTTTTTATTTTAAGTGGTGATCACCAGTCTGAGGATGACAATGCTCCCCCACTGTACTTTATTATGAAACAGTTTTTCACCCTAGGAGTAGAATTGTATTAGGACTACAGATCGCCTCTAGGGATGGGTGAACGTTTCGGTCCGAACATCAGTTTGGGCCGAACATTT
This sequence comes from Rana kukunoris, assembly GCA_029574335.1. NCBI lineage: Eukaryota > Metazoa > Chordata > Amphibia > Anura > Ranidae > Rana > Rana kukunoris. Next base: position 140,639,019 of record CM056052.1, read on the forward strand.
GTTTGTTTTCCCTGTTTTGCAAACGCCTGAGTTCACCGGGTGTTTTACCCCTGACAAAAGCTGCACAGGAATTTGGAATCTGTCCCCAGATCCTGCCCTCCCATGTGAATGAGTATCGGGTACATAGTACTCCTACCCATTCATCAAAAAAGTGTCAAAAAGTAATAAACACAATAGACAGTTTTTGATAAATCCTTTATTAAAAAATAAATAAAAAATAAATAAAAAATAAATAAATAATGTCTCTCGATGTAAATCCATCATCAATCTCTGTCTTATACAGGTAAGGGGTGGGGCCACCTACCTACATCACCCAGGGGCCCCGCCCCCCATGTGACATCACACGCCTATGTATGTGATGTCAGAATGGGTAAGGGCCACCAGTTGACATTGCTAGGTGGCCCCGCCCCTTACCTATATAAGAAATATTAAAGCAGAGAGGAGGCATTTGGCGGGAGGCGGGCAGCGTGATTGACAATAGATTTACATCGAGGGACACTATTTTTCGATTTTTTCGTTTTTAATAAAGGATTTGTCAAAAACTGTCTATTGCGTTTATTACTTTTTGCCACTTTTTTGGCAAATGAGGTACTATGTACCCAATTTTCATTCATATGGGGGACTGAGATCTGGGGGCCCCTTTGTTAAAGGGGGCATACAAATTCTGATTAACGCTAACCGATAAGCCTCCCGCCCGCAGACCTGACAAAAACCACAGCGTCCTTCCTCAAAGCACCTCCCACATGTTGAGTGCATGTGGTCTTGTATTGTACAGGGGGGCACACGCTTACCCTCCCTTTCCTGACCTGCCAGGCTGCATGCCCGGATAAGGGTCTGGTATGGATTTTGGGGGATCCCTAGTCTTTTTTTATCTTGGCATGGGGTTCCCCTTCAAATCCATTCTAGACCCTAAAGCTCATTGTTTGTCTTTGGGTACCGGCAATTGTAACCACGATGCATTTTTAATGGGATTTTACGCTTTTTTTCTTTAGAAATTTCATTTTTACTGCAGCATGTTTTATGCATGCTGCAAATGTGCTACTTTGCAGACACATTAGGGGAACCCCCACAGGCACTATATTTAAAGGATTTTTTTTATTTTTATTGTTGCACTTTAGGCATAATTAAAATCACTGCTTCTGCAAAAAAAAATAAAAAAATTATGATACATGTCCCCCAGGGCAGTACCCAGACCCAAATACTTGCATATAAGCCTTTAAAGTGACCATGTTTGATTTTTCCATTTCGGTTCCCATAGACTTTAAAGCCTCGTACACACGATCAGTCCATCCGAGACTGAGAACGGCCTGAAGGACAGTTGTCTTAGGTTAACTGATGAAGCTATAAAAGGTGTGGTATCTCGCGCCAATAAAAATTAATGTGACAACAACATATAATTATAGTGAATAAGCAGCTCCCCTAAGATAGAGACCTCATCAAAGGTCTGAACTGAACAGTAACTGAACTGATGAAGCTGCCTGATGGTCTGATGTGCCTACACATCATCAGTTAAAAAAACGATCGTATAAGAACGCGGTGATGTAAAACACAACGACGTGCTGAAAAAAATGAAGTTTAATGCTTCCAAGCATGCGTCGACTTGATTCTGAGAATGCGCAAGTTTTTAACCGGTGGTCGTGTCTACTAAAGATCGGTTTTGACCTATCGGTTACGAGTCCATGGGTTATTTTAAAGCAAGTTGTTTTTTTTTTAACCTAAGGTTAAATAACCTATTGGGCCTACACACGATCGGTTTTGACTGATGAAAACGGTCCATCAGACTGTTGTCCTCTGGCTAACCTATTGTGTGTACGAGGCCTAAAGGGGTTTGCCGTTGGGGTTAGAACATTTCCCCTGTTTGGAAGTTCTGCGAACCGAATGGGGGGGGGGGGGGGTGCTCTGCCCATCCTTAATGGCCTCCTTCTCTCCTCATTTAAATAACATAGGGGCAAGGTTTTATGTAGCTCATAGAGAGACAACTGAGAACAATGCTCACTGCTAACAGTGAACATGGGCAGAAAGCACAAGGGCTTGTGTGTACACTGGATTCTTGGCAGGATCAATAGTCTTTGCTTTTGTTCTGTGCCTGCAGCATTGCTTACGAAGAAAAATGGAATTGCCCATATGTTATTGCATTTTATATAATATGTTTGATTTTGCACAGAATTTCAAAATAGACTCAAATATATTTAATGTCAAGTTAAAACTGTTTTTTTTTTACCATAACATACAGTCCATGTTAAAGCATTTGTTACCGTAAAAAAAAAAAGAAAAATGATCCTGTTCTTTTAAAGCATGCATAACAGCACAGTGCTTGTGCTGAGTCATTTGGCCCATTCCATCAACTAAAATACCTGGCTGATTCTGCCTGGTTCTGCCCTCCCCCTGTGAACTGACCACAGTTTATCATGGCTGCTGAGCCCTGACGACGTGGTCAGTTTATGTTCCTCCATCATCCGCAGCTATCTGCAGCTCTCCTCTGTCCTCCTCTCCCCCTCCCTGTCTGTCTGCTCCTACCATTGCCCACCCCTCCGCTCCTGTTGCTAAGAATACTTTTGAATTTCCATACAATCCTCTGTGTTTGGTAACGATAGGTGTCCATTGTCTGTGCTTTGTTAAAAAATACAGTTCTATACCTTATTTCAGAGCACCGCTTGGTACTCATGTGATCGGCTGCCTCTCCCCACCTCTCCTCCCGACTGACGTCAGCGAGGGATTCTTGGCGCCTTCCACTGTAGCTGTCAGAACGACTGAAGGGAAAGGCGGCTGGGCGCTATGATTTTTTTTTATAAATAACATGCACATATCATTATAAAACAAAGTATCAAAAAAATAACCACTAGAAAACTGATTAAAAAATGATAAAACAGCGCATAAAAAAGTCCAATGTAGATAAAGATGTTAAATGAAGTCCATAGATAAGTAAGTATAGGCAAAGTTGAAATAGCGTGAGGAATGCTTGGGAACAAATGGTAGTGTACCCTCCACCGATTTCCAATCTCCACCAAAACGTGAGGCACACTCCCCCGCAGGGGTTCAAACTCACCAGAAACACAAAAGACCAAGCCTTGTATATAAATAAATCCTCCTGATCAGACCTCCAACATCATTCACGGGGCAGCAGGGGTTAATTTGTAGAGCTCCAATATATATGGATCATAAAGAAAACAGAAGCACCAAATAGTGTAATACTGTTTTAATTATTCAAAAAGAACCCGTATAACATCGCCCCGCATCTTATCTACGTACATTAAAACATTAGTAAATGAACATAAAGAGTAAAGTTCACCGCTCTCCTCCGCACACTGGGGGTCGCGCTTATCCCGCAGTCACGCTGCTGAAGACGCCTATCTTGATAGCGAGGATACAGCGGTGGAACGCACTCTGTGTATTTCCTGGATACGCAGTCGTAGCCACGCCCAGCCTTTCTATATGCACATATCATTACCAACGAGAGAGGATTGTATGACTACAGCACAGTGGCTTAACAACCACTTTAAGTCACTGAACCATGTTACGATGAGACTCATTTTAGTAGTATGTTTTCTAAAAAGGGAAAGAGTGTTAGAATTAGAACATACTGTATTTATTGGCGTATAACACTCACTTTTTTACCCTGAAAATAGAAGGTGGCGTGTTATACGCAGGGGGTTGTATAAAAAATGTTTTCTGAAACGTCCCTCTTAAAGTTAGGGTGCGTGTTATACGCCGATAAATACAGTAATATGGAGAGTAGACATTAATCATTCACATGTGTTATTACCTTGCATTTATAAACAACCATAGGCATAAGACAAATATCACCATATCTGGATTCGATAATAATTGCTTTAAGACTATTTAAACACAACGGGCTAGATTCACAAAGACTTACGACGGGCGTATCAAGAGATACATCGTCGTAAGTCCTAATCTCAGCCGGTCCAAATTTAAGTGTATGCTCATAATGAGATACGCTTAAATGTTGCTAAGATACGAGCGGCGTAAGGCACTTACACCGTCGTATCTTAGATGCATATTTACGCTGGCCGCTAGGTGGCGTTCCCGTTGTAAAATATGCAAATGAGAAAATACGCCGATTCCCGAACGAACGACAGGCCGGCGTATCTGTTTACGTAGTTTACGTAAGACTTACGCCCGACGTAACGTTACCCCTGCTATAGTGAGGCGCAGCCAATGTTGAGTATGGACGTCGGGACAGACGTAATTTACGTCGTTTGCGTAAGTCGATTCACAATGGAGCTGTGCGTTAGTTACGCTCACGTCGCCTTCATTGACAATTAGCGACGTCATTTGGAGCATGCGCACTGGGATTCAGTCACGGGTGGCGCATGCGCAGTTCGTTCGGTGGGGGGACGCACTTGATTTAAATACTACACGCCCCCTACCCGCCGAATTTGAATTCTGCCAGGTCATTTACGCTACGCCGCCTCAACTTTACAGGCAAGTGCTTTGTGAATAAAGCACTTGACTGAAAAAGTTGCGGCGGCGTAACGTAAATGACATACGTTACGCCCACACAAAGATAAGACGGGCTACGTGAATCTAGCCCAATATTTCTAATTTGTTTTATTTTTCCTAGAGCATGAACTATATAAACATAAACTATACTTTATATAGATATAAAATGATGTTGGAGATTAAGCATAGGCATTTACACATAAGTGATATAAACTGCAGCTAGACTGCTAATTCAAAAATGCATTTAGACAAAATAAAATAGTAAGTTTCTGGAATACATGCATATTTCCCCATGTTTTATCCCTTTAAAACAACACTTCAAGATAAACAAAAAAGGTTTCTTCTGTATGTATTTTAACTGCTTCAATAAAAAAGTAATTCTTCTCCTTCATGATGTGCACTGATAGGCTGCACTGATGGGGAAGCACTGATGGGTACTGATGAGATGGCAATGATGAAGTGGCCCTAATGGGCGCTGATAGGCAGCCCTGATATTCAGCACTGATAAGCACTGATAGGCAGCACAGATAGGCGGCACTGATGGGAACTGATGGAAAGCACTGATAGACAGCACTGACAGCCATCACTGATTGGCATCACTGCTGGGCACTGACTGGCATTACTGCTAAGCACTATTGGAGCTACACTGATAATTGGGGCCCTGTTAATTAGTGTCCTGATTATCTCTGCAGGTCTCCCCTGTGAGGAAATGCAGCTGATCAGCTCTCCTATATTCACACGTTGTCAGTGTGATTGAACACAGCTGATCACATGGGTTAAGAGCCTCGTCACCGCATCTTTATTGGGATTGGGAATGTGCTGTGTCCCAGGGACACAGCGCTCTACCCATCACTGCACTGCATGCCTCCATAGGTACACAAGCATGGTGAGACTGGGAAGGTGTCAAATGGTGTCATCGCAGAATGGGAGAGCCTCACAGCAGCTGTCATTTGTCTATACCAGTGATGGCGAACCTTGGCACCCCAGATGTTTTGGAACTACATTTCCCATGATGCTCAACTACATTCCAGAGAGCATAAGCATAATGGGAAATGGAGTTCCAAAACATCTGGGGTGCCAAGGTTTGCCAACACTGGTCTATACAGTGGGCAGTAGGTTGTTAACTTGAATTGTGTATTTCTTCCAGATCTGTGCAGTAATCCAGTGTAAAACATTGCCTTTGTGCAGGAGTTTTCTGTAATAAAGACTGGCCACTACTTCTTTCTCTCTCTTTGTGCAAGGTGATTGGTCTTTATACTACCCTAGCCTGTTCAGATACTGCCCTAGCCTGTCTATATATTATCCTAGCCTTCCCATATACTACCCCAGCCTATCTATATACTAACCTAGCCTGTCCATACAGTACAATACGCTAGCCTGTCCATATACTACCCTAGCCTATCCATACAGTATACTTCCCTTGCCTGTCCATATACTACCCTATCCTGCCCCTATAATGCCCTAGCCCACCCCTATACTGCCATAGCCTGTTCATATACTACCCTAGCCTGTCTATATACTACCCCAGCCTGCCTCTATACAACCCTAGCCTGTCTATATACTACCCCAGCCTGCCCCTATACTACCCTAGCCTGTCTATATAGTACCATAGTCTGCCCATATACTACCCTAGCCTGTCTATATACTACCCTGTCCTGTCCCTATACTACTCGAGCCTGTCCCTTGGAATTGAACATAATGGTATGTCATATAATTTTGCATATAGACAAGGTGCTGTTGCATTTAAATCTGACTTCCTGATAAATGTAATTTTACTTTTAATTATCATGATATAAAATAATAGATGTGGGGGATTTTTGGTGGGCATGATTTATTTTTTTGGTGGGGGGGCAGCATTTCATCCTTGGATGCAGGCAGCACAATGTCTTGGGTCAGCCCTGCTTGGAAGCAACCATGGCCCCTCCATAGATATAGTGAAGGTGTGTTATTCAAAGTATTACTAGGTAAAACTAAAGAGAAAAAAAAGCCTGTTAAAAGAAACGTAATGCAGTTTTGTCATCTAAGGACTATTTTGGGGTTTAGATATGCTTTAAATACAATGATAGCGTACTAAACCCTTGCCAGTTTTTGAGGAATTGTTTATACAGGGGTTGAAAGTTAGGAGTTAAGGCAGCAGTCTGAAATCCTGCCTCTGGAGGCAGAATGTGGCAATTGAGATCTCAGCCTTGCCCTATGTAGAGATTTTTAATCTTGGAAGTCAACAATCTGGGTACCAGGAGACTGAGAATCATTGAAACAAAATATGGAAAAAAACACCATACAAACAGGGATGAAAAAGGTTTAAAATATATTACCCATTACAGAGGCAAGGATTCTTTAAATTATGGTTAGGGCATTTAGAGACTTTTAAGTATTATTTTAATAAAAGAAAAGAAAAAACGATACAAGAATTTTTTACAGAAAAATATATTATTTAACAGTAAAAGGAATGAGATTAAAAGTTAGAAAAATTCTCTTGGATTTTGCACTCTGTGAGGAGTCCAATTGGAGTAGGGAGTAGCCTGATCTGGTGTATCAGAGAACTATATGTCCCATGAGGCATTATAAAACTCTGACATTCACAAACATGACTAGGCATGATGGGAATTGTAGTTCCTGAACAACTAGTGGGCCATAGTTTGGATACCTCTGCATTAGACCCTGTAGAGAAATTTTCACGATGTGGCTTAATCAGAAGTCTTTTGAGGCAGTTAGAGTAGGGAGTAGTCCGATCTGGTGTATCAGAGTCAGGGATCTCCAAACTACGGTGCTCCAGCTGTTGCAGGACTATACATCCCATGAAGCATTATAAAACTATGACATTCACAGACAGGACTGGGCATGATTGGAATTGTAGTTTCTGAACAACTGGAGGGCCATAGTTTGAAGACCCCTGCATTAGACCCTGTAGAGAAATTTTACGATGTGGCTTAATCAGAAGTCTTTTGAGGCAGTGCAGACCCAGGCTAGTATTGCGTATTCAACCTGATCTGCGGAGTTGGTTGCTTTGAAGTGTGGAGGTGTTTGGTGTTGTCTGTGGCTTTAACAGTTGACATCTCTTGCTGCAGCACAGACATCGGATTTAAATTGAAATATTTTCTCGCAAGACTTGTGAATTTCTCAGCGATGAGAGTGGCACTGTGCTCAGTACGAATTTTCATTCTCATCACTCAAAGTTTGGAGTTCATCAGACCTCATTTTTGTCACAGTAGGTACCAGTCAGTGATACAAGAGATATTATATCATTTGAAACATCATAGTTTCCTTCCTATGTCCAAAAATGGTAAAGGAGAATCAGATTCGAACTGACAGAAGAAAACTGGAAAGTAAGATACAGTACAAGGTAGCACTAAAACCTAAGGATGCCCAATTCTGTATCTGGCGATGGTACCAAACTCCTCTGAGATTAAATGCTAAATACTCAGAGAAACAGAGATCTACTATACTTTACATAAAAGGCATTAACCCTTTTGAGAAGCAATATTTTTTTTTTTTATGAAGTCAGTAAATATGAATTACTTTTACAGCTGAGCTATGATTAGTGGTATTTAATTGTTTGTTAGAAAGATGTCCAGTGTTATGGCGCGTACACACGATCTGAAATTCCGACAAGAAAAGTCCGATGTGAGCCTTTGGTCGGAAATTCTGACCTGTGTATGCTCCATCGGACTTTTGCTGTCGGAATTTACGCCAACAAAAGATTGAGAGCAGGTTCTTTATTTTTCCGAAGGAAAAAGTTCCTATCGGAAAATTCACTCGTCTGTATGCAATTCCGACCCGCAAATAAACATGCATGCTCAGAATCAAGCAGACGAGCTGAACTGTCTATTGAACTTCATTGATCTCGGCTCGTCATACGTCTTGTACGTCACCGCGTTCTTGACGATCGGGATTTCTGACAAGATTTGTGTGACCGTGTGTGTGCAACACAAGTTTGAGCCAACATTCTGTCAGAAAAAATCCACGGTTTTCTTGTCGGAATTTCCTAACGTGTGTACGCGGCATTAGAGAAAAATTGGTCATAGTATTTCTCCTTTTTTTTTCTTTTTTTTTATATTCTCTTTTTATTGTTATACATTGTTTCGAAAAATCCATTACACATATTTAATCACCAACTTCAAAACATTTCACGTAAGAATTCTAATGCCCTTCTCTCTCCTAAAAATAGGACCAATTTTCTCTTTCAAATCTGTTACAAAATCATGACCACTCCTCTTAGTATTGGGTAATCCGCTGTCTTAGGCCTCTTCCACATGAGCTCCCGCCGGGTCAGCAGGAGATCTCTCCACTGATCTCCGCTGAGCTGGCGCATGACAAGTCCCTCTCTGCTCACTGAGCGGGGAGGGGCTTGTGCAGCACCCCTGTCTCCTATAGAGAGCTCTGATGAATACGGACAGCATTTCTGTTTTCATCATATCTCACTCGACCTGATCCGCCATGATCGGATGGGGACATATCACCATCCATCTGATTTTGGCGGATCAGATCGGGGCAGATGTCAGTGGACATGTTTCCGCTGACATCCGACGCTCCATAGGACTGCATGGAGCGGCCATTCAGGTCCCCGGACAAAACTGACAGGCGGACCTGAACGATCCGATCATGTGAAAGGGGCCTAAAACCTCATCTATCGGCAACCTCAGACCTCAAACGTATCCATATACCTATTAATGAAATTAAAGGTGTATTATATTAAATAGTTTTATTGCATTTTTATAAAAAAACATTTTTTACTACTAATGGCGGCGATCAGCATTTTTATGGTGGACACATCGGACAATTTTGACACATTTTTGGGACCATTGTCATTTTCACAGCAAAAAATGCATTAAAAATGCATTGTTTACTGTGAAAATGACCATTGCAGATGGGAGTTAACCACTAGGGGGCACTGAAGGGGTTAAGTGTGACCTCATCTGTGTTTCTAATCGTAGGGGGGCGGGGCTGGATGTGTGATGTCATTGATCATGTTTCCCTATATAAGTTCCCTATATTAGTTTATGTTTACATACAGCTCTCCCCGTTCTTCAGCTCCGGGGACCGATCGCGGGACTCCAGCGGCGATCGGGTCCACATGTCCTGTGCTCGCTACCCACGGCTGGGCACTTAAATAGGACATACAAGTACGTGCTTGTGCCCAGCTGTGCTAGTCTGATGACGTATATCTGCAGGAGGCGGTCCTTAAGTGGTTAAAGTGGTTGGATAGTCAAATTTTTCACTTTGACCTACAGGTAAGCCCAGGGGAGGGCTGGCAGCCTTAAGGCTGGGGGGTAAGTTCAGTCAATTGGCCCATTGAACCACCAAATCAGCTCACCATCCATGGCCCATCTGTTTTTTTTAATGCAGCCTTACCAGTGCAGCCAACAATGCAGCCTGATTACTGAGGCAGGTTACATGGGGGGTCAGCTATGGGTGTCAGGGTCTCTCACCACAGTGATCTCAGCAGGTCCTTGCACGCCACAGGCTCCTGGTCCTGGGGTCAAGTTGCACCCAGCCCTGCGTCCCGACTCCCTGGCACACCCTGCTTCCAAGAATCCGGTCTCCGGGAGTTGTAGTTTCCTCTGCGCTGCTCTGTTTTCGACCCACCGGGAGCTTGAGCGTGGACTACAACTCCCAGAATGCAACAGCTAGTGGTCGGCCGCCGTGGCCATGCCCTCAGCCCAACTTCCTGGAATAAAAAAGAAAATGGTATCGGGCAGCGGCTGCCGGCCACAAGTCAGGGTGGCCTAGGAGGCAATTTCCAACCTGCCCCCCGGCCCAGCCCTCCCCTGGGTAAGCCTATAATTAGGCTTAAGCCCTGTACACACGGGCAAAAATCTCATCAGGAAAAAAATTTAGTTTTCCCAGACGAGATTCTTAGCAAGAATCTCTTGCTGCCCGAGTGTACAGACAATCCTTTCAAAAGAACCGCGGTGCTCTTGAAAGGAAAGAACGCGGTAACATCATCGCATACGACAAGCATGCGCTCGTCACATTCGATGCCGTCGCTGCCATCTTGCTGCACCCTACCTATGACTTGGAAGCTACCGTTCATGCATCAAAGTCATTGTGAGCATTCACAGGTTTTCCAACATGTTCTCTATTTTTCTCGTCTAGATTCTGGGCAGTTTTCTTTGTCGATAAACCTGAAAGCCTCGTACACATGCTCAGTATACTTGACAAGAAAGCTCTGCCAGCAGTTTTCTTGCTGGTTCTTGCTGAGTACACCTAGCGTGTGTACATGGCTTTACCTGTAGGTAAAAAAAAAAATGTCTCCTAAACCTTTACGATTTAGGAGATATTCCCCTTGCAATGAGCCGCTGACTGCAGCGGGGTATGCGCACAGGGGATTCTCAGCTTAAGGCCCGGCAGATGCCGGACCTTGCCGGAAAGAAGTTTCCCGCGCGCATGCGTGAGAGTAACAACATTGTGTCTCCAGCCACTCACAGCGCTGAAGCCGCGATACCTGGAAGACACGCTGAGGCAACATGTCAGTTACCTCGGCGTGAACCAGGTAAGTTACCAAGCTCATTATGCCTTTTGCCTTACAGGTGCCCAAAAAAAATGTTAGGGGACTATACAACCGCTTTAAGGTGAAAAACCTCCTATGATACAGCAACCCCCCAGACCCCCCTTTTACTTACCTGAACCCAGTCTTTCAAGCGACAGGGGCGAGCACACCAGCTCCAACCGATTGGATAGATTGATAGCAGCACAACTGCTGTCAATCAAATCCAATGATGCAGGAGCTGGGGAGGACGGGGCCGAGTCCTGATGTCTGTGTCAATGGATGCAGCAGCAGGACACAGGAACACACTCGAGTACCCCCGAGGGAGAGCGGCTCTCCTACGGGGCACTCGAGAAGAGAAGGAGCCAAGAGCGCCGTAAAGGGACTTCAGAAGAGGAGGATCAGGGCCACACTGTGCAACACCAACTGCACAAAGGAGGTAAGTATGATTTTTTTTTTTAAACTGAACCTTTACATGTCCTTTAAGAGGTATGTGGGGGTTTTGTATGTAGCAACAAATGTGTTTTAAGGGTGGGGGGGATCAAGTAATCTACGTCTTTTTAATTTTTTTTTTTTTTTTTGTATATTCTGACCTCCTCGGTATGGGCAGAGAAGGCCTGACTCTTTGCCTTTCCTGCATATTAGCACTTGGCACTTCAGTTGCCAATCCATGTACCTGGTTTCTGTCACACATGGGTGGGGGGCTTTCTGTTTATCTGAGATTGGTGTATAAAAGCATACATACAGTACTTACTTTTAGGACTCTAGCACACTAAAGCACAAACTTAGGGACTCTGCAATAAAAGCCTTTTCAGTACTCCTGACCCTAAATCATTTATATTTTAATTGATGTTTGTATGAGAGCATAATCTGTTGCTCAATTCTAGTGTTTGTGCAACATTGTTTTTATCCTCTATGCCTCTGCAAAGCAGGCCCCCGTCAGGTTAGGTTCACACCTTTGCGTGTCAGGAATGTGCACAAAATTGCACACTTTCCCGACACGCACATGAATGTGCTGCCCTTCAGCAAACCGTAACATGGCACCCCATGCATCTGCTAATGCACGCATTTTTATGTGGTCTGGTGTGGTGCATGTTTTCAAAAGACTTCTTTTCCACATTTCTGGTGTGTAGGGCAGCCCATTCAAATGAATAGATCTCTACGCGAGACACGTAGAAACACACATAAAATGCATTAAACATGCATGTGCTCGGTGCAACTGCAGGCGTGGACTTAACCTTAAAGTGGAGTTCCACCCATTTTTTTATGTTTGTCTGTGCTGCATGCCATAATCTCATAATGTTCAGAATGGACAATTTTTATTTATTTTGTTGCTTGTAAATACCTTTATTTTGTAGTCCTTCATTACTTCCTCCTCCTTATTAGCCTAGGCTATTAAGTCACAAGGCTATTTGCAATGGTTTCTGGGATAGACATCATGTTTCCCAGTAGTCCTTGCAAACCTGACTAAAACCTAGTGTGCAGCACTGAGCATGTGCGAGATATGCAAAGCTGAAATCCAGGAAGTCATACAGTCTGGCTTCATGATGCCCACACTTAAGATGGCCACAGTCTATTTCTAGATTATAAACAAATCCAAATGCTGTAACAACCTAACAAAATGGACCTTAGTTTACAGACTAACTTTACTAGAATACATTAAGCTTGTGTATTACAGGGGTATTTATATTTAAAAAGTGAAATTGTGGGTGGAACTCCCCTTTAAGCTGGCCATACATGGATCATCATTTGGCCAATTCAGCAGGGACCAGCGGAATTTTAATTGATGCATGGGCAGGCTGGTGGTACATAGGTTGAGTCATTGCTTGACTTGTATACAACCAGCCTCTTGGAAAGTTCTCTCTCAATCAGTGCCGCCTGCTATAGCCAGCGGTGCTGTTGATTGTATTCTGACTGCGGGGAAATCAGTCAGAATACAACAGCTCAACGTGATGGCTGCCCTCAGTGAGTGCGTGGATGTGGGGAATTGAGTCATTTTCGTTCATTCAACCCCCTGGTTGTGCCATAGGTTAAGGATGTGAATTTTGATTCATGTGTATAAGCCCTAAAGCTGTAGGACAGTTGTACTATGTACAAGCAGTGATACTTGGGGCCCCTGACTTGCTCATTTTCTATTGATGTGGGAGGACATAAAAATGAGCTTTATCTCCTGCTGTCTCTGCTAATCTGCTCTCTGTTTCAGACAGTCTCATTAAGTGCCCCAATCAATTCATTAATAGATCAATTAGTCAGTGGCCAGCAACGGCCACTTAGTTTTTTTTTTTATAACCATTATAAATCATTAGCACACCACCAACCAATCAAAATTCTTCTTTCTGCCCTTAAAGGAGTCTTATCAATATTTACACACCTTATCAGTATGAGAGAGAGCCCTCAGGATCATATGAATCAATCAGCCATAAGAGTCAATACTCCAACATGTCACATTGGGCTCTCCAGCCTGACTGATGAACCAGTATCTAGACAACCCAAGAATTTGGTTTGCTTTCTCTAAAGGATAATTACAAGGGTCTAATTATTCAAACTTAATTATATTTTGTATATATTTTATGCTATTTTCGGCAATTTTTGTACACAAAATGTAACTGAACTATCCCCTTTACATTCTCTCCTTGCAATGGGATGAATGCTAATTTTCAGCCCTGCTGTCTATAATTATCTACTACACAACATTATGCTATTTACCATACTAGTGTAAATATTCAAAACAGGGCAAGTTTCAATTTTAGATGTCAGATTTTTTTCCTTGTTCAGTCTTGCTCAGCTATGACATTCTGAAGGGAAGGTTATTCACAGAGGTTCTAAATTTAGGAGCAAGGAGACTACATAAACAGTATAATATTCCATAGAAAGAAACAGCATTGCTTCATTGTGGTAATACCGAATAATGAGTTTAGATGTAAAAAGTGACAAGCAGAGCCCTTTAGGAGGTTCTAAATGCTTTGAGAATTCCGATCATGTAACCACTGTCATGGGCAGTCACAGCAGTCACATGATCAGGCGTCCAATCATAGCAGAGGACGGGAAGAGAGGATGGGAGAAGACATAAAGGAGCATGGAGGACACCTACACCGTGACCCGCTGCCCCACCGAGACAGGTGAGTGCCGGGCGGGCGGAGGATGCACACTGGCAGCATTTGATGGGCACATGGGCAGCAATTGATGGGCACATGGCAGTAATTGATGGGCACAGTGGCAGCAATTGATAGGCACAGTGGCAACAATTGATGGGCACAGTGGCAGTGTTTGATGGGCACAGTGGCAGTAATTGATGGGCAATTGATGGGCACAGTGGCAGGGTTTGATAGGCACAGTGGTGGCAATTTATGGGTACAGTGGCTGCGTTTGATGGGCACAGTGGCTGCGTTTGATGGCACCATGGTGGCAATTGATGGGCACAGTGGCAGCGTTCGATGGGCACAGTGGCTGCAATTGATGTTTTTTTTTCAGTTTGTTTACATTTTTGTTCTTTGCTTTTGATACCCATTTTTTTTATTTTTGGATAAAGGTTATTCAAGTGTTGAACTGTTCACTTTGAGGGATTTCTCTGACTCTCTGCCATGTAAGAAGGGCGCAAAGTGACGTAATGTGGTATCTAACCAAAAAGGACACAAGCTGCAATTAAAAGCAGACAGAGGTTTCTAACTGTTCCTCTTTTCAAAAGCAAGGAAAAGGGGGAAAGCATTTGGCTGCTGTTCCATTGTAAAGACATATTATTGAATGCCCATCAGCTGTCCTTTAATAAAAGACACAAATATATACAGTACACATGTTCAATGGGATACATTGTTTCCAGGGGCGGACTGACCATTGGGACTCTCGGGCCGAGGGCCCCATGCCACTAGGGGGCCCCATCAGGGTTGCCAGGCTCAATAAAACCAGGGACAGTATGTACAAATCTGTGGGTTTTTTACATCTGTACCTGATATATTCAAAACCGACATGCTTTTGATGTTAAAATCTTGAGATTTTAGCTGCCCTGCCTATGCAATGCCTCCTGGCGTGGTGGCCATCTGTAAGCCCGGGGGCCCCATAATCTTCTATTGCCCAGGGGCCCCATGAGTTGTCAGTCCACCCCTGATTGTTTCCTAACTATTCTCTACCATCAAATGTGCATAACCAGCTCCACCCCTTTAAAATGGCTTGATTATAATTGTTTAAATACTGTAGATTCATCGCAATGAAGCACATACCGGTATTATAATTCTGAATTGACAGTCAGACAAAGTTTCACTACCCTTTTATTTTATTGTACAGACAGATATTTTAATTTGTAGGTCTCAGAGGATGCCTATATGCCCAATAGAAAGCTGGTGTTATCCTGCAGTGGATCACATATTCTGTACTCTGTATCGTTCTCATCATATGTTCACGGGAATCCCCAGCTGATATGGTAGCAGGGGCTGGCCTATGCTTAGACATACTTAAAACAATTAGGAGGTAAAAATTAATTATTTACAAAAAGGATAAATTGTCTTGTTTGTATTTTAGATTGTCATCTAGATGCAGTCACTAAGTGCTACAGCTTGAAGATGTCCCAGTAGACCTCCATTAATGCGGATCTGATACCTGCGGCATGATATGCTTGGTCATAGCAGAAAGGCTCCAGATGTCACTGTGAAATGGTATAAATTGCTTGGACTGCGTCTTGGGTCCTGTGGAAGAGCCGATCATCTGCGCAGGTCACCAGCAGCAGTGACAGCTGTCAGGGATTGCTGAACCTGTGCTCAATACACTAGAAAAGCAACAACCCTCTTATATAAGGGAATGTAACTTCTATGTGATGTTTCTAAGGCCACAGGCAAAGCCAGGGGTATTCAGTCATTAACATACCTCAGTGCCTTCCAACACTTCACTACGTATTAGATGCCCTGGAACACAATGATTAAACTCTGATGGCTGATATTTTTAGCCTTGGATTTCACAAACATACGTATTGAAGAGCAACTTTGGTCATTTCTGTTTTTTTTTTAAGTCAGCAGCTACAAATAGTGTTGTTTCTTACTTTTATTAATCAGACACTTACCAGTCCAGGAGTTCTGTCCAATCATTCACTGGTTTTCAGGTCCCCAGTGCCGCCATCTTGGAAGTGGGAAGTCAGCTGTGACTTCCTGGTCTTTCACAGCCGGCTCCCACTGTGCTTGTGTGAGATGCATTGGGCAGGGCTGTCTTAATGAGAGGGTACACCTGGGCACTGCCCAGGGGCCCCAGCTACATGGGGGGCCCCTGCACTTTCCCCAAAGCAGCTGGTCCTCGAGCCCACACTGCCCTAAAATTGGGGACCCCATGATGGCACTGAGAGTGATAGATGCAAAGGGAAGGCAGTCTGTCTTCTACCTACTTAGGGCCAGATTCAGGTAGTCCAGAGCATCTTTGCTCTGGAGTAACGCTTCTCATTTGCGTTGCGCTGCCGAAATTTTAGGAGCAAGTGCTGTCATTCACGAAGCACTTGCTCCTAAAGTTGCGGCAGCGCATCACAAATGAGCCGGCGGAATTCAAATTTAGCGGGTACGGGGCGTGTAGTATGCTAACTACGCGCGATCCCGCCGCCAACGTACTGCGCATGCGTCGAGTGTCAAAACATCCCCGTGCGCATGCTCCAAAATCTGTGAATGAACGTCAATGACGTCACATTCCCATTCATGACCGTTTTACGCAAGCGACGTTTTTTTTTTTTTTCCCCGACGCGATGACGACGCCTATACCTAACATAGGATACTCCAACCCCATGTAGGTATATCTATGCGCCGCGTATCCCGTCCGGAAACGTCGCATCGTCATTGCGTCGCGCCGGATTTCGATCGTGAATTGCCGTTTTCCGCTCATTAACTTATTTTTTGAGCGTAAATCGGCGGGAACGCCCCCGGCGCCATTTTTAAGTTGAAGTAACGATGCGATGGCGAAACTCAGTTACGCTGCTCGCATCGGAACTTCAACCCGGCGTTTCTTGTTTTCTGGTTACAGAAAACAGAAACGCCGGCTCAAAGTCACAGTTAGGCTGGCGGATCACTCGATCCGCCAGCGTAACTGTTCCTGAATCTGGCCCTAAATGTCTGTTTACCTGCACTGTCATCATTGTAGGGGCCCCAGAGCATTACTTTACCCAGGGGCCCATGATGCTATTAAGACGGCCCTGGCATTGGGCTGTTATAATGGTCACGCGGTATCCTGGGACATGTGATATGTCCCAAGAGGTTGTAGGCTGGGGTGATGGGACTTCCACTCTGTTCACCTGTCAGAAATAGGTATCTACTCCCAAAAAAAAAAAAAAACTGTTCACTATAATGAGATAGGAGGTGGAACGGAGGAGGATGAATGGAACTTCACATTTTAGACTACTACATCTAATTGGCATTACTAACTTTACTGATGTAGGAGAGCAGGAAGTTGCTGGGCATATGAGATGTTGGAAGCATATAGGTGGTGCTATTGAGGATCAATTGCACAATTGATGAATTGGTGAACTTCTGGCTAAGCACTTTTAATAGGGCAAACTCTGAGGCCGCGTACATGCGGCAGAGAACCTCGACGGGCAGAACACATCGTTCCGCCCGTCGAGGTTCTCTGCCGGCCGTCGAAATCGGCGACCCGCCCGTTGGGAATGGCAACCAGCCATTCATCCAGGCGGGCCGTCGAGCAAAAAGAGAGCGTGCTCTCTATTCGCTCGACGGGATTCCCGACGGGCGGGGCGAGCCAGGAGCGTACACACGGCCGAGGTTCTCGCTGGAATGCAGCTTCCAGCGAGGTTCTCGCTGCTTTCTAGCGAGAACCTCGGTCGTGTGTACGCCGCTTAAAGAGCAGTGAATATTCAGTGATGAAAAAACCTGGCCAGAAAAGCTAATCACCCACAGCATCATCAGCATCCTTGTCTAGAGTTAAAATGGTTCTAAAGCCAGAAGGTTTTTGTTATCTTAATGCATGCTATACATTAAGGTAAAAAACCTTGTGGGTGCAGCATCCCCCAGCCCCCCACTTATACTTACCCAAGCCCCATCAGCGGACGTGTTCGATCGTGTTCGACCAAAGTTTCAAAACATGCTTGAAAACATGTCCGCTGGAAACCTGTCCGTCGGACAGGTTTGATGGTTAGTACACAAAATCATCGGACCAAAATCCCGCGCATGCTCAGAATTAAGTCAACGCATGCTTGGAAGCATTGAACTTCGTTTTTTAATCACGTTGTTGTGTTCTACGTCACCGCGTTCTGGTCCGAGGGGATTTTGGTCCGATGGTGTGTACGCACATCAGACCAACAGACCACTTCAGCCTGGTCCGATGAAAACGGTCTGTCGGACAAGTTTCATCGGACATGTCTGATCGTGTGTACGCGGCCTTAGAATCACTTTAAAGCGGATCTCCACCCTAAAGTGAAGATCCGCTGATCGGAACCCTCCCCCCCTCCGGTGTCACATTTGACACCTTTCAGGGGGGAGGGGGGTGCAGATACCTGTCTAAAGACAGGTATCTGCACCCACTTCCGGCCCGCAGTCTCGGGGCAAAAGTCGGGTTTTTCCCGTTGTGTGCTGGGAACTCTCGGCTCCCAGCACACAGCGGGAGCCAATTGGCGGTCTTGGCGGTCGCAGCGCGACTCACGCATGCGCCGTAGGGAACCGGGCAGTGAAGCCACAGCGCTTCACTTCCTGGTTCCCTCACCGTGGATGGAGGGGGGAGCAGCAGGGAGACGAGCGAACGCTCGTCCTCTGCTGCGGACGCCGCTGGACTCCAGGACAGGTAAGTGTCCTATTTTTAAAAGTCAGCAGCTGCAGTATTTGTAGCTGCTGGCTTTTAAAAAACATTTTTAATGGGCCATCCGCTTTAAATCAGCAACTGCAACAGTAGTTAAAGCATATCTATAGTCAAAACATAAAATTATATATTGATTCTACAATGTTTTTCAAGTATTTCCAGCCTTCTCCTATTAATCAGAACTTTGTTAAGATCCCCACACATTTATTTCCTTGGATTTTGTGACACATAGGCCCGGATTCACGTAGGGCGGCGTATATTTATGCGGGTGTAGTGCATCTCATATACGCTACGCCGACGTAACATAGAGAGGCAAGTACAGTATTCACAAAGCACTTGCTCCGTAAGTTGCGGCGGCGTATGCTAAATTGGCCGGTGTAAGCCTGTCTAATTCAAAGTAGGAAGGAGGTAAACGTGATCTATTTAAATTAAGCGTGACCCCTTGCAAATGAATGGCCGATCGAATGGTGCATGCACGCTAATGCTCAGAATCACGTTGCATATACTCCCTAAGATACAACGGCTCAATGCCTACGACGTGAACGTAACCTGCGCACAGCCCTATTCACGTAGTACTACGTAAACGGCGTACGCGACGTAAAATTCGACGGCGTTGTTCCCTGGCCCATACCTTTGCATTACCTGCGCCTGCTATATGAGGGGTAACTTTACGTCGGACGTAAGCCTTACGCAAATCACGTATATGAAGCGGTCGGGCGCATCTACGTTCGTGAATCAGTGTATGTTACTCATTTGCATATTTAAAATGGGAACTCCGAAAGGGTCCAGCGTAACTATGCGCCCACGATACGCCGATGTAGGCAAGTTACGTCGGGCGGCTGAAGCCTTGTTTGACGGCGTATCCAGCTTCGCGAATCAGCGTAACAATTTGACAGCGCACATTTTTACTTACGACGGCGTATCTATAGATACGCGGGTGTAAAACGTTTGTGAATCCAGGCCATATTCACTATGTCCTATGAGTGGACACTGCTGCATCACAAAGAGCCTGCCTTTTGAACTAAAGAGGTGTTCAGAGGTGGAATTATTAGAAATAACAGCTTGTTTTCAGTAAGGTTCCGTGATATATGTAGTCCCTATAAATTGAAAATAAACAGCATAAACAACAAAGGAGAAGCTGAAAAGCATGCCAGGATGTTGTGGAAAAAGATGACCAGCAGACAGGCAGTACTCACAACATGAAAGAATATTTTTTAAACTGTTGTTATGAGTGAGGCCTGAAGTAAAGGAAAGAAAATAAATAGACGGAGGGCCAGCATGACAGGGGTTAAGGGGGTTTGGGTCAAGGAGGGGTTTCAGCCTAGTCTGATAGGAAATGTAAGTGGTGGGACTTACTTGATTGGTGTCTAGGCCAGGAATTGGTGGACCTACAGGGAGTAGTCAAGCCTGGGGTCTTAGGTGGTCTTCAGTCAGAGGGAAAGCTGCGTTTAGGAAAATTTCACACCCACCCTCCCCTTTCTTGTTTCTAGATTTTGGTTTTGGAGTTCCCCTTCTTGTTTAAGTAGGCCTTCTTGTTTTTAATGTTGTTCTTTGTCATGGCAGCAAGTGGGGTACAAAGTCCTGGTAGGTTAGCATGGGGCACACATATACTTAGTAGGGACCCGTCAGTTGGTATGTTGGTATCCTCAACTGGTTGTCTCAGAGTTGCTGCTGTGGCGGCCTAATTAAGTTGAACACAGGTACTTTCTTCTTTGATGTCTAGTAGAACCTTGAGGCTCCAGTAAAACTGGATTCAACCACTTCAGCCCCAGAAAGATTTACCACCCTTCCTGACCAGAGCACTTTTTGCGAGACAGCACTGTGGTGCTTTAACTGACAATTGAGCCCGAGCAAAATGTTTTCCCCACAAATAGAGCTTTTTTTTTTGGTGGTATTTGATCACCTCTGCAGTTTTTATTTTTTGCACTATAAACAAAAAAAGAGCAACAATTTTGAAAAAAAAAAGCAATAGTTTTTACTTTTTGCTATAATTAATATACCCCAAAAAATATATATAAAAAATGATTTCTTTCTCAGTTTAGGCCGATACGTATTCCTCTACATATTTTTGGTAAAAAATCGCAATAAGCGTATATTGATTGGTTTGCGCAAAAAGTTATATCGTCTACAAAATAGGGGATAGATTTCTGGCATTTTTATAATCATTTTTTTTTTTTATTAGTAATACCGGCGATCTGCTATTTTGGTCATTAATGCAACATTGCTGGGGACACATCGGAAACTTTTGACACTATTTTGGGACCAGTGACCTTTATACAGCAATCAGTGCTATAAAAATGCTCTGATTACTCTTTAAATGACAATGGTAGGGAAGGGGTTAAACACTAGGGGGCAAAATAAAAAAGCTTTACTGTTAAAAACTAGGGGGCGATCAAGGGGTTAACTGTGTTCCGTCACTATGTTCTAACTGTAGGGGGATGGGCTCACTACAAAATGACAGAGATCACTGCTCCCGATGACATGTTGCTAGGCAGAACAGGGAAATGCCTTGTTTACATTTCCCCATTCTGCAGCTCCGTGTCACAATCGCTGGCCCCTGGCGGACATCGAGTCCGTGGGACCCTCGGGCACATTTACGGAGTAGGAGGCGGGCGCCCAGACGTGCCATTGTGCCGACGTACATCATTGTGCCCTGGTTGGCAAGGGGTTTACCTGTTATATATCGTATTTATCGGCGTATAACATGCACTTTTTTCCCCCTAAAATCGGGGGAAAATCGTGGGTGCGCGTTATACGCCGATCCGCACTGTCTCTGAGTGCCGCCGACATATACCGAGCGCAGTATATTTGGGTACACTCGGCCACGCTCGGCTCCGCTCGCGGTCACACCCTGTCCCGCCTCCTAGCCTTCATGCGAGAGGAGCCGAGCGTGGCCGAGTGTACCCAAGTGTACTGCGCTTGGTATATGTCGGTGGCGGCGCTCAGAGACAGCGCGGGAGAAGCGGGCAGGACACCACCAAGGCCGCAGATGGACGCCGGACCGGACAAGGCTGCCGATGGACTCCGGGCAAGACACCGACGAGGGGCATTCAAAATGTAAGTATTTTTTTTTTTCCACAGAATTCCCTTCTAGGTTTGGGGTGCGTGCTATACGCCGGTGCGCGATTTACCCTAATAAATACGGTATACAGCTTGTTAATAAAAGGCTGCTATGGACATTTAACTCCAGCTTGTGATCATGTGGTTATTTATAAGGGATAAAGGGAGGGAGTGAGGGTCAGAGTAGAATGAAGACAAATCATTTTTTAATACCCTAGTCATGTTGTTGTTACAATGGTGATGTACAGTAATAAAATTAAAGTGTGTCTTGTTCTTTTAATGCGGCCTGACTTTTAACCGTGCAAAAATCCACCGTGAGTCCATCGGAGGTCCGACGGAAAGAAAGAGAACAGGTTCTCTATCTAAGGTCCGTCGGACTTCAGAGAAAAAAAGTCTGATGGAGGCTACACACAGCCGGAATTTACGAGAAAAGAAGCCTGTCTTTTTCTCAGAAAGTCCGGCCGTGTGTACAAGGCATAAGTCAAATTTTTTCAGGTTTCTTCAGTAAAGCAATGTACAATGGAAGGATGAGGAGGTCTGAGGGTATACAAAATCAGCATACCCATTCGAGGTACATACTGTATCTTATTGGATAAGTAACGTGTACCGAAGAGTCACAGTGATCGGTGGGCATGGTGCAATTTAGGTGTTTTAGAGCATGGTCTATTGTGACACATCTAAAATTGATTGTAAAAAAAATAAACTGTAAACTATTAAGTTAAATGCTACTCTGTAAATATGACACAGACTCACTTCTAAATACAAAGAATTGTTTTTGAGAAGCCAAGAATGCCAGCAATTAAAGCTTTTCCCTAAAGGGGGCATATATATAGAACAGAGAGAAATAAGTACACATGATTTTCCTTTTTTTATAGTTTGGAATGAGTATGCTTATTGCTATTGACTTTAGGGGACCTCTCAAAAGTCATCAACTGATCCTTTGAAGTTGGCATTGAAAATATATTCCTTTAACCGAAATACTAACCCTCACTCCTAGAGTTAGGTCACTCAAAGCCCCAGTAACCACTGATTGACTTCCAGTCCCAGGGGGAGAGAGAGACAAAAACTTATTGTGAAGAATGAGGCCGCAAGATCTCAATAAAAAATGTAAGATGGACTATATTATGTTGCTGGTAGAAAAGCATTGCCATTATTTTTAACAGAGGCAAAAGTGAAGGCAGCAATACTTACATTTTGAAGGAAGGTGTCAAAGGAAAAGCAGCAAGCAGTGGCGGTACGTCGATAGTGGGCGCAAGAGCACCGCCCCCTCTCTCTCCTGCACTGCCACTGAAGTCAACACTACATAGATTCATGCATTGCATAACAGCAGTTGGTTGGCTTTGGAAGTGTCTATCAGAGCCTGAGTCCCTGGTTAACACTGACACGCGTCTCAGCCAATCAGGTTCACCGGGTCTGGTTACTGGTAACCTGATTGGCTGAAGCGACATCGAGGGCGAGAGAAGACATTGAGGGACAGTGGAGGGAGGATGCCTGACCCGAGAAAGGTAAGTGCCGGGTGGGGGCCAATCTGGTGACATTTGACAGGTCAAACTGGCAGTTTTTGAGGGGGCAAACTGGTGACAATTGATGGGCACAGTGGCGACAATTGATGGCATGACACAGTGGTGACAATTGATGGCATGGCACAGTGGCGACAATTGATGGCACAGGGCTGCGTTTGATGGCATGGCACAGTGGCAACAATTGATGGGCACAGTGGCTGCGTTTGATGGCATGGCACAGTGGCTGTGTTTGATGAAATGGCACAGTGGTGACAATTGATGGCCCAGTGGCGACAATTGATGGCATGGCACAGTGGTGACAATTGATGGCACAGTGGCCACAACTGATGGACACAGTGGCGACAATTGATGGCATGACACAGTGGCGACAATTGATGGCATGACACAGTGGCGACAATTGATGGCATGACACAGTGGCGACAATTGATGGCACAGTGGCTGAGTTTGATGGCATGGCATAGTGGCGACAATTGATGGGCACAGTGGCTGCATTTGATGGCATGGCACAGTGGCTGTGTTTGATGGAATGGCACAGTGGTGACAATTGATGGGCCAGTGGTGACAATTGATGGCATGGCACAGTGGTGACAATTGATGGCACAGTGGCGACATTTTGATGGCACGGAACAGTGGCGACAATTGATGGCAAGGCACAGTGGCGACAGTTGATGGCACGGCACAGTGGTGGCAATTGATGGCATGGCATGGTAGCGACAACTGATGCCACAATGGCGACAATTGATGGCACAGTGGCGACAAATGATGGGCACAGTGGTGACAATTGATGGGCACATTGGCTGCATTTGATGGCACAGTGGCGACAATTGATGGGCACAGTGGCGACAATTGATGGGCACAGTGGCTGCGTTTGATGGGCACAGTGGCGGCAATTGATGACATGGTACCGTGGCGACAATTGATGGCATGGCACAGTGGTGACAATTGATGGGCACAGTGGCGAAAACTGATGGCACAGTGGCTGCATTTGATGGCATGGCACAGTGGCAACAATTGATGGACACAGTGGCTGTGTTTGATGGCATGGCACAGTGACGACATCTCATGGCAAAGTGGCTGCGTTTAATGGCATGGCACAGTGGTGACAATTGATGGCACAGTGGCGACAATTGATGGCATGGCACAGTGGTGACAATTGATGGCACAGTGGCGACAATTGATGGCACGGCACAGTGGCGACAGTTGATGGCATGGCACAGTGGCGACAACTGATGCCACAGTGGCAACAATTGATGGCACAGTGGTGACAATTGATAGCACAGTGGCGACAATTGATGGGCACAGTGGCTGCATTTTATGGCACAGTGGTGACAATTGATGAGCACAGTGGCTGCATTTGATGACACAGTGGTGACAATTGATGGGCACATTGAGGCTGCAATTGTTTGTTTGTTTGCGCCCCCCCCCCCCCCCCCCAAAAAAAAAATGAGCACCAGCCGCCACTGGTAGCAAGACTGAATTGTGCATGAGTGGGACATAGGAGGCAGCAAGATCAGATTGTGGAGCTAGGGATGAGGAGCTACCTAGGTAGCGAGGGAGAAGCAGTAAAACCAGATTGTGAAAAAGTGGAAAAAAAGAGGGAGGCCAAATTGTGGAAAGGAGGGGGGTGGAAGCTGCATTCCTATTACCCAGCAGAGGGAAGTCTTTAAAGGGGAGTTCCACCCACAATTTCACTTTTTAAATATAAATACCCCTGTAATACACAAGCTTAATGTATTCTAGTAAAGTTAGTCTGTAAACTAAGGTCCGTTTTGTTAGGTTGTTACAGCATTTAGATAGTTTATAATCTAGAAATAGACCGTGGCCATCTTAAGTGTGGGCATTATGAAGCTAGACTGTATGACTTCCTGGATTTCAGCTTTGCATATCTCGCACATGCTCAGTGCTGCACACTAGGTTTCAGTCAGGTTTGCAAGGACTACTGTGAAACATGACGCCTATCCCAGAAACCCTTGCAAATAGCCATGTGACTTAATAGCCTAGGCTAATAAGGAGGAGGAAGTAATGAAGGACTACAAAATAAAGGTATTTACAAGCAACAAAATGAATAAAAATTGTCCATTCTGAACACTATGGGCCAGATTCAGGAAAGAGATAAGACGGCTTATCTCCAGATAAGCCGTCTTATCTCTGAGTCTGAGCCCTCCTATCTATGCGACTGATTCATAGAATCAGTAACGCATAGATTTCCATTGGATCCAACTGGCATAAGTCTTTTACGCCGTTAAATCTTATTTTCATATTTTAGGCTGGACGCTAGGTGGTGTTCCCATCTAAAATATGCAAATTAGCCTATACGCCGATTCCCGAACTTGCGCCTGGCTGGCGTATCTGTTTACGTCATTTACATTAGGCTTATGCCTGGCCTAAAGTTATCCCTGCTATATGAGGTGCAGGCAATGTTAAGTATGGACGTCGGGACAGACGTCGTTTACGTTGTTTGCGTAAGTCGATTCAGAATGGGGCTGGCCGTACGTTACGTTCACGTTGCTTACATTGACAATTTGCGACGTGATTTGGAGCATGCGCACTTGAAAACGTTCATGGCCGGCGTATGCGCAGTACGTTCGGCGCGGGATCTCGCTTCATTTAAATAATAAACGCCCCCTACCCGCCCAATTTGAATTACGGCGGGCCATTTACGCTACGCCGCCACAACTTTACAGGCAAGTGCTTTGTGAATAAAACACTTGCCTGTAAAAGTTGCGGTGGCTTAGTGTAAAAAGCATACGCTACGCCCGCACAAAGATAGGCGATTCTAAATGAATCTAGCCCTATGAGATTAGGGCATGCAGCACAGACAAACATAAAAAAATGGGTGGAACTCCACTTTAAGCAATCACTTCCTTGTCAGCCCTCTGCATTCAGTCACATGACATTAAGAACCACAAGATAAACTGATGCCAGAAGACTTCTCTCTGCAGGGTACTGAAATCAGTGGTCTACATGGTAGCAAGTAACTATACAATACTCAGCGTCTGCCACTGCCGGTTCTCAAGGCCTGAATAGGAGAGGGTTTCCACTCTGTAAAAACACAATATAATGTAGCCAGTCAGACCATATAACCATTAATTTGTTATTTTGTGTCACTGTACTTTATTAAATAAGTTGTCTAAATTGGTCCTAGTATGTGTATGTATGAATGTGAGTTAGGGACCATACATTGTAAGCTCCTCGAGGGTAGGGACTGATATGAATGTACATATATATGTAAAACATTTCATAAATTGACAGGGCTATATGAGTACCTATAATAAATAAAATGTATAAATAAATAAAGCCTGTATAGATATTTTTTTCATTTTGTAATGCATATCTGGAAAAGTGCCCATTAAAAGTTATAATCAATTTAAGTTAAGCAAATAATAAACTTAACAAACTATCCTCAGCTCAAGATCACTGGTTGAAAAGAAGCTCAGTCACCCTAATTGGATCCTTATGTAAGCAGTCTTTTAAAAGTGGGGGAGGGGGTTGAGTGGTAGGTGGAAGGATCTCCACTGACTACAGGTCAGTATGAGTAGAATGAATGTAATAGGGGTCCTAGACTGAAAGCACCCCAAGGACAGGGACTTATTTGAATGTATATAAATACTTATAATAAATAAATAAACGTGAACCTCTGTAAGGCTTTTATTGCTGTGTTCCTATTGAGGAGGTTTATCTTCACTTCCTTTGTGGTCATCAGAACAGGAAGTGACGATAAATCTTTGCAGCAAAACAGGCAGAATAAAAACCCGACCAAGGTCTTACCATCCCAAACTTAATCAAATACAATGTGAAAATAAAAAAAAGAGAAACAAAGTAGGGCTGTTACTGATCAAAATTTTTGTGTTCGATTAATCGTTTTTTATTTTAATCGATTAATCGACTAATTTCGATTAATTATAACGCACATACAGATCCAACTACTGTTAGCTGATCTCCTTGCCGGCTGATTCCCAGTGCAGCTCCCAACCACTGGAAAAATAGATAGAAGGATACAAAAAACACACAAGGCAGGGCTCGATGGGAATAGCATTAAAACTTTTATAATCTTCAAGTAGGTAACAAAATAAATATTGCACTGGAGATAAAATCAATGTAGCTACATAAACTGTAAAAAAGGTGCGAGTAATACCAAACGGTACCAAAAGCAGTCATAAAAACATGTAGCCAAGTATGATACTGGTATAAAAATGTGTACAATGATACCACTGCTGAATCCAGATGAGGAGAGGTTAACATCAGTCCGCAGATATGAAGGCACAGCTAAGGAGCCCTTCAGATGGACACTGCAAGCCCCGCCGGTGTCCGTGACGTTACTGGATCTCCGACGGAACTCCCTGAAGGCCCAGAAGCCGGCGGAGAGGCGAGTACCAATCAAAAGAATTTTAATCGATCAAAAATATTTTGATCGATCAAAAAAATTAAAGATTAATCGATTAATTAAAAGTTAATTTGCACAGCCCTAAAACAAAGTAGTGGCGGGGGTTCCAGTTTAAGCACTGACACATATATACGGCTATGCACAAAAGCCAGACATTAGAAAGTGATAATACTCTTGAACATACTTTTGTATAGTTTTTATGAACATATACACATGTAACAATTTTTGTTCCGTGCCATTGAACCAAACCCCCAATAATTAGGAGGAGCTGGAATTAAAGAGATGAATGGAGTATTGGCCAAAAAGACCCAGCAGATCAAATTGTAATTTCGTACAGCTAGGGAGAGAAAAAAAAAAAAGGGATCTACCGGTAAGGACCTAAAGAAATTAGTCTAATGCCACGTACACACGATCAGAAATTTCCGACAACAAATGTTCGATGTGAGCTTTTTGTCGGAAATTCCGCTGTGTGTAGGCTCCATCGGACATTTGCTGTCGGAATTTCCGACAAGAAAAATTTGAGAGCTGGTTCAATTTTTCCGACAATGTTCTTGTCGGAAATTCCAATCGTCTGTATGCAATTACGGCGCACAAAAATCCTACGCATGCTCGGAATCAATTTGACACATGCTCGGAATCATTGAACTTAATTTTTCTCGGCTCGACGTAGTATTGTACATCACCGCGTTCTTGACGTTTGGAATTTCGAACAACATTTGTGTGACCGTGTGTATGCAAGACAAGTTTGAGCCAAAATTCAGTCGGAAAAAAATCCAGGGTTTTGTTGTCTAAATTTTTAATCGTGTGTACGCAGCATTAGGACGAGCTATGGGTATCTTAAAACTAACATTAGGATTCGTTTTTTGTAACAGGATTTAAAAAAAAAACTGAAGGATTTGATAAGGCAATTGCGAGTTAGTAAGCTCTATTATTATATCAGCTCAACTGTAGCTGTTTTATGTGGTAATTTCTGTCATCATTTTTATATTCTATAGGATTTCCTTCATTCATTAACCGCTTTTCGGAGTTCTCTCCCGCTGACCTTTTGGCATTGTGTAACACTAATAACACAAGATGTTTTAGAATAATTTTTGTAAAGCTATAGTCCTGTTAGATTGAGATTTCTTTCTTTCCCGTGTATTACCAGGCTACAATCAATGAAATGCATTCATGCTGGCAGCATTAACCTGATTATTACAGAGCCTCTGGCAAAGGTGGTGGGTGGACACTGAGTGGAGTGATGGCGCTTGTGTCCAGAAATCTATTGTATGAGCTGACCCTCCAGCAGCAAGGCACCAAGGCAAGAGGTGGGAGACACCATTCTTCACGCAATCTTTTGTGTAAAGAGAGAAGTGAGGTAGTGTGACATGAGTAGGCGTCAGGGCAGAGGATCACAAGAGCCTGTCACAAGAGACTAGCATCTCCAATCTGCCTTCACAGTAGATGAATTTATCTAATGCTGGCTCCAAGAAAAAGCTCACATTCTTGTCCTAATATACAGGACAGATATACTACAGAGGTTCTGATAAAGCCAAATTAAATGTACAGCCAAGAAACACATTAGAATATCCTTAAAACCCAACTTCCACAAATGATACAAATCTGACAGAGGCTTCAACCGTTCTCCAATTTATAAAAAATATATATTTTATTGTTATATGTGTCCTATGGGAATATTTCCTCTAACTTCTTGTCTCATTGACAACTATCACCAGGACTGGAAGTGGAAATAAGCTTCCCAATGGGGACAAAGTGTTTTTGTTTTGGTTACAAAACTATATGGCTATACAGAAAATGATGGCTTTGCTAGAAATAAATAAATAAAATCTTATTCGGTTGGCAAGGCAGTTCGTTGTTGAAGTGGTATTTTAACTTGTATTATACAGTATTTACAATATGCTATTATTTTACCATTTACCATGTTCCCCCTGCTGCATATCAGTTTAATCTAAAGTAACTCATTGCTATTTATATGTATTACCTTTACATTTCATTTTGTATAAGTTGACACCACAAACACTCATGTTCCACCACCACCCGAATTTACTGCTTACCAAAGGGCAAGCTATAAAAGCCTGTATGATAATCAATCTCCAGATCTCACCCAGGGTACTCACCAGGCGTAAACCTAAATTGCAAGAATGCGCAAATAGTGTAATACAGTAAAACACCAGGATTTATTTGGAATAAAAATTACACTTACAAGCAAGAGAGATAAAAAGCATCCGTAATGGTACAAAAGCCGTCCGGCAATGTCTAATAGCGATGACGTCAGCGCGTCAACCTCCTGGAAGAGCTGCGGCGTTTTTTTTCTTCTCTTTTTATTAAATTAGGGTTGGGCATTAGAATAGATAGTGTGGTATACTTACTTTTTAATTCATTGTTATTTTAATTACCAGACAGTAGTTCCCGAATGATACACATACAAAAGTTCTCGGGCCAGATTCTCAGAGGCGTTACGACGGAGTACCCCGTCGTAACGCCTTTTTTTTGTCCTCGTATCTATGCGAGTGATGCTTAGCATCACTTTTGCATAGATACGCTTCTACATCCGACAAGTGTAAAAGCATTACACTTTCGGATCGTAGGTGTAATGACAACTCCGGCCACTAGGTGGCCTTTACGTTGTTTTTTCATTTGCATATGCAAATGAAGTAGTACGCCGATTCTCGATCGCTTTTACGCCGCCCCGTCGTCGCGTACGTCATTTTCGTTCGCGTAAGGTTACCCCAGCTTCTATGTGGAGTAACCTTACGAGGTCCCGTCGGATGCCGTCGTGTCCCGTCGGACGCCATGTTAAGTATGGCGTCGGGTCAGCGTCGGCTTTTTCCGTCGCTTACGTCGTTTTACTAACTCGTTCGCGAATAGGGACTTGCGTAAATGACGCTCACGTCGTTTTGACGTCGGTTTCAACGACGCTTCCCAACGTGAGCTAGAGCATGCGCACTGGGCTTTTTCCCCGGCCGGCGCATTGCGCAGTTCGTTCGACGCGGGGGCGCGCTTAATTTAAATACAAGCCGCCCCATTTGAATTGCGCGGGTTTACGCTTGGTGATTTACGAGACGCCAATGCAAACTACGGAGCAAGTGCTTTGAGAATAAAGCACTTGCTCTAGCACGCAGCGGCGGCGTAGTGTAAATGGCTTACGCTACGCCGCCGAAAATATATGAGAATCTGGCCCCTCATTTGTAAAGTTTGGAAATTCACTACAATGGTTAACATTTGTTCCATTCTGTCTAGCCAAGGTTAAAATCTACACACAGCACTACTACAAAAATGTAATCAAAGGACACAAAAGTTTAATTTATATGTCTAACATAAAACACTGCAATCTTCTAAAAAGTTGTTAACCAATGTTAGCAAAATGTTTTTTTTTATTTTTTTTATTGAAAAGCCTGTGGCGAGCAAAACACAACCCAACAAAACTTCACCCGGTGCAGGAAAAAATGTGCACACACATAAAGAGTGAAACACAAAAAACTGCGACGGGTGCCTTCGTCAATTGGCCCTCCGAAAAGGGCCCAGCTCTGATCCCCTCCTGACAGGAAAAAGAGTTACAGTGGTCCAAGCAGCCGAAGCCACGAGGACCGCACTAAGGTCCATGCAGCCGAAGCCACATGACCTAACATCCTCTGAGGGACTGCCGAGACAGAACCCTCCTCAGTGAGGCTCCCCCGAAGGGAGACCCCATGAGAGCAGGCGAACTAAGCCAGAAGGCCATGTCCACCCACTCCCAAGACTTTCAGAGCCGGCCCGAGGACCAGCACCCTTACTCGCCACGCATTAGGTGCAAAGCACCAACCAAAAAAAAAGACAAACGTGACAGACAGGGGGTAAAATAAAAAAGAAAGTGGGGGAAAAGGAAGGTGGGAAGGTGAGTGGAAAGTGGCCACCGTGCAATACGATGGCCGGCCCTCCGGCCAGGAACAAAAATTCCTCTGGTCCTAGCCAAAAGGCTCGGCCCTAGAGGCAGGTGTCAAAAAGGTGTGATGTGGAGATATGTGACCTAAGGTGCCACACGTTGAGTGCCCCTCTCAAAACACTCAAGGTGCAATGTATGGCACCCCTGGACTGCCACTCCAGGGGCACTATCTCCACAGGCTTTTCAACGGACCCTGACCCCTGGTTTGGACCGGCAGCACCCTTCCCAGCTAGGAAGGTAGGAGAAGAGGTTGGGGAGAGCCCACCTAAGCAGGCTGCTACCCACAACCCCCATCTCTCCCACCTACTTACATTCGGGAAGTACTACCCACCCCTCCCGGTAAAAGGAGGAGCAAGGGGTAGACACCACCAGATCCAGGCCAAAGGCCAGGGTCCTGGCCCTTCAGCTTCAACCTCATGCCTCTCTGCCCCGATCAGAAGGCTTTCGCCTCCACACCAACAGGCTTAGCGTCCGCCGACTGCCATCCCTTTCCCCCTCGCCGAGTCAGCTTAGCACCACATATTGGTAACTGATAAGAACAGATACTACACTTGATCTTAGTCAAAAGGCAAAATGTTGTTACTGCTATACATAATAGATGTTTAGCAATAGTTATCAGTGGCACAATGGTTAAGACAAGGCTAATG
This sequence comes from Rana kukunoris, assembly GCA_029574335.1. NCBI lineage: Eukaryota > Metazoa > Chordata > Amphibia > Anura > Ranidae > Rana > Rana kukunoris. The sequence goes on from CM056052.1 coordinate 140,671,270, forward strand.
GGATTCTATCCAAATTAACCTTAGTGTGTATATGACAAAACCTTTGTATATGGACTTCAGATTTAGAAGCAAGTTAAATTTAATATGATTTTGCGTTGCTTTGACTAACATTTGAGTTGCTTTGACATGCTTCTGAAGTGCTGACGATAAGCTTAGGTGTTGTTTTTCTCAGTTGCTTTGACCTGCTTCTAAAGTGCTAGTGTTGCTTTTGCATTCCCACAATGAATTGTATGATATAAGAAAGCAAAGAGAAGTAGACAAATAGCCATGTTTACAAGCTATAATGCTGGCTGCAGATGGGCAGATATATTCACAACAACCTTAGCTCGTTCTCTGCAAGCCACTCAAGTTTTGTGGGTTGACTCCTTCCTTTTAAATTCTTATTTTCCATCATGTTGGATAATCGGTAGACAGGTGCACAGTAAAATATTTTGTTTCGGAATTTCGTTTTCGTCCAAAAAATACATTTATTTAGTTACTCCCAAAATGTATTTTTATTTATTTTGTTTTTCGTAAAAAATTGCATTCGTCCGAAAATCCGAATTAATTAAGGTAGAATCTGTCATTGAAGGCTGATGGTGTCTGTTGAATATTCAAAGAAGATTAGATGCTGCAATTGTACATTTCCAGTCAAATGTTCCGACCACAAGCTAGCTATAGTAGAATTCTAATGTTTTATGACTAGTAATAATTATATTTATTAATTATTATTACTAGTCAACCAACATTAGAATTTTTCTATAGCCTATGGACCAATGCATTTGACCGGAAATGTACGATTGCAGCGTCATACAGTTTAGTTGCTCCGTTGAATCTTCTTAGAACTTTCGACAGACACCATAAAGCCTTCAATGACAGATTCAACGTTTGTATGTTTTTCGCTGCTTTGTCGAATCTTCGTCGTTCATGCTGAATTGTCTACCCCAACAGTCAGCCGACTTTCACATTCGTTTCTCCAAGTGCAAACTTCTAGCTATTTTACTGCTCCTCCTCTTTGGTTACAATCAGCCAATAACATTCATCATCATCATTATTTTTATTTTACTTCCCCCACCCAATTCCAGCAGCGATCTTTTCTCTCTATGTCGAATCTTTGCTCTCTATGTCGAATCTTTTTTTCTATGTCATATCTTTTCTCTCTATGTCAAATCTTTTCTCTCTATAATGTCAAATCTTTTCTCTCTATGTAGAATATTCAGTGTCATGTCAAATCTCCTATCTATATCGAAATGTTGTCGCAACAAAAATGAAAATAAAGCATATGTTTATGCCGGTTTTTTCGGTTTTCGGAACTGCGCTTTCGTTATCGTTTGTTAAAACGATAACAAAAATACCTGAAATTCGGACGAAAATGCATTCGGACGAAAACGAATGCACATGTCTAATAATCGGAAATTGATAATCGAATGCTGGAAGTGTTTGTTATAATCGTTATAAACCTCTGTATCTTTTCTTCACATGGCACTGGGCACTGGGGGTAGGGGGTAGCACCATAAGCAGGAGTGTGCCAATTGCAGTCACCTTTTAAAAGAGACACTCAATTTTAAGCTTTTTTGATGGGATGGCATTAATAGTTCAATGTTCTTTCTAAAGCACTGTGGAATAATTCAACATTATAAAATAAATAAAATAATAATTATCAGTAATTATGTTGACACTAGCTCTAAAACAGGATCACAATACAGTATCCTTGCCTAGAATGGAATCAATGTCTTTTTGGAACATACATTAGAAAACACAAAACTGTGTTAGTAGTTTTGTTATGCATTACGAGATATTTTTTGGAAGATTCACCTCCCATAGTGACCCTGCAGGCTAGATTCTGCTGTGAATGACAAAGTTAGGAGACATTACTGCTACTTTACTTAGATGAGTCTCGTTGTATACAAAAGGTTTCTTTTTACAAGTAAACATTTAAGATGAAGTCGGCGGTTTCTTATACTGGATATAGCTCACTTGCATGCACCGTTGAAGTTTGGCTATTGTACTTTATATCACATTAAAACCATCTGCATGATCATTTCAGTTTGCTGTCATACAACGTTCCCTTCTGTATTTGTAAGCTATAGTCTTCTGTAACAAAATCAGGCAGAATTTTTCTTTGTCTAGCAGACACATTTAGGACTCCCATCAAAAGACAATTTTTTGATTCTGACCGAAGACAAAGAAGATCTTCCTTGGGAATAAGTGTATTAATCAGACACTCACCAAACACGCTCACATTTGAGTGCAGCATTAGTGTAATTGAAGTCTTGACCACAGTGCTCTAGTGAATGGTACCCCTCTCTACAGACTCTTTTCATTATGGGGATGTGTGGGTAGATACCATCTGCAGCTGGAGGTGATGTGGTAAACTGACAGAAAAAAATTCTCAAGACATCTGTAGAGCTGAGAAAAAAGGGGGTTTCAAAGATATAGAATAATGGGAATTATCTGAAAGTCATTTATCACGATGGTGACACTAATGGCACACACATCAGCCATGAGACCTTCAGGCGTCAACACCGCCCGCACACTGTCAATCCAGTTGGCATTGCCGCTTTGTACGTTCTGGCACTACTGTTCTGCTTCTCATTACTTCCGCGGATTGCTGCGTTTTAACAATGGCAACCCCCAACTTCTGCTCTATTACTTTTAGGGGACTTGTTATTGCGCAGTCAAACGTATATTCTGAATACATTATATGTTGACAATAATGCAATAATGTATCCTTTCTTACAACCATTCCGGATGAGCCATATGTTGCATGATATCATTGGGTCAACCGTGACAGCTTTCAGAGTTGTGAGAGTGACAAATTGGGGGGCCCAGTGCGTTTTTCGTCTTAGCGGTTTGCTTTTTTCTCACGATTTTCATTTGAAAGGCGTTTGGGTGCAATGTTTTATAGAAATTTCATCCTATAAATACCAAGTTCTGAGGCCACTTCCTGAAAAAAAAGCCAATGCATTTGTCAGACATTTTCACTTGAAAGACTCTTGGATGCAATGTTTTGTGGTAAAAACTGAATTCGGAGGCCGCTTCCTGAAAAAGGCTGATACATTTCTCAGACAAACAGCTTTTCAATTTTCTTCTTCCCAGGCTTTGACCTACAACCAAGACACTAACTAAGTCATGTGATATAAGTTTGCTTTGAAGACTGTCCCACATATCCATGCCAGGAAACTGTTAGGTTTACATACAAGTAAAAATGGAGTTTACAGCTTTTACAGCTTTTGCCACGTATGCATTTTTCACAGAATATACTTTGAATGGAATACTTATTTTCTTTCAACTCCAACCAAAAATCTCGTACAGAGTTTTGGCAGATAGATAGATTCAGTTATTGTGTTTATTTGGGGATACACATACAATGCCTTGAAAAAGTATTCACACCCCTTGAAATTTTCCACATTTTGTCATCTTACAACCAAAAACGTAAAAATATTTTATTGGGATTTTCTGTGATAGACCAACACAAAGTGGCACATAATTGTGAAGTGGAAGGAAAATGATAAATGATTTCCCACATTTTTTTTACAATAAATAAGTGAAAATGTGGCGTGCATTTGTATTCAGCCCTCTTTACTATGATACCCCTAACTAAAATCTAGTGAAACCAATTGCCTTCAGAAGTCACCTAATTAGTAAATAGTGTCCACCTGTGTGTAATTTAATCTCAGTATAAATACAATCGTTCTGTGAAGCCCTCAGAGAACCTTAGAGAACAAACAGCATCATGAAGGCCAAGGAACACACCAGAGAGGTCAGGAATAAAGTTGTGGAGAAGTTTAAAGCAGGGTTAGGTTATAAAACAATATCCTAAGCTTTGAACATCTCACAAAGCACTGTTCAATTCATCAACCAAAAATGGAAAGAGTATGGCACAACTGCAAACCTATCAAGATATGGCTGTCCACCTAAACTAACAGGCCGGGCAAGGAGAGCATTAATCAGAGAAGCAGCTTTGAGGCCCATGTTAACTCTGGAGTAGTTAACCTTAGGTGGGAGAATCTGTCCACAGGACAACTATTAGTCATGCACTCCACAAATTGGGCCTTTATGGAAGAGTGGCAAGAAGAAAGCCATTGTTGAAAACAAGCCATAAGGAGTCCCGTTTGCAGTTTGCGGGAAGCCATATGGGGCACAGAGCATCCATGTGGAAGAAAGTGCTCTGGTCATATGAGACCAAAATGTTACTTTTTGGTCTAAAAGGATAATGTTATGTGTGGCAGAAAACTAACACTGCACAACACCCTGAACACACCATGCCCACCGTGAAACATGGTGGTGGCAGCATTATGTTGTGGGGGTGCTTTTCTTCAGCAGGGACGGGGAAGCTGTTCAGAGTTGATGGGAAGATGTATGGAGCCATATAGAGGATGATCTTAGAAGAAAACCTGTTACAGTTAGAGAACCTTTTGAAAAAGACTTGAGACTGGGGAGGAGGTTCACCTTCCAGCAGGACAATGACCCTAAACATACAGCCAGAGCTACAATGGAATGGTTTAGATCAGGGGTAGGAAACCTGTGTGTGCTCCAGCTGTTGTGGAACTACATTTCCCACGAGACAGTGTAAGGTTGGCAGTTATAATTACTCCCAGAGGCATGATGTGGTGGGCAGTTACAATTACTCCCAGAGGCATGATGGGAGTTGTAGTTCTGCAACAGCTGGAGTGCCACAGGTTGACTACCCCTGGTTTAGATCAAAGCATATCGATGTGTTAGAATGGCCCAGTCGTGGTCCAGACCTAAATCCAGTTGAGAATCTGTGTCAAGACTTGAAATTTGCTGTTTACAGACGCTCTCCAATCTAACAGAGCTTGAGCTATTTTGCAAGAAAAATATCACTATCTAGATTTGCAAAGCTGGTAGAGATGTCACCAAAAAGACTTGTAGCTCTAATTGCAGTGAGAGTGGGTTCTACAAAGTATTGACACAGGGGGGGGCTGAATGCAAATGCATACCACACTTGTCATATATTTACCGTAATTGTAAAAAATGTTGAAAGCAATTTATAATTTTCCTTCCACTTCACAATTATGTGCCACTTTGTGTTGGTCTGTTATATAAAAAATACCAATAAAATACATAAAAGTTTTTGGGCGTAACATGACAAAATGTGGAAAACTTCATGGTGTATGAATACCTTTTAAAGGCACTGTAGATGGTGATATGTGAGAAATCTAGTCATCATAATATAAACTGAGTTTGCTATAAAAGAACATACTGAAAGTAGATCTAAACCCAATCACTACAATTTCATATAAGCTTTAGCATGGTCATTTCATAATAATTCATTCTTTTCAAATCTGAAACTTTTATTACAACTTGGTGATCTTGCCATCAAGGTCCTTGCTCAGGCACCTTCTACGATAGGGCCTCAACTATATTCCAGTTTTGCTTGTCCATTGACATCCTGTCCTGTCACACCTGGTACAAGTGGTATGGTCCACTGTTGTCACTATTATGAAACCAGCCTAGAGTAATGATTTGAAGCTAACACTGGACAATGTGGCTGAAACAGGATGGAGGAGATCAGCAGCACTGAGAGGCTGCTTCTACTGTGGGCTTTCCCTTTTCATCCTGCTGTTAGATGCATGGCTCCATTTGTTTTTTTCTTAGCCATGGTGTGTGAAATGCACTCAGACTAACACCCGATGCAAAAAAAAGTGCACACACAAAACGTGAGAACACAAAAAAGTGCACTGGGTGTACACATGGGAGGGCCCTTCCCCTGATCCCCTGGGGCTCCTGATAGGGACTGAGGCATTCACTGGTGCACCTAGACCAGGGATGGCCAACCTGTGGCCCTCTGATGTGGCCTGTGACCTCCTGCTCTGGAATAGGGGGTTGGCAAGCCCAGATCGCACGTTGCGGACCATCCACACCACAGCATTAGTGTTGTGACTGAAGCTGGTGGTAGAGGAAAAAAGCAGCTGCAGAGCAGAGCCCCATAAGCTTCTTTTTCCAACAGGAAAACCGATCGTGTGTATGGGGCATTAAGGTCCTTTTTAAAAAATGGAGCACAGAATTTTAATTTACAGACAAAGATGTAATGCACACTGGATTTATTTTTATAAATGTTATTAATCGTGAACTAGCTCTTGAAATATTGATAAAACAGATTTACTACATAATTTATTTAACATAAAAATGCAAAATAGGTGTTGGCTCAAAGATAGTTTAAGGCAGTATATTGTCAATGGCGGGGAATTAGATCTTAAGTAACTTGCACTGAACACATTCCTTTGAATTTGGGAAAGTAACAATTTGGAAATTTACTATTTATGAAAATGAAAAGAAAACTCTATACAATTATGTACTGTATGACTTTTTTTGGTACATGGTTAATCCAGGACAACATGTAAGTGAAACAAAATATACACTACTCTACACTACTCATAGATTCTGATGCTAATCGCACAATATTTTCTTTGTTCCACCTAAATCCTTATCTGAATACAATCTGACTTGAGAACAGACGGGCATATCACTTACTATGACAGGACGTGTACATATGGTAGATGGGGAGACTACATTTATCCAGAATAACAGACAAGTCTGTGGTAGATGTGTTATAATAGATCATAAGATGCAGGCTTTTCCAGCAACTGAACATCATAGTAGATTACATAATTTAAAAAATTAATCGTTCAAGATAATCATGTTTTTTCTATGGTAATATTAAATTACACACACACATGGAAACTCACCAAACTGCCATTATAATCCAAAATAGTGACCATCTGAGAATCTCTATGGGCCAGATTCACGAACACTTGCGCTGGAGTATTTGGATATGCGCCGCGTAACTGTGATGATGCGCCGTCGTTTCTATGTGCCCGTACCCACCAAACTAGATGCGCCCAATAACGGGTCATTTGCGACCGGCGGAACGTTCCGACGCCAGAGTATCGTCAGCGCTTATTTTCGCTGGGCGCATCAGTCGCGCCCATTGATTTCCCATGCAAATATGCAAATGAGGTATTTTTCCCAATTCACGAACGGATTAGCACCATACGCTGGCTACATGCGCCGCGCGTATCTGGTCCGTCCGGCGCAAAGTTATTTCTACAAAAGGCTGCTTTATCTTTACTCCAGACGCTCACAGGTCAGCAGGAGAGCAGCTACAGCAGCGTTAGCGACAAAACTAGCAAGCTGAACAACAACACTTGCAAGGACAACACCTCTGTGTGCCAACATGCCAGGGGCACTCGTGGTCCTAAGACTAGTACTGGGTCCCTCGCTACGGAGGAGGCGGGCACGTGAGAGGATATACCGCACTCGTATGAACCTCTTTGGCATGGGGGATGAGGAGGTGTATCGCCTCTTCAGATTCAGCCCTGATGTAATACTTGAACTAACCACAACCCTGCAGGAGGACATCACCAGCAAGACACACCGCTCACAAGCAGTGCAGCCACTGGTGAAGGTCCTGGCAACACTTCATTTCCTTGCCAGTGGATCATTCCAGCGTACAAGTGGAGTGGTGGCTGGGATGTCACAGTCCTCCATAAGCAGATGTGTGCACCAGGTTGTCCCCGCAATCCTCAGACGCATGTCCAACCAGTTCATCAGACCCACCACTGAGGACCTGCGGCTGAAGGCAATGACAGATTTCTACAACATTGCCAGATTCCCACGCACCATCGGGGCCATTGATTGCACACATGTGGCCCTACAGCCCCCCAGTGCCACAGAGCACATATACCGCAATCGGAAGCATTGGCATTCCATCAACGTACAGGTGATAGCTGATGCCCAGCGCCTCATATGGCACGTCCGTGCCAAACACCCCGGGTCCAGCCATGACAGCTTCATATACCGTCAGAGCCCCATCCCAGCAGAATTCGAACAGAACATGTATGGGGACAGCTGGCTGGTTGGTGAGTGACAAGGGAGTCAGGCATGACTATCCCCTCCCGTGATGCACAACAGAAGTCGCACATGCATGACTAACATTCTCCTGTCTTTTACCTTACAGGTGACTCTGCATATGCATTGGGACCCCATCTAATGACTCCTTTCCGGAACCCCCAAACCAGAGGAGAGAGAAAATACAATGAAGCCCACATCAAAACCCGTGGAGTGGTGGAGCAAACATTCGGGCTCCTGAAGTCCCGTTTCCGCTGCCTTGATAAGTCTGGGGGGACCCTCTTGTATTCCCCTACCTTCGTGTGTCAGATCATCGCTGCATGTTGTATTCTGCACAACTTTGCTATGAGAAAAGGCCTGCATATTGACATACGTGATGACCTGACCCCCGACCCACACAGTCCCCACCTGCCAGAGGACACCCAGTCTGCTGATGGAAGAGCAGTCAGGAGGGTCCTCGCCGTAGGCATCTTTGGACACTAAACCAAAACATTAATAACACAGACAATGCACGCGTGTACACCACTGATGTCCCTAGATCACACACACCACATGCACATCACATTGGATTAGCCCAAGTCCAGCATGTAGGATTTGGGAGCAGTAACGCCAGCGTCAAGGCCCCAATGATGTCACTGTCCATTCACACACCTTTCACACGTCATTCATTCAGCCGTGGGGTTAACTTCACCACCACGGCCGAGGGTGACACCCCTTACTTTCAGGAGTGCCACCCTCTCACATTCACACACCATTCACACTGCAACGTGTGCAGTATCAAAAAATAAATAAAAATCTCATAACCTGAGAACCCAAAATAAACAAAAACTCATGTCCTGAGTATAAACAATAATAACCCAAAATAAACAAAAACTCATGTCCTGAGTATAAACAAAAATATATAACAACCAAAACTAAAAAAAACCCTCATCTGGGATGACGGGGGCTCCTCCTTGGGGGCACTCTCGGGCTCCTCATCTGCCTGGAGGGAGTGGGTGGTGGTGGGGGTGGGGGGGCATCAGGAGGAGGCTGATCCCCGGGTGGGCCACTCCTGGGAGCTGTTGGCTGCATGCCCTCCAATGCCACAGCGATACGGCTCAGATACAAATTTGTTTGGGCCTGCATCCTCAACTGGCGGGTGATATTGTGCCGCTGGTCACGTTGCCGCTGCCTCCCCTCTTCCCGAATGGCAGCAGTGTTGTCTCGAACAGCTGCTGTCAAGTGCCGGATATCAGCCTGCACCTCCCCCAGGCTGGTCACAACGCCCTGCATGCGACTGGGCAGCTGTGACAGAGAGCCCAGGCTGTCTGCGACCCTGTCCAGGTGGCCAGCCATCTCCCCCATTTGCTGGGTCTGTTTGGCGTGGTCCAACAGCACCTGGTCCTCGACCAAATCACACACCCCCCTGGTCTTCCGGGTGGCCTTCCTGGGGGCAGAGGAAGGTTGTCCCCGTGGGGATGGAGTCGCCCTTGAGGGGCTACCTAGGATGGGGGAGGGGATGACAGAGGGCCCTGCAGAGGAGGAGGACTCCTCCAACATTAAAATAAACTCCTGTTCAGGGACAGGCTCCTCCACAACCACCTCTGCTGAAGTGGTGTGGGCACTCTCCTCCTCCACCTCGGTGTCTCCAGCACCCAGGGCCTCGTCTTCAGCATCCCGTTGGGGGGTTGGGGTGGACTGGCCGGCACGAGATGGCCCAGCACCGTCATCTGTGGATGACACAAAGCAGACACATGTTGGTGGTCCCACACACTTGGCACATGTACCCACCCCCCCCACATGCAACACACCAAAAAGGGGGTAAAAATCACTTACCTGTCCTGGAGCCTTCCTCGACGGAGTCATAGCCAGGGACCCCCTCCAACTGCTCCCTGTCCAGGCAGCGGGCGACCACCTCCTCCTCCGCGGTCAGGGTGACAGGACATGGGGGACCACCACCTGTGCCCCTCTCATGGCTCCTAATGGTGGACACCTTGCCCCTCACCTTGCGCCGCAGGTCATTTATTTTTTTTTGAATGTCTGAAGCACTCCGGGTGGAGTACCCCAGCACATTGACCCTGGCAGCAATGGTGGCCAGGATACCCTGCTTCCTTTCCCGGCTGGTCTTCCTGCTTTTTTGCCCATGGAGAAAATCATTAAATGCCTCCATAGCCGATATTATCACTGTGACCTCCTGGGCATTATAATTTAGGTTCCTCCTCTCTTTGGGGGTAGCGGGAGCAGCCATTACAGGGCAAAAGTATCTTCCCTGGGGTGGGGGGAAATGGAACTACTTTTGCGCCGGAATGGCGTTTCCGCCAGCGCTTTTAAGCGCCCAGCGGAACGCATTGCGCTGACGTTTCCCAGGAAGTGGTGCCGACGGAAGTTGTGAGCATGCGCACAAGGGGGGCGAGTGGAGCCGCACTCACTGCGCATGCTCCGTGGATGATGCGCTGAACGTAAGCCTCTGCGCTGGGCTCCGCCCATCATTTACATATGATCACACCCAGTTCCACTTGCGTCGGGTTACGCCAGCGCATTATCGTTACTCTGGCGCAAGTTTACGCGCAACTGCTATGTGAATTACAGGACTTGCGCTGAAAGGGTCTTCAGAGTAACGTAAATGAGAAGCGTTACTCCAGAGGAAAGATACTCTCATCTACCTGAATCTGGCCCTAAGTCTATATTTAAAGCGGAGGTTCATCCAAATAACATGTAAATAAGATCATATTCTTTATACTTCCACCATGTACAGTATGCCCCTTTTTTTTTTGGCTCTACATACCTTATTATGGCTATTTTACACCCGGCTTCTGGGTACTGACTCCCGCGGGAGTAGGCGTTTCTATGCTGAGGCGCAATGTTACCTGGGACTTTACCCAGATGATTGACGTCAGCTCTATACAGCGCCTGCGCAGTCAGCTCTACATGGCTCCTAGTCGGTGCGCGGTGGCAGTTCGGCTACTTTTGGAAACTCTGTGACTCTCGTGACGAGCCTACGCAATAGGCGGGTGCGGGGGGAACTTTTACTCAAGGACGTCAGACATCTGGGCAAAGTCCCAGGTGACATTGCGCCTCTGCATAGAAACGCCTACTCCCGCGGGAGTCATTACCCAGAAGCCGTGTAGAAAATAGCCATAATAAGGTATGTAGAGCCAAAAAAAAAAAGGGGGGCATACTGTACATGGTGGAAGTATAAAGAATATGATCTTATATACATATTTTGGTGAACCTCCGCTTTGAAGACTTTATTAATATATTAGGCAGTGCAGTATGTTGGAGAGATCAGAATTGCTGGGAATATAAATTAAAGTGAAGGCTGGGTCCTTCTGTTCAAAATCTAGCAGACACCAAAAAAAAAAATGTTATTGTATCGTATTGTATCTTGCATAGGAATAACCCTGATTAGATGTCAGTAGAGTCTGTGGGGTTGCTTAATGTTTTGATGCTATAGGTAAGTTGGATGAATTTCAGATGTATTAAAGGGGTTTGATTTTGCTTTTAAATGTCCTTATTTCTTCTGAGAAATCCTCACTTCCTGTTCTTCTGTCTGTAACTCCACACAGTAATGTGAGGCTTTCTCCCTGCTGTGGAGTGTCGTGCTCGCCCCCTCCCTTGGACTACGGGAGAGTCAGGACGCCCACTAACACACAGCTCCTTTCTCTATCTGCAACGTAGAGAGCTGTTTAGGAAAACATTTTTTTTTACCTTTACAACCCCTTTAAACAGCTTTCTCCTGTGCCTAGAACATAAAATTACAATATGTATGATTTTTCTTAAATGAAAATCACATTCAGGTTTTACCCCCTTCCTGACCAGGCAATTTTTTGCGATACGGCACTGTGTTGTTTTAACTGACAATTGCGTGGTTGTGCGACGTTGTACCCAAATAAAATTGATATTTTTTCCCACAAATAGAGCTTTCTTTTGGTGGTATTTTTATTTATTTTTTTAACTGCTTGCCGACCAGCCGCCGCAGTTATACAGAGGCAGGTCGGCTCTCCTGGGCGAGAGCCCGTAGCTCTACGTCGGCACTTTCGACGGCCACTAGGGGGCGCGAGCCGTCGGGCACACGCGATCGCTCGTTACAGAGCGGGGAACGGGAGCTATGTGTATAAAAAAAATAATAATAAAAATGCCATAAAACTACCCCCTATTTTGTAAACGCTATAACTTTTGCGCAAAACAATCAATATACGCTAATTGCGATTTTTTTTTAATGAAAAAAATGTAGAAGAATACGTATTGGCCTAAACTGAGGAAAAAAAAGTTTTTTTATATATTTTTGGGGGATATTATTACAGAAAAAAGTAAAAAATATTGAATTTTTTTCAAAATAGTCGCTATATTTTTGTTAATAGCGCAAAACATAAAAACCGCAGAGATGATCAATTACCACCAAAAAAAAGCTCTATTTGTGGGAAAAAAAGGACGCCAATTTTGTTTGGGAGCCACGTCGCACGACCGCGCACTTGTCAGTTAAAGCGACGCAGTGCCGAATCGCAAAAAGTGCTGTGGTCGTTGGGCAGCAATATGGTCCGGGGGTTAAGTGGTTAAATATGTTTTTATTGAAGAAGTTACAAACAAAGTATGAAAAAACAGAACATATGAACATTTTTTAATGGACGTTAAGCGTAGAAAGCAGGATATGATGGGGTTATCACAAGAAAAAAAAGGAAATATGTACGTAAGAGTCTATAGGGTGATGTACTCCGTCCAGGTGGAGAGGGAGACTCTGCACCCTCATGTGACATGGGGGGGAGCCTCATAAGGCACGTCCGAAATATAAGAGGGGGAGAAGGGGAGAGCAACGAAATGGACTAAAAGTAAAGAAAAAAGGGGGGGAAGGGGGGTAGTGGGGGGAGAACATCAGTCCCGCGGGGGATCCTGGTAAAGAAAAGACATCTTCTCAAAGTTCAACCTCTCCGTGGAGGTGATGATATACATCATGAAAGGTTTCCAGAGGTGATAGAAGCGAGTTTTGCTCCATTCATGGGTCAGGTCCGTGTTGAGCTTGTCCTTGTATAATAGCTTCAATAGTTCCTTTTTGACTTGAGAGGTGGTTGATCAATCGGTGGAGATCCATTTCTGTAGGATGGCCCTCCTGCCGAGCAATAGACAGATCAGGGTCCAGTTTTTACTAGGGGGTGTGTTTGGGGGCGACCAGGGGAGAAGTTGAGGGTCCCAGTGGCCAAAGATAAGCAGTAACGGGTCCTTGGGTAAGCGCAACAGGGTGACGTCAAAAACATATTGGATGACTTGATCCCAGAACCTGGCTATGTGCGAGCAGGACCGAAATCGGTGGGCTAGATTTGGTTTGGGTTGTTGGCAGAGGGGGCATTCTGGGGGTGGCATGGGCTCGGCTGAAAGGAATGTGGGCCCGGTGGACGATTTTGATCTGAGTCTCTCTCCAAATCTCATTGGGTACAAGTCTGTGGATGGTGTTGAGGCCATGAAGGAGTTTCTCCACCAGATCAGGGTCAGGGAAGTCTTTCATCCAGTTGGCAGCTGACGAGGATGTCTTTGGTGGTATTTGATCACCTCTGCGTTTTTTTTTTTTTTTTGTGCTATAAACAGAAAAATAGCAACAAATGTGAAAAAAATATTTTTTACTTTCTGTTATAAAACGCATCTAATAAAAAAATAAAATGTCTTCATCAGTTTAGACCAATTTGTATTCTGCTACATATTTTTGTTAAGAAAAACAAAAAACAAAAAGAGTATATTGATCAGTTTGCGCAAAAGTTATAGTGTCTACAAACTATGGGATAGATTCATGGACTTTTAATTCTTTTTATTGTTTTTACTAGTAATGGCAGCGATTTTTAGCGGGACTGCGTGCGACATTGCGGCATAAAAATCTTTCACTAAGTGACACTTTTTGGGAACCAGTGACACCAATACAGTGATCAGTGCTAAAAAATGCACTGTATAAATGACACTGGCAGGGAAGGGGTTAACATTGGGGTGCTAAAAGGGTTAAATGTGCTCCTAGGGAATGCTTTCTAATTGTGTGAAGGATGGACTGACTGGAGGAAGAGAAACATCTGTTTTCCTGATTAGCAGGAACACAAGATCACTCTGTTCCTCTCTGACAGAACGTCAGTCTGCCTTGTTTACAATAATAATCGCGGGTGGCCGATGGCCATCGCGGCCACCGGACTCGCTGATTGGCATCTGCTGTGTCCAATCACCAGCGCCCCAGAGCCGAGAAGTGAAATCACGTTACGTACAGGTATGTGATTTTGCACTCAAGAGCCGCCTTGCCACAGTATATGTATGTGGGGCTGTCCTTAAGTGGTTAAAGTGGTATTAAACCAAAAATGTAATATATTCCATCTTACCAATCATTAGATGTTTAGTTTTTTGTTTTGTTTTTACTCTGTTTTCACCCGGTGACCTGGCCACTAACACACCTCCTGTATTACGTTTCCTACACTCTGGCTGAAGGAGCACAGGGGGCACCTTTGGACAGCAGCATTGTTAATCTGGGGGGAGGGAGTGTTAGATTTACTAGCAGATTTTGATACACTAACAAATTTATAAGCACTTGTGTTTTTTTTTCCTTTTTTGAGGTTTTACATAAATAATACGGAGCATTGTAAGCACGCCTGCCAGTGAAGAATAGTATGCCCAGGGTCGGCGCTACCACTAGAAAAACTAGGCAACCGCATAGGGAGCACTGCTGCTAGGGTGCCCGCCACTTGTGTTCGTACTCTCTTCTCTCTGCAGCAAGCAACTAAGTCTCAGCATCAGCAGTCAGCTGCACATTGTGTCAGAGGCACAGCGGCGGTGGAGGACTGTGTCTGTGTCCTGAATCCTGAATGAATGGAAGCAAGCAAACATTCATTGATGGGCACTGGTAGGCTGCATTTGATGGGCATTGGTGAGGCTGCATTGATGGACGCTGATGGGCTGCATTTGATTGGCACTTCATTAACCACTTCCCACCCACCGGCCATCATATGACATCCTTGACCTTGAGCGGGTATATCTGAATGATACCTGCAGCTACAGGCATCATTCAGATATCGGCTTTTTCAGACGGCGATTACACCATAAGAATGATAATAGCGGCTGTACTGCCACTTGATCGTTCTTACAGGATTCGCATTGATGAGTCGGAGAACAGGTGTTTACCATAGAGATTTCCGGCAGACCAGATGGTTGCCGGAGTCTCTATGATCGTTTTTATGATCAGAGGCCGGGCGCGATTTTATGATGTCACACCTGTCCTCTGCATTTAAACAGTCGCATTCGCCTCGGCTGGGAAGCCAGGATCGATTTTTTTTTAAAGCATAAAACACTTATTTTCCAAAAAAAAATGCGTTCGAAAAATTGCTGCGCAAATACTATGCAAGATAAAAAGTTGCAATGACTGCCAATGTATTCTCTAGGGTCTTTGCTAAACAAAAGTATATAATGTTTTGGGGTTCTATGTAATTTTCTAGCAAAAAAATTATGATTTTTACATGTAGGAGAGAAATGTCAAAATTGGCCTGGGTGGCAAGTGGTTAAAAAGGTGGGGTATACATGGGCATGGCAAAGGTGGTGGAGTCAGGGGTGGAGCCAAAGGGGGGGGGGGCAACATGAGGTTTCGTCTAGGGCAGTGATGGCGAACCTATGGCACGCGGGGATTCCTACAATACTGCCCAGCAAGAGCTGGACGATGAGTCTATGGAAAGGTAAGGAGGAGGATGGATGCTCCGATCTACATTGTACTGTGTGTGTGGGGAGATGGGGATGTGAGTAGTGCAGGGAGCATATGTCAGGTAGGTGAGTGTAATGGTCAGGTAGGTGAGTGCAGTGGTCAGGTAGGTCAGTGCATGTGTCGCGTAGGTGAGTGTAATGGTCAGGTAGGTCAGTGTAATGGTCAGGTAGGTAAGTGCATGTGTCAGGTAGGTCAGTGTAATGGTCAGGTAGGTCAGTGTAATGGTCAGGTAGGTCAGTGCTTGTGTCAGGTAGGTCAGTGTAATGGTCAGGTAGGTCAGTTAATGTATCAAGTAGGCCAGTGTATGTATCAGGTAGGTCAGTGCATGTGTCAGGTAGGTGAGTGTAATGGTCAGGTAGGCCAGTGTATGTATCAGGTAGTTCGATGTATGTTGCACAGTGCATTCTGCATTCTTTTGGGTCCCTTAGGGCTCATTCAGAGGGATGATGATGATCAGTCCCATCCTCTGTACAGAGACGCCGGCAGGTTTCATTCTGCGTTGGCACTTTGAAATAAATAAATTGGTTTTGTGTCGCGGTTTGGTCACTTGGACTCACAAAGGTTTGCCATTACTGGCCTAGGGTGTCAAAAATCCTTGCACCAGCCCTGAGTTTGCCTCATCCCTATAACTGCTACACCTGCAAGAGGGCCTATTCTTTTGAAAAACAACAGAGTTACTGGCCAGATCCAGGGGAAATAAGGGAAAGAAAGTTTTATGTAGAAAAATAAATAAATTCAATGTTTACCAGGTTACTCCACATGTAAGCTGTTCCCTTTCTGCATTGATACCTCCCCAACATGCTCCATCAATAGATCATGCTGTTCATATAGGATGGATAAATGATGAGTAGCACAAAGGCCCAGAAGAAGTGTGAGCAGAAAACACACTTATTATTGTTTAGAATGGTTTAGGATCACTGTTACCAAGCATATACAGCAGTTGTCTCCAAACTGTGGCCCGAGGGCCAGATGCGGCCCTTTGCTTGCCTTTATCCGGCCCCTGAAGCACTATCACTCCCAATGATATGAGACACTATTCTGCCATCTGACACCAACAATGGAGCACCATTTCTCCAACTGACACCACTAATGGGGCACTATTCCTCCCTATGATACCAACAATGGGGCACTATTGCTCCCCCTAATACCAAATGTTTACTCCCACTGAACCCAGGAACATTTTCACTCCCGCTGGCCAAAGTCCGGGCCCTCCAAGAGTCTGAAGGACAATAAACCGGCCCTTTGTTTAGAATGTTTGGAGAACCCTGATATACAGTATAACTTAAAATTCAGTGATGTACAACAAATGTTAAAATGTCAGTAACCAGAACTTTGCTAGATTATAATGTTCCAGTCTATAATGTTGCAATTTGCTTAGTAATAAATAAAATAAAAAAATTTAAAAAACAATCAAACTTGCAGTTTGTAGGAAAGATTAGAAATTAGAAATAGATTGTGATCAGTCCCGTACGCATGCCCTATGGCCCTCTATTTCTCGCTGACTCAGCACTAATATACAATATGTGCTCTTGACTATTCTTGTCTGTCCCGTTCTGTTAATGTTACAATTATACTTTGTTCTGCCGCTAATCATTCTCCCATCTCTTCACTAATCTTTGACTTAAAAGTGATGATAGAAGAACAGAATTTTCTATTTGGACAGGACATCTTTAGTCTGTACTAATAGGCTGCAGGAATAAATTAACACTACAAGCAGTAGCAGTGCTGTTTCCCACGGGACCAGGGCCGGCGCTAGGCATAGGCAAGTCAGGCGGCTGCCTAGAGCGCCAGGGTAGGGGGAGCGGCAAAATCCGGTACCCCAGCCATTCGCTGGGGATTCGAATCATCAAAATACCTCCTGGACCGGAATTTTAGAAAAAAACTTCCCTTTGGCGCCAGGCTGGGGGGGGGGGGGGAGGGTTGCGCCTGTGAAGACATCACCTTCACAACGCTATTCCCAGCCTGCAGCGCTGTAGAAGCGGCAGTGAGATGAGGGGAGAGAGCTGGGACAGCAGCTGGCCGGAAGTGCTGCTTGACGATTGATGGTGGAAGTTGCTGTTGAACTGGCCAGGGCGGGTGAGATGGAAGCCCTACATGCAAGCCGCATGCTTGCTATGATGTCCGATCGCCCCCCCCCCTCCTCCTCCTGGTCGCTCGGGGTCGGGATCTGTAGTGAGATAAGAAGAGACTGGCAGCAGCGCCGTTCTCCTTCAGTAAAGACTTAACCCCCGCTGGCTCAGGTACACAATACAAGCACAAGCAGGACGCTCAGTGCTGCAGCCTGCACCCTGTCACAAGAAATTAAAAAATGTACTCTAGTCTCTGCTGTCAAGTTTACATTGCACTGTATACAGAGGGGGAACTGGTTTGTGTGTGTGGGGGCAGATATGTATGTATGTATGTGTGTGTGGGGGGGGTACAGAGTGGGAACGTGTGGGGGGGCAGATTGTGTGTGTGGGGGGTACAGAGTGGGAACGTGTGGGGGGGGGGCAGATTGTGTGTGTGGGGGGTACAGAGTGGGAACGTGTGGGGGGGCAGATTGTGTGTGTGTGGGGGGTACAGAGTGGGAACATGTGGGGGGGGGCAGATTGTGTGTGTGTGGGGGTACAGAGTGGGAACGTGTGGGGGGGCAGATTGTGTGTGTGGGGGGTACAGAGTGGGAACGTGTGGGGGGGGCAGATTGTGTGTGTGTGGGGGTACAGAGTGGGAACGTGTGGGGGGGCAGATTGTGTGTGTGGGGGGTACAGAGTGGGAACGTGTGGGGGGGGCAGATTGTGTGTGTGTGGGGGTACAGAGTGGGAACGTGTGGGGGGGCAGATTGTGTGTGTGGGGGGTACAGAGTGGGAACGTGTGGGGGGGCAGATTGTGTGTGTGGGGGGTACAGAGTGGGAACATGTGGGGGGGGGGCAGATTGTGTGTGTGTGGGGGGTACAGAGTGGGAACGTGTGGGGGGGCAGATTGTGTGTGTGGGGGGTGCAGAGTGGGGGGGGGGAATATTGTGTGTGTGTGTGTGTGTGGGGTACAGAGTGGGAACATGTGGGGGGGGGCAGATTGTGTGTGTGGGGGGGGGGGTACAGAGTGGGAACGTGTGGGGGGGGGCAGATTGTGTGTGTGGGGGGGGGGGTACAGAGTGGGAACGTGTTGGGGGGGGGCAGATTGTGTGTGTGTGGGGGGTACAGAGTGGGGGGGGGGAATATTGTGTGTGTGTGTGTGGGGGGTACAGAGTGGGAACGTGTGGGGGGGGGCAGATTGTGTGTGTGTGGGGGGTACAGAGTGGGAACGTGTGGGGGGGGCAGATTGTGTGTGTGGGGGGGTACAGAGTGGGAACGTGTGGGGGGGCAGATTGTGTGTGTGTGTGTGTGTGTGTGGGGGGGGGTACAGAGTGGGAACTGGTGTTGTCGGAGAGAGATGTGTGTGGGGTGGTACAGAGTGGGTCCTGGTGTGTGTGGGGGGGGTACAGAGTGGGGACTGGGGGGTACAGAGTGGGAACGTGTGGGGGGGGGCAGATTGTGTGTGTGTGTGGGGGGGACAGGTGTATATGTGTGTGGGGGTACAGAGTGGGACCTGGTGTGTGTGGGGGGGTACAGAGTGGGGACTGGGGGGTACAGAGTGGAAACGTGTGGGGGGGGGCAGATTGTGTGTGTGTAGGGGGGGGTACAGAGTGGGAACGTGTGGGGGGGTAGATTGTGTGTGGCGGGTACAGAGTGGGAACGTGTGGGGGGGGGGATATTGTGTGTGTGGGGGGTACAGAGTGGAAACGTGTGGGGGGGGGCAGATTGTGTGGGGGTACAGAGTGGGAACATGTGGGGGGGCAGATTGTGTGTGGGGGGGGGGGGGTACAGAGTGGGAACTGGTGTTGTCGGAGAGAGATGTGTGTGGGGGGATACAGAGTGGGAACTGGTGTGTGGGGGGGGGCAGATGTGCAGGGGGGTACAGAGTGGGAACTGGTGTGGGGGGGTACCGGTTGTGCAGGGGGGTACAGAGTGGGAAATGGTGTGGGGGGACAGATGTGCAGGGGGGTACAGAGTGGGAACTGGTGTGGGGGAGACAGGTGTGTGTGTGTAGGGGGGTACAGAGTGGGAACTGGTGTGGGGGAGACAGGTGTGTGTGTGTAGGGGGGTACAGAGTGGGAACTGGTGTGGGGGAGACAGGTGTGTGTGTGTAGGGGGGTACAGAGTGGGAACTGGTGTGGGGGAGACAGGTGTGTGTGTGTAGGGGGGTACAGAGTGGGAACTGGTGTTTGTGGGGGGGCAGATGTGCAGCAGGGTACGGAGGGGGAACAGATGTGTGTGTGTTGGAGGGGGGGTTACAAAGAGGAACTGATTGTGTGGGGGAAGGAACAGATGTGCAGGGGGTACATATAGGAACTGATGTGTGTGTGTGGGGGGGGGGGGGTTTAAGGGGAACAAAGGTGGGGGGATGCAGAGGGGAACATGTGTTCAGGATGATACAGTGATGAGGTGTAAAGGTGGTAGAATTTGGTTAATCTTAGACCTAAAAATACAGGAATTGGGGTGAATTGAGGTGTGGAGGTTCAAATACCAGTTTTGTATAAAAATAAATGCAGATCTTTTTGCAGGTCAAAAAATTTGCATTTTTTTTTTTACTAGGAACCTAGCATTGTTAGTGTATTTGTTGCTCGTACAGGCAGTCAGTTACACAGTTGGGCTCCCTGTATACTGCTCTAGCCTGTGGACCACGGCTGGCGTGAGGAAGCGAGCCGTTGCCATCCTTCTAGTTGTCTTTTGGCCAGGTCCAGAGGCACATGTGCAAGCAAGTGGACCACGGCCGAAGAAATAAGTGAAGAGGCACCACAAAAATGTCAGTGAGGGGCGGAGCGAATGGTGGGGGGGCGTCAAAATGAGGCTTCGCCTAGGGTGTCGAAAATCCTTGCACCAGCCCTGCACGGGACCCCCTACTTAGCATGGCCATTTCTCCTAACACCAGCTTTTTTGAAAATGTCACCCATCTGGATGTACTATGAAACTCAATACATTTTAGTTAAAACTTCTAGATAAAGATTTTAATCCTATTCAGAATCCGCTCTATTTAGGAGATATTGAAAAAAAAAAGGGGTTCCTATGACAGGTGACATTATTTACAATGAGAGGTTCTGTACATAGTATGATGCCATGTACACATGACCATTTTTCGGGTTGTAAAAATGTTTTATGTTATTAAAAAACGATTTTGTGTGGGCTCCAGAGCATTTTTCACAACGTAAAAAATGGCCATTTAGAACATACTCAAATTTTTCACATCGTTTTTAATGTTGTCGCTTATAACGTCGTAAAAAATGGTCGTGTGTGGGCTTTAACGACGTGAAAAAACGCGCATGCTCAGTTATGAGATGGGAGCGCTCGTTCTGGTAAAACTAGCGTTTGTAATAGAGATAGCACATTCATCACGCTGTAACAGACTGAAAAGTGCGAATCGTCTTTTACTAACACGAAATCAGAAAAAGCCCCAAGGGTGGCGCCATCCGAATGGAACTTCCCCTTTATAGTGATGTTGTACGTGTTGTACGTCACTGCGCTTTGCTAGAGCATTTTTTTTTCACGATCGTGTGTAGGCAAGGCCGGTTTAACAATAATCAATTTTTCTAGACCATTAAACATTTAGGGCCAGATTCACAGAGCCCTTACTCCGGTCAATCTCCTGTTAGATCGAAGTACTTTCAAATTACGTGCGTCGTTGCATTAGGCTGAATCCTCAAACCATGAAACGACGGCTTCGGGCTTCAATCCGACTGGCTTACGTGTTCGTACGCCTTCGGATCTACGCTGCAATAATTTTGCGGCCTCTGGGTGGAGTTCCCATCGTTTTCCGCGTCGGGGTATGCAAATGAGCTTTTTCCGACGTTCCACGAAGTTACGAACGTCCTTCGCAATCTCTTACGGCATCTGTAGTCATCTTTTTGCTGCGTAAAGTTATTCCAGCTATTAGCTGGTCTATAGGTAGACGGCCCATGTTAAGTATGGGCGTCGTTCCCGCGTCGAATTTCAACGTTTATTTTTCACGTAAGTCGTCCGGGAATAGGAATGTACGTAAACGACGCTACTCAAACAAAAAATGACGTAACAACGTTATTTCGCGCAATGCACGGCGGGAAATTTCTGAACGGAGCATGCGCAGTCCAATCCCCGTGGGGACGCGCCTAATTTAAATGCTTCACGCCCCCTAATCGCGTATTTCAATTCCGCCGCGAGAAATACACTACGCCGCCGTACCTTACGGGCCAAAATCTACCTGAATTCGTCGTAGAGCCAGGTAAAATATGGCGGCGT
Organism: Rana kukunoris; assembly: GCA_029574335.1. Classification (NCBI taxonomy): domain Eukaryota; kingdom Metazoa; phylum Chordata; class Amphibia; order Anura; family Ranidae; genus Rana; species Rana kukunoris. The sequence goes on from CM056052.1 coordinate 140,693,101, forward strand.
AGTGTATCTCTGATACTCTGCGCCAATGTAATTGTACCTGAATCTGGCCCTTAATTTTTTTACATCCCGAAAAACGGTCGTGTGTACGCAGCATAAGGGTATTAAATGGCTTGTAAAAAAATAGAGCAAAGCCAGGTAAGGGAGGATTCATCTTTATTGATGCTCCAGATAATACTTTTAATAGATAGAGTATGGCAATTCTTTTTCTTTTTTTTTTATGTCACAATGTAGAGTATAAGATTTCCTATCATCTGTGCCCAGTCTTGCCACACAGAGTTAATCCAGATCTGAGAAATCCTCTTTTAATGTTCAGTGAAAATGAACAGAATACCAGATAAAAACTTGCCAAATTATAAAGTCCGTTTCTGTCTTTTTGCTTTGAGTGAGGTTATTTACATATACAGCTTGGACATGTTTATCATATGTTATGATATGTTATGTTTATCATAACATGAGGTGATTCACAGTATAAAAAGTGAGAAATCCACCCCTCCCCCACATAACACATCCTGGTAATATACAATGAACTTTGGATCACCTCATGTTATGATAAACATAACATATGATAAAAATGTCCAAGCTAGATATGTAAATAACCTGCCACTCAAAGCAAGAACAGAAAAAATGGACTTTATAATTTAAGTTTTATATCTGGAATTCTGTTAATTCTCCATGAACAATAAAAGAGGATTACTCAGCGCTGGATTAACTCTGTGTGGCAAGACTGGGCACAGATGATAGGAAATCTTATACTCTACATCAGGGGTGCCCAACCTTTTGAAGCGCGAGGGCCACTTTAGCAACTTGGTAACCAGTCGCGGGCCACAATGAGTGGAGTGGGCAGATGAAGGGTCTTGGCTACTCTATAGGCCCTCCAATCCACCCAGATAGAAGGGGATGAATTCCCTTCTGTTTTTCGGATTGGAGGTAGGCGGGCGTAAACGGACATCTGTCGCTCTATAGAGGTGAAATGAGGGTCCCATATGGTCAGGCTGATCATGTGAAAAGGGCCTAAGACTGATTTCACACTGATGTGCTGCAGTTTACCCACACTGCGGGTTCATAGTGCTCCTGTGTCTATCCTAAAGGTTAACTGAACTTTGCCATAGACTCCGCCTGTGGCAAAAGCTGGTGCTGTACAGGAAGCATCGGCTTATGGGGCTCTGCTCCGCAGCCGCTTTCTTCCTCTACCACCAGCTTCATTCACAACACTGATGCTGTGGTATGGTGGGTCGACAAACTTCGATCTAGATTTGCCAACCTGCCATTCCAGAGCAGGAGGTCGCGGGCCACATCAGAGGGCTCCGTGGGCCAGATGTGGCCCCCGGGCCACTGGTTGGCCACCCCTGCTCTACATTGTGACATCCACTTTAAAGCATTTGTCCAGGCTTTGACTAAATGTACCCCCAAACCTCACCCTTTCAAGAATTTCACAGAATCAATGTAGGCATGTAGCAAGGGATAGAGGGGGTGGGGATAGGCACAGCTCTGTAATCCAGTAGGCAGGGCTGTCAAGACTGGCTGGGATTTCAGTTTACTAAAGGCAGTTATACGCCCAGTTAGGAAAACAGTGAATTTCTGGCAGATACAGGCATCTTTTTGTCCTTACAGCATTTTGGTGGGATAAAACATGGGGGAATATACAAGTATTAGAGAGATGTACAGAAAAAAAAAAAATATATATATATATATATATATTTTCAAAAGTATTGGGACTCCTGTCTTTACATGCACATTTAATTGCATCTCAGTCTTAGTCTGTAGGGTTCATCATTGAGTTGGCCCACCCAGGGCCGTCTTAATAGCATCATGGGCCCCTGGGCAAAGTAATGCTCTGGGGCCCCTACAATGGAGACAGTGCATGTAAACACAAATCAAGTAGGTAGAAGGTAGGTGATATCGAGGGGTGTAGAGGGGTCAGAGTGCTGGGGGACAACTGGGATGTAGAGGGGGAACGGGCTCAAGGACCAGCTGCTTTGGGGAAAGGGCAGGGGCCCCCCATGCAGCTGGGGCCCCCGGGCAGGGCCCAGGTGTGCCCTATCATTAAGACAGCCCTGGGCCCACCCTTTGCAGCTATAACAGCATCAACTCTTCTGAGAAGGCTGTCCACAAGGTTTAGGAGTGTGTCTATGGGAATGTTTGACCATTCTTCCAGAAGCGCATTTGTGAGGTAAGGCACTGATGTTGGAGAGAAGTGCCTGACCTCACAAATGTACTTCTGGAAGAATGGTCAAACATTCCCATAGACACACTCCTAAACCTTGCGGACAGCCTTCCCAGAAGAGTTGGAGCTATTATAGCTGCAAAGGGTGGGCCAACTCAATATTGAACCCTACAGACTAATTCCGAAAGGAAAATGGCTCAGAATTGTCTTGCATACACACGGTCACTCAAATCTTGGCTGAAATTACAAACATCAAGAACGTGGTGACATACAACGAGCCAAGATCGATGAAGTACAATGGGCAGTTCAGCTCTTCTGCTTGATTCTGAGCATGCATGTTTTTTTTGTGTGTCGTAATTGCATACAGACAAACACGATTTCCTGTCATGAAAATTCTGCTCGCAATTTTTTCTTGGCAGGAAAACTGACAGAAAAAGTGTGATGGAGCATACACAAGGTCTGTTTTCCTGACAAAAACCTCACATTGCACTTTTCCTGTCAGGAAAACTGATCACGTGTATGAGGCATTAGGCTGGGATGCCATTAAACTTCATGTGCGTGTAAAGGCATGTGTCCCAATACTTTTGGTATGTCGGCACCCGAGGCCGACCTGTTCCTCAGTCCTCGAATGCTCCCGCCGCCGTCATCCTCGTTGAGGGAATCAGGAAGTGAAGCATTGCAGCTTCGCTTCCCGGTTACCTACTGCGCATGCGTGAGTCGCTCTGCACGTCCTCACTGGTCCCTGCTGTCTTCTGGGACCTGTGTGTTTCCCAGAAGACAGCGAGGGGGTTGGAAGTAGCCTAACCCCCGAGGGGGGTCTGTGCCCATAAGTTGGTGAAAATACCTGTATTATACAAGTATGTGCACCCCCTCCCCCCTGAAAGGTGCCAAATGTGACACCGGAGGGGGGAGGTTTCCTTCCACTTCACAATTATGTGCCACTTTGTTTTGGTCTATCACAAAAAATCCCAATAAAATAAATTTACGTTTTTGGTTGTAACATGACAAAATGTGGAAAATTTCAAGGGGTATGAATACTTTTTCAAGGCACTGTAAGTAAAAGTTCCTAAAAATTATCATGGGTACCTCCCGTGGGGTGGATAGACTGGTGTCCTCTGTTTATCTCCGCCTCAGCTGTATAGACTCAGATGGTGAATCCCCCCTCTATAGGGTTTGGAAGGCGGACATTCCAGACCTATTGGAGGAGGACTGGGAATTGGCTCTAGTTCAGTTCATACCAACTGTTATTTCTGCTCAGGACAGGTTTATCCAGTTAAAATTTCTTCATAGGGTCTATTACACCCCCCAAAGACTTGCCCGGATATACCAGACGCAGTCAGATCAGTGCCCGAAATGTCAACAAGCGGTGGGTACGTTCTATCATGTCACTTGGGCCTGCCCTGTCATCCAGCGCTACTGGGGCAAGGTGGTGGCGGAGATTTCGGCCGCTGCTAAGCTCCCATTGTTGCTGGATCCCATGGTTCTTCTTTTGGGCGCCACGGAGCTGGTGACTCAGTCTACACATACAAGACTGATGAAGTTTTACTTATGCTTTTATGCCAGGAAGACGTTACTGAGACAGTGGAAGCTGACGATTCATCCCACGGTGACTCAATGGCGTGAAATGGTTGATTCGGTGTTGCCTCTATACAAGCTGACGTATATAAGCCGTAAATGCCCCCCAAAAATTTGACAAAGTTTGGAATGCGTGGGCAACTGCTAGATCGCTCACTGTTTAGATCCCTATGGGGCTCCCTTCCCCTCCCCCCTCCCTCTCAGGGATGTTACACCCCAATCTGAATCTGAACTGTGTCTTAAGCCCCGTACACACGACAGGGAACCTCAACAGGCGGAACACATCGTTCCGCCCGTCGAGGTTCTCTGCCGGCCGTCAGAATCTGCGACCCGCCCGTCGGGAAAGGCAACCAGCCATTCATCCCGACGGGCCGTCGAGCAAATAGAGAACCTGTTCTCTATTTGCTCGACGGGTTTCCCGACGGGCGGGGCGAGCAGAGAGCGTACACACGGCCGAGGTTCTCGCTGGAATGCAGCTCCCAGCGAGGTTTTCGCTGGTTTCTGGCGAGAACCTCGGCTGTGTGTACGGGGCCTCAAATGTAGCTGTATCATCCGGCTGACCATTTGAGGCCCTCAGAGGTCTAGCTTAATGCACTGTCCTGTGTATTTCCTGGTAGCCATTTTGTCATGCATTTCTTTTTTTTTACTGTGTTAACACTTTACTGTATCATGCTTGATTCCATTTTGTGTTTCTTTTCGTTTTCTGTTTTATTGTTTTGTTTGTCTTTTTTATTTCAATAAAACTTTTCTGTTAAAAAAAAAAAAAAATGATCATGGGTTCCATTTAAGAACTAGCTGTGTTTGGTCTGAATCTTTTTTTGATTTTAGAATATACAGTACACAACCTTGGTTTGCGAGCATAATTCATTCCAGAAACATGCTTGTAATCCAAAGCACTTGTATATCAAAGCATTTTTTTTACAGGGTATAAAAGAGAGAGAAGAGAGGCACCTCTAAGTGTAGCAATAAGTTGCTAAATGTTGTACCTTCATTAAATGTAACCATATTGCTACACTTAGAGGCTCCTCTCTTCTTTTTTATACTCAGTTGTGACATGACGCTACTCTTATATCAAGACATCGCTTGTATATCAAAGCAAAATTTATTAAAACATGTTGCTTGTCTTGCAAAACGCTCTCAAACCAAGTTACTCTCAAACCAAGGTTTTACTGTACTGTTATACGTTGTATCATATAATGTAATTTCTTGTCTGCCAGTGTAGTTCTATTTCCTTGGTGCAGAAAGAGACATAAAAGCTGGCCATTTGCATTCTGCAGGAATTTGCTGTTTTGTCTTGTGTCTCACATGAAGGTGAGTCCAGTCACTGTTATCGGTGCCTTTGCACCTCCATGTCTTCTCCAGCACCGGTGGTGTTAATCCTCTGATTCGCAATGACGGGTACCCTGCCCGGCCATCTCACTGACAAGTATCATTATCACTTCATTCCTCTGACAGGCTTCTGTCAAACAATGCTTTTGTTAACCTGCCTGGATCTGTCGCTAAATCGAGGAACCTTCTTTCTCTATCTCACATCCTACTGTTTCACCGTCCGTCACATTTTAATTTGCAAATTAGAACCTATTGTGCTATAAAACAATAGCGGAGAATAGATGAGGAACTGAAATACCCTTTAAAAGCTCAAAAGAGAAGTGTACTGGAAATAACTGTCTGGGTTTGGTTAATTATTTCATGCCATACATTTCCGCTATCAATGTGCATTTAGCTTCATCTGCTGTGACTTTTGCATCCTGAAGTGTTTAAAATTGTTGTATTCAAAAGTGGGAAGCCCTGCATCTTTACTAATGGGAATTGTATTAACAACACCACTGCACTGCCTACATAGAAGTGTCAAGGGAAGCATACAGTAGGTAGTCTGATTATCACACAACAGGAAAAACAAGAGGTAATGCTTTTGATTTTTTCTTCTTTGTTTAATAAATGATGTTTAGTACATGACAAAGATTTCCTAGAGCAGGCATGTCCAAAGTCCGGCCCGCGGGCCAATTGCAGCCCCCGTTCCAGTTTAATGTGGCCCCCCTGGTAATTTGGATATATATATATCTTTTGTGGCCCCCGGGCCTGGGGGGGGGGGGGGACTAGTTCCATAAAAATTACATACAGGAGAATCTCCTGTTTACTCGGCGGCATTTGTAATAGGAAGTCCCGTCTCCTGGGCTGCCATTGGACGACTCTTCTGTCTATCATACGAGGTGGGACATGGGACATTGTATTAAAGAGGCTGCTGTGTAAACAGGAGATTCTCCTATATGTAATCTGTTGGTGCTCATCCCGTCCACCGTCCCCTCCGAGGCTGCAGATGGCCATCGATCAGGCTGCACTGATGGCAATGGAGAGGCTGCATTCATGGCAATGGTGAGGCTGCAGATGGGCACTGACTCTTATTTTGCTTCACAGTTCTTTATTTAAAATGTAATTTTTTACCTGAAACTTCCCTGATAAAGTGAAGGTGCGTGTTATACGCCAATAAATACGGTATATCCAAATAACACGCTCAAGCTCATCCTTAGTGGCGCTCAGGGATTCTTGGGGCCACAAAAGAGATTTTATATATATATATACTGTATATATATATATATATATATATATATATATATATATATATATATATATATATATATATATATATATATAGTGTGTATATATATATATATATATATATATATATATACACATGTATATATAATATATCTCTAAATAATACACCCGACCTCATCTCTTCACCACACACAGCCACAAAGGCAAGAAAATTCTTATTGGGCAGTGTAGTAGTGCTCAGACGAACACACTGAGACCGACTTTTAATGGTTCAAAGAATATCAGGCTAAATGGTCGGCCCTCGCGCATGTTCACTTCATCAAATCTGGCCCTCTTCAAAAATAATTTTGGACACCCCTGTCCTAGAGCAACGTGGGTTTTCTGAAGAGAGAGCACAGCAATAAATATCTCCTGGCTACAGGTCTCTACAGAGCCAGGGGAAGGGAGGTGAGGGGAGATACTGCTCTGACTTTTTTTTTTTTTTTTTAACTCTTTTTATTGGATTTGCAACTTGGTATAAACATACATACACTTCAAACAAGACCTTCCAGTCACAGGCATTTAGCCCATGCAGGGGAGCAAAAGGCAACAATGCAACATGTATAATAAAAGGTAGCCTTAAGGACTGTAATATCTTGTAACATAAATAACTAGAAAGATCCGTGTACATCAGAGGCGCATTGCCGGGCGTATAGCCGCAGTGTCACATTGTTTTAATGGGAAGGAACGGTGGAGGATCGGTAAACACACCGCTCCTCTCACCGCTCCAAAGATGCTACTGGCAGGACTTTTGGAGTGGTCCCGCCAGAGCAACGCCTCAGTGTGAAAGCACTCAGGCTTTCACACTGAGACTGTCCTTAAAGCTACCTTGAAGTACTGAGACTGCAGGGCAGGAGTCTTTCAGGTGGTATTTAGGCGGTATTTTTAGCCCTAAACCACCTGAATAACTCCTCTGTGTGAAAGGGGTCTTAGGGCAACCTTTGTCGACATACGTGTCTTTATAATAGGGGAGTGCATTATTCACTTGCTGCTTCCAAAAGGATAAACGAGGAGGGGATTGTTTTTTTTTTCCAGCATAGTGTAATTGCATTCCTGGCATAAAACATTGGAGACCAAGTAGGGTTCTTTTCGCCACTTTAGGAGCAAAATATTCCACCAGACCCAACAGACACAAGTGGCACACCCTCAGGGAAGGGGAGATAGAAATGCTGGTCACTAAGTGAATCACAGGGAGCACTTTTCAACCAATATAAAATTATTGCAGGGCAGGACCAAAATATATGGGTAATGTCCCCCTAAAAATGGCCATTCCACCATTAGCCAGGGAGTGGGCCGGTCCCATTTTATGTAGACTGCTCTGACTTACCGTATTTAGCTGTTTATGTAAATTTTAGCTTGAACTATAGTGCTCTGTAAATAACAGGAAGAGGTAAGAAGAAGCTGGAAATCTTGAAAGAGAGCAAAAAACACTATCTGCTGACTGACGAAAAATACAACATATTAATTTGAAATATTCCATATTTAGCTGGAAAAAAACGTTTTTATATTTTTAAGTCCTAGTTAAGGTTGAGAGAATCTGCCTGGATTATATTTACAGGGAGTTCATAAAACAGTACTATTTTAGTATTTTCACAGAAAGCTTTATCAATTGAAATTCGGCACATTGTAATTTGTGATTTCCTTTTTTATTAAGCTATTACATTTTTTTGGAGCAGAAGAAAAAAAATGTCTCTCAACTCTCTACACACCCACACATTTTCCTAGGTACCCTGTAGTACTAGCTGCAATCTCAGACAGGACGCCCCCTTCCTTTTTGCACAGTTTACCAACACCACAGCTAGAAAGGAGACAGCTGCTTTGATAGCCAACACCTGTTAGCAGCTCCCAACACTTACCTGAGGAAAGCACTGGCAAGAGGAATGCAGAGTTACAGAAGACTAACACATCTCAGTTCCTTGTGCATTTCTCTTGCCAATGCTTGCTCATTTTGGCATATGAGCCAATTGTGGCCACAAGGGGAGACCCCGATGGGTCTGTGGGGGTAGTGCTATAGCTGTGGTGTCGGCCATGCAAGTAAGTGTCTGGCATGTGTAAGGTCAAGCATATGTAATTACCGTTTTTTGTATTTGCTGTATTTTTTTATTTTATTTAATAAATATATGTTTTCATTTGAATAGATGTATTAAAGCTCCTGAAGAAGCGACTTCATGGTCATGAAACATGTTGAGCGGAATATATGATCAGGAATGTTCAATGATACATATGAGGACAAGTGGTATCCCCAACTTTGAGGATCTATATTAATGGAGACACTTATATCTTGATGACTTATAGTATACTGTATATGGTATTATATCCTCTAGGGGAGCCACGTGTAGCCCAATACGATTTTAGATGTTTCTTTTATTTATCATTTTTGTATTATGTGATAACTTTTTTTGTGTAAACCAATACATTGTTAATTTCATGATATGTACCTTTAAAGTCCATTATTATTTTTCTTAGTTCTCCAGTGCTTGTCAGGTGCATAATGTCAAAGCACCACAATTGTGGTGTCAAGCGGCAATGTGCCAAGCGCGAGGTGCCCTGTCCGACTTTGCAGTGCACAGTAAACCCAGAAAGATAGAAATAAGTATTGCATGTGCTTTGAAAACCAAAATAACATAAAAAAAGAACTTGTGATAATTCCTTACTATGGAGTGCAAAGGTGGTAATGGGACTAATAGCCCTACAATACAGGCGCAGTATTACTAACCACTTTATTAATACATTATACAGAAACCCATGCCAGGCAGATTGTAAAACAATTGTAAAGTAGATGATTCTGTAAAATTAGCGCTCTGTCTCATATACATTTTTCAGTCTAGTTTTCCATTCCACATGCGGTGAACTGACAGCACACAGCCAGGTATTTTCCTTATTTGCTGTGGCTTCCTTTAGTTGTGTCCATATGTTAGTACGTAACGCTGATTGAATCATGTTATAAACACAAGGCCACAGTCTGGCAAGCTTCGAATATGAGATGCCTTCCTATAATATACAATAGTGTGTCTTCATCCAAATTTGATTTTACGGTTCAATTCCTTTTTAGTGGAAACAGACAAATTATTTGGGAAAAGATCCAGTTCTAAACGTCCATAGCACAGCAAATGGATGTATCACAAATGTTTGTTTACTGTTATTCATATGCCGCAGGCTTCAAGTATTTGCAGCAAAAGCTCTAGATGTGTATGGGAAAAAACAAGATCTATGTTGTTAGTTTTTGCTGTAGAAGAGAATTCAATTTATGAGCTCTTGGTTAACAGAAAAATCAGATTGCTTATTAAAGTGAATATTTCTATGTTATAGGAAAAATCTAGAAAAGGCAATTTTGCCTAAGCACTACTCCTGAAAAATAGCAGTGCACTTCCTAGTGCCTACAGTATGATAGCTGTATATCTGAAGTGTCAGATCACCTGAGGCACCAATGAGTGAGATGAGCTCATAATAATACTGTGCTGCTTCCTGTTGGGGAATATGCACTGCTTCTACTTCATCTATCCTGTGGATATGTGCTGTGAGAACCTACTGGTTCTTAAATATTAACCCACCCATTAACAGATCACAAACCATCAGGGGTCATGTATTGCAAAAACTGTCCCTGATTTTGAGGGACTGTCCCTAATTTGGAGCAAAGTCCCTCCATCCCTCTTTCCTTCTCATTTGTCCCTCATTATGGTCTAATCTATATAGTTGTGTATAAAATGCACCCTTTTCTTTCAAAAAGTGTTTCCCGGTGTTAGACCTTTAATCTAAATTCTTGCATTTTTAAATTTCAAAAGCCAGCCAAAAGGACTAGTAGGGGTAAAATAACGCACTTGTGGGCTTAAATAAAATTGTATTTGTATAATTATCCTTTAAGAGGGCGTGACAGGGGGTGTGTCCTATACCTACATAATTTTGCTAAAAGGTGTCCCTTGTTCCCATCCCAAAAAGTTGGGAGCTATGGTATTGTATCGTCTCTATGTTGTTATTTCCACTATTACTGCCCTGTTCTTTGAGATACCCCAAATATGCCATGTACCCCTTTAAGGTTGTCCTCAAGAAACTTTAGACCAGGCTAAGTTGAATAACTGCTAACATTCTTTACTGAAGATGTTAAAATGTACCAATTTGGGGGGTATATATGACGCATGGAGTGACGTGTGCAGGAAAAGGAGTTAATGAGATCTGCAAAAAGTCGGAAAGATCAAATTGGAACATAGGGGATGACTCTCTGCTGGCCTCAGACACTTGAGAGAAGACTAAAGCCCTGTACACACAATCAGTTTGTCTGATGAAAACGGACCGATGGACCATTGTCATTGGACAAACAGATCGTGTGTTGGCCACATCGGTTTGTTTTCCATCGGTAAAAAAAATAGAACATGTTTTAAAATTCTCCTATGGATTAAACACCGATAGAAAAAACGATCGTCTGTGTGGAAGTCCATCGGTCAAAAATCCATGCATGCTCAGAATAAAATCGACGCATGCTCGGAAGCATTGAACTTCATTTTTCTCAGCACGTCGTAGTATTTTACATCACCGCGTTGGACATGGTCGGATTTTTGACCGATGGTGTGTAGGCAAGACTGATGAAAGTCAGCTTCATCAGATATCTGATTAAAAAATCCATCGGATTATATTCCATCAGATATCCGATCGTGTGTACAGGACTTTAGAATCTCTGAGTAAATAAGAAAGTAGAACAGGAGGGTGCAATCTGAGTGTAGTATTTTACAAATTTGTTGTGGTGAAAGTTTTACATGAGACAGATAAAAACCTATGCTCATCAACATCATGAGGCCTCGGGTGGGAACGACAGCAAAGCATGGTACCATAAACATGGGGAAGGATCAGTGGGGAGACTGGATGATGATCACTCTGTCTTGAGCATCACGGAAGTGTCTCCATATCACTGGAAACTTCTACCATGTGATTCCCTTTGAAAAATGGAACCTTCTGCTGCAATGTTGGTTGGCACGTTTAAAAACCTTTTCACCTTAGTGTTCACCCCAACCACCCTCAATCCCCAAGCTAATGTTAGGCACGCACTCCTTTTCCTATCATTCTCTTTTTTCCCCCCTTTCTCTTTCTCTTCCCCCTACAGTTATCACCCATGTTCGTTTGGTACAATTTGGGGGGATGTCATAATTGGTTTGAATTATAGTTAATCGCCAACACCAAAGGCCTAGTGACCTTCATAATAACGAGTTGGAGGAGCTTTGAAGCCAACTTTCGCTTTGCCTATTTGCTTGCTAGAAGACTTTGGGCGGGTAGGTGTTGGCGAGGGGGAGGTCTTCCCGGGGCACAGGATGATCCTATTAGGGGTGCCCGAGTCGTGTATGACCCCCTCGACCAACTGTTCCCTTATCCAGCATGTCAAATGCTTAATACCGACAAGCCAGTGGTAATGACTCAATTTTCTCTCATTGAGCCTATATTGGCGCCTCAAAAGACCTGATAGAGCCTTGTTGCTGATACTTTGTTTTACATCCCACCCATTTACGATGCCAGGGCCGATCCTAGGCAGGGTGCACAGGGTGCTTTGCACCCAGGTGCCTGCAGAGGTGGGGGCGCCAAAGTGCCAGAGTTCTCCCCTTCCTCCTCTCCTTGTTTGTGTCCATCCAGAACTAGTGTTCTAAGCATAGGTGTGTGTCCGTCCAGAACTGGTGTGTGAGCATAGGACAGCCGTCCAGCCTGGCAGTGCTTGGGAGAGGAGCCGTCTCTCTTCCTGACACAAGGGTTCTAGTTTTCAGTGGTTGCTGAGTGCTGATGTGCAGGAATGAATTCCTCACACTGGAAGTCTTGGATCCCGCACTGTCTCCACCAACTCCAGTTGGAATGTCTCCCCTCCCATCTCTATCTTGAGCTGCACAGAGAGAGAACCGAGGTGAGTCAGTGTTCAGTGTGCTGTGGGATCCATTTACACGTGCTCTGGGCTGACCCTGCTCTAGATGTTTTATGGCATGATAGATTGCATAGGATACACAGCCCAGTAGTCTGTCTACAGATCTGATGTATAATGAGATGTACCAAGAGCCCTTTCACACTGACAGTGCGGGGGCGTTGTCAGTAAAGCGTGGCTAGTTTTAGCCCTCCAGGTCCCAATAAGTACTCGGCTTCTCTTCCTGCATTTTGTTTATTGCTAAGAGATCATGTAAGGATCCCAGAGTAATTAATATTTTGTGGGGGAGCATCTCTGTGGTTGAGCTGTTGCCATAGAAACATGTGTAAAGGGGAGGAGTTAGTAAAATGACCACGCCCATGTGGGGGCGCTAGAAATATTTCTGCACCCAGGCACCTGTGACCCTAGGATCGGCCCTGTACGATGCTAAATGTCTTGTTTTATGTTGTGCCGATATTATGATATGTTTATCTTCTGTAGTGAAAACAAATATAATTATTGAAAGTAAAAACCTTTTCACCCAAAAGCACAGGAAAACCTGTCCACCCTTTTTGGTACCAGTGCAAGACTAGTCACAGTGGAATACAGTTTCACAAAGAGATGTAAAAAAGTAACATAAACTACAGTAAATAAAATATATGGAATAAACACACAACATGGAAAAACTCCTTGGAAGCATCTCCTTACATGGCACTATACTGTACACAGGATGTTGTGGCACATCGGAAACACTGCTACTTATCCTAAACAGCCTGTTTGCCTGTGCACTCCAGATAATTATATAAAGGGTATGTAAAACCTATCAATGAACTTCTTTTATTTGGTCCCCATTGGACTATTAAATATACTATTAAAGGTGTTTTGTTTTATTTGTTTGAATAAAAAGAAAACTGTTGATCCTGCCAGAAATGTTGTGAGCTGTTCTTTGCCCCTGCTACACTCTTATCAGTCACATTGTTTTCAGCTACCGCTTGAGACTGCATAACCACTCTTCCCTATTTTATGAAAAAGAGATATGGGAAGGTGTTTGTCGGTGAACATTGCTGCTACATTAATTATAAATGTGCCAAGAGAAATTGGTAAATCAGGAACTAAGTGTGTCAATTGCATGGCAGGACAGTTTGACATTCTATGCATTAAGGTGAAAAAATATCTGCTGATTAGAGGACCCCCCTTTATTTACCTGACCCCTTGAAAGTCCTGCGCTGGCTTCTCGGCCGTCTTCCTGGCTCTGTCATTGGTTAATTGAAAGCACCGCAGCCATTGGCTCGCGCTGCTGTCAATCACATCCAATGACGCGGCACGCCGGGGCCGAGTGATACAGTTAGCGGCTATGGCCACTGGCTGTATCACGGGAGCGTGCCCGCAAAGACTCAACACCATGCGAGCTGGCTCGCATGAAGGTGTCAAGTCCTTGCGGGCAGGGGGGGGGAGCCTAGACAGCCGCCTAGGGACCCCAGAAGACCATGTTCCGGGTCACTCTGTGCAAAACGAGCTGCACAGTGGAGGTAAGTATACCATGTTTGTTATTTAAAAAAAAAAAAGATTTTAGAGATCCTTTAAGTGAATCACATAAGCTTACTTATTATACTTATTAGGACAAATTGACAAATTTTAGCATTGTTAGGGATATAAATTATTTTCCCGAGTGGCTCAATAATGAAGTATTAATCGCTTTACAACAGTTTGGGGTATTATACAGTTTAAATTCTGAAACTGGTCAAAGGCTGAAAGGATAAAAGCTAGCCATACATGTGGCAATTTAAAGAGGAACTTCAGTCAGATTTTAAAGTTGTAGAAAAAATACACGCAGCATGTAAAAACCTTGAAAATTTGATTTATTCACTTTACTATTGTAAATCTGTGGGGGAGGAGACCGATGTGTGTTCCTCTGTACTGGGAACACACATCGGTCCTCCTCACCGCTGACAGGACATGGATCTGTGTGTTTACACACACAGATCCATGGTCCTGCTTGATTGCGGGCAATCGTGTGTACCCATCGGACATCGCGGCCGCCGAGCACGCGCATTGGGTCCCATGCCTCCTAGCTGCCTGGGAATGCAAGGACATCATACGACGTCCACTCTGAGGCAGGGAGGGTTCCTGACGATGTCACTTTACAATGACTCGGTAGGGAACGTGTTAAACAGTGTAAAAGGTACTTTACTGTCAAGGCGGTAAGAATGTGTAATTCTTCCCCACAAGCAGTGGTATCAGCAGGGAGTGTCGATAGTTTCAAAAAAGTATTGGATGGGCACCTTACCGACCACAGTATATAGAGGGGAATACAATTTACTATTGGAATGATTGAGCATTCTTCCTGAAACGCATTTGTGAGGTTTAGGCACTGATGTGGGCGAGAATGCCTGGCTCACAGTCTCCGCTCTAATTCATCCCAAAGGGGTTCTATCGAGTTGAGGTCAGGGCTCTGTTTAGGCCAGTCAAGTCCTCCACCCCAAACAGCTTTGTGCACTGGTGCACAGTCATGTTAAACTGGAAGGGGCTATCCCCAAACTGTTCACACAAAATTGAGAGTGTGAAATTGTACAAAATGTCTTGGTATGCTGACGCTTTAAGAGTTCCCTTCATTGGAAGTAAGGGGCCAAGCCCAACCCCTGAAAAACAACCCAACACCATATTTCCCCCTCTACCAAATTATTTGGACCAGTGCACAAAGCAAGGTCCATAAAGACATGAATGAGCGAGTTTGGGGTGGAGAAACTTGACTGACCTGCATATAGTCCTGACCTCAACCCGAACACCTCTGGGATGAATTAGAGCGGAGACTGTGAGCCAGGCCTTCTCATCCTACATCAGTGTCTGACCTCGTAAATGTACTTCTGGAAGAATGGTCAAACATTCCCAAAGACTCTCCTAAACTTTGTGGACAGCCTTCCCAGAAGCGTTGAAGCTGTTATAGCTGCAAAGTGTGACGCAACTCAATATTGAACCCTACAGACTTTTTGGGGCACTTCCCTTATAGGGACCTTTGTTTTGCTTTTTCAGTTTCATTTATTTTGGTGAATGGTATATATTTTTATCATAGGCATTTCTATACAAATGTGTCACATATATATATATATATATATAATTTAATTATATATTGATACAAATAGTAATGTGTGTACTGTATGTAGCGGGGTCCTGCCATCATGGACTATAATTTATAGCGATGCAGAACTAAACCCCTCCGTTGTTTGAGTCAAAATGTACATATACGTTGATATTGTTGGAGCAGTGCATTGTGGGACTACAAGAATCGGGAGATACGGACTCCATTGACTATTGGTAGATAAACCTTGAGTACTGCTTGGACCTTGAAGAAGGGGTAACACCCCGCAAGCTTGTCCTGAAAAATTGTATGTTAGTGCAAATAAAAAAAGTATCACAGACAGTACTCAATTTTATCTGTCACAATTGCACTAATACGGCTACAATCACGTCACGTACTATTGGTAGAGAAAGACTACATTTCCCACAATGCCTGACCCCTTTTCTTTGGAACACGTGACATCTCCGCACGGCCTCATGGGGGAGGTTACTTAAGAGAAAGGCGGGCAAAAACTCTCACTCTCGGAACCTGTATCTTCTCCTCTGCGGAGCTGTGTGGGGCTCCACAGCCAAGCTGTTAGGCCTGAAGCCTGGGCCTGAGTCCATTGGGAGACCAACCATCCCGAGGGAAGCAAAACCAAGGGTGCCCAGCCTGCGTTCCAGGAGACCGGAGAAATTCGCCAGCTGCCGACTGAGGAACAGTGGGGAGTCTGATACCGGAGACCGTGCATTGCAGAACAGTGACTGACTGACGCGCCCTTTTTGGAGAAGTACTCAGGCAGATCGGGCCTGTTCGGGTGAGAGGGCACACGCCCAAATTTCATTCCCTCACTTTGACATACAAGTGTTACTCCATCACCCGGAGGCACGTGTTTGATCTCTGACTGAACTAGAGAGGCCTACTAAGTCGAGGGTTATTCTGCAGAGTTGACTGACACTGACGAGCGATCAGTCCATCATCATTTAAGTACATCGTACCCTGTTTGACTGAGTTTATCCCACCTTTTACCCTTTTGGATTACAATCTAAAGTGCACCAACGGCCGCAACATAAACTTCGTTCTTAAGAGATCTCTGAGAGCAGATTGAGCCAGGCCTGGCGGGAAGTTTACCTTGCATTAGCTGTTTTACAGGGCTGCCCACTAGGTGGAGCTCGCAAGCATAGACTACCTATAGTAATTTGAGCTCATAGTATTGTTCTCCTCTGTTTTAATCCTGTTTCCCTTTCCTTATTTGCTGACTCCCGCAATGGCCCTTACAGAGCCATTGTGTATTAGTATATATTTGTTATTAATTTGTCATTCAAACCCCCCTTTATTCTCTTTACCAGACATAAAGTAAAGTTATTCTTTTGGTTTGAATACACTAATTGTGTGATGTGTCTTTAATTCTGGAGATCGCTCTCAGGGACAGGTAATCATATTATTGTATTGCCATTGTATGTTATATGCATGCTATTGTGGCCTCCGCCAAGAAGGGGCCACAATACCTTTTGCAATTCATCTGGTGTGCCAAGGTAGGGTTCGAACTAGTTAAAGAGGGTGAATCAATCAAAGAGAGTAGATCCCAAACCTAACCAGCGGCTCCTTTGGGGGTAAGCGCTCCATGTATATGAATTATCACAGATTTTATATAGAAACATTTCATTTGGAGCCACTGGTACTTATCGGTAATATCATATTGTGTAGAGAATCATAAACACTTTCTTATTTTGAATATATGGTATAGTTTTTTTTTTTTTTTTTTTTTTAGGGTGCAGTTTGGTATTCATTTGCTTTCATTTGTACATTTAACGGACCAAAAGGGAGCCAGGAGTTGGTAGCCCCATGCCACTAGGGGACCCCATCAGGGTTGCCAGGCTCAGTAAAACCAGGCACAGTATGTAAAAATCTGTGCTTTTTTTAAATCTGTCCCTCATATGTCCGAAACCGACATGCTTTTGATGTGAAAATCCAGAGATTTTAGCTGCCCTGCCTCTGCACTGCCTCCTGGCATGGTGGCCACCTGTAAGCCCGGGGGCCCCATCATCTTCTATTGCCCGGGGGCCCCAGGAGTTGTCAGTCCGCCCCTGGCCCTGACCATCCTAGAAATCTGGACTAGACACTCAGAAGAGATGTAATTCATTACACAAGCTTGTGCTTCCAGTGTGGGAATACCAACACGTATATTATCCTGCTGAGAGAAAGGACATTCATTCCATCACTGATTCCCAACAGACACTCTATAATGTTTAACTATTTAACAGTTGTATCATCAGGACATTTCTTGAAGCTTGAATGGCTGCCCGGTTTCGGTTTGGTTATAGCTGATATGATAGATGACTTGGAATTACTGCTCCACTGATTCAGTGTCCTTCATTTCTCTGTTAACCTTCTGACATCAGTGCCTTTTAAAAACACCTTGAGAACTCTGAAACCAGGATAGGGAGGCTAACATCAGACAAGCGATTAACCTGATTGTATCAATGATTTCTTCTCTTTGAAAGTGCTGACATTACAGTGAAAGCTATACTGGGATTTCTTAGATATTACATTTTTCTATATTATGTTTGCCACATTATTCTATATTACTTTTGTAAGAAGAAAAAATGTGAGAAATTGTAAACCCTTATTTTATTTTTTTTATTTTATAAAAAAACATGCAATACCTGCTCTGTGCAGTGTTTCTGCAGACAGTAGCTCCAATACTCCTCTTTCCATGTCCCCCATAGAGCTCCTGGCTCCCCTTGCTGAGTGCCCACCATAGCAAGCTGCTTGCTATGGGGACATTTGAGCAGGCTTACTCTTGTGCAGATCTGTGTGTCCATAAACACACAGAGCATGGCTCAGCCCTGCCCACTCCCTCCTTTCTGGCTGTGATTGACAGTAGCAGTAGCCAATAAGTAGGGAAAATGCTGAGAGAGCTGCTGTTCTCATTGTCACATACCTGGTTGGAGGCTGAGGCGCTGAGAGGGCTTCCCTTGTGACTGAGTCCAGGGCACCCCTGAAGGTGGTGACAGGAAGTGCTATGCCCAAATAAGTATGGGTTGAGTGATGAGACATCTGCTGGATGGCGGCAGGATGAGTAGAATGCACTGCTGGGCAGGGGTCTCTCAGATGTACCAGATGAGACTTGGCAGAAGGGAGCGTCAGGAGCATGGTCAAGAGCCAGGCCAGTAGTCATACACGGAATATCAGCCAGGGGCAGAGGTGTATTTAGGTTTTGTGCTGCCCTAGGCCTGGTGAACCTTGTGCACCCCCTACTTTATATATGACACACCCCTTCCTTTTTAAGATCCGTCCTGTCATTTTCATGGGATGAAGACAGAGGGACGCAGTGGGTTGAGGACAGGGGGACAGGATGGGATGAGCACAGGGGGACAGGGTGGGATGAGCACAGGGGGACAGGGTGGGATGAGGACAGGGGGACAGGGTGGGATGAGAACAGGGGGACAGGGTGGCATGTGCAAAGGGGGACAGGGTGGGATGAGGACAGGGGGACAGGGTGGGATGAGCACAGGGGGACAGGGTAGGATGATCACAAGGTGGGATGAGCACAGGGGGACAGGGTGGGATGAGCACAGGGTGGGATGAGGACAGGGTGGGATGAGCACAAGGGGACAGGGTGGGATGAGCACAGGGGGACAGGATGGGATGAGGACAGGGGGACAGGATGGGATGAGCACAGAGGGACAGGGTGGGATGAGCACAGGGGGGCAGAGCATCTTTTAATTTGGGGGGAGAGGGTGGTATGGGGGATATGTGCTGGGGAGTGATTTGAGAGGGAAGAAGATATGTGCTAGTGGGGGTGGAATCAGACCCCCCACTAGCACATATCTTTTTCCCTCTCAAATCACTCCCCAGCACATATCCCCCATACCACCCTCTCCTCTCCCATCACTTCATTTGTTCACCACTTCACCTTGTATCTGCCTGCCCCCCTCCTTCCCTCCTGGTTACTGTGTCCTCTCTCTCTCTCACTGAAGTTGTCGCACATACCGTAACCAGCAGCACGGCTCTCTCGGTTGTGTCTCTCCTCGGCTCCTCCTCCTGGCTGTGTACACAGGAACATTGAGCCAAGAGGGGGGAGGAGTCGAAGACTGTGTATTGCAGTCAGTGGATAGAGAGGGACGGCTCACGGCTGCACTGTAAAGCCGAATGGCGCTGCGGGACCCCAGGCGGCAGATGTCCCAGGTGACCACGCCACTTTGCCGGGGGTGGCGAAAAAGCGCCCCCCCCCGCAAACCCCCCTCCTCCCGAACGGAGAGCCGCACAGCTGAATCCTGGAGTTTCAGCACTGAACTCGAGGATTCAGCTGTGCGGCTCTCCGTGCGGGAGGAGGGGGTTCGTGGGGGTGCGCTTTTTCGCCCTAATACATCTCTGGCCAGGGGTAAGGTAGCAAGCAAGGTCAGGAGTAAGCAGGGGTCATACACTGGTAATCAGGCTGCAGAGGAGTCCAGAAGACCAAGCCAGAGGTCATATATGGGTACAGCAGACAGGAGCAGACTCAATGGAACAAGCTGAGGGTCAATAGCCGGGAAACAGGACAAGACAGGTCAAAAGCAAGCCGGGTCGGTAACAGGAAATCCAATAGTATCAAATACAGGAACATACAGGGAGCCAAAGGGCATCCAGCAACTAGTGGCTGAAGGCTGATGCTGCTGGCTTTTAATTGTCATTGCATGCGCCTTGGTGTAATTTTCATGGATGTTCCTGCCCGAGTGCACATGCGTATTAGCATTGGCCAATTTCTATGTGCCAATGGCCAATTTTTATGTGCCAATCTACAATTCTGCTATGCATTAGCAGATGTGCCAGTTCTCTGACACTCATATATTTCACTGAATTGATTTTGGGCTCAGATAAGTGTAAGGGGGACCTGGAGGGTGGGATCCTGAACAACAGTTTTTTTTTTTACCTTATTCTTGGTTAACTATAAAATTGACCTGTAGGGGTGTTAAAGGCATCATCCATGGAAAATGTAGGGTACTTATGCCGCGTACACACGATCACTTTTTGTGATGAAAAAAAACGTCATTTTATCTGACGAAACAAAATAAAGTTTTTCAAACTTCATTTTCAAAAACGACATTGCATACACACCATCGTTTTTCCACAATGCTCTTGCAAAGCGCGGTTACGTAAGACACTTTCGACGGCACTCTGTTCCATTGAAGCTCCCATCTCATAACTTGCTTCTAAGCATGCGCGGGTTTAAAAACGTTGTTTTAAACGTCGTTTTTCCCTACACGGTCACTTTTTATGACACAAAAAAACACATTTTGAAAAACGACACAAAAAATTCAAGCATGTTGGAATTTTTTTTTTGGTCGTTTTTTTGAAGACATAAAACGACGTTTTGCCCACACACGATCATTTTAAACATTTTTTTTCATCACAAAAAGTGATCGTGTGTACGCGGCATTAGTGTTTATTACTGTTTCACAGGCAAACACAATTTTAAAGTGGTTGTAAAGGATTACGGTTTTTGCCTTCATGCATTTCAGTTTTTTAGAATCACATTAAGGCTTGACATGTTTGCAATCAATTTACTTTGCATAACCTTATCTTTTAGATTATATGAAAAATTAGGAAGTATATTGCACTTTTGTGCCCTAAAATGTACTTAATTACATTTTTTACTGAAATGTTGAGAAGACGTTTTTTCACCTTAATGCATAGGATAGCAACTTCCATTTGGTGTGTGAGGGGTTAACAGCAGAGGTAACTGACTCCCACTTCCGGGCATAGATACCCAAGCCACCTGCGGGTATCTACGCCACTTCCCGTCCCCCGCGCTGTCTTCTGGGAGACACACAGGTCCCAGAAGACAGCAAGGACCAGTGGCATCGCGCAACGCGAGTCACGCATGCACAGAAGGGAACAAGAAACTTAAAAAGCTGCAAGGCTTCACTTCCTGATTCCCTTACCGAAGATGGCGGTGGCAGCATTCGAGAGCTGAGGGATCAATTGGCTTTGAGTACCGACATCGTAGGCGCCCAGGACAGGTATGTGTCCTTATTTTAAAAGTCAACAGCTGCAGTATTTGACTAAGGTCCTTGAAGACGCAGTGCGACTCCCACATAGATTAGCAAATATATATATAACACTCCTGTTTTAATTCATGGGGGGTCCTAAGAATTTGCACAGCTGTCACAAATAATCCCTGTAATGTGTCCAGTATGTTTCCTCTGGTTGTCAGCTCCATCAATAATGCAATATTTCCTAAAATACTCCAATCAGGAGAATACCACCTTATGGGCACTAGATGGAGCTGATGATCATAGGAAGTAAACATATTAAATCACTGGGATTATTTGTGACGGCTCTGCAAATGCTTGAGGCATTTTCACAGCATTTTTCTTATTTTTTATAACTAGACCCCATAGTGTTTAAAGAGTGTTGTCTCTTTCTTTAAGATGGATTCATACAGTGCTACTGATGACTGTGGATGATTCAATACTGACTCTGGATGAGAGATACAGGATGTTAAAGGGGTTGTAAAGGATTTTTTTCCCCCTAAATAGCTTCCTTTACCTTAGTGCAGTCCTCCTTCACTTACCTCATCCTTCCATTTTTCTTTTAAATGTCCTTATTTCTTCTGAGAAATCCTCACTTCCTGTTCTTCTGTCTGTAACTCACCACCGTAATGCAAGGCTTTCTTCCTGGTGTGGAGAAAGCCCCTTGAAGGGGGAGGGGGTGAGCAGGAGTGTCAGGATGCCCACTAACACACAGCTCCATTCTCTATCTGCTAAGTAGAGAGTGTCCTGACTTGCCTGCTTGCCCCCTCCCCCCTCAAGAGGCTTTCTCCACACCAGGGAGAAAGCCTCTCATTACTGTGTGGAGTAAGGCCTCTTACACACACATCAGTTTTTCTTCAGGTTTTTCTTTTCAGTTTACCAAATCCATCTAATATGAGGTCAAACCTCAAGAGTCTCAATTTGTATGCAATCAGGCAGGCCCTTGTACTACATAGTTTTGGTAAACTGAAAAGAAAAACCTGAAGAAAAACTGATGTGTGTGTAAGAGGCCTTACAGACAGAAGAACAGGAAGTGAAAAATTCTCAGAAGAAATAAGGACATTTAAAAGCAAAATTGAAGGATGAGGTAAGTGAAGGAGGACTGCACTAAGGTAAAGGAAGCTATTTAGGGGGAACAATTGTTTCCTTTACAACCCCTTTAAATGCAAGGTTTTTATATCTGTCTGTGGCCCCTATGGGGAGTTTTTCCCCTCACCTCCTGCTCCTATAAGGGGAAGAGGTTGTCATCAGGACAGGAAAGCACAAATGAAAATAAAAAACACTGACAGTAGGTTTACCCCTCCTTCATTTGATGTCTATGGCCAGCTTTAGTACATAAATATGCAAAACATCGGAGGCAAATTTACAAACAGCATAATCCCTCGTCTGGAGAACTGACATCTAAAGAATGGAAGCCCTGGAAATATGTCGGTTCTGCGGCTCATGCATTAATAAACATCCTTTCACAAGGAATTCAAACAAAGCTAACCAACGCGTGTGTATTTTGTACACTAAATCTCCTTTGATGTGAAACCAACGTGAACTTTGAGCAAGTGTGACCTTAAATTAACTCCCTTGGAGAACTGTGACTTCCTCATTAAGGATTCACCTCTTCTCCATTGTCTCCAAGAGGGAGAAGTGTCACCGACAAACACAATGCAGACATCCAGCCATGAAGCAAGATATTACCTGGGATGCAATGTAACTTTTTAGTGGACAGAAGGCCAAGTGAAGCATATTGCGTTATTCTATTTTATATCATTGTATCTGACAAAGTGCTGTGTGATTCACAGATCTAGCAGTTGGTGTTTTTCTATGCTGGGAGACAATTACAAAACTCTAGCTTGGAATAGTTAGACACTGCTGCTGCTGCTGCTGCAGGGATCTGTCTTTAATTTTATGATTAGCGGTTTACTCAGACATTGGCTATGCGGTGCGCTGAAAGCGCTGGCAGAATCAGCAGAGATAAACGTGCTCCTGGTGTTCTGAGTCTAATTATTAGATGTGCGGCTTTATTTTGAAGCTGTTCTCTTCTGCAAAGTTGTGTCTGCTTTTGACTATTGCAAAAGTATCCTGCTGGGTTTTGCTTATATGTAAAATGTGATCAAATTAATAACAAACACCTGTAGTATCTTACAATATAATGACAATCTAGGTTGGTAGACCAGGCCCCTACTGCTAAGATGGCTTTGATCTATAGCCTTTAAAATCAGTCTTTCAATTACATCTTTTTGCAAGAGAAAAATAAAGTTTTTCCAACATGAACAATACTACAATTATGTTGCTGTGAGACTGAGCTATCCCTGTTCTCTCACAGTTCTTCTCTGCTTATATAACAAATGCGCTATTAACCAGGCAATCGAATTTAAGACTACAGGGAAATAGACCAGGAATGCTTTCCAGGTGCCTGCATCCCAGCTCAAGGTGTGGTATACTGTATATGCCACCTTTGTGGCACACCTACTGAGGGAATACAGTGTAGGTCAGGCTCAGGCCTTACTGAAAATTTAAATTTTAGTTGTGTTTAAAGCGGAGTTCCACCCAAAAGTGGAACTTCCGCTTAAACCACTCCTTGCCCCCTTACAAGCCACATTTGGCATGTCATTTTTTTTGGGGGGGGGCTTGAGAAGGAGTGGGACTTCCTGTCCCACTTCCTCCTTCCGCCCAGGGACCGCTTAGGCGATACGTCATATCGCCTATGGCAGCTTGACAGGTCCCAGGTGATCGTGTGACCAATCACAGTGCACAGCGTGGCTTGCGAATGCGCAGTGAGTGCCCGGCCGTGAAGCTGAAAGCTGTCACGGCTGGGTGCCCACACTAGGAATGGAGACGCTGGCCAGAGAGGGGGGAGAGGAGCGGAGCTCCATCCGGCGCACCGCTGGACGATGGAGCAGGTGAGTGTCTGTTTATTAAAAGCCAGCAGCCACACTTTTTGTAGCTGCTGACTTTTAATAAACATAAAAACAGCCTGGAATTCCCTTTTAATGGGTAAATGTTATAGTCATTATTAAAAGTTTTTTTAAAGTAGATTCTATTAAATACAGTAAATGTGGAGGTAAATAGCATTTGAAGCACCAGTTTCATTGACTAGCAATCACCCAGTGCTGAAATATTTTTTGGCCATTGGGTCCTTTTAAATTATTGATGAGTGAATCTGCATAGGTATAAATAAGCAAAGGTTTTGTAAATCCTGTTTGAAATGCGGGGAACCCAAACTTAGCAGCAAATCCCATTGAAGTCTATGGGAGTTGATTTACTAAAACTGGAGAATGCAAAATCTGGTGCAGCTCTGCATGGTAGCCAATCAGCTTCCAGGTTTTGCACTTTCCTGATTTAGTAAATTAACCTCTAGTGGGCTTGCGGCCCAAAACGTTTATAACAGGTGTTATAGCCCTGTACACACGCTCGGTTTTCTCGGTGGTAAAAAGTCTGCCGAGAAAACCGAGGGGAAAGCCGAGAACCCGGCAGGAAAACTGCCATGGAGCTTTGGCTGGGAATCCCGGCCGTCTGTATGCTCCATCGGCACTGCCTCTCACGACCGTTTTCCTCGACAGAATCCATCAAGAAACTTGGTGGCAGAGCTTTTTTTGCAGAGGGAAACGGTTGTGTGTATGTTTTTCGTTGAGAAAACTGTCGTGGAACTCGACAAGTTCTCTTTTTCCTCATCGGGAGTCTCAATTTCCTCATCGTGTCGTGTTTCTCGTCGGGCTGGTTTACAACGAGAAACACGTTCGTGTGTATGCTTAGAAATCCGCGCATGCTCAGAATAAAGTATAAGACGGGAGCGCACCTTTGGTAAAAGTAGCAATTGTAATGAAGATAGCACATTTGTCACCCTGTAACAGACTGAAAAGCGTGTATCGTCTCTCACCAAATTTTTACTTAACACGCAGTAACATGAGATTAGCAAAAGCAGCCCCAAGGGTGGCGCCAGTGGAATCAAACTTCCCCTTTATAGTGCTGTCGTATGTGTTGTACGTCACCGCGTTTGAGAATGAAAAGATTTTGTCTTGACAGTGTGTATGCAAGGAAAGCTTGTCAAGATTCTCGACAAGCCTAACAAGGAACTCGTCAAGGAAAACGATGTTTCATTTACGACGAGTTCCTCGGTCGTGTGTACGAGGCCTCAGTCTTTCCCGTAGGTAAGTAGTAAATCTGACAAAAAAAAAAACCCCGGGAATCCCAATCGGAAAATAGAGAGCAGATTCTCTATTTTCTCGACTGGATTCCCGGCTGTTTTCCTAGAGGGAAACCTGCGAGGAAGCATACACACGGTTTTCCTGGCCAAAAGCTCTCCTGGCAGTTTTCCTGCCGGGAAAACTGGTCGTGTGTACGAGGCTTTAAAATGCAAAAGATTTGAAAGGGCAAATATTGTTTTATTGTACATTTTAATCTAAAGCTAGCCACAGATGATGCAATTTTCACTTGATTCCCCCATCAGTGGCTGGCTTATACTCATAGTCATTAATTGCATCCATATCAACTTGTTTTATTAAAAATATCAAGTTACATGATGTAAAAATACTCAGAAGATTAAAGTGGTTGTAAACCCCTTACAACATCTTTAGCCTACAGGTAAGCCTAGATTAAGGCTTACCTGTAGGTGCTTGAAATATCTCCCAGACCTGCACGGTCTAGGAGATATTTGCAAATACGCCGGAGTTAGAAAAGGCAGTCTGTGCATGCATGCATGAGTGACGTCACGTAACGTCACGTGACTCCGGACAGTCACAGTGACGGAGTTCGCGGCCCCGGAAGAAAGAGGGGTAAAGAATGGCTGCTTGCTACTAGCGAGGAAGACAGGGACATCGCGGGGCTTCTCCTGCAGGTAGGTGTCACATAATGGGCTGCTATGGGATGCATAGTAGTCCATTATGCTTTACCTTTACAGGGAAACAAAGAGGAAGTAACACCCATGAGGGTTTATTTCCTCTTTAAGTATGTGTAGATAATGTATTTGTGAAATGCATCAAAGGTTCCTAAGTGTACCCGTTCTCGTTGCCGATGCTCCTCTGCAGGTTCAGAGCCAATCAATTTCAACATGTCTACATCTGTATTCCTGAAGATCTTTGAAATCCATGCCAAGGAACACTATTACACAGCAAAGGTTTCTTTTGGTTACTGTCATTTTATTTTATTTTTAGGTTTTCACAGATGTGTTTTTTTTTCAACTGATTACTTATTTTCCAGCAAACATCAGTACCTGATGGTCACTACTATTTATTCTTTGTCATGGTCAAATCATTCTGTAAGACTCTAAATGTTTCTCACTTTAAACATTTTTTTTTTCTTTTTTAATGGGGCCTCTGGTCTTTTGTTGTATGGAATGAATGAAATGGACAGGCAAATTGGCATATATTTACGTCACTTTGAATTTGCCACCGGAGACGCGCCCCAGCGCCTGCAGCGAGCTCCGTCACCATGCCCGCGGGACCCACGGACTTGATTTTCGCCGGTGTCCCACGATTGCGTCACAGAGCTGCAGAACGGGGAGAGGCAAGTGTAAACAATCATCTCTCCATTCTGCCTTGTGACACTGTCACTGATCGTATGCTCCCTCTCATCGGGAGCAATGACGTGTCACTCATAGCCACACCCCTAACAGTTAGGATCACTCCGTAGGACACACTTAACCCCTTCCTAGCCCCCTAGTGGTTAACCCCTTCACGGCCAGTCACATTTACACAGTAATCAATGCATATTTATAGCACTGATAGCTGTATAAATGTGAATGGTCCCAAAATAGCGCCAAAAGTGTCTGATGTGTCCACCATAATGTCGCAGTCATGATAAAAATCTCTGATCACTGCCATTACTAGTAAAAAAAATATATATATTAATAAAAAAATGCTATAAAACTATCCCCTATTTTGTAGATACTATAACTTTTGTGCAAACCAATAAATAAACTCTTATTGAGATGATTTTTTTTAACAAAAATAGGTAGAAGAATACGTATCGGCCTAAACTGAGGAAACAAATATTTTTTTATATATTTTTGGGGAATATTTATTATAGCAAAAAGTAAAAAATATTGAATTTTTTTCAAAATTGTCGCTCTATTTTTGTTTGTAACGCTAAAAATTAAAACCGCAGACGTGATCAAATACCACCAAAAGACAGCTCTATTTGTGGGGGAAAAAAGGACAACGGACTTGTTTGGGAGCCACATCGCATGACTGCGCAATTGTCAGTTAAAACGACGCAGTGCTGAATCTCAAAAAGTGGCCTGCCATTTGGCAGCCAAATGGTCCGAGGCTGAAGTGGTTAACAAAGACAACACAAAATCACAACAATAAACTGAACAAGATGCAAAAACACAACAAAATTACCAATAACAGCCATTAACACCTAATAACAAAATTAAAACTACATTACAAATAAAACAT
Organism: Rana kukunoris; assembly: GCA_029574335.1. Taxonomy (NCBI): domain Eukaryota; kingdom Metazoa; phylum Chordata; class Amphibia; order Anura; family Ranidae; genus Rana; species Rana kukunoris. Next base: position 140,720,765 of record CM056052.1, read on the forward strand.
TCATGCAATTAAAATACAACATAGATAACACAGATAAAAATAACAGGCAAACTAGCAAATACAAATAATACACCACTTTCTCTAACATCACCCAAATAGTAACCAACATACTTTAAAAACAGTACACACAGGTGGAAGGACATCTAGTATGAGGAGAGTTAAAGGGGTAATTCCCCCAAAAACCTTTTTTTAACATTGCATGAGGCTCGTTATGTCAAGGGGAATCGGGTAGTTTTTTATTAGAAACGAAGCAATACTTACCGTTTTACAGATGCATCGTCTCCGTCGCTTCCGGGTATGATCGTCTGGTCTGGGCATGCCTATTTGATTGACAGGCTTCCGACGGTCGCATACATCGCGTCACGAGTAGCCGAAAGAAGCCGAGCGACGGTGCGGCTCTATACTGCGCCTGCGCACCGTCGTTCGGCTACTTTCGGAAAATCGTGACGCGATGTATGCGACCTCGGAAGCCTGTCAATCAAATAGGCACGCCTATAGTCGGAGCCCATACCCGGAAGCGTCGGAGACGATGCATCTGTAAAACGGTAAGTACGGCTTCATTTCTAAAAAAAAAAAAACTGATTCCCCTTGACATAACGAGCCTGAATAAATGTTAAAAAAAAGGTTTTTGGGGGAACTACCCCTTTAAGTACTTTCCGCAACTCTACTCTCCTACAGCTTTGTGTTAGATCTGAGTTAAAACCAGGGCCTCGAAATCAAACTTATAGAAAAAATTGGTTCAGTTCATTTGCCTTCTCGACATCACCCCTAGTCACTCCACCAACCAGCTTAAAGGGGTTGTAAAGGTACAATTTTTTTTTCCTAAATAGCATCTTTTACCTTGGTGCAGTCCTTTTAAATCCTGCTTTTAAATGTCCTTCTGAGAAATCCTCACTTCCTGTTCATTTGTCTGTAACTCCACACAGTAATGCAAGCCTTTTTCCCTGGTGTGGAGTGTCGTACTCGCCCCCTCCCTTGGACTACAGGAGAGTCAGGACGCCCACTAACACACAGCTCCTTTCTCTATCTGCAACGTAGAGAGCATCCTGACTCTCCCTAGTCCAAGGTAGGGGGCGAGCGCGACACTCCACACCAAGAAGAAAGCCTTGCATTACTGTGTGGAGTTACAGACAGAAGAACAGGAAGTGAGGATTTCTCAGAAGAAATAAGGACATTTAAAAGCAAAATGGAAGGATGAGGTAAGTGAAGGAGGACTGCACCAAGGTAAAGGAAGCTATTTAGGAAAAAAAATTGTACCTTTACAACCCCTTTAATTGTAAAGAAACTGGAGACATTTTACAATGGTTAGTCATCTAGATCCCATAGGGCTCACTCAAAGCCACTTGAGAATAATGCCGCATACACACGGTCGTTTTTTGTGAGGAAATAAAACAATGTTTTAAAAAACGTAATTTAACCACTTGCCTACTGTGCACCTACACCCCCTTCCTGCCCAGACAAAATTTTAGCTTCCGACACTGCGTCGCTTTAACTGACAATTGCGCGGTCGTGCGACGTGGCTCCCAAACAAAATTGACGTCCTTTTTTTCCCACAAATAGAGCTTTCTTTTGGTGGTATTTAATCGCCCGTGCGTTTTTTTATTTTTTGCGCTATAAACAAAAATAGAGCGACAATTTTGGAAAAATACACAATATTTTTTGCTTTTTGCTATAATAAATATCCCATTTAAAAAAAAAAAAAAACATTTTTTATCTCAGTTTAGGCCGCTGCGTATTCTTCTACATATTTTTGGTAAAAAAATGTAAAAAATAAAATCGCAATAACCGTATAGTGACTGGTTTGCGCAAAAGTTATATTGCAAAATACGGGACATAATTATGATTTTTTTTTATTATTTTTTTTACTAGGAATGTGGGCGATCTGCAATTTTTTTCGGGACTGGGACATTATAGCGGACACATTGGACACTTTTGACACATTTTTGGGACCATTTACATTTATACAGTGAACAATGCTATACATATGCATTGATAACTGTATAAATGTAACTGGCAGGGAAGGGGTTAACCACTAGGGGGCGGGAAGGGGTTAAATGTGTGTCCTAGTCAGTGTTCTAACTGTGGGGGAGGGGGGGTGACTGGGGAGGTGACCGATTGTGTCCCTATGTACAAGGGACACAATCGGTCTCCTCTCTCCCTGACGGGGACGTGCAGCTCTGTGTTTACACACAGAGCTGCACGTCCCAGCTCAGTTACTCGGCAATCGCGTGTGCCCGGCGGCCATCGCGGCCACAGGGCACACGCACGGGGTTCTCAGTGATGCGATGGGTGTGCGCGCGCCGCCTGCGGCGCGCACACGTGCCCCTAGCAGCTTTCTATGACTGCACGTCATATGACGTGCAGTCAGGACAATGGAATTGCCCGCCGTCATATGACGGCGGGCGGGTAACAAGTGGTTAAAATGATCGTGTGTGGGCAAAACAACATTTAAAACAAAGTTTGGAGGTCTTGCCGAGGTCTTGATCTCCTCATCTCAGCAGCCTCTCAGTCAGTCAGTGTCAGATCTTGAGAGAGCAGGACGCTCTCCCACGAGTCGGCTCTCTCCCAGGGATAGCTCAGATTAGGCTGCTAGGCAGGCAGGCTCCTGCAAATCCCTTGCTGCATGATACAATCTGCAGCCCTAGGACCAGCTCCTTCCTCCCCCTGGACTCCTTCTTCCCCAGGTAGGACCCTGTCTTTTTTAGGGCACTCTACCTCCCCTGCAAACCGTTGGCGGCCGTCCTTTTCAGGACAAGCCGCTACATCTTGGGGCTCTCCCCCTCTCCTTCTACCCCTCATCGCCACCCACACTATCATCCACAGTCGGAGCAACCCCCGCCGCCTCTCTGGCTCAGTTCTGCGGCTTCTTCCCGATTCCGCCGGCATCCACGCCGGCCTGCTCACATTCGCGGCCGCCGCGGCTTAGGAAAGACCGCGGCTTCAGCCGCGGCCTAGCGGTGCGCCGCTCCTACGCCCAGGAAAAAACCCCTACACAGCCCAAAATACCCCCCTACCCCTGGAGGATCCCATCCACCCCCCAGTGAACCATCCAGTTCACTATAGCCATCCATCCACCCAGCTGACAGCCCCCCAGCATATGCCCTGTGTCTTGGTCGGTGGCCATCTTGGTACACCCCAGAAGCAGAGTCACCTCTCACCCCCCCTCTTTTTCCTCCTTCACAACCAATACTGCTTGATCCAGGGTTATTCTCCGATGGCCTCCCAGGGATCAGGAAGGAATTTTTTTTCCCTGGCCTCTGCACATTGGCTCAGCACGGCCAGGGTTTTTTTTGCCTTCCTCTGGACCAAGCCGGGAGAGAAGGATTCAATGAATCCCCCCTCCATTGCCATTTAAACATCACAGCCCCCCCAATGACTGCAACTATGGCTCTTTTGCAATATTCTGCAGAAACCATTTGGGGTCTGAGGCGATTCGCCACAGTCTTACCAGCCGTCACCAAAAAGGCCTTAAAATTAGAGCAACTATTGAGAACCGATCAACGATCGACTATCAAGAGCTTTAGCCATTTACCCCAGCTCAAGCACATATCATGTGCTCTGATCAACGCAAGATCGGCAGTAAAACACCGATCAGAAATCCATGATTTCATTCTACAATATGATTTAGACTGCCTTTTTATTACAGAAAGCTGGCTTACAGCCGACTGTAACACCATTCTAGGAGAACTGGTGCCAGAAAACTACCGTATTATAACGGAAAACAGAATAGGGCAAAGAGGTGGAGGCCTGGCGGTGATCCACAGGATTCATCTTGCGATCACCAAACCAGTCCTTCAAAATCCTCTTCCATTTATGGAAACCCTTACCCTGCAACTCCAAGCAAACTCCCAGGAGACCGTCCATATTCTTCTCTGCTATAGGCCACCTGGGCCAAAATCGCAGCTACTCACATCATTGACGGAGTTTATCTCCACTTATACCCTTAACAGCAAACACCTTTTGCTGCTCGGGGACTTCAATCTCTGGGCAAACTGCTCTCAGGATCCTGTTGCCGACGCCTGTATTGACCACCTGGAAGGATTAGGGCTACAGCAACTAGTATGTGGGCCCACACATGTTTCAGGTCACACGCTCGATCTTATTTTCAGACAAGATCTGGAAATAAAAATCTTGGAAAATGAACCATTGCCATGGACAGATCACCATGCAATTAAATTCATTATTTCCGAATTCCCCCCCTTAACAAAAACATCAAATCCAGTGACAACACACTGGACCAGATGTCAGAAGAAGCTCCATTCGGAACTCTTCAAAACCACGTTAGGGGGAAAAATAAACACAATTCAGCCGCACCAAACAGCGGAAGAAATACTAGAGGCCATAAACACAGCACTATTGCAGTCAGCTGACTTGATAGCGCCAAAACGAAAGACCCAGATCAGGAAAAATAACTCTGGCTGGTTCAACAACCAGCTGGCGTTACTGAAGCAAGAGCGTAGAAGGGCAGAAGCAGCCTGGAAAAGAAGCTCTTCAGATGAGAACCTCTCGATCTACAAGGCAATAACCAGGAAATACTACAAGCAAATCTTCGAAGCCAAGAAAAACTATTTTTCTGAGGCTATCAATGGTGCCCTAAATCGTCCCCGCGAACTCTTCAAGCTGGTCACTCAGACCATGAATCCAAGATGTCTTGAAGCCCCCAACTTGGATACACAAGAATTTTGCGATGAGTTATCGGATTGCTTCATTAACAAAATTGGGGCAATCCGGCAAAGCATTCAGCAGAACAATTGCTCTCCCAGCCCCCCCCGTAGTCATTTACACAGCACCGGCAGCAATTCACCACAGTTTGGTGAGTTCACGCTGGAACCCATCTCCATTCAGACCACTAAAAATATCATCGGCACTCCAAACTGCTGAAGGAATGCGCCGACATCCTGGCACCTCCTGTCACGCAGCTTATTAACCAATCCTTCAGGGAGGGCAAAATGCCCTCCCAGCTGAAGGAGGGCTTCATTCAACCCATCTTAAAGAAAGCCACCCTGGATCCTAAGGATCCACTTAACTGGCGCCCCATAACAGGCCTAAATGTTCTCTCCAAGGTAATGGAGAAAGCAGTGGTACAGCAGCTGCAACAGCATCTAGATACCCACAACTTACTCGACCCATTGCAATCAGGATTCCGTCCCGGACACGGGACGGAAACAGCATTGCTCAAGATATGGGACGACGTTCTCGAGGCCGCAGACGAAGGAGAATCTTCTCTTCTGGTTCTGCTGGACCTAAGCGCAGCCTTTGATACAGTTGATCACAAGCTGTTATTGACTCGGCTGGCTAAAATAGCCAAAGTCGCAGAAAGCGATCTATCTTGGTTCTCCTCTTTTTTGGAAAACCGATCGCAAATAGTCAAGCTAGGACCATTCACTTCGGAACAACGCACATTATCGTGCGGGGTCCCTCAGGGATCTCCCCTGTCGCCGATGTTATTCAACATCTATCTGCGTCCTCTTTTTTAAATCATCAGCAGCCAAAAACTGCTATATCACTCTTACGCAGACGACACGCAACTGTACTTCCGCATTTGCAATAAAAAGGATCACCACCTCAATCTAGAGACATGCCTCTCTTTGATAGAGGACTGGATGACAAAGAGTTATCTCAAACTCAACGGAGCGAAAACAGAACTTCTTCTGTTTCACGCCAAGCGTAGCAATCAATCGATAACAACCTGGATCCCCCCGCCCATTCTGGGCAAAGTCATCACCCCTAGCGCCAAAGTCAAAAGTCTTGGGGTCATCTTTGACTCCTACATGACAATGGATGCACAAATAGGGGCAGTAGTCAGCGGATCTCACTATCTGCTGCGCCTACTACGTAGACTCACGCCTTTTATTCCCAAGAAAGACATAGCGGTCGTGGTGGGAGCGATTGTAAACTCCAGATTGGACTATGCAAATGCCCTTTACCTCGGACTCCCCAAGTACCAAATCGCTCGTCTTCAAGTCGTTCAAAATACGGCCGCCAGACTTGTGACTGGGAAAAAACCCTGGGAATCAATCTCACCCTCGTTGAGATCCCTTCACTGGCTACCAGTTAAAGACAGAATCACCTTTAAAGCACTCTGTCTAACGCATAGATGTATCCATGGGAATGCTCCCCATTATCTATGCGAAAAATTAAAAATTTACAATCCCAATCGTATTCTACGATCCAACAATCAAAATCGGCTTCAGATACCGAAAGCCAGATACAAGTCCAAAGGAGACAGGAGATTCGCTGTCCAAGGTCCCAGACTATGGAACGCCTTACCAGCCAGCATTCGACTGGAGGAGAACTACTTAGTCTTCAGGAGAAAGATTAAGACTCATCTCTTTTGATCTCAAAGGAGACAGGAACAACAAGCGCCCAGAGGCGATTTACTTCGCATGTGCTGCGCTATACAAGTTCTTCATTCATTCATTCATTCAAACCTGCTCATGCTCAGAAGCAAGTTATTATGCGAGCTTGAATGGAACAGAGTGCCGTCGTACGTGTTGTACGTAACCGCGCTTTGCTAGAGCATTTTCAGAAAACAATGGTGTGTAGGCAATGTCGTTTTTTAAAATGAAGTTTGAAAAAACGTCAATTTTATTTATGAGAAAACACTACGTTTTTTTACAAGACATCAGAGTAGACACTGAACAAGTAGTCATGAAGGAACAATAGTGTAAAGCAACATCTATCTACCAGGTCTGGATTCAATCATTTTTACCCTAATTGTAGAAAGGGCCATCGAACTTGCATGGCTTAAAATGGCAACTGTTATCAATCATATTATCCAGTGGGATGATATTTCACCATGCTTAAAAAAAAAATGTTCTTTTCAGTCATCAGCCAATCAGGAATTTTAGAACATTTGACTGACATCTGTTCAGAATGTAAACATATGCAGATCTTTCTGGCCCCATATTTCTGGGCTCTCTTTGTCTAGAGTTATTATCTTCCTGATCTAAATATCAGTGTATCCGAATTCATTTCTAAATAATTGCCAGTTTAGTTTCTTTTTCTTTTACCATAAAGTGTATATCCAAACTTGAAATTGAGACATTTCCTGTTATATTTTGTGCTATAAGACAGCGATTCTGTCTAGGCTCTGAAATACACATTGTTCCAGCCGCTGAAGGAATGTGAAAAGCCTGGCAAGCTCATTTGCATATGAACAATACTGATAATCAAGGTAAATACAGATTGCAAAAGTAAATTATGAGACTGCTGTCAAGTGTGTATTACAGTGGAATCCTGCTGAATATATCCAAGGATCTCACTGGCCTACAATGTTGTTATTTTTGTGTCAATTCCCTATTTCTGTCTGTTTCCCTATTCATTGCATATGAATAAATCCCAGGTAGTGCAGAACAATTACAGCCCAAGGTAGAGATAACAACTTCAACTAAACACTTATCAACTAAGCTGGCCTTGTTTACAGATGTGTTAACTACATAATTCACAACTGCATTGTGAAAGAGACAAAGATATGTTATCCATTAACAGCCACCACAACATTGAAGCTTTCTCTGGAGATGATGGGAATCATGGGGGAACAAAACCAAAGGAAGAGGTAAGAACAACAAAGAGTGTTTTTATAATAGATGTATACCTAAGGCTAGCGTTAGATGCAGTATATCTATCGACTAGACTAGTAGCTAGATTTCAAGTATTGTCTTAATAAGGCAATTTCTCTGCTGCTTAAAGCTGGATAGATGGATCACAATGTGACTGGTTCGGCAGGGACTGGACGAATTGTGATCTTTTTATGGGTGGGCATTCTTACTTGAAAGAAGTCGATCTTATGGTCAATTTCTTACAAACAGGCTTGTTGATAGCTTTTTGTTCGATAAGTATTGTAGCCAATTTGCTGCAGGGCTGATCAGTGTATTCTGACAGTGGAGAATAGGGATGAGCCCCTGCGTTCGGTTCGCACCAGAACGTTCGAACAGACCGACCGTTCGCGCGAACATTTAGAACCCCATTGAAGTCTATGGGACTTGAACGTTCGAATTCAAAAGCGCTCATTTTAAAACTCAATATTCAAGTTATTGTTGGAAAACATCTTTGAAAACCCGGGTCTTGCCCCAGCGAACATGTATCAATAGAAAAAAGGTTTGAAAAAACTGTCGTTTTTTTCTGGAGCAGCGATTTTAATGATGCTTAAAGTGAAAAAAATGAAAAATTCCTTTAAATATTGTACCTGCTGGGTGTCTATAGTAGTGGCACATGTTTAGAAATGTCCCTGCACAACATGAGATTACTATGAGAAAAAAGAAATGTAATACTGTTTGCGGCTTTATTGTAATGTTTGGTCCCTGCAATATGGATACACATCATTGAAAAAAATAGCATGAGTTTCCCCACCACCACTCCCCCTAGGTCATTACAAGACCCAGTGCCAATCTTGACCTCCCTGGGGCCCTAAGCAAAATGACATGGTACATTAAAAATGAGAAGCGGGGGGCGCTGATGACAGTGACATGACAGAAAGTTGAGAAGTGGGGGGAGGGGGTATTCTGCTGTCGTAAATGACTCAGCCAGCAAGTTTAGAAGTGGGGTGAGGGGGCGAAAAATTACTTCTCACCATACGGGGCCTCTAGTAATTTGGGGGGACCTTTGCAGCTTTGCGGGGCCCTAAGCAGCTTGCATAGTGAGCCTATAGCGATGATCAGCCCTGACAAGACACTTTGGTCCTATATACTCTGAACAGCAGCAAACAGGCGGTGCAGTTAAACAGGGGCAGACAAATTTGGCCTTAGGCACAACACAACACTGCAACTGTAATTGGAGCGAAAACAAAGAGCCACATGCAAAGTATTGTATCAAAAATTGTTATTAATACCACGAACACGAGGATTCTTACGCAGGCTTTGCAGGATCAGGGAGGCCATGCAGAGTAGGTTGCTGAGGCATTCGGGCACAGTCCTCTGGGTCACTGAGGATGACAGGATCTGCAGCCACATCATCCCAGCCACGTAAAAGTCCACAGGTTCCTTGGGACTGTAAGTAATCCCTTGAAGACTGCTGCTGCTGAGTGCTAGGCTCCACCTCCATGCTGCTGATACAATCATCCTGCTCCTCCATGTCCTCTTCCTGTGTGCTAGGTGGGCAAGCAGGACCACTGTCTGGATAAAGGGGGCCTTGAGAGGTAAGGAAGTCCTCCTCTTCCTCCCTCTGTTGTGCTTTAAGGGCCCTATTCATTATTCCCTGTAGCGTGTGCTCCAACATGTGAATAAGAGGGACAGTCTCACTGATGCATGCACTGTCACTGCTCACCATCCTCGTGGCCTCCTCAAATGGTGACAGGACAGTGCATGCATCCCTGATCAAGGCCTACTGGCATGGGGAAAAAAACCAAGCTCCCCTGACCCAGCTCTGCTGCCATATTGGCACATGTACTCATTGATGGCCCTCTGCTGCGTGTGCAGCTGCTGCAGCATGGCCAATGTAGAGTTCCATCTGGTGGGAATGTCACAGATTAGACGGTTCTTGGGCAGGTTGTATTCCCTTTGGAGGTCTGTCAGCCAAGCAGTGGCATTATATGACCTCCGGAAATGCACACAGACTTTCCTGGCCTGCTTCAGGACATCCTGTAAGCCCGGGTACCTGCCCAAGAACAGCTGCACCACCAAATTCAGGACATGCGCAAAACAGGGCACATGGGTCAGTTTTCCCTGTCACAGGGCAGAGAGGAGGTTGGTGCCATTGTCGCTAACCACAATTCCAGGCTTAAGCTGGCGTGGCGTCAACCACCTCTGAGCCTGCCCCTGTAGAGCAGACAAAACCTCTGCCCCAGTGTGGCTCCTGTCTCCCAAGCACACCAGCTCTAGCACCGCATGGCATCTCTTTTCCTGTATTCCTGCGTAGCCCCTCGTACGCCTACGGAGCACGGCTGGTTCCATGAGTCAGCGGTAATATGCACCTTACCACTGACCGCCCTGTCCAGCGAGGCATGGACATTGCCTTCCACATGGCGGTAGAGAGTCGGAATCGCCTTCCGTGAGAAAAAGTGGCGTTTGAGAACTTGCCACTGAGGTACCGCACATTCCACAAACTCACGGAAGGGGGCAGAATCTACCAACTAAAGGTAGCAGTTGAAGTGCTAGCAATTTCGCTAAGCTAGCATTCAACCACTGGGCATGTGGATAGCTGGGAGAGTACTTCTTTTGGCGCTGCAGCAGCTGGGGCAGGGAAATGTGTCTGGTACTATCAGTAGATTGCCCGCATGTACTATTAGGTTGTGACACACTTATTTCTACACCTTCAGTCCTATCAGTGCAGGCTTTAGAGAGGACTGAGGGTCTAGTGGGGTTGGAGGTCCCAGCTGATGAGGGGCAAGGGGAGGTCCACTTTGTTCTTTGGTGTGGGTCTTTCTGGTATGCTTGCCAACGAAAGCATGGCAGGTCGACATATGTCTGGTCAAGCAGGTGATGTTTTGGCCACGCGAGATACGCTTGAGACATATGTTGCAAATAGCCACTGTGCGATCTGATGCACATGTCTCAAAAAAGGCCCACACCAAAGAACTTTTGAGGTAACATTGAGACACAGCAGCGCCCTGCACAGGCGTAGCTCTGCGATGTAATGCAGTTGGTGTGCTGCCCTTAAGCTGGCCCCTGGAGGGCATCCTGCCTCTTTGGAGATGTGCCTGTGCCTTGTCTCCTCCTCCTCCTCCTCCTCTTTCTCCCCCTCCTCCTCTCTCCTATCAGGCACCCACGTAGAGTCAGTGACCTCATCATCCCCTCCCTCCTCATCACTGTCGAAAACCTGGCAGTATGCTCCAGCTGGGGGAACATCACTGCCAGATTGCTGTCCCTCTCGGCCACCCCCTCTCTCTGGGCTCACATCAATGCCTTCCTATATCTGTGTTCCATCATCGGAGCCTTTAAAAAGCTGCGCATCTTCATTCAGCATGTACCCAACACTGTGTTGAAACAGTTTGAGGGACTCCTCAGGAGAACATGGTGGGACTAGGGAAGGATTGTATGATGCCATTGTGCAGGGGGAAGAGGACGCCTTGGCAGCTGCTTAGCCAGGAAAATTAAGCTCAGCCTGGGTGAGAAAGGATGAGGAGGATGAGGACAGCTTTGTCATCCACTCTACTAATTTCTCTGCATGTTGAGGCTCAACACGGCCAGCTCCCGAAAAGGACGAATGGCCACGGCCACGTGCTAAAGAGGATGCACTGTGTCCACCACCTGCGTTGCCTCTAGATGCAGAGCCTGCTTGCCCTTGTGACTCTCTGCCTCTCTTTGTTGTCCTTCCAGACATTTTAATGGCCTGCACAGGACAAAATCAGTACACACACCTCGTACCTTTAGGTACAAACTGGAGAGGACAAGTTCAGTAAACTCCAAGTAGGTTTAAGTGAAAAATATACAGCACAAGTGCAGTAACACAACTACGTTTAGGTGCTAATAAACAGCACAAGTGCAGTAACACAAAGGATGTTCAGGTGCAACTGAACAGCACAAGTGCAGTAACACCAAGTACGTTTAGGTGCTAATAAACAGCACAAGTGCAGTAAAACCAACTACGTTTAGGTGCAAATAAACAGCAGAAGTGCAGTAACAAAAAGTATGTTTAGGTGCTAATAAACAGCACAAGTGCAGTAACACAAAGGACGTTTAGGTGCTATTAAACAGCACACGTTCAGTAACAGCAACTGTGTTTAGGTGCTATTAATGAGCACACGTGCTGTAACAGCAACTGTGTTTAGGTGCTATTAAACAACACACGTGCAGTAACAGCAAATGCGTTTAGGTGCTATTAAACAGCACACGTGCCGTAACAGCAAATGCATTTAGGTGCTATTAAACAGCACACGTGCAGTAACAGCAAATATGTTTAGGTACTATTAACCACTTGCCGACCAGCCGCCGCAGTTATACGGCGGCAGGTCGGCACTCCTACGCGAGAGCCCGTAGCTCTACGTCGGGACTTTCGCGGCCACTAGGGGGCGCGTGCGCGCCGCCGGCGGCCCGCGCGCGCCCCCCGCTCGCCCCCGAGTCCCGCGCGCGTGTCCGGCGGGTGCGATCGCCGCCGGGCACGCGTGCTCGTTCGTTACAGAGCGGGGAACGGGAGCTGTGCGTGTAAACACACAGCTCTCGTTCCTGTCAGCGGGGGAAACGCTGATCTTCCGTTCATACAATGTATGAACGGAAGATCAATGATTCCCCCTAGTGAGTCCACCCCTCCCACACAGTAAGAACACAAATAGGAACACACTTAACCCCTTCCCCGCCCCCTAGTGTTAACCCCTTCACTGCCAATGGCATTTTTATAGTAATCCAATGCATTTTTATAGGATTGATCGCTATAAAAATGCCAATGGTCCCAAAAATGTGTCAAAAGTGTCCTATGTGTCCGCCATAATATCGCAGTACCGAAAAAAACGCTGATCGCCGCCATTACTAGTAAAAAAAAAATCTTAATAAAAATGCCTTAAAACTACCCCCTTTTTTGTAAACGCTATAAATTTTGCGCAAACCAATCAATAAACGCTAATTGCGATTTTTTTTTACGAAAAATATGTAGAAGAATACGTATCGGCCTAAACTGAGGAAAAATAATGTTTTTTTAAATCTTTTTTGGGGATATTTATTATAGCAAAATGTAAAAAATATTGCATTTTTTTCAAAATAGTCGCTCTATTCTTGTTTATAGCGCAAAAAATAAAAACCGCAGAGATGATCAAATACCACCAAAAGAAAGCTCTATTTGTGGGAAAAAAAGGACGCCAATTTTGTTTGGGAGCCACGTCGCATGACCGCACAATTGTCAGTTAAAGCGACGTAGTGCCGAATCACAAAAATTGCTCTGGTCTTTGGACAGCAATATGGTCCGGGGCTAAAGTGGTTAAACAGCACACGTGCCGTAACAGCAAATGCATTTAGGTGCTATTAAACAGCAAACGTGCAGTTAAGCAAATGCGTTTAGGTGCTATTAAACAACACACGTGCAGTAACAGCAAATGCATTTAGGTGCTATTAAACAGCAAACGTGCAGTAACAGCAAATGTGTTTAGGTGCTATTAATGAGCACATGTGCTGTAACAGCAACTGTGTTTAGGTGCTATTAAACAACACACGTGCAGTAACAGCAAATGCGTTTAGGTGCTATTAAACAGCACACGTGCCATAACAGCAAATGCATTTAGGTGCTATTAAACAGCACACGTGCAGTAACAGCAAATATGTTTAGGTGCTATTAAACAGCAAACATGCAGTAACAGCAAATGCGTTTAGGTGCTATTAAACAGCAAACATGCAGTAACATCAAATGCGTTTAGGTGCTATTAACAGCAAACATGCAGTAACAGCAAATGCGTTTAGGTGATATTAAACAGCACACGTGCAGTAACAGCAACTGCGTTTAGGTGCTATTAAACAACACACGTGCAGTAACAGCAAATGCGTTTAGGTGCTATTAAACAGCAAATGTGCAGTAACAGTAAATGCGTTTAGGTGCTAATAAACAGCAAACGTGCAGTAACAGCAGCTGCATTTAGGTGATATTGAACAGCACACGTGCAGTAACAGCCACTGCGTTTAGGTGCTATTAAACAACACAGGTGCAGTAACAGCAAATGCGTTTAGGTGCTATTAAACAGCAAACGTGCAGTAACAGCAACTGCGTTTAGGTGCTATTAACCACTTCAATACAGTGCACTTAAACCCCCTTCTTACCCAGACCAATTTTCAGCTTTCGGTGCTCTCACACTTTGAATGACAATTACTCCGTCATGCAACACTGTACCCAAATAAAAATTGCGTCCTTTTTTTCACACAAATAGAGCTTTCATTTGGTGGTATTTAATCACTCGTGGGTTTTTTATTTCTTGCGCTATAAATAAAAAAAAGATGGTAGATTTTGTGAAAAAAAATTATTTTTCTTTGTTTCTGTCATAAAATTTAGCAAATTAGTATTTTTTCTTCATAAACGGGTGACAGGGCAGGTTACTGGTGGGTGACGGGTGACAGGGCAGGTCACAGATGGGTGACGGTGACAGGGTACGGTCACTGGTGGGTGACGGTTGCACCGCTGATGGCAGTCTATTTATGTGACAGGTGCACTTTATGGGTGAATGTTGGGTGACTGGTGACAATTGGGGGGGGGGCAAAGGGACAGATGTGGTGTTTGTGCAGACACTACAGTAACACAGAACTGTAACTCACTGCTTCTAGCTCTTCTCTCCTCACACTGGAAACGATGTGTGAGGGGAGAAGAGCTGGTAACAGTTAGTTACAGCTCTTTGTTTACACTAGTGATCAGAGCTGATCACGTGGTACACAGCCCTGACCAATGGCTGTGTACCATTGTCGGTGACGAGCAGTGTTCCCGGGAACACGCTGCCACCGACGGGCACGCGTGGCGCAATCGCTCACACGCGCTGTGCACTTTGGGGGTGTTGCCATGCGTGATCAGCCATGACTTCATCACGGCTGATCACGTGGTTAACAGCGCATCCGCGCCGCTGTTCACCCCTGTCGGTAACGAGCGGTGTCTCTGTGACACGCCGGTACCGACAGTATAGGGATGCACGCGCGCGATCGCGCACATTCCCTATTCAAATGACTGCACGTCTTATGACGTGCAATCAGGATATTGGAGTCCTCCGCCCGCCGTTTGACAGTGGGCGGTGGACAAGTGGTTAAACAGCAAAAGTGCAGTAACAGAAAATGCATTTAGGTGATATTAAACAGCACACGAGCAGTAACAGCAACTGCGTTTAGGTGCTATTAAACAGAAAACATGCAGTAACAGCAAATGCGTTTAGGTGATATTAAACAGCACATGTGCAGTAATAGCAACTGCGTTTAGGTGCTATTAAACAGCAAATGTGCAGTAACAGCAAATGCGTTTAGGTGATATTAAACAGCACACGTGCAGTAATAGCAACTGCGTTTAGGTGCTATTAAAAGCAAACGTGTAGTAAAAGCAAATGGGTTTAGGTGATATTAAACAGCACACATGCAGTAACAGCAACTGCGTTTAGGTGCTATTAAACAACACACGTGCAGTAACAGCAAATGTGTTTAGGTGCTATTAAACAACAAACGTGCAGTAACAGCAAATGCGTTTAGGTGGTATTAAACAGCACACGTACAGTAACAGCAAATGTGTTTAGGTGCTATTAAACAGCACACGAGCAGTAACAGCAAATGTGTTTAGGTGCTATTAAACAGCAAACGTGAAGTAACAGCAAATGTGTTTAGGTGCTATTAAACAGCAAACGTGCAGTAACAGCAAATGCGTTTAGGTGCTATTAAATAGCACACGTGCAGTAACAGCAAATGCGTTTAGGTGCTATTAAACAGCAAACGTGCAGTAACAGCAAATGCGTTTAGTTGCTATTAAACAGCACACGTGCAGTAACAGCAAATGTGTTTAGGTGCTATTAAACAGGACAAGTGCAGTAACACCGAGTACGTTTAGGTGTAAACTAAACAGCACACAGGCAATACAACATGTTAGAACACTGCAGCTAGCACAATCTCCTGCCTGACAAATAGGAATAGCTGATCTAGCTAAGCTATACAGTGTATAAATATATGTACTCCTAGGGATGTATATATATCCTCTACACACTGTAAATTAAGATAAACTGACTAGCCTGCCTGCTCTATCTAGCTATCTAAAAAGACTATCTCTCTGTCTCTCTGACTGCTCTCATTAACAACGCTGCAACATACTACACGAGGCCGCCCAGCGGGCCGTTGCGCGTCACTCGAATTTGGCACAAACGACCCGTTTTGTTTGAATTTCGACGAACGGACAATGTTCGAGTCGAACATACGTTCGAATCGAACGCGGAGCTCATCTCTAGTGGAGAAGTCCCCGCTGTCAAAATACATAGCACATTGGGGGAGGATTCCTCCATCCACCTCTCTTGTCTGGATGGGAATAGCCATTCAATTTTTTTTCATCAGCCCACCGGCTGATTGAAAAAAAACGGATACATGTATGTCCAGCTTAAGCTTAGGGTAATTTTCTAAATTTCAGGCAGTTGTAGCACAGCACAGGAAACTTTACCACTTTGTTACGAAATTTCTAGAATGTCATGACAAGGGTCCAATATTAGACAGGTCTCAACACAAGAATATTTTGTTAGGGTGGGTAATTCTGTGTTATTGTTTAGTAGATAGCTGGTTGTTTGTAGCCAACCCAAGAGCTTACACTTAAAGGCATCTAAACCTAATTGATTAGTGGTCAGATGTGTGAACACCATATAACTGTTGGTTTTTTTTTGTAGGTAGCTGAAATTGCCTGAATGTTTATGGGAAAAGGGGCCTTGGCACTTGTGGCATGAGCCTAATTTAAGGGGAAACAATATTAGCCAGCCACAAATACCCATCACTGGCATTCACTAAAGCTGGCCATAAAGGGAGTGAATTTCAGCCGGTTCCTGAAATTTGCTCGATGGGTGGCCCTGTTGCCAAACTCCTTTAAATTAAAAATCAAAAGGGGGGATGTTGAAAATTGCAGGCACTGTTCTGGCATTTTGACAGACAGAATACAGGAGCTGCTATTTAGCATGTGTGGAGGAATCTGTGGGCTGAATGAAAATAAAAAAACCTATGTGTGTATGGCCAGCTTACCTCCTTATCCCCTTTATGATGTACCGACACATACACGCGGTGGCAAAAGAGTGGACTTTAATGCCCACATGCCGCACATATGAACTGCTGGGTGGCCGTCGTTTATGGGCTGAAAGCATGATCTCAGCATAAAGGCCAGGCTGTCGTAGACAGCTCTCAGTCCGGGTTGCAGATTTATAGCCAGCTGGACTGGCTTCTGATCATGTGGCCAATGTGACAGTGCTCATATGATCGCTGATCCGTCCTGCCTCCTGAATTCTGAAATGTTTAAAGGGACATCTGGGCAGGCGGAGCCAGTGTCAACCACAGTATGCTGTTACTGATAGACAGAAGGATCATTGCCAAATCATCTCTGTCTTTTTCTTCTAGTGTCTACTTCAAGTGGATATCTGTTTTTTTTTTGTTCTGAATAGAGTGGAGCCTCTGTAAAATGTTGTATTGTAAAATGTTGTATTATTAGCTGTGTCTATGTTGAAGAGATTTCTTTCACTTTCTGTCCAAGTGACCACACAGGGAGTAATAGGAGATTGCCCTACTGGGAATGAAGACAATAAAAACATGAACTCTTCCTACTCTATCCAAATCTAATATAAAGGTTTTGATGGTAGTCCCACTATGAGCATATCACATGCACATGAGAATCTAAACACACTGGTTGAAACATTAAAAGGCTGAGTTTACCTTTTCCAGGAAAATAACCTTTGCAGACAAGGAGCCCCAGTGGGTATTTTTAAAAAAAACTGTGCAGCTTTTTTGACTGCTCATTCATTTTTACTGACTGTAAGTAAATTGGTGTTTTCACAGAAAAACTGCCAGATAGTAAGCCCCACATCCTGCCTTGTAGCTAGAACATGATTTTCACTCCTCTAATGGCAGAAGTAAGTGTCCAATGGTTTTCATGTCTTATAAACAAGGCAGGAAGGACACAGGGATTGCTGACCTGAAGTTTTTCAGCCAGGCTTTTATGGAAGCCCAAATGGCCTACAGGTATGATAAAAAGATTTTTTCTGCTTCAATGATTTTTATTAGTTTAGCTGAACATAAGCAAGTACATTTGGAGCCATTGTACTAACAATATTACAACAAGTTTAAATAAACCAATGGAGAAAGTGTACAATAAAAATGTCAATGATCCATAGGTAAACAGTACAATGTAACGCATTAAAGCAAAGCAATAGCAGTGGAGTGGAGGCTCTGTAGCAACCGTTGTAAACAAAAGCTCCTGTTTCACATAAGCAGGTAGATAAACCATAGAGGATAAATACGCCAAACAATCCCAAGGTGTTGAAGACCCTGATTAAAATTGCATTGAAGCAAAGGGGTTATAAAAAAAAGAGGAAACACAGAAAGTCTGAAAAAAATGTAATAGAAGAGAATAGTGAGAGGGGTGGAGGAATATCCCGGAGGTAGACCTGAGCTGTGGGCCGCCAAGCGTGAAAGCTATGGTACCAAGAGAATGGGCGTCATGGGATCAGTAAAAAGCCAGCAAAATGAGGCGATAAGAAGTGATTTACCAAAGGTTGCCATAGACACTCGTATTTCTGAACTTTTTCAAGCAGGACTGCTTTGACTCATGGACTGGGTGCTCCTATTTCTTTTTTCTGCTATATTGATGATGGGGGGATAATATGATTTTTAATAACTACTGGGGCACCTAAACTGTATAGGCTATTATCTCGAAAAGGTAAACTAAACCTTTAGGCCGGGTTCACACTGCTGTAATGTCAGACAGTGCATGTGATTCGCATCGCAGATTGTATGGCTGAATTTGTATCATATTTGGACCAAAGTCATGCAGGACCCAAGAGATCCAATTCCTGTCCGAATTGACATTTTTCGCTGCTATATGCAAACCAATCTGGGGTGTCATTAACTTTGTATTGACTCCCACAGTGGTTTGCATAGGGCAGTGTGAACTGCCTGCGAGTTGTATGCGGTGCAGGAACCCGTCCTGGATTTGCACAGGATCTCGCATCACAGCAGTGTGAACTGAGCCTTAATGTGCACAGTGGGCAGAAAGGGAGTCATAAAGTGTGTCAGAACCAACCAACAAGTGACTAAGCCCTTAAGGCCTCACCTATAACTGAAATATCACTTCTGGGTGGAGAATTAAATGCCATGAGGCAATTTTCTGAAGAACAGTTAATGAGAATTCTGAAGTGTCACTAATATGTTGATTTATCACAGTCATGTTTCAAAATCTTGGAAAGATGAGCACAGTGGGTGACATTGAAGAAGGAGTGAGGATGATAAATTACACCGGTGGGGTATTTTGTAGTATTGATATTTTTACTTTTAAATAAGTAATACTTCCTTTCTCTTACTTTCCAGTGTATTTGGGTTTCTCTTCTGTCCCCAAGTATTTTCAAGGAAATCATAAATCATTCGTATAATGACAGTTCACCATCTGTGCAAGATGAGCTGAAAGGCAGTTTAAATAAAAATCAATAAATCAATCCAGTAATATAGTAATAAACATTTGAGTAAAATTTTCAGTTACACCTCATCCGGCTGACACACCATAAGCTGCTCTAGAAATTACATACATGGAAAGATTGGCACAAAAACCAATGGCTGGTCACAGCTGCACTGTGTAAAATGACCTTGTAAAAATTGGTGTTTTTGTCACAAGATATCCGATAGGTTGAAAACATGCTAACATTACTGAGCTATGTGGTACTGCCTCAATTTATCATGAACCAGGGTGACCATAGATGAACAGTTATCCCATTGAGAACATCAGACTTAGTTACAAAACAAAATCCACCAATATACCCACTTTAGTATTTCTTTGGTTTGTGGCCATTGGCCAAGATGTCACCAGATGGCTAGTTGCAGGTCCACCCAGTGCACCTGGCCAACGCTTAAGTGAAGGTTCCTGTATATTTTTATTTGAGTGTGATTTTCTGATCTATGAACCCTGCCCTGTAAATCCTGTTCATTGTTCAATAATCATGGTTATGAGTCTAGTTTGATCCCTGACATTTGTCTGTTACACCTGAACAGCGGATTGCAGCAGCACAACACTGGATCCTCTAAACATGTAAGTACAGTAAAACCTTGGTTTGCGAGCATAATTCGTTCCAGAAACATGATATACAAAGCACTTGCATATCAAGTTACTCTCAAACCAAGGTTTTTTTAATCAAACCCACCAAAAGAGGATTGGTGGCAGAGAGGGCGGGGGAAAGTAAGGTTTCTCTTTAAACAAAATATGTACTGTATTATTTTATCATTACCAACCAGGTTTTCTAAAATATATATATATATATATTTTAACTTTACTTGTTAAAACATACTAAAAACTCTAGACCAGCCTTTCTCAACCTTTTCAACACAAAGGAACCCTTGAAATAACTTACTGATCTCCGGTCCCCTGCTAAAGATTTCTATATCTTCAACAATCTCTGTGATGGTCAGTGTGATGGTCAGTGAGAAGAATGCTCTTTACACTTGTGGTCATTGGAAAAAATTACCACCCTAAGGCCTTGTACACACGAGCGAAAATCTCGTCATAAAAGAAACATCGTTTTCCTCGACGAGTTTCTTGTCAGGCTTGTCGAGAATCTTGTCAAGCTTTCTTTGCGTACACACAGTCAAGACAAAATCTCGTCGTTCTTAAATGCGGTGACGTACAACACGTACAACGGCACTTTAAAGGGGAAGTTTGATTCCACTGGCACAACCCTTGGGGCTGCTTTTGATAATCTCATGTTACTGCGTGTAAGTAAACGCTTGGTGAGAGACGATTTGTGCTTTTCAGTCTGTTACAGCGTGACAAATGTGCCATTTCCATTACTAACGCTACTTTTACCGAAGGTGCGCTCCCGTCTCATACTTTATTCTGAGCATGCGCTGGTTTCTAAGCATACACACAAACGTGTTTCTCATCGAAAACCAGCCCGACGAGAAACACGAAGAGGAAATTGAGACTCCCGACGAGGAAAAAAAAGGACATGTTCTCTTTTTTTCTCGTCGATATCCACGGCAGTTTTCTCGACGAAAAACATACACACAACCGTTTTTCCTCTGCAAAAAAGGTCTGCCACCAATTTTCTTGATGGATTTTGATGAGGAAAACGGTCGTGTGTACGAGGCCTCAGAGGCAGAAATTGCTCATTGCTCAAGAAATCCCTTGCAACCTCTGGAGGAACCCTAGGTTTCCATAGAACTCTGGTTGAGAAACCCTGCAATAGACCAATAATAACCCAAAAGTAAAACCTATTTTGATTACTGCAAATACATGCCCAGTAATGCTTTGATTAACCATGCATAGTCAATGATAAGTAGGCTGTTTACAGTATGTTGCAAGAGAATTTTCCTTTAGCTTAGTGAATATGGCAAAGCTGTGTTGTCTTCCAGTATCCAGTCTTTTGCAAGCAAATATACAGTATTTTTATTTTCCTTGTTATTGTGTAATCTTTGCAAAATGTATTTTCACCACATTCAATAAACTGAGGAAAATGGTCTTGCAAAGTAAAGAATCTATTTGTCTTTAGTAATACAATCCCTATAGAAACTGTTGGAAGAATATGTGCTTCTGTTGTTGAGTGATACTTGTCAGTTGAAGTTACTGCAGTGTGTGTACCACAGAGGCTCCTTATCTTTGCACAGTTGCCAAAAAAACTGCGCAGAGAGCCAGTCACCCTAGGGACTTAAAATTTACCAACCTTTTTTCTCTTTTTTTTCTCTCATTTCGACCAGAACTGTGAAAGGAAGAAGGCTGTATATGAATCTTTGAAGTAGTTTGTCATCTGTAAAGTGCAACAAGCAGCTTTTTTCACCAGAACGGTTTATGGTTCCTTTGAAGCCTGGTTTACACTTCCAATATCCTGTGAAATCCTCTGTAATATATTTTTTAGTGTAGCTCACCTCTGGGAAAATAATGAATTTGAGAAGCTTAAAAAATATGAATGCAATAATTTGTGAAATAAAGAAAAATATATCATAATACACATACATGATTTCAGATTTAAAGTGAGTGTAAAGGTACAATTTAAAAAAATTAAAAATAAACACGTTATACTTACCCACACTGTGCAATGGTTTTGCAAAAATCAGCCACACTCCCCTTTTCTGCGGTTCCCCTGCCAGTGCTCCTGGGTCCTCCCACTTTCTGAGTGCCCCCATAGAAAGTCACTTGCTATGAGGGCACACTTGTGGGTTTGAATCCGAGCCAGACTGTGTGCATCTGTTGACACACAGCTTAGCTCATCCCTGCTCCTCCTCACTGGATTTGATTGACAGCAGCAGCAGCCAATGACTTCCACTGCTGTTTCCATGTCCAGTGAGGAGAGAGGGCAGTGCTAATGATCTCAGGCACAGCGCTGCATCAAGATTGGGCTCAGGTAAGTATTTAGGGGGGGGGGGCTGGTGTGGAGCTGATCACAGATGATTTATCGTAATGTAGAGAATGCATTAAGGTAAAAAAATAAGATGCCACAAGTTTGTTTTCCATTTGCACTGTATTTCATATACAATGCTGAATTGCTTTGGTTGTTGTATAAAAATGAATCATCATAGTCACAGATATGAAGATATAGGGGTCTATTAATTAATGTTTTTACCCAAAATGCATAACATTTTCATCCAAAAAGCACACGTTTTCAAACTAACCCATTGCAAAAAGTATGCAAATCTAGAGTGAAATTTTATGAATTTTGGGTGTAAGCATTGAAATATAGACCCCCTCCCCCTCATAACATTTTAAGATTAACAGTTCCTTGACCATACAGCCTACTGATCTATTTGAAAATATTCTAGTCTTTGTATCTATAAATCATTTTCCCTTGGTTTTTATGTTTATTTTTATTGCTGGACACAAATTACATTATTGGACATGGAAGTATAATCAAATGGCTCCAAGCTCTGAGAAGTATAGGAAGGGTGGGGAGCTGTGGACACCTCTGCCATGGGTTTATCAGGAAAAAAACAAATGGATCCAGCAAGGTTGTCAAACCCATCCATCAATATTTCACTAAAGGATCCCAGCTGGCAACATTTGTGGATATTTAAAAAGACATTAAATCATTGCCCAATTCTCTAAAAAAAAAAAAAAGGCACCTAAAATTGTGCCAAAAAATCTATCGACGTTCGCATGTCAGTCAGCCAGTTTTATGACGCAACCAACTGAAATAAAAGAGATGTAGCAGACTACAAAAATTGAAAGGATTGCATTGTTTACTGCTGTATGTCCAGAAATGTGCTGACACTGCAGCTCACATACCCTGAACACTGGATATGTACAATAAGTAAAAAAAAAGTCTGGTTTGCAAAAAAATAATAAAAAATTCAATACACAGATGCCCAGTGATGGCCAGGTATCTATCCACATGAGAACAATGGATGGGAAAGCACCTACCATCCCTCAAACAAGTAATTGCAAAACTGGGACCCAGCACCAATCTCACATATAGCTGAACCGATGTGTCACATATAGCTTTTTTAGCTGCCAGTGCCAAGGGTGCATATTATTGCCCCTTGAAAGGTTAGAATTTGAATTGCTATTATTGGCCACCATAAAGGGGTTTCTATATGCAATGTTGCAGTTTTGTGCAACCAAAAATGTCCCCTATACTTTCAGAGCTGATCTAAAGCTATGGACCAAGTGCAAAGTACCCAAGTGCAGTGGTTCTCAACTTCAGTCCTCAAGTACCCACCAACAGGCCATGTTTGCAGGTTTTCCTTTATCTTGCACAGGTGCTTTAAATCAAAGTCAATGGCTGGGTATTTTGGACAGTTATTTTATCTAAAGTCTCATACACACGATCGGATTTCCATTGGACAAATCCGTGGATTTTTGTCCAAAGGGCGTTGTCCGTGAACTTGTTCTGCATACAGACAGCAGAACTATTTCAGCCAACATTCACAAAACTACGTGTTTTTTCTGCTCAAACGGATTTGTGAACACACGATCGGATGGTCTGACGTAACACATTTGTTGTCAAACTATTTGAGAGCATGCACAGCCAACATTTGTTGTCGGAAATTCCGACAACAATTGTCTGATGAAGCATACAGACAGTCGGATTATCCAAAAAAACACATCCGTCGGACAATTGTTGTACGGGCCTCTAGTCCGATGGATTCGTGTACACATGATCGGATAATCCTACGGAACACATTTGTTGTCGGACAATTTGAGAGCATGCACAGCCAACATTTGTTATCGGAAATTCCGACAACAATTGTCCAATGGAGAATACAGATGGTCAGATTTTCCGACAAAACACGTTCATCGGACAATTGTTGTCGGAATATCCAATCGTGTGTACGGGCCTTAAGGGAAGTTCCCAAAACATGGCCTGTTGGGGGTACTTAAGGACTGAGGTTGAGAACCACTGCTCTAGTGGAGTAACAGCAGAGGAACCTGACACTGAGCCCTTGTTATTGGTAAAGCTGTTGCTGCAAAAAAAAAAAAATTAAGCAGTTATGTTTTTTTTATTAATTACTGCACACATGTACACTTCTATTATATAAGTATATATTAGAAGGGGCAACAGGGAAAACTGTTTGTTCCTTGATTCCTGCCTGTCCTGTATGGTTTATGTCATCTTAACACAAGTAGATTACTAAAATAAATGAACTCTTAAAAAAAGATTATCAGTGTGTTTAAATAATACAGCTTTGAAGGAACAAACAAGGACATTTAAATGGAAATACAAACTTCCCCTAGGCAGCCATCTTTGTGAGGCATTCAGCATAATTAATAAACAAAAGAAACATCCTTCCCATCACAGCAAGGTAACACTACAGTGACAAAGTGTTCCTATTACCACCTGCTGAGTGTTGTGAGCTGTGAAATTACATTCATGCCTTTTGTGTTCCTGTTGTAAACATGCACAGCTCCAGGTATAAACTCACCAGTCAGATAGGTGTGTGTTCATTGTTTGGTCGCTTTTGGTTGAATTTAGAAAACTACTTATTAAATGTTGCCAACTGGGTTAATTATAACGTTACAAAAAATGATTAAGAATTTTATACCAAAGACGAACTAAGGACTGCAGTGCTTTATGGAATGTTCAAGTATTTCTCAAGGGATGACTAAAACCCTTCAAGGACCCCACGTGTTGCATCAATTTTGTGAAGGCCTCTCCTCCCTTTTAATCTCTTTGGGAAAACTTAAATCCCTTTGTTGCTACAGGGCTGAGCAAATATGTACAATGCCCTTCATCACAGTAAAAAGTCAACACTAGTCATCCTGGAGGTAGGGGGTACACAGAGAGGGGTCTGCAGTGATCAGCCTACTGTGGTGATACCACAATGTAAAATATTTTATCCAAGGCAGTTATCCTGTAGTACCTGATAATTATGTTGGGGTTAGGAAAGTGTCCCTAGAGAGCTGTAATAACTTTCATTGGAGATTAATGAGCTGCCCTTAGGACCTGTACTAAAGAAAGAACACCTAATAATGTATTCCCCACCTCTATCCTGTCCTCATCGATCAATGTTTGATCTGCAGTAACAGGATAAGTAACAGTAGTATACAACAACACAATACCTAAACAAAACACTCACCAGGACTTATGGGCAAATGAAAGGTGGTTGTACATAGCCCAGTATTTACTAATCAATGTAAGGTCTAACTCCAAAGATATAATAAGCACCTTCCAACATATTGGAAAACCAGTGGGATCATTCATCTGGAATGTCCCTTTCTCCATAGAAAAAAGAGAGAGAATGCTGGCCATACAGTTTTCTTATTCAACTTCCTGTAGATTTACCTTCAGCTATGTAATACAAAAGCCTGTCTGATTACATACAATTTAAACGTGTTTAGGTTTGGACTCATATTATATGGTTTTGGTAAATGTAATGCTGTGTACACATGATCATTTTTCGGCATGAAAAAAACTTTATTTTTAAAAATTGTCATTTAAAATAATCGTGTGTGGGCTTCACATCATTTTACGAGTTCTGAAAAGCGACAATTTTTTTTCCGAACATGCTGCATTTTTTAACAACGTTTTAAACGATGTTGTTTTTCAATTTGTAAAAAATGATCGTGTGTAGGCTAAAAAGACGTTAAAAAACCGCGCATGCTCAGAAGCAAGTAAGACGGGAGCGCTCGTTCTGGTAAAATTACCATTCGTAATGGAGTAAGCACATTCATCACGCTGTAACAGACAGAAAAGAGCAAATCGTCTTTTACTAACACAGAATCAGCTAAAGCAACCCCAAGGGTGGCATCATCCGCATGGAAATTCCCCGTTATAGTGCCATCGTACGTGTTGTACGTCACTGCTTTTTGCTAGGGCATTTTTTTAAAACGATGGTGTGTGGACAACGTCGTTTTAATGATGAAGTTGGAAAAACTTTTTTTTTTCCAAATGCCGAAAAACATTGGCCCAGATTCACGTACATCGGCGCATTATCGGTCCGGCGTAGCGCACCGCCATTACGTTAGACTTGCGCCATCTAGCCGCGTAATCCCCCGATTCACGTAGCTTTTGCGCAGGAAATTGCGCAAGCGTAAGGTTTTTTCCTGAGGCGTAAGGAGGAGTAATACAAATTGGGAGGGACGTGGGCGTGTTACATTGAAATGAGCCGTGACCCCATGCAAATGAAGGGCCGGCCGGCTCGCGCATGCGCGCGTGAAGGAGACCATGTCAGCTCCGCTGTGCGCATGCTCACAACTCGGGAGCGGCGCAATCAGTGAAATTGGAAATGGACTAGGGCAACGTTGTGAACTACGCAGACAGCATAAATAGACACACACAAACGCACTTGCATTGCAAAAGTACATCCCTTTGTGTCCCTTCCCATTTAACCAAGTGCTTTTGTTCCTGTTGTTCGTTGCAGTGTGTCTTGTAGTTGTCAGATTAGTGTTCTGTGTGATCAAGTTCTTGTTGGTATATTTGTGAAAGTGTTTTTTGATAAGTGTTTGAGAGACTGTTTGTTTGATTGATATATTTCTGAGTGTTTGTTTTCTTGCTTTATTTTTTCTTTTTTCTTTTTTTGCTGACATTTTTGGCATTTTTAATTTTTTTTTTTGCTGACATTTTTTTTAAATTTTGGGTTGTGCATGCTGTTTGAATGTGGGGGTGACATTCCTGCTGGAAAAGGGGTGTCATCCTCAATTTTGGTGGAGAAGGGTTCCCCAGGACCAGGGAGAAGTGATTCCCAGGTCCGTGTGAATGGTGTATGAATGTACAGTGACATAATTGGAGCCTTGACGTGGCGTTACTGCTCACCAGTCGTGCATGGTGGACTGGTGCCAATCCAATTTGATGAGGATGTGGGGTGTGTGTGCTAGGGACCACAGTGGTGTGCATGCATGCATTCTCATTGTGCCATGATTAATGTGTGTGTTTAACGTGCAAAGATGCCCAATATGAGCTGTCTCCTGACTGCTCTTCCCTCAGAAGACGGGGTATCCTCGGTTAGGGGGGGATTGTCTGGTTGGGGGGTCAGGTCATCACGTAGCTCAACCTGCAGGCCCTTCCTCACTGCGAGATTGTGCAGCATGCAACATGCAACGATGATATGGCACACGAAGTTTGGGGAATACAACAGTGTACCCCCAGACTTATCCAGGCATCGGAAACGTGACTTCAGGAGGCCAAAGGTGCGCTCCACCACTGCTCGGGTTTTGATGTGTGCTTGATTGTATCTTTCCTCTCCTGGGGTTTGGGGGTTCCGGATAGGAGTCATGAGATGGGGTCCCAGTGCATATGCAGAGTCACCTGGAAGGGAAAAGACAGGAGAATGTTAGTCATGCATGTGCCACTTGTGAGGTGTGCATCACGGGAGGGGATAGTCATGCCTGACTCCCATGTCACTCACCAACCAGCCAGGTGTTCCCATACACGTTCTGATAGAATTCCATTCGGATGTGACATTGATTGTAGATGTAGCTGTCATGGGTGGATCCGGGGTGTTTGGCACGGACGTGCCATATGAGTCCTTGGGCATCAACTATCACCTGTACGTTGATGGAGTGCCAATTCTTCCGATTGCGGTACATGTGCTCTGTGTCATGGGGGGGCTGGAGTGCCACATGTGTGCAATCAATGGCCCCGATGGTGCGTGGGAATCTGGCAATTCTGTAGAAATCTGTCATTGCCTTCAGCCGCAGGTCCTCAGTGGTGGGTTTGATGATTAGGTTGGCCAAGCGTGTGAGGATTGCTGGGACAACCTGGTGCACACATCTGCTCATGGAGGATTGTGACATCCCAGCCACCACTCCACTTGTACGCTGAAAAGAGCCACTGGCAAGGAAATGGAGTGTTGCCAGTACCTTGACCAGTGGCTGCACTGCTTGTGAGCGTTGTGTTGGGCTGGTGATGTCCTCCTGCAGGGTTGTGGTTAATTCCAGGATGGCATGAGGGGGAAATCTGAAGATGCGATACACCTCAGAATCACTCATGCCAAAGAGGTCTATGCGTGTGCGGTATACCCTCTCCCGTGCCATCCTCCGTGCCCTCCTCCTTCTTTGGTCATCTAAATTCACTAGTGCAGCTATGAGCGACGATGCCCCTGGCATGTTGGCAGTCAAATTGTAGTGCAACACGTGTGTGTGGTCTGCTCCTCAGTAACGGTGTTGCTTTCTGTGAGATGTAGACGTTTTTTCAAAATTTAGACCAGCTTTTATGTGCTCTAACTTTAGACAGGACATTTTGCTGTTGCGCACATCGCGTAGCCTGCGCAGCAACTGCGTTTTTTTGTGGATCCCCGCAACTCCCTCATTAGCATATTTGACTAGCAAATCAATGGTGTGTCTAGCGCATTTTTGCGCGGACGGATGCGTCTGTCTAACGAAATTACGCCGGACCAAAAAAAGTAGATTTCTCGCGTAAATCGTTTTCTGAATCGCGCGCATCTAAACGCACGCGCACATTTAGACTTACGCACGTGCAACACCAGTTGCGCAGGCGTAATCGCTCTGTGAATCTGGGCCATTGTTTTTTTTTTCATGCCGAAAAATGATCGTGTGTATGCGGCATTAAGAACATTTTTACAAGAAAATTATATAATGTATGGCCAGCCTTACTTCACCATGCACTGCACTTGAATATTATCTAAATTGAGCATTAATGCAGTGCAGGTCTGGCAGTGTGGAAATCTTCACAATCATAAACCAATCTCTCAGCACATGACGTGCAAGTGCAAGGCTAGCTTGTGTATCTGATCTGTATTAATCTGATGCAATGCTGATAAATCTTAAAATAATCTTAAAAACGTAAGCATTAATTATACTGTGACCATAAACCTGGAAACTGTATGGGTAACAATAAGCAGTAATAATATGATTAGAACATTATTAGCTATAACGTAGCCCCTTTGGGTTCAATGTTGGCCACAGGGGCATATAGAAATGATTGTATGTCATTGCCTACTAGACATGTGCATTTGTTTTCGTCCAAATGCATTTTCGGACAAATTTCTGGTATGTTCGTTATCGTTTTAACAAACGAAAATGAACGCATAAAATCCGAAATAAAAAATGCTTTATTTTTGTTTTCGTTGCTACAACAGTTCGATATAGATAGGAGATTCGACATGATGCTGACAATAGCAATCTGTGTCTATAGAACCTGTGGTCGAATGTGCCTAACCTTAACTCTATTATTCCAAGATTATTCTACATAGAGAGCAAAGATTCGACATTATAGAGACAGTGTTGGGGTAGAAAATTCGACATGAGCGACGAAGATTCGACGAAGCAGTGAAAAACATACAAACGTCGAATCTGTCATTGAAGGCTTATGGTGTCTGTTGAAAGTTCTAAGAAGATTAGACAACCAACTAAATTGTACGACACAGTAATCGTACATTTTCAGTCAAATGCTTGGCCCATAGGCTATAGAAGAATTCAAATGTTAGTTGACTAGTAATAATAATTTATAAATATAATTATCACTAGTGTCATACAACATTAGAATTCTTCTGTAGAATTCTTAGAATTCCGGTCTTCTATGTAGGCGGAACATTCGACCGGAAATTTATGATTGTGGCGTCGTACAGTTTTGCTGCTCCGTCTATTCTTCTTAGAACATTCGACAGACACCATAAGCCTTCAATTGACAGATTCAACCTTAATTAATTTGGTATTTTTTTGACGAATGTATTTTATAACGAAACAAAATAAATAAAAAACGAATTTCAGGAGTAACTAAATAAATACATTTTTCGTACGAAAACTAAATTCCGAAACAAAATATTTCCGTGTGCACATGTCTACTGCCTACTGTCATGGAATCAGGAATATATAAATTTTTTGGTGTGTGTTTTCAATGATTACAAATTGATGAAATGCAGAAGTGTATGTAGAAGAAAATCCTGTAAGTTACAGTATTTTTACAGGAAGGCTTTCTGGTACCTTTAAGCCTGGTACATGATATTCGTTTTTTTGTGTTTAACCCAGCGGGCTGAATAAAAAGAAACTGAAGAGCTCGGGAGGAGCCGCTGTACTAACTATGCAATGTTAGTTCAGTGATCTCCCCGCTGAGCTATTGTGTTCTAACATGGGGACTCTATGTTCTCTATGATCCGTTTGTATTTTGGAATGTAGGCACCCTCTTTTGCTTGCTTCCCAAGATGGTTTAGGAACTATGGACTAAGGGGGAGATTTAATAAAACTAGTTAACACTAAATCTGGTGCAGTTGTGCATGGTAGCTAATTAGCTTCTGACTTGAGCTTGTTCGATTAATCTTTGACAATAAAACCTGAAAGCAGAGTTGCTCCAGATTTTGCACACTTCAGTTTTAGTAAATCTACCCTTATGGGACGTATAAGGCCCCTTTTACACGGCAAGCCCGCTAGGATCCGCCATCCTGTTTTTCAGTGGGCTATCCATTGACTCCTATGGGGAGATGTGTCTGCTGACACCCGTCTGCCATCTGACGTACGGCGATACGTTCGCCATCTGTCTTGACAGATCGGATGAGATCTGATGAAAACGGACATACTGTCCGTTTACGTCCGTTCTCGCCATAGGAATCAGCGGATCTCTGACTGGCCCCTCCCCGCTTAGTGAGCAGAGACAGACCTGTCATCCGCCGGCTCAGCAAAGATCAACGGAGCGATCTCCTGCTGAGCTGGTGGACTCCACTAAACTGATCCGCCTTGTGAGAATCAGGCCTTATGCACTGCTCTTTATAAACAGAAGTGATAGGAGAGAAGAGAGTTTGGGAGCTCAGAGAGGACAATACAAGAATGCAGAAAAACACAGTAAGAAACAATTTCATGATTACAGGGCCATTAAGTAGTGACCATCTTTAGATTTTTTTTGGAGGATGAGGATATTGTTTAGTTACATGTTAAAGAGGTTGTAAAGTAATTTTGTGAAATCATGTAATCAGCTGTGTTACATGATAATATAAAGGGTTTTTGTGTAAAATGATTGCGGTAAATACCTTAGGCGCTCATGTGACCCGCCGGAGCTTTCTGTCCTCGTTCTGAGCACTGCAGAGGGAGGGGCCGAGATTCCCCGCTGACGTCAGCAGGGAGAGAGGCAGAGACACTGGACGTTATACTATCATGTAACACAGCGGATTACATGTTTTCTCAATAGTAATATTATACACCACAAAGAGAAAAAGAAGGGAGCACCAGCCTAGTTCATTATCCTTGGGTGGATTTAATTAAAAATAAATAAAAGAAAAACTACTTACAAACGTGCGTGAATAATTCACGATAAAAGGTTTCCACAAATAGCAGCAATGCGTCCGAACTGAACCCTCTCTTAAGGGTCACAGAGGAATTGACGGGGGTCACTGCCGGCTGACGCTTTTCGAAGGTGAACCTTCCTCTTTAGCTCTGAGGAGGAAGGTTCACCTTTGAAACGTGTTTACCTTCCAGACTATTGACCCTTTAGAGTGGGTTTGGTTTGGACTACATTGCTGCTATTTGTGGAAATATTTTTTTGTGAATTATTCACGCACGTTTGTAAGTAAGTAGTTTTCCTTTTATTTATTTTTAATAAAATCCACCCAAGGATAGTGCACCCTTCTTTTTTCTCTTTGTCGTTTATTGTTAGGACACCCCTATCCCTGAGGGCAGCATGGCCAGTGACATATACCATTGCGGCATACTGACTATCTGGTAATCCACTCATGCGCAGGAGTTCTTGTTTTCTGCTATCAAAGGTAATATTATACACTTCTGAGCTGATAGGCAGGGAGGGAGGGCGAGAGGGGGGAGAAAGGAGACCAGCAGATGATGGAGGCACGTAAACTGACCACAGTGGGCTCAACAGCCATGATTACTGTGGTCAATACAGAGAGTGGGAAACAGGAACTGGCAGGATCAGACTGTTTTTTAGAACATAGAGAGGGGTAAATGACAGCACAAGCACTGTGCTGTATAACATGCTCTAAAGCATCAGGATAATTATTTTATTTTTTTGTTAGGGTTACAAACACTTTAACTTTAGTGCTTGCCCACCTGCAGCAAACCTGTAAGCTCTAGAAAACAAATTGTTAGAGAACGTATAAAGATTAGCTTTTATTCCATACATCCTGTACCACTTCTGTTAGTCACATGTGATAATAAGAAAGCCTATAGTGCCTAAATGAGAAACAGTATCATTAACAATTGTAAAAATATGCCCTACCTGCTGCATATAAAGATGGCATCAAGGAAATTGTAAGTGACAGCAATGCTCATGTTTACCATCTACAAGCTGTCATTCTTGTTAACAGTATTTTAGTTACTCCAATAAATAAAATGAAATAGACATCAATGTGTCTTGTTGTTTGATACACTGAAAGATTCTACATTGCTATAGACAAATGTTTCTTTCTGTATGGTAATGCCGTACTCAGCAGATAGATTGTATGCCCAGTGCCCACATTGCTTGTGTTATCTGGGCTGGATGTCCACTTTGTTTCCTAAACTTTCTGTTGTATATGTCTTGAATCTATTAATATAAACTGTAAGTATACAGATGTGCATACCAAATAACCAATGTGCAAATGCATAAAACCACAACAAAAAATAAAACTATTTAACCTTTTCCCATCAGAAACATCAGTTTACATACTGCATACCTCCCAAAACAAATGTATTTATTGCTGGTTGAGGCTAAAATCAGGGTTTTTTTTATCCATTGTACTTCCAATCTAACATTTACAGACATTTTGTAGCATTAAACATTTAAACAGACATACAGTATATATATAAAAAAAAAAACACAAACAAAATGCGTACAAACACAAACTTATTCCAGTTATGTATTTATTCAGTTATATATTCAGGACTTCAACCTGTATTTGCACCACCCTCCCAGCAACTGGCTGAATTCACACCCAAGCAGAGCGATTTTCAGGCATTTTTATGCAAGCATTTTACATGTGTATTCAAGCTTTAGACATTTTTGTATTGGTGAAAAGAAAGCATTAGGAAGAGCAGAAACATACCTGTAAAAATGCTCAAAATTGCTAGATTAAGGCATCTACAGGCATTTGCCATTGACAACTATAGGGCAAAAAATGTCCAAATCTACCTAAAAAAGTAGCTTATGTAGCTTTTGTATAGTAGGGCATTAAGCTACAGGCACATAAGCACTTATAGCTGAACATCCACAATTGAAATACATGGGATTTAAGACATTAAGGCCGTGTACACACGATCAAATTTATCTGCTGAATACGTCTCAGCAGACAAATTTGATCGTGTGTACGGGCGAGCAGACAGGTTTTTCCAGCAGACAAATTTTAAAGCATGCTTTAAAATCTGTCTGCTGGGAACCCGTCCGTCCGACATGTCCGCTGGTTAGTACACTAACCAGCGGACATATCTGCCCGCACATGCGTCGAATGGATTTGACGCATGCATGGAAGTATTTTACTTACTGGTTCGGTGACGTGGCGGCGTCAACGTCACCGCCACCGCGCTGTCTGCCGGCGGGG
Source organism: Rana kukunoris (assembly GCA_029574335.1). Classification (NCBI taxonomy): domain Eukaryota; kingdom Metazoa; phylum Chordata; class Amphibia; order Anura; family Ranidae; genus Rana; species Rana kukunoris. The sequence continues at coordinate 140,754,208 of CM056052.1, forward strand.
ATTTTGGTTTGATCTTGTGTACTCGATTAACCACTTCAGGCCCGCGCTACCGTCGGATGACGGCAACAGCGCGGGCCTGAATATCCAACATGCCGTCATTTGACGGCATGTCCTTCAGGCGTTCCCAGCGCGCGCTGTAGAGCGCGCTGCGGGGAAGCCCTGTGTTGTCCGTGTCCCTTGGACACAGCCAATCACAGATCGCGGCGAACGGTCAATCAGAGTGGCCGTTTGGATGCAATCTGTGGGCGAATGAGAGATGATCTCTCATAGATCATCTCTCATTGCCGTTTTACACAGAGACAGCGTCCTGTCTCTGGAGAGGAGGAGCCCGATCTGTTTTCCTTCCTACATAGGGACACAGATCGGTCACCCCCCCTCCCCCCTCATAGTTAGAACACACCTAGGATACACATTTAACCCCTTCCTCACCCCCTAGTGTTAACCCCTTCAATGCCAGTCACATTTATACTGTAATTAGTGCATATTTATAGCACTGATCGCAGTATAAATGTGAATGGCGCCAAAAATGTGTCAAAAGTGTCCGATGTGTCTGCCATAACGTCGCAGTACCAATAAAAATCGCAGATCGCCGCCATTTCTAGTAAAAAAAAAATAATAAAACATAATAATTCTCTCCCCTATTTTGTAAGCGCTATAACTTTTGCGCAAACCAGTCGCTTATTGCGATTTTTTTTTTTTTTTTACCAAAAATATGTAGAAGAATACGTATCGCCCTAAACTGAGAAATTTTTTATTTTTGGGATATTTATTATAGCAACAAGTAAAAAATATTGTATTTTTCTTTAAAATTGTCGCTCTTTTTTGTTTATAGCGCAAAAAATTAAAACCGCACAGGCGATCAAATACCACCAAAAGAAAGCTCTACTTGTGGGGAAAAAAGGACGTAAATTTTGTTTGGGAGCCACATCGCACCACCGCGCAATTGTCATTTAAAGCGACGCAGTGCCGGAAGCTGAAATGTTACCTGGGCAGGAGGGGGGTGTATGTGCCCAGTAAGCAAGTGGTTAAACCAAAATAGCCCAGCAGACAAATCAGATCAAAACGTTTTTTTCGTCGTTATTTAGTCGTGTGTATGCGGCCTAAGAGTTTTGAAGCATTGAGCTTTGAGTTACAAACACTCAGGAGTGAATGGGGCCTAAAACTTTGACGGAAGTATGGGGTAATCCAATTAGGATTTAAAGTCATATTAAACGCTATTTTCTAAAAAAAATTGACATGCAAAGTTTTTATGATAAAAGACACCCTATCGTGGAGGAAAGACCCTATCTGTCACATATGTTTTCCTCTACTTGTCAGCTGTTATGTATACTGAGCTGTGCATCCACATCTTAGCGTACATTTACGACACCTGCCTTGTACCATGAAGATGTGACTTCCATATGCAGGAGTAACGTCATGGTGACCTGGACATTCAATCCGGAATAAAGACCCGGCGAAGATGGAAGTGCCCGAGACCAGTGAGAGCTCTGACAGCTCAGTGCTAGTAAGTCTTTCATAATGTGCTAGTATGGGGAGCACATTATGGCATAAACCACCTGGGGACCAACTAAAAAAAAAGTTTAAGACCGTTTTAAGTTTCCCATAGACCTATGACATCAATGGACCAAAGACACCTGTAAAATGGTAAGTATAGAAGTCTTTTTTTTCCATGGGTGTAAGTGTGCTCTAAAAGGAAGAGGGAAAGTACAAGTGCAGGGAGAGAGAGGAGCAAAACCCAGGGTCTGCTGAATTAAGCCACAAATGTTCAGAGGTGGGCAGAAAAGGGAAACAAAATAAGATAACAGTGATTACAGTTTGCACATTTTGGGCTTGTGGTGCTTCTCTTACCCCCCTGCCCAAAGCACTGGTCCATGACTACCTTATGTGAATACAGTCCTGCTATACAGACACAGATTGTTCAGCTGTTATGCCTAAAGCTGGTTATACACTGTTATTTTTTTTGTTCATCCTGAGGGGCAAACAAAAAAATCAAGCCGGTTCCTTCAACCATGCTATACAACACAGATGGATGAATCTCCTTGCTGTGCCTGCGGTAGCTGTCAGGATACTGGCACAGCGGCTGCATCTGATTTGATGCAGCCAATGTTTGGTTGAATATTTTTGGTCCGGCTCATTCGATTATAAAAACAAAAGATGATTGGCATGTGTTTGGCCTGTGCATGCTCCCGATCCTCCGCTGATGTGCCTCACTGCTACTAGTGTACAGCAAGCAGTTCTCATTAATTCCAAGCACATGGTCCTCTCTATGCGTTCTACAATTCCTATGGTTCTACTGGCTTTATCAAGGCCTTGTGCATGCACTGAAATAAATATCATAATCAATCTGGCAAACAATACACCTGCCATCCCTTCCTCCAGCCTCACGTCGGGTCACCCGGTGCACTTACCCCAGCCATCGCTTGCAATCATGGGCAGCTTCCTTGGCTCTCCTCCGCATCATAAGCAGCTTCTCCTTCCCCTGCTCGGTGGCTTCTGTCTGCTCCCCCCTCCTCGTGGCCAATCAGAATGCTTCTCATTTCAGCCAATTGGGAAGCGAGTCTCAGACCCACGCTTCCTAATTGGCAGGGAGGTGATTCAGTATAAGAATAGGGAGTATTTATTCGCTATTCTCACACACCTGGGTGGGCTTAGAGTGCATTCTCAACGCTCCAAGCCCACCCTATTTTGAAGCCTCGATTAGAGCCTAAATAAAAAACACCCACCCGCATTGGAATCTATGCGCCAGTGTCCTGAAAGGGGCCAGACACAGGTATATGTAGCCATCCTAGAACAGGAAGTCTGAGAATATCAGGATAAAGCTTGCATTTCAGAGATGAAAGAAAGGAAAATAGATTTAGAAGGTACTTATATTTAAACATTCTGCATTTATTTTAATTTATTTAGAAAAAATATGAGTTTAGTTTTTTTGTTAGCAGTGTCATTGCACACTGGTAGGTGCCAGACTGTAATTTCTAATTGGCAGGCAAACTACCTTAGCGATACAGTAGCATGTTTCTTTGCCCAAACTATTAGTTTCTTTTATTGTGGAAAGGTATTTACAGGGAACAGGCATAACCTTCTCATTATCACATAACCCAACATTCTGTGATAATGGATGACTTATTTTTTCAACAAAAAAGTCACCGTTTGTCACAGGATGACACTTAGTGCAGATAGAAATGTTTGTCAGATATAACTTTTAAAGATTAGTAGAGTCATGGAAGGACACTACATTGGAACATCAGATCAATCATTTCACGTTTTTCTCTGATATTCTTTGAACATAATGCAGTAACTTTTGTGTCAGTCCACAGCTTCTCGCTGGTGTGTCTGCTCTGTACTGAAGATGTACTGAAGCTGATCCAGGACAAACACAGAGATACATCATTATGTGTCACATATATTATGCTGTAATCCTCTCCACAATGAAAGTCATTTGCACATGGCTTAGAGTGTGCATTTTCAGGAATGTAACACCTATTTGCTTTGCTTGCTTTCTATATGCTGCAGAATTTTCTGAATCACTATATATAATGATATTAGCCTTGAAGCATATCTTAAACCAGATAAAAAAAGAAGCCCAGGCAGTTTATAATGACAGACTTACCTGAGAACGAAGCCCTCCAGCAGCGCGCTGCCACAGTTGAAGGTGCTTCCGTCTTCACCCAGTCTTCCTTCCGGGTTCGTAGGCTACGGCGATGTCAATGTCCGATCCGGGGATGACATCACTACCACACGTGCACGCAGGAGTCACTGTCTACAGCACGGCTCCGAAGGAACTGCATGTGTATGTCGTTCCTGCAGAGAACCTGCACCGGTGACATCACCCACTGCATCTAAAGTACAGTAAAACCTTGGATTGAAAGCATAATTCGTTCCAGAATCATGCTTGTAATACAAAGCACTTGTATATCAAAGCCAATTTCCCCATAAGAAATAATGCAAACTCAGATGATTCGTTCCAACAACCATTTATTCATAAATCCTTCAGTTTATAGTCCATATAAAAAGATTATAGCAATGTGATAAGTTGTGTAACCATAAAGTGTCCATCCACAAATGGAAGCCTCCACAAGGGGTTTAGAAGCAAAATCCAGCAGGAGCCACAGAGTATAAAAGAGAAGAGAGGCACCTCTAAGTGTAGCAATATATTGCTAAATGTTGTACCTTCATTAAATGTAACCATATTGTTACACTTAAAGGCGCCTCTCTTCTCTTTTATACTCAGTTGTGACATGACGCTACCTAAATCATACAAAGACATTTACTCCTACTTTAAAGTGGTTGCAAAAGCATACTTTTTTTTTTTTTTTTACCCTAATGCATTCTCTGCATTAGGGTAAAAAAAAAATCCATGAACAGCCCCCCCCGTAATTTCTAGTGGTGAAACTGTCTCAGTTACACAGAAAATTTCCAGCGTGCACAAATAATGATGTTGCAGTAATCCTGCCAAAACCTTTTTTTTTGCTGCTGTGATCCAGCCTTTTGTTAGAGGGTGTCTACATTCAATCTCCCTTTGTATGTCCGAGTTTAGCCACCCTCTCTTGCTCGCTACTGAGACAGACTAAGAACTATGAACTATGAGATGTGTAGTGCTTATAGAGCAGTAGATATGACCCCAACTATTATGCACTCCTTGTTCTAAACAAATAGAAGTAAGGGGGGATGGAGAATTAGGGAGTTCACATAGGATATTACAAGAATGCAAAAAAACACAGTAAGAAACAATTTCATGACAAATACAGTAGATTACATGGCCATTAAGTAGTGGACATTTATAAAATATTTTTAGAGAATAAGGATATTGGTTAGTGTAATTTTCATGCTTGCCTACGTGTAGCAAACCTGTAAGGCCTCGTACACACTATCAAATGTGTCTGTTCAAATCGGTCGGACCGACCGATTTGAACAGCTCTGTCTGCTGGCATTTTGGTTTGCTCGCGTGTACACACGAGCAAACCAAAATCCCCGCCAGCAGACAGCGCGCTGACGTGGCGGTGACGTTGACGCCGCCACATCACCGCACCAGGAAGTAAAACACTTCCGCGCATGCGTCGAAACCATTCGGCGCGTGTGCGAGAAGACATGTCTGCTGGTTAGCGTACTAACCAGCAGACATGTCGGGCGGACGGGTTCCCAGCCGACAGATTTCAAAGCATGCTTTGAAATCTGTCGGGTGGCCAAATCCGTCTGTTTGCCCGTACACACGGTCGAATCTGTTTGCTGGGACGGTCTAGCAGACCGTTTCCAGCAGACAGATTTGATCGTGTGTACGAGGCCTAAGTATAGCTCATAACTGTCCCTGATTTGAGGGACTGTCCCTGATTTGGAACAAAGTCCCTCTGTCCCTCTTTTTTACTAATGTTGATCTGATCTATATAGTTGTATATAAAATGCACTTTTTATCTTTCAAAAAGTATTTCCAAGTGCTAAACCTTTTATCCAGTTTCTAAATTCCATATTTGTAAATATATAGAGGAATAGTAGTGTTAAAAAAAGCACTTGTGGGTTTAACCAATCTTTTTTTCATATAATGCTCCTTTAAAGGGGAGTGACAGGGGGTGTGTCCTATGTCTACATACTTTTGCTAATAGGTATCCCTCGTTCCCATCTCAGAAAGTTGGGAGGTATGTGTAAGCTCTAGAAAACAGATTGTAATGCACTGTACACATGATCGGTTCATCCGATGAAAACGGTCTAAAGGATTTTTTCATCAGATATCCGATGAAGCTGACTTTCATCAGTCTTGCCTAAACACCATTGGTTAAAAAAACGATCGTTTCAGAACACGGTTATGTAAAACAGAACGACGTGCTGAGAAAAATGAAGTTCAATGCTTCCGAGCATGCGTCGACTTGATTCTGAGCATGCATGGATTTTTAACCGATGGACGTACCCACAGACGATCATTTTTTTCTATCGGTTACTTAACCATCAGATAATTTTAAAACACGTTCCTAGTTTTTTAACCGATGGGCCTCACACCTGATCGGTTAGTCTGATAAAAACGGTCCATCAGACCGTTTTCATCAGACAAACCGCTCGTGTGTATGCGGCATTAGTAAACGTATAAAGATCAGTTTTTATTCCATACATTTAGTTCCACACATGTGATAATAAGAAATGTAAATGTAAAGGCAAAAGTTTTTTTTCCCTAATGCATTCTCTGCATTAGGGTAAAAAAAAACTTATTGAAGAGCCCCCCCCCCCCCCCCCCTCCAACCAAAAAATTACCTGGATCCTCTCTTTCGGTCATATTTTGATATTTTGTAGCATATATGCTTTTTTGTCTATGGACACACACAGCCTGGCTCAGAAGCAAGTCTGCACGTGCACCCTGTAGCATGCGGATTGCTATGGAGCTTTCTTTTGGTGGTATTTGATCATCTCTGCGTTTTTTTTCCCGCTATAAACAAAAAAAGAGTGTACATTTTGAAAAAAAACCACAATATTGTTTACTTTTTGCTATAATAAATAGCCTAAAAAAATGAAAACAAATTTCTTTATCAGTTTAGACCAATATGTATTCTTCTACATATTTTGGGGGAAAAAATATCGCAATAAGTGTATATTGATTGGTTTGCGCAAAAGTTCTAGCGACCACAATTTTTTTTTAATACTTTTTTTGTTGAGTTTGTAGTTATTAACAAGTTAATAGGCAGTACAAAAATTAAATTAAACGCGCCGGCCTCGTACACACGTCCCAGAATCTCGTTGTAAAAGAAACGTTGTTTTCCTCAACGAGGTTTTTGTCAGGCTTGACGAGATTCTTGTCAAGCTTTCCTTGCATACATACTGTCAAGACAAAATCTCGTTGTGGCGTACAACACATACGACGCCACTATAAAGGGGAAGTTCGATTCCACTGGCGCCACCCTCGGGGCTGCTTTTGCTAATCTCATGTGTGTTAAGTAAAAGTTTGGTGAGAGACGATTCGTGCTTTTCAGTCTGTTACAGCGTGACAAATGTGCTATCTCCATTCTGAACGCTACTTTTACCGAAGGTGCGCTCCCGTCTCATACTTTATTCTGAGCATGCGTGGGTTTCTAAGCATACACACAAACGTGTTTCTCGTCATAAACCAGCCCGACGAGAATCACGACAAGGAAATTGAGACTCCCGACGAGAAAAAAGAGAGCATGTTCTCTTTTTTTCTTGTCAAGATCATGACAGTTTTCTCGACGAAAAATATACACACGACCGTTTTTCTCTGCAAAAATGCTCTGCCACCGAGTTTCTTGATGGATTTTGCCAAGGAAAATGGTTGTGTGTACGAGGCCATAGAGTTGATAGCAGTGTGCATCTATTCTTCAGACTGACTGATAAATCTGGCAAAATTTAAAATTTCCATAAAAAAAATATTTTAAAAAATGTATATAATTGTATTATAATCTACCCTAAAGTCTTATAACACAGACGCAGATTTGTTGAGCTGTGATAGGAATTGTTTTTGTGTATTCATGCTTCCCCATGAGTAAGAGATGTGGGTAGCTCTGGCACACATTCTCCAGATGTAGAATTGGAGGTATGGGAGGCATGTGTGGGCAGACAGCCTTCCTCCTGTGCAATAGATCAGCTGCTTCTCATTGTGCCCCAAACTCCCTATTTCTGCAGACTCGCACCGTAAAGGGATATAATTCACCACCTTGTCTCTTCTTCCATCATCACAATGTATGCTAAGACTCTGCAGCTCCATATGCATTTCTAAGGTGTCCCACTGGGTCTGAATGACAGCAATGATCTTGCAGGGAGATGGATGGACATGAGTAGGTGGGCATGACAAAGACAGAAGACAGAATGAACACAGGCCCCTAGTTTCCCCCGATGAAGGCTTGTGCCCCAGCTGAAAGTGTGGGAGTGGGTCTTACAGGTCAATAATAGCACTTAGAGCAGGAAGCACACATACAACAATGCATTGCACAGATAAAGTATAAGTACTATGTGATATTGCCACCAATGCACATTCTGGTCTCACACACATATCTACTGATTAGGCAACTTTGGCAAACAATTATTATTCGATTCTTCTGTTTTACAGCACCCATAGCAGCTGCATTACAGACATGAAGGATTGCAGCTAGTTAAAGTACAAAAGGATTCAAGACTAATTGTTACAAATGACCTTCAAAATGAAATATTACTTCTGATAAATGACTCGGGGCAGTTCTTCTTGTTTATAGAGAGGTCAAAATCTGGAAGCAGTAAACAAGGCAAATGTAGTTCACTATCAGCTTTTGTAGCCTATATAGTTATTGGATAATAGAAGCATGTAGATAAAATGTATAACTAATGACTACCAATAGTAAAAATATATATATATTTTTAACACATTTTTTCGTTTTTATAATATTATAAAAGTACAAAATGGTCAGAATATTCCAAAGATTTTAAAAGGGTGCAAAGTTGATATTACAAAACATAGATAGCTAGCCACATATACAAGGTTGTGCTAAAGGGCTGCATCTAGAGCAGTGTTTCCCAACTCCAGTCCTCAAGGCACACCAACAGGTCATGTTTTCAGGCTTTCCATTATTTTGCACAGGTGATTTGATCAGTTTCACTGCCTTAGTAATCACCACAGCCATTTTATCTGAGGGAAATCCTGAAAACTTGACCTGTTGGTGTGCCTTAAGGACTGGAGTTGGGAAACACTGATCTAGAGAGGCGAGGCATCTGTAGACCGAAAGATGATGGGCCTACAATAAAACGACTTAAGTAGGGGAGGTTATAGATCATGACTGCTGAGGGGCAATGGCCTAGGTACGAATCACTGTAACATAATGGGGGGTAAACTCCCCTCACATCCTTGCTCCCTCACCCCATTTAATAAACCCACTTACAACCGTTAGGTTGGAAAAGGCAAGGCCACAGCTTTATTTAAATTCCAAAACATAACATGTTAACACTTTAAACCAGTGCCAGTCACAGTCAAACACAAACACCAAAGTGCCGCGTTTATAATTTTGCTCAGTGTATATATAAAAAATGATATACATTCTGTGTGAAAAATGACCATGTGTTTTTCCTGCTTCTAACTTTGATGACTACACCAAGCATATGTGTAACCTTTATTTTTAATAGGTAAGACAAGCAATTAATTTTTAACAACTTAATTTGAATGTCGGATTCACTCTTTAATGAGAATGCACTCACCCAGAACACCTGTTTCTGTACCCCTTTTAATGTTTTACAACCCAAATTATGTTTAACAGCACTGTGTGAGTAAGGCCAACAAGTCACCCGGTGATCAGCACAAGCACCACCAAAAATAGATAGGACTTTACATGGAGAGGATGAGATGAACTGCTTCTAAGCGGTGTTAATATTTTATTTAAATCAAGTATGCATTGTAAACCCAGATGATGTGTCTTAAACACACGGCCTTATTCATATTTAATAACTGGTTAGCTGTATTTCCCCAATACTGACCTAGCAATTGCAGATCAAATGGGCACATGAGAAGACTGCAGGGGTAGAATATGAGCAGAAACTGATATAATAGATAAAACACATCTAGCATCCCCCTTACCTATGTCTCATTTCACTTCTAATTTCCGTAGATGATTGAAAAGGAAGAAAATGTACATACGAGCCAAATTTGCCAGCTGTTACGTTCAGCAACTGGCACAGCGTTTGCAGTAAAGCAAATCAATATGCTATCAGTGATACTAATGTCTTTTAATAATGTATTAGGGAGCAATAACAAAATCCAGCGATCAGATGGTATGAAGTGTAATATTAAGAATTGTAAACTGTCATTACATTTTTGTCTCCCTAACCACCTTTTTAGAATCTGGCAAGTAAATTAAGGAAATAACTATTAAAGGGGTTGTAAAGGTTTGTTTTTTATTTTCTAAATAGGTTCCTTTAAGCTAGTGCATTGTTGGTTTACTTACCTTTGCCTTCTAAATGTTTTTTTTCTTTGTCTGAATTTCTCACTTCCTGTTTCTCCTCAGTAAAGTCATCGGAGCTGTGGAAAGTCAGTCAGAACAGCTTACTGAACAGCTTACTGAGGAGAAACAGGAAGTGAGAAATTCAGACAAAGAAAACAAAGAAAAAAAACATTTGGGAAATGGAAGGAAAAGGTAAGTGAACCAACAACGCACTAGCTTAAAGGAACCTATTTAGAAAATAAAAAACAACCCCTTTAAACCTATAGGATGGGGAAGAGAAGAAAGTACAGTAGGCACTTATAACACGCACTAGAGATGTTATACTAAAGGGGTAGAATGTTTATGTAGCCCAGTGAAGCTGTGTCTCTTCAGTCATCAAGTTATGTGCAGCACGAATTTCACAATTTTTTTCTGCTCATAACTGGGTAATAGAAGTCTATGGAGAAGCGCAGCTAACTCACACAAACACTGCTGCTATAATACGCTGCAGAAGAAGCATGTCGGATCAATGTGAAAGGGGCCTTATTCAGTTTGTGGGTGGGCCTGACTTACTAACGGTAGATTTAGACATCATGGTGTCTAAATCTTTCTTGCCTTTCAGATCGCGCTCCAGAGGCTACTGACAGGTCCAACGCCTCCTCATCACCCCATTTTTTCCGACAAACACGCTGCAACTGCGTGCATTGCATACAATTAAAGGGCGTTTGCAGGGCTTCCCCATTGACTTGAATGAGTAGCGTTTGATGGGCTTGCCACCTTGCCAATGCTACATGTCGGGTCAAGACTGCCACGAGTGTAAAGTGAAGCATTGCGTCAGTGACGCATGTCCTAATGAGGTCCAAAGCTTTAGGTGAAGGGAAGAACAGGAAAGGGAGTCTATGTTTACTTCAAATATTAAATTTCCCATTCAATATCCCATTATGCCCAAAACATTTTTTTTTGTTTAATTCCCCAGCATGCCATGTGAATATTAACTTTCCTGCATTGCATCCAACTATAGACTTCAACACATGAAGTAAATCAATATGTGACTGTTCATCAATTACTGCAACAATATATACCCACCAAACTATTCTTGTCAGCTCATACAACTCTTTGGCCCAATTTACAATTGAGGGAATTGAAGCACATTTCCAGAAGCACTTCAACTCTCAGCACCAGATTTGCATTCATTCAATGAGGCCCATTCATATCTGAGTAATGTGCTGTTGCTTGTTGTGTCAAAGAAGCATAGGAGCTTCTTTGAGGCAGGAAAGCACGTTTTTGGCTCCATAAACTTTCATGGAAGCTGTTTTTTTTTTTACGTTTTCCTGCCTAAAGCTACAGTCACACTTGAGCATTGGTAGCTTCGGTCATTTTTCATGCATTTATACATTCATTTTTCACATGTTTTTAGTTATGAGCGTTTTTGTTTTAGTCAATGCAAAGCTAGTTAGGAGACGATGGTTCTTAGATGAAAAATAGTGTAAAAAACATTAAAGCGCTACATATGCTTTTCAAACTCTCTCAGTGAGGGACATAAATTGAGCCACCTTCCCCCAAAGAAGCTCCTTCACAGTTTGTTTCAAAGTGGTTCTAAAGGCTGTTAAAGTATTTTACCTAAAGGCATTCACCTTTGTTGCATGAAGGTAAAAAGAAACTTCAGTATGCAGTTCCCCCGACAACCCTCTCAAAATACTTACCTGAGGTAGATCCCGATCCAGCAATGTGGACAAGAGCCGAGGCTCTCCAAAAACATTCTCGCTGTCAATCACAGCCAGTAAGGAGGGAGCAGGAGGACTGAGCCATAGACACACAGAGAATGCTCAGGAGTAAGCACACACGAGAGAAAGCAGCTTGCTCTATGCTCTGGGGGCACTTGGAAAGGGGGAGGGGCAAAAAGTGCCAGCGGGGTACCCAAGAAACGTAGGATCGAGGCTGCTTGGTGCAAAACCATTGCGCAGAGCAGGTACGTATGCTGTGTTTATTATTTTAAAGAAACAAGTCTTTAGGACCACTGTAATGCCCTGTACACACGATCGGTCAATCCGATGAGAACGGTCTGATGGATTTTTCCATCAGTTAACCGATGAAGCTGACTGATGGTCAGTCGTGCATACACACCATCGGTTAAAAAACCAATCGTGTCAGAACGCGGTGATGTAAAACACAACGACGTGCTGAAAAAAAGTTCAATGCTTCCAAGCAAGCGTTGACTTGATTCTGAGCATTCGTGTGTTTTTATCCGATGGACGTGCCTACAAACGATCGTTAGTCATCCATCGGTTAATTTTAAAACAAGTTTCACATTTTTTAACCGATGGATAAATATCCGATGGGGCCCACACATGATCGGTTTGGTCTGATGAAATTGGTCCATCAGACCGTTCTCATCGGATTGAATGATCGTGTGTACGCGGCATAAGTGACAGCACCTTTCTTTAGGAAATCTGAGTGTCATCACAGGTATGAATGGGTCCTAATAACCGTCTCTTCTTCTTAGTAACCTTTTAATTTTCGAAACAAAAAAGTGGGTACACGTGCGCCTGAAAAAGTACTGAAATTTAACTAAGAAGCCTGTGCTCAAGTGTAAACCTCAACATCATCACAAGGTTTTTTGAATTATTGCTTTAAGAAATATTCTTTCCAAACAATTGGTACCACATTCAAGTTTCAACATTGTGGTAGGTCAATACCATTGTAGCCCAAAACAATGAAAATAGTACTGCTCAAATGCCCCTCCAAACCTGTGTCAGTTGGATCAGTATGTGAAGAGACTCGTGCAAGACAGACAGAACCAGCTTGTCAGGCTCCAGTAGACATCAAACAATGGTGACCATCTGCACACAGACCGACTCAAAAGAGGATCTCTACAGGTGGAGAACAGGAGATGAAGCCATCATTTACCCATCTCATTACATTTATGAAACAAGAAGTACGGTGTCTGCGGGCAGAAAGCCACCATTTTGTTGAAGTTTAATACCAGTGACTAGATTTGTCCAGCATAAAAGATCTAGTTCTCGCTAGTACAAAAAAAAAACAAGTAACTAGCCTAATTTCTTAAGATATGATGCTTGTGTTATTGCCATAATTATGGTTATTTTAAACCATGTGATTTTTGGTAACACTCATTTGTCATTTAGTGCTGAAAATAACGATCATTACGGCATGTAGTACACACATTATAGCTTAATGAATTGAGACTAACTACTGATAGTGATAATTGAATAGGGCAGGTGCTAACAAACAAAAGATAATGTGGGCACTTACAAAAATCAACTAATTTTATTTTCTCTCAGAATTTGTGTGATTTTGTGGCACAGTTACCACACTTGTTCACATTGTTACAAAACGTAATGGCTTAGGTATTGCACATTTTTTCAGTGATAATTCATGATATTCTTGTGGACACAACTCGGAGCGGCTTTGTGCAAGGAATTCCAAAGCAATTTGCATTGAATTTACAAAGACCATACAATTGTATCTCTACATTATGTGAACATTCTGCTAATAAAGTCATTTTGTTTCCCTAACAACAACCGACTAAAGAGATCAAACCTATGAAGACTGTCGGGTTCATTTACTAAAGAGGTGGTAAATCTACAATTTTCTAAATTAACATTGCATAATCCTTTAATTGTACTCCTGTAGGAATTGTGGCTGTTTGCCGGAGTTCCAATGTCCAAAATACTTACCAAACCCCATTGCCATCTAAGACTCTGGGGGAGATTTGCTAAACCTGGAGGGTGCAAAACCTGAGTAACCAATCAGTCTAACTTCAGCTTGAATTTTTCTCTGCTCTAATGCTAAGCTCCAATAATGTAGCAGATTTGAAATGTCACAGTAATTCCACAGCCCACCACAGAGCGATCAATTGTTTTAATAATGCTCCCTATTAATAGTTACATGGCAAGAATGTAAACACACAGATCCAGGTACTGTCAGGGGAGAGGAGACAGATTGTGTGTTTCTAGTATATAGGAACACCAATCGGTCTCCTCCCCCAATCAGTCCCCTCCAGTTAGAATTACTCCCTAGGTAACACATTTAACCCCTGGATCGACCCCTAGTGTTAACTTCTTCCCTGCCAGTGACATTTATAGAGTATACAATGGCTATTTATAGCACTAACCGCTGTATGAATGTCAGTAGTCCCAAAATAGTGTCAAAAGTGTTTGATCTGTCTACCTCAATGTCGCTTTCCTGATAAAAATTCCAGATCACCGCCATTACTAGTAAAAATAAAATAATAATAAAATCAATAACCTATTTTGTAGGCGCTATAACTTTTGCGCAAACCAATGAATATGCGCTAATTGCGTATATTTTTACCAAAAATATGTAGAAGAAAACATATCGGCCTAAACTGGTGAAAAAAATTATACATTATTTTTTTATTTTTTTTTATTCAGATATTTATTATAGCAAAAAGTAAAAAATATTGTGTTTTTTTTTTTTTCAAAATCGTCATTTTTTTTTTGATTATAGAGCAAAAAATAAACACCACAGAGGTGATCAAATAATACAAAAAAACACATAAAAATGTTGAATTGCATTTTTATATTAACCCCCCTGGTGGTATTCCCGAGTCTGACTCGGAGTTAGATTTCGGAAACCCCGAGTCAGACTCGGGCTCGCCTCGCTGAATCCACAGGCATGGTTTACTTACCTTGTCTCTGGAATCAAGCGATGCATCCGCGCTGTGTGAGCGAGCGGGTGCTCGCTTGATTCACACAGTGTCCCCGTGTGCCGCCGAGCTCCGTTCCTTGCGACGTTACGACGCACAGGGGCAGAGAACGGCGCCATATTCAAAAAAGTTAACAAACACATTACATACAGTATACTTTAATCTTATTGATTTGATTACATTATTGAATAATTTTTATTATAATTATATTATTATTTGTTATAATTATTTATTATATTATAATTTATAATTTTGTTTTTAAAAAAAATTCATACGCGGGATGCCTATTAGACTCTTGTTTGGTCAGATTTAAGTGAGTTATTCCTAAGAATTACAAGCCTACAGTATAAAACGCCAAATTTCCTTGCAAATAATGCTACCGCTTTCAGCACCTAAAATCAGAAAGAATTATACCGCCAGGGAGGTTAACCACTTGATACCCGCCCGCCGACAAATGACGGCGGGCGGGTAACTCTCTGTTCCTGAAAGCACGTCATATGACGTCCTGTCATTTAAATCGGCTAGGGGAGCGCGCACCCGTCGCGTCACTGAGAAGCCCCGTGCGTGAGCCTGGCGGCCGCCGGGCACACGCAATTGCCGACATTTGAGCTGAGACGTGGAGCTCTCTGTGTAAACACAGAGCTGCACGTCCTGTCAGGGAGAGAGAAGACCAATTGTGTCCCTTGTACATAGGGACACAATCAGTCACCTCCCCCAGTCACCCCCCCTCCCCCTACAGTTAGAACACACCTAGGATACACATTTAACCCCTTCCCCGCCCCCTAGTGGTTAACCCCTTCCCTGCCAGTTACATTTATACAGTTATCAATGCATATTTATAGCATTGTTCACTGTATAAATGTAAATGGTCCCAAAAATGTGTCAAAAGTGTCCGATGTGTCGGCTATAATGTCCCAGTCCCGAAAAAAAAATCGCAGATCGCCGCCATTCCTAGTAAAAAAAAAATGTCCCCTATTTTGTAGGCAATTTAACTTTTGCGCAAACCAGTCACTATATACGGTTATTGCAATATTTTTTTTTTTTACCAAAAATATGTAGAAGAATACGCATCGGCCTAAACTGAGATAAAAAATGTTTTTTTTTTTTTTAAATGGGATATTTATTATAGCAAAAAGCAAAAAATATTGTGTCCTTTTTTCATTTTTTGTTTATAGCGCAAAAAAAAAAAATACCACCAAAAGAAAGCTCTATTTGTGGGAAAAAAAGGACGTCAATTTTGTTTGGGAGCCACATCGCATGACCGTGCAATTGTCAGTTAAAGCGACGCAGTGCCGGAAGCTAAAATGTTGTCTGGGCAGGAAGGGGGTGTAGGTGCACAGTAGGCAAGTGGTTAAACGTATAAAATTATTTCTATGTTAAACGTATAAAATAATTTCTATTTTAAACTTATAAAATAATTTCTATATGAAATGTATAAAATAATTTATGTATTCAACTTATAAACTAATTTATATATTAAACTTAAAAAAATTATTTCTATATTAACTTCTACATTAAACTTAATGGATTTCCCTGTTAAAAAAAAACAAACAAAAAAAATCTTAATGGATTCATTTACAAGGTAAGGGTTCCCATATACATTAAAGCTCTAATCAATCAATTGATTAAACAACTCAAATCGAATACAAATCATAAACTAGAGAACCTCCTTTCAGCCATTTTTAGAGAGCTCTTGATCAATATTGACTCACTACCACATGAACGGGCTGTTGTTGGTTGCATTTTATTGTGTGTGCCGGAGAACTGACACACAATCGTAATACAGATCAATTCTACAATTTTATTATAATTGACGACAATTATTACTGATCGATTACATTTTTATCTATATTTTTATTTTTAAATGAATTACAAGAACAGAACAATACCTGGTATAATAAACTCTTTGATATTTTAACAGACAGCAAATCGCTTGCGAACACTCATAGTTAGATCATTTGCAAATCGCTAAATGCATGAGCACCTCAGGGCTGGGCGCAGCATTTTTTTTTTCCTGACCTCAATCCTGATATCCCTGTCCATCCCAGCAGAGCTCAGTCATTGCTCACTAGGTGGAGCTGTTGCCTCATCCTAAGAAGTCCAAGCGTTTATAGAAAGTCCCATGACACTGCTTAAATCATTGTTCAGTTTGCAGCTCGCCACATGAAAGAAGAAAGAGCTTTAAATTGCCACTTTCTGCACCGCAAACACTGTTAACATCTAAATTCATTAACAGAGCCATCCATTTTTCACTGACAATTGCACTGTGCTTGCAGTGCTGCCTGGAGTAATGCACACTGGTGTTTATGGAGATTATTGCCTGCATAGCATAGGATGGTAGAAGAATAAAAGGCAATTTCTATGACACTGTCACATCTCTGATGTCTCATCTCTGGTGTCACATCTCTGGATATTACCGCAGATGTATGCCCTGATCATCATATCCTGATTTGTGTACCGCAGGATCCAATCACATCCAATCAGGTTTACCCATGGCTGCATGCTACTATGAGCAGCACAGATATTTTAGCTTTCTTTTATTTTATTTTAATTTTTTTTTGTTTTAACATTTTGCTAAAAAAAAAATCAGTACTGCTTGGACCTTGGAGAAGGGGGCATACCCCGAAAGCTTATCCTAAAATATTTGTGCAAACAAAAAAAGTATCGCAGACAGTACACAATTTATTTATTTTATTTATTAATGGCACTTTTATAGCGCCGTCATTTTTTACGCAACGCTTTACTTATACATTGTACATTCGCATCAGTCGCACTAATACGGCTACAATCACGTCAAGTTCAAACCTTCTTCTCTAAAACTTTGAAACATTAATATTTGTATTGATTTAATGATAATCTAATTTTTTTTTTGTCTCAACTCTGCATAAAAAAAGAGTTAAAGAGTTAATAATTCACCAGGCCAATCTAGTATGAATCTAAAAAATACTAAGACTTCTTAATGACCTACTGGAAATGATTGGAAATTTAAAAGCACTCACTACATTAAATGTAAATCTGTCACATTTTAACACCCTTCGAAAATGATGTCCGACAAATTATATAAGCCATTTCCCCATTTATTTTATGAGCCTCCAAAATTTACACTGCTGAGCCTCACTTTACAGAATGGCACATAAAAGCCTGCAGATGTAAAAATCGGTAAAAAAAAAACAAAAAAAAAACGTCATTTTCAGAAAAAGTTTATTTTTCAGGTTCTGAAGACCTGGTGGAAAAGTACGACCCATATACATCTTAAGACTCGTACACACGATTGGATTTCCATCAGACAAATCAGTGGAATTTTGTGCGAAGGGCGTTGGTCGTGAACTTGGTATGCATACAGACGGCAGAACTTTTTCAGCTGACATACACGAAACTACGTGTTTTTTCAGCTCTTTAGCGCCACCCTTTGGGCAACTTCTGCTAATGTTAAGCTATGGTTAGCATTGGCTCAGAGCATGCGTGTTTGTACTTTGGATTTTTGTGCCTTGTGTACACAGACTTGTGTACACGATCGGACAATTTGACAAGACACATTTGTTGTCGGAAGGCATGCTATAAAACATTTTTTGACAGAAATTCCGACAACAATTGTCCGATGAAGCGTACAAACAGTGGGATTATCCAACAAAACCCTGCCATCACACATTTGTTGTCGGAAAATCCGATCGTGTGTACGAGGCTTAACGTTTGCTTGAAGCTAAGCCTGTTGGGAGCTGCAGTCTGATTGGTTGCTTTGAGCAACAGCATTTTATAGATGTTCGCATTGTGGACAATATTGGTAGCGCTGCCATTTTTGATATGTTATCTCTTTCCAGAATTGTGGGGTTGATTTACTAAAAGTAGAGAATGCTAAATCTGGTACAGATTTGCTTATAGAAACCAATCAGCTTCAAGATTTTTTTTTTGTCAAAGTTTAATTGAACAAGCTGAAGTTAGAAGCTGATTGGCAGAGTGCAGAGTTTCACCAGATTTTGCACTCTCTACTTTTAGTAAACCAACCCCTGTATTATTAGTTTTGGATAGAGTAGGTAAATGTTAGGTTTTTATTGGTCTTTTGGTTTTTATTGGCCTCTGGCACCCTTAGGAGGACATTATCCCTCGGCCTTGATAATGGTTGTCACTGGGACATACAGGCACCTTTACAGTCACTGGGACATTATTTTACAGTTGTCACCAAAAAAAGGAGGGGGAATTAATTATCTAGAGGGGATTAACTCACTTCCTGTTGTGCTTCCTGGGCAGGAAATCATGAAAATATATTCATTGGAACAAAAAGTTAAAAGATAAGTAAATAAACATAGGGACTTAAACCATTACTTCTACTCTATGCAAAAACTAAAAAAAAATTCCCAGTGGAACTAAAAAAAAAAAAAAAATAGGAATTTTAACCATTTCTACTCCATCTAAAAAACAAACAAAAAAAATGGAATTTTAATTATTCCGACTGTTTTTATTTTAGATACCTTGTAATTAGATGATCTTGCTTGTAGTGCGGTGTGTATGTTTTTTTTTTTATTATTATTTTTTATTGTATTCAGGTAGCTCACAGCAAGAAATTAGCTTTCAGCAGCTTGAAGTTTGTCAAACAATACAACCTGATTCCCAAATGGGTATTATTATAAGTTTCTGTATCCCACTGCAATGTCTGCTAGCTTATTAAATCTTCTGTTATATATAGATTTTCAGTGACAGATTATTGGGACTAGCAGTTTCAAAATTATACATCTCAGTAATATCAATCTACGAAAAAAAAAAAAAAATTGCATTGCATTTCAATCACTTGAATTGCATATTTGACAAGTTTGAGGAGTCTCATTGGCAATGCCTATCACAGCATGGCCATTGTAATGGTAAAAACTAATTTGCCAGGCCATCAGCCTACACTGATGGGAAGAGTTTATTTGATATTTTACTAATTCTGTAAAATGCATACAAATTTAAAAAAATGCATTAAAATACATAAAAAGCTTTAGCTTAACAAATGACTGTATGGGCATCTAATACAAGGTAACAGCACATGCCGACTTCTATAGGAACTAGTGTCATTTGAATGTCTTTTATGTCATATAACTGGTTCCCTTTAAACTGTTTTTTTTTTTTTCTTTTTAAAGCCTTGTGCTGGAAATGACTTATAAAGAGCTAATCTTCACTGATCAGTCACAGTAATATACATGACATAGGTCCCAAAGCATGCTTCCAATGCATAGAATGCCCTGTGATGTATATTAGTAGGTGGCCATCCTTCTAGCGGTGGGAGAGTTAACACAGATCACTATGGCTGGAATTGATCTCTTCTCTGAATGAATACTGGAAGTCAGACTGGCCATTCACTTTTTCCTGACTGCTGTCTTATCTGAAAATCTCCGTCTGGTTACTGAGGATGAATTTGATTTTGCTGACAGATCTCTGATAATGAGATTTTCAGATTTCCCTTTTAGTTTAGGTAAAGCATAAATACGGGAGATGTCATTTCACATCTAATTCTGGTTGTTTCAATTCTGATCAGATTTCATTCTGATTGTTTATGATCAGGATTTTGTGTTGTTTTTATAGTATGTTGGTATTGTGTTGGTTATTATTTGAGTGATGTTAGAGAAAATGGTGTATTATTTGTATTTGCTAGTTTATTGTCATTTTAATCTGTTATTTGTTCTATGTTGTGTTTTAATTGTATGGATGTTTTTATTTGTAGTGTAGTTTTAATTTTGTTATTCGGTGTTAATGGCTGTTATTGGTAATTTTGTTGTGTTTTTTTTCATCTTGCTCAGTCTATTGTTGTGATTTTGTTTTTGTTAAAGGGTCACTAAAGGAAAAAAAAAATTCTGCTGAAATGACTGTTTACAGGGTATAGAGACATAAAAGTTAACTGATTCCTTTTCAAAATGATTAAAAATAGATACAAATCAATCATATAATGTGCCTGCAGGTTAGTTTCACTTTTGAACTGGCTTCATGTTTCTGCAAAGTAGAAATAGACACACAGAAAAAACAAAAACAAATCCAGGGCAGTGTTTTGTTTTTAAAATGAATCTGATTGGTTCTGGGAAGTTTTAGACACACAGTAATGACAGCTCAGACCACCGTGAGAAAGCTCCCAGTATGGTGGTTATAAGGAAACAGACAAGCAGGAAGTGTGGAGAACAGAGCAGGATTACAGCAACTTCAAAGCAAAAACGGACATGAAACCAGTACTGCAGTAAGGTAAAGGAAGCTATTTAGCTAAAAAAATGTTTTCCTTTAGTGATCCTTTAAAGGGGTTGTAAAGGAATTTTTTTTCCCCCTAAATAGCTTCCTTTACCTGAATCCCCATACACACTATCAGTTTTCCTGACGGTTTTCTCATCAGGTTTACCAAAACCATGTAGTGCAAGGGCCTGCCTGATTGCATACAAATTGAAACTCTTGAGGTTTGACCTCATATTAGATGGTTTTGGTAAACCTGGAGAGAAAACCGTCAGGAAAACTGATAGTGTGTATGGGGCTTTAGTGTAGTCCTCCTTCACTTACCTCATCCTTTGATTTTTCCTTTAAATGTCCTTATTTCTTCTGAGAAATCCTCATTTCCTGTTCTTCTGTTTGTAACTCCACACAGTAATGCAAGGCTTTCTCCCTGGTGTGGAGTGTCGTGCTCGCCCCCTCCCTTGGATGACAAGAGATTTAGGATGCCCACTAACACACAGCTCCTTTCTCTATCTGCAACATAGAGAGTGTCCTGACTCTCCTGTGTTCCAAGGGAGGGGGTGAGCACGACACTCCACACCAGGGAGAAAGCCTCACATTACTGTGTGTAGTTACAGACAGAAGAACAGGAAGTGAGGATTTCTCAGAAGAAATAAGGACATTTAAAAGCAAAATTGAAGGATGAGGTAAGTTAAGGAGGACTGCACTAAGGTAAAGGAAGCTATTTAGGATTTTTTTTATACCTTTACAACCCCAAGTGTGTCTGTGTCGTAACAATTTCCCAATTTCCCTTGAGGATTAATAAAGTATTCTGTATTTATTTCTCAAGGTACAGTTGTGCTGTCATACTGATCCTGGCTCCTCTATCTAATAAGTCACTTACTTGGAACAAGAATGCAAGATGGCAAAGTTTTTAGATTTCACTGGCTGCATGCTTGCTCTATGTCAGTTTTATACTTGGTAATCAGGATTGTTGCCCCAAACTTGCAGCTAACAAGTCAGCAATGGCAGTTCCAATATTTCTATACTCACAGGTCTGCTTTAAAGTATATGTAAACCCAATTATTAAAATACTGTATACCTAGTAATATATTACTATAATTTAAAAGTCATTTTTAATACTTTTAAAGTTGCAATTTTTATGAAAATAATTACTGGTGGTTCTGTGGTGAAGATCCTTGTTCAGGCACCCCCTGTATTAGGGTGACATTAAGTGTCCCTCACATTTATATATTCCCATTACACAATGTTCCCAGAATTGCCCTGGATAGGGGGGTGCTGTAGCACCTGCCAGTAGGTTGGCTGGTATCAGGGTAGATGAGATCAGATGTCCCGAGCATACCATGGATCCATAATCAATGCCTGAGGAAGAGTGTGGCCTTGCACCTGCACCTACTCTGCTGTGTTCATGTTAATTAAACAATGTAGGATATTGATTATAGATCCTGTGCTGGAGTCATCTCTTCTTATCAGTGCTTTGCCCCATCTTCCAGGTGCACTCCTATACAGTCCCCCAAACTCCAATCCTTCTTATGGAGACAACACATGGCTGATTCTTCCCAGCATGGACCAATGTTATCACCATCAGGAAACCCTTCCTAAAAGAGGCCATGAAGCTAATAATGATATGCTTATATATAAACCAACCAGCTATTGCCAACCATGGTTCAATAGAGTCTGGGGTTCCAACAGAGGTTACTGGGGTTCCCTGAGCTGTGGCTTTCATCTGATGGTGTTTGCATAGTTCTGAGGTGGGGGAATCTTCCAGCTGTGCCTTTGTATCCTCTTAGAGGGAAGACTTCCACACTGTCAGAATAAGCTGATTTATTTGTATGTATTTATTTATTACAGGTACTTATATAATATGTCAATGTATGCAGCATTTACATATTTATTATAAATTCACATCAGTCTCTGCCCCCAAGGAGAAATCTAAGGTCCCTAACTCACATTCATACATACACATACAAGGGCCAATTAAGACAGGAACCAATTAACCTTCCAGCATGTCTTTGGAGTGTAGGAGGAAACCGGAGTACCTGGAGGAAACCCACACAGGCACAGGGAGAATATGCAAACTCCAGGCAGGTAGTGCCATGGTTGACTGATCACTGCCACTGGTTATAACTGTCTTTGCCAAGCGAGCGGCAAAAAATATGACAGAGTGGTTGTACAGAAGTTAATTGGTAGATTGACTTCTGTACAACCAGCATGCCCCTACATGAGTTGACATTCAGATGATCCCTTCTGAACCAGATGAATATTGATCCATGTATGGCCAGCTTAACCACACCCCACCCGGCCTATAGCAGATTGACGACCGGGTGAGGGATCAGTTATCCAGACTGGGGCATCATATGACGTCCCGCAGGATAAGCTACTCACGCCCATCTCAGAGGGGACGTGGCTATCGGTAGTGTGTCTCTGTGACACAACGCATCTCCGATCCTGGTAAAGAGTTTATGACGTAGGCTCTTTACCATGTGATCAGCTGTGTCCAATCACAGCTGGTCACATCATAACCAGGAAGTGCCGTTTATCAGCTTTTCTTCTATTTGCGCTGACAAGTCACGGGTAGAGGAGGGGCGATCAGTGGCTCTCCTGACAGGAGAGGTCTGCGCTGATAATGAACGCATCGATTATCAGTGCAGACCCATCAAAGATGCCCACTAGAGCCCACCAGAGATCCCAACCTGTACCCACCAGATATGCCAATCAGTGCCGATTAGGGATGCCAATCAGTGCCCATCAGTAATTCATGTCAGTGCCTCCTCATCAGTGCTGCCTATCAGTGCTGTTCATCAGTGCCTATCATTGCCAATGAGTGCCACCTATCAGTGCTGCTTATCAGTGGCAATAAGTTCCGCCTATCAGTGCCTATCAATGCTGCCTATCAGTGCCACATATTGGTGTGGCATATTAGTGCCTCATCGTCAGTGCCCATCAGTGTCACCTCATTAGTACAGCCTCATCAGTGCCCGTCAGCGAAAGAAAAAACGTACCCATTTACAAAATTGTATAACAGAAACAAATAACTTTTTTTAATGTTTGGACTTTTTTTATTTGTTTAGCAAGAAATAAAAAATCCAGCAGTGATTAAATACCATCGAAAGAGAACTCTATTTGTGGGGGAAAAAAATTATAAAAGTTTCACATGGGTGCAGTGTAGCATGACCACGCAATTGTCATTCAAAATGCGACAGCGCTGAGAGTTGAAAATTGGCCTGGGCAGGAAGAGGGTGAAAGTGGCCAGTATTGAAGTGGTTAAGGAAGAGCGATTCTTCCTACTGAGTCACGATTAATTACTTTCAGCAAAGGGTTCCCTGAGAAGTGAAGTTTGGGTAAATCTGTGAATATCGGATAAATCTGTATATATTGGTGTAAACGGTAGAGAAAGGCTGATGTAGACAGACAGTGCTGCAGAGTGCAGACATTCAATAAGGATACACATGAGGTGAAAACAGGAAATGTATTTAGTCAATAAATAACATTTGTTTGTGATACTTTACTAAAATGTTGCTACTTTAACTTCCTTCCAAGGCTGATGACACAGGGACTAGTTCTTGCTTTAGGTTGCTAATCCCACACTGGGCTCCTCTGAACGCCTTTTGTCCTGGCAGGAGAAAATCAGCATCAAAAATTAGCCTAAAGCCACGTTTTTGTAAACGCGTTTTGGCGCATTAAACGGTCGTTCATTCATTTCTTCAGACAGAATATGAATTTATTTTGCCCATTGAAATTAATGAATGGTCAAGCGATAAACATGCCAAGGGTTAACGTGTTTAGGCATGTTTACATTTTTTTAATGCTAAAAATCTCCTCTACTGTGACTTCCGTGATTTTTTTTCTGCCTCTAAACTCCCATGTGCATGGACAGCTGGACACAAAAGGGTAGATTTACTAAGGGCAAATAGGCTGGGAACTTTGCTCCAGTTGCTCCAGAGCTTAGTAAATGAGGTAAAGCTTCACTTTGCAAAGAATACCCAATCATGTGCAAATAAAAAAAATACAATAATAATAATTAAAAAAAAAAGGAATTTTTGATTGCACATGATTGGATGCTGGAAGTCAGCAGAAATTCTGCTCAATAGTCCATGGAGCAACTGCAAAGTAAACAGTCGTTTTGCCTTTATTTTATATAGGGTTGTCCCGATACCACTTTTTTAGGACCGAGTACAAGTACCGATACTTTTTTTCATGTACTTGCCGATACCGAATACCGATACTTTTTTTTAAATGTCATGTGACAGTTTTCAAACCACAATACAGATTAAGGATATTTTCTTTAGAATTATGAAGAACTCTAACTCAAGACATTATAAAAGAATAAAAATGAGTAAAAATGAATAAAAATGTTTTATTTTCTTGTCACACAGTAGTAAAAACTCAAAGAATGTTCACAGAACATTTTGATAAATAAAGTACTCCCAAAAATACTCGGTATCGGTCCCGATACCGATACTAGTATCGGTATCTGGACAACCCTAATTTTATATATATATATATATATATAACATGGAGGGGTGTTTAGAGGCAGACAAAAAAAAAAGCTCACGTACAAGCCCCTACCGCGATTTGCAGCTAACGATTTAGGGGCGGCTTCACACCAGATACAGTCCAGTGCGTTTTTGTCTCTGCATCAAAAACACAGCACAAGCATACCCCACTTTTAAGTACACAATGGGGTTTATTTACTATCGCTGGAAAGTGCAAAATCAGGCTCACTTCTGCATAAAAACCAATCAACTTCTAAAACCCCAGCTTGTTCAATTAAACTTTGGTAACAAAACCTGGAAGCTCATTGGTTTCTATGCAGAAGTCAGCCTGATTTTGCACTTTCCAGCGATAGTAAATAAACCCCATTGTGTACTTCAAACATGGGGTATGCCTGTAGTAGGTTATATGAGTTCCAAAGGCATAGTTCACATCAATGCAGTCAAAAAACTAGCACATGCTGAATTTTTCTGCACTAAATTGTAATGGAATGTGGCATCAGAATGCATTACAGCAAAAAAAAACAGAGAAACCTTGAAAAAAAATGAGGGGAAACAACGCACTGGCATACATTGAAAACGCATCAAAAAAGTGTATACAGAAACGCATCCAGAGGGAGTTTTCGTGGCGTAAACTGTAAGCAAACACATCCACATTCCATTTTTGTAGTGTGAATCAGCCTTTCATTGTGCCCACCTTCACATTGGAGCGATTTGGCATGAGATTTGACATGTCAAATTGGTGACTATTGCCAAAAATGGCACATCCAAATTGATGCGGTGCGGAATCGGTTCCTGTATTACTTTTGGCGACTTTGGGGGGGGGGCTATTTGTATACATATCTGTGCAGAAACCCGCACAGATGATGTCTGTCAAATCGCCGCTGAAGTCGGACTGCATTGCCGGACAACTTCTTCCCATTGGTGGAACCCGCACAGATGTCTGTCAAATCGCCCCTAAGGTCGGACTGCATTGCCGGGTTGAAATTTTGCGATTTCAGCTAAACGCACAATTTGTAACCCGCAGCAATGTGAACCTGGGCTGTGAGAGTCTCAGGTAATAGTAATGTCGCACTGGGTTATATTCTGCAACAAGTCGCCCCGTTCTGGGCTGATTCACACCCAATGCAGTCCAGTACGACTTTAGGCTCCATTCACATCTAATCGCGCGTCCTGACCCGTGAATTGCGGCGACAAATGTGAGGCGTTTTGTACCGCGATTTGCGGCGACAAAACGCCTCGTTTTTAACCCCCCTTTTTGGAGAAGTCCATCACCTCCTATGCCGAACGCCGAAGATGCCTGAAAAAAAGGGTCCGGGACTAGTTTTGGGCTTCAGGCGTTCGGTGTTTCGGCGTGGAGATGTGAACCATCTCCATAGAGGGGAATGTTAAATTCCCCCCCCAGCGTATGCGGTGTCGGGCGTAAAAACGCCTAGATGTGAATGGAGCCTTATTCTGCACCAAAAACGCATGCACATGGACGCCAATGGCCTTAGTTTACACCACCAGGGTTGCCAACTTTCAGTAAATTTATAAATAGTTTGTAAAATATGTCATTTTTGCATATGTGCATGAGTGTCCATTATTACGGTCAGATGCAAAAATTACGGATTTTACAAACTGTTTGTAAATTTACTGACGGTTGGCAACCCTGTAAACCACAGCAGTACGTTTCAGTGCAATCAACAAAAGTAGAACATTGTGCATTTATTTTGTACTGTGTCGGATCGTCCAGCGATCACATCCCCCGATGTGCCCCTCCACTTTCTCCGCTCTAACTCACATCCCTCGCTCTCCCAGTCTGTCTGGCAATGACGGGCCAGTCCAGGTAAACGGGGCGTGCCTACCTAACCCCGCCTCATCCCCCGCCCATTGCTGCCTGTGATTGGCCCGCGGTATGATGAGTGATGGAAGGGAGCAGGACGGGGGCATGAAGGAGCCTGGAAGCCCCGCCCCCTTGGCAATGTCTTGCAGCCGCACTAAAACTTGAAGCATTGATTCCGCTGGGATATAGAGGAGGAGAGGAGAGGAGCACCGTACACATACACATACACAGACCTCCACAGAACTCCACCACCGCCATGGCCGGGATTACTCTACATTGCTTCCTCTACTCTCTGATCTTTGGGATCTGTTCGGCAGTCACAGGATCTAGGATCTATCCGGCCAGTGAAGGTAAGCCTAGGATTATCATTGGATCGGACCGGCGGGGGGGTCTGCCCGCAATGTCACATGGACCGATGTGGATGTATTTGGGAGATCCTCCATGGAAGGACTGCACTGGATGTGGACCGACCCGAGCTGGATGGGAGTCCCATGGGGCTGATCGGGATCGCTGGACGATGGATCTGTATGTGTGTGTGTGATCACATCGTATGGAGAGGAGATAAATGTCCGGACAACTTCTTCCTATCGGTGGTCATTATTATCGGGAGACTCCATCCCACCCCGCCACACAATGATCACTGCCAGATGTCTATACACATCGTCTGTGTACTGCTCTTATATACTCCTATATACTTCTCCTGGCACATCGTCTGTGTACTGCTCTTATATACTCCTATATACTTCTCCAGGCACATCGTCTGTATACTTCTCCTATATACTCCTCCTGGCACATCGTCTGTGTACTGCTCTTATATACTCCTATATACTTCTCCAGGCACATCATCTGTATACTTCTATATACTCCTCCTGGCACATCGTCTGTGTACTGCTCTTATATACTCCTGTATACTTCTCCAGGCACAGCTTCTGTATACTTCTCCTATATACTCCACCAGGCACATCGTCTGTGTACTGCTCTTATATACTCCTATATTCTCCACCAGGCACATCGTCTGTATACTTCTATATACTCCACCAGGCACATCGTCTGTACTACTTCTATATACTACTATATACTCCACCAGGCATATCATCTGTATACTTCTCCTATATACTCCACCAGGCATATCGTCTGTATACTTCTCCTATATACTCCACCAGGCACATCGTCTGTGTACTTCTCCTATATAATACTATATACTCCACCAGGCACATCGTCTGTGTACTTCTCCTATATAATACTATATACTCCACCAGGCACATCGTCTGTACTACTCCTATATACTCCGATGGGACAGCTCTGCATATCTCTAGATATTCCTATACAGACAGATGTGTATATTTCTATGTACTCCAAGACAGTTGTATATATCTTATACACGCCAATATAGATCTCCCCATTTCATATATTCCTATAGAAACAAGACTGGTGCCCCCTGTATATTCCTATAAACCCCTTATACTTTTATTATGCTCCTATACAGATGGGATTGTATATTCCTATATACTCAAATGTATTTAATATTCTCCTATACAGATAGATCTTACATATTCCTAGACATATGTAGCATGTGCTCCTTCTAGAATCCCTCCTATATATTTGTACCTGATTCCTAGTTATTCCAAACATTTTCCTATACAAAAGAGACTACTGTCCCTGGTATATTCCTGTATGGATCTAACTGGTGCTCCCTCTAATTATATACATTACAACTAGTGGCCCTTGTATATTCCCATAAAGAGGTGACTGATGCTTCATGGCGATTCCTGTATATTATTGTACAGATGAGACTTCTGCCCCTGGTATACTCCTATATGTATGTGACTGATTCCCCCTGTATACTCCTATACAGATGTGACCGATTCCCCCTGTATACTCCTATACAGATGTGACCGATTCCCCCTGTATACTCCTATACAGATGTGACCGATTCCCCGGTATACTCCTATACAGATGTGACCGATTCCCCCTGTATACTCCTATACAGATGTGACCGATTCCCCCTGTATACTCCTATACAGATGTGACCGATTCCCCCTGTATACTCCTATACAGATGTGACTGATTCTCCCTTTATACTTCTATATTGATGTGACTGTATACTCCTATACAGATGTGACTGATTCTCCGGTATACTCCTATACAGATGTGACCGATTCCCCGGTATACTCCTATATAGATGTGACTGATTCCCCCTGTATACTCCTATACAGATGTGACTGGTGCCCCATATATATTCCTTTACAGATGTGGTGGATTCCCCCTGTATATTCCTATTTATTCCAATATACTCCTATATAGATGTGACTGATTCCCCCTGTATACTCCTCTATAGATGTGACTGATTCCCCCTGTATATTCCTATTTAATCCAATATACTCTTATGCAAATGTGACTGATTCCCCCTGTATATTCTTTTTTATTCCAAAATACTCCTATACAGATGTGACCGATTGCCCCTGTATATTCTTATACAGATGTGACTGATTCCCCCTGTATATTCCTATTTATTCCAAAATTCTCCTATACAGATGTGACTGATTTCCCCTATATACTCGTATACAGATGTCACTGATTCCCCCTAAATATTCCTGTTTATTCCAATATACTCCTATAGAGATGTGAATGATTCCCCCATGTATATTCCTATTTATTCCAAAGTACTCCTATACAGAACAGACTGGTGCCCCCTATGTACTCCTATACAGAACAGACTGGTGCCCCCTATGTACTCCTATACAGAACAGACTGGTGCCCCCTATGTACTCCTATACAGAACAGACTGGTGCCCCTATGTACTCCTATAAAGAACAAACTGGTGCCCCCCATGTACTCCTATACAGAACAGACTGGTGCCCCCTATGTACTCCTATACAGAACAGACTGGTGCCCCTATGTACTCCTATACAGAACAAACTGGTGCCCCTATGTACTCCTATACAGATGTGACTAGTGCCCCGATACACTCTTATACAATCCAGTGCAGATGTGAATGCCGGGTAACCTAACACTGTAATGTTCATATATATAGTGTGTTCAGTTCTCCATAGACCTCCCTCCCTAGTGTTTGTGCTCAATCCCCAATCGGGACTCAGAAAAAAATCCCCTTTATATAAACATTTTTACTAAAGCAGAGGTGACCAGAGCCACCTTCAGAACATCAACCCCTATGTAGACATCCTACAGATCTGAAATAATACAGATCTCTTTAACCAGGATAAGAAGCCTTTGAAGATCTGCTAACATAGGCTACAGAGGACATTTCTTCTTACTTAATAGTTTCTGGTCCGAGGAGGGATTCTGTCATTTCCACCATGGGTGCCTATGGCGAGTTCAATGAGTGCTAATATCCTTCCCTACTATGTCTCTGGTCCTGTATGTCCCCATAGCTGCAGGTCCTGGGTCTGCTTGAAGCCCAAAATTGGGACTTTTGAGCTTTAAATGGTGGAAATTCGTGTAAGAAATACCTGTGAAGGTATCTATCTATCTATCTATCTATCTATCTATCTATCTATCTATCTATCTATCTATCTATCTATCTATCTATCATCTATTTGTCTATCCATCCATCACTGTGTCACCATGTCTGTTATCTGCCCCCCCCCCCCCTTTTATCACTCCATTCACTTACATTTTCTGTATTATACCTATGGCTGCATTGCCTTGGATCTCTCTCTATATGCCAGTAACAGATACAATCAGTGTAGCGTCTTCATGCCCGGACATCATTGGTTTCATACATGTTCTTCACATCTGCCTGCTAAACTTGCCTGCCATAAAGTTACATTAGAATGTCTGCCTTCCCTCTCGCACACAAGGGGTTCTGTGACTTTGAATGCTGATCACGTCTGCCTTCCCCTCTCCCCTTATTCCCCTCTTTTTGTATAAATTGAGCCCCATTGTTCTCTTTGTAGCTCCAATCTACCTTATAAGAATCTAGATGGATGTAGATTGTGGCACACCACAATGGAGGAGGGGGAATGAAGAGAAATATAAGATGGGTACAGTTTTGTACAAATTCTTGGAAAAAAAAAAAAATCACCCAGTGGAAATACATTACCGATCGAATGCAGAGAGATGCTCAAATCCAAACTAGCCATTGTGTCATCATAAAATCACAGATTCAAGTGATGACTTTCTGGGTAGGCTTTCCATGGGCAACTTGAAAAAATAGATACAGGCCCTATATATATATATATATATATATATATATATATATATATATATATATATATATATATATAATTGTGCAGGGCTTTAACAGGTTTTGTAGCAGCATAAAGCCGATGGATTGTAGATACCTCCTATGAATTTTGCCATATGGTCTACGGTAACTGAATTCTTCTGCAACATTCCTGTGTTTAAACATATTGATTAAAGCTAAGGAACTAGTTAAAAGCCCCTGACATGGGGGCTAGTCTGACTCCCGTCTGTCGGCACGTTATCACAACGATACACGGTGAATAACTGGTACCATTATCAGTATGATGTATAATAAATCTGGGACTATTTAATACATTAGCAGAAGAGAACGACAAGTACCCTTTGTCTACAAAGCACACCAATTATGTAAAAAAAGGGGATACAAATATATAAATATTTTTTATATGCAAATATATATATATATATATATTAAAAAAAAAATCTGTCAAAGTAAAATAAATATCTGTGCCAAATAATAGAAGCTTGCAGAGTTCTGTGTAGCATTCCCAGATGGATCTCAATCATAGACTATTGTGCTCCATTTCCCGTCCATGTCACTCACGGTATACCTGCTCTTTTCTTTCAGTTACCCTCTTGGATTCCAGGTCTGTGCAAGGAGAGCTTGGCTGGATAGCCAGTCCTGTAGAAGGAGGGGTAAGTTCTTGATTTGGTACAATTAAGAGACTCTAATGGGATGATTGGCTCTCTATACCGATTTCAGAAAGGCTCATTTTTGGTTGATTGTGCAGAGAGGCTTATTACTTCTGCGGCCCACCATATCAATTACCTTTTGTGGGCCCTGAAACCTAATATTTTAGGGGGATAACCATTACGGATTGACTGACAACTTAAAGTGAAACAAAAATGTAAATTGTTTTCTTTTTAGTAAAAAATAAGATAAAAGTGAATAGCTGCCTAAACTAGGTAATAGAATACCATTGTGAGCCTATGAGAATTTGTTACTATTTGTCCTTTATAATATGAGACTCCTTGTGGGCCATTAGGGCAAGGAGGGGTGATGTGCTGCAACCAGTGGCAACCAAGCGGCTTACCTGCTGTGCTCCACTCTGTTGGTTTTTAAAGTATACCGATACTAAAACACAATACATGTATATTGTGAAGCCCTGAATTTGACATTTACACGGCACGCTTTTTACAGCGTTTGTTGGTTTTATTCTGTTTCTCAAGCATTTCGCTGTGGTTTGTTAAAAATACCTAAGTTAGCTATTTAACCTATGTATTGGTGAGCAGAACAAAGTTTAATAATGTAAGTATACTCCTGAAATGCCATGGTATTTGAAGAGCTTTTATCCCCGCTCTTCTCTAAAGCAAAGCATGCAGAATGCACAGTCTGCTAACAGTGGCCATTTCAGGCCACTCATGTATATTTTAGGCCCAGAAGCTGCCAGCAGTGGCATCATTGTTAGACTTATTGCCTACCCTCCTTGCTATTTGTTTGCCTGTATGGTAGAAGATACCATGCAGGGATCCTATAGGTTTGAATAGCATTGTGGTGCTACTTTTTGTTTAATCTCTATAACACATAATTGTCAAAAAATGAATTGCTTAACAGATAAGTTCCTTCAACTCAGGGCTTACATTGTCCTCCACAGTAAGCAATACATTACCTGAGGCAGGCAAGGATACATGAAAGGCTCAGTCATGTGACTGCAGGCCTACGAATAAATGGCCCGAAAATAAGAACAACAATATACAGTGAGCTCCAGTTTGTGGCATTTTTCTATTTAGGTACATCTTGAGATGTTATAGCAGTTCTAGCAGTACATCTTGAGATGTTCTTGCAGAAGATTCATGATTTCATGATGGCTGACTGGCACCTGGAGGCGTAAATGGCTGACATTTTACCTCAGACTCGTCAGTGTGCATCGCAGTTCTCCGGCCTGTAGAACTTATTCAGAAACAGTTTGTCCTATTCCCACACTGCAATACAAAGGGACAATCGCTCATTCTGTGTGCCAAGGGCAAGAAGTATAGTGGAAACCGTGCAACAATGTAATTTGGGTTGACCTTGAGGAACATAATACATGTTTCTCATCGCAGACAGCGTGAGCTGTATAATGGTTTAATTGGCCCACATAAATGACTTTTTCTTTTTTAATAGCAGCACAAAGAAAAAAAATGCTTTACCTCATAGTGTCCAGTGAGATATAAACGTTTGTCCTAATGGACACGTGTTCTTTGATTGCATCTGACCTGATTTATATAATAGTCTTGGGAATAGGGCATCATAGTATACATGCATATGCCTTTTTTTTTTCTTGTGCAGACAATTTATATTTCAATTTTGTTTTTACTTAATTCGAGTCATTATGCAAACCTATTTATTATGAATTTTCCTTTAAACGCTGTTTGTGACACATACTGTTTACATATCCACCATCCCGCAGCATAAGAATTTATTGCTCTTTCAATCCGCTGTGTTTATTTCTATAGAGACATATAAGTTTGACATTGACTTATAGGTTGACATAATATGAATGTCTTGCATTACTTGTAATATTGAGAGTGTCAGGGCTGCAGTAATGTTTAAGTGATGCTGATTTCAGTTGCCACTTTCCTGTCTCCCTACGGACGTGACAGCAGCAGACTCATGCATGCTATTTTTATACTGCTGGTGAAAAATTTAATAGTACATGGACAGTCAGGGATCCTCGGTAGATTGCATTTTTCTTTTACAGTTACTTGTTTGATCTGCATTGTATTTTAGTAGATCTAAAAAAGGACGTTTTTCTTAGTAGGTACACAGTTTACATATTTGCAGCACAGATCAAATCCAGCTGTGATGGCCCTTAGATTTGGTGGTAGTGGGTTCACATACTTTAAGCTTTTGAGGATGTGACCTTATTAGGATCACACAGATTGGTTGATATGAGCAGCTAAGGTGCTTATGGCTTTGTTGACTGCCTCTGGTAAATGTCATATATCCTCTGTGA
This sequence comes from Rana kukunoris, assembly GCA_029574335.1. NCBI lineage: Eukaryota > Metazoa > Chordata > Amphibia > Anura > Ranidae > Rana > Rana kukunoris. The sequence continues at coordinate 140,788,428 of CM056052.1, forward strand.
CCAACAGGTGGCAGTAGTAAAGGATTTAGTTGCCAGCTAAACTGCCTATGCGTCTGCTACTATGTTAGGAAATTGTAGCTGAGTGTGTGTGTGTGTGTGTATTTTTTTATATATATATATAATTTTAATATTGTGGCATTACTTTGTGTGATGGCACTTGTCTGATGTTGCTCTGTTGTGCTTCATTTACCTCTGCAGCTGAGCTTAAAATTGTTAGTACATTCTTTTTCTAAAGTATATATTTTAACTTCTTTAATATACAAAGGACAATGCACTTTTTCAGACGGTTGTAATCTATAGCAAACAATCAGAAAAAATCGTTCACATTATCTGCTTTAAGCAAGCGCCTGTTGTCTATAGGTTAGCAGACATTACACATCGACACTAATCTCTGCAGTGCTAGGTGTTATATGTCCACAATAGTGAATTGCTTTTATTGCTTAGTTGTGCCAATAAAGATTTGAAAACTAAATACAATTTTTTGTTTTATTACAGTGGGAAGAAGTGAGCATTATGGATGAGAAAAACACTCCTATACGAACCTATCAGGTCTGTAACGTAATGGAGTCAAGTCAGAACAACTGGTTACGGACTGACTGGATCCCCCGAAGTGGGGCACAGAGGGTGTATGTTGAAATCAAGTTCACCCTAAGGGACTGTAATAGCTTGCCTGGTGTTATGGGAACTTGCAAGGAGACATTTAATCTTTACTATTATGAGTCAAACAGCGATAAGGAACGCTTTATCCGCGAAACTCAATTTGTCAAAATTGACACTATAGCTGCTGATGAAAGCTTCACCCAGGTGGACATTGGAGACCGGATAATGAAGCTCAACACGGAGGTCAGGGATGTAGGTCCACTCAGCAAGAAAGGTTTCTACTTGGCCTTTCAGGATGTGGGAGCATGTATCGCGCTTGTGTCTGTACGTGTTTTCTACAAGAAGTGTCCGTTAACTGTTCGGAACCTGGCCCAGTTTCCTGACACCATCACAGGTTCTGACACCTCCTCGCTGGTAGAAGTCAGAGGATCTTGTGTCAATAACTCTGAGGAGAAAGATGTGCCTAAAATGTACTGTGGAGCCGATGGCGAGTGGCTGGTACCTATTGGGAACTGCCTGTGTAATGCCGGGTATGAAGAGCGCAATGGGGGGTGTCAAGGTAAGAGCCTAAGCTGTATGTTTCCATCTGGTGTATAATAGTGTAATTGAAAGTGCCATAAGATGAATGGAAACAAGCCATTAATTAGCAGATCTCTTGGGAGGGCTGTTGACAGAAGGGTTGCACACACAAGGCCAAGAGGTCCAGGTGGTAGGGCTGGCACAAGACATAACTTGAACAAATGGCATGGCAGAAGGCAGGGAAGACATATTCAGAGGCTGGCTTTGCACAGATGATGGTGAATCCACCATGCTTACATCTAATAAGGACAAAACCTGCCATGGAGGGAATTTAGGACCCATGTATTTCTTGACGTTTGCTGGTCTAGTTGCTTTTATGTGCTTTTGAAAAACAGTATGGTTTCTAGTAGTCCTCTCAACCTTTAATAGGAAATATTTGAATAGAATGTAGAAATGTTAAAAGTTTATGGGATTTTTATTAACTCCAGAGATCTGAATCCTTTGCTTAGAACACCTATTTACTAACCTACTGCATCAAACATGTATTTTTTAATGCCGAGTACAGTAGTATATTCCAAATATTATTTTACGTGAGCTATGCTGAACTTGACGGTGGTGGAATGATAATGTCTGAACATTCTACAATTACAGAAATTTGACCTTCAAAAATATATATGTTTGAAATTCTTAAATGTTTACTTAAATCCTGAGTAAAAAAAAACCCCAAAAACTGCTATTGATTTACTCCTTTCTAGACCGATGTGGTCTTGGGAGAAATGGGAGATACTAAGAAGAAGAGTAATTCATAGTGACTATGGTTTGGCCTTTAAGTGCACATATGTGTCATTGTGTATATGTGCGCCGAGCACAGTAGCAGCCTGTGTGTGATACACCTGAAAAGGCCCTTGTCTTCAGTTCACAGCAATATGTATCTTGGCTCCAGGGCAGGTCTGTACTGGAGTCTAGACACTTGCATAAGGCCTTGTTTTATGGCTTCTAGCGTTGGACCTAAGAGCAGGGCAATCCATTTCCTATTCCCTTTCTTTGTAGTGAATTAGGTTGCATTGTTTTTGGCACAGTGGCTGGCAGCTCGCTCTACTGGTTGCAGTTCTTGGAGAGGCCTAACCTTGGCATGTGTTGTTAGGATGGTCCAACTATATTTGTTGAGAAAAAAAAATATATAAATGACACCGGAAAAAATAAATCGTTCTTTTGGCCAAGCTACTGACTGTTAAGGAGAATGGAGCTTTCTAAGAAGCAACAGGTTGTCTGTGATCTGTTTAACTGAAAGGACGGTGCAGACTCTTATAGGCTTTGGCACTCCTTTGTGGCCCAAAGGACCATAATCCCAGCACAGGTCTTTCATCACATTATTTCGGGTTCAGCTCTTCTGTGTAGAATTTATGACACCAGCCTTAAATTGATCCAGGCTGCAAAGCCTTTGTCAGGTGGTGTCCTGTGGTAGGAGATAATTAGTAGTCACACAAAAGTGCCTATGAAGAAGGCCAATTAAACATATCTAACTGTGGTACGGTATATATATATATATATATAATATATATATATATATCCCCTATTATGTTTGTATAAATGAACATTTTATATGTTGATATACATGTGTTGTATATTAAGTAGGCTGACATTGATGATGATTGAAGAGACTGGCATTGATGTTGCGCATTCCAACTTCACAACTTTTTTTGTTTTGTATGCTTTGTTGCATCCTCTTATGGGCTCAGCATCTGGCGTATAACCACCATTTGGCCGCCTGTACACCATTGCTGACCCTAGCTTATATGCTCCTTCATGTCAGGTTTCTATGCTGGTTATTAAATTATCTTCATTCATTGAGTCCTTTGGGATCACTGTCTTCAGTGGCCATTTTGAACCCAGATCTTATATAGATAAGAGCTTTGGGCGTGGATTTGAGGAAAATTAATTGCCCCTTTGAGAGGATAAGAAAGATGCACCAGCCTGAAGGTTGCGACCCCTGCCAGCAGGTTATTCCTTGATTGTCCTTAGGAGGTTGGAACCTAGCAGACTAAAGACAAGAGGGAGGTCCTGAGGTCACTCAATCCCTCATCTATCTTCCTTCTGTCATTCCCTAGTCACAGGCCAAGATTGATTAAGATCTTCAGTTTGACAAAGACCTGCTGAGTGTCAATGGATGAGGGGCAGAGGCAGGGAATCTCCAACCTGAAGGCTTTTAACTCTATTGGCACATGATAGTCAGCAATACATTGATTTCAGGTCAGACATCGGGTGACGATTATATAATTGGAAAGATAGTCATCAAGTTTGATGCAATTATCTTTATAAATAGTAATCATTTAAATGTCCTGACCTGCACACACCTACATAGAAATGCATGCACAACAAGCAGTTATGTTAATGAGAAACATCTGTGAAATATATCCTTTTTATTTAGAAGTTGGGCTTGGCATTACTTTTGGAGGCTGGTAATACAATCTGCAACTCAGATTACTAAAAGTGTTTTGAGAATGCATAAATGTATATTTTAGTCATGGTAAAGGTAATTGCTAACTTACTCAGACATATTTTGTTTCAAATTAAAATATGTATGTTATAAGATACATACTCCATGTGTGCAATGGGGATCCTCCAGAGGTTGCTAGAGGTTCCTTGAGCAATTTCTGCCTCTCAGATAACATACCATTGACCACCAATGTATGAGGACACTGTGGTTGTCAATTGACCACCAATGTGAGGGAGTGATCCAATATTTATGGTCTACATCTCTTTTCTGGCCATTATTATTTATTTCAGTACTCTTAAGTGCACCGAATTCTTTTATTTATTCCTATATTCACAACTTGCAGCTTACATTAAAGTCCCTTGTGGATATAATATTTTGCGGGAATTCCCTGGGACCTAAAAGTAATTTGAAGGGTTCCTCCATGTTAAAAAGATTGAGAAAGCCTGGTCAAAGGAATCTTAGCACCTTCCTCAGTTTGTGAGTTGTATTGCCCTCAGTTTTTTTTTGTAAAAAGAGCAGCAGGTGAATAATATTCTGATGTGCAAACAATAATTTACGTAACTACTTGATCACCTCATGAATATTCAAGAGTCTTATCTCCCCACTCCCAGTGCTGCCTGGAAACCATGTTTGCTTGCTAGGAAGTATCTCCTGTTTTTGACTCTCTCTCATGAATGGAGATTGTTCGCTGTCTTTGGAGCATCTCCTATTCTTCTGTTGCATTGCTCATTTACATATTTCTATATGATTCCTTGTACATTATACATATTTCCTCCTCCCACTTCTGCACATCTGAACATTTACTTTTCTGAAAGGGGATGAGAATAACTCAGGAGCAGAACCTCTTTCTGTAGTTTCTGAAGGCCTAGCTGATGCAAATGTATTCTTTCCTTCATATCTGAGGAACCTTCTCTGCTTTTTGCTTCTCACTCCCACCCACCTCCTGTGACTTTCTTTTTTCCGGAAGGGTTGGGGTGGGCTTACATTGGACTGTACCGAGTGTGCTTGCTTTTATATTTAGTTTTACAGCTCTGCATGACTTTTGTCTGGGGATTTTCTGCTGGAAGGAAGGAGGATTGTGGGGGTTTGCATTTATTCACTTTTTAATAAGAGGCTATCCGCAGGATAAACAGTAATTAGGACGCCAAACAGACTCGCTGAGGCGATCTAAGTTTTTTATTCCAATCAGCGTGAAGTCCTGGCTCACGGTTTCAGAACAGTTCATTGGTGGAAGCACAGGCATGTTTAAAATGGTCTTGGCACAACTGGTTGTCCGACTTTGAGATGAGAGCTTGGGATGACATACTACATCTTCATGATGATGTGATCACTCTCTCGGCTTACATCATTTCTCATGTGCTTAATGGTGATAAATTTGCCTGGTTTACCTTCCATATACTGCATGCACATTTTATGATGTCAGAATGACTGACCTATTATGTAAAGATCCCTTTCTTCCCACAGAAGTACATTCAAGATGAGTTTATTTGATGCATGTCCCCTCATGCTTCATTTTTGCAGTATGCATGCCTTTTTAAACGGTTTAGCATGCCCAAATATCACAGCCTTATGCCCTGTACAGACGATCAGAATATCCGATGGAATTTTCTATGGGAATTCCGTTCAAGCTGTCTTGCATACACACTGTCAGACCAAATTCCAACCGTCCAAAACACGGTGACATAAAACACTAAGGCAAGCCAAGAAAAATTAAGTACAATGCTTCCGGGTATGCGTTGACTTGATTCTGAGCATGCAAGTTTTTTTCTCCGTCAGAGTTCCACACGGACAATCGGAATTTCTGATAGGATTTTTTTCCATCGATAAAAATAAAACTTGTTCTATTATTAAACTCAGACGGAAAAAAGTCAGATGGGGCCCACACATGGTCGGAATATCCGATGAAAAAATTCCGTCTGACTTTTTTCATCGGAAATTCCGATTGTTTGTACAAGGCATTAGGGCTCAATAACACTTGTTTTAACATGTGGCACTGGACATGCTTTTTAAAAGCACTCTGAATGCCAATCAAAGTACCTGTCACAAAATAAAATAGTTACCTACAGTCTTTTTCACGCTGTTGTGTTTTCTTTTGCTTTAGAAAGTATACCCTGTGTCGCTTTCTTGGTGCAAAGGGTCTCCAAAGCCTCCATAGAAGTCTTATGACAAAGCTTGCCTACAGAACCTGAATCATTTATGGGGCTTTTATTCCGCTTTAGCTTTGCTATGTGTTGGAGGTATTTCAGGTATAAGATATCCCAGTATGCACTGGGAAACCAACAAGTGAACCAGAAAGATGTCATCAGCAGTCAATTCTGGTTTATGTGTATATATTCTGGAAGTGTGTGGTGCAGACGCCACATCTGGTGTGCATCATGGAGCAACAGAAAGGGGTCCAGACTGGGGCAAAGCAGCTATCGGACAGCACATGTGGTGTGCAACATGGGAACGCTATAGCAGAAGGTGAGCGGGGATCGGAGAGAGAGGACTGAGTGGCAGAGGATCAGCAGAGCTGGGGGACCGAAACAGGAGAAACTAGCAGATGTCACACTTGGTCAGTAGGATGGGAGCAAAATAGCGGGAGGTGAGCGGGGCCTAAAGAGAGAGAGAGAGTGAGAGGAGGATCAGATAAACAGTGCTGGGTGCTACTAGTGAGTGGGAGATTAGCAGAGCTGGGGCAGGGGATCAGCAAAGTGTGGGGTACTAATGAGCAGTGGATCTGCAGAAGGAGTGTACTAATGAGCAAGGGATCTGCTGAGTGAGGCTGCTAATGAGCAGGGGATCTGCTGAACGAGGCTACTAATGAGCAGGGGATCTGCTGATTGAGGGTACTAATGAAAAGGGGATCTGCTGAATAAGGGTTCTACGGGTCCCCTTTAAAACAAATTGAAAATCAACACACAGGGCATTTTCCAAGCTTCAAAAAAGCATCACAGTAGTATGAAACACACATTTAAACGTTTATTGAAGCAGTAGGCATTGTAATGTGTATTTATGTTGAAGCAAGTGCAAATGAGCCCTTAAGCTGTTTGGGTGCTACCAAACCCTAGATGCTGGCATATATTGCTTTTGACTCGTAGTTTCTGCACACCTCCAAGGCTGCAGGGTTGCAGTTGACTCACTTTTATCAATAAGAGCTGGTTCACACTGCTCAGCCGCCTGACGAGTCGCGTCCCATTCAATGCAATGGAACCGTTCTAATAGGGGCGACTTAGAAAAAGGTCCTGCACGACTTTGGGGGGGGGGGGGGCTTGGGGCGACCTGCATTGACTTCTATACAGATGAAGCTGACTGATGGTCTAATGTGCCTACACACCATCGGTTAAAAAAACGATCGTGTTAGAACGCGGTGCTGAAAAAACAGAAGTTCAATGCTTCCAAGCATGCGTTGACTTGATTCTGAGCAATGCTTTTGCATACTAACAATCGGTTTTGACCCATCGGTCAGGCGTCCATCAGTCAAATTTTATAGAAAGTTCTCTTTTTTTTGACCGAAGGATAACTGACCGATGGGCCCCACACACGATCGGTTTGGACCGATGAAACGGACCTTCAGTGTTTGTTTTTGTTTTGTTTTTTTGTTATTTTTTAGCTTTAAACCAAATCGAAAACGTATGATGTGGTAGCTAATTCTTTCACACAAGGTCTGAATGAGCATTTTTGCAAGCATCTGAGTCCATTTTGTTCCTTTAGCGACCCTTATTTTGAAATCTGTGGAAATATCCGAATTTTCATACTATGAAGATCTGATTACTTTCGGGGCATTGCACTAAAGGCTGGGTGGTGCTGCCGGCTTAATGAATTTTCCAACATATTATTAGTCCAGGTAAAAAATGTAGAGAAGTCTAGCTCTCCAGGGACAGTAAAGACTGAATTATATTACCAGCTTTCAGCAATTTTGCTTTTGTGGCTGCTTTAGAAGGGATTTTCCAGTGTCCCATAGGCACCCTCCAGGCTAATCCACCCCTCCCCATACAATTTGTTTCCCGTTCAAGTTTACTCTATGTCTGAGCAGCAATGGGAAAAAAAATAAAACAGACTTCGTCAACTATTGAAACTTCGTCTCCTTTTCGAAGTGTGCCAGCAATGGACCAAAACGAGCAGGACCATTGCAAATAAATTAGCATGTCAATGCTTCCCTTGAATCAATACTCTTTCTGTTTTCCTGTGCCTCCTATTTTTTTTAATCACCCCCATCTGCTTTCTGTTTTTTGGCGTTCCCTTTTCTCTGCTGTGCCACCTTCACCCTCGCCCCAGATTTCTGGCACTGGATACTGGAAGAAATGTGTCCAGATGATCTGTCTGTGCTTGGAAAAGAGGATGTCATTTTTATTTGAATTCAACAAGCCTCCTAAGAACCAGAAACCTAGAGAGCAATCAAATGAGAACGCGTGGAATAAATATTGTTTCTCCTTCCAGTGCAGATATCAAATGGGAGACCTGCCTGGCAAGGAAAGGGTTGCTTTATAATTTATGTATCGGGGATTGGGTACTTTCGGTAACGATTTTGAGACAAAAAAAAGTTTAAATTGTCCGTATGGGCCTAATTAGGTAGTGTGGAGGTTAACACACTAGCGTTAATGAAGGCAACCATAGTCCTTGCTGTTGGTTGCAGAGATTTCCATGCATGGTTGAAAATCTTTGGATACATACCGTAGCTTTGAAAAAGTAGCAGCATTTGAGTTGGTGTTCAAAACTAGTGTATATAATAAGAATAGTCATTTGTCAGTTCCATTGTACTCGAGAGTTTCTCCTCTGTATTTCCAGCCTAAAGCAAAGGCTAGTTTTTGGAAGGCTAATGCCGCGTACACGTGACCGTTTTTCATGACGTGAAAAATTGCATTTAAAAAAAATGGTCGTGTGTAGGCTCCAGAGCATTCTTTTCAACGTGAAAAATGGGCATTAAAATTGTAGCTCTATTTTTTCTCGTCGTTTTTCACGTGGTGAAAAACAGTCGTGTGTGGGCTTTAACGACGGGGAAAAAAACTTGCATGCTCTGAAGCAAGTTATGAGAAGGAAATTTGCATAATCAGCTCTGGGGGGGGGGGCACCAATCGAATGGAACTTCCCCCATTATAGTGTCGTCGTACGCGTTGTAGGTCACCACACTTTGTTTGAGCATTTTTTTCACGATCGTGTGTAAGAATCGCGTTGAGAAAAACATTGTTTTTTCCATGACATGAAAAATGGTCGTGTGTACGCGGCTTTAGGTCTTTTTTTTTTTTTAAGGCAGTCACAGACGTTAGATTATCACAGTTGCAAACTATTTTGGTCTGCTAAACTGGTTGTAAACCCTAAAGCCCTTTTCACACAGCCAGACCGATCGGGTCCACCTGTCAGTTTTTTTAGGCTGACCTGATCAAACCCTCCATTGCCCTCAATGGAGTGGCTGATGTCAACAGACATGTTACTCCCAGTGACATGCGATCCTATCCACTAAAAACAGATGGGTGGGGTATCGGACCGATGACAGACGAATGGAAATGGACAGGTGGTCGGTTTCCATCTGAATGCCCCATAGAGAACAGTGGGCTGTGTCCATGTCTGCTCTGCATAGGCTAAGTGGACATTGACCTGTTATCCGCCTGCTCAGTGGGGATCAGTGGACAGATTTCCCAGCTGGGCAGGTGAATCCTCCCACATAAATTTAACCTGTTTATCTGCAGTCTTCTCTTCTCTACAGCTGTTCAAAGTCCAGAATTTGTAAGAGCTGCCAGAAAAAAAGGGGCATATACCAGGAGTTACACTCTGCTGAGCTCATTGAGGAGAGCTCTGACAGCTGTTCATCCGATTTCTCCCCCCCCCCCCTTAGACTTCTTGCTGCTAACTCTGCTCCCTGTACTGCCAGTATGATCACTGTCAGCACATGCGCACTGCAGCAGAACTCAATTGGCAGCTAGCGCTGGCCCTCTTTTTCCCCAGAATGCCTCTCTGAAAATGCTAGTTTTCTTGGGGTGGTTATGTTGCTTCTAAATCAATAGCTTCTATGCCATAACCTAGAACAAGCTTGCAAATTGGAAGTCAATATCTGCAGGGCTTAGAGGGGCAACGTGACATTCTGACAAGTAGCATTTTCAGGAGAGGTCAGCAATGGCATTATTCTCTAGTGGCAGAGTGACATGTTCTCTTTAAATATATATATTTTTAGAGAACACATAAATTCATTGATTGGCATTAGGTATCTACCTAGAATTTAGCTTTCAGGGGACGCTACTGGGGGCACATACCTCCTGAGATACAGGCATGCATGTCTACACACATCTGTCAAAACACAAAAGGGTAAATTGTATTGACATTCAATTGAACTTTCATGTGTATGCCTCCCTGTGGATCTAATGTTCAGATGATCATATGGAGCAAAAATTGCATTTCTCTATCCGATCAATATCTGAATCTGAATGAACACCTGTCATATACTCACCTCCTATATATCTGTTGATTATTTTGTTTACCATAATATTCCTCTTTAAAGCCAGACATATATAGTACACACCTTACAGATTCGGAGATACTTTTTTTTTATGATCAGATCTAATAATGATTGCCTTGCAATGCTTTATTCCAGCAGATTTCTAAAAGAAAGACGTTATTTTTATGCTACACGGTGGTTTTGTGACACTTACTGAGCCCAAATTTGGCAGAACAACATTGAGTCCATGACCTAGGGATTGTATTCCTTGGGCAATCAGCAGGTTGTGGCCAGACAAATTAGGCCTTTTGTTTATCCTTGCACGGCGTGTGAGGTGTCCGGTGATTCAGAGCCTGGAATCCTGGGTGGAGGGTGTAACAGACTGAGAAGGGTGGCTCCATACTGCACCACCTTTGACGCTGGGCTGAGCTCTTAATGTTTTGTAGAAGAACCTTGCCTTGTTCTCGTACTGCACGTTAAGTACATAGTTTGTGTTGTAGAAACAGAAAACTACTTCCTTCCTCTGTATTTGTGTTGCTCTTCCTATTACTGCTAGTTGGCTCGCTGCTGATAAGAATTCCTTACTATTTTTCACCTCTCAACCCCTCCAGGGAGAGCTCACAATCCGTTACATGTTTGTTTCTTGGCTAAATGGAGTATGGGAACGACAACAGAATTCTTACAATTGTTGCCCATAATAAAAAAAAAAAAAGATACAATACACTGAATGCTAAACTTTTCGACACTGCGTTCTGTAATCCTTGTCATAAAAGATTATGTAATTTATGATCTAGTCTTGGCATGATCATGCCATCAACTGATTTATCTTGTACTTAAAGGACTGGTTGATTGTTTACCCTTGGCAATTAAAAAAAATATATATATTTAGATCTAGCATCCAGAATTGATCAATTATTGGTCTAATCTTTTGAAAGATGGCATGTGATTGGTTGCTGTCGGTCTACGCTCCCAGCAAGTTAGTGGTGTGTATAGGTTATACTAGGGCCGGGAAAAAACATGATTTGAATCTTGAATCGAGTTAGGAGGTCAAATCAATTCAGATTTTAACCAAATCGATTCTTTCGATTTTTTTTCTCCATAGGACCGGCGTCTGCGGACTAGGTCGAAGCCGCGGCCTTGCTTAAAAAATCCAGCTCGCCACGATCCTGGGAAAAGGCCATGAGGCCAGACGCAGAGGACTATGCCGCTGCCTTTTTACCAGGATCGCGGGGAGCTGCAGGCAGGATTTTTTAGGTAAAGCCACGGCTTCGGCCTAGTCTGTGGTCTTTTCCTAGGATCGAATTGTGAATCAAGTTTTTTTTTTTTTTTTAAATCGCAGATTTTTTTGGGGGCCAAAATTGCCCTGCTCTAGGTTACACCCAGATCAGTCATGTTTAAATCAATTGGTGCTTTCAGAGCCAACCACAGCTCAAATTTGTCCCGGTTCAGCAAAATCGTCCATAGTTCAAGCCGACTATAACCAGCTTAACTCCATGGGACACATTACCATAAACAAAAAAAAAACAGGCCATTTTGATTTTGCCTTCAACTGACCACATGCATTACAATCTGATTGGGCAGTCTCCTTTTAGATTTTTGAAGAAGTATGTGATGCAATGGTCTACCTATAAGCCATTCAGTTTACATGCTCGGGGGCAGACCCTTGCAGTGCATACAGTAGTTGTTAATCTAAAGTAGATTGTAACGCATGTGGCCAACTTTAGAAAGTTTGGGGAACATTCCTTTTGTATGAAAGATGTTTTTCAGATCAAACCAGAATCTATAGAGCTTGAATTTATTGCCTGTATTCTGTTGGCCAAAAGCAGTCGATTGGAATCTGCACTGAAAATACATTTAATTACATTTCTGACCTCTCTTGAAAAATACTAGTTTCCTGGCTGATACGCCGATCCAAAAACAAATATGAGGATTAGGTGTACGGAATTTGCTTGCTTCCTACTTGCTCTGTGCCAGGGTAAGCCAAGAAACTAGCATTTTCAGACATAGGTTGGCATAGGAGATGATTTCTCTCTGTACTGGTTCCTTTGCATGTAATTGAGGCATTAGATTAGACCAGAGGTGTCCAAACTTTCCAAACAGAGGGCCAGTTTACTGTCCTTTAGACTTTAGGGGGGTCAGACTGTGGCCAGCGAAAGTAAAGATTTTGCTGGCATCAGTTAGAATAAACATCACCAAATTTTGGCATTAGGGGAGGAATTGTGGTGGCCCATTGTTGGTGTCAGTGGGAGAAATGGCGCACCTTTGTTGGTGTCACTTGGCAGAATAGGGCTTCGAATCAGTGGGAGGAAAAGTGCATCAAGGGCTGGATAAAGGCAAGCAAAGGGCGGCAATTTGGAGACCACTGGATTAAACCAACTTTTCTTAAAATAACTTTCAGGTTTTAAGGAACCTTTCCCAGAAATGGCAATATCTCCAACTCACATTACATTAGTGTGATAGTAATGATTATTGGTGTTAGTGGTTATTTACTTGGGAGGAAGGAATAACTCATTGTTCAAGGAATCTCTAGCTGCCTTTGGAGGATCCCTAGGGTACCATGGAACTCTAGTTGAGGTAGGTTGACTAGACTGTAGTGGATAGGTTAGGAGATAAGTACACTTTAAAACTCTTTTTATTCAGGAACGAAACTGGAGTAGGCTCCGTATGGACAAACACGACTACCCCAAAGAAGTTTGAATAAGCTGTGACACAGAGATCGGCTGTATAGTAATGGGCGTGTAGGCAGCAGAGATCAGGTTAAATAGGAAAACAGGTGCTAAGCTAAAATCATAAATCAAGACAAGAAGAAAAATGGCCTGAAAGAACTATTTGTCAGCCCATCGGAAGGCCACACAGTCATAATAGGAATATTATCTCCTTGTTTTTACAAGCATGTTCCGTTCAATGGCCCTGTCTGTCCCATTTATAATACATAGAGTATGGTTTGCTCTGCTCAGGTTACATCTATTTATAGGGAGCACGGGCCATCTTCCTTGCTGTTGTTATATAGCAGGAAATGTAAAACTTGTGTGCTATTTATAAAAAGGCCTCCAAGTAATATAGGACTTGGTGTAGAAGTGAACACATTGAAAATGAATGTTACCTACGGTAATTGCAGTGTAGTTTTACTTTAATGGTTGTGTGATAAATTGCAGCGAACTGCATTGCGCAAAGCTAATCGCCCAAAAAAGAGCAGGAGCTGTGAGCTGTGACAATCGCAGCAAAAAAAATTAATGGCACCCGAATATGCATGGTGAGTTTTGCAGGGGTTGCATTGTGATTTTGAATCATGGACAGAATCACATTGATTCTGCTCACGATCCAAAATCGCTAGATGTGAACGGGGCCATAAAGCAGGACTAAATCCTCCTATCATTTTTAGCCATGGAAGCTGCTATCTTAAGCCTCGTACACACGCTCGGCTTTTTCGGCAAGAAAACGAGTAAACCAAGCATGTGTACGAGGCTTTCAGGTTTCACGTCGGGAAATCTGTCCAGAATCTCGACGTGAAAAATTGAGATCCTGCTCTCTATTTTCTCGTCTGGATTCTTGTCGGCCTGTTTCCCGACGAGAAACCCGAGAGTGTGTATACTTACCTGTCGCCGTGGAAACCCGCCCATGCTTGAAATGACTTTGACGCATGCGCGGTAGCTTCCACGGCATAGTTAGGGTGAAGCAACATGGCGGCAAAGGCATCGAATGTGACAAGTGCATGCTCGTCATACGCGATGACGTCACCACGTTCTTGCCCTTCAAAAGAACCGTTGTTCTTTTAAAAGGACTGTGTGTACACTCAGGCGGTAAGAGATTCTTGTCAAGAATCTCGTCAGGAAAAACAACGAGATTCTAGCCCGTGTGTACGAGGCCTCGGCTTCTGATTGAGCTACAAACCTCCATGAGGCTGCACATGTGGTTTGACCATTTTGTGGAGAGCACAAGTAAATGTGACAGTTAGTATTTCTGGCATGCCAGAAATGTAACAGTTCTTTGAAACCATTGAATCAATGGGTTTAGTTCCGCTTTAAACACATACTTACCAGCACATGATGTCCAAAGCTGTCCTCCATGCACCTGATTCTTTGCAGAGCTTTTGTTTTTCTTCTGCACCTCCATCTTGCATTTGGTAGTCAACTGTCAGTTTCTAAAGATTTACAGCTGCCTCTCATGTGAGATCACAGACTTTAGGTAGGTTCTATAGCCTCCTGGCATGTATGACGTGTATCCCAGGAGGCTGCAGGCCACCAAAGTGTACGTTATCCTATCCTAGGTGAGGACTTGGGAGAGAGTACCACCACTTGCTTCATAATATAAAAACTTGCTATCGTCATGCATGTAGGTGCCGTAACAAAACACATGAGTTGTATGAAGCCTTTTACTTGGCCTGTAGACCTCCCTTTTCTGTGAAAATGGCATCCGTCACCTATGATTGGTATTGGCTGACTTCTGTCCTTGGAGAGACTGCAACATTAAATCTCAGGGTTCTCTGCCCCCTTGTTTCACGCCTGAGAAACTGCTGCTTCATTATCTGCCTGGTTGTAAAGAGGTTGATTTACACAGCGCCCCGTACTGAGGGTCGCGCAAAGCTCGTTAATAAACCAGCGAAGGAAGACGATCACATCTCCCCAGCCAGGTCTTCTCTGTGGACAGGAGATAAGAGTGTAGAGGGATCAGAAAATCACTGGCACTCTGCCCTGTCCCAGGACAAGGAAGTCCCCAACCAAGGCACATTTCTATCCACCGCTTATCATTATTGTACGGAGATAGGAGGAAATTCACACCGATGCCGAGAGTTCCTCATATCTTAATGTACTGTGAGATGTATAATCAATACCTAAGCCACATTAACTGAAATTACAGCTTGTTCCAGCGCACAATGCCGTGCCGTACTGAGAATTCTGGGATTTCATACAATCTTTATTCAGATTGATTGACTATTATAACACGCTATTCAAGCTTTGCGTTTTGTGTCATTTAAGAGCTATTTTTGGCGTCACCTGAAAACCTGCACAGACGCCAAGCTGAGACATTTCATCATAGCAGCCATTGGTCTGACTGGTTCTCTTGCTTTTTGCCCGAATTTACATTTCCTCAATGAATTATTTATTTCTAACAGTCAGTTCACATCAATTCATTAGCTGCAACCTGGTTTACTCAGAAAAGAAAAGAAGGAATATTGAACCGGACAATGAATTAGTAGGTTGTGTTGGCATGTCTGATATCGATTGGCGGTTTCCATGTTAAGTGCAATGAAATAATGGAAGTCATGTTTCTTCCATTTAGGAAGGCCCTTAATAATATTCAGCATTTATCTGGATATTTTCATCTCTATAGGAGCTGTGGTCACAGAAGGGCTTATATTAAGCTTCATATGACAGGTCAATGGTCCCATTAGGATGCTTAGCAGCTATTGTGTGATAATAGGGTTACAAAGGGCATGGTATATGCCTTACAGGCTGACATTTTATTAGAAATATAATTACTCAGTCAAGGGTCAGCATTTATTCATTTGATAAAAACACACACAAGCATAAACTCATTATACAACCTATTCTATAAATGTTTTGGACTTTCGATTGTCCCTTTTTGGAGATTTCCTCGCAGTTCCAGTGACAGTAATGCAAGGATTTCTCCCTGGTGGGGAGAAAGCCTCTTGAAGTGGCAAGCAGGAATGTCAGGACACCCACTAACACACAGTTCCTTTCTTTATCTGCAAAGTAGAAAGTGTCCTGACACTCCTGCTCGCCCCCTCCCTCTCAAGAGGCTTTCTCCACACTAGGAAGAAAGCCTTGCATTATGGTGTGTAGTTACAGACAGAAAAACAGGAAGTGAGGATTTTTCAGAAGAAATAAGGACATTTAAAAAGCAAAATCGAAGGATGAGGTAAGTGAAGGAGGACTGCACTAAAGTAAAGGAAGCTATTTACAACCCCTTTAAAGCCGCTGGCAGGTATAAGGTGCAGGCATCTACACTATCTAGAAGTGGTGTAGCCTAACCCGATCGGGACAAATTGATATTTGGATGCAGAGGAACTAGTAAAAGCTGCTGTAGAGGTAGGCACAAATCATCTGCATCATTGTTGCGATCATCCGCAAAAAGCATCTTCCATAAGGATCAATGGCATATAGTGTAAATCTGGTAAAGCACACCACATTACGTGACACATGCAGATGTGTGAAGGGCAACCAGTGAGGGTATGGCAAAGAAATACAGAGTTGTCTCCCACAAAACATGATATTTCCAAGTCATCAGCCAATCATCACCTAAAAACAGGACATTTATTCACATTTTACATTCCCCTTACAAAGAGGACAGAGGGTGGTTACAAATAGGCTTTTGGAACAAATGGCTGAAGCATTTCACAGTCCCCATAAAAATGTCAGCGAGGCGTACAACCCTTTGAAATATCCTAGACTGATTTTTCTTTTCTTATTATGGGAGACCACCCATTTGAGCTGTTTCAGGCCAAGGGTGGGCAGGAAATGTTATAATCCATCATGGCTACTATGTCTTCCCATGGGTAGTGTCGTGCGCAGGGGAAAAAAAATAGGAGCAATGGGTGGAACGGGATACTGGGGTCAGTTCTAGTAGTTCGGATGCAACAATTCAAGGTGGACCACAGGGGGAGTTTTAACTGCTTCTCCTAAATAAAATGCACAATGCTAAATACAAAAAGGGTGACAACCTATTGGAACCCCTTGTGCGTGGGAAGCCAGAAGCCATTTATCCAATTACCCTTGAATTGGCACTAGCTCTATTTGGTGAATATAACAAAACGAAAACATTGATAGCACATATACAGTATGTAGAACATAAAAAAAATCATGAGCTAATGTACCTGGGAGATATATATATATATATATATATATATATATATATATATATATATATATATATATATATACCGGTATATATATTATAGAAAGCTTCTGAAAAAGCCATCTTTGTTGGCTTAAAGTGGTTGAAGATCTAGAAGAGTATAGCACAGATATAGTGCCACCTGTTTGTAAAAATATGGGCACTTTCACTTACAGTATATATTGTGACTAGGATTAGCCTTAAGATTGGTCCTCCAGTTAAAAATATGATAGGTGGAAGCAGAGCTTTTCTTCTCAGAAAATAGGTACAGGAACTCAACCACGACCCGTTCAGATTTCACAAACAGTAGAAGGGTCTTAAAGGGGCATTAAATACCAGAATTGCATTACATAGAGTGTGCAGAGTTCAGGGGGTTACAAAGCAGTCACTTGTAAACACAGAAACCCAGAAAAAAAGCCCTGGGTGGAAGTATCAGTAATCCTTATGTTATACCAAGTTCATAGAACCGTATCATAAGGGTCCTGTAATCTTGGTCAGCCCTCATAACCAAAGACGTAGTCAGACACAGAACAGGTTAAGTGTTATTTACTAATGGAAAATTCAGCATTGCCGAACCTGAAGAGAGGATTTTTTTTTTCCGGCGGTAGAGCTGGAAAACTTTGTTCTGCCAACGCTTTGCTAACAACAGCTGATTCCTACGGCTCTGACAATTGCGTCTTTTGAACAGATTGCTTAGTGAAGGCTGTACAGTTTGTTAGAAAAGGTTCTGAGTTTAGCTGATCTCCAGTAACCTCTTTTCTGAAGGGGCAATTTCAGTGCTATCACACATAACTGTGTCAAGGAGTCTGCTTTGACCATTGTTTGCTTCTTATTATTCTGGATGCATCTGTTTTCATACCTTTTTTAGATGGTGTAAAACAAAGCACTGTATAGCTATATAATGTAGGTTTGAAAGGGAGCTTTAGATATTCAACCAGTGTTTTTAAAGATGGAGTTCCCTGCTTTAGAGCAGGTGTCTCCAAACTGCGGCCCGAGGGCCAGATGTGGCCCTTGCTAGCCTTTATCTGGCCCTTGGGGCACTATTCCTCCCACTGACATGAGGCACTATTCCTCCCATTGACAGCAACAATGGGGCACTATATTATCCACTGATACCAATGATGGGATACTATTCCTCCTACTAATAGGGGGAATACTCCTTTTCGTATTGACCACCAACCCTGAGGCCATATTTGTTCTCACTGATGCCGGGCCTGTGACATTTTCTTCCCTTGCTGGCCCCAATCCGGCCCTCCTAAAGTCTGAAGGGCAATAAAGTGGCCCTTTGTTTGAAACGTTTGGAGACACCTGCTTTAGAGGATAGTTAGTATAGGGGTTCGAATGGGGATGGAAGCAGGTTTAAGCTTAGATCGTATTAGCCTGGACTTTCTTCCACTTTAGGCTATCTATACAATGAGCGAATTTTAGCAGGTTCTTAAAGGGGTAATTCCCCCAAAAACCTTTTTTTAACATTGATTGAGGCTCGTTATGTCAAGGGGAATCGGGTGTTTTTTTTTTAGAAACGAAGCAGTACTTACCGTTTTACAGATGCATCGTCTCCGTCGCTTCCGGGTATGATCGTCTGGTCTGGGCGTGCCTATTTGATTGACAGGCTTCCGACGGTCGCATACATCGCGTCACGAGTAGCTGAAAGAAGCCGAGCGCCGGTGCGGCTCTATACTGCGCCTGCGCACCGTCGTTCGGCTACTTTCGGAAAATCGTGACGCGATGTATCCGACCGTCGGAAGCCTGTCAATCAAATAGGAACGCCCAGACCCGAAGACCATACCCGGAAGCGTCGGAGACGATGCATCTATAAAACGGTAAGTACTGCTTCGTTTCTAAAAAAAAAACACCCGATTCCCCTTGACAAAACGAGCCTCAATCAATGTTAAAAAAAAGGTTTTTGGGGGAACTACCCCTTTAAGGAACTGGCTGCATTTTGTTCAGTGAGTGGCCCGACATCCTTCAATTGAAAAACCAAAGAAGCCAGGCAGAAAATTCTGAATCCAGTCAGATGTAGGCTTTGTTCAGGTATTTTGACCACCGGTGGCATTGCTTTCAGAATACAATAGCTGCAATGGGAGTTTTGCCCATTCGCTGTTTAATGTGGATGGAGGAATCTGATAGAGATCTATTGTCTATTGGGGGTATGGCCAAGTTTAGGTACTAATTTATATTGAACGCAATCCCTTTCCGTTTCTCGTAGACTTGGGAACTACTCCTAGCTATGAATCAATACACAGCAAAAAGGTGTTTTTACTTGGCCCATAGTTGAATTGGGGGCCTGAAAAACTGGTTCTGACACTCTCAGGAATAGTGAAGGTGGCTGAGCACATACATTGACACATGCTGATGACACCATCTAATTGTAGCTCTAAAACCAGGTGGATATTATTAGGCCAGGATAAGCTTGATCTGATTTGCCAGATTATCAACTTGTATGTAGGAAGTTTATGACAATGCAAAAAAAAGTCAGAAAAAAAATAAAAACATGGCACAATCTCTGAGTAGATTTGTTGTGTAGTATAGACATAACAAATTATGAAAGCAAAGACACAGGGCAGAACGCTTGTTCCGCTCCCCAGGGGTGACGATACAGAGGAAAGGGCTTCGGATAACAGGATTAGCAGTTGTCACTCAGCAGGTCACCAATTAATTAGCGGGATGCATGGGCACCCAAGAAATCGGTGCTGTCATTTTTTCCTTCACTGCATACAGGACTCTTTTTAAACGCCTTCGATCAAACTGAGCTTTCTAAGCCTCTTACTAAAAAGCAGTTGGGTTCAGCTCTTAAAGGAGTTATGCCATTTGGCATTTTCATTTTCTTGATCTCAGTGACAGCCTGCAAGCATCTGAAGTATTTCAGCTTTCTGTCATTTTGTTAAAATATAGTCACAATCCAGTGACTTGACTGTTCTTTAGCTTGCTAAAATGTGTTTTTTTTTTTTACTTTAAGAATACATGTATATCATTTGTATAAATCAAAGCGTGCATAATGCATGGATACTGTACCGCATAAGTCAAACGATTCCATAAAAGCATGAATATATAAATTGTTGGATTCAAATTATGGAGCTGTTATCCTTGCCTGCACTGCGTGATTTGCATGGCGTCCATTTGGTACATCAGTTGCCAGTCTGTCTGACATATATGCTTAATATTCAAACAGTAAATGTGTCTTTAAAGCGGGGTTCTGGGCATCATTTTTTATTTTGATAACTAAAATCAATCACATTAAATATTACCTAAAACATATTAATAGCTCCCCAATCGTTCCAGAAATCATTGCAAACACTTGCCTTATATCCTCCAGCTTATATTATGGCTGTATCCATCATATGTGTGGGCATGTGAAGCCCAGTTCCTTTTTCTTCCTGGTTTTCAGGAAGAGGTGCATGCTGGGCGATTTTTTTTTTTTTTTTTTAAGCACGGTAATGCCCAGAGACTCCTGGGAAATTATGACACTCATTTCCCAGGAGGCAATGGGGTCTTAGGACAGGAAGTTGAACCACCAAGGACCAGGAACTAGGCAGATTACGAAATGTGCCTTGTAACAGCCAGATAGAAGCAAGTAAAAAAATAATAATAATAATTTCTTTTTTTTTTACATTTAAAGGCAAGCTAATAATAGAAAGTTCATTTTTAGGGTGGAACTCTGTTTTAATGTATTGGTTAAATGTTTAACACTGAATAAATCAACCTGAGGGTTGACTTGAAATACCCTTAGTTGGCTGTGTGCAGAAAGCTCATGGTCCATCCCTGAGTTAAAAAATATCTGTTCTACAAATATTTCCGGTCTAGTAGATGTAAGTGGATGACACTAGCTTAAAGTGGAACTACACTGAATCTGAGCACCACAAACCAAAAGCATTTAATTAATTTTCATTCATTTCATCCATCCATGTTTACATGCTTTATTTTCCTGAGAAATCACTTTGAAAACCTGCCTCCTTGCATTTTTGGGCGTGGACATCTTGAGTAAGGGCAAATTATTAATGTAGCATTTACTTCCTGGAATCCATCTGCCCTTAGCTGAAGACTCATGGGATATATGAGCTAATTTGCTAGGCAAGAAACCAGAAAGTAGCTGAAGAAATGTAAAATAAAAAGTTTAAAACAAGTAAATATGATGTACTTCCCTATTTATTTACTGATGCTAGAAGCATTAGGATTAAAAAGAATAAATGTTGATTGGGAGAGTGAAGTCCCAAGTGAATATTGGGAGTGTGACTCTTTCAGCTGCAGTCACCTGTAAATGAAAAGTCCCAGCAGAAAGAGTGAGATCCCACTAGACGTAGAACCTTGGAAGTCAAGAGTAGAGTTCTTGCTGTTGGATTCCTTATTTATTTTAGCCATGGGGGGGATCCCACCTAAACGTAAATGATGCTATACGAGAATAGTCAATTGATTTTGTGAAGCGGACATTTTAAATCTCTGAAATGATATAAATTTCCAAAGCACGGTACTCGGTAGTTTAGCAATACATTTAACAAGAAATGTTAAGAGATAGGGCCCGTCTTATATTGGCTTACAATCTAGTTAATTTGCCTATCATCTATATCTTTGCACTACATTATTAAGTATAGCTGATAACCCCATGACATGTAGATATTGGCCTGAGCCTTTGGCCATGCATTTATCTATTTTGTTATAAGACACTTTAGCCCAAGGATTGAAAGGTCACGTTATATAGCTGGATATGTGAGTGTGCATCCCGATTAGGCTGATTCGTAGGGACAGGCCAGTGTGTTCTAGAATCCTTCTGTTGTGTTTGAAACCCTTTTTTCTCACCAAGCTTGATCCTAAACCTTAACCCGGTGGTGCTGCTCTGTCATCTAGGTTGTGGATCTGCTTTTGTTTGGTGATGAAAAAGAGGGGAAGAACACTCATCAAAGCTGTGCCAAAGATATTGAATTTGGGGCTTGTATAGAACATGTGAACTAAGCTGGGGACAAAGAAGGATGGACCTAAAGCTCTGGCAATAACCCCTTTCCTCCTCCTCATTCCCCACAGTCTTACGCAGCAAATCCTCAGCAGAAAGGCCCAAGGACAAAAAAAAGAGGACAGCATTAAGCACGCACCAAAGACTTTAATTTGTGACATAGAGAATAGGGATTTGGTGGGGGAATGTATTAACAGGACACAATGAAGGCCACAATAGCATCACACACACTTAATGAGTGCCCCCGTCACATGGCAAGCAAGTTCCATAAGCAAGGAGCATCCTTTATTTGGTATATTCAATGTAACATAACTTTCAGCACCGACCACAGGCACAACGGTCTGTCAGGGTTTCCATAGTTCACAACACAAAAGCATAGAAATATTCTGGCCAAGTAATTAGCGAAAGCCTATTGATGGCAGATTTTTGTCAATAACAATGGAAAATTGGTGGTATTTTTTTTTTTTTTTCAAAGCTAATTTATTGCTATTAATATTGTTGATTTTTTTTTAATATATTAAATGGTTTTCAATTATTGAAAAATAAAAAAAACATTTTATTTTCGATCTTTGAACCTTTCATTTTGTTCTCAAAGGGCATCCTTAAAAAGTGGATGGTTATGTCTGACACCCAGTTTTACTGGTACACAGTATTGGAATTGAAGAGGTGTGTGGGGCATCTCAGAAGTACATTAGTTTTCCTGGAAAATGTGTGAGTTTTCACTGTACTAAGGTTTCATGCTTATTTTTCATGAATCCACCAAGCCTCCATTAATGCTCTTCATACCATAGACTCCCCACCTTACATTGTGGACTTTACCCCAGTGGTCTCCAAACTGTAACCCGGGGCCAAACTTGGCCCTTTTCTTGACTTTATCTGGCCCTTGGGGCACTAATCTCCCACTGATACAAGACACTGTTTTGCCAACTGACACCCAACAATGGGGCACTACTTCTCCTAATGATACCAAGGATGGGGTACTATTTGTCTACCTTATAACAAATGTGGTGATGTTCTCTCCCACTGATGCCAGGAACATTTTCACTCCTGCTGGCCCCAGTCCAGCCCCCCTTAAGTCTGAAGGAAAATAAACTTTGTTTAGAAAGTTTGGAGACCCCTGTTATAAGCCTCATACACATGATGAGAATATTGTGCAAATGATCATCTGCTTTTTTTTTTTTTTCGAAAATGAAGAAGTTACTAATCTTGTGAAAATTATCATAGGACGCAATACAATTTAGGAAGTGATGTAATATATTATATTCTATTGTTTCACTTTCTGAGCATGTATGGTCTTGCTCTTCCGATTTTTTTTTTAATGAAAATGAGAAAAAGTTTCATGTTTGTCCCTTTGGTTAATTTTGGGTAAACGATCGTGATCGGCTCTCGATAGCTGTGTACTAATGACCAGATTATCATATGATCTCTTCGAAAACTGTATTTTTTTTTCTCTGATTTTCTGATAGTGTTTATTAGGCTTTAAGCTGAAGATAATAGGTTATTGAACGAAACCCATAGATTATCCATTGCAGTCATGTGTACCCTACGGACTGTTCCCATGCAAAAATGGAAATTTTGGGGAGACATTTTTAAAGCGGTATTTCACCCTAAACATAATATCTCCCATGCGATCCAGCATACTGGCGTCAGCGCCAGTATGCTGTTTTTTTTTTTTTTTTAATAGCACACTTACTGTATTATTGTAGAATTCCTTTTCTGTCCCCCGTGGTGGACGGCGCCAGTATAGCGCGTCACATCTTCCTAAAATACCCGATATGGACTCGGGTAATCTCGGCGAAAATGCGGCGCCTGCGCACAGACCTAGGAGCTGACTGCGCAGGCGCCGTATTTCTCCGAGTCCTACGGCTATGGCGCGTCACGCCCTCCGAAATAGGACTCGGAGAAATACGGCGCCTGCGCAGTCAGCTTCTAGGTCTGTGCGCAGGCGCCGCATTTTCGCCGAGATTACCCGAGTCCATATCGGGTATTTTAGGAAGATGTGACGCGCTATACTACAGCCGTCCACCGCGGGGGACAGAAAAGTAATTCTACAATAATACAGTAAGTGTGCTATTAAAAAAAAAAAAACCCAGCATACTGGCGCTGACGCCAGTATGCTGGATCGCATGGGAGATATTATATTTAGGGTGAACCTCCGCTTTAAGGTATAGGTCATACATAAATATGTAGGCTGCCATTGTTGACCTTTTTGTTAGCTGCCTGGATATCCCTGCCTTTAATATTTCTCAGGACAAGCACACAGCATATAAAGTCTGGAGAATACTCAGAATTTTCTATACTTCAGGGTCAATGATTTACAAACTATTGAGGACAAAACATCAGCATGACAGCCAGGCAACCTACATTTTCAGAAGGAGTTCAGCAGTTAATTATCTTCTGACAGGTTTCCTTTGAGGTTATTTTTGCTGTCTGTTTCCCTGCTAGGGAGGTTCGCTCTCTCTCTCGATTTGTCACCAGTAATTAAAGGAAAATCCTGCATTTTGAGTTGGCATAAAAAAGGAATATAGCATACATTTTCCCATGTACACATTTTCTCGCTCCCTGTTTCCTATAGGATGCATGTGGCAAAAAAAAAAAAGGAAAAAAAAAACCCAGTGATTTTAGCTTTAGATCCACTGTAACCTACCCCACTATTACATCCACCTCTATAACTGCATTCAGTTACTATGTGGACGAAGCTTTTATTTAATTTCTATATAAGTTATGGCCAAGTTTTGTCTACCTATTTGCTTTGCAGACAGAGATGGTGCACTGCCATGCTCTAAAATGAAGCCTAGATTTCACGGGGGCCATTTTGTTCCTCCTGTACATGCAATGCAGCAGCAAATACAGAGCCTGACTGTGTTCGTTCAGCCGTATTTAAAATGTTGTCAAGTCCAAAGGAGAAAAGTGAGGCCTTCTTGCATACAGTCGCTGGCTGTACACAAGCTGTCTTTGTTTATCTGTGACGGTTGAATGACAGGCTCTTTCCAGTGGGTTGGTATTCTGCGTGCAGGGGGATGAGGTTGTGTTTGATGTGGGGATAGGGGCCTGACCCAAGCCTATCTGTCTGCCAAGCTGTGGTTTTCGACTCTTATCAATTTCTCCCATGGGTCAGTTTTCAAGAGAGGCTAATCAAACACCTAGCAAGTCATCAAGCACTAAGCAATGTACCGTGCATGTTCTGGATGAAGGGACCCTGCTCTTTTACAGGGGGCAACACAGATAAACAACAGACATTTCTGTGCTCTCCAGGCGTAGTGAGAGAGTTAATTCAAAATTCCAGCAGACTCGTACAAAGGAATACTGGGGCTCCTATATTCAATGCGGAGGAGAATGGTGTATGTTGCCCACAAGTCAGGTTCTGTTTGGCATCTTACTAGTAAAGCATTTCTTTTCTTTTTTTTTTACTTTTATTTTTTTTTTACCGTCTCACTACTTGTTACCAAGACCTGTTCAAAATGTACTTCTGTTATAGAAAAAGATAGTGCGTTGTTTTTTTTTTTTTTTTTTTTATAAGTTCTTTGGGTATCATTAAATGCTTTGGCTTGATAGTGTGCAGTAAATTAAGTAGGGACTACAGGTCACACGTCCACTTAAAGCTGAGAAAATAATAAAAAACTACCCATGCAGTGGGTCTCCCTCTGCATTGCAAATGGTTCAACTCTTATTGGGTCTAGGGGTAGTGAAAGAAGATGCAATACGTACCCTTTTTCTTTGCTCTGTCAGGCTCCAACCCTCTTCTCTTTGACACTATTGGTTGTGACCAGGTCCTTGTCTCCACACATTCAATGCAGGACTATTGGTCCGTATTGTATTTAAAGCAGAGCTCCAGGCCCTCCACCAAAAAATTAAAACGCAGCAGCTACAAATACTGTAGTTGCTGACTTTTAATATTAGGGCACTTACCTGCCCAGGGATCCCACAGTGTCCTCACCCAAGCAGATTCTTGCATCGGCTCTCGGGTGCTGCTGGCACCACATCTTGGGTAAGAGAAACTGCCAGTGAAGCCTTGCGGGATTCACATCCAGTTCCCTACTGCACATGCAGGGTACCTGTCAAAACCAAGTACCCGCTCCCCCCCCCCCCAACAAATGTGGCACCGAAGGGGGAGGGAGGCAGACAATGAGTTTCCCCTTTTGGTTGGAGCTCCAATTTAATGACATTAGGACCATTGGTCCTGTATTGTATGTCGGCGTGCAATCACCAGTTGGAGCGCTTTAAAGAAGATGCTTCAGGGAACCAGTTTCACAGCGTGAAGCAAGACTGCTAGAGCAAGAAATAAGGGGGTTGATTTACTAAGCCTGGAAATCTGGTTTAGGTTTACATAGAAACCAATCAGTTTTCAGGTTTTTTTATTGACAAAGCTGAAGTTAGAAGCTTATTGGCTACTATGCACAGCTGCACCAGATTTTGCACTCTCTAGTATTAGTAGCTCGGCCACAAAGTGTTTATTCCACATTCCCTTCCTCTAGATTTAACATGCAGTGCAGGAAGTGTGAGGCCATTGCAGGGCTACTTTGTGTTTTCAGTGTTCTAATCAGTTTTTACCTTTTTTACACATTTCTTTAAACTTACCCTTTTGATTATCTCTTCCACAGCTTGCAAAGCCGGATATTACAAGGCCCTCTCATCGGATGCGACATGTTCCAAGTGTCCTCCGCACAGCTTTGCTCTTCGTGAAGGTTCCACCTCCTGCACCTGTGATAGGGGCTATTTTCGTGCCGACAGTGACCCTGCCTCAATGCCTTGCACTCGTAAGTCCCATGCTGGTTTTATTTTTTTTTTAGGGAAAAGTGAGAGTGAAGTCATCCTGTGTGGCATCACAGTTTGTTCTGTTATTTTGGTATTTGTCTTCTTTCTACAGTACAATTCATACTCTCCCTATGAAAATATAACAGATACTTGACAGCAGCTGTCACAAGCAGAGGGCTATTGCTGTAGGTATCACCCGTTGTGCTCTGTGGGTTTATGTTGCACTAATCTGAGCACAGCTACATGGTTCCCACAGCCCTGCTGACCCCTTTACTTGGGCTCGCTATAAGGATAGTCCTTGTCCTATCAGCTGTTTTACAGTCTTGTGGAGCAAATGCCATGCATAGATTGATTTTAGCAGAATTATTGCTATGAAGGTATTTTGCTGGGTCGGCAGTATCGGTGCTTGATTGCAGCAGCTGAATTTACTTGATGACTGTAAGTCATACCTACTACTTCAAACTTTGTCTTTCAGGAGTCTGAGAATGCTTGGCTATGGGTTATAATAACAAGAAAACGTTGGCGTCTCTTCATGAGACTGCAGTTGTTTTGTGTTCTCCATACATAACATGCCTTTATGGTTTTACAGTGCAGTAGCTTAGTTGTTCTCAACCCTATCCTCAAGTACCCCCAACAGGCCATGTTTTGGGAATTTCTCTTAGCTGTCCAAAATACCAAGCCACTGACTCTCATTTAGGGCTAGTTTACACTTGCTTCAAAACATGGCTTTGGACACGCTTTGTTAAAGCTCTCTGAACGCCAGTCAAAGCCCCTGCCACAAAATAAAATGGTTCGCTTACAGTCCTATTTACCCCTTGCTTTTGCTTGGTGCTTCGATGAGGCTTTAGTAGGGCTTCGGTGAGGCTTTGCGTGGCTTCAATGAGACTTTGGTGGGGCTTCAAGCAAGCTTTGCCATAGACTTCTATGGAGGCTTCGAAGAAGCACTAATAAAGCTACATGGAGTATCATTTTTAAAGCGAAGCCTAAGCAAAGCAAAGGTAGGTGTTTTGAAGCAAGTGTAAACTAGCCGTTATAGTGTGTTGAAACTGAAGCAAGTGTAAATGAGCCCTTAAAGCACCCGTGCAAGATAAAACCTGCAAACATGTCCTGTTGGGGGTATCCGAGGACAAGGTTGAGAACTACTGCAGTAGCTGACTGAAACTGATAAATGGAATTGGTTGTACAGAATAAAGTAGCGCAGAGTTCATTGACGATGTGCAAAGAGAAATTAAGCAGTGCGAAGTTCATTGACAATGTGCAAAGTGCAAGAGCTCTATGCAGCCAATCAGAACTCCGTTACTTTAATTGGTTACTTTAGAATATGAAATCTGCTCGTTAAGTTTTCACTTTGCACATTGTCATTGCACTTTGCACTGCATTACTGAGGAAGCCTGCGTGTCTAATGGGGCATTTAAGTATTGATTAAAGTCAGTGACTACTGATGTGGAACAGATTCTTTCTGCCAAAGCTGTAGACTCATTTTCTCAGGAGTGCTTATGCTTAATCACTCAATAACTTTAGATATAATGACGACAGAGCACGGCCATGAAATGTTCATCAATGGCCAAAAGATAGGTCACTATGGGGTTGTTTTTTTAAACTGGAGCATGCAGAATCTGGTGCAGAAACCAATCAGCTTCCAAGTTTTATGTCCAAGCTTAACTGAACAAGCTGAAGTAAGAAGCTGATTGGCTACCATGCAGAGATTTTGCACTCCCCAGTTTTAGTAAATCATCCCCTGTGTGACTATTATTAAAATGGTCATGGTCATGGTTTTATGTTATTTACAACACTTTTGTTATTGATTCCATTGTCGTAATTTGCATAATATAAGTAGCCTTGTTCATACCAGGGCCCCAGAACAGTACTGAGGAGTTTGTATTGAATCTGAGGAGACCTGGATTAGAGGAATTAGAAAATAATAATTATTTTCTCAGCATACAGAAATGTTGTACATTGTGTCTGTTTTAATACTATAAAAGCGTTTTGCTAGCAGTCTGCCATGGTTTCTTTGTTCTGTGTTGTGTACTTGATCAGTAAATCCCTCAGCTTCAGGCTCCAGCCATTGATGGAGTCTTTCCCATCATATATATATATTTTTTCCTTTTTGAATAATAAGATTTGAAGTTCGGACTGTTGCTTCTTCAAGAAACGATATTGTTTTTAAATGGCCATTGCACCCTATTAATCTCGGTGGCTTCCTCTAATGCATCTTGACAGTTATCCACGTAATGAACTCTAATGAAATGACTGGTGGAACCTGCCTCTGAATTCCGCTGCTGCCGCCGGGAGCCAGCGTGTTGAAATGTAAGGGCAGATAGAGAAACCCAGGCAACCTTCACTCGATCCCAAGGTCAAGAATGAAAGCGAGCGTGTCTTGCTGGCTTCTGTGTGGTGAGCGTCTCTCAGCGGGATTCATTCGTGCAGACGATATTTCTTCCCTGCTGGAAGTATCTGCAGTGCAGGAATCTGCATCCCTTCCAGCAGGAGAAGAGTTAAGATGGAATTACCCTAAACTCACATCTTTTGCCATTCCTTTCGCTTTTTTAACCTTCATCTGAATTTCTCTTTTCACTGTCTCAGAAGCACGTACAAAACAGCACAAAAGCAATTATCAGGGAATCTGCAATGGCTGGTCTTTTCTCCAGGGGTGCCTGCATCACTGATTCGGAGAGGGCTGCAGCAAAATCCTAGGCGAGGATGGTGGTTAGCGGTGAAACAAAGCTTAGTGCTTCTGCTTGTAGTGTGGATTGGGCAGGAGAGCGTAACTGGCCGTGAAGTTTTATGTGTGCGCAAGATGATGTATTTTATGTAGCGCCGTTATGACACAAAGGGGAACCTTTAAAAGAGCTGAGGAATAACTTGCATCCTACAAATAGAGAGAAGGTTTCTTTTTTTCAAAAAAGGAAATAGTTATATGAAAATAGCTAAATTCAACAACTTTAATGTGTTTTACCATAAAACACATTTCTCATGAGCACTTGATACACCTAAATATTAACAGCTGGCTCCTACTTCTCCTTCACGTTATTCTCAGAAGCACCACCTTCTCATTTAAGGTACCTGCAGGCTATTAGACTTGTCTGGCTTCCCATTTCTTTTCATAAAAATGTGAAAAACCTCCTTATTTGCAGTGTTTTGATATAATTTAGGTATTTGAGGCATAATGATGTTATATATATATATGTGTGTGAATGTGTGAGTATATAAGTATGTGTGTGTGTGTATATATATATATATATATATATATATACATATATATATGTGTGTGTATGTAAGTATGTATGTGTGTGTGTATGTATGTATGTATGTGTATATATATATATATATATTGTGAGGGATTAACTCGATAGCGGTGTGTGTGACCCCCTCTATGGGTTCACTACACGCTGAACTGTACAAAAAGGCACTTGAGGATGACTGAAAACAAATGATATGGTTTATTTTTCCATCTTGCGGGATACACGTGCAAGCATCAAAACAGTATAAACAAAACAAAACATAAAATAAACCCTTACCACTTGGGGCGTCTACCTTCCCAACACAGGAACCTACCTATTGAGTCTGGCACAGCCTACTGCTGGGCAGACACTGCTGGTCCTACAGCAGAAAACAACAGAAAAAGTATTTTTGATATTTCTCACACAGAAATATCCATCAGCACCTCACCTCTTCAGAAGTGCTTGTGATTGCTCCTTTACTCCCAAAGCTCCAGGATGCAGCAATCAGCCGTTATCCTTAGGCTTTATTTATAGGGGCTTTAATTGCTTCATTTTGAACAGCTGAAGGCTTCTAACTCCCCAAATCTCTCTGGCCATTTCTACAGCCGACGCCTAATAGTAATTGGTGTATTGTCTAAACAAGGCAGAAATATATCTCCCATCTATGACAACACACATAGATTTACCTGACTTCCTGTCACATATATATATATATATATATATATATATATATATATATTTGAAGTCCGACCGAGACAGATATGGAAACACATTAAAGACGCCACAAGACTTGCAACACATCATAGACCTGAGGTGTGCCCTGAAAAGTGAACATACCCAAAATAAGTAATGTTTGATTGTAGAAGAGGAATATGCAAAGAGGTGTCCTGAAAGGGGGAATGGGAGGGAGGGTATGCAACAATCACTATAAAAAGTAGAATAGCATTTCTTTAAGCACTACACTGTAAATCTTCTTTCTCGCTCCATGATTGTACATAGTCATGGAACAATCATCCCCAAAATATTCCTTACTGGAAAAAAAATTGCATCTTATGCTGGGCAGTGTACATATGATCAGGTAGTATGTCATAAACGACCAAACCGAGAGGGATTTGTGTGTTTCTCGGTCCAGTTATTACTGCAGATCATCTACAGTAGGGGCCTTTCTGTCATCACCTTGAGTACATCTCCTCGGCACTTGAGCGGGTGGACACAATTAATTAGCTTGGCAGTAGACTGCTGGCACATCTGTCCGAGGTTCCCAGAGTTCGTTCTCAAGGCATAAGCAACACTACGTAATTTAAGCCGAAAGAACCAGCTGCTTCTTTGTGAGCTATTCTGACCCAGAGAGTTTATGGTGTCATTGGTTTCTTAGGAATCCCCTTTGTAAAAAGTTTAACCTTCCACAATTGTATTGAGAATTGCACTTCAGTATTGGAGAGGACCCTGAGAGCCTGTGGGGAATGGTGGATTAATTGCAGGTTGTAATGCCTTGAACTGCATACCAGTGCTCCATAAATTCTTTGTATGGGACGTCTGCAATCTTCACAAACACTCACTTCTCTTCTATTCATGATGAACTCTCTATTGGGGTCTCTACTCATTATGTATGCTTCTTAGGTGTGAGCTTTGAGAAAATATTTGGACTTTTTTTTTTGTAGGGTGTTTTAAAGGGGTTGTAAAGGTTTATTTTTTATTTTCTAAATAGGTTCCTTTAACCACTTCCCGCCCGGCCAATAGCCGATTTACGGCCGGGAAGTGGTTATGAAATCGTGACAGGCCGTTCTCAAACGGCCTGCACGATTTCATGCCGCACGCGCCCGTGCGGGCGCGCAGCGCGGCGATCGGTGATGCGGGGTGTCAGTCTGACACCCTGCACCTCCGATCTCGGTAACGAGTCTCCGGCGGAGCCTCGTTACCACGTGATCAGCCGTGTCCAATCATGGCTGATCACGATGTAAACAGGAAGAGCCGCCGACGGCTCTTCCTCACTCGCGTCTGACAGACGCGAGTAGAGGAGAGCCGATCAGCGGCTCTCCTGCAGGGGGGTTCGCGCTGATTGTTTATCAGCGCAGCCCCCCCTCGGATCGCCACACTAGACCACCAGGGAAATAAAAAAATACCAAAAAAAGGGGCAAAAAAAAAAAATGACAAAAAAAAAAAAGTCAGCAAAAAAAAAAAAAAAGGGGGGCAGTAAAAAAATAAATGATGCCAATCAGTGCCCACACATGGGCACTGATTGGCAACATTGATCCATCAGTGCCACCCCTCAGTGATCATCAGTGCCACCCAGTGTCTGTCAGTGCCACCCCACAGTGCCAATCCATGCCCAGTGCCCACCTATCAGTGCCCACCTGTGCCACCTATCAGTGCCCACCTGTGCCGCCTATCAGTGCCCACCTATGCTGCCTATCAGTGCCCACTGTGCCGCCTATGAGTGCCCACCTGTGCCCACCTGTGCCGCCTATGAGTGCCCACCTGTGCCGCCTATGAGTGCCCATCAGTGCTGCCCATGAGTGCCCATCAGTGCTGCCCATGAGTGCCCATCAGTGCCGCCCATGAGTGCCCATCAGTGCCGCCCATGAGTGCCTATCAGTGCCCCATACCAGCGCCGCCTATCAGTGCCCATCAGTGCTACCTAATCGGTGCCCATCAGAACTACCTCATCGGTGCCCATCAGTGCCACCTCATCGGTGCCCATCAGTGCCACCATATCAGTGCCCGTAATTGAAAGAGAAAACATACTCATTTACACAAAAATTAACAGAAAAAAATAAAAACTTTATTTTTTTTTCAAAATCTTCGCTCTATTTTTAGTTTTGCGCAAAAAAAAAAAAACGCAGAGGGATCAAATACCACCAAAAGAAAGCTCTATTTGTGGGGAAAAAGGACGCCAATTTTGTTTGGGTGCAGTTAGCATGACCGCGCAATTGTCATTCAAATTGCGACAGTGCTGAAAGCTGAAAATTGGCTTGGGCGGGAAGGTGGTAAGTGCCTGGTATGGAAGTGGTTAAGCTAGTGCATTGTTGATTCACTTACCTTTTCCTTTGATTTCCCTTCTAAATGTTTTTTTTCTTTGTCTGAATTTCTCACTTCCTGTTCCTCCTCAGTAAGCTGTTCTGGCTGACTATCCACCACTCGGATGATGGTGGAAAGCTTACTGAGGAGAAACAGGAAGTGAGAAATTCAGACAAAGAAAAAAAACATTTAGAAATGGAAGGAAAAGGTAAGTGAACCAACAATGCACTAGCTTAAAGGAACCTATTTGGAAAATAAAAAACAAACCTTTACAACCCCTTTAAGTACAACAGCCCTTGGCAGCTACCAATGAAAAGACAACATTTTTGATAAAATCCTGTAAACTGAAACCTGGTTGCCATGAAGTTTCTTTAATTTGAATGTCCTCATTGTACTTTTATTGGTATTGGTCCAGTTTTGCCTTCTTGGCGGTTGTGTTAGGTGTTCTTTATAATGAGATAAAGGTATGATCATATATATAAATTCACATCATGGTGAATATCATAAGTAGTTGATTGGGTACATTTTAACATTCTTGACCTTTTTAGTAGTCTTGTCAAAAGGCACAAGCATTAAACTTTTATAGGGTTTGGCCACCCAGCTTCCAGATTTGTCAAGCAATGTAGTAAATAAAGGTAAGGCAGGGGCATAAAAACAACGATTTGAAAGGCACTGAAGCTTGACCTCATAGTTGTTTTAGACAAGTCAAGCTGCAGGTTGCACGTGGGTGTCTAATGTGTGTGGAAAAGCCAGCCAGGCCCCATAGTCTTCCATTTAGGGTCATTGCTCCCTTCCTATACTTGGGACATGCCAGCTGAAGTTATTATCTGAAGAGGGAGAGTGGGGATCTTGTTTTTACAACTGTCACACGCTGCTACTTTATTTATCAATCGGCAGCTACTTTCCTGCCTTTCTTGGCATACTTGGAAACGAAGACAGAAAGCCGTCTCGGCGCTGCTTAATGTTGGCTGCACTGAGTGATGAATCCTTCTCAGTCACCCATGTCCAAATGTTAATTCACCAGCTTGTAAATCTTACTGGATAATTTAAAGTGTTTTATCCACACCCCAGGTTTCTCAAGCCTCAGCGAAAGCACGTTATTATTGACCGTATGTAGGCAAGGAAGACACGCAAGCTTTTTAATAAGACATTGAGCAGTGATGTTATGCAAAATGTCACAGCTTTGATCAGCTGATGATGGATCAGTTTAAAGAGTAGGCAGATCAATAAAGGTGTTTGCTGATTGGTCGCTGTGGGTTACTGCATCCTTTACTTTGATTACTGACTTATCAAATAAGTCTGATATGTTTGGGTACATTATCTGTCTATACAACCATATTCTAAATAACTGTTTAGCTATTTTTGTTTTTGTTAAAGCTGATCTCCGGGGAAAAAAAGATTCACTTTTGCAATGGGCCCCCAGTTCAAGGGTTTAAGTGATTGTAAACCTCAAAACAAATAATGCTGCGCTAGTATAAATAAATGTATCCAGCCAGACTCCTCAGACATTAAATTGGAACAAAGCATATCCCTCTATAGTGTGTACTTGTCTCAATTAGGAGCACTAAGTGTCAATTCTGTTTTCTGCTTCATTCCTCTACTATCAGCATGAGTCACTTCTAACAAGTTTTCCTGACACTAAGGCCGCGTACACACGATCGAACATGGGTGTAAATTCAGTTCTCCACCCCCTTTTTCCTGAATTCTCAGACAAGCTTTATAAATTTAGCACTTTGGCTTAAGAGAAAAGACTGTATATAGATAGGTACAACTTGTATAGTTTAACTTAACGTATGTGTTTCATCTCTGTGTATCACCTGAGGATAGTCACTTCACTGGGTATCTGTAAGGGTTTACAACCACTTTGTGCCCTCATTTTGCCTATAGGATGATGAATATTCCTCACTTCCACAGTCTTCCTCCACGAGTGACGTACTGTGATCTTCCAGTCTGTTTTCTAAAGTCATTCCATACAATGCAGGACCAGCAGTCCCATGTTGTACAGGAGGATGCCAAGGGTTTCCAGAATGTTGGACATATTAGGACAACACCAGTTCCCAAAGGAGAGATCAGTAGGGTACATCACCCTAGTGATTATCCCCAAGGCAAAACAAAGCAGCTGCACCTTGCAGTGGGGAAGATGACCCACTGAAAGCTTAAATCATTTTTTCCCTTGAGTTCAGATTTAAGCATCCTTTTTATTTTGTATAGGTTTTGTCTTCAAATGCATTGATCATCATCATAGGTTTAAGCTGATTACACAATACAGGAGGCAGTAAATCAAAATATTACTACCATTTCATATATGCCATGGTATAAAACAACGTACAAAAAAAATAGAAAATTTCAAGCGCTCTACCCAAATAACATACAATTAGTTGAAAAAAATAATTGTCTAAAAAAGGGTTGAAAGGCTTGGCCTTTCATTATTTTACACCCTAACCACAACGAATTAATGAATCTTTAGATCTTGAAATGCTTGTGTCTGATTTTTTTTTTCTCATAATGAAATAGAGATTAATAATTTTGCCCAGGGAGTGCCCTCGTCACCAAACCAGCACTTTTCAACACCTCTCCAATCAAAAAAAAAAATGCATGAAAATAATAATAGGAAAACCCCTAGCTAAGCTATTCGTTGTCTGTGTCTCCTCTTGCAGCTAATCTGAGCCTTTTGACACACACACACACACACACACCCTCTCCAGTCTAAACTCGCCCAGCCGGGAAAACCGAAAACTGTAATTTAATGGGCTGCGTCAGAGTCTTCTTGAGAAAATTGCCCAGCTTAATGAAAACAAAATGTGAGCTTAGCATTGATGGTAAACAAAACAAAGATGCACACACAATGGGACCTGTGGATGGATCTATGGTTGAAGCAGGGAAAGACCCAAAGATGCTTCTGTTCTCATTGAAAGAACGCTAAGCATTCAAGGTCACTCAGTAAGAAATGGCAAGGTCAGACCAGGTCCTAGTGTGATTAGTATGTGAATAGGAAGCTGAGCAGGCTGAGAATCGGAGATCCTGAAATCAGTTTTAATTAACCAGAAGCATTGGTTTGGAAGGTCTCTTCCATTAAACAGATGACTTTAGATTCATTTATTACTGAGGCACGAAAAAAGTGAGGGTTATTATGAGGAGCAAATCCACCTAGAGCCATGGGTACTGTTGGATAAAACACTCTAGAGTGTATTAATAGCAAATTATTGCCTGTTTCACTTATCTGAATATAGAATAATAAAATACATAAAGAGGATTCTGGGAGAATACTTTTATTTAAAATGTTCTTTGGGTGAATTCCAAACACCATATTAATAAAAAAAAAAATATTAATTTCATAAATGATGTAAATGTGCTCAGTTGAAATTTAATCTGGCGTACTCTGATTTCCATTTAGTGAGGATTGGGTTTGACTTTGCTTGTAGAACATTCAGATGTGAAACAGATATCTGCCCTGCACAGTTGGGCTTAAACCAACCTGTCAAGCTTGGCACCTTTATTTCCTATCATCCTTGCTGATAACGTCAAGATTTTTTATCGGCGTATGCCTGCCCCCCTCCTTCATGTTGTGTTCAACTGTCACCCGCTACTCTCCGAATACCGTCTCCATTCATGTTGGTGGAAAAGGTGGGGGCCTTCCTCTGACCCATCTCCCTCTTCAGACCTGCCAGCATCTGCGTGCCTAGTTTTCCGCTTGGCTGCTCATGTGTTCAGAAGCTGCCTGGGCCTCGTCCCACATACCAATTACTGACTTTTTGCTTTCTGAAGATCTTGATTCAATGTGGCATATTTTCCCACGTGAAAGTGGACATAGCCATTTGGAAAGGTGCCCTCACAGGCTACGTGTTGCAGAGAATGGAAAGCTGTGCTGTGGTGAAGGAAGCCACACATTCTTAAAGGCCAAGTCCACCCAATACTGTTATTTCAGTGTTTGGTGGACACTGGTGGGTTGAATTACTCACTGGCATCTTTTTTTTTCCTCCTAAGGACTTTGACATCAAGTAGCTAGACTTGCGTGTCAATTGTCCTGACTGGAAATAGTCAGGTGGTTGTGATTTAGTCTGTTTTCATAAACTGAAATAGTCATGTTCAGTGGACCTAGGATAGCGGTAGACCTTAGAGACCATGACATGAGGCATGCATACAGATTTTAATTGCATACCTATAACTGTGTAAACATGCATGCTTGAATTGCCAAGCATGCCTGTTCATACTTACAGAACAGAGAGCCTTGACTATACAATCTTCAGTGCAGAAAATATTTTTTGTGCCATCTAATGGTATTTATAGGCATGGGGATCACTGTAAAGTCTACTCATAATCTATGAAATAATCTGTGTCTAGCTTGGGAAGTATGAGGAGAATACATTGGAAGCCATGAGGGCAGTGATAGAAATGTGCGTTGTTTCTAAACATATTTTTTGTGTAGGTGAAGCTTACTGTTTCTTCTTTGTTTTAACTATCTTTTGTACAAAAAATATATATTATTATTTTTTTTTTTGTTTATTTTACATTACATATTAATTTTGTTAACAGGTCCACCATCAGCTCCTCAGAACCTGATTTCCAATGTCAATGAAACCTCTGTGAATTTGGAGTGGACTGCTCCTCAGAACAATGGCGGAAGGACAGATGTTTCTTACAATGTGGTCTGTAAGAGATGTGGTGCTGATCTAACTCGCTGCCGGCCATGTGGCTCTGGAGTTCATTTCACACCCCAGCAGAATATTCTGAAGACAACCAAAGTGTCCATCACCGACCTGCAAGCTCATACCAACTATACCTTTGAGATCTGGTCAGTGAATGGAGTGTCCAAACAGAACCCTAGTCAAGATCAGTCTGTGTCGGTGACTGTGACAACCAACCAAGCTGGTAAGTGGTATTTTTTTGCTTTATTTAAGCATACATGATGTTTTATGCACACAGAATATAGTGATATGGATATGTGAAGCTGTAATTATAATTCTTTTTAGAATATTACAAATTTAGTGGAGACTTTATCTTGATAGAAAGCCTTAAGAATTCAGAGCCCACCATCGTCTGACTAGTACATGTTAATAATCATGCCTTTACTCCATCATTAATGAGTCAGTTGTATTCATCACACAGGCGGTACATATCTGGTAGTGGTGTACCCACAGATAAGTGTCATCTGAAGAAGCCGAAAATATCTAGCAGCCCACTGCTTGGACCGTGTGAAAATCTCCCGATGCTTATTATTTTAATAGGCAAGGAGAGAATGCTGATTTAAATATGCAAATGTCGCTGCTCATCATTTTGTTTATTATCCACGGGTAGTGTCTTTACCCTCCAGGACAGTCCGTACTCGCAGTGTTCAGATTGTGACAGACGTTCAAAGTCTGAATGGTGCCACACTCTGACAGGCACTCCATGGGGAAGAGCTGGCACAGGGAGAATCTGAAGACCCTTCAGCCCAGCCTCAGATACAAATTCATATAGCAGTATGAGAAGTCCGCTATAAAACAAGCATGACACACATTTGAAAAGCTAGAGACATGTTCTTTTTACCTCTCTTCATTGTTAGACAGAATGAAACGAAGGATGACAAAGGCGCTGTGGACTTTGAATCATAATATTTTTCCCCTGCCATTTGATAAGTAAAAGTTACTTATTAAAAAGATGAAATTTGAAAACCCCCAAATCACAGCAAAAGATATTTATTTATTCCCGACTTAAAATAGCTGAAGGGAAAGATCCATTAAGGTGGGTTGTTATTAAGCAGATTTTTGTCTGTCTACTGCAAATTGCAAATCCAGTATATATAATCGTTTTGTACGCATTTTGAAACCCTTGTGCCTGAAGTCCTGGTCAGCCAACTGTACTTGCAGCAGAACTTCCCGCTAAAGCCGAAACACATCTAAGAAGTAGTCGGGGTTATGCTTTACATTTATGATCCATATAATTTATGTACATTATATTTAGTTTAAGGAATCATTTGATAAGTATGATCACTCGGTAGCATCACCAACAACTTTCCTCATGAAATAATAGAATGATATGCTTTAATTATATGAGACTTGCTCTTCTACAGAAGGGGTCTCCAAAATTTTCAAACAAAGGGCCAGTTTACTGTTCTTCAGATTTTAGGGGGGCCGGATTGTGTCCAGTGGGTTAATAATAATGTCCCGGGCCCAGCATTAGTCAGAATAAACATGGTCTCCGGGTTGGTGGTCAGAAGGATGTGGAATAGTGCCCCATCATTTGTGTCAGTGGCAGGAATTATGCCCCACTGTTGGTGTCACACAGTGGTCTCCAAACTGTTGCCCGAGGGCCGGAAGGGGCCCTCTGCTAGTCTTTTCCGGCCCTTGGGGCACAGTTTGGAGACCACTGTTCTACAGGCTAAAGTAAAACATAGCCATATAAGGGATCTTTGTGTACTGGCGGGAAAAATACATACAGGCTGGTTAGGATGCTTTACTGTATCGTGGTCGGAATTCGAACCAGCAACCTTTTACTGCTAGGCAAAAGTGCTACTCACTACACCACTGTTGCGCCATTTAAAAAAAAAACTGTAAGCATTTGAGAGGAGGCTTCTATCACAGGTCAAGAATATATAATTTAATAGTATTTCTAATACAAAGTGATCATATATATTTCCCAAAACGTTGAGATGTGTTTGGACTGGGCTGGGCAGATCGTATGGAGAATCCATCACCGGAGATGGAAGAAAGAACACTGTATAAGAGCTAGGAAGAAAGGCTCTCTGTTGGTCCTCTTGTTCCCTTCACTTTCTGTAGGGGAGGCCTCTCTGCTCTACTAAACGCTTTTAGTTTTTTTTTAAGGACTCAACAGTACTGGCTGTGCCAACAGACATAAACAAAACACGTTTGGGATCAGTTACCCAAACTAGTCACCTCTTGTTCCTTCTCTCCATCACATCACAGCTTGCTGGACACAGGATACACCAATTAGCACAGAAAGTGTGTAAATAAATTGAACAAGGCTTTACCCTAAGAGAGGCGACAGATAGTTTTAAACAGCTGTTGGTCGTTCAAAGTCAGCCCAGATTTTGGCAGTGTGCGGTTTGATGCCCAGTGAAAACACCAAACCCTATAACATAAACAATCACTACCCTAATTAATTGCACTCTCTGATGGTGATATATAAACATATTTTTCTTTAATGATGAAATCCGATTGCTGTTTTCTATATGCCTGCCAAATGCCTCATAGGCATTTAATTATTCCTTCTGAATTTAAAGCTGAACTCCGGGCGGATGTAGAAGACACAAATTATTGCAGCTCTGTATTTTTAATGCATCATTAACACATCATTAATGTGGTTCTAAAAGCTGAAGTTTTTTGTTTTTGTTTTTACCCTTATGCTTTCTATGCATGAAAGTAAAAAACCTGCGTGCAGCTGCCCCCTCCCCAAATACTTGCCTGGTCTCCAGCAATGTGCATGAGAGCACTGGCTCTCTCTGTTTTCTCATTGGCTTAGAGGCCGCAGCGGAAGCCAGCTGCTGTCAATCACAGACAGTGAGGAGGGAGCAGCTGTGGGGGCACTTGGCGGAAAGGAGGAGCCAGGAGCGCTGACGGGGGACCCAGAGATGCTCTGTGCAAAACTATTGCACAGAGCAGGTAAGTATAACATTATTTTTATCTACCTTTAGTATCACGTAAAGTGTATTTCCTAATGCGGCACCTCATTTGAAAAGGGATCGCTTTAGGTAATCCAAAAGTTCACCCCACCTCCCCCAGTATTTGTAGCTGGTGACTTTTATTTATTTATTTTATATTTTTATATTATTTAATTTAGGATCCTCTTTAAATGCAGGCAGTGTAAGTGTCTGAAATGACTTTGGTGTCAGCCTTTTTTGCACTCCTTTTTGCACTTTTGCAGATTTCAGAATAACTGAAGGTAAAGCAGCACAAGGAGTCAATAAGTTATGCTGCAGCGCAAGGATTGTACTGATAGGAGGAGAGAGCAGAGTGACAGAGAGAGCTCATCAGTCTGGCCAGCCATACACTCTTCAATTCTCGGCCGAGATCCAAACCGTAATTGGGCAAGCTGAATGTACCAGGTTGATTAATCAACTTGGGTGCAACCAGCCTGCCGGATTCACTAGAGATCTATCACTCCTCACCATTTGCTGATTTCCCTGCCAACACTGTCTGTGTTGATGAGGAATCGCGTGCATTTGGGTTGCAGTCACAGTCACTATTCGCTCACAGGCTGGGGAGGGACAAGACAAGTGTTTCTGATCTGCAGCAAACAAAAAATGAGGTCTCCTTCCCAGCCTTTAGCACTGGATGGACAGAACAACAATATTTTTTTCCTGGCCAGTAAAATGTCTCTCTTATATATTTTGGTCTGCAAATTTAGCTGTTTGCTTGGAGTTTTTTAATTTTTTAATTTTCTTGACCAGGACTTGATATTCTGTTTATTCTCTTATAACCGTTGGATTTGGCACACCTAGCAACTCTTGAAACACACAAATACAATGATGTCAGGTTCTTGGATGGTAGAAATTTTCCAGCAATCTGAGTGTTCCTTTGGCTAGTGCGAAGGATTTTTGTTGCTAAGATACATTTTTAAAAACTATTCTCTCTGGTTAGAAAATCAGTATTCATATCCTTTCCATGTGTGTAGAAAATTTTCCTGTGTGTGTTTTATTGTACCTGGTGCCATAGTGCCGCTGGTGTCACCACGCTATGGAGTTTTTCCGTAGGGGTGAGATGATTTCCATAGGACGGATGACAATGTCACTGCTTGATACTGTACACAAGATGAAGTGCTGTTTGCCTTTTCTCTTCTTTTCTGTTGCTTCATTTCCATATCAATTTCACTCTTTCGTTAGGCAGCTTTTATCTAGCTAATGTTGATGGCTGAGCCGTGCCAGCATGAAAAAAAAGCCGCATCCTTAAGTCTGGGTGGAGCTGTTTGCCCCAGAGGCTGAACTGACAATCCAGCCAGCTCGCTGTTTACCAACACCCCAGTGTTGTGGGCTGTGTGCTGGAAATGGAATCATTGGCTGCTGTGATTGCTGCGTTCCCAGCTCCGGGTGATATAAACAGTGTGCGCTTCTAATGACTGATGGACGCTGCAGGGAGGAAGATGTCAGTAGGAGATCAGCACTGATCTCTACAACATGTGTTTAATAAAACAAAAAGCAACTGATAGCAACCAATCAGAACTTAGTACAGCTCTAAACTGTTAAAAGCTGATTTCTGATTGGTTGCTATAGGTAACTGTTTCTTTGCATCTCTTTAGTCTGAGAACATTCTGTATAGCGTCATACCCATTTAAACTGTTGTGTTTAACCCACTAAAATTCACATGTTCAACTTCCCTTTAATAACAATGTTGTCTTCTAAAAATATTTTTTTCCCTGAATTTTTTGTGTACTGAGAGGATATAGAAGTCAGCGCATCTAATGGTATTTTTATACATTGACCGCATCGGTTGTCAACGTAATAAAAATATGTATTTTTATGTTTTTTTTTTTATGTATTTTACAAAATATGTATTTTTATGTTGTTTTTATTTTATTTTGCATGTATTTTGCGAAAATACCTTTTTTTTTATTTTTTATTACATATCGGCAACTAATATCTAATAACTCAACAATTCTGAATTGAAAAACAAATTGTCAAAACTCATGTCTGCAAATGAAAGGCATATTGCAGCATGACCATGTACCTCTCCAACGATACAATATAAACGCATCCTGCGCGCACACACCGATCTAAATCGTCCCTAGAGCAGCCATAGATTCTTAGATTGTCATATTCCCTAAACCTATTTCTTATTGTTATAAAATCCTAAATCCGACAGGCTGGTTGTTGATGGATCAACTTGGCTACAATCAGACTGCCCATCCATGGATCGAATCTCGGACGATTCCTGCAGAACCCAGACAAATTTTAATCCAGCTTAAATCTGGTCATACTTCAGTAGAATTTTTGTTTGAAAACATTTGTTTTCAGAACATCTTTTCTATTTGATAGTAGTTAATGTGATCAAATTGATGATCAATTTTAGTAGTTAATGGGATTTAAATTGATGATCAATTTCGACTGTAGTGATGAGGGAAATCAAAAGGAGAAAGTAATGAAATTCTAACTTTAAATGTGGCTTACATTTGCGCACATGAATCCCAAAGTCGAGTGTTGAATTCCAAACATTCGAATGGAATGATACTACGTTTTTAAGGGTTTTCATTCAAAATTTCTTAAGTCCATAATGGTACTTTTGAATGCTCTGATGAACTATTTTTCTCAATTTCTGTTTGAACGTACCAAATTCTACTGGTGTATAGCCAGCTCAGGAGTTTTAGGTCATCAGCAATGAAATCTAGAGCAACACACGTTACCTTTACTGGATACAACCTAATAATGGGGTGCAAAGCTTGAAATGAAGGCTTTGTTCTAGTGGAATTTACAGTGGTTTGGTTTATATAAGGGTTAAACAGACATTCCCAGCGCTAAGCCATAATTAAATGGGCTCAGTAATATTCATGTCTGGTTTTGTCTCTGCTTTGTGGAAAGGAGCCGGTCTAATGAAGACTTGCAGCAGCTAATAGGAGCAGACTTCTCCTGTCTTTATGGAGAGAAGATATAGGTAGTAGTTATATCTGCGTCTGCCATAAAGAAGAAATGGATGTTTGTTAGCCAGACGTGCTGCTTGCCAGCAGGATGTTGTCACCTGCTTTATCCACAAAGAAAGGCATATTGTAGGGCAGCCTGAATACACAGCCCTGACCTCCCGCTGTTAGGAACTCTCTGCTGTTAATAGTCTAGTATATTTGGCTATGGATTTGGCAAGCTGCAGCTGTCTATTTCTTTGGTGTCACAGGATGCAACTTTGAGTTTGAAGAAAGGTGTGGATTTGGGGAGGGAGAAGGAAATCACAAAAACAAAGTGTCAGGTACATGTGTTTTTATTTAAAGGCAAATCATCAGCCTCTTAAATGGAGAACTATGATGGCAAATGTTGGGGAGTTTTCTGACAGGTGGCAAACTTGATATTACACGATCATATTGGGCCAATCATTTCCTTTAGTTTGTCTAGATATGTGCTACATGACGTTATATCACAGAAGTACTTTGATCATTCACAGAAGACTGGGTTATCCTACCTTGGCTGCACGTTTAAGGACGGGGCTTTTGTTTTAGAATCCTAAGGATATAGTGTAAGGCCCCTTTCACACTTATACGACTTGTACCACGATTTGTGATGGCAAAGTAGCATGACAAATCGTTTCCCATGATTTCTAATGACAGCCATTCATATTTGTACGGCGTCAAGTCGTTCTGACTTTAAAATAGTCTCTGCACTACTTCCGATTTTGGTGACACCTACACAGGCATTCCCTGA
Organism: Rana kukunoris; assembly: GCA_029574335.1. Classification (NCBI taxonomy): domain Eukaryota; kingdom Metazoa; phylum Chordata; class Amphibia; order Anura; family Ranidae; genus Rana; species Rana kukunoris. The sequence continues at coordinate 140,832,582 of CM056052.1, forward strand.
AACCGCGGCCACAAATCGCAGCAAAATCGCGGCAACATAATTGAAGTCGTAGTAGTGGGAAAGGGACCTTAAAGTGGTGTTTCCATCCCAATTATTGCTCATTAGACCTAAAAAAGGAAAAAAAAAATGTTTTTTTTTACTCATCTGGAAATGCCTGTTGCTATGCGGTTCCACGAAATCTGCCTTTGAAATCACCTAGGATTCTGACATCATCTCCCTCTAATGCTCCTGGGAAATGTGTGTCATCATTTCCCAGGATGCAGTGAGCTGTCCAATTATCACTCCCCATCCAAGACTACCAGGAAGTAAGTGCTTGTAGGCTTCACAACGCCCACAAGCAAAATGGCAACGGTGTAGACATAGTTTTATAAACTATCTTTTTTGAATAACTATGCGGAGCGGCGGCAGATTGTAAAATAGTAAGTGACCGGATTTATATTATAAAAACGCAGGATGAAAGGACATACATTTAAAAAATGCTAATTGTGGTTGGAACTCTGCTTTAAGCCCGATACAAACATAGTAACTCTTGATACATGTGTAATGCTGTCTGTTCAAAAAAAGCTAGTCTAATGATGAGGCTGGAAAACCAGCAGTCGATCAATGAATGACAACTTTAGTTTTCACGTGATGGTCCTCTTTAGCAAAGTATGCCACTTGTTCTTGTTTTAGGCCCCGTTCACTCTTGAGCGTTTTGCAGCTTGTAGCTTAAAGCTTAAAAAAAAAACTACTATAGCCCTTGTTCACATATCAGCGTCTTGTCACTTGTAGCAAAATACCCGTTGCTCAAAAAGTACATGATCTACTTTTTGGACAAGATTGATCAGTTTTTTTCCCCCAATGGAAATGCCTAAAAATCGCAAGATGAGCTCACTTTCAGCGTATTTTCAAGTTTTTTTTTGTTGCACGTTCTCTGCTCAACCAGAAGCTCTCTGCTTCTTTTTCAGCTGCACTCCACACCTTTCAGTTGAAAAACGCCTAACAAAAATTTAGATTTTGCTTCAAAAAACCCTCAAACGCTTGTAAATGTGTGAATGTACTATAGTGAAGGGAAATAGTGGTGTCCTCAAAGAGGGGTGCTGTGGACAACCAAGGGTACACTATGCCACGTCCTAATTAAGTCTCATAGAAGAGGTGAACAAAAGGAATGGAATTTGTAGGCATAATGATTTTTTTTTCTAATATACAGTCTTTAACAAAGCAAAAGTACATACAAATATAATATATATATATATATACACACAATGATCACTTTTGGTATATATATATTTTATATTTGTATGTACTTTTGCTTTAATACGTAAATAATTTTTTGTTTTTGTTATTTTTTGTGATTATGTCTACAAAGTCCATTTCTTTTTTTGCGTCTTATAAATGTGAATGTAGCCTCAATGTTTCCTCCAGATTCAGTTGGTCCCTTGAGCGATAGTCCCCCTCCACAGTTTGAGTGGCTCCTTTCCCTTTCCAGGGTCCTATGGAGTCCCGCCATAGCCCCCATTTTTTATGTGCATTTAGGGCACAGGAAGCATCAGCGCCTTCACATGTAGCGCACATGATGGTATGTGTAGTCCCAATGAATCCCATCTGATTCATTTTAGAGACGTTGCGATTCCCTGTCTCCGCCAGGAAATTCAGAGAACCCAGGGGATGGAGATGTATAATGTCAAAAAAGTCAATGTTTAGAACTATATAAAAAGGAATTGATTACTGTTCAAAACTAATTAATACAGATGTGTTGATATACAAAAAAAAAGGGGCTTTATTACAACTTTAATAAAAGAAATAGGTTGGCTACAGTCTTATAATACACTGGGTTCACTGGAATGATGAAAACGTTGAACACATAATTGCTTAAAAACCGGTAAGTGACCATAATTGTGAAACCTGCAGTGTCTGGCAGAACGTCCACTTAGGTAGACTGGAAATAACCGATCCATGAAGTAGTTGCGTATGTGTTCTAATGTTTCACAAACAGCCGGATTGTCGGCGGATCGCTGTCACTTAGACCTATTTAACCAGAGCTGTTGTGGTACTTAACACCGCTTTTAAGTATGTTTCTCAGTGCAGGCGTCTTCTTCTAGCTCTCCACAAACTTTCTTCTTTCCCCCCTGGAGACAGATCCGTTGTTGTGATGCCGCATGATTGATTGGGGAAACAGAGGGGGCACAGAGCTGATGTTTGAGTAATGTTAAGAAATCAGGAGGACACAAGCCTAATCAAACACACAGTCAGGAATTGTGTTTTAACAAGATGATGGATTGCACTTCTGTGTGTTTTCCTGTCTTGCTTCTCAACATCTACTTTACTTTAGTAACTTTTCTCAAGGGCTGCTCTGCAATGTGTTGCCATTCCCTAGCCATTAATTAATTGCTTCCTTTCTAAGGAACTTAAAAACATGCAACTCCCATTTACCTTGGAAGAATACAAAGCAATGCATTTGAAGGGTGTTCATTCTTCATTTGCATTATGGAAAATGCAGTTGGTGATTGGGATTTGCAGGACGCTATAGGATAGCTCAGTATTTTTGGTGAATACTGATTTAGGGCTCATGCACACGGCCGTGTTGAATATAATTATCTTCATGTTGGATCTTGCTGCCAGAAGTTTGGAGAACTTAAAAACACATGTAATGGTGTGTAAATGTGTGTGTTTTTTTTATTATAGATTTGCATAAATTTTTGTGGGTTTTATATGCAACTACACACATTAATTGAGTGAAAATACATGCCTGAAACATTTTAGGCATTTTTATTTTTTGGTGAACTATGAAGCCAGTGTTAATTTCTCTGGCGAAAACATTTTCGTAGAATAAAACTCAACTAAAACTAAAGCTAAATTGAAAATTTGATGTCAAAATTAACACTGTATGTAGCTAAACGCTGCTTTTGTTCATGGACACGTTACCTATTAAAAAAAAACTGTACAAATCTGAAAGGGGTATTTTGTGCACCTGAATGCTCAAGGCTGGGTTCACATGTAAGCACGCAGCGGCTCACAGCAGGAGTCCGGTGCGTCCTCGTTCACCATTCCAGGTCCAATTTCAGTACAAACCTGAAACAGACCAAAAGATGCACAGGACTCCTGTGCAAATCGCACCAGAGCTGCTGCGTAGATATGTGAACCAGCTCCATAGAGAGCCGGTCACAATCTCCTGCTGTGCGAATTGGATGCGCAGAAAAAACATATCCAATTCGCATTAGTGTGAACCCAGCCTGAGTCCTCAGGGCCTGTTTACACCAGGTATGTTAGGACTGCATTGAAAAGCAAAAAAAGGGACTCTTGCTCATTATATGTACTTACCTTCAAGAACTTTTCTAGCTATACATGGTTTACAATTTAAAAATGTATTCTGGGCCAAGTTTGCTATCTTAGTCTTGGTGCCATCACCACTACTTTTAGTTCTACGGCTGCATACGGCTGCATTGGGTAGCCTTTCCCAGCACAGTTCTAATACAAGACACTAGATCAGTTCACACCACCATATTGCACCCCCCCCCCAAAAAAAAAGCATGCCATGCATAAAAATGAATAAAATGTAATTTTGACATTTCAATAAAGTAAAAAAGAAAAGAAAAAGGCAAACTCACCGGTAACAGTGCGGGTGTGATCCAGCCCAGTTATTACTGAAAATTTTACATATTTATATTTGCATACTATGACATATTTACTAATCTTATTTCTTATTGTTGACAATGCAGTCCTTGTTGAATGACTGCTACAGGACAAGCTGCTTGTTAGGCAAGCCATAGATGATTAAATAGGGGGGTTGGAAAGAAAAACTTCATTCTCCCATCAACACAGTCAGTGTTGATGGGGAAATCCCTCCTGCAGCACTATTGTGTTCTGCTGGTGGAATAGCCTTCTTGGTTGGCAGTACTCAGATTACTGCTAGCGGTTATAGCCACCGGCAGGAAACGCATGTAAAAAATCCAACAAACTGGTTGTACCCAAGCCGATCAATGGTTCAAATTGGGTACAACCAGTCTTCCCATAGATTTTTTGAATCTCAGGCAGTCCCTGTTTTACCAGCTGAGATTGGACCCATCTATGGCCGTCTTTCGTCTATAGTTGGGACCAAGTACAGTTGTTACAATACCACACAAGACTGTTTCCTTTCCTGCAGAGAAAAGAGAACATAGGACTCTTGGCATATTCCATTATAGGTCATGAGAAAATATGGCTGCCCCTGTGTAAAGGTGTTATTAAAAACTAGGCTTTTCACATATAAACACATGCTGAAAAGACTATTTACACTACGTCGTCCACATTTACCTTCTAAAAGGTTTATAAAGATGATCCGTTTGTCATTAAGTGTTAGGAGATGGCAAAAGAAATCCATTTTGTGGAAGTGCTGCAAGAAAAATAAAGCAAGACAAGGAGCGACTATACAAACAAACGCTGTGGAATGTGGTTAAAAAAGCCGCTAAAGCTCTTGATGAAATGGAGAGTGATGTTACTTGGAATAGGATTATATAACACACTACGGGAATGAATGTGTGTGTATATAGGTGTGCATGTACAATATATACTGGACATATATTGTATGTATGTACATACAAATGTGTGTGCGTGTAGCTGTATAGATTTATACCGTTTAGCCCTAGTTGTCTCCATCTATCTGGGGATGCTTGTTTGGTTATGGAATTACCCTTTTATTATAACATAATGCGTCTGGAACATTTGTGATTCACCTGAATGGATAAAAATAGTCATGCTTCATTTACACCGGGAGTCCCCATAATAGCAGATTGGCAGCTTTTACACTACACTGCATTCTTATTACTCTGCTTCCCTTCACAGCATCTGCATTTTTGTTACTGTTAAGTAAAAACCTTTGTTTCTTTTTTCTTTTCTGCTTGCTGCATTTTTGATGGCCCTGGTCTCTGTATGTGTTCTTTTAGTCAGGACTAGAGGGCAGTAGAGGTGACCCCCAGGAATATTATGTGACTGGTCCCACAAGGATCAGAAGCAATGTGATATGCTGGGATTGTACACCAAGGCAGTTGGGGGGGTTGTAAGAGAAGTCAATGTTTTTACAGTACAGCCTGGCTTTTTTTTTTTTTCATAGCGGTTAGAGAAGTTGGTGCTTTTATTTGCTGAATATAAGCTGACCTATAGGCAATCCCTGGGCTTGAAAATGGGGTATTGTCTTACAATAGTAAGAGGAATTTCACTGTAATTTTTTTTTTTTTTACCTCTTACCTTTATTTTCGGTGATATCCATAATAAGCGTACTCAAACGCCCAATAATCCCTGTTGTGGTCCATCAATCCAATCACCTGGTCCCACAATGCCATCTTCCTTTCTGAGATCACCGGGAGCTGGTTGTCTCTTCTAGGTTCTTTCACCCGGCTCCCTGATGAAGCAGTTCATTCACATATGTTGTAGACTGCCTTAATGCCTTTTGGGGTGTGGGATGGGAGTTAAGCCTTGTAGACGCCTTATACACACGATTGGATTTTCCACAGACAAAGCCTCAGACTTTTGTCCAAAGCGCGTTGGTCAGGAACTTGTCTTGCATACAAACGGCACACAATTGTCGACCAGCAAACCCGAACGTAGTTACGTACTATGTGTTTTTTCAGCTCTTTAGCGCCACCCTTTCCGCACCTTCTGCTAATGTTGCACTTGGTGAGCATTGTTTTCGAGCATGCGTGTTTGTACTTTTGACTTTTGTCCGACGGACTTGTGTACACACGTTTGTAAAATCCGACAACAGACCGAAAATTTTTAAAGCCTGCCATCCAACATTTGTCTGCAGAAAATCCAACAACAATTGTTCGATGGAGCGTACAAATGGTCGGATTTTCCGCCAATGGGCTGTCAACACACAATTCCTGACGGAAAATTAGATTGTGTGTTCGAGGCTTAACCCAGTTTGCTGGGGGTGTTTTTTTTTTTGTTTTTTTTAAAGGCATTTCTGCAAGGAGAAATATAATAAAAAGTAGAAAAGTAGGGTCAAGAGTTTGCTTTAGAGCTGTTGGGTACAAAGATTTGGTTTAAAGCTGAACTGTGTGCTGGAGCAAAAAAGAAAAAAAAAAAAAAAAATATATATATATATATATATATATATATATATATATATATATATATGGATTATTTCAAATACTACTCACTGTAAATAATGAGCCAAAAGGATTTCACTGAGCCACCAAGAGTTCTCTGTATCTAATACAATAGAAAATCCATGGTGTACAAATGTAAAAAGTTAATGCCTAATAATTAAAGCTTTAGTTTTTTTTTTTAAATAAACTAGTTATACCTACACATGTTCTGTGCAATGGTTTTGCACAGTGCAGCCCTGATCCTCTTCTTCTGGGGTCCCCCGCTGGTACTCCTGGCTCTTCTTCTGGAGGCACTTGTCTGGGCTTGCTCTTCCGAGCTGCCCTGTCTGCGTCTATAGACACAGGCACTGCCCCCTCCCTTCTCTCTTCACAGAAGTTGATTGACAGCAGCGGGAGCCAATGGTTTCCACTGCTATCAATCTGCCTAGTTTGTAGGGAGAGATCGGAGAGAGCTGGATCAAGATCAGACTCAGGTTAAGTGTGGGGGGTCCTGCTGGGTAGAAGATTTTGAAGTAATAACTCAAAATTTGCCACCACTAAATATGTATTCTACTTTTCCTGTAAAGGCTGCTGTAAAAATGCCATGCAGAACAGGTTTAAGCGGTTTGCAGCACTGAGCTTCCAAGCAGAGCGATGCAGAGAATTTCAGCTTTGCGGATTGCCTTTGGAAGGTTGTTTGGACTGAGCTCGCTGGGTACAGTATACTTTGCAGGTCCAGGTCAAGTTACAGGCTCCTCCACAAAGCCCTGCTTGTAATTGCCTGGAGCCTGAGGAACTTTAATTGCAGCTGTTTACTTCCTCCCCAGCATCTCTTGTCTTTATTTCAGACTCTGAGGCCTGGGCCCAGGCCTGTTCTGCTCAACTGCAATCCATGCTCAGGAAACACATTTTATAACACCTGGGAGGAGGGTGGAAAGGCTTTGTAGCTTGCTCTGCACTGCCACTGGGTATGTCATCAAGCAAGTTGATGGTACTAGTAAAACTAGTGCTAGGTGTTTAATGGCCGATCTGCGGAAGTAGGCATCAGATCTGGATCTACTCACTTTGGAAAACCTCACCCCTGGGCTTTGATGAACACATCAAACCTGTGACTTTACTGCTGGACGGACTGCATACCTGCTAGATTGCTCCAATAAAACCAACAAGCAGGACTGTGTCGCTGACTCTTCAAACAACTTGGCCTGTTCTCGCCTTAAAAGTCTTATCTGAAAAATTACTTACAAGATACAATCTGTTTCGATAGCAGACATTTCCATTCTCCTTTCTGCAAGGTGTCAGATAACACATAGCAGCCATTAAAATGAGAGTTTTATAGACTAGAAGAAATGGGAATTGCCAGGCAACATATTGTTTTACAATTAAAAATGGAGTGCACTCAACAGTATGTGAATGTGTAGATATATTGTAAGTCTCATAAATCCAAGGTACAAGTGTCGGTTGTGATATTTTTTAGATGTATATGATGCCTTCTGCATTACGAAGACCCTACTTGGCTTAGTATTGGTATAAAAAGTATTTTAAATCAGCTATACATGATGATTTTTTATCTTTTTCCACATTTGATGTGGATGAGGGAATCCTTGTCGCTAAGCTATTGTATCTTGAGGATGGGAAAACTTCCAGGCCATCAAAATACAATGATCAATGTTGTCGACTCTAGCTGTCAACACTCGGTATGTTCAACAAAAACCCAAAAGGCTTGTGACACACTAGTCTAATACTAATACTAATAGATCGACTTCTGTACAACCATCCTGCCCATTAATGGATAAAAATGTATCCAGTCCCTGCTGGAGCAGCCAAATTTCGATCCATTTATGGCTGGCTTTAGTATGCTTGCAAAATTCTGTCTGAGAGCCAAGACCAGGAAAACGCTTCTAGGAAATCGCTAAAACCAACTTTTCTCTGGACAGGGTGTTCATTGGTAAAATAATTTCATCTAAAATCTGTGGAGAAAGTTTGGTATTCACGTAATATCCCTTATTATTTAAATTAACTTGTTAAAGATGCAAGCTTTCGAGAGTTTTTTTTTTATCAGGTAATTTTTATTGAACACATTTTTCAATTTACAAAAAGACAAAAAAGGTACTTCCACAAAACAGGCGGAAGCGAAAGAAAAACATACAAGGTGTAAATGTATATAAAGTACAGTTACATCATGCGACCTCCAGATGATGCCGTAACATTTGTGTGAGACCTCCCAGTACAGCGATGTACTTTCTTTACAGAGCTTCATCGTGTTTACCAATAATAAGTCAAGACAGTGAGATAGATAGACAGAAAACCACTATCCTACCAGTGCATAGAGTACAATCGGATACCCCAAACCTTTGGCAGCCTATCTTTAGCTTCCCAGGTCATCTCTTTGGGACAGGGCAAAATGTGTAGTCAAGGAAGAGCCTAGCCATCTGCACCATTTTTTTTTTTTTACTTTTTTGGAGCAGTTTTCGTGTTTATATGTCTATTCCTCTCTCTGCATTTTAAAATTAATAGCCTCTGCCCACTGAGTACTTGTTGGCGGAGTAGGTGATATCCACTTCTACAGAATGAGTTTTCGGGCTATATACAAAGACAGTACTCACTATAAGGGCATATCCGGTGGAAGGATAGCAAGCTTTCAGGATTCTTAGATCCCTTCTTCAAGCTTTCTACAATCCAAAAGCTGTGGCATAAAAAGACCATGACAGTAAACCTTTTGAGCCATATGCTCCTGTTTTTTATCTGTATAGTGCTAAAATATTTCCATACACAAGCCATTTTCACTAGTCATTTTGATTGTTGGTAGCCATAATCGGTTTGGCTAAAACAATTTTGCAACATGTCTGAAATCTTCTATCTTTTATTGTATCAGCAAAGATTTACCTCCGCATGGCACAGGTTAATCTTGATGTTATATAATATAATGATTACAGGTTATCAGAACAAAGGCCGGTAAACAAGTGCTGTTTAGTATGTCATCCGCGATATTAATCGTCTCTAATAAAAGTCAATGAAGAATTAATTGGCTAAATCCGGTGTTATCCTTGGTTGGTCCGCCTGTCCTTGAATAAGTCACTATCTTCCTTTCAGCTCATCACAAATAATAGGCTAATTGGTCATGGGCAGTGACCTATTGTGATACTTTGGGTAGCACTAAATGTATGTATATCCATTACTGCGTGAGAAGCGTATTACTATAAAATGCTCCATCACAACAGCCTGTCATTACATTGTGTGAGTCCTGGGATATTTTTCTCTTTTAATAGCACTGTATAACCCACCTAGTGCTGAAGTCACCTGGGTGTCAGGATTAGTTGCTGAATCAGGAGACTTTGTTAGCAATGACTCAGTGTTGGTGTCATGTCCCTGGACTAGTTCTTCAGCCCTTATTTGTATTTGCAGAGTTTTTAAGAAATAAGTCACTTAAATCTTACATTGTAGGCGATCCTCATATTCTAAAGTGACATTTAATATAGGTTCAGATTAAATAGGTGATGACCACATGTTTTGTTTCATAAGAAAGGGAGGAACCCTGCAAACGTAGGCGGTTAATGGTCTATATTTCCTAATTAATTTAATTTCCAATGTACTCTACTAAATCAGCAGGGCTATTTTCAGCAATGAGCAAGTAAAGCAGGATATAGGTTATAGTGGCAGAATGACAGAGTAGCTTTGGTCTGTGAAATTGGCCTTAGAGGCTTGCGGATGAAAAATATGTGTTCATTTTAAATATTTTGGGGCTATGGAAAAGTTACAAATAGCTCATTATCAGCAGCTTGAGCAGGAGCTACTGTATGGGCAGGTGCAGACTAGTAATTTGGCAATTTACGGTATTTGCTAGATGGGTTAGTATTCCAGTGGATGTTTGATAGCTCATTTAGGCTCTGGCAGTCAAATTAGTACATATAGAGCTCTAGGTTTGTATTGATAAAAATACATAAATATCGGTTTCCTTGTTGGATTTTCTTAGTTAAAGCAGAACTATACTCGCCTCAGGCTCCAGTGATGCAGCGTCCTGGAGCTTTGTGCCTAGCCGATTAACCTCCCTGGCGGTATTCCCGAGCGTGACTCGGGGTTAACATTCAGTGCCAGAAGCGGTAACCCCGAGTCACGCTCGGGGTGCATTTTTTTTTCCCCCAAAAATTCCTGGCGATCCGGCGGGGGTTTCCCGCTGGATCGCCGGTCAGACTAGCCTCCCTGGCGGTCTTCACGTGTGTGGCACGGGGTGAGATTTTTAAGCTAATATCGGTAACCCCGTGCCACACACGCGCTTACCTCGCTGGATGCAGAAAAAGTTTACTTACCTTTTCTCTGCGATCCAGCGATGAATCCCCGCAGTACACGGCGGGCGGATGTCCGCCTGATGCTGTGTGTTCCGCCGATTCCCTTCCCTGCGAGCGTCACGACGTAGGGGGGGGAACGGCGCCAAATTTAAAAAAGTAAACAAACACTATACATACAGTACACTGTAATCTTATAGATTACAGTACTGTATGTAAAAAATACACACCCCCCATGTCCCTAGTGGTCTGCCCTGTACACTACATGTCATTTTGTATAATAAAAACTTTTCTTTCTCCCTGCAAACTGTAGATTGCCCATAGCAACCAAAAGTGTCCACTTTATGGCAAAAATTGTTTTAGAGCAGCTAAAAAACAGCGATAATAAATCAGAATCACTTGCAGAATTTAGCGATAGCGATTTATGGGGAAATTCGTCATAAAAAAAAAAAAAAAATGACAGCAAAAATTCTGCAACTGAGCAAATTTCAGTGATTTTGATTTGATTACATTATTGAATAATTTTTACTATAATTATATTATCATTTGTGATCATTTTTTATAATTATTTATTATATTATAATTTTTAATTAAAAAAAAAAAAAAAAATCATACCCGGGATGCCTATTAGACTCTTGTTTGAATAGATTTAAGTGAGTTATTCCTAAGAATTACAAGCCTACAGTATAAAACGCCAAATTCCCTTGCAAATAATGGTACCGCTTTTAGCACCTAAAATCTTAAAGAATCATACCGCCAGGGAGGTTAAATTTTCGTTCGCCTGCCTTCCGGATCTCAATTGCCATCCGCTCTCATTGGCCAGGCAGGGTTGATGTCACTTAGATTCGGCAGGCAGGTAGGTAACTTTAATGCAAGAGACAAAGATGTCTCTTCTGCAATAAAATTATGGCCTTTTTACCCATTTTTATTGGCCTAAATTACCTACTGGCCATTCTATATGAAATGGGATCATGCCATTTATTACATTGCAAGACACTGTGTTCAACATGCATAATTGTTGAATAATTGACTTATTTTTAGAATGAATGTCTAATACTGTGCAACACAGACTTATTTTTACATGTATATTATGTTTTTTCTGCAGCTCCATCAACCGTAACGCAGATTCAGCCAAAGGAGATCACCAGACACAGTGTGTCCTTATCCTGGCCAGAACCTGACCGTGCCAATGGCGTCATCTTAGAGTATGAAGTCAAGTACTATGAAAAGGTAATGTAGAATCAAATCTCTAATTTCCAGTGTTTTGGGTTTTAAAAGGAATGGTTCTTATAAGCTATTTTTCTGTCTGGTAATAATGCTTGGCGGCAGTCTAGATCAGTGGTCTCCAAACTGTGGCCCGGGGGCCAGATGTGGCCCTTTGCTTGCTTTTATCTGGCCCTTGGGGCATAATTTACCAAAGATGGGGCACAATTCCTCCCAATGACACCAACAATTGGGCCCAATGACACCAACGATGGGGCCGACTCCTGCCACTGATACCAATGATGGGGCACAATTACTCACAATGACATTAACAATTGGGCCCAATGACACCAACGATGGGGCACGACTCAAACCAATGATGGGGCACAATTCCTTATAATGACATTAACAATTGGGACCAATGATAATGCACAATTCCTCCCACTTACATCAACGATGGGGCACAATTTCTCCCGTTGATGTGAGGACCTTTTCTACTCCCAATGTCAACAGTCTGGGCCCCTTAAAGTCCGAAGGACAGTAAACTGGCCCCCTCGATAGAAAGTTTGTAGACCCCTGGTCTAGATGGTTAGATTTTGTTTTTGTTGAACGTGTTGCAAATAATGTCAGCTGTTTCTTCTAATCTTATAGCTGTAATGAGTACTGGTAATATCTTCTTTTTTTTTTCTCACTAACTGTAGGATCAAAATGAACGAAGCTATCGAATTGTAAAAACTGGCACTCGCAGTGCTGAAATCAAAGGTCTTAATCCGCTAACTGCCTACGTTTTCCATGTCCGTGCCCGAACTGCAGCAGGATACGGAGATTTTAGCGGTCCTTTTGAGTTCACCACCAATACTGGTGAGTCTAATGGGTCCTGCGAAAAGTATATGTGTGATCTTAAAGTAACAAAAAGTGAGATCAAACAATGGATCTGAGTTCTAAGACATTTTATCTTTGGAGTGTGTGGTTGATATATGGTAATATATTTTTTTTTCCACAGTTCCGTCCCCCATGATCGGTGAAGGAGCCAGTCCTACGGTGCTGTTGGTGTCTGTGGCAGGGAGCATCGTCTTGGTAGTCATTCTCATTGCTGCCTTTGTCATCAGCAGAAGGTATGTGGCTTCCATTGTTCACACCAGCTTTTAAACGCTACACTAAAGCAGATTTAAATCGCTCTTCAGTTACTCAAAAGTAGATTGTAATAAAAACAGTGGTTATATTCTTTTTTTTTTCACTGTGCTTTCTAACTGAGCAGAAATACCATTTTGTTTTATTATTTTTTTGCTAGCCTACCTCCTTTGTGTGATATAGATAAGCGCTATGACAAAATAGACAGTCCTTCTTATTCAAATCATACAGTGCAAGTAGCAGTTATGTTGACTAAATCCACAGCAGCCAATCAGATCTCACTTTTTATTACTTTAGAGCAGGGGTTTTCAAACAAAGGGCCAGTTTATTGTCCTTCAGACTTTAGAAAGGGCCAGATCTGGCCCTTGGGCCCGTAGTTTGGAGTCCCCTGCTTTAGAGTGAAAACATTCAATGGGGATTGTAAATGGTTGTTATAAGTTACTTATTGTACATAATGGCCACAACAGGTGTTCAGATCTAGGAACACAAGTTCAGAGATTTCACAGGCTGTCAGGTTGTTTAACTATCCCACACCTTCCAAAAAATATGATATTATTTTTGGGTGGACAAGGTTTTTACATAAGCCAATATATTCCATTTCATTTAAGAACTGTGCTAAATTGATGAACAAAGACCATGAAATATGACAAAGAAAATAGAATATTGTCCGCAGTGACTGTCATTGTGGTGATATGACAGTGTACCAGCTAAGCAGGTTGGACTGGAATCCTTTTTTTAGCTTTGATAAAAATATTGTTTTATTCTTTATTTCAAAAGTATCTGAGAAAGTATGCAAGGTATTTTTAGGATTCTAACTATGCCTGGTTTATCTTTTGTCTGAAAACCCCCCCTTTTGCCATTACCTTCATCTATGGGAGGAGTTGAGACCTGAAAACAAAGACCCGTTTTCTGATTAGCATCTAAACATAGCATTCACAGTATAAACCCCTGCCAGCTTTTTTAATGTCCCCAGCATGTAGGCAGCAGAAACAGCCTGCTATTTAAACATGATTTCTGCAGCAGGAGCCCCATTTCAAATTGAAAATGAATTCCACTAATTCCTGGGACCTTTTTCTTTTTTTTTTTTCAATGCTGTTTGTCAGAGGCTTTGTTCATATAGTTAGGTGACAATAAGCACCGCGCGTCAAAAGTGTTTCACAGTGAAACTTGTCTTGGTGTCCAAGTCAACCTGAACTGAATATATGACAGCTGGTATGCTTTTGATTGACAATGGGCTACAGAGAGACCTTCTTTAAACACTTTTGATTTCCACATGTTCTTTTCCTTTGCTGAATTGCTATCTTTATGTTGGAAAATGAAAAGAATAATGTGGTTGGTTGCCATGGTTGAGACTTTCAGACACTTTTTGGCTTTGTATGATAGACACCTCTTCATTCAATGTTACAGTAAAAGCTGTTAGAATACATTAAGAGCATCTCAATGTCCTAGACTACTTTTAATATAAAAGTGAATTTTGCCAAGTTTATCATTGTATCAAGGGTTTGTCATTGCATTTCAATCCCTCGTTGATGACAAAGGAGAGGGTGGGCTCTAGTCGATAGTAGACCAGTCGTGATTGGTCCTCAGTGGATCGCGTTAGATAAAAATGAAACGCTGACCCCTGGACTTTTATTGATTTCTTTTTAGTGTCAACCATAAAGCTGTCTGTGTGGAAACGGAGCCAGAAAGCAGGGAGTTGACAGCCGCATAGCCTATAATGTGAATTCAAACGTTTTTTCCTCTTCTGTTTAACACGCCGAGGAAGAAGTGGCACCTTGTATGAGGGCGGAATTCGAAAATTTGTACAGCCCATTCTTTGAGCGTTCTTCTTTTTTTTTTTTTTTGGCCTAAATTTAAGCTGCTTGGCGATGCTGCATTACTACAAGTGGAATCCATTTTATTTAATGCAAGAACATAAGAGGCTATTCCTGGCCATAATATTACATCTTGAGTTACAGGAATGTTTGTATGCTTGAGAAAGAATTCTTGGTAAAATCTTTACAAGAGAAAGAGAGAGGGTTGTTAATGAGATATTAATAGTATTCTTCTTGTGCTGGTGTATTTAGTTTGCTGTAAAGCTGTTCATATACTTTACATTGCAGTCAGTGTGAGGTAGGGAATGTCAGTGTAAATCACACTTGTTTTCATTTGCATCACCGGGAACGTCATGCCATCTTAGTTGTATGGAAGTTTTGCCCATCTGTAGGATCAATATTGGCATATTTTACTTTTTTCTTAGTTTGTCAACTCAAGAGCTAAGCTACGCAGGCAAATTTTTAGCTCTTGCTACTTAGAGTTTACTAGTTGCTGGCAGTCACCTTATTAGTCCAGGGTTATTTTTGAAATTTTGGTCAGCTCAATCATGCTACTAAATTTGTTGAGAGTAGAAAATTATCGCTACACAAATGGAGCAAATGGCTCCTTATGGAGTAAACTGTACTAGAAGCATTGTAGTGGTAGTTTGATTGGAGCATTGTAAGGTCATTGAAGGATTATCACTACTACATGTTCTTTGCATATCTTACTCAATACCGTACTTGGCTGTATGTGTCATCTGCGATCTGCTGCTACTGCTAGTGATTATTTACTAGCTGTTTTTAATAGCAAAGCTACAAACAAATCTCATGTGTAGCTCAAGCCTAATGAGGTGTCTGCCGTCATGTAGATGAAATCACTCAGTAGTAATAGATCAAAATTGTCTGTAGCTTACCCCTTGACCCACATCTTTGTATGAGCTACTATTTGGTGCACAGTGAGGATACCAATGTATGGGTTAAGCTTTAATGCTCTATTCCCTTCCCAATTTCATGTTGTTGTTTTGCTTTTGTTAATACTGGGTATTGCAGCTTTCTTCTGGCTGACATTAGTGTAAAATGGTTGATCTATTGGCCCTGGCAGCTTCTAGAAGCATTTCTGGACTGTGACATCTCCAGGAACAGGTTTCCAGTCGCTAGCACCGTGTCATTGCCCAGCTGGACAGTTTCGAACATTTATTCCTGAGCACTTTAATGAGGTTATGTAATCGGCTGACAGAGAGGAAGGCAGATGGTGTCTCTTTCGTTTCATAGCAGCTTGGCGCCCCTGTACATGGCTTCATTCTCTTTTAATTCTAATGCTGATTTCTTAAAGCTGTTTTTTTGGAATCAGTTTCCACCAAGCAAACTGTCATTGAGGGGTGGAAATGAGTCAGTCTGCCTCTTGCCTTATAACATTTTCTTTAACTCCTTGAATACCGGATTCATCCATTATAAAAGTAGAAGGGTAAACCATATTGGGAGTTCCAGCATACTGGATACTGCTGTTTTTGTTATATTACAATGTGGGGACCTATTTATTCCTTGTTAATCCACAAACCAGCATAGTGCACTACAAGTCCCAAATGTCAGTGTCCAGTGCCAGTAGTATTAATGAAGATCAATCCAAACCTAATTCTAATCCAATCAAGAAGATTTTCAGGGGCGATATAACAAGAGGATCCTGCAGCTTCCACAGGAGATCCAGGATAATCCAAAGCAGCTCAAACAACAAGAACTCAGGTGCGTGGGATGCTCATTCGCATGACAGTAATCAGTTATTGAAAGAATAAAACAGCACACTTACAGTTAAAATTCTTGAATATCAGATTAGGTGGTAGAAAACACTGAGGTGGAGATAAAGCAAGGCTATGTGTTTGAACTAGACGGACTTGTGTCTTTTTAGAGTTGAAAATATATTTATTGGTATTTAGATAATACAAAACTTTTAAAAAAAAAGACGATTAACAAGAGGCTTTACAGTTTACACACATTTAGAAGTATAATCGGGTTGGGGGGAGTCAGCCTGACGGCTATCGCCCACAGCAGAACTCTCCCCTACAACACATATCAAAATGAGCCCCCACAACTGGAACTGCAAACAAAAAGCATGTGCAAACATTAGGGGCTCTTCCTCTTGGTAGAACTGTAACAGTAACCTATAGTATAGAAATAATAACACAATAAAAGAAAAACCAGAAGAAAAGGAAAGATGACTTGTGTCTTTTTAAACCAGACTAACTAACTATGTGCCACGGCAGCTTTTTGACAACTGTCGGAGCAGCACCCTATGATGCCGGCCAGGGGATATGGAGTTACCGTTTCCTGCACATAGCCTTACTTTTCTCCACCTTGGTGTTTCCTACCACCTGTGCTGCTATTCAAGATTTTAAACTGTAAGTGTGCTATTATTAATTTATTTTAATTATTTCACTAAATGATTACTGTCATGCTAATGAGGATCCCACACTCCTGTTTCCTTGTTGTTTATTCCTTGTAGGTTGATACAGTTTAATATTTTTACCCAGTTTTGGTGTGTGTATATATTATTTTGTTGGTGTGACTATGCCATTTTGTATTCACTGTATCCCCGTTAAATTTTTTTATTTTACTTTTAACACATGCCTTACATAATGCAGCAAACTTGTTAACGTGACCTTCTCCAGCTAATAAACACACCATGATAATACCTCCAGTGATATAATGAGAAGAAGAGACAAGCTTCCTAATATTAAGGACAGAGCTGCGCCTAAGCGTCCATTGATCCTTTTTTATCGGCTGCTGCCTGTGCTAACCTTGTTGGTTTTGACATTATCCCGAGGCTTTATGGCCCTAATGTATGACTTTGTTTTGGTTCTCATGGTGCCCCTTAGCCAGATCCATCGTTTAAGGTCATGCAATGGCTGATCAAAGCAGACCTGGCAGAAAGAAACACCTTTTGCTATTGTATACACTTATGATGTATGGGAGAGATCTCTCACACTAGGCTACAGTCTCACAATGCATAGACATACCAGCCTTTTGTATACAGCAGAATCCTGTGGGAAGTGTAACCTTACCTGTACAGGCCTCTGTTAAAAAGAGCAGAGTTGTGCGGATGTCTGTGTTCATAGTTTGCCAAAAAGTACCTTTGTCACAACTACAACTTTAAATCCAACCTTGCCTTGCCATCAGAATGTTCATAGGGAACCCAGAGTTGTCCAAATGCCCATTGACTTGTTATTGTTTATCACCTGATCTTTCAGCTGATAAACCTTACCTGAAATGCTCTTGGTAATTACAAGGATGGCCAAAGTGACCGCCTTCCCTATGGCTTTTCCAGGTGCTATCAAGAATGGACAAGCAAAGTCTGAAGTTGCATGCAGGTTAAAAAAGGTCAAAAGGTTGTATGGCCTGACCATCATTACAGGTTCTGAGTCTGCAATTAGTGTTTTATCAGGAATCTTGTGACATTTGGACAAAGCCCTCACTGATACAATATAATTACACATTGTTCCTGAAACTTTTTCCCATTCACCTAATTCCATTTCAATGCATTATGTAAATTTTGATGTCAGAAGAGTTCAAAACATTTCTGAGTGGCAGATTTAAACAAAAAGCACTTTCCCACTGAATCCATGTGACTTGGAATAGATCATTAAAGGTCTTCTTCAATTTCACTTGCTGTAACTGATGGCCATGTGACCAGATGACATTCACCTGTGGGAAACGGCATACAGCCACATGGAATGGAATTATTTTATATTGTTCATTGTGTATTGTACCTTTTTATATTTCTAGTTTTCTACAACATACTTTGCTTTGTGAAATAAATGTTTTGTTTGAAAGGGTGGTCATTTATATAATGAATATATATATATATATATATATATATATATATATATATATATATATATATATATGTGTGTGTGTTTTGTCAAATGCAGTATATTATAATTTTAGCATTGTGCATAAATATTTCAGTAACCGCTTATCAAGTCAATTAGATATATATAGATTTTTTTTGGCTGTGATAGATATCTCATAGCGTGCTAGCAGCTGTATTATTTCACAAAATGTTGTTTGTATTTTTCCACAAGAGCATAGACTTTCCTTATTTATGTAATATTGAATCAGATAACTGTGAAGCCCACCCAAAAAGTAAATATGAGAACACAAAATAATACCGCAAAGCAAATAAAAATAAGTCCTAAATAAAGTCCCAAAAAAGGGGCGGAGAGCTGAACTTACACTGTACAGAGCTCAGTGGGGAGAGCTCTGAGAGCTGATTGACGGGAAGGGACACACCCCCACCATGCAGAAACAGAGCCAACGCTGTCAATCAGCTAAAAAATCCCTCCCTTGTCGCCACTTGTCTCTTGGTGTCAGGAAAACTTGTCAGAAGTGATTCATGCTGATAGCAGAGGAATGAAGCAGCAGACAGAAATTACACTTAGTTCATTTGATTGAGACAAGTACACACTATAGAGGGATATGCTTTGTTCATATTTGATGTCTGAGGTTTACAACCACTTTAAGCAATCTTGATCTGGCAAATAGCCTGTGAACTTCAGCAATTCTTTAGTGTAAAAATTCTACAAACGTGACCCATCAACGCTCACAGTAAAGATGTCTCCTCACCTTATAACACAGACCTCATTAATGAAAGGCGGTCAATAAGCGCTTTTTAGTGCAGCCAGTTGATCAGCATGCAGATATGGTTTCCATCTCTCCAGTCCTCAGTATGAGCAGAACATGTAAATCACAAATAAGGGAGCTTCAAACTGTAAATTGCTTGATTTTTATTTATTTTTTATGTTGAAAGCTATAACACTCACAGGATAAAAAGAAAACACATCACAGGTGGTTTACAAGCACAGTATACTTTCACAAGGGCAGATTAGACATCGACAAGATGGCACCCAGCGTGCTGACATCACTCCGCACCGACTATCTAAAGCGTTGACAGTGCTTTATAAAGAATAGCAGTCACGTGCCAAAACACTTTTCTATACAAATGTAAAAAGAAAATGGAAACCTTTGTAGTTTCTAAGATCAGTTGAAAGTTTCCTTATTTTAGCACCTAGGTTTTAAAGTCAATTCTTGTACTTAAAGTACCATCATAAGTTCCTGTTGTATTTGAAGGACTGCTCTCCCTCTGTACCCCGGCTTGGCATTTGCATAATGTAGCGTGGTGTTTTGTCTCTGTGATGTTGTTTGCTTGTATCCTGAAGGATTGCTTTTTTTTTTTATCTCTACAGGCGGAGTAAGTACAGCAAAGCAAAACAAGAAGCTGATGAGGAGAAGCATTTAAACCAAGGTAATGATTTTTGTAATGAGTAGCTCTGATTAGTGTGTAAACAATTCAGCTAGTAAAAAATTGTTATAGTGTTTGTATTTACCTGTGAATCATTTCAAGTGTACTCATCACTCGTACACAATTAGTGAAGTTTTTATTTTATTTTATTCTTTTATATTTTTGGGGTAATGAATTAATTAACATTCAGCCCATCCATTCTCTAGAAGTTAGTGACCTCCCTGGACATGCATGAGAATGTAACTCATACAATGCTGCTCATCACCCATGCACAGGGCATGTAGAGTTTTCTAAGCAATGAATAAATATTCATCCTGTCCATTCTCTAGCAGCTAGTGACCTTCTTGGACATGCATGAAAAGATTCCTTTTGCTATGGGGATATGTTTGATTCCTGAGTCATCCGGTAAAAAAATTGGTCCAGCATACAATATGTCTGTCTCCATTGTATAATTGTGACAAGGACATATTACAGGTCAAGCCCATGCTAGGCTCATAGGGTCCAGTGTCCAGCACATTGCTCACACCATTATTGTTCTTCATGTCTCCCTTTGTGTTTGACACTGTTCAGTGTTTTCTGGCTTAGATTACATTTTTTTATTTTATTTTTATTACAGGGGTAAAGACGTATGTTGATCCATTTACATATGAAGACCCTAACCAAGCAGTCCGAGAATTTGCAAAGGAGATTGACGCTTCTTGTATAAAAATTGAGAAAGTCATTGGCGTAGGTATGTAAGAGAGCCTGAAGGCAGTAAGCACTGTTTATTCCACTGTCTCCCAATGCATTAACAATAAAACTGTCTGGTCTAGATATCATAAATAATAGCCATTTTCACCATTTGCAGGAGAGTTTGGAGAGGTGTGCAGCGGGCGACTGAAGGTTCCTGGGAAAAGAGAAATTTATGTGGCTATCAAGACCTTGAAAGCTGGTTACACTGATAAACAGAGACGGGACTTCCTCAGTGAGGCCAGCATTATGGGACAGTTTGATCACCCCAACATCATTCATCTTGAAGGTGTGGTGACCAAATGTAAGTTAAATAAATGCTAATCTATAATAAATTCTATATAGGGATTGAAGCCATCAATTAAATGTATCCTGCCTACACTCTTTGCTAAATATTGTAGAATATAGACAGGTCATATGGTTGTTCTTTTGTGTTATTCTCTCAGTAATGCTTTAATAATGGAAAAAGACCCCCATGGGACATTTCAGGCAGAATTAAAAGTACAAATGTGTGTGTGTGTGTGTGTGTGTATGTGTGTGTATATATATATATATATATATATATATATATATATATAATATAAAATAAATCATATCTTTATTACAATTATAATTAAAAGACCAATTGGCCAATACCATACTTAGAACAGATTTGACATAAAAATGCATTGTTGTATGATTTTAGAATACAGATACCCTACTGAATCTGAGAAACACCGAAAGAAAACTGCCAGCTGGGATAAAGTTTGGTCAGTGTTGGTGATCAAAGATGAAATCCCAACACATTTCAGAAACAAGATTTCCTTCTTCAGGGGAGGAGAAGGGTTTCAGCCGGCCTTACATTGTACAGTCATGAATCAATCTGAATCCTTCATCACAAAAAGTCACTAAAGATAAAGCGATATAAATACAAGATACAGTAAATACATACAAATTTGCATAATATATGCAACCAGTACAATAATGTCATATATGGCAGAATACTGAAAATAAAAAGGGACAAATTATACAATTTTTAATGATTCCCATAGGAAATATTGTGAGTCATATATGCAAAACAAGGGGGTTTTAACTGATTCATGACTATACAATGTAAGACTGGCCATACCCTTCTCCTCCCCTAAAGAAGGAAATCTTGTTTCCGAAATATGTCAGGATTCATCTTTGCTTACCAACACTGACCATGCTTTCTTCCGATTGGCAGTTTACTTTCAGCGTTTCTTTGATTCAGCAGGGTATCTGTATTCTTATATTTGTATGTCGTCTGTTCTAAGCATGGTACTATTGTATTGACCGATGGGTCTTTTTATTGTTTTTTGTTTTGTTTTTATACATTTGTACTTTTAATTCTGCCTAAAAAGTCCAATGGGGGTCTTTCTCTATTATTATATTGATTGATGTTGGTGGAATATTAAGTTTGAACGTACTGCCTTGCTTTTTTTTCTTTCGATTCTCTCAGAATTGCAGGGAAAAAAATGATTTATCATATAAGAATTGCCTTGTACAGTTATCTTCCAGATTATTAATAGACGTCTGTTCTGTGGAACCTCCTACAATTTCCTTGGATATTCAGCAGTAGTGTAGATCACACCGTCACAGGCACAAAATCTCAGTGTAAAATGACAGATGGAATAGCGACAGTATATTCTAAAGCACAGGGTGTGAGGTGTGGATCAAGCCATCCATCTCAATGTCAGATAAAAATGGCTTTGCTGATTCTCATCATACTGATATCTCTAAGCAAAAGGACTGCAGGTAGGGAGAGTGCGAGAATAAGCCAATTGCTAAAGTATAGGCATGAAGCAGATGGCCATCACACCTCAATTTGCCCAAAAGTTGGAAAACATTGCCGGTAGATTGACCTTCTCTGGCACGTGTGGCTTTAATGCAGAATTTACCAGGGGCATTGGATGTCTAATCTTGGTGGCAGTGACAATCAATAAAACCTATATAATTCGTCATCTGTTGAGGCAAAAGCCTGTACAATGGCACATTTTTTATATTTTTTACTATATGCTATTTTTACCTTTTGTTCATATTCTTCTAAATAGCAGTTTTATAAAAGACCGTTCTTTTCAGATCTTTTAGCAGCTTATAAGACAGGCTTTTTTCTTTTTTTTTTCTTTTTTTTTAACAACTACCATCTGCTTAAAAATTTTCAGCTTTCCTTTACACCGTATGAAGGCTGTTTGGCTGTGGCAGTAAGGCAACACTTTGAAGGTGGGGGCACGTTTTATCGGGTGCGCTAGCCATGTTTAGTGCCATTGTGAGGTGTAAAAAGCGCCAGCAGTAAAAGGCTGCTCCCTTCTATTCTCTACAGTACATTCCAAGCTCCTGATTTAGATTCCAGCAGTGTCTTATTATCATTTCTGTGACTTATGAAACCATAAAATCTGAATAAAGCCTTGCATGCACCACATTAAAATATGCTGCTGCTTGAGTAGCGGGTAAGAGAGAAGAAAGAAAAAAAAATGTGTGTTGCATGAAAAATAGGTCTTTGAGACAGAAAAGTGCTTACATTTCCATATACATTTAGATGGTAATTATGCAAAGAAACAGACACCCGCTATGAATTAGTAGGGAGATTCATGTTTCACATGCCAGGTTGGAATTACAATGAAAGGGTAATTCTTGCCATATAAAGGGAGGACAGTCCAGTTTAGGGATCACAATTTAGAGCTCAGTCGCATGGAAATGTTCGAGAAAGTAGAGCATTCATTGGTTGGCTGAAGATATACATTATATGTCATTAATAGTGCTGTTCTTTATAAATAGGTAAACCGGTTATGATCATTACCGAATACATGGAGAACGGCTCCTTGGATGCTTTTTTAAGGGTGAGTTTTTGAGATTTCTAGCCGTTATTCTAATTTGATATACACTCCAGTTTAATGGTAATGGGTATAATTTTTTTATTTTCTAGTACCTAAAAAAATGCTAATATGAAGGACGGGGCACAATGCTCTAAAAATATTTAATATCTGTACTCAACCTGGTCTCTACACTGAATAAGGGATGCCATTATTAAATCACTAGAGCTGAGTTTTTTCCCCCCAATACCGACCCATGAATAAGAGGTAGTGGCTTCTACAGGCTTATTTTATCTATCTGTGACTGGTTTAATGTTACAAAAGCACAGACAATTTGTATGGCACTGTCTAAAAAAACACAACTATAATTCTGGCCGTGTATCCATTCTACAACCTGTCTAAACTTGCCTTAAACTAACTTGCATAAATCACCTTTTGGAAGCCAACCTCTTATTTCAGGTTATAGAACAATTAACAACAGCAAAGCAACTTTTTTAGTTTTATAAAAAAAAAATGTAAATACAGCATATACTGTATGTAACAATTGTACTACCCCACTTTCCGGAGAGTGAAGATTACGTTTCAATAATCTCCTACTCAAAGGTTTCATATAGATTTAGAGGGTGTTTAGGCATTCAGTTGTACGTCCCCCTACTACTTTTCTTTCCAATGACCTCAGATTTTTTTTGACTGGACAGCTCCCAATATCGTGTGTAAAACATATGAAGTAAATATTACATATCACTAAAAGAAACAATGAATATGATTCATGCTTGCAGGCTTACATTGGAATCAAATGTGTTCTCATAATGTGGCAGCTTGCCACCCATCGAAACTTTGCCTCCCAACATGGATTTTCCCCAAAAAATCACTTGCTTTCAGTCTAACGTTACAAATTACGTAAAAGAAACTGAATTTAAAGACAACATATTGAGCTAAAAATTCATTGTTCTATATATACATTAAAGTGCACTATAATTTTATTAAATGGCAGACATTATCTCAAATGTCTGTCAATCTAAAAGTATCATTCAATCCAGTACTCTAAGGCCTCGTACACACGAGGGGATATGTCCGCTGAAAACGGTCCGATGGACCGTTTCAGCAGACATCTCCGCTCGTGTGTATGGGCTAGCGGACAGATTTCTCCACCCGACAGATTTCAAAGCAAGCTTTGAAATCTATCCGGTGGGAATCTGTCCGCCCGACATGTCTGCTGGTTAGTACACTTACCAGCAGACATGTCGTCCCGCACCGCCGCCGCGCCGCCGCCGAATGTATTCGGCGCATGCGCGAAAGTGTTTTACTTCCTGGTGCGGTGACGTAGCGGTGACGTGGCGGCGTCACCGCCACGTCACCGCGCCGTCCGGCGGCGGGGAATTTGATCCGATGGTGTGTACACGCCATCGGATCAAACTCCCGATCGGACATATCCGATGGAAATGGTCCGCGGACCGTTTTCATCGGATATGTCCGATCGTGTGTACGAGGCCTAAGGCAAGCCATAGATGGATCATTTTTTTTCCCTCCACCATGGCTGGAAGGAAAGGAAATCGCTTGATTTCTTCATCAACATAGTCAATGTTGATGAGGTAATGCCTCCTCTAGTGCTATTGTATTCTGCCCGATGGGGGGGTGGGGGTACGGGGTTGTGCGGGGAGCCTTCTTTGATGGTAGAATACAATAATTACTACTAGCTGCTATAGCTGCTGGCAGTAGTTGCATTTAAAAAAATATGAAGGGCTGGTTGTACCCAAGTTGATCAATGGATCAACTTGGGTATGATCAGCCTGCACGTTCATGGATCAAAATTCAGTCCCTACTGAACCTGCCGAATATTGATCCATGTATGGCCATAACTGTAGGTGGTTCTGCCTAGTTGTTATACTATACGATATGCCTTTCTGAGATGGGAAAGAGGGACATCTTTTAAAAAGCCTTTGTATGTATGTAAGGTATGGACACAAATCATGAATAATTTATTTGCTATGTAAAATTTGAGATAAAAAAATGCATTAATTTGAAGGTTGGATGGAAGGTTTAGTGCAATACGACAAACAGTCCAATAATTTAGAGCGGAATATTCATCAGACCCAGTAGGGGGAACGGTTGAGGAAAAATAGGGATTGGTTCCAAAAGAGGGACAGTTGGGAGCCGTGGTGTGACATAACTGATTACTGTCTTTTGTTTTAGAAGAACGATGGAAGGTTCACTGTCATTCAGCTGGTTGGGATGCTGCGGGGCATTGGATCCGGAATGAAGTATTTGTCTGATATGAGTTATGTACACCGAGACCTGGCTGCCCGCAACATTCTGGTCAACAGCAACCTGGTCTGCAAAGTGTCTGACTTTGGCATGTCCCGTGTCTTAGAGGACGATCCCGAGGCGGCCTATACCACCAGGGTAAGTACGGCTTGTTAGTGTCACTGAATAGAGCAAAACCTTCCATACTGTTTTGGAGCTTATGTTTACTCTGGACAGATTGCTATTGTATTTTCTTCCTATACTAAGGTCAGGTGATAATTTTTAGACTTAATCTATGTAATTTGTTGCCACCTATTTATGATACATCACGTAAGACCACTATAGTGAAAGATTAGCCCTTGACTTCCATCTTGCACAGTTGTACAGGCTCCTCTCCTGTACTAAAATAGCTCACTTTGGTTTCACTGCATGCTGTGAGCTTCCCCCAGTGTACTTTAGAAGCTGCAGCAAGTGTCCTCTTTTGATTTAGAGAACGAACAGCACAATTTAGCCCTTTCTTCCCTAGACTTACTGTCCCTTGCCTGGCCATTTTGTTTATTGGATTTCACTTCTTTTAATTTTGAAGGCTCAGCACCTAATGTGGGCAGTACTCCAGCTACTTGTGTTCAGAAAGCTAAGTACAGCCCTTTTCACCAGCTCTAATCTGCCTGCTATGCATAGAGAAGAAAAAAGACCTGGTGATGATATCACTTGATCTAAAATAAAGTATGAAATTCAAACATTTTATTTAATAATACCATTAGCATGTTGATCGGGAGGGAGGAGGAATCAGATCTGGGAGGGCAGACTATAAGCAGATTAAAATTCAGCTTTAACGGAGCCTCAGATATCTATACAATTTCCCTTTCAATGCTTTTAAAGTTGTAAATTCACCCCTCCCTACTTTACTTTAGTAGATCCTGGACCATTAAGAGATTTAGGAAGGGATGGACATTGCTATTTTCCCCTAAACTATTTGATATTTCTTCTGATAAAGTGATCCATAAATGAAAGCTTCAAAAGTAGCGTCCTAGCACACATACGTGCTTATTTTTATATGGCTAAAAAATTGAATCCAAT
Source organism: Rana kukunoris (assembly GCA_029574335.1). Taxonomy (NCBI): domain Eukaryota; kingdom Metazoa; phylum Chordata; class Amphibia; order Anura; family Ranidae; genus Rana; species Rana kukunoris. The sequence continues at coordinate 140,859,192 of CM056052.1, forward strand.
AACATGCAGACAGTGAATAAGTAGTTAGCACTTCCACCTAGCAGCACTAGAGTTGTCGGTTCGAATCCCAACCACAGCATGACCTGCCTGGAGTTTGCATGTTCTCTCTGTGCCTGTGTGACGCCGCGTACACACGGCAGAGAACCTCGACGGGCAGAACACATCGTTCCGCCCGTCGAGGTTCTCTGCCGGCCGTCGAAATCGGCGACCCGCCCGTCGGGAATGGCAACCAGCCATTCATCCAGGCGGGCCGTCGAGCAAAAAGAGAGCGTGCTCTCTTTTCGCTCGACGGGATTCCCGACGGGCGGGGCGAGCCAGGAGCGTACACACGGCCGAGGTCCTCGCTGGAATGCAGCTTCCAGCGAGGTTCTCGCTGGTTTCCAGCGAGAACCTCGGTCGTGTGTACGCCGCCTGAGTTTCCTCCAGGTTCTCCAGTTTCCTCCCACACTCCAAAGACATGCTAGAAGGTTAATTGACTCCTGTCTCAATTGGCCCTAGTATGTGTGTGTATAAATCTAGGGACTTTAGATTGGAGGGCAGGGACTGATGTAAATGTTTAATATATGTGTAAAGCACTGCGCTATATACATACCTGTAACAAATAAATCAATCAAATATATCTCGCAAACCAGTGTGAGCTATTACAAAATTCTGAGTTCTCTTGAGGGATCCGCCTCTTGTGTGATGGTGTGCTAACTGACAGCTTAGCACTGGCGTATGACTAGTGATTTGAGATTTTGCACCACAAGACCCAAAATTGCAAAAGTCCAGAAAATGCTTCTGTATGCCTTTTTATAAAGCGTTAGCAGCCTGTTAAGATCACTTTAAAACTTTGGGAATGTTTATTTAATAAGGTTAATTGTGTAATTCACAGCTGCCTTACTTATCCCTGCCACTAAAATAGGTGCAAACAGATCTCCATAAAATTACAGGCAAGGCATCTGGTCTCACATATTCCTCTGTGCATTTCTTTGTTCCCAAGCTGCATTCCATGATCCAGAGTTTACATAAACAGCTCTGAGACGAACAAAAAAAAAAGTTTTCTAAGGGAGAGGGGGGTACGGGAAAGGGAACACACTTTTGTGCATTACCACAACAATTAGGTGTATCAGTTGTAGGATCTCGGCCAAGTGAATCGAGCAGAGATAAAAATCAAGGAGTCGCTTTACAAACTTAACCAAGCACCGAGGCCTGCTGCGGAAGCCAAGCCCTTGTTGGCTTTTCCATTAATTGAAGGCATACCAGCAAGGATCTTGTTGCAGATGATGTGTAACACCTTCACTGCTGCAGCCTAACATAAATCATAGCTATGTGCTACCCAGTCTCATCACTCACTTTAAATTATGCAATATTTTATGATCATAAATGGTGTAGTGACAGCCCAATGACAGCAGGCCATAGCTGTCACTGGCAGTCACCTTTCCCTGAAATAGACAAGATGAGCAATTGATTAAGGCCACTGCTGACAGCACAAATCTGTGATAGAAACTCTGAAAGCTATTTCTGTCTTCATTACTAAGCTCATTTAAAGGAGAAGACTTTTTAAAGCAATCTTTGTCTCAGGCAAAACCAGTAGCTGAGGCATTGTCTATCTCTTATGATTTGTAGTTTATGTACATTTTTAGCTTGGAACAATATGCAATTGTGACTGTGTACCACGGCTCAAGTGAACATATCTTCCCCATGCATTTTATGCCTTTAAATAAAAAAAAACTGATGTCTAAAAAACAAAAGACCTATCAAGACAACTCTGTCCAGCTCTTGATTTTCCACTGCAATGCTAGCCAAGGGCAGGGCCTTCACAGTGCTAGATTGATGCTGCGTGGCTGAGTTGTAGCCTGTAAATAACACTGCCTATGATGTTTGGAGGAGATTCCCAGATTCCCAGCTCCGACCAGTAACAGACACCCTGACATGTTCACTTTAAAGCAGAGCTCCAGTCTGCCACCAAAAAAATTCAAGTCAGCAGATACAAATACTGTAGCTTCTGACATTTACTATAAGTACACTCACCTATGCAGGGATCCAGATAAGTTCCTTATTCAATGGGCTTCAGGTCTAGACACCAGCATCTTAGGTAAGGCAAACCCACAGTAAAGCCTTTAGGCTTCACAGCCGGGTTCCTACTGTGCATGCTCAAGCCACGCTTCACTTTGTGAATGGTCCCGCAGCCTATTGGACCTGTCATGTGTCTTGGAAGGCTGCTGGGGGAAGGAAGGGGGTCCGATCTTTTGCACAGATCACTGCAAATATCTGACTCCCCCCCCCCCCAAAAAAAAAGTACCAGACGGGACATTGGAGGAGGGGGTGCAAGCAAGCTGAATTTCCCCTTTTGGTTGAAGTTCTGCTTTAAGGACAATGTATAAACAATATTAAATATGGTACCTGTGTATCCTTTACATTATGTCTGCCTTTTTTTTATAAGGTTTGCAACCTTCAACTTAGAATTTAGTTCTCATTTTTTACTTTTAACCAGTATTATTACAATAAATGTTTACAGAATAAGGAGCTGTAGAAATAGTTATTCAGTAAATACAGAGTCATGTATAGAATGCAATAAAACATAGGGGGAGAATTACTAAAGCTGGAGCACTCAGGATCTGGTACAGATATGCATGGTATTCAATCAGCTTCTAACTTCAGCTTGTTCAGTTAAGCTTTGACAATAAAACCAGGAAGCTGATTGGTTTCTTTGCAGAGTTTGCACGCTCCTGTTTTAGTAAATTCCCCCCCATAGTAAATGGTGTATTTACTGAATTACTGTCCTATTAGGAGAGCTTTATTATACAACAGATGCACTCTTTGATGGCTGAAGCAGTACTCTGCATATAATCGAGAGGGCATGAATCCATTAAATTCATTTGCTGCATTTTCTGTTTTTCCATGAATAAAATATAAAATCTGGGGGTTTGTTAATAAAGAGAGTGATGTATTTCTATGGCACTACTACTCTGCATTAAATGCTGATTTCTTTTTCTCATACAGGGAGGTAAGATTCCCATCCGATGGACCGCACCAGAAGCGATTGCTTACAGGAAGTTTACATCTTCTAGTGATGTATGGAGTTATGGCATCGTCATGTGGGAAGTCATGTCGTATGGTGAACGGCCTTATTGGGATATGTCCAATCAAGATGTAAGCATCAGTTTTTCTTGACTTAAAAAGAAAATGTTTGCTCATTCACTCATCAGCAATTAGTTATATAAAACTTGTTCTTGTTCTATAAATGGGCAGCACTGATTGGAATTTCCTCTGTTAATTAGAATTCCACAGGTTATGCCAAAGCAGGGATTCTGATTATTTAACAGTATGACATAATTTCTTACAAAAACCTGAGCTACTGGCGCTTTCGGTCGTGTAACTATATTGCTCGATGCGTCATTAACACACTCACTGCAGGGAGAAGAGCCTGCATTGTAAAACATGTAGTGAGCTGCTGTAATTATCTCTTGAGCCAATTAAATGGCTGTCCTTAGGGGGCATTAAAAAAATAATTTGCTAAATGTCCTTCTTTAAATTATGTATATCTGTTTTCTTTCTTTTTTTTTTTTTTGTTTTAAGTATACCATCTGTAGAGTCTCATATGGGATCACAGTCAGACAGCTGTCTATAGATGACCCAGTGAAACCTAAGAATAGCAACAGGGAAATAGTCCACATTGTATATTCGTACAATGACAAGAGGAAGATGCAGAATTCCTTTTTTCTCGGTTTCCTTGAGTATATAGTCCACAGTACAATCCCATACTAAGGCAGGGATTGTGTATTGTGCAAAGGTTTCCTCTATTCTGCAGGCACATCCAGAGATATTTATACCTCTTTCTCTAATAAGGAAGTCATCACACAAGTTAGACCTCGTCCAGGTGCAGCTGGAAATCCGATGCTCTCTTGCCAGCTACAAGGAGAGATGGCAGGGATATAGAAAGGAAGGGTCATCTGGCCCACAGATCCTGAAACATAATATAGAAAGTGATATTTCAGACAGTTTCAGCTTTTTATACTGATAAGTACACTGTTTTCTATTGATAAAAGATCCTAATTTGGCTGTGCTGTCCTTCAGTTATTAAAGGATATCTCAAGATGGACAGATGAAGCACACATAAAGGACTTTTTTTTTTAATACTATCAAGTTGAATTTTACCCAGTGTGTAAATAAAATACTCATTGCATCCAATTAAAAGTAAAGTTTCATCATCCTACAGCAGTAGTCTCCAAACCACAACCCGGGGGGTTGGATGTGGCCCTTTGGGTGGTTTTATCTGACCCCTGGGGTGCTATGACACCAATGGTGGAGCACCATTCCCCCTACTAATATCAACAATGGGGCACTTTTCCTCCCATTAAAACCAATGATGGGGCACTGATGCCAGGATGCCCCCCTAAAGCCTGAAGGACAGTAAACTGGCCCTTTGATTGGCTAAAATGAGTTATTGTATATTCCTAGATTCCCCAATCATATATATTGCTTAAATGTTGACATGGGACACAGTCTTGCTACATACATAAATACACAGCAATATACAACTGTGAGCAAAAATTGTAAACATAACGAGCTGTGTCGTATAATCTGCAACATTTTTTTGCACTTTCACGCATTATTACTGCTAACATGTATCTGGTCAAATTATACTTTGTGGTAAATTATGAAAGGTCTCCACCTTTGTGATGTTTAATGTTTAATGAACCAACTAAAATCTTCCATTTCTTTTATAGGTTATTAAAGCCATAGAAGAAGGCTATCGTCTCCCCCCTCCCATGGACTGCCCCATTGCTCTTCATCAGCTTATGCTAGACTGCTGGCAGAAGGAGCGCAGTGACCGGCCCAAGTTTGGACAGATCGTTAGCATGTTAGATAAGCTTATTCGGAACCCAAACAGCCTAAAAAGGACTGGATTGGAAGGCTCCAGGTAAGAAGTACACAAGTTTGTAGACTGTATCTTTCAGTACAGCACGCAAACGATGAGCTAAGAGCAGAAATGGGGCCAGCTAATTAAATTGTACTGGCCTTCGATGGCTCCATTGTAGTAGATATATGGGTTATATGTCTCGGCGGTGAGGTCCCACCACACAGTCATATCTGCATCATTATGTTAAATTATTCAACTAGGAAAGAACTATAACAGCAACTGTTTAATTTCCCCCCTCCTTCTATTGACCCAGAATTTGTCTGTGATCAGTTTACATTTGTAACCACACTGCACAGACCTTTAAGTATCTCTCTTTATAGATATTGATTGGATACTTTAGAAAGCTAGCGGATTCCCATGGGTATTCACAGGGAGGCTCACACTGAGAAATTGTTAGATGTATTTTCTATAACGATACAGCTCCGTGCTGCTGTTAACACTTCAACCTTTCTGCAGGTTTGTACAGATAAATAGCTGAATTGAAGGTCTGCTTAATTAAAGTCCAGTTTGCTTTTAAGGCCTAGTTCACAAATGTGCAGTTTGCCTTTGATCCGTTTCTGCAGCTCCTTTTGCGTTGCGCTTTGCCTTTTTCACAAGTTTTTCACACATTTTTTTTATGCTTTTGTAGTTGGACAGAATAAAAAACACAAAACACGTCAAACGCACTGCATGCTTTTCTGCAGCTTCTCCGTTGAAGTCTATTGATCCAAAAAAGCACCATATTACATTTAAAAAAAGTCTCTGACCATTTCCAAAAATGCAGCGGTTGACAAAAATCATAGATGTGAACATGTCTCCTTTGAAAACCATGTGGTGTGTTTCTGCAAAAAGCACCAAAGATCTCATAGGTGTGAACCAGGCCTAAAACATGTTTCTTTAAAATTTTAGGATAGGTTTCCTTAATACTTAGTGCATATCAGTCTTATAATTTCTTAATCACTTCAACTAAAGCTACTTTTGTATTAGGGCATACTTAAAGATATTGTTTAGACTTTCTCCTCTTCTCTTGCCTTATGTGACTTGCGTTATTCTAGCTCCCAGCACCCCATTAAATGCACCCTATTAATCGAATCCATTGTTTTATGTAAACCCTGCTGGGTTATGTTTTATATAGGCCAACTCGGGCTGTAGATTTATTAGTCTTTTAAATTCAAAGTTATAAGTGAAACCCAATCCACCAATTACAGTGAAGGATGTTAAAAAGAAAAAAAAATTCCGGTAATACATTTCTGCATAAAGGAGGTACAATATGAAACTTAGGCCACGTACACACGATCAAATTCATCTGCTGGAAACGGTCCGGCGGACCGTTTTAGCAGACAAATTTGATCGTGTGTACGGGCGGACAGACAGATTTTTCCAGCAGACAGATTTTAAAGCATGCTTTAAAATCTGCCTGCTGGGAACCCATCTGTCCGACATGTCTGCTGGTTAGTACGCTAACCAGCAGACATATCTGCCCGCACATGCGTCGAATGGATTTGACGCATGCGCGGAAGTGTTTTACTTCCTGGTTCGGTGACGTGGCGGCGTCAACGTCACCGCCACATCACCGCGCTGTCTGCCGGCGGGGCTTTTGGTTTGATCATGTGTACACGATCAAACCAATTTCTCCCAGCAGACAAATCCGATTAAATCGGTCTGACAGACCGATTTGATCGGATTTTTTTGGTCGTGTGTACGCGGCCTTAGAGGTACAATTACTTGTTTCAGAATCCTAAGAATTCACCTTTCACTGTACTCGTATTACTCACTCAAAAGCAGACTTGATTTCTTTCTCGGTATGAGTGAGAAAGCCACAGCAGTTGTCTGGCCTTTTTGCACATCAGCTACAGGATATGTTACTAATAATGGCAGTGAATTTGCTAAAGCAGAGGTCCAGCACAGAGGGAACCAAGGAGAATTTCATTCCCCCAAACCCTATTTCAAAGACCCCCTTATTCTCACCAATTCCATCATATGTACTGTTCAGGAACATGTTGAATAAAGAGCGGATTATCTCCCCTGCATGCTGGGCTTTGTCTGCTCTCAGGCAAATTGGCCAATATCTTGTTGATTGGGCTGTTTCATTGCGATTGAGCTCAACATAAGCAGTATAAGTACAGTAAGACTGATTAAAGAATAACTTAGAGATAGGGACAGTACAGTGGGAATTTGCAGAAGGCTCCTCACACTCATGTAAAGATAATATCTGCTATTAGACAACAAAAAAAAACAATAGACAATTTTCTCAAGTTCAGTGAGTTTGTGACTCCACAAAAACATTAGTATTCAGTATGGCATGTTTGGCAACATCGTAACACTGTATATATAATAATAATGTATGCAGAAAAAAAATAGAAATAGTGCATCTTATATAGTGAAATGTCTGAAATTTGTGCTTGTTATTAATAGCAACCCGTAAGAATCTTAAGAGAATTCACTAACCCTCATTAGAAAAATGACAGCAGGAATTGGGTTGGCTGTCATGGACAACACAGGCATTTTACTTGCTACATTAATGAGGCCTGATGCTTCTAAGTGCTCTAACAATTTGTAACATCCATTCATAATGTTGCATTAGTCTCTATTCTTACTGAAATAGGCTGACATTCCAATGATTTTCTATCCTTTAGGACAAACACTGCTCTGCTGGACCCTGGCTCGCCTGAATGGTCCCAGGTGGTTTCTGTATTGGACTGGCTGCAGGCCATTAAAATGGAGCGATACAAAGATAACTTCACAGCAGCCGGGTATAACAACCTGGAATCCGTCGTGCACGTGAACCAAGAGTAAGTTCATTCCTGTAGTTGAAGGAAAGATACTGTATTGGTTTTTGTAGGAACATTTATTCCACACAAAAAAAGTGGAAATCTCATCACAAGTGATCGCTCCTTGACATTACATGGCATTGCCATGGTGGCATGATACAAGATTCATACCCTGCCTTTAGCTTGCCCTTTCTGACCATTTTCTCTTAGTGAGTATCTCTGTCATATAATCAGTGTAGGACCTTAGCACCAAATTGAGCCTGAGAGATATAACATGTCGTCAGATTTTCTGTTTTGGGGGGCATGAAGGAGCTCATAAATATATGTTTGTGTGTGTGTATGTGTATATATATATATATATATATATATATATATATATATATATATATATACTCATCCCTGCAATGTTAAATCATCTTTTCCTTTCGTCTCTGTACAGTGACCTAACCCGGATTGGTATCACTTCCCCCGCACACCAGAACAAGATTTTGAGCAGTGTCCAGGGAATGAGGACCCAGATGCAACAGATGCAAGGCAGGATGGTTCCTGTCTGATTTATTAGTGCATCAGGACAAAGCTACACACTCAGAACTCTTGAAAAATTAGTTTACCTCATCCATGCACTTTAATTGAAGAACTGCACTTTTTTTTACATTAACCTCACCCCGCCGGACAGAGACTTAAATTATCGCAGGGGCTGAGGAGAAACCCATTCAACATGGAAATAGTCATTCGTGCCACACTCACATCGGGAAGATGGTCATATCCAAGGGGGAGCTCTCATGTCACTAGATTCATATGATTTACCGGACTTCCGCCATCTCATCGAGGGTTGATTTTGTGTGTAACATGGACATCATTATGGAATGGATACATCACTTCATCAGTGTGGGCAAATGGAATAACCACATGATCTGTTGCTGGAGATGCAGACCGTTGTAGGGGAAGAATAAGGGACCAATGGAGGCTGCTTCCCGTGCATCAGAGAATTTTAGGATCTTGTGGACATGTGCTAGGGTGAGAGATTACATCAGGATCTAAGGGATATGCATTTGTACTACCTAAAGATGATGGTCTGGAAAGGAATTTAAAGGTGAGTTATTCCCAATGGTACATTATTGTTAGGTCACCTGCCACTAGTGTTAGAAGAACAAATGTTTATGCTGTGACAAGGTTGTTGCTTCAGGACGCCCTGCATCCCAGTGGGAGGAATACTGTCCCATCATTGGTGTCAGTGGGAGGAATAGTGTCCCATCATTGGTTTCAGTGGGAGGAAAAGTGCCCCGTCATTGGTGTCAGTGGGAGGCATAGTGCACCATCATTGGTGTCAGTGTGAGCAAAAGTGCCCAATCATTGGTGTCAGTGGGTGGAATAGTGCCTTATGATCAGTGGTGTCAGGTGGTGTCACGTTGCTGACAGTGGGGGTGGGCAATAATGCCCCAAGGGCCAGCTAAAAGCAAGCAAAGGGCAGCAACTTGGAGACAACTGTTAAAAATAATGCAAGTTTGATGGTAGTTAAAGAGGCGTTTATTGACAATAGCGACATTGAGCCAACGTGCTATAAACCCCTCTTGATCAAGCTCACATTATTTTAGACATCGGGCATTCCTTCTTTTCTATTATTACAAGTCTACATTTGGACACAACCTTAAGGCTACACAGGAAAGGCAACAGCCCACGCCGCCAAGATAGTTTACCAACAGTATCCAACATTGGGCACAACCTGCTTTAGGGACATCTCCTTACGCACACAATCACACACTCACCCACGACCAATGACTGATCCAGTCAGTCAGTGTGGTCTTCAGCACTAACATGCAGAAAAGCATGCAGTATGTTGGAAAAAAATTAAATTGTTTTGAAAAATTCTTTCAGTTGAAAGAAAGAAATGGTCAATGGGAAGGAAAAGAAAGAGGAAAGAAAACAAATTTTGCTACTCAAAGGATTGGTTGCTGGATGCTTGTCATAGTCAAACCATCTCTCTTTGTATAGCCAGCACTGGTTGCTCACAGCTTAATTGTGAATTTTAAATCTTTGGGGATAACTTCCATTTTATCAGAATGGGCAATCAGAAATATTGAGGGGTGTAAAAACAATTATAGACTGCCACTTTGGCCCATTTAATGTCTTGCTTTGAATGCTGTCCTACTTGAATCTAAAAATGTGTCTTTATTTTTTCTTCAGGGAGCTGCACTCTTGTCAATTCTCCACAGCAAGCCTATCATCCACAGATACAACTGAACTGAAGCCAAAAAGATTCTCTTAAAACTTCAGAGGGGGTTCTGAGGAGGATGTCATGGACACAGCTGCTGTTTCTCCAGCAAGAAAATTCCCACAGGTCTTCCTGTGTATTCCATGCCCTGGTGTATAATGACAATGGAAGCTAGCTGATGTTTACTAACGATGCCATGTCTTCGAGGCTTGGATATTTTTGCCTTCAGTAAATTGGATTATTGAGGTCACATGGCCATCTCAATGCTTGTTCTTCTAAAAGGGAATAAAGGCACTTCACCCCAGACCAGTTTCTGTTCTGTTCCACTGCACATTTAAGAGGACAAGGTGTGAGCAGAGCATTGCAGTCACTAAGGAGTTAATTGTATGCCAAACTAACCTTAAGCATGGACCCAGCTTACCATGGGCCGATGAACTGTTTTGCTTTATGGTTTTCCCGAAAACAACAAAGACTTGACGCACTCCGATCGAGGCCTGTTCCTCATCTGTATAGGCCTCTGTATTGTAATATTAATTTCCATTCAACAAAAAAAAAAAAAATTATGCAATTTTTTCATTTTTTGCTATCTACTTGTACCAGTGACAACCAGGTAGAGCTGCCAATTAGGTATATATATATATATATATATATATATATATATATAAACTTACATCTTTGTGCTTAACCCTTTGTCTTTGTCCAATTGTCCTTACCTCAAAGCTGTTCAGTTTGACCACTATGAGCTTTTAAGATTAGCAGACCATGTTAAATCTTGGAAATGCAAGCTTTTTCACCATCCTTCCCTACAGAGATTCTGTTCCTTCATGTGTGATCACTAAAACTCTTAAACCAATGAGCCTAAGAATGTTTTTCTAAAAAGGTGGAAATGAAAAAAAAATTAGCCATTAGGGATTTTGATAGCATTCGGGACACAGATAGAGAACACATCAGGAAAACTCATCAGGCTTCCATTCCATAATACAGATATAGCCAATTTCACAGCATATGTCAAAGCCATGGTGTTTTCTAAAAAATAAACAGTTAGATCATTTGAACGCGTGGTGGACTATATTGTGGCATGAGGGGCTTATGGTTAGTAATACATCTCAATACAGGGAAGAAAATACTGCAGAATTCAGGTCCAGCAATTAAATCTTAAATCCAGTAGGGTTTTAGAGGTAAGCATAGACATTAGATGGCTATCATTGATCTTGGGAGGATTTAATAAATATTATCCAATCTGGGACAACTGCTCGTAATAATTATTATAATGTCTATAGGCATCATCTGACATTAGTAATTAACCTCAGATGTCTCGTGAGGAATGCCTATCAGATTGGATATTTAAGCTTATAAACCAATCCTTCACAAAAAAGAAGCATGTAGACTTAGAAGACATACATGCTTGAACAGATCAATGGGGTTGATTTACTGAAACTGGAGAGTGCAAAATCTAGCGCAGCTCTGCATAGAAATCAATCTACTTCCAGGTCAAAGCTTAACTTAGAAGCTGATTGGTTTGTATGCAGGGATGCACCAGATTTTGCACCCTCCAGTTTTAGTAACTTAAACCCAGTGTGCATGTCTCTGTGCATCTCAGTAGGAAAGGCTGGTAACGGCCAAGCAGATCAGAATCGCCCTGAGATTTGATATCTGTCTGTTGCTGTCTTGATTGCATGTTGCACTAGACTCAACATTAGACTCAACATTTAGGCATGCAGTTCGATGATTGCTCCCTTTTCCAGAAGGATCTTTCTATAAGGCAGAGACTTTCCAACACATTGAGACATGATGAGTGCTTCCAACACTTGTTACTGACATGGTAATCCCCACACTACCAAATGCCTGTGTATCGCTCTTGGTATTTCGGTAGTGTCAGGGTAACGTGAGCAGTAACTAGTCAGTAAGAGTATCTGGCTGTTTTTGGAGCCAAGGAAATGCTGTGCACAACATTAAGTTAATAAATGACTGACTTCAATCTCAATGCTATAGTGGCATTTTAGAAAGAGTAAGAAAACGTAGAACCTATGTCAAGTGTTTATTGCTTTCCATCTTCTGTTGGAATGGATTTCCCTCCTTGCATCCCCAATGGGGACATTTACCAAGATAGCATTAAAAGCCTGATACAGTAGTTTGGCAACCCAGAAAAAAAAAAAAAAGGTTTTGGCCATACAGAAGCCATACAGAAGTAATACCAATTGACTTAATTGGAAATGTTGCCATAAATTAGGCACCAGCAATAATTTTTTCGGGATTATCCCTGTTTTAACAATGTTGTGACCTCCACTTTCGTCCCTCATACCTCCCAAAAGACTCTATTGTACTTCACGACTTTGCACGTACGCTGCAGGCGAGAGATGATATGCATTAATCAGTATTTGTGTGTTACTGCCAAAACATTTTTTTTTTTATTTCTATATATATTACAAGAATTGTATACCTAGCAATACCCGACTTTGGATGAGAACCGCTAACCTAAATGCCTATAACTGGGCCTGAGTTTTAGGTCCAGTTCCATGCAGAAAACTAGATTGATCCAGTTTATCATTAGCAGTATTTTTCACTTCCTAACCTGAACTTAAACCCACCAAATGTTAACCAGAGAAAGAAAAGGGACGTTCTATTTTTTGTGTCACAGCAAAAGAGAAATTTTAATTCAGCTTGTTCTAAAAAACAACAAAAAAAAAAAAAAGCATTCTAACAGAACATTATTTTTCTTCTTGGTTCATATGTTGTTTAGAGTTATGTTTTTCTATTTTTGTTTAATTTGTAATTTTTTGCATTTTTTTGGGGCGCAGGGAAGAGTAACTGGTTCCTCTTTCCTAAATCTTAGGTACACATAACTTATCTTCTTTATTTATGGTCTTTTTATACCTAGTTTGTAAAATTGTAAAATAGCAAAGTTAATGCAAAGTTTGCATTCTGGACAAAATAAAATAAACAAAAAAATAAAAATAAAGTAGTTAATGAAAGTTTACATGAGTTGTGTTGTTTGATTATATTATAGCAATATATACCTATTTCCTAGCACTAATGGAACATTTATATATAAAGCTTTATGTAGGGTCTCATGCATGCATGAAAAGTGGAGGAAACGGCTACATTTGACTTAAAGTGGATGTAAACCCACTCTCATCCTTTCTAAACTACTGCCATAGTGCTAATCTATAAGGATATACAAGTCCCTCGCCATCTGGCTCCTGCGGCTGTCAATCAAAGTCAGTTAGCCAATCAGGCGATAGAGTGGCGGGGCTGAACAGCTGAAACTCGGGTCCTCCCATAGCAAGCTGCTTGCTGTGGGGCACTCGGCAGGAAGGAAGGGCCAGGAGCACCGAAGAGGCACCCGAGAAGAGGAGGATCGGGGCTGCTCTGTGCAAAACCACTGCACAGAGCAAGTAAGTATAACATGTTTGTTATTTTTTATTTATTTTTTAAACAAGACTTTACAATCACTTTAAATGCCTGTAGCTTAAAGTGGAACTTTGCCTCTAACAACCTGATAAAAAAAATATTCTTTAGCAAAGAACATACATTTTACATTAATATTTATGCTATCAAAATTAGTGTGTGCTTTAAATTGCCTCCAGCATTGCTCCTGTTTATTCTTTCTGGAGGCTGCCATTTAGTTGAAGCCCAGAGCCCCTGAACAGCAGTAAATCATATATTGATGGGTTTAGTTCCGCTTTAAAGGTTTAAAAAAACAGTTACCTTCCTGAAATGTCGGGATTACTAACTGTCACATTTGCCACACCTTAACCAAACTGTCGAACTATCAAATGGCTGGCTGGTGTTATAACTGGTGACATGTGCAGCACCATGGCAGTTGCAAATAAAAAAAATCAGCTTCCTTGGCTGCAAAGTATAGGATGGTTTAATTCCACTTTAAAGCTGTCAGCAGATCGGCCTCTAAAACTTGGCAGTGCCTAAAAATGGAAAGCAACTGAGCATGTGCAGAGCAGGGTGAGACAGTTTATTACTGCATTTTAAACAGTATACAGTAGACATATTTTTAATGTTTTATATTGCTATACCTGCAAAAGGGGCAGCCTGAAGCGATCTAGCAGGACTTCATTTTCTGACAAAAGTTCCACTATAAGCTTTTCAAGAATGTATGGGGTTATTAAATAAAAAACACCTTCATACCCCCCCTTTGTCAATCACTGCTCTCCTCTCTGAGTGGTGAACCCAGCTTGCTCTGGCTCTGGGCTGTGTGCTGAGAGGCGGATTCTGATATCATTGTCAGGATCCTTCCAGAACCTGGAATGGGCATAGCAATAGCCTGCTATTAGCTGACTCTGGGTCACAGGAAACAAAATAAAGTGTACTCCTGTAAACCACAAGAGTTTTGTTTGCCCATACTTCTCTTTTAAAGAGGAAGTAAACCCTGATGGATTTTTCTTCCTCTCTTCTCTGCAAAGTAAAAGCATAATGTGCTAGAATGCATCGTATACTAGCACATTATGTTAACGAACCCTGCGCCATCCCCGCTGCAGGCCACTTCCATGTTCGCCCATCTTCCTTCCGGAACCGCAAACTCTGCCCATGTGACTGGCATGCGCCTGTGAGCCAACGGTCATGGCACACGCTCCTGAAGAAACGGCACAAGCAGCCGTTCCTTAAGAGCGCATGCGTCAATGACATCATTGGTGCAGTATATACAGTAAATATCTCCTAAACAGGCCCCTTTTAGGAGCTATATACAGTACCTATAGGTAAGCCTTTTTCTAGGTTTACTATAGGTACAAATGTTACAGGGAGGTTTACAACCTCTTTATCTCTTCCTTCTCACAATGTAAGACTATAGGGGGAATTTAGTAACACGTGAGTGGACAAAATGTGTAGCTGCTGTACATAGCTTCTAACTTCAGCTTGTTCAGTAAGTCTTTGTAAATAAAACATAGAATTCTATTGGTTGCTATGCATAGCTGCTTCAATCTTAGTAAATTTATTGACCATACCATTATTTATTACAGGTACTTGTATAGTACCATACAATCTAAGGTTCCTAGCTTAGATTCATACATAAAATACTAGGGCAAGTTTAGAAAAAAGCCAATTAACCTACCAGCATGTCTTTGGAGTGAGGAAGGAAACCCAAGCCGGAACACCTAAAATCCAAGCAGGCAGTGCTGTGGTTGGGATTTGAACTGACAACACTAGTGCTGCTAGGTGGAGAAGCTAACCACTTAAGAGCGCATGCGTCAATGACATCATTGGTGCAGTATATACAGTAAATATCTCCTAAACAGGCCCCTTTTAGGAGCTATATACAGTACCTATAGGTAAGCCTTTTTCTAGGTTTACTATAGGTACAAATGTTACAGGGAGGTTTACAACCTCTTTATCTCTTCCTTCTCACAATGTAAGACTATAGGGGGAATTTAGTAACACGTGAGTGGACAAAATGTGTAGCTGCTGTACATAGCTTCTAACTTCAGCTTGTTCAGTAAGTCTTTGTAAATAAAACATAGAATTCTATTGGTTGCTATGCATAGCTGCTTCAATCTTAGTAAATTTATTGACCATACCATTATTTATTACAGGTACTTGTATAGTACCATACAATCTAAGGTTCCTAGCTTAGATTCATACATAAAATACTAGGGCAAGTTTAGAAAAAAGCCAATTAACCTACCAGCATGTCTTTGGAGTGAGGAAGGAAACCCAAGCCGGAACACCTAAAATCCAAGCAGGCAGTGCTGTGGTTGGGATTTGAACTGACAACACTAGTGCTGCTAGGTGGAGAAGCTAACCACTTAAGAGCGCATGCGTCAATGACATCATTGGTGCAGTATATACAGTAAATATCTCCTAAACAGGCCCCTTTTAGGAGCTATATACAGTACCTATAGGTAAGCCTTTTTCTAGGTTTACTATAGGTACAAATGTTACAGGGAGGTTTACAACCTCTTTATCTCTTCCTTCTCACAATGTAAGACTATAGGGGGAATTTAGTAACACGTGAGTGGACAAAATGTGTAGCTGCTGTACATAGCTTCTAACTTCAGCTTGTTCAGTAAGTCTTTGTAAATAAAACATAGAATTCTATTGGTTGCTATGCATAGCTGCTTCAATCTTAGTAAATTTATTGACCATACCATTATTTATTACAGGTACTTGTATAGTACCATACAATCTAAGGTTCCTAGCTTAGATTCATATATAAAATACTAGGGCAAGTTTAGAAAAAAGCCAATTAACCTACCAGCATGTCTTTGGAGTGAGGAAGGAAACCCAAGCCGGAACACCTAAAATCCAAGCAGGCAGTGCTGTGGTTGGGATTTGAACTGACAACACTAGTGCTGCTAGGTGGAGAAGCTAACCACTTAGCCACTGGGCTGCATCTACCTTTCCTTGCAGAAGGATGGCAAGCATCTTTGTTGAAACATCTATGATTAAAATTTGCTTAAAGTAGTAGTAAACCCGCACAATAAAAAAAACAACCCAGCAAGGCAAAGGCATATTGAGCTAGTATGCAGCGTATACTAGCTCATTATGAAATACTTACCCCAGAACAAATCCCCCATATTGGAGCCCGGTCCACCCAGAGGGAGCTGACATCTTGCCCTCGGTGTGTCTTCCGGGTTTTGCGGCTCCGGCGCTGTGAGTGGTCGGAGCCTCAATGACGTCACTCACGCGCATGTGCACGGGAGTTTTCTTCCCGGCAAGATCCGGCACTGCCGCCGGACATTCAGCTGGGCATTCAAAGCGCATGCGCTGCTAATGTCAGCAGCTGCATGCAAAGGGAATATCTCCTAAACCTGTACAGGTAAGTCTTATCATAGGTTTACCTGTAGGTAAAAGTGTCACATTTGGGTTTACAACCACTTTAACAGACTAAAATCCTTCCCATTGATAACACCACCATTTATATTCTGGTGCCTGTATAGCAGTTTTTATGTGCAGGGCTGTGTGTATAAGGTTATAGTTGGTAAGAATGATCACTAGAGGAAGGACTTGGAGATTGCTAAGACTGAGGTAATGTCATCACTTCTGCAAGCAAAAAGCCTAAAACTCAAGGACTGTTTTTTAATGATAAGAAGTACAGCTTTTTGAAAAATGTTACTCTTACTGGAATTTGTGACATGTCAGGAATTTATTTATGCAGACTTGTAAAACTCTTTAAGAATGGAGGTTGAATGAGGATGACTCAAATACAGAGCTAAACCTTGATCTGCAAAACTCCAAATTTAATAGAATGACACAATAAAAATGTGAAATCAAATGCATTAAAAATGTTAGTCATTTAAAAATGACTTTAAGGTGAATACAGCCACCTTCAAATTCACTATATGTTTGGCCCCCTGACCATCACACATACAGTATATGACCTTGTTGTACTTAACATTCCGTAACCATGGGCATTAAAGACATTATAAACCTTTTTACATAGAAGTTCCATGGCGTCATTTGTTGACCTGTATGCACATTTTTAACCATGGTGCCTTCAGGTTTCTTCAGGGGTGTCCTGGTAAAATTTCTAAACATTGCCCAAAAATGTTATAAAAAAAAAAAACAGAAAGTGGATCAAGCCTGCAGATTTTAATTATCCACGATTACAACTAGGGATGAGCTTCGAGTTCGAGTAGAACTCATGTTCGACTCGAACATTGCCTGTTCGCCGAACAGCAAACTATTTGGGGTGTTCGCGGCAAGTTCGTGTGAACTTTAGAACCCTGTTAAAGTCTATGGGACTCGAACATTTGAAATCTAAAGTGCTAATTTTAAAGGCTAATATGCAAGTTATTGTAATAAAAAGTTTTTGGAGACCCGGGTCCTGCCCCAGGGGACATGTATCAATGCAAAAAAAGTTTTAAAAACTGCAGTTTTTTTGGCAGAAGTGATTTTAATAATTCCTTTATGTGAAACAATAAAAGTGAAATATTCCTTTAAATTTTGTACCTGGGGGGTGTATAATATGCCTGTAAAGTAGCGCTTGTTTCCCATGCTTAGAACTGTCCCTGCACAAAGTGTAATTTCTGAAGGAAAAAAAGTAATTTAAAATCACTCGTGGCTATAATGAATTGTCAGCTCCCGGCAATACAGAGAAAAGTCATTCATAAAAAAAATGTGTGGGGGTCCACGGCATTTAAAAAAAAAAAATGGGGTGGAGTTCCCCTTAAAATCCATACCAGACCTGAAAGGTCTGGAATGGATATTTGGGGGGAACCACACATCATTTTTTTTATTTGATGCAGGGTTCCCCTTAATATCCATACCAGACCCTAAGGTGAGTGATTTTAAATTACTTTTTTCCTTCAGAAATTACATTTTGTGCAGGGACAATTCTAAGCACAGGAAACAAGCGCTACTTTACAGGCATACTATACACCCCCCTAGGTACGAAATTTAAAGGAATATTTCAATTTTATTGTATCACTTTAAGCATTATTAAAATCACTGCTCCTGAAAAAACGGCTGTTTTTTAAAACTTTTTTTGCATTGATACATGTCCCCTGGGTCAGGACCCGGGTCCCCAAACACTTTTTAGGACAATAACTTGCATATTAGCCTTTAAAATTAGCACTTTAGATTTCAAACGTTCGAGTCCCATAGACTTTAACAGGGATCTAAAGTTCACACAAACTTTTGGTCTGTTCGCAGGTTCTGGTGCGAACCGAACCCAGGGGTGTTTGGCTCATCCCTAATTACAACCTTCTATTTGCTGGTCTCCTAACAACCAATGACATTGGTTGATAAGGAGGACGTTGGGCGCCTGCACAGCATCCTTGTTTGCCCCACCCTTGCCGCTTTCTATCATCACTGGGGGTCACATTAGCTGAGCGAGACATTGGAATACTAGTTAGCATGTGTTTTGCTTTGGAAGAATAAATCACCTTTAATGTCGGGTGTCCTACGTGTGTATGGATGTTGCTGCATTATGTAAAACATTTAGTCCCGTTTTTACCATTTTAGAATGGGGTCCCTCAACATTGTGCAGAATTTTAAAGGGTGCCTTAACTGAAAAAAGGTTGATAAACACTGGCCTATAATATAGTAAATCTTCACATTCTAGTCAGGTTTTTGTTTAAGTTCAAATTTGAGGCATGTTGCATGGCACCACACTGGGTAATGCATGACTTCTGTCTGTAGCCTGAGAACTGACATTTCCTGGGAAGAAACTGCACATCCCAGAATCCTTAGGTCTCTCAGTCTAGTGCAGGTGCAGTAACTATCTCTGACACAGCCACAAACAGGCAGAGTTTTACAGGGATGTGTTTTCATTACATTAGCACTATCAGATTTGTGATAAAACACCAAGAAAATGGCTAGGCATGGATTGAACATTGCATTTCCTAGAACAAGAAGTTGCCTGACCTTTTAGTTAATAGAGACACGCTAGGTGAATGAATACACAGACACAGGGGAGTTGATCAGCCATGACACTACAAACTGTAGTTAACCATTATCAGGTAAGGCAAACAACTCAAGGAATAACACTAATAACTTGTTAAACAGCAAAAACATTTGAACTATTACAACCTCCACTGTTTTTGGAATGTGTTTGATCCCCTGCTGATTTTGTACATTTGCCTGCTGACAAAAAAAAAAAATATCAGTCTATTATTTTAATGGTAGGTTTATTTTAAAAGTGAGAGACAGAATAACAACAAAAATATCCAGAAAAAAACACATTTAAAAAAAGTTTTAACTTGATTTGCATTTTAATGAGTGAAATAAGTATTTGACCCCTTCGCAAAACATGACATACTTGGTGGCAAAACCCTTGTTGGCAGTCACAGAGATCAGACGTTTCTTGTAGTTGGTCATCAGGTTTGTACACATGTCAGGAGGGATCGTCCCACTCCTCTTTGCAGAGCCTCTCCAAGTCAATAAGGTTTGGAGGCTGTCGTTTGGTAACTCAAACCTTCAGCTCCCTCCACATATATTTTATGGATTAAGGTCCGGAGACTGGCTAGGCCACGCAAGAACCTTAATGTGGCATTATTTTATCCTCTCACACCAACAATGGGACATCATTCCCCCCCCCCCTCTGACACCAAGGGGCACAATTACTGACCCCAATGATGGGCCACAGTTACTCCTAGCGACACCAACGATGGCACATGATTCTTCCTACCCAATGACACCAACGATGGGGCACAATTACTGTTACTGACACTAAAGATGGGACATCTCACTGATGCCAGGACATTTTCTACTTCCAGTTTCCACAGTCTAGCCCCTCTAAATTCTAAAAAATTAATAAATTGGCCCTATGTTTGGAAAGTTTGGAGGCCATTCTTCTAGACTAATGGGGTCTATACAGATGCCCCGATCACTTTTACATGACACTCGGGAGCCGGCTGAACAAAATGGTAACAAGCTTATGGCTCCTACTGGAGCCACAAGCTTGTTTAAATCCCTTCACTCTCTGGATGTACATAGAACATCCAAAGATGCAAAGCAGTTAAATGTGGTATGCTGCAAAGACTTATGAAAGCCCATTTTTTTACTGAATGGAAAAAAGTGTCAGAAGCATAAAATGTGGAATACCTGTCAAAGTCACCTCTACTGTGTTTTTTCCAGAAATACGTAGAGAACATTTTGAAAAACATCACAGGATCCACACCGTGCTCTGCATTTTCTGAATAAAATGTTCTGCTCGTAGATATAGGTCAAAATGTGATGTGTACCTATAAACAGCGCTGTGAAATGTGTGCAAATCACTGTGAATAAACTTTTAACTTATGACAATAAACATAAATAAAAGTGAAAATAAATGTGAAATAAAATTACCAACATAAATAAATGAATAAATAGTGTAGGCAATAATATTTATAAAGAACCCGTGCACAAGAAAAGGGTGAAATAAAGTCCATAAGTTTCAGATAATGTATCTTCAAAACAATCTTCAAACAAATCTTCAATAAAAGCAATCTACCACCACACCTCCAGTGTTCAGTGCATCCGTCACCCGTCAGAGTGCTCACTCACCAAATAAAGATGCCGCACACTCTCGTGTGCAGGCAAACCAGCTTATAACACCACAACTTCTCAAATTCACGATCCAAGGATGATCCACACCATTCCACATGTAGTGAGATAAAAAAGAAGCACAATAGTGTAATACCGTAAAACCACTTTTAATACACTAAAAAGGTGAACAAAATTACACTCACAAACGCCTGTGTAAAATCGGCATGGTATCACATTACTTGTCCAAGTAGCAATTTTCCAAAACACACAGAGTGACAGGTCCTCTTTGGTTGGCAATTTGGTCACGGCGGACCCCCACTGAACTAATAAAGGTCAATGTAATCTCACCGCTCCGCAGCTTGGTTCGATGGAAAGGTTGCTAGGTGGATCAGTTGATAAGCAAAGCAAAACAAACAGGAAACTAAAAACGCCACTCGGGATGCTCAAACTTGTGTCACGTTAGTTCAGACACACTCTCATAGGCCACGCCCCGACATGTTTCGTCGATAGCGACTTAATCCCATGAATAAGTCGCTATCGACGAAACATGTCGGGGCGTGGCCTATGAGAGTGTGTCTGAACTATGAGAGTGTGTCTGAACCCATTTTCAGTAAATGATCCCGCCCAGGGCACATGTCCCTCCCGCCCACCCCTAGTACCGGCCCTGACGTCCGTTATAGCGTTTTCTTGGCTTTGCCAATTATTATCGAAAGTTGATTCGTAACTTCTCTTCTGGTCAAACCCCTTACTGATATGGCCAGAACGGATGGCGTCCCACAGAATTGGTCTCCATATTCCATTAAAGCATCTGTGTTGGCACATCCTAATTCTATGCTACCCTTTATTCTTAAGTAGGGATGAGCTTCGAGTTCGAGTCAAACTCATTTTCGACTCGAACATTACCTGTTTGCCTGTACAGCGAACAATTTGAGGTGGTCGCGGCAAATTCGAAAACCGCAGAACACCCTGTAAAAGCCTATGGGAGAAATCTAAAGTGCTAATTTTAAAGGCTTATATGCAAGTTATTGTCATAAAAAGTGTTTGGGGACCTGGGTCCTGCTCCAGGGGACACGTATCAATGCAAAAAAAAGTTTTAAAAACTGCAGTTTTTTCAGGAGCAGTGATTTTAATAATGCTTAAAGTGAAACAATAAAAGTGAAATATTCCTTTATATTTCATACCTGGGGGTGTGTGTGTGTGTATAGTATGCCTGTAAAGCAGCACTTGTTTCCTGCGCTTAGAACTGTTCCTTCACAAAGTGTCATTTCTGAAGGGAAAAAAGTCAAGTCATTTAAAACCACTCGCGGCTATAAAAGTCATTCATAAAAGAAATTCTTTTTTTTTTTTATTTGATACAGGGTTCCAGACCTGAAGGGCCTGGTAATTAAATTTGGGGGGACCCCCACGCATTTTTTTATGAATGATTTTTCTCTGTATTGCCGGGAGCCGACAATTCTTTATAGCCGCGAGTGATTTTAAATGACTTTTTCACCTTCAGAAATTACATTTTGTGCAGGGACAGTTCTAAGCACGGGAAACAAACGCTGAAAAAACAGCCGTTTTTAAAACTGTTTTTGTATTGATACATGTCTCCTGGGGCAGGACCTGGGGCAGGACCCAGGTCCACAAACACTTTTTTGGACAATAACTTGCATATTAGCCTTTAAAATTAGCACTTTCGATTTCAAACGTTCAAGTTCCATAGACTTTAACAGGGTTCTAAAGTTCACACAAACTTTTGGTCTGTTCGCAGGTTCTGGTGTGAACCGAATGGGGGGTGTTCGGCTCATCCCTATTCTTAAGGTTGATGCATCTGAGACTGGAGTGGGTGCCCTTCTGTCTCAACTTCCTAGCTCTGAGAGCGCTATGCATCCTTGTGGCTACTTTTCTAAGAAATTGTCTCATGCAGAATGCAATTAGGAGATTGAGGTCAGAGAATTGTTAGCTATGATTTTAGCCCTTAAAGAATGGAGGCATCTCCTCGAAGGTACCACTGTGCCGGTTCTCATTCGGACTGACCATAAGAATCTCACATTCTTGTCTAAGGCTAAAAGAAAATTGGATTTTTATAACAGCTTACCTGTAAAATCCTTTTCTTGAAGGTACATCACGGGACACAGAGGTCCCTCCCCTCTTTTGGGATTATTAAATATTGCTGTGCTACAAAATTGAGGCACTCCCCATGTGGAAGGGGTAATATAGAGGAGGACTTCCTGTCTTGATTATGCCAGTGTCCATCACCTGAATGTGGCCTATAACTCATGTAATATCTGCTGGTGCTCTGTGTCCCGTGATGTACCTTCAAGAAAAGGATTTTACAGGTAAGCTGTTATAAAAATCCTATTTTTATTTTTAAAAATGACAATAGTTCATGCTTTTGCAAACTAAATTTCATTCATTTAGGTTTAGATCCTGTTTAAAAGACATCCTCAGGCAAAAAAAACACTAAAAACTAGACTTTAGACTATTTTAGCTAAAGCAGCTTAAAGCAGAGTTCCAGGCTAACATGCAACTAGTTATAGAACAATAGACCACACCAGCCCCCCTCATTTTTGGATATCTTTTTTTTTTTATGGTTTTGTACCTTTTATGTTCTTTTCCAGCTTCCCATGTGTGTCCCAGAAGATGACAGGACCATGCGGAAAGCACAGTACGACTCATACATGCGCAGTAGGAAACCGGCTGTGAAGCCTGCGGGCTTATGAGCCAGTTACCCGAACTTTCAATGCCGGCACCTGCACCCAAAGCTGATGGACAAATCCGTTTGGGGTGCCGACATTGCAGGACCCTGGACAGGTAAGTGTCCTTTTATTAAAGTATTTGTAGCTCCTGACTCTTGATTTTTACAGGCTGGAATTACGCTTGAAATTCAAGCTTTAGGAGGCCTTGCAAGCACAGCCTAGCTTGACAAAAGTCAATTTAAAATTAGACTCAAGGCAGGCCATATACAGTGATAATTTCTTTCCTGCAAACACGGGTTTCAAGAAAGAAATTTGCACGATTCCCCCTTTAACACAGACAGTTCTGACATGGGAATCCTGCTGTTTTCTGCTCCCGGCAGGGGCAGATGGGGGAAGCCCTCCCCACTGGGAGAAGAAAGTGATTCTAATTGCAAGAGAATCCAGCAGGTTGGTTGTACCAAAGTTAATCGTTCTATCAACTTGGTTTATTCAGCCTACCCATTAACAGTTTGTCTGGTTCCTGCTGAACTGGCCGAGATTCAAACCATGTATGGCTGGCCTAAAGCCTTGTACACATGGGCCGAATGTCTGGTGGCATCGGCCGGTTCAATAAAAACCAGCTGACATTCGGCCAGTATGTATGGCAGCCAGTCCAACAGAAGCCAGCCCTTTGGCTGGCTTCTGTAGAAGGGTTCATGACCAAAAATGGCTGAGAGCCATGACCGGAATGTTGTGGTGAGGGGGGCATCCTCCTGTCAGAAGCCAATAGCATAGCAGGGGATCTTGCTGTACTAACCTCTAATTGTTAGTACATCGGCTCCGACCTGAGCTGTGAGTAGTGTGTACGAGGCTTAACAGTAACTGTGCCCTATCAGATGCAGTCATGATTCTTTTTTTGATGTCACAATGTAGAGTATAATATTTCCTATCATCTGTGCCCAGTCTTGCCACACATAGTTAATCCAGCTCTGAGCAATCCTCTTTTATGTTCAGTGAAAATGAACAGCCTTCCAGATAAAACCCTGCCTAGATAAAAAGTCTGTTTTCTCTCTTCTTGCTTTGAGTGAGAGGTTATTTACATATCTAGCTAGGACATGTTTATTATATGTTATGTTTTGTTTATCATAATATGAGGTGATATAACATCATAACACATCCTAGTAATATACAATGAACTTTGGATCACCTCTTGTTATGATAAACATGTCCAAGCTAGATATGTAAATAACCTGTTACTGAAAGCAATAACAGAGAAACAGACTTTATAATTTGGCAGGTTTTTATCTGGAATTCTGTTAATTTGCACTGAACTTTAAAAGAGGATTACTCAGCGCTGGATTAGCTCTGTGTGGCAAGACTGGGCACAGATGATAGGAAATCTTATACTCTACATTGTGACATAAATTGGGTTTACATCTACTTTAACATTCATATTCACTCCATGTCTTGATTGGAAATAGCTCAGCTGCAAAAAATTGATTTGTAACTTTCAATGTACTGCTGTAAATCACAACGGGAACAAGAAACATCAAATACATAAACTGACTGCAGTTTTCTTTTAATACATCTTAGAAAAGATTAATTCTGCATTGATATGGCAGTAGTGAGAGGTATTTGTGATTTCCTCAATATTAATATAGAAAACACAAGG
Organism: Rana kukunoris; assembly: GCA_029574335.1. Lineage (NCBI taxonomy): Eukaryota > Metazoa > Chordata > Amphibia > Anura > Ranidae > Rana > Rana kukunoris. Next base: position 140,884,312 of record CM056052.1, read on the forward strand.
CTTAGGCAATAATCATGCAATTTGTTTAATTCCCCGCCTGAGTCTGAGCACAGCAGGGCGGACCTCCTGCTAGTGTCTCGCTATGGCAAGAATGAGATTTTTATCAAGGGTTAAACAGTCTAATAACTAAAAACGCTTGGAGAATGAAATGAATACAATAGATCTCAAGGCACAGTCATTTTTTGCCGAGCATGTTGAGTGAGCATTGTACATTCAGTTCATTGAAATAACATCGCACTTTTTATGCAGCCACTGCAAATTGAATCAGGAGCACAAGTACATATCATTATGGCAGCTATGATCTTATAAACCTCATATTACCAAAGCAGGAAAAATATATCTGTTTTATCAAAGGCTAATTGTGCTTGTGTTACTATTTCAGAAGACTGCAGCTCCCTATGTCACAGGCTAGGAGGTGATGGATGAGGCAATGTACATGAACGCCATTTCGTTAGGAAGAAATGAAACCTATTCAGGGGTGACACATGCAGAGTAAAGTCTTTTAGAAATGCAGACTACCCACTTGGGGGTAACTTGAGAGGCCAAGATAACGTGCAGTATAAAGCTACTTGTAAAGCAAAAGGTTGGAAAGAAAAAAATAAAATAAAATCAGAAAATATGTAAAACCAATGCATTAAACCAGAAATCCAGACAAAACATTAACTTTTTTGAGTACAGTATTAACCACTTGTCCACCAGGCCTATTTTGGCACTTTACTCCTTCATGTAAAAATCCAATTTTTTTGTTAGAAAATTAATCTGGACCCCCCAAACATTATATATATTTTTTAGCAGACACCCTAGGGCAGTGATGGCTAACCTTGGCACCCCAGATGTTTTGCAACTACGTTTCCCATGATGCTCAACTACACTGCAGAGTGCATAAGCATCATGGGAAATGTAGTTCCAAAACATCTGGGGTGCCAAGGTTCGTCATCACTGCCCTAGGGAATAAAATGGCAGTCATTGCAACTTTTTTTCTCACGCGGTATTTGTGCAATAATTTTCCAAAAGCCTTTTTTGGGGAAAAAATCGGTTTTATGAATTAAAAAATAACAAAACAGTAAAGTTAGTCCAATTTTTTTGTATAATGTGAAAGATAATGTTACGCCGAGTAAATAGATACCTAACATGTCACGCTTTAAAATTGAGCACACTCATGGAATGACGCCAAACCTTGGTACCTAAAAATCTCCATAGACGATGATTTAACATGTTTTGCAGGTTACTATTTTCGAGTTACAGAGAAGGTCTAGTGCTAGAATTGTTGCACACACTCTAACGCACGCGACGATACATTACATGTGGGGTTTGAATGGCGTTTACATATGTGGGGGGGACTTGCATGCGTGTTCGCTTCTGCGCACGAGATAACGAGGACAGGGGCATTTTGAAAAAAAAAAAATATATATATTTTTTATTTTACTTAACTTTTTTAATTTTTACACTTTTTTTCCTATAACAAGGAATGTAAACATCCCTTGTAATAGGAATCCGTGTGACACGTCCTCTTTAAGACCCCACATCTCTCCTCCAGGCTTACAAGCATGAAATCGGTGAAAAAAATCACTGATCACATGCCGACAGCCGCGGTTATGTTTACTTCCGGGTACGGGGCGTGACGTCATAACGTCACGACCGGACCTCCGACGGTCATAGAGATCATCTCTATGCTAACCCAGCGAGCGCCGGCCGATTCGCTCTTTGGGCCCCCAATGGCACGGGAGAGCCCGGAGAAGCACCGGATTATGGCGGGAGGGGGGTGTCCCCTCCCGCTGCCTATAAGAACAATCAAGCGGCAGAACCAACACTTTGATCATTCTTATCATGCACAAAATCGCGGGCTAAAGACGGCGATATCTGAATTATGCCTGTAGCTGCAGGCATCATTCAGATATCCCCGCACAAAGTGAAGGACGTCATATGATGTCCTCCCATGGAAAAGTGGTTAAAGAGTTGTATCCTTTGTTTTTTTTTACTGCTGTCTGAACACCCACATGGGAGATTCACTCTCTCTAGTTCAGGGGTGTCAAACTCAATTTAATTTCCTTTTGTCCTCAAAAGGGCCGGGTTGTATCTGTAAGATTAGATGTCCAGAGCATCCCCTCTCCTTACATTAGATGTCAAGATCCACCTCACCATCAGAAGTTGAGTCCCCCACTCTCCCTTACATCACAGTGCACCCCCTTTCCTTATGCTACTGCTGGGAAGAAGCTGGATGCATTGCTTAAAAGCAAAAAGTAGGGGTCTGGAGGAGGGCTGGAGCTCTCCTGCAGCTGCAGGAGAGGTGCGAGGGCCACATGAAATGGCCGGGAGGGCCGAATTCGGCCCAGGGGCCTTGTGTTTGACACCTGTGCGCTAGTTCTCTTGGTGGTCATTGTCACTGAGACTTAAAGTTAAGGAAAATTCAAAGTTTTCAGTTGTCACCAAGATGGGAATAATAGGAAAATCGTCCAATGGGAACACCTGGTCCAGTGTCAAATGTCTAAGAGGGCTCCTCATTCACTCCATTGTTATCTCTCGACTATTGCAACTCCCTTCTCATTGGCCTGCCTCTCCATAGGCTCTTCGGTCTATCATGAATGCTGCTGCCAGACTTATCCACCTTACCAACTGCTCAGTGTCTGCCAACCCTCTCCTCTAATACCTATACTGGCTCCCAATAACCCAGTGAATTTAAATTCAAAATACATTACTATGGGCAGCTATAGTGAGCCTTTATCTTCAACTCTCAACGGCAATAGGCAATTCTCTGAATATTTATCATAAGAATCAATAGATAAGTTGGTGCAGAAATGCATTGGTCATTTTTAAAACTGACAACGGTAAAGTGTTTTTTGTATCCCTTCCTTTAATGGTGACAATGGTCACTATAACAAAGAATACCTGTAGATCTCCACAGTAAACATAAGATTTGTTATGTTATTAGGAATATTGAAAATAGTAAATTGTATCCAAGCAGTATCCAAGCAGTTACCAATAACCAAACAAATATCAATGACAGCCCCAATAAAAAACAGATTCCACACTAGCCATGCTTCAGATTTAGCTTAGTATTAGGTCCCGGTATTGTGATACATGCAACAAGGTCATTGAGCTACCATATTTGTTTTCCTCAACTGTGCATCACAGGTAGATTGTGCTCAATTTTCCCCACAGGTCCTCTTTTAAACATGAACTGGTAGTGAAATCTCAATATCAATTATTTAGTCTTATGCAGCTTGTAATAATGTCCCAACCCCCACTCCCTCACAATAACCCTTACATTCATTGCAGCATACACTAAATGATAAAGGGTTGTCAGCTGATCCTTCACAATCCTGCTGAACTTCAAAGGGCAACTGCAAGCTAGCACAGAGCAATAAGAAACTGGTGCACCCCCCCCCCCCCCCAAGAAGAAGGTGGAAGGAATGTCACATGCCCATCAAGAAGAAGAAGTGAGATTGATGACCTGTGCCCAGTAAGAAGATGTTGGGAGGGATGCCTTGAGCCCAGTAAGTAGAAGAAGGAGGAGGAGGAGGGATGACCTGTGCCCATTAAGTAGAAAAAGAGGGGAGGTGTGTCCCATGCCCAGTAAGAAGAGGGGGAGGGGATGTCTTATTCCCAGTTTAAAGTGTGTGTCTGTGGGGGGGGGGGGGGTAGGGTGGAATAAGGGGGTTACTATGTCCAGTAACACAAGGTGAAAGGGATGCCCCATGGCCAGTAAGAAGTGGGGGAGATGTTTCTTCTTCCCAGGTAAAAGAGAGGGAATGAATGCCAAATGCACAGAAAAATTGAGGGAGGTGTGCCCTCTGTCTAGCTATAAAAAAAAACGAGAGTCTGCCCCTTGCCTATTAGGAAGATTGGATGGGTGTACCCTGAGCCCAGAAAAAAAGAAGAGGTTGAGGTGTGCCCTTGTCCTTGCTTTCTCCTTTTATTGCCCCCCCCCCTTCTTACTGGATTAGTCTAAAATGTAAAGTATTGCTCACAGAGATGTGTCTACACCAGTGCTGAGATGTATTTTACTGTAATATTCCCATAATCCAGATATGTACACCAAAGTTAAGTCTACATGGGCTGCCTAGTCTATTTTAAAGCTACATGTTAGGAATCCCCTTATTTGCAACACAGCTAAATTAATGTTATCATGAAAAGATAATGCACCCATATAGCCCTAGGCCTATCCTTCAAGGATGCATAAATTACTCCTGAGTGCAAAAATAGTGGGCTGGCAGCTGAAGATTTCTGGTCTAATCAATAGTCTTTTTTTCCTCCTAGAGCAGGTATAATATTCATATTTTCCCAAATCAATGTAAAAGTGAGCCGAGGTAGAGAATTGGGAGCTAATCATCTACACACTAAACGGGCGATGGTAGCGCAAAGTGGAGATGATTAACCACCAGAGAAGATTCTCCCCAGCCAAGCCAGAATGAATTATTTATGTTTTGACAACTTTATATGCCTTGGACAAAATGTTCTGCTACCCATATCCCCTGCTGAAGCTGATCCCACCACCCGACCATGTAATTACATTAACCTTTGGACACGATAAACCAAGATTTCCCTGTGAACTGCAATCAATAGTGCAGAGATGCCATCTATTTAATGGGTTACACTTCACTTCAAGACATAATTAGTTGCTTGAGTCCTGTGGGGTTTGTGGCTGTCCCTTTCTCAGGGGTCTGCAAATACATTTACTACTGCATTATACACTGAGCAAAGACCATATCAAATAGATACTCATTATGTCTGCGCTGAGTACCGCAAATATTGGAATCTATCAGACTCTGAATATAGATCTAAATATCAAATATGAATTATACTCAGATAAAAAATAAAAAAAAGCACTGTGTGCAGCTATCTATGTATTAATTACACAGAGTATTAAATGGGCAGAACTGTAGCTTAGTGGTTAGCATTTCTGCCATTCAGCATTGGAGCCCTCAGTTCCGGTCAGGAATTGAGTTTGTATGATCCCTTTATGCTTGCATTGGTTTCCTCCCAAAAATCTGTCAGGTTAATTGCCACCTGTCTAAATTGGCCCTAGTATGCATATGGGATGGAGACCTTAGTTTGTAAGCACCATGAGGGCAGGGAGGTGACTAACCTGCAAAATTAAGAAGTAAGGTAATTGACCGGGTTCTGAAGACAGGCAGCGAGGTGTAACTAGTAGGATTGTATGAAGAAAAACAAAAAACGATTTCCTTTGTAGGTGAAATAACTATTTTAGATGTATTTTAACTATTTAGCAATTTGCCTGGAGTTTTCCTGTCACATAAGAAATATGTAAACTGCCATTGCTGACCTTTCCCAATGCTAACTGCCTGTCTAACATGCTTTTTGCCTTGGCTGTTTGAGGCAATTCTTAGGCGGCGTACACACGACCGAGAAACTCGTCGGGCGAAACACATCGTTTTCCCCGTCGAGTTCCTTGTTCAGCAGTCAAAAAACTCGTCCAACCAAATTTTCCCATTGCCCATCGAGGAAATAGAGAACATGCTCTCTTTTTGGCTCGACGAGTTCCTCGACGGGTTTCTTGGCGAAAAGTGTACACACGACCGGTTTCCTCGGCAGAATATGTCTCCCATGGAGTTTCTTGCTGAATTCTGCCGAGGAAACCGGTCGTGTGTACGCCGCCTTAGGCGGCGTACACACGATCAAATCTGTCTGCTGGAAACGGTCTGCCAGACCGTTTCAGCAGACAGATTCGATCGTGTGTACGGGCAAACAGACGGATTTGGCCACCCGACAGATTTCAAAGCATGCTTTGAAATCTGTCAGCTGGGAACCCGTCGGACCGATATGTCTGCTGGTTAGTACGCTAACCAGCAGACATATCTGCTCGCACATGCGTCGAATGGATTCGACGCATGCGCGGAAGTGTTTTACTTCCTGGTGCGGTGACGTGGCGGTGTCAACGTCACCGCCACATCACCGACACGTCAGCGCGCTGTCTGCCGGCGGGGATTTTGGTTTGATCGTGTGTACACGATCAAACCAATACATCCCAGCAGACAGATCTGTTCAAATCGGTCTGTCCGACCAATTTGAACAGATCTATTTGCTCGTGTGTACAGGGCCTGAGTGTTGAATAAATTTTACTTTTTTCTTTGGTACACTGCCACATTTTAAAACCTGTGTTTGAGGGACATTTTAGGAAGATAAGGACTTCTGTGACAACGTGCCGTGGCAAAAAGTGGGCATAATTAAATTTTGCTGAATATTGGTCAGTGCTTAATAGAATCTGATTATAAACAATAAATACCGGGTAAACAAAACAAGGGAATTAACCCAATTTAAAATCACCAACTGTACACTCTTTCCGCTCCCTGTACACATTGCACCGCTAATTGTACACATTGCCCCCTCCATTTAGAGGTTTATTCTCCCACTGCCCCCCTCTCTTCACACATTGCACGTTACCTGTACACACTGTCCCCCTCTCTACACACATCTCACCCCCCTATATACTGTACATGGTCGCCCTCCTTGTACACACTGCCTCTCACTATACACACTATCGTGTTCACAAAATACAAAGGCTTCTGTGAATGGGCAGCAGAGGGGAGGGAATGCGACTCTGCAGCTGAAGGAGCTGAGACAAGAAGGTCCAACATCAGAGCTACGAAACTATAATAATAGTTATTCTTCTAGAGCTCCATAAAACTGTTAGATGTAAATTAAAGAGATAAATCCACAAGGTGCCATGCACCTCTTTGGACTTAACTCATAATATGCCAGCCAGCACATTTATCAAAGTGGCTGAAAGTGTGCTGATTCCAGCACATTTATATGTTACCCAGTGCCGCCGCAGCTCGACTGTGCCCCTGAGCTCACTGCATTCTGTAGGAAGTTCTGAGTCAATGCTTTGTCAATGGACACTGGCTGGTGTGCCTGCAGAGTTCCTGAAGCAATCACACTGCTGTTTGCCTGTCCTGCTTGCAATGTCTATATGTTGGCTACAGCTGCATGCTCCCTCTCTATAAGAACCTCAGTGCTGCTGGCTGAAAGTGAGCGGGTTGCCGGGTTGGAGAGACCTAGGCCCAGATTCACTAAGCACTTACGCCGACGTAAGTGGAAATTTGCGCCGGTAAGTGCAAATGTGCACCGGTGTATCTGTGTGCCGGACCCACAAACCAACATACGCCTAAAAACTGGCCACCCTACGCCAACATAGCTTACATACGCCACGGTAGCGTGGTCGCACTTTTCGTCTTGATGCATGTTGCTGCTCACATTGATTAGGCATTCAAATATGCAAATGAGGGAAATACGGCGATTCACGAACGTACTTGCACCTGGCGCATGCTATGCGAGGTGCGTGTAAGTTTTACGTCCGGCGTAAAGTTATTCCCCATAGATAAGGCGCAACCCAGCAATAGACATGCAAAGGTCTGCACCAGAGAACACAGACTGGCATATTCGGCGTACGTTACGTTTACGGCGTACGTGGTGATCCGGCGTAGCTTAGACATTTGTCCCGGTGGTTGTGAGCATGTGCATAAGGGTGCTGTTTCATGCGTTCACGTCATGGCTATGTCACGGCACATGCCGGACCATCATTTACATGCTCACTCCCACTTCCACCTATGCCGGCCTGCGCCTTCGAAACTTACACCACGCCGACGCAGCGTTGGGAGCAATAGCTTGCTGAATGCAGTGCTTGCCTCTCCGCACTGCGTCGGCGTAGCGTACAGCGTTTGCGCTACAGTGGTGTAATGTGCGCCCAAATCTCTGTGAATTTGCGCCCTAATGTTTTGGCACCAAACTCTGGGACACAGCCTGGATTTGGAAGATCCCAGAATTTTGATTAAATTCTGAGACAGTGCTGCTTAATCCGGGACAGTTGGCTGCAGCCACTGATCAGTGTATTCTGACAGCATAAAGTCCCACTGTCAGAATACATTTTTTTTTCAGTGTGAGGGATTACCCTAGTTTGTGTGGATGGTGAAATCTATAGACAGTCCAATGTAGATAGTCAGTTTGAAAAAAGACAAAAGGCCACCATGTTCCACTAATAGAATAAATAAATAAATACATAGAAAACCTGCAAATGGGAATGGGAAGCTCCTTTCATAGCTCATCAAATTGTATCATTATGGTCTACTGCCCTTCCTCTGAACCTCACTTGCACTTCTGGTACTGCTATGTTGTGTTAGAGAAGGCGACTGCATCTGGTACACAATCTGATAGCATCCACTATCTGTGCATAAAGCTTGTTTCTGTTACCGTGGGGTCAATTGGGGAGAATATTTAGCCATGCACCATTACTCACTAAACAAAATAATCAAAATATCAAAAATATTAATTCTTCACTAAAATGGACATATAATGTTAATATGGGATAATCTGACACAGCTGGAGGGGAGCTACAGAATCGGGTCGGGTTCTTTAATCTGCACTACGCAAAAGAACTGACAAAATATCAGTTCTTAAATCCAAACACCATATATGTATAAAACATATGAGGTGCTAGAGGGGTGTGACCACATTTCAGTCCCTTGGTGTTCCCCCGGAGCTGGTGTCCTGCCAGGCAGTTACTCATCACTTGTGGGATTGCAGAGAGAGAGAAGCCCACTCAGTTCACCTCCAGCTTTACTTACTCCATGGAATTACACCATTCAAAGAGTTTTGTCTACAAAATATATCAGCCACCTCATCCTTTATTCCTCCACCTTCCCTCTTTCCCTTGGGTTTATAAATAAAGTATTTTTCGTTTAAGCTGTTAAAAGGCCCCATTTTAACATTTACTTAAACTGTATGTAAACACTAACAATCAATTTCTCTTACCTGCTTCCTTTTGGTCTGCTAAATATACCACAGAAAGTGTTTTGCTATGTCTGTTCAAAAAGTGGATAATTAACCTTTTGATTTTGCCAGAAATCTTAATAGCTGATAACTTCCTGTGCATAATGCCAGTGCACATGGGGGGGGGGGGGGGAGCTGGGTTTATAAGGATAACAAGGCAGAGAGGAGATGAGGAATGGGCTGAGTCCTTTGTAATCCATCAGAAATTAATAATAATTAAATATTGCACCATATTGTTACATACCTGTATAAGGAGCCTAACATGACGAGGGTGGCCTACACAATTCCCATACAAGCACCCTTGGAAGTTAAGACATGGCCTGCAAGGGCAATGAAAGTGCCTAAGTGCCAGAGCTGGTGACTGTAACTTGGGGGTGATGTTGACTGAGGCTACTATGGACTTCCATTGTACCATACAAAGACTTGACATACAAGGTGTAAGTATAAAAGTATTTTTTTTTCCAAAAACATATTAAAACATGCTTATATCATAAAAAAGACCAAGAGAAAAATTTGTCTTTAACATTAGGCTCTATAAAACCACAGATGGGGGGAAACCAAGAGATAACCATTGTCAGTAGGTGTATACCATCTGCGTGTAAATGCTCAACATGTTTCACAGGTAAATCACCGCTTCTTCAGGAGCATTCATATATTTTATAGATTTTATTATAGAGCAAATATCACTAATAATTCTATAAACGAGAGAAAGAAAAAAGAGGAGAAAAGTTATAACATTAAAAAAAATGCATAGATAATACATATAGGTGTGGTGATATCGAATGTGGAATCCCTACTATGTACTATCTATGCATTTTTTTGAATGTTATAACTTTTCTCTTCTTTTTCTCATTTATAAAATTATTAGTGATATTTGTTCTATAATAAAATATATAAAATCTCTTGAAGAAGCAGTGATTTACTTGCGAAACATGTCAGGTGTTTACACTCAGATGGGGCCTGCAGCGCGGCAATCGGTGGTGCTGTGTGTCACTCTGACACACCACATTTCCTTTTGCGGTAAGGAGCCTCTAACAAAGGCTCCTTGCCACGTGATCAGCTGTGACCAATCACAGCTGATCACAGTGTGAACCAGGAAGGGCCGGTAATGGCTTTCCTTAGTTTGCGCTGACAGGTAGAGCCGATAGGTGTCTCTCCCTTGTCAGAGAGGACGTATGCGCTGATAATCAGCACATTGATTATCAGCACAGCCCCCATCAGATGTGCCACAACACTGCCAATCAGTGCCCATCAGCTGCCAGTCAGTGCCCCATCAGGAACGCCTGTCAGTGCATATAACAGTGCCAATCAGTGCCTAGCACAGTGCCAATCAGTGCCCATCACAGTGCAAATCAGTGCCCAAAAGTAACGCCTGTAAGTACCTCAACATCAGTGCTGCCCATCAGAGTCATCTATTAGTGTCCATCAGTATCACCTGTCAGTGCCAGTACTGCCTATCAGTGCCCATTTGTGCCGCCTGTAAGCATTCAGCAGTGCCAACTATTAGTGGCCATCAGTGCTGCATATCAGTGCCACCTACTGATGTCCATCGGTGCTGTATATTAGTGCCCATTAATTCTACATATAAGTACCTCCTCATCAGTGCAATCTATTAGTGTCCATCAGTGTCACCTGTCTGTGCCGCCTGTCAGTGCTCATCAGTACCACCTATCAGTGCCCATCTGTGCTGCATATCAGTGCCCCCTATAGGTTCCCATCATTGCTGCATATCAGTGCCGCCTATCAGTGCACATCAATTCTACATATAAGTGCCACCTTATCAGTGCCGCCTCATCAGTGCCAGTCAGTGTAGGAGAACACAACATTTTATAACAGAAACAAAGAAAATCTCCCCCCTCCCCCAAGTATTGGGGGTGATGTTATCAGATATACTAACCTAGTCTCAAAACAGCAACCAAATCATACTCTTCTTTCATCCTCAGACCTCCTGCTCTCTAGTTCCCCAGTCAACTTCTCCCATGCTCTCCCATCCTTTGGAATTCCCTACCCCAATCTGTCCGACTATCTCCTACTCTATGCACTTTTAGACGATCCCTGAAAACTTTTCTCTTATCCTGCCACCACCTAACAACTGTACTTTGATTTTTTCCATCAACTCATCCCCCACAGTTTCTCCCATTTGTATCACTTGATCATCCCTCTTAGATTGTAAGCTCCAACGAGCAGGGCTCTGATTCCTCCTGTATTGAATTGTATTGTAACTGTACTGTCTGCCCTCATGTTGTAAAGTGCTGTGCAAACTGTTGGTGATATATATATATCCTGTAAAATTATTAATAATAATAATAATAATAATGTGCAGGAGTACAGCTTGTAGTCCACTGAGGATACATCAATTTCAGCGATTAATGGAGTCAAGTCACAAGCTGGGGTCGATAACAGGTGAACAGTGAAGCACCAAATCATAGGCAGCAGAATCTTGGGCAGAAGTCAAGGTGGAGGTCGGTAATGGGGATGAACAGCAATCATAAGCTAGCAGGGGAGATCCAAAAGCAGGTCAAATGGCGGCCAGGCTGGGTGAATTATGTTCTGAAGAAGCTCCGGTGGGCAGATGCAGCACCTAAGCACAGAAGCCTCAGCCTGTACATTGTGGGTGAGAGCTGGATCACCACTGGTCATATCAGCTGTGCTCTCATGATTGATGCAGGGCTTGCATATTGTGCACAGGCTGGACTGGGGACCTTGCTGAGCGCCATATACCAGCATTTACCTCTGATACCATCAGCCGTTTATACCGCCTGCTGCATGTGTTGTGTACAGGAATCCATAGTGGACTTTTGACCATCAGTTGTGACAGATTTGCCACTGATTGCTTCGGGCTGTGCACTTTCAAGCATCATCTCAGCAGGCTCTACTCTCTCTGCAAAAATGTCATTTGGGTACAGTGTTGCATGACGGCACAATTGTCATTCAAAGGGGGACAGCACTGAAAGCTAAATTTCCTGGGCAGGAAGGGGGTTTAAAGGGGTTGTAAACACTCGTGTTTTTTCACCTTAATGCATCTGTTTTACTTACCTGAGCCCTGAATTTCCGAGGGTGCGATCCTGCATCGTTCTCCCCATGCCTGATTGGCTCTTATTTGAATGGATTGATAGCAGCGCAGCCATTGGCTCCCGCTGCTGTCAATCAAATCCAATAAAGCAGCCGCCGGGGGCGGGGGCCAAGTCATACAATCGGCGACTATGGACGCAGATTGTATGGCACCGGAGCATGCCCGCAAGGTAACCCCCTCGGGAGAGAGCTTCCCAGAGGGGGTTAGCTCTTGCGGGGAGGAGCCGCGAGAGCCACCATGGGACCCCAGAAGAGGATGATCGGGGGCCACTCTGTGCAAAATGAACTGTACAGTGGAGGTATGCATGACATGTTTGTTATTTAGAAAAAAAATCGAAGCTTTAGTGTCACTTTAAGTGGCCAGTAGGCAAGTGGTTAAACAGCTATAAAGAGAATGAGGTAAGCGTGTGTAGAATTAATGGAAAGCTGTTTTATTTTTGCAAAATAAGTACATTAATGTTATATTGGTATATAGGGGAGCTGGAATTTAGAGAGGAAAAAAAAAGTGAACTTAGCTTTTAAGAAATTATTTTTTATCCCTCTTACCTTGCTTTATAGAGTCAGATTCTATATATACAATAATACTGGAAATAATAATTCATAGTAAAATATGTGGAGTTTAGTGTATCTGTTTTATCTCCAAGCACTGAATAAATGTTCTTCCATAAACAAAACAGTGGCCACCTGTGCCCAGATAAGTGTGTCGTATGTAAAGTTTTTGCATTATGCTGTATAGACATCCTGAACACAGAACATTTGTATAATAAACAGGATGCGGTGTTTATTTTATGCTCAGTAACATGTATTTGTAGCATATGCAAAGTGATATGCAGTGGTTAGAGTGTTTACAGGATTTTAATGGAACTATGCAAAATGGCTCAGCCGATAACTAAATAATAGGCAAACTAAAATCTGATCTGGTAGCAGTAATAGATCTGGGCTGTGTATATGTTTTGGCACTGGCTTGCCACCATTTACATTTTTAATCTACTGTATATACATCTACCAAAAACTTTACGATCAGCCCTTAGAAACAAGTGAAATTAATGGGTGAGCTACCCAAATACACAACTGTTCTCAGTTTTCTCCTTAAACTGTTATTAAACCCAGGTCCCTGCATTCACTATATCTGGTCTCCCACAGTACACAAAACATGGAAATGCAATTATTTTAGTAAATATAAACTCCCTAAATACCGGTTCTCATCAGCAGTATAAAACAGTCCTGTGACTTCCATCAGTGTCTGGTTATAGAAGGAGTTTTCATTATTCTCTGACTGTCCTATGAGGCTGCAGGATCCCTGACCCTCTGTCTGGACAGTGCTGATTGGCCTTGTGCTGATCACATGCACAAAAACATCTTTCTAGCAATACATACCAAAACTGAGCCTGTGCAGAGTGCCCCCAAGGCTCTGTACTATCAGAAGATGAATTGGAGACTGTGGAAAAAGGGAAGGATCAGAGAAGACAAGATCAAACAAACAGCCTTTTTACATTATGCAGGATCCACAATGAGTATAACAGGCATGTTTTACTGCATATACAGACTGATTTTACTGTTGTGGGTTTAGTAACACTTTAGAAAAAGATCTATAAAATCCACTGAAACTATATTTAGCAGGTTTCTTCAATGGATTCTGAGTGACACTGCAGCCTGCAAATTTCCTCTCATGGCAAAGTGAGCCTTACCAGTGCCCTTACTGCTGTTCAGTAACAGGTACTTTCATTGGACACGTGGATAAAGTGGAGCTTAGACATCAAGTTAAGGAAATTTAGACTCCAGAAACAAAATTTTATGTAGCGCTACCCCGTAGGAGCTGCTGGTGAATATGGGTGAACTTGGATGGGGAAGGGTTAGTATGGGATGTCCACTTGATCATCAAGGAAATCTTCAGGGACTCAACTATATACACCCAGTATATATACACTTCTCCTCTTCTACCTCCAGTGCAATCTTGCTTAGAGAACTACAACTCCCAGGACCAGCTAACACTGGCAGTTTTGATCCAACACTGACTCAGTCAAATCCAGAGCACATGCCCTTTGCAGGCAGGCACCGCGGGCCCCTTTTGGTAGTGTAGCAGAAAAAGAGGTCTTAGTGCTTAGCTGTCATATTCCTGTGGCTACTGGTCACAGTACCATCTCTTGAGGCCCTTCTAGCCCACCTGACTGCAGCTGCCCCTTTCACTAGCCCTCCTGGCTATTTCTCTAGAGTCCTCCCAGACTGACTCTGCGTCCATCCCAGAGTGCTTGCACCCAGTCCTTTCAGGCACGCCTCTCAGTCTTCTGACTGCAACACTCACTAGTCCTAATTGCTGTCTTCCTCCCTGGAGATTTGCCTGGCAGTGTTCTCCTGCTGTCCTCTCCTTGCCCCCTGGTCAGGATCCCTCCATGTGTCATGAACAGGGGTCCCTTCTGCACCCAAGCCCAGGCCTGAGTTCACCCCCCCAGACTAGGGGGCAACTTATAAGGGCCTCTGACAGCCTAACACTCCATCTCCATCTCCCACACAAACTCAACACTGCCCCCAGCTGGGCTGATCCTGAGTATTTGAGGGGGTCTTCCCCCTGCCAAGCCATTTGTTGGGGATTGGTCAGGGCCTTCAGAATACTCCAGACAGCTCCTCCTAGACCCCTCCCAGTTGCTTCTGGAATCTTCTCCAAGATTTCAGCAAGCAGGGGGAGTCACCAGAGATGATGCTGCTGAGTCATCCAGCCTCTCTGAGACACTCAACCCTGACCCAGAAAAACACACAGACTTGGCTGCCAGCCAAGCCTGACAATTTACCTACACTAACACAAAAATCCTAACTGTAGCATTCTAGCAATGATAGAGGGTGCTAGATAAACTAAATTACAAAAGGGTATAGAAATGACTTTGTTTGTATAAGAAAGGTAATATGGGACAATACAGTTTGTGATTTTTGCTGTTAAGCTAGATCAGTCATTCTTAACCAGGGTTCTTCCAGGGGTCACTAGGGGTTCATTGAGCTGTGGATGATTACCTCTCATTTGATACGCCGTCGTAACTCTGCGTGAGTGGGGTTGTATCTATGCGCCTGATTTTTTAGAATCAGTTACGCATAGATTTGTGTTAGATTCGACCGGTGTAAGTCTCTTACGCCATTGTATCTAAGTTGTATATTTACGCTGGCCGCTAGGTGGCGTTTCCGTTGATTTACGCGTTGAATATGCAAATGAGCTAGATACGCCGATTCACAAACGTAGTTGTGGCCGGCGTATCTATTTGTGTTGTTTACGTTAGGCTTACGCCCGGCGTAAAGTTACCCCTGCTATATGAGGCGCAGTCAAGGTTAAGTATGGACGTCGGGACAGCGTCGTATTTTACGTCGTTTACGTCATTTGCGTAAGTCGATTCAGAATGGGGCTAGGCGTAAGTTACGTTCACGTAGTTTATATTGACTATTTGCAACGTGATTTGGAGCATGCGCACTGGGATACGTTCACGGCCGGCGCATGCGCAGTTCGTTCGGCGCGTCGTTTACGTTGGGTCACGATTAGTTTACATAAAACACGCCCCCTACCTGCCCTATTTGAATTACGCGGGGATACGCCGGCACATTTACGCTACGCCGCCGCAACTTACGGAGCAAGTGCTTTGTGAATACAGCACTTGCCTGTAAAAGTTGCGGAGGTGTAGCGTAAATAGGATACGCTACGCCCGCACAAACTTACGCACATCTACCTGAATCTAGCCCGATGTCTGTAAGGGTAGCAATTTGACCACCCTAGAAACTTGTTTTATCTGGGATTTGCCAAAAACTGAACATATTTTAAAGATTTACATAGAGTACATACAGTAGGTTGAGAAAGGCTGGGTTAGACTTTTACACCATTTGTTGCATTAATGCATGTCTGGTAACACAATACTTTATCATGCATCAGGCATAGCTCCCAACTGTCCCTGATTTCGAGGGATGTCCCTGATTTGGAGAAATGTCCCTCTGTCCCTCTTTCCCCCTCATTTGTCCCTTATTTATGTCTGATCTACAGTATATAGTTGTATATAAAATACACCTTTTATCTTTCAAACAGTGTTACCCAGTGCTAAACCTTTCATCCTAATTCTAAATTGCTGCATTTGTACATTTTAAAATTCATTATAAAGGAATAGTAGTGGTAAAAAAAAGTCCTTGTTAATTTAATTAACCTTTTTTTGGTTAATTCTCCATTAAGGGTGTGTGGCAGGGGGCGTGTCCTATGCCTACATACGTTTGTTAGTAGGTGCCCCCAGTGCCGATACTGACCTCCCTGGGGCCCTAAGCAAAATGACATGGCGCATTAAAAATGAGAAGCGGGGGACGCTGACGACAGTGACATGTCACATTAAATAAAGTTGAGAAGTGGGGGGAGGGGGTGTTCTGCTGTCGGAAATTACATCTTACATTAAATTGAGAAGCGGGGGGGTGCTGCCTTCTTACCTCTTCTCCCATACAGCCAGCGAGTTGAGAAGCGGGGTGAGGGGGGCGAAAATGACTTCTCACCAGGCGGGGCCTCTAGTAATTTGGGGGGCCCTTCGCAGCTTTGCGGGGCCCTAAGCGGCTTGCATAGTGAGCCTATAGGGCGGATCGGCCTTGGGTGTCCCTAATTTCCATCTCAAAATGTTGGAAGGTATGCATCAGTGCATGCTGCTTTAGGACGCAACTTATCACACTATAAAATGCACCTGACCCTTTTTCTTTTGTTACAGTGTACCAAAAGAAAAATAGAGTTTGTGCATTATAGTAACATGCAATATACCAACACAAAAATGTGAATGGGTCCTAAAGGTTTAGAGTGGAATACAGGTTCACTTTAATTAATAGTCATAGCTTAATTGTGAGTTTCACCCCAAACTCTATCACTATAGGCAGGAAGGGCTTTCCACAGTGTGACTGCGGCTAATCTGGGTTTGGCCTAGGTTCTTCATCATTAGTAAGTCAACTTTCAACCACACTCACAGCCCAGACCACGCCACTCCACCAATCTGAAACAGAATGTGCGCTCCACTGACTGCTATCCTTATTCCTCCCCCTGATTGCATGTTCTACCCTCTGTAATAAAACAACATCTAATGCAGGCCTTATACAGGGAAATTTTCAGGAAGATATAAATAGATCAATCTACCACCAACCGTTTATATATTTATAAGAAATAAAATGCTGCACTTTTTTTAATAAGTAAAGAAAGTAGATGAATAAAAGTTAATCAGCCAAGTCCATGCAATTTCAATAAAAGTTAGGGACAAAGATGGTACCTCAAATGTGCATATACTATCCCAAAAGAGTGATCAGCAGAATCCTTAACCAGCACCACAGAGCACCAGGCCTCTTAAATGTGGACAGCAGTCAATTGAACTCCAGCCTCAGTCAGATACTCCAGCAACTTCATAGAAGTAATAGATCCTCATAATTGATCACTCCAGAGATCCGGGCACCAGAGGTAGCTGGTACTCCAAATTTTTGGGCGGACGCAAACAAACTAAAAAAAACAACCATAAATTTCAGCCATTGTGCCCATCAAACGCAGCCACCGTACCTATCAAACCCAGCCACTGTGCTCATCAAGCTCAGCCACTGTACCTATCAAACCCAGCCATGTGCCCATCAAACGCAGCCACTGTGCCCATCAAGCGCAACCACTGTGCCCATCAAGCGCAGCCACTGTGCCCATCAAATGCAGCCACTTTTCCCATCAAATGCAGCCACTGTGCCCATCAAGCGCAGCCACTGTACCCATAAATTACCACCACTGTGCCATCAAATGCAGCTACTGTACCCATCAATTGCTGCCCATGTGCCCATCAATTGCTGCCACTGTGCCCATTAATTGCCACTACTGTGCCCCATCAATTTCTGCCAGTGTGCCCCATCAATTGCTGCCAGTGTGCCCATCAATTGCCGCTACTTTCCCATCAATTGCCGCTACTGTGCCCCATAAATTGCTGCTACTGTGCCCCATCAATTGCTGCCAGTGTGCCCTATCAATTGCTGCCAGTGTTCCCATCTATTGCCGCTACTATGCCTCATCAAATGCTGCCAGTGGGCCCCCTCGCACGGCACTTACCTGTCTTGGTTTATAGCGCTGTCCTCCAGCAGTCTCAGCATGTCTACACAAAGTCTTCTACAGTTGAATGATATACATAAAGTAAATTAAATGTACATTTAAACATATGGGAATATTGCCTGGTGACAGGGTCTGTTCAAGACAGAGGGGTTTCCAGAGAAGAACAGCATATGCAGATGCTTTACTTCTTATCTACCAGGAGTTCTAAAACTTGCCCAGTGGCAAGGATTTGTGGTCAGAAACCCTCAGCATACCATCAAAACCACAAGATCTTCACCCTACCTATGCCAATTGGCATCTTCAAATTGCTGATTCATTCCATCGAGAACCACCTGATGAAAATGATGCCTTGATGTGTAAATCTTTGCATCATGCCAGTATGAAGGTCAGCACAAAACATTCAGATTCTGTCACACATGCAATATTACTAAGGAGAACATCCTCTTAACTGACAGGATATCAGGCATTGAAACTCAGCAGGAAAAGCTCTGTGAAATTGCGCTTAGTATAAAAATGTTTAAGGGATTAATGACTATCTAAAGGACAACTTCAAAGAAACATTTCCTCATAAGAAACCATGTAAAGTGGCACGTCTCTTTCAATATCTTATCCAGTGTCTCTGGAGGTCTGGAACCCAGAATGATTTAATATTCAGTTATTGTGTCTTGTTCTGTGTACTCCACAGACAGAAAGTGAGAGGAAATCTTTCTAATCAGCACACAGACAACAATAAAAAGGTGCATTGTTAGAAGTGTAGGAAAAGATAAGATGTCCCTATTGTAGAGATAAGCCCTCACTTCCTACATTATTAATTCTCCGCAAGCTATCCCCTCTTCAGTCTATCATGAATGCCGCTGCCAGACTCATCCACCTTACCAACCGTTCAGTGTCTGCCACTCCTCTCTGCCAATCCCTCCACTGGCTTCCCATTGCCCAAAGAATAGAATTCAAAACACCAACAATAACATACAAAGCCATTCACAATTCTGCCCCGAGCTACATGACCAATCTTGTCTCCAAATATCATACTCTCCGCTCCTCCCAAGACCTTCTGCTCTCTAGCCCTCATTGCCTCTTCCTCCCATTCTCATCTCCAGGACTTCTCCAGAGTCTCCCCCATCCTCTGGAACGCACTACCCCAATCTGTCCGGCTATCTCCTACTGTCCACTTTTAGGCGATCCCTGAAAACTCATCGCTAACAACCAAATCTTCTAGTCCCCTCATCAGTTCATCCCTCACAGTCCCTACCTTTTGTTTCACCAGGCCCTTCCTTTTAGATTGTAAGCTCACAGGAGCAGGGCTTCTCTAATCCTCTTGTTTTGAATTGTACTGTTGGTGTAGTGTCTCTCTGTATTGTAAAGCGCTGCACAAACTTCCTTTCTATCTTCCTAAATGTATCCTAAATTTAATGCATAACTGCATTCTTGTTTTTCTTTAAATCCACTTTGGTGCTGCCCACTTAATGCTCCTAGTCCAAGCAGCTTTTTCTCTGAGTTGAATGAAGGCCATCATCATCCAAACTGTAGACAGGCGCAGTCTACCTTCTCCACTGCAGGTGGCGCTCACCTGCAGCAGCCATGCAGCTATAGAGGGAGTTAAGAGGAACTTAGTTCCCCTATGGCAGGGGTGCCCAACCAGCGACCCGGGGGCCACATGTAGCCGTGGAGACCTCTGATGTGGCCCGTGACCTCCTGCTCTGGAATACAATAGAATAGAATACTGTTAATAAAGGTAAGTTTATTACTAAAATCACAGTGTATATATGGGCATATCTGTTCTGCAGTGGTTACTGGGCTTCTTTCAAACTGATCCACAGGTGCAGAGAAGTGCACATGTGGGCTACCTGCACTAAGCCATAGACTTCTATTACCTGTGAGTTTGGTGAGCTTTCTGAAAGTTCACCTACAGGATATAATAGAAGTCTATGGCAAAGTGCAGCCAACCTGCAGGAAAGCCACAGGTGAAGTGTGCTGTACCCGTCATGCGGATTAACAACCATGCATCAGTATGAAAGCAGTCTGAGCCCAGCTTCACACTGGGTACGATTTAGTTCGATTTGAGATGCGATTTCACATGTGAAATCGCATCTCAAATTGGCGGCATTTTCCGGCAATTGCCGGAAATTACACCGTCCCAATCGGTGCGGCGCTGCACCGATTTCAAAAAGTAGTTCCTGTACTACTTTTTGCGATTTCAGGACACGATTTACATTGACATCTGTGCAGAAACCTGCACAGATGTCTCCTAAATCGCGGCCGAAATCGGGACTGCCAGAGGGAGTGAAATCGCGCGATTTCAGCTGAACTCGCACGATTTCACTCCCGCAGCCCAGTGTGAACCAGGGCTTAGGCCTCCTTCACATGGTCAGTTCGATCAAATCGGACCCTCCATTCACCTCTAAGGAATGGAAGATGTAAATGGACTTGTGTTCGTTTACAAACGCCTACCTACAAACCAATAAAAAAAAGAGTAGGGGCTCTATAGAGCTGAGTGGGCTTCCATCTACCCGCTCCGCTCATTGTGGCCCGCGACTGGTTACCAAGTTGCTTAAGTGGCCCTTGCTTTTCAAAAGGTTGGGCACCCCTGCTCTATGGTTTCCTGCGTTACTGAGGAAGCTATCCGGTTGGATGCTGTTGCCTCATGTGACTCTGGTGGTCATCTTGGGTCAGGCAGAGCCGATTTAGGACCCTGGCTTCTAGGTTTGGTGTGCTTAATGTGAGCGGATAGAGTATGGAAAGGTACTCAGTCTGTTAGGGACAGTACTATTGATAGGGAAAGGTTCCTGGCGTAGGGTGACAGCTTCTCTAGGCATCATCCCACTTGGCCACATGTGGCCAGGCCGCATTCTGCTCTCTTAACAGACACTGTCAGTCTGGCTGAAACCTGCTCTCTTTGCGTTGTGTGAAACTGTGAGTGCACCCGGTTGGGCAGCAGGCCTTCCCACTGGGTTTGTTGTGATTGTTGCTACATTACTTCAATACAAGTTTTTCATTGTACCTGACTGTGCGATTGCCTCCTCACCACACTGTCCCCACCTTTCTGTGAGCCCATTGACGCACCACCTAAGGGTGCTTTATTATGTAGCCTGTGCTCACAGGAAGGCTAGCCCACCACCACATCCGAAAAAATAAAGTAGAAAGACCCATCACCAGACTGACCTCAAAGCTGTGGGAACTTCTGTCCTCACATAGCCTTCTGAGCAGAAAACAGAAGAATTTCTCTTTACATGCAATTATCCTTCCCTTAAGCTGCTGATTAAGTCTGTAGTGGACTAAAAAGGGCAAATAATACCCATTTTCGTCCAAATGCAGCTCAGTGGCTGAGTGTGCAGTTGGAGGCCTTTAAATGAGATATGAAGGTCTTGAATTTTACACTAGGGACCTTTGTCTTTTAGATAAGCCTCTGGTGATGTCCTTTACAAAGAAGCAGTAGGGTGGTGTATTATAGTAGAGACTTATTGAGTAGACAACTCAAAACCAAACCAAAGTAAATCTGTTTTCTTTTCTGCTTTGCTTCTCTGTGGTTAAAAAGCAATTCATGACATGTAATCATTGTTCTCCATAGAACAAAGTCAACAGAGTGTTTGATTGCAGAGATAGGTAACAAAGGGCACAAGAAAGACAGATCTGCACAACTGGGGTGCTCTCACAATAAGCCTCTGCACAATTCTTCAAACAAACTATCAAAATGAGCTTCAGTGAAATGAAGTGATAGCAGGCAATCCTACCTCCTACACACTACACAAGTGGCCAGCAGTCTGCTGAATCAGTGGGGTAGATTCATGTAGATCAGCGGATCTTTTGATCCGCGTGATCTATCTTTTTTACGATCCGCCTGCGCCAGTTTTTGAGGCAAGTGCTGTATTCAGAAAGCACTTGCCTCGTAATTAGCCCTGGCAGATCGTAAATCCCCCGGCGGAATGCAAATTCCGCGGCTAGGGGGAGTTTACTATTTAAATCACGCGCGTCCCCGCGCAGATCGTACTGCGCATGCGCCGCCGGGTAAATTTCCCAGCGTGCATTGCTTTAAATGACGTCGCAAGGACGTCATTGTTTTCGATGTTAACGCAATTAACGTATGGCCGTATTCCCGGACGACTTACGTAAACGACGTAAAAAATTCAAAACTCGACGCGGTAACGACGGCCATACTTAACATAGGATCCGCCGCACTTACCCCGCATGTAGCAGGGGTAACGATCCGCCGGAAAAAGACGAACGCAAACAACGTAAAAAAAAAGCGACGGTCGGGCGTTCGGTTCTGAATCGGCGGTTCTCCTCATTTGCATATTCGTCGCGTAGAAAAAATGAAGCGCCACCTAGCGGACGGCGGGAGAATGCAGCCTAAGAACCGACAGTGTAACTCACTTACACCAGTCGGCTCTAAGGCGGCGTACAGACGATCGGACATATCCGATGAAAACGGTCCGCGGACCATTTCCATCGGATATGTCCGATCGGGAGTTTGATCCGATGGCGTGTACACACCATCGGATCAAATTCCCCGCCGCCGGACGGCGCGGTGACGCGGCGGTGACGTTGACGCCGCCGCGTCACCGCCACGTCACCGCCACGTCACCGCACCAGGAAGTAAAACACTTCCGCGCATGCGCCGAATCCATTCGGCAGCGGCGCGGCGGCGGTGGGGGCCGACATGTCTGCTGGTAAGTGTACTAACCAGCAGACATGTCGGGCGGACAGATTCCACCGGATAGATTTCAAAGCTTGCTTTGAAATCTGTCGGGTGGAGAAATCTGTCCGCTAGCCCATACACACGAGCGGAGATGTCTGCTGAAACGGTCCATCGGACCGTTTTCAGCGGACATATCCCCTCGTGTGTACGCCGCCTAAGGGAGATCTATGCGGAACCTGATTCGAGGAATCAGCCGCATAGATCCGAGCGTCGGATCTCACAGATCCGACGGTGTATCAGTAGATACACCGTCGGATCTCTACATGAATCTACCCCAGTATGTTTATTTCATATCCATTCATTAGGAGTCCGTCAGTTCATACCTCAAGGATATTTCTACTTTCCCTTAACATGACTACCCAAATCAGAATATATTTCAAAGCTCATACTTGGGAGCTTTTGTAAATCAGTGGGAATTAGAATGGAGCAGGAATATGGTCAGGGTAATAGTAACGCACACAGCACACTGCGTTAAGTTGTATGTAGTGGTTGAAGGATGCAAAGTAGCACAAATTGTTGTGGCACACCATAGAAAATGTAAAAGCTTATTAGCTGGGCCTATACTTTGAGAAACCTTGGAAACGTGCTGTGCCTAGTTCTAAACATGTCAGTATAGAACTTGTTCCTGCTGGCTATTATAATAAAGGAAGATTATTTTGCATCTTGGTGTGTGGCATTCCTTTTGTTAATACATCAGATATCAGGGCAAATGCCACAAGATCCCAGGTATACTAATGCAGTCTGGTTTGATACTACAAGCGGTCCCTGGGTTACAAACAAGACAGGGACTGTAGGCTTGTTCTTAAAGGGGTTGTAAAGGTAAACATTTTCCCAAAATAGCTTCCTTTACCTTAGTGCAGTCCTCCTTCACTTACCTCATCCTTCCATTTTGCTTTTAAATGTCCTTATTTCTTCTGAGAAACCCTCACTTCCTGTTCTTCTGTCTGTAACTACACACAGTAATGCGAGGCTTTCTCCCTGGTGTAAAGAAAGCCTCTTGAGGGGGGAGTAGGTGAGCAGGAGTGTCAGGATGCCCACTAACACACAGCTCCTTTCTCTATCTGCAAAGTAGATAGCGTCCTGACCCTCCTGCTCACCCCCTCCCCCCTCAAGAGGCTTTCTCCACACCAGGGAGAAAGTGCTGCATTACTGTGTGTAGTTACAGACAGAAGAACAGGAAGTGAGGATTTCTCAGAAGAAATGAGGACATTTAAAGGCAAAATGGAAGGATGAGGTAAGTGAAGGAGGACTGTACTAAGGTAAAGGGAGCTATTTAGGAAACTATTTTTTTACCTTTACAACCCCTTAAGTTGAATCTGTAAGTTAAGTCGAAACAGGTACATTTTTTAAGTGTAGCTCCAGCCAATAAATCTATTTTTAAGCTTTGTGGATAACATAGGGAAGGGTTATCACCCCTGTAACATTTGTTTTGCTGTCTGTGCCCCTGTTCAGAAGATTTCACCTCACTTTCTGTCCCAATGGCAATTGGATTTTGAAAATTTTTGGTTATTAGGGAAACAAGGATTGGTGATAAAACATCAGTGTAGACACCTTTTTTTCCCATATTAACTCTTAGGCCGCGTACACACGATCGAATTGATCTGCTGAAACCGGTCCGACGGACCGTTTCAGCGGACATCTCCGATTGTGTGTACGGGCTAGAGGACAGGTTTGAAATCTGTCCGCTACAAACCTGTCCGTCGGATATGATAACTGTCCGCGCATGCGTCGAATGGATTCGACACATGCGCGGAAGCATTTTATTTCCGGGTTTGGTGACGTGGCGGCGTCAACGTCACCGCCACGTCACCGCGTCCTCAGATCGAGGGGATTTTCATCCGATGGTGTGTACACGCCATCGGACCAAAATCCGGAGGAGACTTGTCCGCTGGAAATGGTCTGTCGGACATGTTTCAGCGGACATGTCCCTCCATGTGTACGCAGCTTTACAGGAGAGAATTTCCCTTCCTAGGGGTAGATTTCATCTCACTTCCTGTTGTCTCCCTCCGTTTGTAAGTAGGAGACGTTTGCAAGTCGGATGTTTGTAGGTAGGGGACCACCTGTATGTGGTAAATCCTGCTATTAAATGTTTTTGAGTACACTGTGTCTGTTTTGTTGATTCAGATTATTATTATACAGGATTCATACACTCACCGGACACTTTATTAGGTACACCTTGTTAGTACCGGGTTGGACTCCCTTTTGCCTTCAGAAATGCCTTAATTCTGCATGGCATAGATTCAACAAGACGCTGAAAACATTCCTCAGAAATGATGGTCCATATTGACTTGAGAGCATCACACAGTTGCTGCAAATTTGTTGGCTGCATATTCATGATGTGAATCTACTGTTCAATCACATCCAATAGGTGCTCTATTGGATTGAGATCTGGTGACTGTGGAGGCCATTGGAGTACAGTGACATCATTGTCATGTTCAATAAACCAGTTTGAGATGATTTGAGCTTTGTGACATGGTGCATTATCCTGCTGGAAGTAACCATCAGAAGATGTGTACACTGAAGTCATAAAGGGATAACAATGGTCAGCAACAATATTCATGTAGGCTATGGCATTTAAATTATGCTCAGTTGATACCAAGGGGCCAAGTAAATATTCCCCACACCATCACCAGCCTGAGCCATTGATACAAGGCAGGATGGATGCTTTTTTTATGTTGTTTTATGCCAAATTCTGATGCTATTATCTGAATGTCCCAGCTGAAATCGAGATCCATCAGACCAGGCAACGTTTTTCCAATGTTCTATTGTCCAATTTTGGTGAGCCTGTGTGAATTGTAGCTTCAGTTTCCTGTTCTTAGCTGACACAAGTGGTCTTCTGCTCTGTAGCCCAATTTCTTTGAGGTTTGATGTGTTGTGCGTTCAGAGATGGTATTCTGCATACCTTGGTTGTACCGAGTGGTTATTTGAGCTACTGATACCTTTCTATCATCTCAAACGAGTCTGCCCATTCTGCTCTGACCTCTCACATCAACAAGGCATTTTTGTCCACACAACTGCTGCTCACTGGATATTTTCTCTTTTTTACCACCATTCTCAGCAAACCCCAGAGTTGGTTGTGTGAAAATACCAGTAGATCAGCAGTTTTTGAAATACTCAGACCAGCCTATCTGGCACCAACAACCATGCCACATTCAAAATCACTTAACCACTTCCATACCACTTAGGCACTTACGCACCTTCCCGCCCAAGCCAATTTTCAGCTTTCAGCGCTGTCGCAATTTGAATGACAATTGCGCGGTCATGCTACACTGTACCCAAACAAAATTGGCGTCTGTTTTCCCCCCACAAATAGAGCTTTCTTTTGGTGGTATTTGATCACCTCTGCGGTTTTTATTTTTTGCGCAACAACTAATAAAAGACTGAAAATTTAAAAAAAAAAATGATTTTTTTCTGTTAACTTTTTTGTAAATAAGTAAGTTTTCTCTTTCAATTACTGGCACTTATATGCCGGCACTGATGGGCACTGATGAGGTGGCACTGATGGACACCAATGAGGTAGTACTGATGGGCACCGATGAAGTGGCACTGATGGGCACTGATAGGCGGCGCTGGTATGCGGCAGTGATGGGCACTCATAGGTGGCACTGATGGGCACTCATAGGCAGCACTGGGCACTCAGAGGCGGCACAGATGGGCACTCATGGGTCGCACTTATGGGTGGCACTGATAGGTACTTATGGGTGGCACAGATGGGCACTGATAGGTGGGCACTGGGCATGGATTGGCACTGTGGGGTGGCACTGATGGACACTGAGGGGTGGCACTGATGAATCTATGTTGCCAGTCAGTGCCCATGTGTGGGCACTGACTGGCATCTTTCTTTTTTTTTACTGGCATGTTTTAAAAAAAAAAACAATCCTGACTTTTTTTTTTTAATTTCCGATTATTATTTTTTTGCCCTTCCAGTTTGGGCTTTCCTGGTGGTCTAGTGTGGGCATACGAGGGGGGGGGGGCTGCGCTGATAAACAATCAGCGTGAACCCCCCCTGTCAGGAGAGCCACCGATCGGCTCTCCTGTACTCGCGTCTGTCAGACGCGAGTGAGGAAGAGCCATCGACGGCTCTTCCTGTTTACATCGTGATCAGCCATGATTGGACACGGCTGATCACGTGGTAGCGAGCCTCCGCCGGAGACTTGTTACCGAGATCGGAGATGCAGGGTGTCAGACTAACACCCTGCATCACCGATCGCCGCGCTGTTGTGTTCCCCCAGCGCATAGTAAGTAGATGTCAGCAGCGGTGGGAGGAGGGGGGGGGTTGACTTGTTTTTGTCTAAGGCGGCAGCAGCTCTCCTCTCCCCCATACGAGGACTGCTCTGCTCCGCTCTCCGCCCCCTCTCCACCCGCACTCCACCCCCTCTCCACCCACCCGCACTCGAAAAAGAAAAAAGTATTCTATTCAGGCATCGGGAGTATTTGCGCGAGTACAAGTACTCGCGCAAATACTCGGTATCGGTCCCGATACCGATACTAGTATCGGTATCGAGACAACCCTACATTGCATACTAGCAGATTATGTCACACTTACCTGCAAACGAAGCCTTGTCGTCCCCGCTGCAGGGCACATCCATCATCGCCTGTCTTCCTTTCGGGTCCACGGTCTCCGGCTCTGTGACTGGGCTCATGCGCGTGGGAGTCGGCAATCAGGGAACAAGGCTCTGAAGGAATGGTACCTGCGGACATTCCTTCAGAGTGCATGTGCCGATGATGTAATCGGCAGAGTATACAGTAAATATATCCTAAATGGTGCGAGATATTTAGTATCTATAGGTAAGTCTTATTATAGGCTTACCTATACGTACAAACATTAGAGGGAGGTTTATTTCCTCTTCAAAGTTTATCAACTAGACTTTGAAAAATCACTCACTATTTTATTCTCTGGGGCCTCTGCTTTTAAAAAAAAATAATGTTTGGGGGTTCTAGGTAAATTCATCACAAACAAATGATGTTGAATGTCAGAATTGGCCTGTAGTGGTTAAAGCGGAATTTCACCCTAAATATAATCTCTCCCATGTGATCCAGCATACTGGCGTCAGCGCCAGTATGCTGTTTTTTTTTTTTTTTTAATCCCACACTTACTGTATTATCCTGTAATTTCATTTTTTTCCCCCGCGGTGGACGGCGCCAGTACAGCGCGTCACATCTTCCGAAAATACCCAATATGGACTCGGGTAATCTCGGCGAAAATGCGGCGCCTGCGCACAGACCTAGGAGCTGACTGCGCAGGCGCCGTATTTCTCTGAGTCCTATTTCGGAGGGCGTGACCCGCCATAGCCGTAGGACTCTGAGAAATACGGCGCCTGCGCAGTCAGCTCCTAGGTCTGTGCGCAGGCGCCGCATTTTCGCCGAGATTACCCGAGTCCATATTGGGTATTTTCAGAAGATGTGACGCGCTATACTGGCGCCGTCCACCACGGGGGAAAAAAATGAAATTACAGGATAATACAGTAAGTGTGGGATTAAAAAAAAAAAAAACAGCATACTGGCGCTGACGCCAGTATGCTGGATCACATGGGAGATCTTATATTTAGGGTGAAATTCCGCTTTAATGCAGATTAGGGTAGAAAACAAATAAAAGCAGCTAATTGTAATAACATATGTAGTAGGTTGAGCAGAGGCTACATAAAAAGATGTTAATATCTTGCAGCAACCAACTAAATCTCTTGTTAACCATGGTCGTATTGTTCTACGAGCCATCCATCCCCGCTGCATAGAGAGGATTAGGTGAATGAACGTAGAAAACCCATGACGGCGAAGAATCCGCTTGGGACATGGGAGGTCCCAGCCACAGCTCCCCTTCCTCCTGTAGATGTCCTAAAGATGGGATCTTGTATTAACTTGGCATGCACATCACTGCTTTTTGTCTTCTTCCTCTGAAAGATTGTGAGGACTGCTGTCTTTACAAGTCAGATTTTGTCTCTCAATCCCCTGAAAGGATTGCGTTAATTCTCCTAATCATAAAAGAAGCCTAGCCGGAATTTTAACCACTTGTCCTTTTGTGTTCATGCAGCTAAAATCCTCAAGGCGTTATTAAGTCTGGCTATGACTGGCGCAAGGTTTTGTTTTTTCTGCTGTGTTTTTTTCTCCTTAAGAAATAGGTTTTGGCAGATAGTGTCACAGCTGTGCCATGACATATTGACGGGCTGGTTAACCTTTTCTGTTCCAAAGCATAGATCAATGCGTAAAAATACTTGATTCATTGACGGGAATAAGCTGAATGAATGTTTTTTTTTTTTTAGGAAGACACCAGAATGCCCCTTAAGTACATTTAGAACTCAGTCAGGCCGCGTACACACGTACGAGAACCTCGGTGGCTAAACTCATCGTTCCGCCCGACGAGGTTCTCGGCTCTGCCGTCGAGTTCGCCGACCAGGCTGTCGAAAAAGGCGTCGAGCCATTACTCCCGATGGCCAGTCGAGGAAATAGAGAACCTGCTCTCTATTTTGGCTCGACGAGCTTCCCGACGGGACGCTCGACGAAAGTGTACACACGATCGAGCTTCTCGGCAGAATATGGATCCCAGCGAGCTTCTCGCTGGATTCTGCCGAGAAACTTGGTCGTGTGTACGGGGCCTTAGACTATAGTGTGGATTATAGTGCTTGTCATTATGCTCATTATATTCATATAACTCAATGTACAGCAATATACAGTACCTAATTCTCCTGGATGCTACAGTGCAGGAATGGATGGTGCCTCCAAAATCCATACATAGAGATATCACCAACACACCATTAGCAGTCACATGCAAACCATTTATTAAAGGACGACCTGCCCAAGAAAGGGGAATTCAGTGGGCCTAAACTATCCCTTTGTCCATTGGTAGCAAACAAATGATTTGCTTGTAACTTTTGCTAATAGTGTGTTAGTGCTATCTTTATGAATAATACTCATTATTATTCATATTATACAGGTTTTTTATAGGGGCAACAGTTTGCGCAGCGCTTAATTAAATAAATTATTATGACATGCTTTACTGAAAAAAAGAGTAACATAATTTAGATGGCCAGTACAGTGGCCTATTGGTTAACACTTCTGCCATGTAGCCCTAAGGTCATTGGTTCGTATCCCAACTACAACTCTACCTGCATGTTCTTCCTGTGCTTGCGAGGGCTTCCTCCCACATTCCAAAGACATGGTGGTACATGGTAAATTGGCCCAAGTATGTAAGATAGGGATCTGATGCCGCGTACACACGTCCATTTTTCGGCATGAAAAAAACGTTGTTTTTGAAAAACGTCATTTAAAATGATCGTGTCTGGGCTACACATCATTTTTCAGGTTCTGAAAAACGTAAAAAAAAAAAATCGAACATGCTGCATTTTTTAACGTCGTTTTAAACAATGTGGTTTTTTGGGTTGTAAAAAATGGTCGTGTGTGGGCTAAAACGACGTTTTAAACCCGCGCATGCTCAAAAGCAAGTTATGAGACGGGAGCGCTCGTTCTGGTAAAACTACCGTTTATAATGGAGTAATCACATTCATCACACTGTAACAGACAGAAAAGCGCGAATCGTCTTTTACTAACAAGGAATCGGCGAAAGCAGCCCAAAAGCGAATAGAACTTCCCCTTTAGAGTGCCGTTGTATGTGTTGTACGTCAGCGCGCTTTGTGCATATTTTTTTTTTTTTAAACGATGGTGTGTGGGCAACATCGTTCTTAATGATGAAGTTGGAAAAACATTTTTTGGACATGCTGAAAAACAACAGTTTTTTTTTTCATGCTGAAAAATGATCGTGTGTATGCGGCATCAGACTGTAAGCATCTTGAGCGCAGGGGCTGATGAGAATGTACAATATATATATATATAGATATATATCTATATATATATATATATATAGATATATATCTATATATATAGATATATATCTATATATATATATATAAAGTGCTGTGTAAGTTGAGCCAACACAAGCCACATCGATAAGTGTGTGTAGAAGGTTTGGATTTCCCGCTCTGCTGTATTAGAATATACATATATTGTAGTATCCTTCACTCCTCGGATTTTCATGCTGTATCTCTAGCTCTCCCAGATATAAAGCTATCCATTCATGTTACCATTTGATTGCACATACTCCATTATAACTTACCAAATTTACTTTGGTTAAATCTTTGTAGGTGTCTTTGTTCTTGAACATAGTAATACTGTGAACACCAGTGAAATTATGTATGTAGGTCATAGCTGACACTGGCACACAGAAA
Source organism: Rana kukunoris (assembly GCA_029574335.1). Taxonomy (NCBI): domain Eukaryota; kingdom Metazoa; phylum Chordata; class Amphibia; order Anura; family Ranidae; genus Rana; species Rana kukunoris. The sequence continues at coordinate 140,915,144 of CM056052.1, forward strand.
ACATGCTGTATGAGTCAGCGCTGAGCCCAGTTCATCGTAGGAGGAACACATCTCCTGACATTCACTTTCACAACATGAACCACACAACAACTGTTACTGTATCAAATATGTGGCTTTTATATTCAAATATGTGGCAAGATAGAAAAATACAAGGCATGATGCTAAAAGATCCCTCAAAACTCACAGTTTGATATATTTAATATTACATTGATAATTTCTGCATAATGGAGCACAAGATATTGCTCTTCTACCATCTATATCCGACTCATAATTAGCAAAGATATTTGGGTTTGGGTCAGACGTGGGTTTGAGGTGAACCTAGGTCACGGTCCTGCCAAGGTCATTCAGCCATTCACTGTCTGGGATTCATGGATGCTGTAAGGAGGATTCCAGGTGATGTTATTGACTAAGTTTGGTTGTCGACTATATTTGATCAATGGCTCAACTCGTGATGCCCATCAGTGAGTTTACATTGCCATAGCTTTGGGCATTAGCCGCTTGCTATGTGGGCACTCATGCATGCATGCTCCTGAGACCCATTCTGTATGTCTATAAGACACGCAGAACGGGACAGTCCCGCCACTGCTGCCTCATCACTGGCTGTTATTGCCATTGGCTCCCGCTGCTGTCTATGAGCCAATGAGGGGATAGAGAGCCAGGGCAGACTCTGCTCTTGTGCACATCGCTAGATTGGGAGCGAGCTCAGGTATGTATGAGGGGTGAGCTGCATACCAAATTTTTTTTTTTTTTAAACCTTCAGCATTTTTAACCATTTTAATACTACTTAAAAAGGTATCAAAAGTCAACTTGGGTTGCACTGATGATTAAATATCCTTGGCACTGAGAAATGTAAAGTGCAACTACACTTAGAAATTTAAAAACTGCTTTAAACTTAAGTTATTTTGGCAGAAGAGAAATGCACAGACAGCTTCTTTCAAATCTAGCAATTTTTACTTTAGTGTACACATTATGACAAGAGCCCACTTGACTTTACTTCCACCTAAATTGCTTGGAAGTTATCTCATTAACATCACATTAATTTCAGTTTACTACAAATGTGGTAACTGTCAACAATCAGTTACATCTGTGAGTAACAAAGATATTTAATCACCTATGTAGCCCTAGGCTTAGTGTTGGATAGAGCAGAGGTAAGGATTAGAACCACTGTCAACTTTTTGTTGTCTGTATCCCAGCTGGGGAAGGTCATCCTCTCTATTTTTCCTGGTTACCATTGTGTCAGAAAGATATGTATAGGAAAATCCAAAATTGTCCTAATTTTTTAAGGATTTCCTCTCACTTCCTGTTGTGTCTTTCCAGACTGGAAATGAAAGAAAATCTCCACGAAGGGAAATCTCCACCCCACCCACTCAAATAAAAAGCAACTTTACAGGGTTTCTAACCAATCTCTATTCTATTCTAAACTAAAAAAAAAAAAAAAAAAATTGGTAATAGATATACTTTAATTACACATAATCTTTATACCAACTTCTATTGTGTGCTGCATACTGCCAGGGCCATCAACATCTGGTGACAGTCCTATTCCTGTTCTAGCTGATGAAATATGTGCAAGAGTATGGGCACAGTGTCATATTTTGTTCGCTATGGGTAGAGCACTTCAGAGTTTAGACATAGATCAAGTGTGTTTTAGAACAGTGGTTCTCAACCTTATTTTAACCAGGGCCTAGTAAATTCTCTCAAAACCTCCCTTGATCCAACAATTATAAAAATAAGCTTATACACACACAATAAAATTATGGGAGTGCAACATTTGTATTGAAATGCTGGAAGGCTTCAAATTAGGCTGGGTGTGGCTTCGGGGGATGGGTGTTTTGGCGAGGGTTAGGGGGCTCATTTACAGACTTGGTGTTTCTATTGAGGCTCAGGCTGAGATTTCTGAAGGGGACTTGGGTCTCTAAAGTAGGCTGAAGGCTTTGCAAAGGCACTGTAGAAAACGAAAGGGCACTGAGGGGGCTAGGAGACACTGTATGACACTAGTGTAGATTTGGGGCATTATGGGGGCCGGAGGCTCTACAGCAGGCTCAGAGCACAGTGGAAGGCTGTGTGGCACTGTAGGAGGGCCCTGTGAGGGCTAAGGGCTTTCAGGAGGCCTGGGGGTGAGGGACCCTGTGGATAATTATGGGAGTTTGGGGACAATATGGAGAGCTGGAAGCTATGCAACAGGGTTGGGGGCACCATGGGAAGCTGAGTGATACTGTCAGGCCGCGTACACACGATCAAATCTATCTGCTGAAAACGGTCTGACAGACCGTCTCAGCAGACAGATTCGATCGTGTGTACGGGCGAGCCGACGGATTTGTCCAGCAGACAGATTTTAAAGCATGCTTTAAAATCTTTCTGCTGGGAACCCGTCGGACCGATATGTCTGCTGGTTAGTACGCTAACCAGCAGACATATCTGCCCGCACATGCTTTGAATAGATCCGACGCATGCATGGAAGTGTTTTACTTTCTTGTGCGGTGACGTGAATGAATGAATGAATGAAAACTTATATAGCGCGGCACATGCAAACTAAATTGCCACATCACCGCGCTGTCTGCCGGCGGGGATTTTGGTTTGATCGCGTGTACAGCGATCAAACCAAAACAGCCAGCAGACAAATCTGATCAAATCGGTTTCAGAGATTCGGAGCCATTGTGGAAGGTAAGAGAAACTGAAGCTGGTTAGGGGTCCAGAAAAAGAGAGACTCACTTAAGCGCAGAACACGTGGTAGGTAGTTGACTGCAGAGAATAAGGCTGGCTATGGCCTTTATAACCATTTCCAAATACTCTTGTATTAAAGGGGTTGTAAAGGTAAAACATGTTTTCCCTAAATAGCTTCCTTTACCTTAGTGCAGTCCTCCTTCACTTACCTCATCCTTTGATTTTTCTTTTAAATGTCCTTATTTCTTCTGAGATATTCTCACTTCCTGCTCTTCTGTCTGTAACTACACACCGTAATGTGAGGCTGGTCTCCCTGGTGTGAAGAAAGCCTCTTGAGGGGGAGGGGGCGAGCAGGAGTGTCAGGACACTCTCTACTTTTTAGATAAAGGAGCTGTGTATTAGTGGGCGTCAGGACACTCCAGCTAGCCCCCTCAATAGGCTTTCTCCACACCAGGGAGAAAGCCTTGCATTACTGTGTGTAGTTACAGACAGAAGAACAGAAAGTGAGGATTTCTCAGAAGAAATAAGGACATTTAAAAGCAAAATCAAAGGATGAGGTAAGTGAAGGAGGACTGCACTAAGGTAAAGGAAGCTATTTAGAGAAACATTTTTTTACCTTTACAACCCCTTTAATTTTGACTCGAGTCCCACATTCGTTTTCCTAAAAAGGATATTATTATTAAAAGTCACTCTTTGTATTAGTTGGAATCTTTATATAAGGCTTTATGGCTACCACTTAAGCCTAAAGAAGGTAAAAATGAAAGCTCTTGTTTGGTAAAGAATTTGCTAGTCCAATCTTGTGGGTACCGACTTCTTAGGAAGATGAAAAAAAGAGCATACATTTATATTAAATTCCAGTAGAAAAATTATATTTTTTTCTGTACTAATTTGTCCAAATTTCTATAAAATGTCTATGTGCTTCCCAAATTTCACATTCAATTGACTGGAGAGATGCTGAAAGGGTTTATTGAAGTATATCCGAAGCACTGAGGTGATTCACATACCCTAAATAAAACATGTCTGAACACAGCTTAAAGGCTTTGTGCTTATATTGTCTCCCAGTTCTCTGTTGTATAAACTGAACCAAAGGAACATTCTATAATAAATATCCCACAAACAAGAAATTGCAGAAAACAAATTGTAAACTCAATAAATATTCAACTGTGTTCAGGATAATCTGATAAGCTCTATGCGCAGGTTCTCTTTGTAATTGTTACTTTTGTTTTAGTCCAGTTTGCATTACTACTCTTATGGGTGCATTCATGTTATTATTACTATACAGGATTTATATAGCGCCAACATTCTGTGCAGCACTTTACAAAATAAAGGGAGACTTTATATTTACAATAGAAATAAGACAGGAGGGTTAGGAGGGCCCTGCTCCTGAGAGCTTACAATCTAAAAGCAGAGAGTCAAGCGATGAAAAAAAGGTAATAAATGTGAGGGATGAGCTAATGGATAAAGTAGGGTACAGATTTTTTTTTTTTAATAAAAATGTATTTAGGTTTTCCAGTATACAAAAAAACAAAAAGAAAAGAAGGGGGGAGTACAGGGTACAGCCGATGGATCTAAGTTTGAGGTGAGGTACAGGAGAAAGAAGGATGGTAAAATAAAATTCCATTACACAAATATAGCCAACGTATATAAAGTTATTACCAAAACCCATTGATTTAACTACCGTATTTATCGGCATATAACACGCACAGGCGTATAACACGCACCCTAACTTTAAGAGGGAAGTTTCAGGAAAAAACTTTCCACAGCCCCCTGTGTATAACACGCAGGCACAGTTTACCCTCTATTTTCAGGGTAAAAAAGTGAGTGTCATACGCCAATAAATACAGTATTTAACAGTTACATGCAAGACATGCCAGGAATGATAACTGTCCCTGTTGCTTGTGCTCTCACTTGGCCTGTCAAGCCATCAAATGGCTGATGTCATAACTGATCACATGTGCAGCACCATGGCAAGTGAAAATCAAAGATGGCAGCTATGCAGGTGGTTGGTGACTGTGGGTGTGGTAAAACACACTACTGTAAGAAAACGTGAAGGGCTACCATTCTTTCTGAATGCCACCCCCACACGTGTGAAAACGCATCTCATTTGTGGGTGCAGGAACCACAGGGAAATCGCATGGTCAAGATGACCATGCGATTTCCCTGTGGGCTGTGTTTTGAAAAAGGTGAATGCACTATTGCGGTCCACTTTTGCTTGGTCATGATATAGCCCATTAATTAGAATGGAATGCTGTGCCTCTTGACCATGTGATTTCCCTGCAGTTCCTGCACCCACAAATAAGCTGCGTTTTTACATGTGTGGGGGTGGCATTCAGAATGAATGGCATCACTCCACGTTTTCTCACAGCAGTGAGCAGTCACCTTCAACCACCTGCATAGTCTTTGGGTTGAGGCCGGATAGACTTTCCTGAAGAGACTTCAGGAATCACCTAAAGGCCGCCGACAAGGAAGGAGATAGCTATCTTCACATCTATGCATTTTGGTGTGAAGCATTTAAAGAAAAAAGCAATATTTGATGTGGTGTCCAACAAAGGGCAGCACATTGTTAATCAATTTGATAGAGGTAGGGGACAAAGGCAGCGCAAGCTAAATTTGGGTCAACAAAATCCACCAAATTCAAAATGGCCTCTACCTTAGTACTCAACTGTACTTTACAGTAGAACGTCAGAACAGCTAAATGTTTTCTGACAGGGCCAAACCGAACATTTATCTTGCTCTCTGGAGAGTGGAGTTTCATGGTTTAAGGATCCTTTTTCATTCCTCCCCCGTCTTTTGGTTGTGGAAACATCTGGTTCAGCCTTTGAGAAGCATATTTTGCCGCTACCCCATCGGGATTAAATTACAGCCACTGAAACATTAATGGCTGCCATATTGTACCGATAGATTTTTATCACCACTCTTTTATGCCCATGAACTGAATCTGACAAATGGAGCTATTTAAGGCAGCAATACCACTAGGAAAAAACACATTTGAATTGGATTTGATGCACACTTTCAATGGCTTTAACCTCTACTGTACACTCTACTTTATAACTCGCTGCAGAGTTCTTTGTTATCGAAAGCCAAAACAAAAATATTTCTTTTATTTTGTCAGTCTGAAACTTTCCTGCTTGTGTAATGGAAAAATCTTTCGGCACTTAAAAAGGTGCTTTTACAGGGCTATGGCGTTTTCTTCAAGCACTACGCATTTGTCTATCTTCTATATTGTAAGGAAAAATCCAACTGCTGATATGACACAAAGTCTGAATTCTTATGCCGCATACACGTCATTTAAATTGATCGTGTGTGGGCAAAACGTCGTTTTTTGTCTTAAAAAAAAACGACCAAAAAAAAATTCCAACATGCTTGAATTTTTTGTGTCGTTTTTCAAAACGTCGTTTTTTGTTTCACAAAAAGTCACCGTGTGTAGCAAAAAACTTCGTTTAAAAACGACGTTTTTCAACCCGCGCATGCCCAGAAGCTAGTTATGAAGCGAGCTTCAATGGAAAAGAGTGGTGAACGTAACCTCGCTTTTTGTGAAAAAAACGATGGTGTGTATGCAACATCATCTCAAAAACGTCGTTTTTTACTTCACAGAAAACGTCGTTTTTTTTCATCACAAAAAATGATCGTGTGTACGCGGCATTAGTCTTTCGATTTGAATTCAAAGTCTTATTCTTCAGAATAAGGAGTACTGTATATAAGCAGCATTGCTTTGGCTGCTATCTGTTGATTGATTAAACTGTGAAATGCATTTGCACATCTTCTTTTGTCATGTTTTCATTCACGGCTTCTGTTTTTATTGTATTTTCTTTTAATTAACCTAATTCCATAAAAAAATTACCACTGACAACATGAGCAAAATCTTTAATGCACTCAACAAGGATCTGAAAAATCTACATGGATTAGGCTGGATTCACACCTATGCATTTTTAGTGCTTTTGCAGATTTGCAGTACAGAACGTGTTCCATAGGAAACCATGTTAAATGCACTGCAGTGCAAAATGTTGCAGTTTGCATATTTCAGGTGCATTTTTCAATAAACAATTTTTGATCCATTGAAGTCTATGGAACCAAAAACCAGAAAAATGTCCCTGGCCCTTTTCATAAAATGCTCAGATGTGAACTACATTCATAGGAAACCATGTCAATTGGACTGTAGTTTGTTTCTGCAAAACTGAAAACGCACTAAAAAAAATGTATAGGTGTGAACCAGGCCTAAATGTGCGCACATACCATGCACATTTTGCGACTGATTCAGCATTGATTTACTGGTGTAAGGCTGGATTCACACCTATGCATTTTTTGTGCTTTTTGCATTTTGCAGATTTGCACTACAGTCCATTTAACATGGTTTCCTGTGTAAAATTTCCACTTCAGCTCCAGAAGGTTTTATCATAAAATTTACGTCCTTTTTTTCCCCACAAATAGAGCTTTCTTTTGGTGGTATTTGACCACCTCTGCTGGTGCTTTTTTGCGCTGTCAAAAAAAGACTGAATTAAAAAAATATATATATATCCAATTTCGGCAGCCGCGATTAGGAAAGACCGCGGCTTCAACCGCGGCCTAGCGGCGCGCCGCTCCTCGCCGTCCCAAGCTCTCCCAATCTCCTGAAACGGCCCAGATACCTCCCCCATAGCCCCAGAAAGTAGTTCCTACCATCACTCGATCCCTCCTGGCCCTTACAGCAGCACTGATCCACCTAATGTGGGAGTTCACCAGCCTGGATCTTGCTGCTGGTTCAGTGGCCATTTCCACTACACCCAGCCCCAAACCGTACACCGTAATACTTGATCCAGGGTTCGTCCGATCGCCTCTTGAGGGGTCAGGAAGGAATTTTTTCCCTGCCACTGCATATTGGCGTAGCATGATCAGGGTTTTTTGCCTTCCTCTGGACCAAGTCAGGATAGAGGATTCGGCTAATCCTTGACTATCCTCCCATCCCCCCCCCCCCCGGTGTTTGGCAACCATGATTAATCTGCAATATTCAGCAGAGACCATCTGGGGTTTGAGGCGATTTGCCGCAATATTACCAGCCATCACCAAAAAAGCCCTGCAAACTGAGCGACTCTTTCGGACTGATCGACGATCGGCTATCAAGAGTCGCAGCCGCTTGCCCCAGCCTAAGCACATATCATGTGCTTTGATCAACACAAGATCGGCAGTAAAACACCGACTAGAAATCCATGACTTCATCTTGCAATACGACTTAGACTGCCTCTTTATAACAGAAAGCTGGCTCACAGCCGACTGTAACACCATTCTGGGAGAATTGGTGCCAGAAAACTACCGTATTATTACTGAAAACAGAATAGGGCAAAGAGGAGGAGGACTGGCCGTGATCCATAAGATTCATCTGGCGATCACTAAACCAGTCTTTCAAAACCCTCTTCCATTCATGGAAACCCTTACTCTGCAACTGCAAGCAAACTCCCAGGAGACCGTCCGGATTCTACTCTGCTATAGGCCACCTGGCCCAAAATCGCAGCTTCTTCCATTATTGACGGACTTCATCTCCACCTATACCCTTAATAGCAAACACCTTTTGCTGCTTGGGGATTTCAACCTCTGGGCCAACTCCCCACAAGACCCTGTGGCCGATGCCTGCATTGACCACCTGGAAGGTCTAGGGCTAAAACAACTAGTATGTGGGCCCACACATGCTTCAGGTCACACGCTCGATCTTATTTTCAGACAAAATCTGGAAATAAAAATTTTGGAAAATGAACCGTTGCCATGGTCAGATCACCATGCCATCAAATTCATTCTTTCCAACCTCCCCCCCTTAACAAAAACATCAAATCCAGTGACTACACACTGGACTAGATGTCAGAAGAAGCTCCACTCGGAATTCTTCAAAACCACCTTAAGGAAAAAAATAAAAACAATTCAGCCGCATCAATCAGCTGAAGAAACACTGGATTCCATAAACACAGCCCTATTACAGTCAGCCGACTTAATAGCGCCGAAACGTAAAACCAACATCCGGAAAAAAAACTCCAGCTGGTTCAACAACCAACTGGCGTTACTGAAGCAAGAGCGCAGAAGGGCAGAAGCCGCCTGGAAGAGAAGCCCTTTGGATGAGAACTCTCTTATCTACAAGGCAATAACTAAGAAATATCACAAAGAAACCTTCAAGGCCAAGAAAAATTATTTTTCTGAGGCCATCAACAGCGCCTTGAATCGCCCCCGCAAACTCTTCAAGCTGGTCACTGCGACCATGAATCCAGGATGTCTTGAAGCCCCCAATTTAGACTCACAAGAATTTTGCGATGAATTGTCGGATTACTTCATTAATAAAATTGAGGGAATCCGGCAAAGCATTCAGCAGAAAAATTCCCCCCGTAGCCCCCCCTGTAACAAGTTACACAACACCTGTAGTAATTCACCCCAACCAGGTAAGTTCACGCTGGAACCCATCACTATCCAAGCCACAAAATATATCATCGGTGCTCTGCGTAACAGCACTGCACCAAATGATATCATCCCCACCAAACTGTTGAAGGAGTGTGCCGACATCCTGCACCTCCTATCACACAGCTCATTAACCAATCTTTCATGGAGGACATAGTGCCCTCCCAGTTGAAGGAGGGTATAATTAGACCCATCTTGAAGAAATCTACCCTGGACCCCAGGATCCACTCCACCGCCGCCCTATAACAAGCTTAAACACTTTTTCCAAGATTATGGAGAAAGCAGTGGTGCAACAGCTGCAACAGCATCTAGACACCCACAACCTACTCGACCCATTTCAATCAGGTTTCCGCCCTGGACATGGGACAGAAACAGCATTGCTCAAGATATGGGACGACGCTCTCGAGGCCGCAGACGAAGGAGAATCCTGTCTTCTGGTTCTGTTAGACCTGAGCGCAGCTTTCGACACAGTAGACCACAAGCTTCTATTGACCCGGCTAGCTGAAGTAGCCAGAGTCGCAGAAGGCGATTTATCTTGGTTCTCCTCTTTTTTGGAAAACAGATCGCAAATAGTGAAGTTAGGACCTTTCTTTTCGGAAAAACGCACGGTATCATACGGAGTCCCTCAGGGATCCCCGCTGTCGCCGGTGTTATTCAACATCTATCTTCGTCCGCTTTTTGAGATCATCAGCAGTCAAAAACTGCTCTATCACTCATATGCAGACGACACGCAACTGTATTTCCGCATTTGCAATAAAAAGGATCACCACCTCAATCTAGAGACATGCCTCTCTTTGATAGAGGACTGGATGACAAAGAGTTATCTTAAACTCAACGGAGCGAAAACAGAACTCCTTCTGTTGCAAGCCAAGCGTAAGAATCTACCTGCAACAACTTGGACACCCCCGCCCATTCTGGGCAAAATCATCACCCCTAGCGCCAAAGTCAAAAGCCTCGGGGTCATTTTCGACTCCTACATGACTATGGACGCACAAATAGGGTCAGTAGTCAGCGGATCTCACCATCTGCTGCGCCTACTACGCAGGCTTATCCCTTTTATCCCCAAAGAAGACATAGCGGTCGTGGTGGGAGCAGTTGTTAACTCCAGATTGGACTATGCAAATGCCCTTTACCTCGGACTCCCTAAGTACCAAATCGCTCGTCTACAAGTCGTTCAAAATACGGCCGCTAGACTTGTGACTGGGAAAAAACCCTGGGAATCAATCTCACCTTCACTGAGATCCCTTCACTGGCTGCCAGTAAAAGACAGAATCACTTTTAAAGCACTCTGTCTAACGCATAGATGTGCCCATGGGAACGCCCCCCAATATCTATGCGATAAAATAAAAGCCCACAACCCCAATCGCGTTCTGCGATCCACTGATCAAAACCTCCTGCAGATACCGAAAGCCGGATACAAATCCAAAGGAGATAGAAGATTCGCGGTCCAAGGTCCCAGACTATGGAACGCATTGCCAACCAGTATTCGGTTGGAGGAGAACTACCTAGCATTCAGGAGAAAGATCAAGACTCATCTCTTTTGATACCAAAGGAGACAGGAACAACAAGCGCCCAGAGGCGATTCAGTTCGCATGTGCCGCGCTATATAAGTTTTCATTCATTCATTCATTCATTCATTCATTCATTCATATATATATATACTTCTTATTTTCTGCTAGAAAACATATCCAATACTAAAAATAAAATAAATAAATGTCTTCATCAATTTAGGACATATGTATTCTACTACATATTTTTGGTAAAATAAATCCCAGATAAGCGTATATTGATTGGTTTGCGCAAAAGTTATATCGTATACAATATATGAAATATCTTTTATGGAATTGTTATTTATTTCTTTTTGTTTTACTAGTAATGGCAGCGATCATCGATTTTTAGATAGACTGCAACATTGCGGTGGACAGTTCGGACACCTAACTGACACTATTGATACTTTTTTTGAGCACCAGTGAAATTAATAAAGTAATCAGTTCTAAAAACGAATGCACTGTTCTGCTAGAAAACATATCCAATACTAAAAATAAAATAAATAAATGTCTTCATCAATTTAGGACATATGTATTCTACTACATATTTTTGGTAAAATAAATCCCAGATAAGCGTATATTGATTGGTTTGCGCAAAAGTTATAGCATATACAATATATGAAATATTTTTTATTGAATTGTTATTTATTTCTTTTTTTTTACTAGTAATGGCAGCGATCATCGATTTTTAGATAGACTGCAACATTGCGATGGACAGTTCGGACACCTAACTGGCGCTATTGATACTTTTTTTGAGCACCAGTGAAACTAATAAAGTAATCAGTTCTAAAAACGAATGCACTGTTACTGACACTGGCATGGAAGGGATTAGCACCAGGGGGGATCAAAGGGTTGAGTGTAATCCCTAGGAGTGCTTTCTAGTTGTGTGGAATGTGCATTCACTAAAGGAAAACAAAGATCTGTGTTTCTGCTTAGAAGAAGCACAAGATCTCCATTTTCTTCTCTGGCAGAACTGCAATCTGCCTTGTTTACATAGGCAGACCGTCATTCTGCCTCTCCCTAGAATGATTGCAGTTGGCCGGCAGACACCACGTCTACTGGACCTGCTGATTGGCTCCTGCTGTGTCTAATCATTCTCCAAAATATAAGTGCAGCCTAATTAAAATGGACCTTCACCCATTAAAATCCTTCTACCACAACTGGAAAATGTCATCTCTTTTCTTAGAAAGGTTTCTTAGAAATGCTGCACTCAGCAATGTCCTGCCTTCTTGCCTAGAAGAAAATGACATAGGGTCCACCCCTACTGTTAAGGAGTTATTATAAAAAATACAGTGACTTTTGGTATTTGGTAATATTGCATTGCTTATACTTCCTGTTTCCTGTGTCCTGAATGAATGAAAACTTATATAGCGCGACACATGCGAACTGAATCGCCTCTGGGCGCTTGTTGTTCCTGTCTCCTTTGGTATCAAAAGAGATGTGTCTTGATCTTTCTCCTGAACGCTAAGTGATTCTCCTCCAACCGAATGCTGGTTGGTAAAGCGTTCCATAGTCTGGGACCTTGGACAGCGAATCTTCTATCTCCTTTGGACTTGTATCTGGCTTTCGGTATCTGGAGTAGATTTTGATTGGTGGATCGCAGAACGCGATTGGGATTATGAGCTTTTATTTTTTCGCATAAATAATGGGGAGCATTCCCATGGATACATCTATGTGTTAGACAGAGTGCTTTAGAAGGGATTCTGTCTTTTACTGGAAGCCAGTGAAGGGATATCAGCGAAGGTGAGATTGATTCCCAGGGTTTTTTCGCAGTCACAAGTCTAGCGGCCGTATTTTGAACGACTTGCAGACGAGCGATTTGGTACTTGGGGAGTCCGAGGTAAAGGGCATACCCTGTTACCTTTAAACTGGATGTAGTTAGCAGTTTAAACATAACTCCTCAAACAGCTTGCAGTGTTCATTTCATATCCCCTACCTCCAGGGATGTCCATATCACACGTTCCAGGAGCCAGAACTACTGATAAATGCATGCGCGCCACGTCACTTCTTGCATGCCCAGATGTGACACAGGTCTATGGGACATAGCAGACACCTGCAGCACACATGCATGCATATGGGGAATTCCTGTGCATGCATGCCAATGCTTCAGTTATCTACAAGGCCCCACATACCAAAGACTTGACAGAGACATGCAGAACATCTGCAAAGGCGCAAGATATGTGAATGCTGCTGATAGCCTCACCACTCACCCATCCACGTTACCAGAGATTACCTGGTAGCATGAAGCCACTGCCCCTTCCCATGTGCCAGTGTTGTATCTGGCTATTGGCTATTCAAACTTTGTGAATGAGTGAGGTTACATGCTCCCCCATACCCAGAAGCCTTACTCTATCTGAGAAGTGAGAAATAGAGGAAAGATTTTGAAAGTGCGTAGAGGGGCAAAGGAACATAGATGGTTCAATATAGCCTGCTAGTGGAAGTGGGAAATCCACAGACACTGTAACTTCCTTGGGTTAGCAACCTGAGGATGGACAGATCTTTGCTAAAATGTTTTGTTTATATGGAACACTGTCATTAATAATTTAATAAACCAAGGTAGTTCTGAAACCATGGATGTATAAAAGGACTGCTGAAGTCAGCTCTGTTGCAAGAACACAGATTATATACGTTTTGTTTGTGCAATACACTCTTACTATCTGTATATACTTTTTTGTAGATGTTATGATTGGTGTAATCCCAGCTGAGAAAGGTTGACTATGTAGCATGTATGTTTCTACAGTCTAGATCAGGGTTCTCCAAACTTTCTAAACAAAGGTCCAGTTTATTGTACTTCAGACATTTGGGGGGTCAGACCGTGGTACCACCCAGAGCAGAAAATGCCCCAGCGTCAGTGGGAGTAAAAAAATGCCTCTGACTTGGTGGTCAGTGGAAATAAAAATAACAGACATAGCACCACTGGTTGGTAGAACCGGGAATAGTGTCCTGCCATTGGTATTGGAGGAATGTTGCCCCATCATTGGTGTCATTGGGAGGAGTAGTGCCCCATCATAGGTGTTATTGGGAGGAATAGTGCCAGTGGATCCCCAAGGGCCAGATAATAGTAAGTAAAAGGCTGCATTTAGCCCACACTGATCTAGATAGATACAGACCGATGTCTGTATTTATAGAAGTAAATGGAAGCATGAGACATGTATTGTAGTGGTGTAGTAATACCCAAAAAACAACAGTTTTCTATGGAAAAAAATATCTCCTCTGTCCCCAACAGTTTCAGGCTGAAGCAGGACTGGAAAACCATCAAAGAAATTGCTTTGAGGCCTGCACTTTTCAGAAGCGATTATCCCCTCTGTGTTTAGCCTGACAGCAGGGGGACAGGCTCGCCAAGTCATCCCTTTAATTACTGACACATATGGATTACAAAAGTTCCATGGATGCTTAAATCCAGCCATAGCACTGACTGAAGTGCATTAACCTCAGATCTGCCTGTGCTGATACCTATGTCCACCCGGGTCTTGTTTTCTCAAATACTATGGGTTTGACATGACACTTGCTGAGTCAGCAACTTGGCTTTTGCAGTGGAGGTGGACCAATGTTACTCTCTGACAGGAGGATTCATGAGAGATTAAATACATACTTAGCAGCTGCTGTAACTTGAGATGAGATCAATTCTTAATACCAGATATATCATGATGCAAAAGAAAGATTTATCTTTAATTGGAAAAACAGAGGGCATGCATGCTAATTGAGGGTAATAGTTACAATATGTACTTTCAACAATAAATACCTATGACAAAACAAATGAGTGTGATCATTGTATTGGAAGAAAATCCACACAATATGCATGATAGATTAACGCAAGAGCCAAGATAAACTGTAAAATAAGAATTCATTTGTTGGAGAGTTCTAAGAAAGGGATAAGGATAAAAGGTTTCTGCACGCTAAAGCCAAACTGAGCCTAATGCTGATCAGACTCATTAGAATCTAATTGCACAGAGATCTAAAAATCAGATTGTGTGGTCAGCTCAAGGCCTGTAAAGTCAAACAAATCTCAAGACTCAGTCAATCATCATAATAATTGTTGAGTACAGCTACCCACCATGGTCATTGAAATTAGATTGTAGACCATGTGGACAGTGGAAGAATGAACAGATCGGCTATCAGTCTCCAGAGCTGAAACCACCACCTAGCTGAGGGCCAATCACAGCATGTTCTGTGTATTATATTGTTGGTGCAAATTATGACTGGCTAGTTAGCATTACTTTTTTTTTCTCAGTTAAGGCCGATACGTATTCTTCTACGTATTTTTGTAAAAAAAAAAAAATCGCAATAAGCGACTGCTTTGCGCAAAAGTTATAGCGCCTACAAAATAGGGGACAGAATTATGATTTTTTTTTATATATTTTTTTTTACTAATAATGGCGGCGATCTGCGATTTTTATTGGGACTGCGACATTACGGCGGACACATCGGACACTTTTGACACATTTTTGGCACCATTCACATTTATACAGCGACCAGTGCTATAAATATGCACTAATTACTGTATAAATGTGACTGGCATTGAAGGGATTAAGACTAGGGGGTGAGGAAGGGGTTAAATGTATATCCTGGGTGTGTTCTAACTGTGTGGGGGGAGGGGAGTGACTGGGGGAGGTGCACAAGAGACACAGATCGGTCTCCTCTCTCCCTGACAGGACGTGGAGCTCTGTGTTTACACACAGAGCTCCACGTCCCTGCTCTGTCACCGCCGATCGCGTGTACCTGACGGACACCGCGGCCGCCGGGTACACGCATCGAATCCTCGGCGATGCAACGGCACTGTTTTTCCCCGCTGCGCGCCACCCAGTGGCGCGCGGGGAATACAACAACATTGACGCCCAAAGACGTGACCCCGGCGCTTCAGGTCCACACTGTTGACGTCTTTCGACAATAACGCGGACCTGAAGTGGTTAAACAAATAACCATTGCTAGATATTGAATAAACACATCACTTATTTACTTAAACCACCTCATACATTCATCAACCCAGCCACTACGACTCAGGTTGGATTTAACATCTTATTAACTAAGCCCTCTCGTTTGCTAAAATAAACCAAGAGGGAGTACCACGTAATAAATAAATACCGCGACCAGGGAGCAGGTTCACTTCATCAAATCTGGCCCTCCCTGTCATAGAGGGTGTAGGGGACAAGGAAGAACCAATGGGAACTCAACACTTGTATATTCCAACAACTACAGTTGAAACACACCAATGGATTATGATAAGCAGACAGGACCTCCTTAAACATACCCTGCTGGGAGGTGTCTCAACCAGTGGCGGCCCGTCCATAGGGACGCACGGGCGCCGCCCCCCCCTCCCGCAGTCACAAAAAAAAAAAAAAAAACGGGCCCTTTAAGAACTTTTATTCGGCTAAAATGTCATTTTGACATTTTAGCCGAAGTTCTGGCGGCCGTCTATAGAAGGCGCTGCAGCGCCACCCCCTCTCGCAAATAACACACATTCAATGCAATGCATTGAATGTGAGTTATTGTTGCCAGCTGCCTGGTCTATTCATATAACCGGACATGGGTCGCCGGTTACCCGAATAGCGGCAGCTGGTTGGCTGAGGGGAACTGCCTATCAAAGCCAGCGGCTCTGATATGCTTTTCCAGTACCGCCCTCCGACTCTCGGAAGTCTATACTCGGAGCGCAGGCAACCTGCGTTCCTTGCATAAGACTGACGGCCGTTTCAGCCAATCAGGTGCCCGGATTCTGGTTATCAGGAACCTGATTGACTGAAGCTTCTCCACGGCAGCAGAAGATATCGAGGGAGGACTTGGAATCGTCAGGTAAGTGTTTTTTACAGGGAAAGGGGCATCATGGGGCACAGTGGCATCATGGGGCACAGTGGTGACAAAGGGCACAGAGGCGACAATGAGCACAGTGGCATGGGGCACAGTGGTGACAATTAAAGGGCACAGTGGTGACAATTGATGGCACAGTGACTGCATATGATGGCATGGCACAGTGGTGACAATTGATGGCACAGTGACTGCATTTGATGGCATGGCACAGTGGTGACAATTGATGGGCACAGTAGCTGCGTTTGATGGCATGGCACATTGGTGACAATTGATGGCACAGTGGTGGCGTTTGATGGCATGGCACAGTGGTGACAATTGATGGCACAGTGACTGCATATGATGACATGGCACAGTGGTGACAATTGATGGCACAGTGACTGCATTTGATGGCATGGCACAGTGGTGACAATTGAAGGCACAGTGACTGCATTTGATGGCATGGCACAGTGGTGACAATTGATGGGCACAGTAGCTGTGTTTGATGGCATTGCACGGTGGTGACAATTGATGGCACAGTGGTGGCGTTTGATGGCATGGCACAGTGGTGACAATTGATGGCACAGTGGTGGCGTTTGATGGCATGGCACAGTGGTGACAATTGATGGCACAGTGGTGGCGTTTGATGGCATTGCACAGTGGTGACAATTGATGGCACAGTGACTGCATTTGGTGGCATGGCACAGTGGTGACAATTGATGGCACAGTGGTGGCGTTTGATGGCATGGCACAGTGGTGACAATTGATGGCACAGTGGTGGCGTTTGATGGCATTGCACAGTGGTGACAATTGATGGCACAGTGACTGCATTTGGTGGCATGGCACAGTGGTGACAATTGATGGCGCAGTTGCTGTGTTTGATGGCATGGCACAGTGGTGACAATTGATGGCACAGTGGCTGCATTTGTTGGCATGGCACAGTGGTGACAATTGATGGCACAGTGGCTGCATTTGGTGGCATGGCACAGTGGCTGCATGTGATGGGCACAGTGAGGCTGCAATATATTTTTTTTCGTTTGCCCCCCCAAAAATTTTGAGCACCAGCCGCCACTGGTCTCCACATCCTTTGTCTACGTGCCACGACCCAACACAATTAAACACAGCAACAAGAGAGGAGGGGATGGGGGAGAAGGGATGCAGCATTACATTACATTGCATTATCTCAATGCCATTTTGTCCCCAAGTCTTTCAGGCAAGGCCGGTGCAAGGATTTTTGCCAACACAGACGAAGGTGCATTTTGCCGCCCCACCCCCAGCCCCCCAGCACGCAGGGACACGCGCGCGCACACACACCATACATTATATATGTGCTCCATTAAGCTTTAATGGTTTTAATGCTTAAAGTAATCGTTTAACTTATTTATCTTGTACAGAGAAAGATAGCAAAGAAACTATTTGTGGTTTTGTAAAGTGAATTTTATCAACAGTTGTTCCATAAATGTACTATTGCTGGGATTTGTAGTCCTCTATAGCTGCTGGTATTCTGCATTAATGATTATACTGAGCAATGCAGATTACCACTGACCAGTTATAGAGGAACTACAAATACCAGCAATAATACATTATACAGTGCAATGGAGAATACCAGCAGCTATAGAGGAACAACAAATCCCAGCAATAATATATTAACCAGCCTGTATAATGTGTTAATGCTGGGATTTGTTGTTCCTCTATAGATGCTGGTGTTCAGCATTGTGCTGCTGTATTATACGATGCACAATACGATAAAAAATAATACAATACAATGCAGCATACCACGTGCACTTTGTCTTTGTTATATTACATACCACTCCCACTTCAGCCAGCTCCCGATCCCGATTCCCGATACGAGTCTGATGTGTCTGGTGTGGGCCTCCTTGCTTGGTTCCAACTTCCAAATCTGTGTACCGGGCGGCTCACGATTCCCTCAACAGGTCGCTGTCGCCTTCAGGATGACGCCGCACTGCCTGCTGGTCCGGTCCGTCTGTTGCTCCGCGGTATAGAATCCCCCTTAGTGCAGACCCCCGCAGTATAGACACCCCCCTTAGTGCAGACCCCTCCATCAGTATAGACCCCCTTAGTGCAGACCCCCCATCAGTACAGAATCCCCCTTAGTACAGACCCCCACAGTATACACACGCACACCCCCCCTTAGTGCAGACCTCCTATCAGTACAGATTCCCCCCTTAGTACAGAGACCCCCACAGTATACACACCCCCCTTAGTGCAGACCCCCATCATTACAGAATCCCCCCTTAGTACAGAGACCCCCGCAGTATACACACCCCCCGTAATGCAGACCCCCACCAGTACAGAATCCCCCCTAAGTACAGAGACCACCGCAGTATACACACCCCCTTAGCGCAGACCCCATCAGTACAGAATCCCCTCTTAGTACAGAGACCCCCGCAGTATACACACCCCCCTTAGTGCAGGCCCCCATCAGTACAGAATACCCCCTTAGTACAGAGACCCTGCAGTATACACACCCCCATCAGTAGAGAATCCCCCCTTAGTACAGAGACCCCGCAGTATACACACCCCCATCAGTACAGAATCCCCCCTTAGTACAGAGCCCCCGCAATATACAAACCCCCCATCAGTACAGAATCCCCCCTTAGTACAGAGACCCCGCAGTATACACACCCCCCATCAGTACAGAATCCCCTCTTAGTACAGAGACCCTGCAGTATACACACCCCCCATCAGTACAGAATCCCCCCTTAGTACAGAGACCCCGCAGTATACACATCCCCCATCAGCATAGGCAGCCCTCTAACCCCCCCTCCCCCGCACATGTCCATGTACTTAAACTAGTACAGTACACGTTCAGACCTCAGAACAGTGCGGCCGCAGACATACACACAGCTGTGTGTGTCCCTCTGGCTCCTCCTCCTCACTGAATGTTAACACAGAGGAGGAGGCGCCGGCGGCTTCAATCCGCTCCACAGAGTGAAGCGCTGATCAGTGTGCAGGAGCGGGCGGTGTTAGCAGTGCCCGCACGTTCGCACCCCCCCCGAACGTCTGCACCCCCCGCACGTCTTCACCCCCGCACGTCCGCACCCTCCGCACGTCTGCACCCCCACACACACACTCAATTTTCCGCCCTGTCCGCGGCCAGCGCCGTAAGGCAAGTGCACATCTTGCCTTGCGCTAGCGCTGGCCCTGCTTTCAGTCTCTTCTAGGCCAAAATCTGTGGTTAGGAGGTCAGCCCACAGCCCCCTCCAAAACACACAGTGACAGTGGGCTCTGTCACAAACATTAACCTGATCGTTGAACCTATATTACTCAGGCAGAAGTATAGAAATGTCCTACTGTATCTTTTCTGCCTATAGAGAGCTGGCCGCCATGCATCAAAGAGCTTTCATCTTTTATAAATCTTTACTATTAGAGGGATGACATGGCAGCATTCCATTATCCAATAACAGTAAACGGACAGTGACTAGGGAAGATATAAATACAGAAAGCATCGTTGAAAGGATAACCTGTTGTTCATTTCTGGCTCCTACTTAGAATTAATTTAATTTGCAGCAGTTTCCTTTGTGCTGCCGAAGAAATGAGGAAGCTCCATTTGTGGTCAATTAGGAAACAAGGAATAGTTATATTACTTAATTAATTCAGCATTGAGGTTCAAGATGCGCACATGTATCTTGTTGTGTTTCTGTCTGTGTGGTCACATTCTTTGTTGCGCAATAATAAACAGAAGGTATTAAAGAATTGTTGGTATGGATATACCTAGCAGCACCAAATTACTTTGACTTATTTTACAATGTATATACATCAGTTTTATATATTGCCTTGTTTATGATACTGCATTACTATTGGATTGTAGAATAATAAACCTAGGAGTTCTAAATTTATCCTATAAAAAGCCCCATAAGATTGGATCTCAACTACATATTAAGTAATTCCAGCAAGTTCTGCAGATAGGCTGAACGAGAACAATATTTAAAATCCACTTGTGAATTTTTAAAATAACCTAAAGCAGCATATTTTATTGTGTTCTTTATTTATAGAAGAAACAACTAGTCTTCTTAGTCTTTTCTATATAAGTTTTTATTTTTTTTATATACTTTACTTAGCACATTCAGACATGCAGCACCTATCCAGTTTTTAGCAAGCAGCCTTTACTTGTATATACTTTAATGCGGTTTGGAGGTGGCCCATAACAAGTCACATTTATTATTATTATTATTATACAGAATATGTTGTGCCAACAGTTTACATAGCGCTTTACAACATAAAGGCAGACATTACACTTAGGCCGCGTACACACGAGGAGACATGTCCGCGGAAACATGTCCGACGGATCGTTTCCAGCGGACGTGTCTCCAGGGATATTTTGGTCTGATGTGTGTACACACCATCAGACCAAAATCCCTGCGGACCAGAACGCGGTGACGTAGAAGACACCGACGTGCTGGCGAAAGGAAGTTCAATGCTTCCACGCATTCTTCGAATCAATTTGACGCATGCGCGGGATTTCTGTCCGATGGTTGGGCGTACTAACCATTGGACATGTCCGACGGACAGGTTTCCAGCGGACAAGTTTCTAAGCATGCTTAGAAACTTTTGTCCGCTGGAAACCTGTCAGCTAGGCCGTACATACGATCGAACATGTCCACTGAAACTGGTCTGGGGACCAGTTTCAGCAGACATGTCTCCTTGTGTACACGGCCTTACAGTACAATTTAATATTGAAGGATTCCTAGCAGATCTCTCATTCCAAACATGCTGCCTGGCTGCCATTCTGACACCCCCAGCTTTAATATTTTGACCTGGAACAAGCACAGTATGTTAACCACTTGTCGACCGCCGCATGCCGATTTACGTTGGCAGAATGGCACGGGCTGACAAATGAGCATGCCTGTACGTCCCTTTAAATGTGCCGCCTAGCGTGCGCATGCCGCTGGAGCATGTCCGTGGGTCCCGCAAATCCGATGTTCACCGGCGGCCCGCGATTGTGACACGGAGAGGCAGAACGGGGAGATGACTAAGTAAACAAGGCATTTCCCTGTTCTGCCTAGCAACATGACAGTGATCTACTGCTTCCTGTCATCGGGAGCAGTTATCTCTGTCATGTTGTAGTGAGACCATCCCTCTACAGTTAGAACACATCCTTAGGACACACTTAAACCGTTGATCGCCCCTAGTGTTTAACCCCTTCCCTGCCAGTGTCATTTATACAGTAATCAGTGGTTATGTGTAGCTCTGATCGCTGTATAAATGACAATGGTTCCAAAATAGTGTCAAGTGTCCGATGTGTCCGCCATAATGTCGCAGTCCTGATCAAAATCGCAGATCACCATTTTACCATTACTAGTAAAAATAATAATAATAAAAATGCCATAAATCTATTCCCTATTTTGTAGACTATATAACCTTTGCAGAAAACCAATCAGTATGCACGTATTGCGATTTTTTTCCCAAACATATGTAGAAGAGTACATATCGGCCCAAACTGTGGACAAAAAAAAGGTTTTTTTTATATACTTTTGGGGGTCATTTATTATAGCAAAAAGTAACAAATATTGCATTTTTTTTTTTTAAATTTTCACTCTTTTTTTTTTTTTAGAGAGAGCAAAAAATAAAAACCCGCAGAGGTGACCAAATACCACCAACATTTGTGGGTAAAAAATTACGTAAATTTTTTTTGGGTACAACATCGCATGACCGCGCAATTGTCAGCTATAACGATGCAGTACAGAGTCACAAAAAATGCTCTGATCAGAAAGGGGGTAAATTCTTCTGGGGCTGAAGTGGTTGATAGAGTTCAGGGCTTTTTTGCCAGTGAACAGATGCAGGTACTATCTCTCCCAAGGGCAACTGTTGTCTTCACCCCTCTATAATTGCCAGCACCCCCCTTTTAAAGAATACAGAGTCAAAAATATAACTATTCATATAGAAGTTGTTTTTTATTTTTTTTTATAGTATAAGGAAACGGGGTAAAATATGCAAAACATAATATACAGCACTTTCTAAACCGCTGTAATTCAGCCATTAATTGCATTTTGCACATTAGACTGGTATTTCATTTTGTACTGTTGTGTATTTAAACATGTATTATTAAAATTTTCGTTATGCACTGTTCTATATTTTACACCTGGAACTTTTACAAACTTAGCAGAGAATAAAACACCATTAAATCTGAACAGTATTACTGCTTATGCCAAGATATATATCATAGCAACAGAAGAAATGTAGTGTCATTATTCTAACTTAGCTTAGCAGTGGATGGACTACATTTAAACACCTTTTTCTAGTTTTATGTAGTTACCATAGGAAGCCAAGTCCAAGTAGTAATTCAAATCAAGTGCTTTGTCTTGCAAAAGGTATTATAACAGGCTGTTATGGACAAAAAAAAAGAAGTTTATTCAAATGACACAAATCCACAACATTATATCCTGCTCCAATGCGTTTAGTTTAAAAGGGCTTAATCGTGTATGTACGTAAGTGTGGTGGCCTGCACCCACGAGTTCACAGATCGGGAGCAGTGGCTGTGTCCATGCAGCTGCTGTCCCCCAACTGATGGGAATGGGACTTTATGCATGAAGATGCACAAAACACCTGTGCATACCTATGTGGGCAAATACGGACCTCATACATGTGTACACCTAAAGTGGAGGCCCGCCAACGTCTGCAAAAATTAAAAGCCAGCAGCTACACATACTGCAGCTGCTGGCTAGTAATAATAGGACACTTACCTGTCCTGGAGTCCAGCAATGTCGGCACCACAGCTGATGTTCCCATCAGCCGCAGCTGATGTTTCATCAGCTGTCGGGAGCTGCTGCTGCCATTGCGGGTAAGGAAACTTGGAAGTGTAGCCTTATGGCTTCACGCCGGGAACCCTACTGCACATGCCCGATGCTCCGCTTCTCTCTCCTACTGGCCTGGCGAAAAAAGGGAGGAGGAGGGAGCTGAGCGGTAATATCAATATCTGCGACCGTGGCTCCTGCAAGTGGGAACAGCATACCTGTCAAAGACAAAGTATCCTTTGTCAAAGACAGGTATCCTATCCCCCTTCCGCCATCCCAAAGGTGCCAAATGTGGCACCAGAGGGGGGAGGAGACAAATGAGAGGAAGTTCTACTTTTATGTGGAACTTCTCTTTAATATAGGGTGACCAGACATCCCCGGTTTCCGGGGACAGTCCCCGGATTGAGAATACTGTCCCCGGACCAAGTCTGTCCCTGGTTTGAATTTGAATGGGGGTTGGGGCAATTTCGAAGACAGTCAGTGCAGAATAAAAAAAAAAAATAGAATTACCAAGCTCTGCCGCTCCTACTAGCTTAGGAGAGGGGTGTATTCTTGCCATTATCTGTGCCCCTTTCTCATGATTATGTGCTGTTCGGAGCAGAGGGAATATTTCTTCAGTTTTGGGTGGATGCCCATTCTGCTCCGCCTGCATGTTCTTCTGCCTTGGCTCAAGTCCCAGCCAGCCACCATCCTGCTTATCTCCTTGCCTTTCCCGGCGTAGTGATTTTCCTCCGCTTCCCAACCAGTAGTAGCCGGGCCCGGAGAGTAAGACTTGACAGGCTGTGAGGTGGGCGGCAGCGGCGACAGGCAGAGAGTCGCTTATTGTCGCCATTACTAGTATAAACAAAAAAAAATTGTCCCTGGATTTCGCTTACAAAATCTGGTCATCTTACTTTAAGAACACTTGTGTGAACAAAGCCTCAATGCCACTGTCACTTGTAAACATAGAACCTGACAGTCTATCACTGCTGGCTTCCCCTGCAACTCTGACGTATGACATCATCTAATGCAGATTGCAGCAGAGGGAGTGAGTAGTGGGAGACTTCCTTTGCTGGATTTAGTGTTTACAAATGAAAGAGACAAGTCAGTGAGCTTCCACAGATACGCTCAGAATACAGAACCAGAACCATAGTACCAACACACTTTGAAAAAAAATAAGGCCTAGATAAAGTCATCTGACTCTTCCCTGATTTTCTTGATATGCATATTATTTCTTAACTCAGTGGTTCAGAAAGTATAGGCAGGTCAGCATAACAGAAGGTCACCCAGCATTTTCAGATAAAGACTAGCAATGTCATCCTCTGTAGTTTGCCCATAAAATATTTTGTTAAGTTAAAAATGTTTTAAGCGGGGAATATGGCCAAGCACCCTTTGCATCTAAAATAGCTTTAAAACTGAACTTAACATTTTTATTTCAGAATTACTACTACTCTTTTGGCAATCAGTCATTATATATATATTGTCCCAAAAGGGCAATATATGAGATTGAAACGTAATTGTGTCACTTCTAGTGATTTTGACCAACAAGCCCAAACTTTAACATCACGATTTATAGAAAAGGGGTATGCACCTTAAGTGCTAAACCAAGCATTAACCCAAGTGTCCCAGTTAGATAGACAATCTCTATTAACCACTAAACCTAAAAAAGAGTTTAAGGCTGAAATGCCATTCATAACAGGGTATCATAGGCAATATAAACAAATTGAACGTATCTTTAAAAAATATTGGCCAATACTCCTTAAAGACAAAGATCTGCAAACAATCATTCCCCGCACCCCCAGGTTCATTTACAGAAGGGCACCAGGATTAAGAAATAAAATTGCTCCAAATGTGCCTGATCCCCCAAAGAAACCAAGTACTTTTTGGATGGATCCGGGTTTTATCATTGCACTAGATGTAAGGCATGTAAAACAACTAGGAAATCCAGTGATCCGAAGAAAACCACATCTTTTCAATCAATAACAACAGAAGAACAATTCAAAATTCGACCTTTCATTACCTGTCACACTGATCACGTGACCTATATTCTTCAGTGTCCATGTCCACTTCAGTATGTTGGCAGAACTACCTGACAGTTAAAAGTCAGAATAAATGAACATTTGGGCAACATCAAAAAAAGCTTCCCAAACCATAGTGTCTCTAGGCATTTTGCCAGTCACCATGATAGTAACCCTAGTTTATGCTCCTTCATTGGAGTTGACAAAATTACAAGGTACTGGAGAGGGACACATATGACCCGAAACATTTCGCAAAATGAAACGCAATGGATATACAAACTTCGCACTATGCAACCGTTGGGTATGAACATTGAGCTCGATCTCAATTGCTTTCTATCCAATAATTAATTAGTGACCCCCCTTTTTTGTTTTTCATTTCTAATGAGTTCTGCCCTAATGGCAATGAGTGGGCTACAGGTTCCAGGTATGATGTCCCATTGAATGTACTATTAACTTATTGGGGGAATAAGCTGAGTGTACCTTAGCAAAGTAAGAACTTAATTAGAGTTCACCCTTAAGTTTTTGGGGACCTGTATATATGGTGTGAAGGCCTTCAGTCTTCAATACCATGATGGTGTTCTGCCAGCTGGCCCATTTTTCTGTAATGGGAGTCCAAGATATTTTAGGTCCAGCTGACCTGTACCAACCACCTTTGAGGAATAATAGCAATTAATAAATCTACCCCTGCTATGATTAAGGAGCGCGAGTTCTACTAGCAACTCTGTAGATTTTAATTTTTAATTTCTAGTAATTTTACCTAAACAATCGTTCTTCATATATTTTCACATATGTATTTGGCTAAACGGCTTGTTTTTTGTATTTTGTATTGCCTGATCAAACTTCCATGTTATCAATTGTAATGCTCGAGACCAAGGCTGTCACGCTGAATAGGTTAATGGCTTTTTATCTCAATTGAAGGAGGGGAGGGGTTGAATACACTACAAATACCATTAGCCTTTGCGAGACTAGTGACGCGCCCTGAAGACGTTTGGAAAACGAAACGTACGTCGGCAGCGTAACTAGTCACATGATACGTCCAGTATCCGGTCATCTGGTTGTCGGAGGCTCAGAGTGGAACGCACGCCGCTACATGCTGCTGCGAGGCAGTATGGATGTAAGCCAAGCGGATCACCTATTACCTACAAGCGAGCAGCCTTGATGCCGGGTCTGGCATCTTTTTAATGTAAGAGGCCATTTGGCTATTTTATATATTAATTTTTTAATAAATCAAGCAGTATTATGCTATGGAGCATTGTTATTTTTCTCTTACATTTATGTCACCGTATCCAATCTGGGATTGAGAGCATCAGTTATTCTGCCATACCGATGTGTTTGCAGTCACAATACTGCTGAGGCTGTTTCTGACTCTCTTTTTAATTAACCACTTAAGGACCGCCTACTGCACATTTACGTCGGCAGAATGGCACGGCTGGGCACATCAACGTATATATACGTTGGTTTTAGTACCCAGCCGTGGGTCGCGGGCGCGCGCCCGCGGGCGCGCGCCCGCGACCCAGTCCGAAGCTCCAGGACCGGGACCGCGGGATTCGCGGACCCGATCGCCACTGCAGTGCGGCGATCCGTCCCTGGAGCGGAAGAACGGGGAGAGCCGTGTGTACACACGGCTTCCCCGTGCTTCTCTGTGGCCGGAGCATCGATCGCGTCATCCCTGTAATAGGGGGACGCGATCGATGACGTCACACCTACAGCCACACCCCCCTACAGTTGTAAACACACACATTAGGGCACACATTCCCTACAGCGCCACCTGTGGTTAACTCCCATACTGCAACTGTCATTTCCACAGTAAACAATGCAATTTAAATGCATTTTTTGCTGTGAAAATGACAATTGTCCCAAAAATGTGTCAAAATTGTCCGAAGTGTCCGCCATATTGTCGCAGTCACGAAAAAAATCGCTGATCGCCGCTATTAGTAGTAAAAAAAAAATAATTAATAAAAATGCAATAAAACTATTCCTTATTTTGTAAACGCTATAAATTTTGCGAAAACCAACCGATAAACGCTTATTGCGATTTTTTTTACCAAAAATATGTAGAAGAATACGTATCGGCCTAAACTGAGGAAAAAAAATGTTTTTTTATATATTTTTGGGGGATATTTATTATAGCAAAAAGTAAAAAATATTGCATTTTTTTTTAAATTGTCGCTCTATTTTTGTTTATAGCGCAAAAAATAAAAACCGCAGAGGTGATCAAATACCACCAAAAGAAAGCTCTATTTGTGGGAAAAAAAGGACGCAAATTTTGTTTGGGAGCCACGTCGCACGACCGCGCAATTGTCTGTTAAAGCGACGCAGTGCCGAATCGCAAAAACCCCTTGGGTCATTTGCCAGCGTATTGGTCCGGGTCTTAAGTGGTTAAAGAAGTCAGGGTGTTCTGGTAAGCGCATCAATTAATTGAGCACTTTTGGGTGGAACCATTAGAGTGTGGTGAAGGCTTGTTATACACATATTCAAGATTTTGGAAGAATTTGCATAAGTTTTTTCAGCAACTATTGCACTAATTGGGACTTTATATTAATACACCACTATGGACAGTGTGGTGGTTGTGGAACAATACTATGGACATTGGGCCAGATTCACAAAGCACTTACTCCGGAGTATCATGAGTTAGGCACGCGTATGTCTAAAAATGCACACGCTTATCTATGCACCGTATCCCCAAAACGATATACGCCTGAAATCCACATTTTTTAGACCGACGTAATTTGAATAGACCGGCGCAGCGTGCGTGCAAAACTGCACTAGACACACCATTGATTTGCTATGCAAATATGCAAATGAGGGAGATATGCCGATCCACAAAAGTAAGTTTGTGCGGTGCAGTCTACACAATGGGGTAGATTCACATACACTTAATATTCCGCTGCGTAATCGAAATACTCTACGCTGCCGTATTTTACCAGGCTCTACACCGAATCCTGGTAGATTTTTGCCCGTACGCTACGGCGGCGTAGTCTATTTCTCGCTGCGTAATCGAAATACGCGTTTGGGGGGCGTGAAGCATTTAAATTAAGCGGCGATCGAACTGCGCATGCTCCGTTCAGAAATTTCCCGCCGTGCATTGCGCGAAATCACGTCGTTACGTCATTCGTTGTTCGAGTAGTGGCGTTTACGAACATTCCTATTCCCGGACGACTTACGTTAAAAATAATAAAAGACGTCGGAAAACGTAGAAATTTGACGCAGGAACGACGGCCATACTTAACATGGGCTGTCTAATATTAGAGCAGCAAAAAGCTGGTATAGTGTTACGCAAATAAAAGATGACTAAAGGTGCCGTAAGAGATTGCGATTGAAGATCGTAATTTCGGGGATCGCCGGCAAAAGCTCATTAGCATACCCCGACGCCGAAAACGACGGGAAGTCCACCCAGTGGCCGCAATTTTATTGCAGCGTAGATCCCAAGGCGTACAAACACGTAATCCAGTCGAATTGAAGCCCACAGCCGTCTATTCATGGTTTGAGGTTTTCGACTAGCTAGAAAACGCGCGTAATTTGAAATTACTCCAGTCTAACACCAGTTAGACAGGCGTAATGGCTCTCTGAATCTGGGCCAATGTGCTTATCAGCTGCACGTCGGGTCTAAAATTAGACCAAATAAAAGCAGGTTTAAAA
This sequence comes from Rana kukunoris, assembly GCA_029574335.1. Classification (NCBI taxonomy): domain Eukaryota; kingdom Metazoa; phylum Chordata; class Amphibia; order Anura; family Ranidae; genus Rana; species Rana kukunoris. The sequence goes on from CM056052.1 coordinate 140,943,932, forward strand.
TTAGACAATCCGTCTACATGTCAGCAAAAGCAACACCATTAGGGACGAGCTGAGCAGCCACACTTGCAGGACATTAATCTGTATGCCAACATGCCAGGGGGATCCTTGCTCATAGCTATACTACTGACTTTAGAGGAGCGCAGAAGGAGGAGGACACGGAGGAAGGCACGGGAGAGGATCTTTGTCAGGTATATCCGTGGGGTGAGCCCAATAGTAATAGGCCCCCCTTTTGGCTGGAATTAGGGTGCAATTGGAGAGATACCCTGTGTTAATAGGAGGGTAAATGTTGGTTCCTCAGCTTCCACTAATTTCAGTGAAATTGAGTAAAGGTGGATTAATTAGGTCAGGAGCCTGTGCAGGCCACTAGTAACCACACTAGTAGGGATTCCTACCTATTAGACTCTAGAGACACATTTTTTTCCTTGTTTTATATGGTTTAGGGTGCATCGGTCACAACTGGCATCCTTATAGCAGCATAGGATCATTTTACTTTAACAATCTTTGGGCCTGCTGGCCTGCATCGGCTCCTGACCTAATTAATCCACCTTTACTCAATTTCACTGAAATTAGTGAAAGCTGAGGAAACAACATCTACTCTCCTATTAACACAGGGTATCTCTCCAATTGCACCCTAATTCCAGCCAAAAGGGGGGCCTATTACCATTGGGCTCACCCCACGGATATACCCGACAAAAGTATTAATTTAGCAGCGCCATTTCCCTTTCTACTATCCATATTTATATTAGCTCCCCACATAGGGATCCTACTGGGAGGCAACAGCTACTTTATTCACCATAGCGCGGACTCCCCTGTTCTTACACGGGAGAGGATCTGCCGACCACCACTGGGCAAGGTACTGGCAACACTCCATTTCCTTGCCAGTGGCTCTTTTCACCCTAATGGGTAAATATATATTTTATGTACATTTTTTTCTGTTTAGTATGTATTTTATAATAATTAATATAATAAATATATATATATATATATTTTTTTTTAACTAATATAAATTTATTAATTTTAATATTATAATTATCTTATTTAATATTATATATATATATATATATATATATATATATATATATATATACATACATATATATATATATATATATATATATATATATATATATATATACATACATATATATATACACCGACACACACAAACCTCCAAACAGCAACAGACAACGGAATAAAAGCACCTTGCTTCAGGAAGGGAAAAAAATTGGATGTACTTTTGCAATGGAAGGGCATTTCTCTTGGTCTATTTAAGCACTGTGCATAGCTCACTAAGTCTGACGGGCCTAGTTCCTATCTAACTGATTGCGCCGTGCCGAGTTCTGAGCATGCTCAGAGAGGTACTGACCATAGTCTGCTTCATGTGCACATGCCCAGTCTGGCAGGCCCTTCATTTGCATGGGGTCACGGCTTATTTCAATGGAACATGCCCACGTCCTTCCCACTTTGAATTACACCGCCTTACGCCTCGGAATTTACATTGCACCGGTGCAAATTTGGCCGAAAATACTACGAGGATACGGTACTTGCGCCTCAAAATTAAGCCGGTCTAACTTAAAGGAGTTGCACTACGCCGGTCCAAAAATGCGCCGATGTACGTGAATCTGGCCCATTATTTTTAGTTTTGTTTTATGTTTATTGTAATAAGTATATGATTAGCACATTGGTTTGTGTCATACTATATTAATCAGCGCACTTATTTTTTCGTATCACAATCAGTCATTAAAACATAGGACTTATTTGCAACCACTTCTACACAGCATATTGATTGATTGATTTAATGGATTTATAGTGTGCCAAATACTGACCCGTCAGGGCAGTGTCTAAGCACAGAAGACATAACAAAAATAGGTAAATCAAATCAGGGAGAGAGAGAAAAAGAGAAGAGCAGGAAAAACCAAGAGACAGATCAACAAGGCACAACAGGGAGAACTAACATAACTCAACCTGCTTTTTCTCGAAAAGCCAGGTTTTTAATCTTTTACGAAAGGCTATAATAGAAGGGAGGGACCGAATGGAAGCAGGGAGACTATTCCATAGAGCCGTAGCTCTCACAGAAAAGCATCTTCCCCCGAAGGTAAGCAAACGGGCAGATGGACAAATGACAAGACCGGCTGTTAGTGATCTGAGTGCTCGTGCAGGGGCGTATAGCGTTATCAAGGAATTCAGATATTGCGGGCCCATCCCATGATAAGCACGATAGGCGAAACAAAGAGCCTTAAACTCAACGTGATCTATCACAGTGAGCCTATGCAGTGATCGTAGGATAGGGGTAATGTGCTCCCGCCTTTTTAGGCCGGAGATTAGTCTGGTGGCCTGGTTCTGGATGAGTTGGAATTTCTTCAGCCACTTTAGAGACATACCCAGATACACAATGTTGTTAAAGTCAATCCGGGAGTTGACGAGAGATTGAACCAGGACTTTCCGGTGGTTCTGAGAAAAAATATCATAGCATAACACCTGTGACCCTGGAAGTAAAGCTTTTGATGCCAACATGTCATAGTAGCTTACTATGCCTTGCAATCAGTAATTGAGAGGCTGGGTATAGACTCAACATTTAGGAGCCAGGTCTGCTGATGTTGTTCTGCGTCCTCTGGGAGTAAAAAAAAAGGTTTTCATGGTCATATTTAGTTCAACAGCTCCTTGTTATATGCAATATCATATTTTTTTCACTAGAGCTTCTATAACATATCCAACAACATGATATGTATCTTCCTGCAGGAACTTGTGAGAGGACCAAAGATTATTTATGCATGATAGAATAGCAGGTTATGTTTTAGTACATTAGGTAACAGCTAATTTTATGCAAGTGTAAAATCACATCACTTGCCTATGGCTGTAATCTGCAGTGGTCTAGATTGTTTATCTTGCAGGGATGTGTGTGGTCTGTATCCACAGCTAGCCAAGCAGTGCTTGAGTCCATGCATATACAGTGAGATTATACAAAATCTATGTATAATCACACTTAGGACATCACTGCCTTCAGTGATAACCAATGAGCCATTCTGTGAATATAAAAGACATAACATGGTGGGGTTCCCACAAGGTAATTCAACCATAAACAGCCAATTTCTTATTTTTGCTTATTCAGACAGAGTTTATAACCAGATGAGTTTCATCTCTTTGGAGATACATGAGACTGGCCCCATAGAAGCAAGATCTCTTCTTTTGATTTTTTAGCTCCACCCATCTGCTGCAATAATTGTAATGCAGTCCTGCAGCTGGAGTCTCTATATTCATATATATTAATCTAAAATATATGCTTCTTCACTTAATGCACCTTTATTATTGTTTTTTTTTGTGTCTATGAATGAACCATGTGTCCAGTAATCCCATTGCAACATTTTAGAATTGTGTGTGATAACTGAACTTTAATTGTTCCTAATCTGTTTCAGCCAATTTGTGATCCATTTAGTGGGTGTGCTCTGGAACTCCCAAAAGCAGAATTAAAGGATAAAGTACGAATAGTAAAAGGATGAGCAGTACAAAGCAAGTTCCTTATCATTTGATTAGTACTTACTTTTAACAGTTATGGGACGGGAGCCCAGCAAGACACTATTTCTACAGTGTCATGTTTTGGAAGACCTGCAGGATCTGTATTTTGTCTAAAGCCTTTTGTATTTGATTGATTTAAACCATGACAATTCTTGCAAAGTTGGTAAAACAACTGCTATAGGTAGATGAAATATCAGCAGTACTCAATGACCAACTAAAGAAAGCTTTAAAAACTGAGGCCCCGTACACACGACCGAGCTTCTCGGCAGAATCCAGCGAGAAGCTCGCTGGGAGACATATTCTGCCGAGGTTCTTGGTCGTGTGTACACTTCCGACGAACGTCCCGTCGGGAAGCTCATCGAGCCAAAAAAGAGAGCACGCTCTCTTTTTCCTCGTTGCTCAATGAGGACTTTGGCTCGACAAGCTTTTTCGACCGCTCATCGGGAACCTCGTCGGGGCAGAACGATGAGTTTAGCCCGATGAGGTTCTCGAACGTGTGTACGCGGCCTGAGGCCTCGTACACACGGGCAAGAATCTTGTCAGGAAAAAAACATAATTTTTCCCGACGAGATTCTTGGCAAGAATCTCTTTCAGCCCGAGTGTACACACAGACCTTTCAAAAGAACCACGGCTCTCTTAAAGGGCAAGAACGCTGTGACATCATTGCATACGACGAGCATGCGCTCGTCACATTCAATGCCGTCGCCGCCATCTTTCTTCACCCTACCTATGCCATGAAATCTACTGCGCATGCGTCAAAGTCATTTTGAGAATGCGTGGGTTTTCACGGCGACAGGTAAGTATACACACTCTCGGGTTTCTCGTCGGGAAACAGGCCGACAAGAATCTCGATGAGAAAATAGAGAGCAGGATCTCTATTTTTCCTGGTCGAGATTCTGACCAGATTTCCAGACGAGAAACCTAAAAGCCTCGTACACATGCTCGGTTTACCTGGCAAGCTCTGCCAGCAGTTTTCTTGCTGGTTCTTGCCGAGAAAACCGAGCGTGTGTATGAGGCTTGACTGTATAGTTGTACAAAAACTAGCAGATGTGGACTATAGTAGGACCAATATGCACAATAGACTAGAGACTATGGGCTAGATTCAGGTAGGTGCGCGTAATTTTAAAATGGCGTAGCGTAAGCTATTTACACTACGCCGCCGCAACTTTTACAGGCAAGTGCTGTATTCACAAAGCACTTTCCTGTAAAGTTGCGGCGGCGTAGCATAAATGCTCCGTCGTAAGTCATATTGGGCGGGTAGGGGGCATGCACCAGCCGTGATTTTGTCCTAGTGCGCATGCTCCAAATCACGTCGCAAATTGTCAATAAAAGCGACGTAAACGTAACTTACGCCCAGCCCCATTCTGAATCGACTTACGCAAACGACGTAAACGACGTCCAATACAACGAGGTCCCAACGCCCATACTTAACATTGGCTGCGCCTCACTATAGCAGGGGTAACTTTACGCCAGGCGTAAGTCTTACACAAACGACGTAAACAGATACGCCGGCCAAGCTCACGTTCGGGAATCAGCGTATTTGCTCATTTGCATATTTTACGATGGGAACGCCACCTATCGGCCAGCGTAAATATGCATCTAAGATACGACGATGTAAGTGACTTACGCCGCTCGTATCTTAGCAACATTTAAGCGTATCTCATTATGAGCATACGCTTAAATTTGCGCGGGCTCAGATTAGGACTTACGACGGTTTATCTACTGATACGCCCTCGTAAGTCTTTTTGAATCTAGCCCTATAGGTATAAAAAACCACAGACCTTGACTTTACATATCGATAAGAATGTGAAATATTTAGCACAATTTGTATCTATAAAAGTTGTAAGGTACAGGGAAGTCCGTTGATCAATGTTGTCATTCATTGGCTAAAGAAAGATAACCAAGGAGAGTAATTTACTATAAAGGAATGATTCAAACAAGACTAGACATTTAACTGAATTATTTTCAGTTTAGGCTCACAAAATATATGTATCGTACAGGATGCCAGAGATGGGTCCTGGACTGGAGGTATAGTTCCCCACTATTTGGGGTGTGGTTCTTTAAGGGGGATGATGGGAACACATTTTTAGTACTCAGGGGCTCTCACTTAGGCAGGGTGAAGTGTTCTGGGGTAGCATGGTCAGAGAGGTAAGGACTTTACAGCGCTCTCTGGATTTGTAAATCCTTATTTTGGACCTGCAATGCAGAGGCTCAAAGACTTTGGGTCAGAAAGTGTCTTCAATCCCTGATTACAGGGTCTGTGGTCCTGAAAGGGTTACCCGTCTGCAAGCAAGGCCTGAAAATAAACAGGAAGGAGTCAACACCTGTCTGTAAGGTAGAGTGGAGTGGTTCACAGCTGTGAGCACATGTGGACTGATTGGCATCTGAGTTGCTATTTGCTGAACTCCTGTGGCTTAGCAAAATCCCGAAGCAGACAGGAGCCCTAAACCCTGGTGTGGAATTGGTATACTCGTGGTGAGCCAACACTTTATTTTCATCACCAGAAATATGGACTGTTTTTAGTTTGTTTTGCTGAAGAAATGGCTGTTTTGCTAAACAAATGACTAGGGATCCCAAGCTCTCCATACTACAGTATATACAGTGCAGAAAATAAGTATTTGAACACCCTGCTATTTTGCAAGTTCTCCCACTTGGAAATCATGGAGGGGTCTGAAATTGTTATCGTAGGTGCATATCCACTGTGAGAGACATAATCAAAAAAAAAATCAAAGACCTGTTAGTCTGCCTTTAAAATGTCCACCTCCACTCCATTTATTATCCTAAATTAGATGCACCTGTTTGAGGTCATTAGCTGCATAAAGACACCTGTCCACCCCATACAATCAGTAAGAATCCAACTACTAACATGGCCAAGACCAAAGAGCTGTCCAAAGACACTAGAGACAAAATTGTACACCTCCACAAGGCTGGAAAGGGCTACGGGGAAATTGCCAAGCAGCTTGGTGAAAAAAGGTCCACTGTTGGAGCAATCATTAGAAAATGGAAGAAGCTAAACATGACTGTCAATCTCCCTCGGACTGGGGCTCCATGCAAAATCTCACCTCGTGGGGTCTCAATGATCCTAAGAAAGGTGAGAAATCAGCCCAGGACTACACGGGAGGAGCTGGTCAATGACCTGAAAAGAGCTGGGACCACCGTTTCCAAGGTTACTGTTGGTAATACACTAAGACGTCATGGTTTGAAATCATGCATGGCACGGAAGGTTCCCCTGCTTAAACCAGCACATGTCAAGGCCGTCTTAAGTTTGCCAATGACCATTTGGATGATCCAGAGGAGTCATGGGAGAAAGTCATGTGGTCAGATGAGACCAAAATAGAACTTTTTGGTCATAATTCCACTAACCGTGTTTGGAGGAAGAAGAATGATGAGTACCATCCCAAGAACACCATCCCTACTGTGAAGCATGGGGGTGGTAGCATCATGCTTTGGGGGTGTTTTTCTGCACATGGGACAGGGCGACTGCACTGTATTAAGGAGAGGATGACCGGGGCCATGTATTGCGAGATTTTGGGCAACAACCTCCTTCCCTCAGTTAGAGCTTTGAAGATGGGTCGAGGCTGGGTCTTCCAACATGACAATGACCCGAAGCACACAGCCAGGATAACCAAGGAGTGGCTCTGTAAGAAGCATATCAAGGTTCTGGCGTGGCCTAGCCAGTCTCCAGACCTAAACCCAATAGAGAATCTTTGGAGGGAGCTCAAACTCCGTGTTTCTCAGCGACAGCCCAGAAACCTGACTGATCTAGAGAAGATCTGTGTGGAGGAGTGGGCCAAAATCCCTCCTCCAGTGTGTGCAAACCTGGTGAAAAACTACAAGAAACGTTTGACCTCTGTAATTGCAAACAAAGGCTACTGTACCAAATATTAACATTGATTTTCTCAGGTGTTCAAATACTTATTTGCAGCTGTATCATACAAATAAATAGTTAAAAAAATCATACATTGTGATTTCTGGAATTTTTTTTTTGATTATGTCTCTCACAGTTGACATGCACCTACGATGACAATTTCAGACCCCTCCATGATTTCCAAGTGGGAGAACTTGCAAAATAGCAGGGTGTTCAAATACTTATTTTCTGCACTGTATATATTATGTTCAGCATTTTTATTTTCAGTCAGCAAGTGAATGAGCCAAAGAGAATTCTTCTAATATATAAATGACACTACACCGAGTTTTATAGGTTTTCTACATCATAATGATCTTTTTTTAGAAAAATTTAATAATTTAACAGTTCTTCCAAGTTTTCTGGTTTACTCACTGATAAACTGGAGGTACTAATAATCAATAGTAGTAAGTATGCCCTTTAAATGTCTAGAAAGGGCTATCAGTTAATGAGTCAATTTAAATTTTTCAGGTTTCACAATATAACAATTCATGGAGCAAAAAGCAATATTCATAGCAATCTGTCCTTTAATATGCCTGACTATTACTAAAAGGAATTCTGATGAATTACTGCACTTGGATCCTTACATTGTGTGTATTGATCACATGTCCAGCAGACAAATACATAGCATATAACCTACTTACAATGGGAGAGAGATAAAAATTAGGTGAGGTTTGAATCTAGCGTCTTAGAGCTGCAAAGCGTTATTATTGGCAATGCAGGTCTAAAGCCTTTTTTTCCATTCAATCCAGCGGGATGAACAAAAAAAACTGAGAGCTCAGGTCAGATTGGCTATATTAACAATCTGATTTTAGCACAGCGATCTCCCCTGCTGTGCTATTGTGCTCCGCCAGAACACTCCGGTCAGCGCTCTCAGCCATTGGCTAAGAGAGTCGATCAGGAGCCGGTCGGCAGACCTTTTTCGGTGATGCCCCTTTGACAGAAGCCAGATGAACGGCCAGCTTCTGTTTGACAGGCTGCAGTACACACAGGCTGAATGTTGGCTGTTTTTTATTGAACCGGCTGAAGTCATCTGACATTCAGCCCATGTGTACAGGGCTTAACCACTTGCTTACTGGGCACTTACACCCCCCTCCTGCCCAGGTAAAATTTCAGCTTCCGGCACTGCGTCGCTTTAACTGACAATTGCGCGGTCGTGCGACGTGGCTCCCAAACAAAATTTATGTCCTTTTTTCCCCACAAGTAGAGCTTTCTTTTGGTGGTATTTGATCGCCTGTGCGATTTTTATTTTTTGCGCTATAAACAAAAAAGAGCGACAATTTTGAAGAAAAATACAATATTTTTTACTTGTTGCTATAATAAATATCCCAATTAAAAAAAAAAACACATTTTTTTTTCTCAGTTTAGGGCGATACGTATTCTTCTACATATTTTTGGTAAAAAAAAAAAAATCGCAATAAGCGACTGGTTTGCGCAAAAGTTATAGCGCTTACAAAATAGGGGAGAGAATTATTATTATGTTTTTTTTTTTTACTAGAAATGGCGGCGATCTGCGATTTTTATTGGTACTGCGACGTTATAGCGGACACATCGGACACTTTTGACACATTTTTGGCGCCATTCACATTTATTCTGCGATCAGTGCTATAAATATGCACTAATTACAGTATAAATGTGACTGGCATTGAAGGGGTTAACACTAGGGGGTGAGGAAGGGGTTAAATGTGTATGCTAGGTGTGTTCTAACTGTAGGGGGAGGGGGGGGTGACTGGGGGGGTGACCGATCTGTGTCCCTATGTAGGAAGGAACACAGATCGGGCTCCTCCCTTCCAGAGACAGGACATTGTCTCTGTGTGAGCCGGCAATGAGAGATGATCTATGAGAGATCATCTCTCATTGGCCCACAGATCGCATCACAAACGGCCGCTCTGATTGGCCGTTTGCCGCGATCTGTGATTGGCCGTGTCCAAGGGACACGGACAACACAGGGCTTCCCCGCAGCGCGCTGTACAGCGCGCGCTGGGAAAGCCAGAATGACATGCCGTCAAATGACGGCATGTTGGATTTTCAGGCCCGCGCTGTTGCCGTCATCCGACGGTAGCGCGGGCCTCAAGTGGTTAAAAACATGTCCGTTTTAATTGTTCGAGAATACACTCTGATAAGTAAGCACCTAATCAGAAAAAAAACAATGGCTATTGGCTGCTATGGATCTTGGGATACACAGTAAGACCCAAAAGACCACAGGTAAGATCATCAGAGATGTAAGGCGTTTCTAACACTAAAGCACCCCCAACCCCTTACCATTTATCCTAATCCCTGAGATGGGTTCCTAACTTTTGCAGGTATTTATTAGATAAGAGTACAGCACTCTATCTAACAATACAATAATTTAACTTTCTCCCAGGAAGCCTGCACTTTCTTTGCTCAGTCAGCTTCTACTTTCTAGACTGAGATTCTGGCCTATAGATTCTGGCCAGTTTTATAAATCTCAGTACCAGTATAGTAATCTTTAAATTCTTGACTGTTGTACATGTCCTTCACAAATCAGCTTACTACTGCCTTTTACTTGACTTGCTAAAAAGTTACATTAGGGTTGATTTACTAAAACTGCAAAGTGTAAAATCTGGTGCAGCTCTGCATGCAAACCAGTCAGCTTCCACGCTGTCTTTAAATGAACAAGCTGAAGTTAGAAGCCGATTGGCTACCATGCACAGCTGCACCGGTTTTCATAAATCAACCCCATTGTTATAATGAATAATTGGGGAGAGGAGACTATAGAGCCATAGCCACCAATCAGATACAAACCTTCCATGAAAGTTAGAATTTGATTGATGACCCAGGAAGCCAAAAGAGATTAAGTTACACATCACATACTACTGAGATACTCTCCGACTGGCCCTGTGTGGAGCTATGTACAGGGAATTATACAGACCTCAGAGTGCAATGTTTGTAATTTTTTTTTGCATTAGATTGCAATGTTTAATGTATAATGTTCTAACTCATTGCTTTTGCTTGTTGCGTGCAATAACCCTTTAACCTTAACACTTGCTGGGACTAAGAAGTCTATCCTTATCCATAATCAGTGGCAGCCCACTCATTAGGGGTGACGCCCCTCTAATCCATTTCCCTGGCCCCTAATATCCATGAAGGGCACCGGACGCATAAATTTCAATGGGGGTTATTTTTTTTAAGCACATGATTAGAGTCGGAGGCTCTAATTGGCTTAAATAAAAGGGTGGGCTCAGGGGCGCAGACCACTGCACTCTAAACCCCACCAGTTGTGTAACAATAGCAAATTAATATTCGCTAATGTCTTCCTGCTTCTCCTGCTGGCCAATCAGGAAGTGGGTCCTGAGACACGATTGGCCAGAGAATCCTAGGACTCCTGGCCAATCGGGTCTCAGTTATCACTTCCTGTTAGGCCTGGAGGAGAAGCAACGACTCCGTCAGCAACAGTCTCTTCTTGGAGCCCTACCCCAGGTTAAGCTCGTGATCGGTCTCCTCCCCACACCTGTACTGTAGCCAATGCTGTATCCTGGTCTAAGCCAACAAGGTCCAGGCCTAGGGCAGCACTTTGCAGGGGGGCAGCATGGAAAGTGTCCCCGCCGGCTTGTGCTACACTGTTAGTGTAACGCAAACTGCTTCTAATTTTGACTGTCCTATCCTCTTGGACCACAAACCTTTCTCACTGTGCTATATGTTTTCTGCTGCACCATTGACATGGTTATTGTCCATAAATCAGAAATGTGTGCTTTAAGTAGAACTATAGGCAATATTTGTTTTTTTCATTTTGGATAGAGTAAGGGAGGGATATAGACCCTGACAGTTAATTTTTTTCCTGTCCCATTGCAGAGATTTCCCTTCACTTCCTGCCCCATAGCCAAACAGGACATGAGAGGAAATCTGTGCAAATTAAGGGAATCCAATGCCCCCACCCCCAGGCCCTAAAAACTAGTGTCCCCAACAGAAAGGGGTGTGGCATTGACAGGAAGGGGTGGGTCATATTTAAATTAGGGGTGCAAAAGTTTAGTCAGGCCTAGGGCAGCACAAAACCTAAATACACTACTGACTGCAGCACTACAGCATATGGTAAGGCCATGGATTGTGCGCCGGGGGGGGGGGGGTTTGGTGCTAGTCAATCACCCCATTCCTGATCATGTGGGGTGGCAGGGGCATGTGGATCACTGATCGCTGCCCACCCCACAATATTGAGCACCAGCTGCGGCTGTCCACAACATTATTGTAATCCCAGCAGAAAAATATCACATCCAAGAGTAATAGTCCCACAAAGAAAACTAACAGCACTGAAAAGTAGTAATCTGCATTCTGAAAACATCTTACCTGGACAGACAGAAGTTGCCCTAACACAGTGACTTGTCCTGCCATGTTGACACAAAAACAAGGTTGGAAATCCAGCAACCAAGGATTTACCTATGTTTACCTTGCTCATCGGACTGTAAAAAAGACAAGAGCAAGGGGGCTTAAGCAAGCTTGTATCTTCTGCTGAGCAGCTTGCAGCTGTTTTATGTGTTGTTTTTCGGTAACTCACCTTTCATGTAATCCTTCCCAACACTTATGGATTAGATGTAATGGAGTCTTGGACAATGCTAAGAATTCACCCTGGGCTTGTTCCAGACAGAACCAAGACTTGCACTAGCTAATATGTATGGCTCAATCTTTTCCCCATCTGCATTTTGCCACTTTAAAGGTCATAGGTTGAGGGCGGTTTGTATATTCTGTATTTGTGCAATTAAATGTTTGCTGGCTGTGTAAAGAAAACAATAAAAGAGACTTAGGCCGCGTACACACGACCCAGAACCTCGACGGGCAGAACACATCGTTCCGCCCGTCGAGGTTCTCTCCCGGCCGTCGAATTCGGCGACCCGCCCGTCGGGAATGGCAACCAGCCATTCTTCCAGGCGGGCCGTCGAGAAAAAAGAGAGCGTGCTCTCTTTTTCGGCTCGACGAGCTTCCCGACGGGAAGCTCGCCGAGACCGTACACACGGCCGAGGTCCTCGCTGGAATGTGCATTCCAGCGAGGTTCTCGCTGATTTTCAGCGAGAACCTCGGCCGTGTGTACGGGGCCTGAGATACTCATGAAGTTTCGTATACCAGTGATTTCCAGTAGTTGTAACAGATTTGAGTTCTTATAAAGAGAACCATCAAACACAAGCTATTTTTGATGAATTATTGACAGTATGGTGCATTTAGTGTCACCTTCATCTGCATTATAGTAACAAGGACAAATTAACGTTTACCATTTAGAAGTACGCGTCTGTCACATCTGTGCCTAGAAGAATTTCCTTTTTATTTTTTACACTAATTGGAAAGATACAAGGCCAGATATTTGCTTTTCAAAAAGCTTCAATAAGCACCATGTAGGGGCAGAAATGTATTTTTACTGACTGAAATGATAAAGCACGTTATTCTCTGGATTTCAGAATTTATTGTTTAATCTGAGGGAAAGCTCAAACCTTTGTCAGGTCAGACAAGTAATAGGTCTGACTACAGCTGGATGTAAGGTATTCACAGACACAGAGTAAATATTTGTCTTCCAGTTCTTTGATCTAGAGACAGTACCATGCGCATAGCAGACGATAAATGACACAAAAATAAGACACAAATGGACTTTCCTTCGACACACATTGTACACACAGCAAGTGACAGTGGAACTAAATGTTTCCATAATAGGTTTTGTCCATTTTTAATACATTTTATACTGACAGTTGCTGATAATGTAGGTTACATTATTATTATTTACAGTAGGTACTTATATAGCGCCATCAATTTACGCAGCGCTTTACATATACATTGAACATTCACATCGGTCCCATACCCTCAAGGAGCTTACAATCTAAGGTCCCTAACTCACATTCATATACTAGGGCCAGTCTTTAGACAGAAGCCACTTAACCTATCAGCATGTCTTTGGAGTGTGAGAGGAAACCGGAGTACCCGGAGGAAACCCACACAGGCACTGGAAGAACATGCAAACTCCAGGCAGGTAGTGTAGTGGTCGGGATTCGAACCAACGACCCTTTTTACTGCTAGGCGAGATACATAGATACATACAGTACATTGAAAAAGCATTCATACCCCTTGACATTTTCCACATTTTGTCATGTTACACCCAAAAATTTGGAAACGTGGTAGTGTAGCGCTCAGAATAACAAAATATAACTGTAAAGGCTATACATATACATAGAGTGTGAAACACAAAAAGTGATCTGTGCATCAACATGAGAATGATAACATGACTAATAAAATTGAAATAAAGTTCATGAAATAAAGTTCATAAATTCCAGTGACACAAATGATGCTTGATGTATCAGAAGTGAAAAAGAAAATCCCACCACCGGTGAAGATGCAGGCTTACCAGATGAAAAGGACTCTGAGAAACTTATATTTCTAGAGTCGGTCAGGCTTGGTATATGCTCAGATCTTGATATAAGGTGTTCCTCAGGAAAGGGATCAGCAGATATCTGTGGTGTAGATTCCAATGGCCCCGAGACTTGATAAGAGGTCTCTCGTTCGCGGAAAAAAATAATGGTCATCCGTCTCAGAGATGGCATATATAAATGAAAAGGAGAAGAGGGGACGCCATAGTGTAACACCGTAAGGTCAATAAAAAAAATTTATTAAAATTGCACTTACATATACAGATGAGAGTAAGGCGCATATCAATAAGATGGTGGCAATAATGGAGTCGTCCCTGACGCGTTTCGTGTCATTACACGTTATCAAAGGGTATCCCTCTCATGATGCCAACACAAATATTTATAATAAAAGGTCCCAAAAGGAAATTAGACTCACCGTCTGCAAGCAATCACAAAACACAAGCATTTCCGGGTCTAAAGAAAATGGCGTCCAGGCGTGCGCTCCACGCCTCGTATCGAATCGCGGAAGTGTTCTAATTCGGACACTTCCGGAATGAAATCGAATACTAACAGCGTGCACTGCACGCCTCGTTTTCGACATATGATCGAAACGTAAGCCTCACTTTCGAAATAACGTCGAATGACGTAATCCGTCACAAAATGAAACGCTCGCCTGTATGAAGTCGTACCACGCCTCCTGTTGAATCACGGAGGTGTACTGATTCAAACACTTCCGGAATGAGGTCGGATATTGACAGCGTGCGCTGCATGCCTCGTTTTCGACGTGTGATCGAGACGTACGCCCCGCTTTCGAAATGACATCGAATCCCGATATCCGTATCAAAAATCCGTCACATAATGAAACGCTCACTTGTGTGGAGTCAGACGTGGAAAAAAGGCGTCAAGGATATTCGTAGGGACGACGAAAAAGTGGGCGGACATAGCAGAAGGAAGTGCAATCCAGCCCTCATTGTGGGGGCCGTTTGCATTCCAAAGTGAGTAAAAAGAAAAAAGAAAAAAAGAATACCAAAATGTAAATCAACACATGCAAAATAGATCCGCATGTGACGAACAAAATGGACCAAACATGAAATAAATCAATTCAAAGAATGGAAAAAATTAGTATTCAGTATTATGAGACATTAAGGCATAATTAAAAATTTAAATTTATATATGGCTTGATACAAAATTGTAATGCCAAAAATAAATATATTAATAATTGGCTGGTACAAAAGTGCAATGCCCGGGACATGGAAATGCATAATGCAAATCGCACAATACTGCAATATAGGCAGAAAGGGATCAGTGCTCAATGTGCATAAGGCAAATGATCCAACAGAAAATGCACTTTATAAATTAAAAATTACGTATAATAATAATGTGTGGGTCTTCCAGACAGTGAGTCAAATTCCCAAACAAAAACATACATAGTAATGTGCGTTAATGTTAAAATAAATCGCCATAACGTAAAAACAGATGCATAATAAAAAATTACTAGAGTTGAAAATTATGAAACATCCCAAAACAGATCCACCACTGTTTAAATATACTAAACAACCACTAGGACTTATCTATAAATGAGTTGATGTCCCAATCAACATTCAAGCCAAAGGGATGATAAGATTGAAGCTCATAAATCCAGAATGTTTCTAATCTTGAAACACCCCTTGTTTTGGCCCCACCCCTCCAAGGAGGCATATAACGGTCAATAATTGTAAACTGAGTGCCAGAAGGATTTTTATCGTGGCACTGTTTGAAGTGACGGGGAACAGTATGGTCCCTGTCGCCTGCCTTGATGAAGGCAATATGTTCGCCTACACGTATCGAGAAAGTGCGAATCGTGCGGCCGACATATTGTTTACCACATGTACATGTGATGAGATAAACAATGTAATTGGTTTCGCAGGTACAAAAATGTTTAATCTCATACTCCTTTCCAGTCACAGTAGAAGTGAAGTGTGTAATTCTGCGTTCCCTCAGTGAGTTATGATGACAAACCTTGCATTTTCTGCATGGAAAGAAACCAACTAAGTCCTGAAAAAAAGAACTTTTTACTGGGGATTGATGACATTGGGTGCAATGCGATTCTGCAGCGAAGGTGCACCTCTAAATACCAGTTTAGCCCGTTCAGGAAGTAAAGGTCTGAGAACACTATCGTTCCTGAGTATATCCCAATGTCTATCGACAATATTCTTAACCTGCCTATGTTGAATAGAGTAAGATGTAATTAGGGCAAATTTGAAACTTTCATCCGGTACACGTTTAGGTTTCATTGAGATGAGTGAAGATCTATCCAATGAGAGAATTCTCTGCATTTCTTGATCTAGCTCAGCCCTGGGATAACCTTTATCTAGAAACCTTTGTCGCAACATAGTAGCTTGAAGCAGATAAGATTCTGGGTCCGTACAGTTCCTACGAAGTCTCAGAAACTGACTGCGCGGAACTGACCGAAGCCATGAACTGTGATGACAGCTATCAATAGGAATGAAACCATTCCTATCAGTTGGCTTGAAGAAAGTTTGAAAATTAAATTTGCGATCAACCAACCCAATCTCGAGGTCCAAGAAATTGATTTTACTTGGACTGTATTCAAAGGTCAATGAAATGCCTCTGTCATTTTGATTGAGGGTTTTAAAAAATGACTCTAATGATTCGGGGGTGCCGTTCCATAGGGGGAGGATGTCGTCTATGTACCTGGCCCACAGGACTAATGATGGAGTGTCCTGCGCATAGACGACATCCTCCTCCCACTTGGCCATGAAAAGGTTGGCAAGGCTGGGTGCAAACTTAGCCCCCATAGCTACCCCTCGTTGTTGGAGGTAGTAGCTTTGGTTGAACCAAAAATAATTATGTTTGGTTGCAAACTCTAAAAGTTCTAAAATATACTCGCATTGAAAAGAAGCGAGGGTAGGTTCTTGATTTAGGAAATGTTGGACAGCAGCAATACCCAAGTGATGGGGAATGCAAGTATATAGGGAAGCGACATCTGCTGTGGCTAGTAGATAGTCACCATGTACAACAGTGTTTTCCAATAACCTTATAGTGTCTCCTGTATCCTTAAGATAGGAAGGAGTTTTTTTGCACTAAAGGTTGTAAATAATGATCGATGTACCGGCCTATACGGGACGTGACCGAATCGATCCCGCTTACAATGGGCCGGCCCGGGGGGGCAGTGGGATGTTTATGGATCTTGGGCAAGTAATATATGGTGGGTATGCGTGGGACTTTAGGTACTAAGAAATCTCTTTCTTTGATGTTCAAAATTTTTAACTCATAACCCTTATTGACAAGACTTAGCAACTGGGTTTTATATGTGTGTGTAGGGTTAGTAGGAATTTCTTTATAAGTACCGGGTTCGTTCAGGATACGAATCATTTCGGTCTCATAATCGGACTTGTCCAAAATCACAATGCCACCGCCTTTGTCGGCGGGGCGTATGACTAAATCCTTCCGATCACAGAGGGACTTGAGGCCCGCGCTGGAGACGGATGGTAGATGTGGTGATTTAACTGACAATCTGGATAAGTCTCTTAACACACAATCCTTAAAAATTTTGACTGCAGGTGCTACCGCCACAGTTGGATTAAAAAGGGATGGATTAGATAATCCAGAATGCACCGTGCCGGACGTTGCAGCCCGGTCTTCGTAATTGCATGTGTTGGAAATCAAATATCTTTGGATATTGATTTTCCGAATATATTTTTGTATATCTATAAAAGTGCCAAACCTGCTCAACTGTTTAGGGGGAGCAAATTTGAGACCCTTATCAAGTATTGACTGTTCGGCATTAGTGAGTGTCTTACTGCTAAGATTAAATACACCAAGGCCTCTTACACTCTTCTTCTCTTTCTTCTTCTGAATTCTGTACCCCCCTCTGCACCCTCTCGTGGATTTGGACCTTTTTTCTTTGAGGACTGGTCCTCGCGAAAACCCTGATTCCCATATATATTGGGTTGAACATAATGTCTAGGCATATGTTGGTGATCGTTTCTCCCATATGAATCAGAGTTGTAGCTACCCTGATTACGCAATGGGGAAAATCTATTCTGGGTAGAAATAGAGGGTGCGTAATGTTGAGGGGGATATTGATGGTATGGTTCATGTTGTTCTCTATATGGGCCAGGAGAGACGTAACCGTCATGCCGCTGGTAAGGACGGGGTAAATGTTGTGAAGAGTTGCCACGAGATTGGCCTCGCCCGCCTCTCCTACCTCTCCCATTAGCTCTGCCTCCATAATGGGTATCAGGAATCTGGAGGCTAGACTGTGTATGGCCAGATAGTAAAGGGGAGGGATCAATGGTGGTGTTGTTACCCCTTGGTGTCATGTGACTGGAGCCAAATTGGGCCGCTAACCCACCGGGAATCATAGATGGAACAGGAAGCGATGGTAAATCGGACACAACTACAGGTGTGGTATCCATTGGTGGAGTGGATGTGGCATTTTTTTGCCATCCAAAAACACAACCATTTTTGTAGTCACCTACGTCCCTTGAGTATTTTTTATGTTTTTTAATCCTCTGATCTCTATCTTCCTTTTCCAGATGACTCTGTAAATTGGTTGAAAGAGAATTATACTCAAGAGAGGTTTTGTGTGTCTGAAGCTTATCTTTAAGCTCTTTGATCTCTACATCAAGAGCTGTTAATCTGCACCTTTTTTTTGAAATTAGAAATCCCAAAAAATTGGTCCCAGCTTCATTGAAATATTTATACCAGGAATTGAGATCTAATTCTCCCTGTTGTGGATTGATATTCCAACGAAGACTGCGTGGAACCATGCTCTCGGCAATATATTGCTCTAAGAAGGCTATGTCCCATAAGATATGTAACTCTGATGTCATGACATTTTTAAGTCTTAAAAAGAGTCCACCTAATTCAGAGTCATTACCAGTGATGGAAAAGACACCTTCTATATTGACGGTCCGGGATGCCCTATAATCAAAGACATCCATGGCCGAAATAGGACCAGAAATAACTGGTTTAGCTGCTGCAATAATAAAATTTTCAAAATACAGAAATGGGGGTGGTATGTAAAACTGCGCTGCTAGAAATTAAATATGGCTGCTAAACACGGCTACTGAAAAACAAGAAGCAAAAAACAAAATGGAAACGTGGTAGTGTAGCGCTCAGAATAACAAAATATAACTGTAAAGGCTATACATATACATAGAGTGTGAAACACAAAAAGTGATCTGTGCATCAACATGAGAATGATAACATGACTAATAAAATTGAAATAAAGTTCATGAAATAAAGTTCATAAATTCCAGTGACACAAATGATGCTTGATGTATCAGAAGTGAAAAAGAAAATCCCACCACCGGTGAAGATGCAGGCTTACCAGATGAAAAGGACTCTGAGAAACTTATATTTCTAGAGTCGGTCAGGCTTGGTATATGCTCAGATCTTGATATAAGGTGTTCCTCAGGAAAGGGATCAGCAGATATCTGTGGTGTAGATTCCAATGGCCCCGAGACTTGATAAGAGGTCTCTCGTTCGCGGAAAAAAATAATGGTCATCCGTCTCAGAGATGGCATATATAAATGAAAAGGAGAAGAGGGGACGCCATAGTGTAACACCGTAAGGTCAATAAAAAAAATTTATTAAAATTGCACTTACATATACAGATGAGAGTAAGGCGCATATCAATAAGATGGTGGCAATAATGGAGTCGTCCCTGACGCGTTTCGTGTCATTACACGTTATCAAAGGGTATCCCTCTCATGATGCCAACACAAATATTTATAATAAAAGGTCCCAAAAGGAAATTAGACTCACCGTCTGCAAGCAATCACAAAACACAAGCATTTCCGGGTCTAAAGAAAATGGCGTCCAGGCGTGCGCTCCACGCCTCGTATCGAATCGCGGAAGTGTTCTAATTCGGACACTTCCGGAATGAAATCGAATACTAACAGCGTGCACTGCACGCCTCGTTTTCGACATATGATCGAAACGTAAGCCTCACTTTCGAAATAACGTCGAATGACGTAATCCGTCACAAAATGAAACGCTCGCCTGTATGAAGTCGTACCACGCCTCCTGTTGAATCACGGAGGTGTACTGATTCAAACACTTCCGGAATGAGGTCGGATATTGACAGCGTGCGCTGCATGCCTCGTTTTCGACGTGTGATCGAGACGTACGCCCCGCTTTCGAAATGACATCGAATCCCGATATCCGTATCAAAAATCCGTCACATAATGAAACGCTCACTTGTGTGGAGTCAGACGTGGAAAAAAGGCGTCAAGGATATTCGTAGGGACGACGAAAAAGTGGGCGGACATAGCAGAAGGAAGTGCAATCCAGCCCTCATTGTGGGGGCCGTTTGCATTCCAAAGTGAGTAAAAAGAAAAAAGAAAAAAAGAATACCAAAATGTAAATCAACACATGCAAAATAGATCCGCATGTGACGAACAAAATGGACCAAACATGAAATAAATCAATTCAAAGAATGGAAAAAATTAGTATTCAGTATTATGAGACATTAAGGCATAATTAAAAATTTAAATTTATATATGGCTTGATACAAAATTGTAATGCCAAAAATAAATATATTAATAATTGGCTGGTACAAAAGTGCAATGCCCGGGACATGGAAATGCATAATGCAAATCGCACAATACTGCAATATAGGCAGAAAGGGATCAGTGCTCAATGTGCATAAGGCAAATGATCCAACAGAAAATGCACTTTATAAATTAAAAATTACGTATAATAATAATGTGTGGGTCTTCCAGACAGTGAGTCAAATTCCCAAACAAAAACATACATAGTAATGTGCGTTAATGTTAAAATAAATCGCCATAACGTAAAAACAGATGCATAATAAAAAATTACTAGAGTTGAAAATTATGAAACATCCCAAAACAGATCCACCACTGTTTAAATATACTAAACAACCACTAGGACTTATCTATAAATGAGTTGATGTCCCAATCAACATTCAAGCCAAAGGGATGATAAGATTGAAGCTCATAAATCCAGAATGTTTCTAATCTTGAAACACCCCTTGTTTTGGCCCCACCCCTCCAAGGAGGCATATAACGGTCAATAATTGTAAACTGAGTGCCAGAAGGATTTTTATCGTGGCACTGTTTGAAGTGACGGGGAACAGTATGGTCCCTGTCGCCTGCCTTGATGAAGGCAATATGTTCGCCTACACGTATCGAGAAAGTGCGAATCGTGCGGCCGACATATTGTTTACCACATGTACATGTGATGAGATAAACAATGTAATTGGTTTCGCAGGTACAAAAATGTTTAATCTCATACTCCTTTCCAGTCACAGTAGAAGTGAAGTGTGTAATTCTGCGTTCCCTCAGTGAGTTATGATGACAAACCTTGCATTTTCTGCATGGAAAGAAACCAACTAAGTCCTGAAAAAAAGAACTTTTTACTGGGGGATTGATGACATTGGGTGCAATGCGATTCTGCAGCGAAGGTGCACCTCTAAATACCAGTTTAGCCCGTTCAGGAAGTAAAGGTCTGAGAACACTATCGTTCCTGAGTATATCCCAATGTCTATCGACAATATTCTTAACCTGCCTATGTTGAATAGAGTAAGATGTAATTAGGGCAAATTTGAAACTTTCATCCGGTACACGTTTAGGTTTCATTGAGATGAGTGAAGATCTATCCAATGAGAGAATTCTCTGCATTTCTTGATCTAGCTCAGCCCTGGGATAACCTTTATCTAGAAACCTTTGTCGCAACATAGTAGCTTGAAGCAGATAAGATTCTGGGTCCGTACAGTTCCTACGAAGTCTCAGAAACTGACTGCGCGGAACTGACCGAAGCCATGAACTGTGATGACAGCTATCAATAGGAATGAAACCATTCCTATCAGTTGGCTTGAAGAAAGTTTGAAAATTAAATTTGCGATCAACCAACCCAATCTCGAGGTCCAAGAAATTGATTTTACTTGGACTGTATTCAAAGGTCAATGAAATGCCTCTGTCATTTTGATTGAGGGTTTTAAAAAATGACTCTAATGATTCGGGGGTGCCGTTCCATAGGGGAGGATGTCGTCTATGTACCTGGCCCACAGGACTAATGATGGAGTGTCCTGCGCATAGACGACATCCTCCTCCCACTTGGCCATGAAAAGGTTGGCAAGGCTGGGTGCAAACTTAGCCCCCATAGCTACCCCTCGTTGTTGGAGGTAGTAGCTTTGGTTGAACCAAAAATAATTATGTTTGGTTGCAAACTCTAAAAGTTCTAAAATATACTCGCATTGAAAAGAAGCGAGGGTAGGTTCTTGATTTAGGAAATGTTGGACAGCAGCAATACCCAAGTGATGGGGAATGCAAGTATATAGGGAAGCGACATCTGCTGTGGCTAGTAGATAGTCACCATGTACAACAGTGTTTTCCAATAACCTTATAGTGTCTCCTGTATCCTTAAGATAGGAAGGAGTTTTTTGCACTAAAGGTTGTAAATAATGATCGATGTACCGGCCTATACGGGACGTGACCGAATCGATCCCGCTTACAATGGGCCGGCCCGGGGGGGCAGTGGGATGTTTATGGATCTTGGGCAAGTAATATATGGTGGGTATGCGTGGGACTTTAGGTACTAAGAAATCTCTTTCTTTGATGTTCAAAATTTTTAACTCATAACCCTTATTGACAAGACTTAGCAACTGGGTTTTATATGTGTGTGTAGGGTTAGTAGGAATTTCTTTATAAGTACCGGGTTCGTTCAGGATACGAATCATTTCGGTCTCATAATCGGACTTGTCCAAAATCACAATGCCACCGCCTTTGTCGGCGGGGCGTATGACTAAATCCTTCCGATCACAGAGGGACTTGAGGCCCGCGCTGGAGACGGATGGTAGATGTGGTGATTTAACTGACAATCTGGATAAGTCTCTTAACACACAATCCTTAAAAATTTTGACTGCAGGTGCTACCGCCACAGTTGGATTAAAAAGGGATGGATTAGATAATCCAGAATGCACCGTGCCGGACGTTGCAGCCCGGTCTTCGTAATTGCATGTGTTGGAAATCAAATATCTTTGGATATTGATTTTCCGAATATATTTTTGTATATCTATAAAAGTGCCAAACCTGCTCAACTGTTTAGGGGGAGCAAATTTGAGACCCTTATCAAGTATTGACTGTTCGGCATTAGTGAGTGTCTTACTGCTAAGATTAAATACACCAAGGCCTCTTACACTCTTCTTCTCTTTCTTCTTCTGAATTCTGTACCCCCCTCTGCACCCTCTCGTGGATTTGGACCTTTTTTCTTTGAGGACTGGTCCTCGCGAAAACCCTGATTCCCATATATATTGGGTTGAACATAATGTCTAGGCATATGTTGGTGATCGTTTCTCCCATATGAATCAGAGTTGTAGCTACCCTGATTACGCAATGGGGAAAATCTATTCTGGGTAGAAATAGAGGGTGCGTAATGTTGAGGGGGATATTGATGGTATGGTTCATGTTGTTCTCTATATGGGCCAGGAGAGACGTAACCGTCATGCCGCTGGTAAGGACGGGGTAAATGTTGTGAAGAGTTGCCACGAGATTGGCCTCGCCCGCCTCTCCTACCTCTCCCATTAGCTCTGCCTCCATAATGGGTATCAGGAATCTGGAGGCTAGACTGTGTATGGCCAGATAGTAAAGGGGAGGGATCAATGGTGGTGTTGTTACCCCTTGGTGTCATGTGACTGGAGCCAAATTGGGCCGCTAACCCACCGGGAATCATAGATGGAACAGGAAGCGATGGTAAATCGGACACAACTACAGGTGTGGTATCCATTGGTGGAGTGGATGTGGCATTTTTTTGCCATCCAAAAACACAACCATTTTTGTAGTCACCTACGTCCCTTGAGTATTTTTTATGTTTTTTAATCCTCTGATCTCTATCTTCCTTTTCCAGATGACTCTGTAAATTGGTTGAAAGAGAATTATACTCAAGAGAGGTTTTGTGTGTCTGAAGCTTATCTTTAAGCTCTTTGATCTCTACATCAAGAGCTGTTAATCTGCACCTTTTTTTTGAAATTAGAAATCCCAAAAAATTGGTCCCAGCTTCATTGAAATATTTATACCAGGAATTGAGATCTAATTCTCCCTGTTGTGGATTGATATTCCAACGAAGACTGCGTGGAACCATGCTCTCGGCAATATATTGCTCTAAGAAGGCTATGTCCCATAAGATATGTAACTCTGATGTCATGACATTTTTAAGTCTTAAAAAGAGTCCACCTAATTCAGAGTCATTACCAGTGATGGAAAAGACACCTTCTATATTGACGGTCCGGGATGCCCTATAATCAAAGACATCCATGGCCGAAATAGGACCAGAAATAACTGGTTTAGCTGCTGCAATAATAAAATTTTCAAAATACAGAAATGGGGGTGGTATGTAAAACTGCGCTGCTAGAAATTAAATATGGCTGCTAAACACGGCTACTGAAAAACAAGAAGCAAAAAACAAAATGGAAACGTGGTAGTGTAGCGCTCAGAATAACAAAATATAACTGTAAAGGCTATACATATACATAGAGTGTGAAACACAAAAAGTGATCTGTGCATCAACATGAGAATGATAACATGACTAATAAAATTGAAATAAAGTTCATGAAATAAAGTTCATAAATTCCAGTGACACAAATGATGCTTGATGTATCAGAAGTGAAAAAGAAAATCCCACCACCGGTGAAGATGCAGGCTTACCAGATGAAAAGGACTCTGAGAAACTTATATTTCTAGAGTCGGTCAGGCTTGGTATATGCTCAGATCTTGATATAAGGTGTTCCTCAGGAAAGGGATCAGCAGATATCTGTGGTGTAGATTCCAATGGCCCCGAGACTTGATAAGAGGTCTCTCGTTCGCGGAAAAAAATAATGGTCATCCGTCTCAGAGATGGCATATATAAATGAAAAGGAGAAGAGGGGACGCCATAGTGTAACACCGTAAGGTCAATAAAAAAAATTTATTAAAATTGCACTTACATATACAGATGAGAGTAAGGCGCATATCAATAAGATGGTGGCAATAATGGAGTCGTCCCTGACGCGTTTCGTGTCATTACACGTTATCAAAGGGTATCCCTCTCATGATGCCAACACAAATATTTATAATAAAAGGTCCCAAAAGGAAATTAGACTCACCGTCTGCAAGCAATCACAAAACACAAGCATTTCCGGGTCTAAAGAAAATGGCGTCCAGGCGTGCGCTCCACGCCTCGTATCGAATCGCGGAAGTGTTCTAATTCGGACACTTCCGGAATGAAATCGAATACTAACAGCGTGCACTGCACGCCTCGTTTTCGACATATGATCGAAACGTAAGCCTCACTTTCGAAATAACGTCGAATGACGTAATCCGTCACAAAATGAAACGCTCGCCTGTATGAAGTCGTACCACGCCTCCTGTTGAATCACGGAGGTGTACTGATTCAAACACTTCCGGAATGAGGTCGGATATTGACAGCGTGCGCTGCATGCCTCGTTTTCGACGTGTGATCGAGACGTACGCCCCGCTTTCGAAATGACATCGAATCCCGATATCCGTATCAAAAATCCGTCACATAATGAAACGCTCACTTGTGTGGAGTCAGACGTGGAAAAAAGGCGTCAAGGATATTCGTAGGGACGACGAAAAAGTGGGCGGACATAGCAGAAGGAAGTGCAATCCAGCCCTCATTGTGGGGGCCGTTTGCATTCCAAAGTGAGTAAAAAGAAAAAAGAAAAAAAGAATACCAAAATGTAAATCAACACATGCAAAATAGATCCGCATGTGACGAACAAAATGGACCAAACATGAAATAAATCAATTCAAAGAATGGAAAAAATTAGTATTCAGTATTATGAGACATTAAGGCATAATTAAAAATTTAAATTTATATATGGCTTGATACAAAATTGTAATGCCAAAAATAAATATATTAATAATTGGCTGGTACAAAAGTGCAATGCCCGGGACATGGAAATGCATAATGCAAATCGCACAATACTGCAATATAGGCAGAAAGGGATCAGTGCTCAATGTGCATAAGGCAAATGATCCAACAGAAAATGCACTTTATAAATTAAAAATTACGTATAATAATAATGTGTGGGTCTTCCAGACAGTGAGTCAAATTCCCAAACAAAAACATACATAGTAATGTGCGTTAATGTTAAAATAAATCGCCATAACGTAAAAACAGATGCATAATAAAAAATTACTAGAGTTGAAAATTGTGAAACATCCCAAAACAGATCCACCACTGTTTAAATATACTAAACAACCACTAGGACTTATCTATAAATGAGTTGATGTCCCAATCAACATTCAAGCCAAAGGGATGATAAGATTGAAGCTCATAAATCCAGAATGTTTCTAATCTTGAAACACCCCTTGTTTTGGCCCCACCCCTCCAAGGAGGCATATAACGGTCAATAATTGTAAACTGAGTGCCAGAAGGATTTTTATCGTGGCACTGTTTGAAGTGACGGGGAACAGTATGGTCCCTGTCGCCTGCCTTGATGAAGGCAATATGTTCGCCTACACGTATCGAGAAAGTGCGAATCGTGCGGCCGACATATTGTTTACCACATGTACATGTGATGAGATAAACAATGTAATTGGTTTCGCAGGTACAAAAATGTTTAATCTCATACTCCTTTCCAGTCACAGTAGAAGTGAAGTGTGTAATTCTGCGTTCCCTCAGTGAGTTATGATGACAAACCTTGCATTTTCTGCATGGAAAGAAACCAACTAAGTCCAAAAATTTAAATGTATTTATTTAGGAATTTATGTGATAGACCAACACAAAGAGGCACATAATTGTGTTGTGGAAGGAAAATGATAAATGGTTTTCAATTCTTTTTACAAATAAATATATATATGTGAAAAGTGTGGCATGCATTTGTAACTAAAATCTAGTGGAACCAATTGGAACCAATTGCCTTTAGAGGTCACCTAATTAGTCAATATAAATACAACTGTTCTGTGAAGCCCTCAAAGGTTTGTTAGAGAACCTTAGTGAACAAACAGCACCATGAAGGCCAAGGAATTCACCAGACAGGTCAGGGATAAAGTTGTGGAGAAGTTTAAAGCAGGGTTAGGTTATAAAAAAAATATCCCAAGCTTTGAACATCTCACGGAGCACAGTTCAATCCTTCATCCGAAAATGGAAAGAGTATGGCACAACTGCAAACCTACCAAGACATGGCCGTCCGCCTAATCTGACAGGCTGGGCAAGGACATGGTAACTCTGGAGGAGCTGCAGAGATCCACAGCTCAGGTGGGAGAATCTATCCACAGGACACAAATATGGCATTTATGGAAGAGTGAGAAGAAGAAAGCCATTGTTGAAAGAAAGCCATGAAGTCCCATTTGCAGATTGTGAGAAGCCATATAGGGGACACAGAAAACATGTGGAAGAAGGTGCTCTGGTCAGATGAGACCAAAATTCAACTTTTTGGCCTAAAAGCAAAATGCTATATGTGGCGGAAAACTAACACTGCACATCACTCTAAACACACCATCCCCACTGTGAAACATGGTGGTGGCAGCATCATGTTATGGGGATGCTTTTCTTCAGCAGAGACAGGGAAGCTGGTCAGATTTGATTGGAAGATGGAATGAGCCAAATACAGGGCAATCTTAGAAGAAAACCTGTTATGCCCTGTACACACGATCGGTTAGTCTGATGAAAACGGTCCGATCGTGTGTGGGCCCCATCGTTTTTTTCCCATCGGTGAAAAAACGTAGAACCTGTTTTAAAATGATCTGATGGTTAAAAAAACAATAGAAAAAACAATTGTCTGTGGGCAAGTTCTTCGGTTAAAAATCCACGCATGCTCAGAATCAAGTCGACGCATGCCCGGAAGCAAAACAGATTTTTAACTGATGGTGTGTAGGCTAGACTGATAAAATTCAGCTTCATTGGATATCTGATGAATATCTGGTCCGTTTTCATTGGATGAACCGATCGTGTATACGTGGCATTAGAGTCTGCGACTTGGGGCGGAGGTTCACCTTCCAGCAGGACAATGACCCTAAACATACAACCAGATCTACAATGGAATGGTTTAGATCAAAGAATATTCATATGTTAGAATGAGTTATGAATACTTTTTCAAGGCACTGTATATATGCTAGAAACCTGCAATCAAAGACAAATACAAAAAAAAATCAATAACACACAAGTTTCTGCCATTACTCTCATACTATTTACATTTTCAGCTTTACCACTCTTGTCTTTGGCCGCGTACACACCATCGAATATATCCGATGGAAACGGTCCTCGGACCGTTTCCATCGGATATGTCCGCCGGGCTGTTTTGGTCCGATGGCTGTACACACCATCGGATCAAAATCCCCGCCGGCGGACAGCGAGGTGACGTGGCTGTGACGTTGACGCCGCCACGTCACCGCACCAGGAAGTGAAACACTTCCACGCGCATGTGTCGAATCCATACGACGGCTTTGACGCATGTGCGAGCAGATATGTCCACTGGTTAGTGTACTAACCAGCGGACATATCCGGCGGACATGTCTCCGGCGGACAAATTTTAAAGCATGCTTTGAAATTTGTCCGCCGGACCATTTCCAGCGGACAAATTCAATTGTGTGTACGCGGCCTTTCAGTGCATACGGTATAATGTCCTTAAAAAACTGTCATCTTAGAAGGTCCACATGTGGGGAACAACAACTAACATATGCAACAATGCTAAAAAAAATAATAATAATATATTGCAGCTTATCTTAGATGTGGTGGCTGCATTTGGTGATCCAGCCAATAAGTGCATTCATTTTCATCTTCCTATAACAGATCAAGCTATCCTGCAGATGTATCAGTTAGGGAGTTCAGACAAACTATTTAACACAGACAGGGGTGCTTACAAAGGCCAGCTTTTATTCATTTATGTAAAACCTTTATTGCAAAAGAAAAGTGTTCCTGTAATTCAGAAACAAACGCTTCTATCCTTTACAGTCAAGGAACTTGCCACCTTAGCCTCTGTTTAATCTGCAGTTACCATGTGATCTGCTGTGACACCAGACATTTGATGGCTTGACAGTTCAGTTGAGGTCTAACTTAAAGGATCACTAAAGGAATTTTTTTTTTAAGCTAAATAGCTTCCTTTACCTTACTGAAGTCCTGGTTTTGTGTCCTCATTGTTCGTTTTTGCTTTGAAGTAGCTGTAATACTTCTCTGATCTCCACACTTCCTGCTTGTCTGGCTCCTTATGAAAAAACTCATGCTAGCTTTTCACTGTGGTCCATGATCAAAGAGGTGTGATTACTATGTGTCTAAAACTCCTCAGAACCAATCAGATTCATTTTAAAAACAAACATTGCCCTGTATTTGTTTGTTTTTGTTCTGTGTGTCTCTTTACTTCACAGAAACATGAAACCAGTTTAAAAGTGAAACTAAAACTGTAGGCACATTATATGATTGATTTTTATCTATTTTTAATCATTTTTGAAAGGAATCAGTTAACTTTTATGTCTCTATACCCTGTAAACATTCATTTCAGCAAAACATTTTTTTTCCTTTAGTGACCCTTTAGGCACACTAGTCAGTGGCATCACTGTGGAACTGGGTGACACCCACCAGAAGGGTGACTCTGCTGACTTCCATCATCAAATCATGTGTACTGTTTATTAATTAGCTAAATTTTTACCACAATCTGAGGAAAGAAGTGTTTATATATGATGACAATGAATATGCTACATTTAGAGTTCTTCAATATTATTCAAAGCCAGTAATGTGTGCAGAGTATATAGTCAATACATTATTTAGGAGTGTTCAACACTGTGGTGCAATTAACAAGAGCCAATAACAATAAACATTAAAGCCTATCTCCAGGATCCAATACTTTGAAATCATAACATTGCCCTCCTCCTTAACTACAGTTAAAACATATTGTAACATATTGTATAGTGTATAGGTGATAGGTGGCTCTGGGCAGTGGTGCAACACACTAGGTGGAGTGAAGAAAGGCAAGCATAACAATTGTACAGAAAACCATTATTGAGGGGGGCCCATCCCTGTGCTGCACATAAAGCTGGCACAGGTGCACAGTAGCCTGGGTAAGAAATGCCAGTCAGAGGAGAGTTACTTAATGACAATGTTAATTAATATCTCTCATACAAAGACAAAGAACATAAAGGTACACAATTGTCAACATGCCAGTTTTTCTCAGAGATGAGCTTTAGGCACATGGGTGCAGTAAAAACTGTTGAGATGGGACATGAGAGATCTGTCTGTAGCTGTCCTGATTGCCACACTGCCAGGCCTACAGCAACATTCAAAACCAACTAGGTTGATATTTTACACCCTTGTGAACAAAGCATTAAAACTTATAAAATGGAGCATCAGATCGTTTAAAGAGAAAATATTTTGAAAAGTCTCTGCAAGCTATATCACAAATTAGATCTATACTATCTATACTATATAGATCATCTATACTATATAGATACTCAAGTTGGCGGTGCATCCATAGAGGGTGCAGGAGCGCCACCCCCTCTAGCTCCTGCACCGCCACTGAATACAATACCCAGATTCATGTATTGCATGAATCTATGTATTGTTGCTGCCCCCCTGGTGAGCACCGGCCATCTGAATAACGGCAGCTGGTTGGCTTTGGAAGTGGGAGCCTGAGGGCTGTAATCGGCTTCCAAATAGTTAACCAGGGGACACACGGGGGGTGTGCGTTCCCTGGCTAACACTGACAGGTGTCTCAGCCAATCAGGTTCACCGGTTCTGATTGGCTGAAGCGTCATCGAAGGCAGGAGAAGACGTCGAGGGACCATGGAAGGAGGATGGCTGACCCCAGAAAGGTAAGTGCTGGGCGGGGGGGGGGGGGAGCAATCTGGCAGCATTTACAGGGCACAGTGGTAAAAATTGATGGGCACAGTGGTGACAATTGATGTGCACAGTGGCGACAATTGATGTGCACAGTGGCGACAATTGATGGGCACAGGGGTGACAATTGATGGGCACAGTGGCGACAATTGATGGCACAGTGGTGACAATTAATGGCACAGTGGCTGCTTTGGTTGGCATGGCACAGTGGCTGCGTTTGATGGCACAGTGGCTGCGTTTGGCATGGCACAGTGGTGACAATTGATGGGCACAGTGGTAACAATTGATGCCACAGTGGCTACGTTTGATGACATGGCACAGTGGCTGCGTTTGATAGCACAGTGGCTGCATTTGGCAAGGCACAGTGGTGACAATTAATGGGCACAGTGGCGACAATTGATGGCACAGTGGCTGCGTTTGATGGCATGGCACAGTGGTGACAATTGATGGGCACAGTGGCGATAAATGATGGCACAGTGGCTGCGTTTTAAGGTATGGCACAGTGGCTGCATTTGATGGCATGGCACAGTGGCGACAATTGATAGCACAGTGGCGACAATTGATGGCATGGCACAGTTTGATGTGCACAGTGGCTGCGTTTGATGGGCACAGTGAGGCTGCAGTTGTTTTGTTATCGTTTGTTTGCGCCCCCACAAAAAAAATTTGAGAACCAGCCGCCACTGTACTCAGTTACGATTTTAAGTAAAGCTTGGATCCTGAACCTGCACTTTACTAGTGATTATTGGGGCGAGTCAGACACTTAACAGAATTAGAAGAGAATTTTTATGAAATATAGTGATAACACACCACTTATTCTTTGTTTGTTTTACTCGCCTTCTTTTCCACCCCTGCTGTCTCAGTACTGTAGATAACAAGATGACAGGGAAACAAGTTAATGGTCGTTCCTTGCGTTTTATCTATGGAGGAGCTGCCTGGGGGCCAAGAACACACATGAATTGCCTTTATGTTGCTACAAGCCCATATTAATTTCCAGTACTGTTGGGATTTTCCCCTTGCACATAAAATCTGCTGTATTGTAAGTAACAGCTTTGACAATTATGTAAAGTGCTTATCTTCAGAAGGCTGAGACAACTGTTAAAATTCTTAATTAGTTCTAGCAGAGCTAATATTATTTAATTGAAGATTTGAATGTGATATGTCCTTGTGCAGGAGTCATATTAGAAACTAAAAGAGTTCTAGGCATGAAGCCACGAGCTACAAAAGACCATAGCATCCTATTCATATAATATCTAGTGTTGCTCACGAATATTCGCATTGCGAATATTCGCTACGAATATTGCATATTCGAGTATTCGCGAATAACACGAATATCGCGGCGAATATTCGCTATTTCGAATATTCGAATTTTTTCAATTTTTTTTTTAGAACAGATCACATCCTAGAGATCCCCATCGACGTCTAAAAGCATTGCTGGTATGATTAGAGACCTTGGGCCGAGTAGCTGCAGCGCTCATTTTATATTGCCGAAAAATCGCAATGCGATTATTCGGCAATAGCGATATCGCGCGATTATTTTATATTGTAATATATCACGAATATTCTGAGCCAATCAGAGTGCTCCATTCCGCATTTCTCGAAATTTCGCAATTATTTTGTATTGTAATATATCACGAATATTCTGAGCCAATCAGAGTGCTCCATTCCGCATTTCTCGAATATTCGCAATTATTTTATATTGTAATATATCACGAATATTCTGAGCCAATCAGAGTGCTCCTTCCGCATTTCTCGAATATTCGCAATTATTGTGTATTGTAATATATCACAAATATTCTGAGCCAATCAGAGTGCTCCTTCCGCATTTGCCGAATATTGGCAATTATTGTGTATTGTAATATATCACGAATATTCTGAGCCAATCAGAGTGCTCCATTCCGCATTTCTCGAATATTCGCAATTATTTTGTATTGTAATATATCACGAATGTTCTGAGCCAATCAGAGTGCTCCTTCCGCATTTGCCGAATATTCGCAATTATTGTGTATTGTAATATATCACGAATATTCTGAGCCAATCAGAGTGCTCCATTCCGCATTTCTCGAATATTCGCAATAGCGAAAAATCGCAATAGCGAAAAATCGCAATAGCGAAAATTCGCAATAATTTAATTTCCAAAAAATATCACGAATATTCGTATTTAGCGATTATTTCTCGAATATTCGACTATATATTCGAGATATATCGCGAAATCTAATATGGCATATTCTGCTCAACACTAATAATATCTACAGGCTGCCCCCTAGTTACAAACATCCGACTTACAAACGGAGGGATACAACAGGAAGTGAGAGGAAATCTACCCCTGTGAAGGGAAATTCTCTCCTGTAAGAGTTATCATGGGAAAAAGGTGTCTACACCAAGGCTTCTTTCCACAACTACCCCAAATTTTCAAAATCCAGTTGTCATTAGTGTTGAGCGGAATACGCCATATTCGATTTTGCGATATTGCGCGAATATATAGAAGAATATTTGCGAATATTCGCTAATATCGAATATTCGTGATATTTTATCCAAAAAAAATGTTGCGAAATTTCGCTAATGCGAAATGTCGCTAATGCGAAAATGATTGCGAAATTCTCATAAACGGAGATCATTTCCTGTATTACTAAACTAATATGCACTAAACACTAACTCTACACTAACTCTACTTAAAAGAAAGGAGAATAAGGGGGCAAAAGAAGGGCGGAGAAGATAATCGCGCAATATTCCTATTGCGCGATTATCTTCTCCGCCCTTCTTTTGCATCAGAGCCAATCAGAATAACTTGAATATTCGGCAAAAGGAATATCGCGCAATATTCCTTTTGCCGAATATTCAAGTTATTCTGATTGGCTCTGATGAAAAAGAAGGGCGGAGAAGATAATCGCGCAATATTACGTTTGCCGAATATTCGAGTTATTCTGATTGGCTCTGATGCAAAAGAAGGGCGCATCAGAGCCAATCAGAATAACTCGAATATTCGGCAAAAGGAATATTGCGCGATTATCTTCTCCGCCCTTCTTTTGCATCAGAGCCAATCAGAATAACTCGAATATTCGGCAAAAGGAATATCGCGCAATATTCCTTTTGCCGAATATTCGAGTTATTCTGATTGGCTCTGATGCAAAAGAAGGGCAGAGTAGCTGATGCGATTCTTTTGTGTTGCCGAAAATGTGCAATGCGAATTTTCGGCAACATAAAAGAATCGCATCAGCTACTCGGCCCAGGATCTCTCTCTAATCATACCAGCAATGCTTTTAGACGTCGATGGAGATCACTAGGATGTGATCTGTTTTAAAAATAAATTTGAAAAAATACGAATATTCGCCATAGCGAATATTCGAGTTATTCGCGAATACTCGAATATGCAATATTCGTAGCGAATATTCGCAATGCGAATATTCGTGAGAAACACTAGTTGTCATTGGGACAGAAAGTGAGGTGAAATCTTCTTTTTTTTTAAAGTGTATTTTGTGCGTGAACTCGAGAGAGAGGAGCTGGACTGCAGGAGTTAGGAGTAGGCAGACGCTCCTCCCCCCGGAGGCAATCGCCATCCTTCTCCATGCCCCCGGTGGCAATGTCGGGTGTGAGGGGGGCCTCCCACTCACCCCGCCCTACCTGCTCCACTTGGGAGCCCGACTGGGGCCCAACGGGACCCCAACGGGGCAGAGGGACTCCCCCTATGAGGGAGTGAGGGGGTCTAGCCCACCCAGCCAGCCCCGTAGGTCCTTTGCCTCTCTTTATTTTAGGAGACCTCATGGCCAAAGTGCGTGTGTGTTAAACCAATTTCGTGTGCGTGCAAGTGTGGTGTTTTTTTTTGGGGGGGGGGTGGGCATACTAAGCACAGGCGTACCTTGCATAGCACACCCACCAGGAGACGGGCTGAGACCACCAAACTCAATTCACATGTAGCCGAGACCGGGATCCGAACCCTTGGCTGCAGAGGTGAACGGCTTGTCAGCGCAGTGCCAATCACGTTGAGCCACCACAGCTCCGACAGGTGAAATCTTCTGATCAGGGGCACATACAGCAAAACAAATGTTACCGGGGTGTTAACCCATCCCTATGCTTTCCAAAAAGCTTAAAACATTTTTTTTTGGGCTGGAGCTACACTTAAAAAATGTACCTGTTCCGACTTACAAACAGATTCAACTTAAGAACAAACCTACAGTCCCTATCTTGTTTGTAACCCACCAAAAACACACAATCTTTAGGGCCTGTGTTACATTTACCAGAAGCTTCTACATTCTGTGGACGTTTTTTTCCCAAGTAAGCTAGAGCTTAGAGTGAAACCTATGCTAATCCTAGGACATTATGTCCAAAATGGTCATGTTATAAAACAAATCATATTGTGAATAGACAGTTATTGCTGTCTGATTTTATACTGTTATATACTAGTGATATCTATGGATAAGGAGGATATGCTCAGTCAGACATGCAATAGACACCTATCATTCATTACCTGCAATTTTGGTATACACGACAACTGGAGTACAAACGTCCTAAACAGATTAGGACTATAAAAATGCACTGATTACCGTGAAATTTACAATGGCAGTGAAGGGGTTAACCACTAGGGGGCGCTGCAGGGGTTAAGTGTGACCGCATGTGTGTTTCTAACTGTAGGGGGGCGGGCCTGGACTTGTGACGTCAGTGATTGTCATTCCCTATATCAGGGAATAGACGATCACTGACATTGTCACGCAGAAGAACAGGGAAGGTGTGTTTACACACACCTCTCCCTGTTCTTCAGCTCCTGTGACCCGATCGCGGGACACCCACGGCGATCGGGTCAGTGGGTCCCACGGGAGTGGTCACGGAGCTTCGGACCGGGCTCCTAAAGGGGACGTATATATATATATATACTAGTAAAGCACGTCACGCCTTCCCGAAAATAGCTGAAATGACGCTGAGCAATTTACGACGCCTGCGCAATCAGCTCTACACGGCAGGCGCAGGCACCGTATAGCGCCGTAAACAGCCGAGTGTCACTTCGGCTATTTTCGGAAGGCGTGACGCGCTTTACTAGCCTGTCAATCAACTAGGCTTGCCTTAGGAATGCCTATTCCCCGCAGGAAGCCCCGATAAAACGATAAGTACAAAAAAAAAAAACAGCATACTGCACATGTCAGCAGTATGCTGGATCGAATGGCAGATAGTTGATTTTTGGGTGAACCTCCGCTTTAAGTGGTTAAGGGAAGACAGGATTGCATATTTGCACCACTCTACAAACTAGTACCCTATGCCGTTACAAAGCATTATCAACATCAGGGTACATTGACAACACTCATAAATTCAATAATATTTTTTAGTTTTCTAATTGGTCACATTTTATTTTATCTGTTATATAGACTAAGAAATCAAGAAATTTTATCTATATAAATAAACAAAAAAATTGTGCCTCTGATTGAAAGGTCTATGTTTTCCCAGCCTGAAAGTCCTCTTAACCTTGTTATTTTTGTCACAATTTGAGACTCCTTCTGCCAAAGCAAAATGTAATCTAGACCTCCAAGCTGCTACTAAAATTGCATTCATACATTTTTAAAGCAATCAGCTTAGTTTAAAGGAAAAAAAATCCCCTCCCTCTTAACATGGCCTTGTGGCTTCTGATTTAAACCTTCCTCTTGGTTCATTTTTTGTGGAGCTTAGATTAAGATTTCCTAGCCCACTAATTTCAGGATCTACATGTTGCTGTGTTTATAGGATTTCCTACCTCCACTTAAAGATAAAAATACAGGGTTTTATGTTTGAATCTAAATGGAATAATGAGCCATTGAGCCCTATCCAACAGAAAAAAAACTGTGCAGGGCAAATTGGAAACATCATGACAAAGTAATAAAGGAGCCAGTGGAGCCTAAGATCTCAGAAGGCATTCCGAGGTAAAGATACTGATAGAAAAGAAAAACCTGATTTGAATTAAATTATAATAGAAAAGAATGAATAGCTGCTGCTGTTATTTAGATCACAAATTCCAAAGGCAACACCAGATGAAAGAATAAATATCTGGAGAGGAATTGACCAAAATTCTTGGACATGATACCCTTGGGTTAACATTGTTTAAGCTCTAGATTACTTGGAGAAAAATGTCCACAGAATGTCCAGTTCTTAGATTTCTTTGGGAAATCTGGATACCTGCCAAATCTAAGTTCAACAAAATAGTACAGGAGTTTAGTAAATTTACTTTTTTTATGACATTCATTTTTATTGTTTGAATCACAACAAAGCATTTCTCTCTTTTCTGTGGGCTAGGATTTGCTAGCATTTCCGATATATTAAAAAAACAGTCATTAATCCAGGAAATGAGTAAGAACATCACTTTTCTGATGTACCCTCCATGGCAAAAATTAACAGACTCTGCCAAGTGACAACACTATTCTCTAGTCACCAAAGCACAATTTCTGGTGTCACCCTCCTACAATTTGTATGCTTGTGGACTTAATTCCTTGCATTAAGAAAAGCCTTTATGGACATTAACTCAGCCAAGGTGTCTAATTCTCACACAGATTTCTAATTAAGGAGCCACAACAGCAAGGGGTAAAGAATGAAATCACCCTACTGTCCCCTATCACCTCACTCACCCTCACTTGATTGATCACGTGACTGAAGTCACTATTTCGAATAAAATAGTACAGTCTAGAATTTTCTTTGTGGTGGAAGGTGATGATCAGTTTAAGAGCTGGTTCACACTGGGGCGACCTGGGATCCGACTTCAAGTCGCCCCAAGTTGCCCCAAGTCGCACGGTCGAGAAAATGAATGGAAGTGAATGGGAGCTGTCTTAATACACACTACTGCAGTCGTTCCAACTTCAGAAAAGGTTCCTGTACTACTTCAATCTGACTTCTAGGCGACTTGTAGGCAACTTGTACCCATTGATTTCAATGGAAGTTGCCTCAGAAGTCGGATCACTGTCTTAACTGAAGCAACAATACAGGAAGATATGAAGAAATGGCCACTGGAAAGCCTCCTGTCCTGGAGGCGACTTGAAGTTGCCTTGTACTGTCCTGGAGGCAACTTGAAGTTGCCTTGTAAGTTGCCTGATGATTCATACTCAAGTCGTGTCCAAGTTGCCTCCCAAAGTCGTGCTGGAAATCGTGTTGCCCCTGTGTGAATGGGCTCTTAGGGTTATCGTATGGTTGGTAAAAAAAAAAAAAATAGACATCCAAACACAACCCAATGCCTCAGAAGTAAGGTGGTTTAGGAAAAGATGATACTGGTGCAATAATGCAACTCCACATTCAAAAATCTCATGAATGAATGAATGAATTAAAAACTTATATAGCGCGGCACATGCAAACTAAATCGCCTCTGGGCGCTGGTTGTTTCTGTCTCTCAGGGCCTCAAAAGTGTAGAGTTTTAATCTGTCTTCTGAAGGTCAGGTGGTTCTCCTCCAACCGAATGCTGGTTGGTAAAGCGTTCCATAGTCTGGGACCCTGGAAAGCAAACCTTCTTTCTCCTTTGGACTTGTATCTGGCTTTGGGTACCTTGATGTTTTCACAAATATCTTGCTTATAGTACCTGGAAAATTCATCTGATGGCAACTGCAGAAGATTGGATTGATTTTGCCAAAGGAGTAAAGCATGTTAGAACCATGGCAACATAGAAGAGTGACGGCAGAAAAAAGACCAAGTGGTACATTTTTTTTGTTCAAAGTATAACTAAAGACAAAACTTTTTATTTTGTTTTGGATAGAGTGAAGAGGAATTAGAACACCTGTCAGTTTTTATTGCTGTCTGTACCCCCATTAGGGAGATTGACTCTCTATATTTGTCCTGTTACCATTATCATTGAAAGTAAATGAAATACCACATTTTGGGTTGTCCCCAGAAAAGGGGATATCTTCTAATGGGGACACTAGTTCTGGTGACCTAGGGGTCCTTAGGGAATTCCCTTAATTTGCATGAATATTATCTCACTTCCTGTTTCAGCTATGGGACAGGGAGTGAAAATAAATCTCCACAATGGGACACAGATGGTGAAAACAAATCAGACAGGGGTTATAGCCCTCCCTTACGGAGGATCGGAAATTCCGACAGCAAAAGTCTGATGCAAGCTTTTGAACGGAAATTCCGTGTCTATGCTCCATCGGACTTTTGCTGTCAGACTTTCCGCCGACAAAAGATTGAGAGCTGGTTCCGCCGACTGAAAAAATTCCTATCGGTGAATCCGACCGTCAGTAGCAATTCTGACACGCATAATTTAGACACATGCTCGGAAACAATTCGACGCATGCTCGAAAGAATTTAATTTAATTTTTTCAGCTCATCGTAGTGTTGTACGTCACCGCATTCTTGACGGTCGAAAGTTCCGAGAACATTTGTGTGATCGTGTGTATGCAAGCCAAGCTTGAGGGAAATTCTGATTGTGTGAACATGGCATAACTCTATCCAAAATGGAAAAAAAAAATGTTGCCCATAGTTATACTTTAACTTTGTTGTCTGAGAATAGATCTATGTTTGTCCCAAGCATGTTTGAATCCACTTATTGTTGAATGACAAACTACCTATGCCTGAAGTCTATTCCGAGTATCAACTACTCTTTCTGTAAAAAAAATACTTTCTAAGATTATTTTTGAACTTTCCTCCTGTTGGTTTAAGGTCATGATCCTGTGTTCTTGATATTAGCTTCATAAAGAAAATACAGCCCTCCTGAACCTTATTGACGCTGTTCATGTATTTTAAGGGTACAATCATATATTCCCTTTCCTTTCTTTCATTTTTGCAACTCACTTTGTGATATAAAATAAGGAGAATTTCTAAAAAATAAGGAGATTTTTTTTTTTTTATTAAAAATCCAAATGCAAAGTCAACATGCTTGACTTCTTTAAAAAATCAACTTCAGTACACCTTCCTGCAGCAGTGTTGCCTGTAAAAACACCTAGCTATGAGGAATGTCTGTTGTAGGGCTAGAGAAGTGCAGGGATCTAACTGAGCCAAGGCCCTTGGAAGCTGATGCATTCTCTATAATTCATATATTTGTACAAGAATCAAATCTTGAAGATCATTTTTTCCTCTTTCAGACTTTGGTTTCTTACATATGGCACAAATTATCTCTCTGACAATAACCCAGATCTATAATAATGAATCTGGTATTCGTAAATAACATTACATGATCATATAGTAAAGTAAAAATTTTACAGTACTAATTGCGGCAACTGAAAAAAGCATAAAAAGTTGGAGAAAGAATAATTCTTAAATAAAAGCAGTTGTGCTCATGTCAAAAAAAGAACATTTAAAATAACTTTTTTTTGTTATGACAGGAAGCCAGATTCCTTCTTTACGGTTTGTTTAAAGCCTGCAGCAATAACTGTTGCTCTGTAGATATTTCCCCAACCTGGTCTGATACATAAGAAGTGAAATTTAATTCATCCAAGAATTCTAAATCACCAGAGTCACACAGTATTCTGTGCCGAGTTTATAGTCATCCATAAACATACTCATAACAGCATAATGTTTTTATAGTGTATGATCTGGCATGTAGACTGATGTGATACTTATTCTAACTTGATTTTATATGCTTCTATCATTAGCAAATTCACAACAGGCAATGGGCTGCATGAAGGTATTATAAATAATTCACATCAAAAAGCATATCAATTTTATTACACTAGTCACTTACAAGCTGAAAATATTTTAAAGTGTAAGTATACCAAAAACTTTTTTTAAGTTTTGTATAGAGTAGGGAGGGGTTATAACCTCTGTCAGGTTGAAGGCAGGTCCCTACATGGCGGGTTGCTGTTAGTTAGGGAGTACGGGCTGCCCAGGGAGGGAAGGGTTAACCTTGGGTCTGCCAGATTTTGAGTTCTGCCCTCCACCCTGTCCAGCCTATAAATCACGGGAAAGGCCAGGCTCAGGGAGCGAGTGGGAACGGATGGGACAGAGAAGAAGGTTCAATCAAGAAGAGGATGTAACTCGGAGCAATCTTCAATCACCATCGCCCTAAGGCAACCTACCTACTAAGGACTTTGCCATTATGGACTTCCACCGGTAAAGGGACTGAAATATTTGTGGACTGTACCATTTCAGCCTTCAAGTAAAGCTTTGTTATCTGTTCTTGATCTTGGGAAGTTACTCAAAGCGGCAGGAGAGTTGGAGCAGGAGAATACTTCCCCTTTGTAAGCATGAACTGATGAGAGTGAATACCAGTCAGACAGAGAGGAGTGGTACCAGGCTCAGATAACAGGTCCTTCAGTAGTGAGGGTGTGTCAGTATTCTGACTCCCTCCCTAGTGGTCGGATCCCACAAAAGTGTCTGGGACTAAACCCATGGTATGGAGACCCTAGGTATCCAGCTGCATGATACAGGAGAGTGAAGGAGTTAATTATGTGCTCACATGAGGTCTGTGCTAGTGCACAGCGGGACCCAATTCTTTACTAGGAGTAAGATGGCAGAGATCTGCTGGACCAGTGGAGATGGAAAAGGCTAAGGCCGCGTACACACGATCAAATCTGTCTGCTGGAAACGGTCTGCTAGACCGTCCCAACAGACAGATTCGATCGTGTGTACGGGCGAGCCGACGGATTTGGCCACCCGACAGATTTCAAAGCATGCTTTGAAATCTATCGGGTGGGAACCCGTCCGCCCAACATGTCTGCTGGTTAGTACACTTACCAGCAGACATGTCGTCTCGCACCGGCGCCGAATGGATTCGGCACATGCGCGGAAGTGTTTTACTTCCTGGTGCGGTGACGTGGCGGCGTCAACGTCACCGCCACGTCACCGACACGTCAGCGCGCCGTCTGCAAACCAAAATCCAAACAGACAGATTTGTTCAAATCGGTCGGACAGACCGTTTTGAACAAATCTATTGCCTCGTGTGTACGAGGCCTAAGAGATGTCCCTCCTAAATGTAACATTCATCAAGCAAAGTTGTGTAGTAACTTGAGAGGAGCTCTGTATGTTACACAGCTGCACACAGTTTATAGCTCGCCTCTAAGCAGGGGTTCCACATTAACCAGTTAAGGACCCCCGCACGCCTATGTACGTCCACAACATGGCTCGTACAGGCACAAGGGCGTAAATTTACGTCCTCGCCTTAGTGCGGTTCGGGGGTCCCATCGGGACCCCCTCCGCGGCGTGCGGCGGTCCCCCTGGCTCTGGGAGCGATCGCCGACGAGCGGGCGGATGTCCGTGTTTTCCGCCCCCCCCGTGATCGCTCCCAGCCAATGGGAGCGCGCTCCCAGCCTGTCACTTCCTCCTCCTGTGTTTACACAGGAAGGAGGAAATGATGTAATCTCTCATCGCAGCGCTGTTTCCCATCGCTGCTGATGAGAGAAGACATGCCAAGTAAGTGTGCACCAACACAACACTGACACACACTCACATAGGCATATTAACCCCTTGTGATCGCCCCCCCC
Source organism: Rana kukunoris (assembly GCA_029574335.1). NCBI lineage: Eukaryota > Metazoa > Chordata > Amphibia > Anura > Ranidae > Rana > Rana kukunoris. The sequence goes on from CM056052.1 coordinate 140,985,844, forward strand.
CACCCCCCTGTCACAGTGTTACTGAATGCAGTGATTTAATCACTGCATTTAGTGTCAGTGTGACAGGCACTGTAAAAAACAGTTAGTGTTAGGTTCAGGATAGCCCCCCCACCCCCCCTAATAAAGTTTTAACCCCCTGATCACCGCCCTAGTTAACCCTTTCACTCCCTATTGCCAGCGTCACTAAGCGATCATTTTTCTGATCGCTGTATTAGTGTCGCTGTTCCCGCTAGGTAGCTATTTTTTTTATTACGATTTTTTTTTTTTACTAAAGACATGTGGCTAAATAAATTTTGGCCTAAATGTTTTACTAAAATTTAGTTTATTTGATTTTTTTTATAACAAATAGTAAAAAAATAGTGATTTTTTTCAAAATTGTCGCTCTATTTTAGTTTATAGCGCAAAAAATAAAAATCGCAGAGGCGATCAAATACCACCGAAAGAAAGCTCTATTTGTGGGAAGAAAAGGACGCAAATTTTGTTTGGGAGCCACGTCGCACGACCGCGCAATTGTCTGTTAAAGCGACGCAGCGCCGAATTGTAAAAACACCTTGGGTCATTTAGCAGCGTAAGTGTCCGGGTCTTAAGTGGTTAATGTTGACTTTCACATGAACGTGGCCTGGCCCTGGGCATTGGTGAGTGCGTACACAAGTGGAGAGGTACCCCTGTGTGCAAGATGAAAAGGCCCCACCCACAAGGTTATTTGGCAATTTCTCTTCACTTCCAGCAAGTGGTTAAGGTAATTCACCCTGTCCTGTTTACATTGTTGTTTACATTGTTGCTGAAAGTAAAGTGAAAGAAAATGTAAAATGTTGGGTTTTCCTCAGAACAGGAAAATATGGAAAATTTTCTAGTAGGGGCACAGGTTCTGGGGACCCTGATGACTCTCTTTGAAGGGAATTTCTACAAACTTCCTATTGTGGCAATGGTACAGGAAGTGAAAGGGAATCTCCCCAAACAGACAGAGATGGCAAAAACAAAACTGACAGGGAATATAACCCACCCCCAATCTATACAAAATAAACCACTCTGTACAAAAAAAAAAAGTGTTGCCTTAAGTTCTACTTTAAACTGATATTAAAGGCTTATTTTTTTATTAAAAAATGATAAACATGTTAAACTTACCTGCTATGTGCAGGTGTTTTGCACAGAGTATCCCTGCTACTTCTCTTCTGGGATCCCCGTCAGTGCTCTTTGTTGTAGATGCAACAAAAACTACAGCTAAAGCCCCATACACACGGTCGGACTTTTGCCCAACCAACATCAAAATCCGGAACTTTTCGCATTTGTCCGACCGTGTGTACGTTCCATCGGACCAACTTTTTTGGCTTTCATCAGACAAAAAGTTGGGTCTGCGAACGGACCAACTTTCAGGCAACAAAAGTCTGATGGTGCAAAGTCCGATCGTGTGTACAGCAAACCATCGGACTTTTGGACAAATTCCAAATGCGCATGCTCAGAACCAATGTTAAAATCAACCAACAATAGCAGACGTTAACCAAAGGGTGGCAGTAAAGAGCAGAAAAGAGCAGAAAAAACATGTGATGATGGGAAAGTTTGCAGAAAAGTCGAACTGTGTGTATGCTATGGGTGTGACCGGACAAATCAATTAGGACAAAAATCCAAGGGAGATTTTGTTGGATGTCCTACCGTGTGTACGAGCCTTTAGTCTATATCAGATGCAGTTTAGAAAAAGGACACAAGATTAATGATTAATGATATGTGTTCTTTATGATATGTTGTATTCTCTATCCCAGCAATGTACTTGTTGATTTATTTTTCCTGCCTGGTTGTCTCCCACTGCTGTCTTAGCTAGGGTTGAGCGAACCAGAACTGGAAAGTTCAGGTTCGTACCGGACTTTTGGATTTTTGGTACCCAGACCCGAACAATTTACTGTAAGTTCGGGTTCGAGTTCGGTGTTCGACAAAGTAATGGCGCATTGCAGGGCAGCCAATCAACATTTGTTTAACTTGTGTGAACTAGAAGCCATCACAGCCATGCCTACTAATGGCATTGCTGTGATTGGCCAGTGCAGCATGTGACCCAGCCTCTATATAAGCTAGAGGCACATAGCACAGCATGTCACTCTGCTTTAGATAGGGTAGGGAAAGGCTGGCGCTGCTGCTGCTCTGAGGGAGAGAATTAGATAGGAGTCAGTCAGTCCTGCTTCAGAAATCAAATTACTCAGCGATCTACATAGCACAGCAAGTCACTCTGCTTTAGTTACTTTAGGGAAAGGTTCCTGGTGTTGGTTTTAGGGAGAGAAATAGATAGGAGTCAGTCCTGCTTCAGAAATCAAATTACACCAGCACTGCATATGTTACTGTGAGATACACCCTTTAGATACTGTTCTTCCATTGTGCTATTCAAAAAACATCCATTTAGAAAAAAAAAAAACTACGGCCCTCCAGCTGTTGCAGAACTACATGTCCCATGGGGCATTGCAAAACTCTAACATTCACAGACATGGCTAGGCATGATGGGAATTGTAGTTCTTGAACAACTGGAGGGGCATCATTTGGTAACCCCTGTTATATACCTACAAACAATAGCAATTTTTTGACAATCCAATACTGTATAATCTTACTTACAAAAAATCCCCTTACAAATTGTGAGTGCTATCTTCACACTTTGCATCTTCTGTTCATTCCTTTGTTTTGTTTTTCTGAGGACTACATATCCCATGGTACCTTGCTGCCTGCTTCCTGTACTGACTCATCCTCCTGAAACTCCTTCTCTCAGCTCCTTTGTAGTTCAGAAGGCAGGTTCTGTGAAATGTGTTGCAGCAGTCCCTACACACAGGGCATAGTGAATTTGTATAACAGAATTCAAGGAAGTAAATATATAGGGGTCTTCACAAAGTAAGTTTACAAATGTCAAGATAGTCTGATCAACATTTATTGAAATTGAATGTGCAAATGAATATATATATATATATGACCATAGATGCACTTTAAATATACTGGGCCAGATTCAGATAGAATTGCCTATCTTTAGGCGGGCGTAGCGTATCTCAGATACACTACGCCGACGTAACTCAGAGAGGCAGGTACAGTATTCACAAAGCACTTGTGCCTGACTTTTCACCGGTCTAACTTAATTTAGTCGGCGTAAGCCGGTGCAAGTGGAAGTGGGTGTGTCGTTATGCAAATGAATGGTCTAGTGATTTACACCCGGCGTATTTTGAACGGAGCATGCTCAGTACGTTCGTTCCCTTCTGAGCATGCTTACAACTATGCCGGCCCAACTTACAGAGATACACCGGCCCAACTTACGCCAAGCCTAAAAATACGTCCAGACATGCGCCCGGCCGATGCAAAAGTACATCCAATTTTATTCCCCCCCCAGGGAAGGTACTTTTGCTGTGAGATGGCTGCTCCCGTTCCCCACAGGCAGAATAGGATAAAAATCGTTAACACCCAGGAGATGTCAGCCCTCATAACAGCAATGGAGATTTATGACCAGGGCCGCCATCAGGGGGGTAAAGGCAGTACACCTGTAAGGGGCCCGGGGTCCCCAGGGGCCCAGATAGGAATCCCCCCCTTTTTTTTAATATATATATTTTTTTAATATATTTTTATTTATATTTTTTTGATGGACAAGAAGGCCTGGCTTGCAGTCTCTGCTCTAATTCATTTCAAAGGTGTTCTATCAAGTTGAGGTCAGGACTCTGTGCAGGCCAGTCAAGTTCCTCCACCCCAAACTTGCTCATCCATGTCTTTATGGACCTTGCTTTGTGCCATGGTGAGCAGTCATGTTGGAACAGGAAGGGGCCCTCCCCAAACTGTTTCTACAAAGTTGGGAGCATGAAATTGTCCAAAATGTCTTGGTATGCTGAGCCTTAAGTGTTCCCTTCAATGGAACTAAGGGGCCAAGTCCAACTCCTGAAAACAACCCTGCACCATAACCCCACTTTCATCAAATGATTTGGACCAGTCCACAAAGCAAGGACCATAAAGACATAAATGAGTGAGTTTGGGGTGGAGGAACTGGACTGGCCTGCACAGAGTCCTGACCTCAACACCTTTGGGATGAATTAGAGCTGAGACTGTGAGCCGGGCCTTCTTATCCAACATCAGTGCCTGACCTCACAAATACACTTCTGGAAGAATGGTCAAACATTCCCATAGACACACCCCTAAACCTTGTGGACGGCCTTCCCAGAAGAGTTGAAGCTTTTATAGCTGCAAAGGGTGAGCCAACCTAATATTGAACCCTACAGGCTAAAGGATCGCACACACGATCGAATATTCCGATGGACGTGTTTTGTCGTATAATCAAACCGTCTGTACGCTCCATCGGACAAAAGAGCAGAAAAACAACATCGTTTCGTGAATGTTGGCTGAAAAAGTTCTGCTGTCTGTATGCAGAACAAGTTCACGGCCAGTGCCTTTCGGACAAAAAAAAATATATATATATATATATAATTATTATTATCATTATTATTATTATTATTAGGGCCCAGAGGTCCCGGATGGAAAGCCCCCTTTATTTCGTAATTTCTTTTTATATAAAAAAAGGGGAGGTTCCCATCTGGGGCCCTGGTGGCCTCCGGACCCCTAAAAAAATAAAAAAATAATTAAAATATATATATATATATATTTTTAAGGGGGTTCCCATCCGGGCCCCTGGGGACCCCCGGGCCCCTTACAGGTGTACTGCCTGTACCCCCCTGATGGCGGCCCTGGTGGCGGGGGGACCCATTAGTAGTGCTAGGACCACGGCTGCCATGTGTTGTCCTGTAACGGTGCTGCTGAAGCTGCTCTCCAGCTGACTTGAGCAAGTCTGGTGCAAAGTTACCCCTGCTTTTATGAGGGGTAACTTTAGGCCGGCCAAACAGCTTAGGAACACTGGCGTAGATTCATGTATAGATACGACGGTGTATCTACTGATACACCGTCGTATCTGTGAGATCCGACGCTCGGATCTTTGCGGCTGATTCCTCGAATCAGGTTCCGCATAGATCTCCCTTAGAGCCGACTGGTGTAAGTGAGTTACACTGTCGGATCTTAGGCTGCAATCTCCCGCCGTCCGCTAGGTGGCGCTTCTATTACTATACGCGACGAATATGCAAATGAGGAGAACCGCCGATTCAAAAACGAACGCCCGGCCGTCGCTTTTTTTTTTACGTCGTTTGCGTTCGGCTTTTTCCGGCGGATCGTTACCCCTGCTATATGCGGGGTAAGTGCGGCGTATCCTATGTTAAGTATGGCCGTCGTTCCCGCGTCGAGTTTTGAATTTTTTACGTCGTTTACGTAAGTCGTTCGGGAATACGGCCATACGTTAATTGCGTTAACGACGAAAACAATGACGTCCTTGCGACGTCATTTGAAGCAATGCACGCTGGGAAATGTAGCCGGCGGCGCATGCGCAGTACGATCGGCGCGGGGACACGCGTGATTTAAATAGTAAACTCCCCCTAGCCGCGGAATTTGCATTCCGCCGGGGGATTTACGATCTGCCAGGGCTACTTACGAGGCAAGTGCTTTCTGAATACAGCACTTGCCTCAAAAACTGGCGCAGGCGGATCGTAAAAAAGATAGATCACGCGGATCAAAAGATCCGCTAATCTACATGAATCTACCCCACTGCGCGTAGCCTGCGCCGAACGGGCCTATGTTCGGGAATCGGCGTTTCTCCCTCATTTGCATATTTGCATAGGAAATCAATGGGTTTGCCAGATGCGTCCGGCATAAATGTGCACCTAGGATGTGCAGGCGTAGGCAAGTTACACCAGTCGGGAGTAGCCTATTTTGGTGCGTATCTAGTTCTGTGGGTACGGTGCATAGATACTCCGGCGCAAATTTACACTTACGCCGCGCATCTCCATATACCCCGGCGTAACTTCTTTGAGAATCTGGCCCACTCAGTGTAGTTTACACAGCCTTATTGACTCCATTATCTGATACAGATTTTACATGTTACATTTTGGTTGGGATAGTTTGGTCTTTGCACCTAAATTAAAACATAATGAATGACAGATCTCATACAAACTCGTTTTTATTTATATTCCTAATCTATGCTGCTGCGGGTTAGAGCAAATCATTTTTTTTTTCATTCTCCTCCCTCTTCCCATCAAGTGCTGATTGACAAGCTCCAGGCCTGTGAATGAGCAGTGACAATAGACACGCTCCATGTATCATCTTCTCATCCCACCGTAGTGCAATGATTAAACGTGGTCTATTTATGCCAGGGTGTGTGTGATCACAATAGGAGTGAAGCTGGAATGCGTTGGTTGTGGCTAGTAACAGTATTATTAGAAAATCACAGTAGTTCTTTTCAAATGCGGTAGATAGTCCTCCAGTCTCCACAGGATTCACCTTCAAGTGTTCACTACACTTAATTATAATACAAGTTGTTGTAAGCACTTCAAAATGTAACACACAAGACTTCCAACCCTCATGTCCTCTATTAATCAAATACTAGTACGTGCTTCTATTAAATGAGCCTGTTATTACTACTGAAGAAACTTTCTATCAAGTTGAATCTGCTGTTCTGAAAAAATGAACACTTTATATAAAATGTGTTTATTAGAATGTTGCCGCTTTTCAAAAAAAGATTACAAAAAATCCCACATAAATCCCTATATAATTTACAAGGGCTAAACAAAATAACAGAAACAGAACGTGAAAAGTGGTTTACCCTTGAAGAACAATTAAACACAGCTAGAAATTACAATTACTGTTCCTACGTGATCTTTCCATAATCCCTGAATGACAATACGTATGCATACTGCTAAACAAGTTCAAGTGCATGGTCTACAGGTACCTATAGACTCATAGAGATAACATTCACCAAAGGCAGTCACTATCGGCCCCGGACCAATATGCTGCTAAATGCCCAGAGGCGTTTTTACAATTCTGCACTGCGTTGCTTTAACAGACAATTGCGCGGTCGTGCAACGTGGCTCCCAAACAAAATTTGCGTCCTTTTCTTCCCACAAATAGAGCTTTCTTTTGATGGTATTTGATTGCCTCTGCAATTTTTATTTTTTGCGCTATAAACAAAAATAGAGCGACATTTAAAAAAAAAAAAAAAATATTTTTTACTTTTTGTTATAAGAAAAATTGAATAAACTAAATGTTAGTCAAACATTTAGGCCAAAATGTATTTAGCCACATGTCTTTAGTAAAAAAAAATGCAATAAAAAAAAATTAGCTACCTAGCAGCAACAGCGACACTAATACAGCGATCAGAAAAATTATCGCTTAGTGACGCTGGCAATAGGGGGTGAAAGGGTTAACTAGGGCGGTGATCAAGGGGTTAAAACTTTATTAGGGGGGGTACGGGGCTACCCTGAACCTAACACTTACTGCCTGGCACACTAACTGTTACACTGACACTAAATGCAGTGATCAGTACATATATGATCACTGCATTCAGTGACAGTGTGACAGGGGGGTGGGGGGGTGATCGCAAGGGGTTAATGTGCCTATGTGTACTGGTGTCAGTGTAGTGTTTGTGCAGACTTACTGTGACTCTTCTCTCATCTCGGCGGTTTGAAAATACCGCCGAGGTGAGAGCTGCATCACTTCCTCTGCCTATGTTTACATTTTACAGGCAGAGGAAGTGACATGGTGGCGGCGCACGGGATTGGCTGGGAGCGATTACGAGGGGGCGGACAGAAACAAACCGCCGCCCCCTCCAGTGGGATCGCTCCCGGAGGTAAGCCGACCGCCGCACGCAGCGGGGGGGGGTCCCGATCGGACCCCCGACCCGCTAGAAGGCAGGGACGTATATATACGCCCATCTGCCTGTACGTGCCCTTCTGTGGACGTAAATAGGCGTGCGGCGGTCGTTAAGTGGTTAAAGGGGTTGTAAAGCCTCGTGTTTTTTGTTCTACCTACGGCTTCTCGGCTCTTCATTGGATAGATTGATAGCAGCGCAGCCATTGGCTCCTGGCTATGTACGCCAAGTGTATGACACTGAAACACACCCGCAAGCTAACCCCCTTGGGAGAGAGCTTCCCAGAGGGGGTTATCTATTGTGGGGAGGAGCCACGAGAGCCACTGTGGGACCCCAGAAGAGGATGATTAGGGCCACTCTGTGCACAACGAACTGCACAGTGGAGGTAAGTATGACATGTTTGTTATTTTTATTTTTTTTAAACGTGAACCTTTAGTACCACTTTAAGAGGGAAAATCTTTCAATCTGTAAATGGTTAAATAATTGGGGTGCATTAATCCTGCCTGTGAGGAAGTACAGAAATGGAAAAAAAGTGTTTAAAATTACCAGCATATGACATTTTATTGACAGTTTCTTTTTTTTTTTTTTTAAACAGCCCACGCACCCCTCCAACATTCTACTGTGTATTTTGGGGGACCTTTGGATAGGGTCTGTGTGCTGTTTTGTTTTTATTATTAAATATCATTTTCCGGCAATGTAAACTATATAATTTTTTCTTTGTAAATGTCACTTTTTCTGTAGAACAACCTACAGCAAGAATGAAAAAAACAAAAAAAAAACATTCTTATAAATTGCACCCAAAATACATACTAGATCCTTTGGCCCAGATTCACGTACATCGGCGCATTATCGGTCCGGCGTAGCGCACCGCCATTACGTTAGACTTGCGCCATCTAGCCGCGTAATCCCCCGATTCACGTAGCTTTTGCGCAGGAAATTGCGCAAGCGTAAGGTTTTTTCCAGAGGCGTAAGGAGGAGTAATACAAATTGGGAGGGACGTGGGCGTGTTACATTGAAATGAGCCGTGACCCCATGCAAATGAAGGGCCGGCCGGCTCGCGCATGCGCGCGTGAAGGAGACCATGTCAGCTCCGCTGTGCGCATGCTCACAACTCGGGAGCGGCGCAATCAGTGAAATTGGAAATGGACTAGGGCAACGTTGTGAACTACGCAGACAGCATAAATAGACACACACAAACGCACTTGCATTGCAAAAGTACATCCCTTTGTGTCCCTTCCCATTTAACCAAGTGCTTTTGTTCCTGTTGTTCGTTGCAGTGTGTCTTGTAGTTGTCAGATTAGTGTTCTGTGTGATCAAGTTCTTGTTGGTATATTTGTGAAAGTGTTTTTTGATAAGTGTTTGAGAGACTGTTTGTTTGATTGATATATTTCTGAGCGTTTGTTTTCTTGCTTTATTTTTTTATTTTTATTTTTTTGTGACTGTTTCTTGCTGAGTGCTAGTGTGATTTTTGGGTGTTCGTTTTCTCTTTGTGTGTGTTCTTGCCTGATTGGTTGTGCTTGTATTTGTGACTGATTTTTGGTGACTGGTAGTGAGTTTGTTTGGAAGTATGACTGAGAGAAGAAGAAAGCTGAATTTTTCTGTGGGGGAAAAAAGAATTCTTGCCCGGGCCATTAGCGAGTATGGGCGTTTTCTCCACGGCCCGCAGAGTGCCACCACCACCCCGGCCAGGAGGAGGGAGATTTTGGATAGGATCACGGAGCAGGTGAATTCATCGGGGGAGGGGGAGACACGGACCCGGTCTGGGATTGACAAAAAAATAAATGATCTCCGGCGTCAGGTGAAAAAAAAACTGGCCGCAATGCATGCCCATGCCAGGGGCACAGGAGGGGGCCCACCATGCCGTATGAGGCTTACAGCGACGGAGCATGTGGTGGCCCTGACCTTTCACCGGCATGAAGTGGAGGGCCTGCCAGGCTTTGACACAAGTCCGGTCCCCGTGGTGCCAGGTAAGGTTTTTTTTTCTATCAGGTGTGTAGCATGTGTGGGGGAGGGGGTGAAAGGGAATATGTGGCAAGTGTGTGGATCCTCCAACCTGTGAATGGTTTGTGTCATCCACAGATGTGCAGGAGGGTGCAGGGCCATCTGGCCTGACCGCTCCAACCCCAGGACAGCAGCCTAATGAGGCCCCCCCAACAAGGCCACAGTCCGCGGAGGAGGTTCAAGAGGAGGAGGACGATCATGAGGAGGAGGACGATCATGAGGAGGAGGATAATTATGAGGAGGACGATCATGAGGAGGAGGAGTCAGGCACTGGACGAGTGGTTTGTGCGGACTCTTCCCCTCTGGCTGGCAGAAGCCTGCCCTCCCTAAGGGGGAGCCCCCCCCCCTCCTCCCCCAACATGGCTCCCCTCACAAGGGCCTCCCCTTCTCCCCACCCACAACCATCAGCTGGAGGCAGGATGTCATCCCAGAGCACCAGGGGGGCGCACAATCTCCTGCCCGTCAGTCTGCGAAGGGACCAGGCCCTCCAGACCCGCCATCTGGGACAGCTCTGCCAGACTTTTGGGCGGGTGGAGGAGAGCCTGTCCTCCATGAAGGATACGCTGGGTAACCTGGACTCCCACTCCCGGGCTTTCACAACCTGCCTAAATGAACTGCAGACTACAGCAGCAGGCGTTGGGCAGGATGTGAGGGCCCTTACCCAGGCTATCCAGGCCAACACGGCAACACTTGGTGCTTCCCTGGACAGAATTGCCGTGGCCTTGGAGGGCAGGCCGCCAGGTGGGCAGATATCAGGGGCTGCTCCTCCTTCCCCGGGTTTGCCCCTCCCCCATGAGTCTCCCCTGAGGGGCCGGGGCCGTGGCCGGGGGCGCCCCAGGCGTGGCTCACGCAGAGGGCAATAATTTTTTTTTACCCCTTTTTTTTTTTGACATTTTTTGCATTTTTTTTTTTTTTTTTTGCTGACATTTTTTTTACATTTTGGGTTGTGCATGCTGTTTGAATGTGGGGGTGACATTCCTGATGGAAAAGGGGTGTCATCCTCAATTTTGGTGGAGAAGGGTTCCCCAGGACCAGGGAGAAGTGATTCCCAGGTCCGTGTGAATGGTGTATGAATGTACAGTGACATAATTGGAGCCTTGACGTGGCGTTACTGCTCACCAGTCGTGCATGGTGGACTGGTGCCAATCCAATTTGATGAGGATGTGGGGTGTGTGTGCTAGGGACCACAGTGGTGTGCATGCATGCATTCTCATTGTGCCATGATTAATGTGTGTGTTTAACGTGCAAAGATGCCCAATGTGAGCTGTCTCCTGACTGCTCTTCCCTCAGAAGACGGGGTATCCTCGGTTAGGGGTTGATTGTCTGGTTGGGGGGTCAGGTCATCACGTAGCTCAACCTGCAGGCCCTTCCTCACTGCGAGATTGTGCAGCATTAAACATGCAACGATGATATGGCACACAAAGTTTGGGGAATACAACAGTGTACCCCCAGACTTATCCAGGCATCGGAAACGTGACTTCAGGAGGCCAAAGGTGCGCTCCACCACTGCTCGGGTTTTGATGTGTGCTTGATTGTATCTTACCTCCCCTGGGGTTTGGGGGTTCCGGATAGGAGTCATGAGATGGGGTCCCAGTGCATATGCAGAGTCACCTGGAAGGGAAAAGACAGGAGAATGTTAGTCATGCATGTGCCACTTGTGAGGTGTGCATCACGGGAGGGGATAGACATCACCAACCAGCCAGGTGTTCCCATACACGTTCTGATAGAATTCCATTCGGATGTGGCATTGATTGTAGATGTAGCTGTCATGGGTGGATCCGGGGTGTTTGGCACGGACGTGCCATATGAGTCCTTGGGCATCAACTATCACCTGTACGTTGATGGAGTGCCAATTCTTCCGATTGCGGTATATGTGCTCTGTCTCATGGGGGGGCTGGAGTGCCACATGTGTGCAATCAATGGCCCCGATGGTGCGTGGGAATCTGGCAATTCTGTAGAAATCTGTCATTGCCTTCAGCCGCAGGTCCTCAGTGGTGGGTTTGATGATTAGGTTGGCCAAGCGTGTGAGGATTGCTGGGACAACCTGGTGCACACATCTGCTCATGGAGGATTGTGACATCCCAGCCACCACTCCACTTGTACGCTGAAAAGAGCCACTGGCAAGGAAATGGAGTGTTGCCAGTACCTTGACCAGTGGCTGCACTGCTTGTGAGCGTTGTGTTGGGCTGGTGATGTCCTCCTGCAGGGTTGTGGTTAATTCCAGGATGGCATGAGGGGGGAATCTGAAGATGCGATACACCTCAGAATCACTCATGCCAAAGAGGTCTATGCGTGTGCGGTATACCCTCTCCCGTGCCATCCTCCGTGCCCTCCTCCTTCTTTGGTCATCTAAATTCACTAGTGCAGCTATGAGCGACGATGCCCCTGGCATGTTGGCAGTCAAATTGTAGTGCAACACGTGTGTGTGGTCTGCTCCTCAGTAACGGTGTTGCTTTCTGTGAGATGTAGACGTTTTTTCAAAATTTAGACCAGCTTTTATGTGCTCTAACTTTAGACAGGACATTTTGCTGTTGCGCACATCGCGTAGCCTGCGCAGCAACTGCGTTTTTTTGTGGATCCCCGCAACTCCCTCATTAGCATATTTGACTAGCAAATCAATGGTGTGTCTAGCGCATTTTTGCGCGGACGGATGCGTCTGTCTAACGAAATTACGCCGGACCAAAAAAAGTAGATTTCTGGCGTAAATCGTTTTCTGAATCGCGCGCATCTAAACGCACGCGCACATTTAGACTTACGGACGCGCAACACCAGTTGCGCAGGCGTAATCGCTCTGTGAATCTGGGCCTTTGAGTCTTGAAAGGATTTTAAGGGGGTACCTTACGTAGGCAAGGGACATGGATAATAGTGATATCATTTCACAAAAATGCCCATTTGCCATATTTGGGTAGAGATGTCACTGCTATCCCTGTCCCTTTGTCCCTGGTCAAGGATTCCTGGTGACATCAGCAATTAATAGGAATGCGGCGTGTGCAAGCACCCGCTGCTTCCTTAGGAACTGATGACTGTGGGAAGCTGTCATATATAGAATCGGCAGACATACAGCTTATATATATGATTCTCAGCTCCCACCGAACAGGGGGCTGGACTTGCAGCCTAGGTTTGGACTGAACCGTTGACTCATCCCTAATCAGCAGTAACAAGGGATCTCCTAATATCTAGTGTTCACTTCTGTTAAACTGTTTTCTGGTCTCAAACCCTTTGAAACAAATTGGCAAAGTTTGTAAAACCAACTATATTACTTTTTAGAGCACTCTGCAGTAGACATGTGCAGACTGGAATATTTTGTTTCGTTTTTTCGTTTTCATTTGGGAAAAAAAATTATTTAGTTACTCCCGAAAATCGTTTTGATTTATTTTGTTTTTCGTTGGGGAATAGCTTTCGTCCGAAAATCCAATAATACTTGGTTTCTGTCGAATGGTCAAAAGAATATTCGACCGAACGTCGAATCTTTTTGGTTGATGGTGAATGATCAAAAGAATATTCGACGGAACGTCTAATCTTTACGTCTCATAAATCGAAATCTATTCTCTGTAATGTCGAATCTATTATTTCTATAGTGTCGAATCTTTTCTCTATAATGTCGAATCTTTTCTCTATGATGTCGAATCCTTTCCCTATAATGTCAAATCTCTCTATATCAAATTTTTACCGCAACAAAAATGAAAATAAAGCATTTTTTATGTCAGATCTTTTGGTTTTCGTTTCTTGCACTTTCGTTATCGTTTGTTAAAACGATAACGAAAAAAACAGATTTTCGGACGAAAATGCATTCTAACGAAAACGAATGCACATGTCTACTCTGCAGACAGATTTATCATAGGGTGGTCAGGTTATGTTTGCATGTACAAAGGCCATCCATATCTAAGCAACTTTGAGAATTGGTTTGACTGGGGCAATTTACATGTCATGATCTTCTGGATTGCATATCTGGAGCTAGCTGTAAGACAGTCCCAGCTTGTGAGTTGTAGTCAAGTTCAGGCCAAGCAGTAAACAGGCAGTTATAAGCAAAATCCAAGCCAAGTTATAATAGCGGGCAAAATACCAGAAACAGTAGAAGCAGCAGATTAGGAGAAGATATCCAGAGAAGAAGAGCAGATTAGATAATCTCAGGATAGCTTTCGCATGCCGAGTAACAGGTGACCCCTTTGATCAGGCAAAGTCAGAACACTGAGGGCCAGATTCAGGTAGAGTTAGGCTGGAGTATCAGTGATACTCCAGCCTAACTGTCACTTTAAGCCGGCGTTTCTGTTTTCTGTAACCAGAAAACAAGAAACGCCGGGTTGGAGTTCCGATGCGATCGGCGCAATTGAATTTCGCCATCGCATCGTTACTTCAACTTAAAAATGGCGCCGGGGGCGTTCCCGCCGATTTACGCTCAAAAAATATGTTAATGAGCGGGAATCGGCAATTCACGATCTTTTTCGGGCGCGACGCAGTGACTTTACGACGTTTCCGGAAGCGATACGCGGCGTATGGATAAAGCAGCCCCCTAGTGGAGTATCCTATGTTAAGTATAGGCGTCGTCATCGCGTCGGAAAAAAAACAAATCGCGTCGCTTGCGTAAAACATTCATGAATGGGAATGTGACGTCATTGACGTTCACTGACAGAATTTGGAGCATGCGCACTGGAATGCATTGACACTCGACGCATGCGCAGTACGTTCGCCGCGGGATCGCGCTTAGTTTGAATACTACACGCCCCGTACCCGCCCAATTTGAATTCCGCCAGCTCATTTGCGATGCGCTGCCGCAACTTTAGGAGCAAGTGCTTCATGAATAACAGCACTTGCTCCTAAAATTTCGGCAGAGTAACGTAAATGAGAAGCGTTACTCCAGAGCAAAGATGCTCTGATCTACCTGAATCTGGCCCTGAATCAGCATTAAGAGCCAGAGCAATGGCATGTTGCAATACAAAGTAGCTGTTGAGGATGATATAGACTTGAGTCGAAGTGCATCATGCCTGCTTACCCAGGAGGAAGGAGAGGGGAGGATGAGGTAAGATAGTGATTTCTCAGAGATCTATAAGAAATACTGCAAGCAGTCACTGGTCAGGGTGAAATCAAATGTCTTTTATGATCTCTCCAATCTCCAAACTTTAACAAAACTGGTTACGGAGCCTACACTGTGTTAGGTTCCTAGGATATTGTTAGGCATATTTACACCCCCACAAAGGTGATTGATTTGAAACAAAGTTCATACTGTAAAATGCTGTGCCTTTACTGATGGTTAACAATGTTTATGTCACTTTGCGGTGTAGATAAGTGGGAATGGGGGTGAAACCCCCACCCTCCTCTCTAAATATTCTGTGGTGTTGCAGCTAGCACTGACAGTCATTGAACAGCAGAACTATTTACAGCTGCTGCTCCTGTCACCTGTCAGAACACAAAAACATAGAATATCCAGGCTCAAACTTACCGACCAATCAGCAACCAACCAAATTCACCTGTCTAAAAGTGTGCGTTAAAAACAGAGGTTTAGTTGCACGCATTTGCAAATGCATGTGTAAGCTGCAGGCCCCGTCAAGGCTCTCTGTATACTGCAGTCCTAACTATAACATTACATTTTATGTCTCCTCAGTAGGAGCACATGACTGCTGATGGATAGATAAGGAGCAGGTGACTGGAGGTAGCCCAGCCCTCATTAAAGGGGCAGGAGCACACTAAAGACCCAGCACATGGAAAACAAAGGTGCCAGTGTGCTGCCTGACCACAATGACATAAATACAACAAACAAAAGTCACTGCCCTTTACTTATGACTGGTCTAAACAATAAGGAGCACTGGAAAGGGCGCATATACATACAAAAACATAGAATATCCAGGCTCAAACTTACCGACCAATCAGCAACCAACCAAATTCACCTATCTAAGGCCCCGTACACACAAGCAAATGAATCTGTTCAAATCGGTCGGACCGACCGATTTGAACAGATTTGTCTGCTGGCTGTTTTGGTTTGATCGCTGTACACACGATCAAACAAAATCCCCGCCAGCAGACAGCGTGGTGACGTGGTGATGACGTTGACGCTGCCACGTCACCGCACCAGGAAGTAAATCACTTCCGCGCATGCGTCGAATCCATTAGACGCATGTGCAGGCAGATATGTCTGCTGGTTAGCGTACTAACCAGCAGACATATCGGTCCGACGGGTTCCCAGCAGACAGATTTTAAAGCAGGCTTTAAAATCTGTCTGCTGGGAAAATCCGTCGGCTCACCCGTACACACGATCGAATCTGTCTGCTGGGACGGTCTGTCAGACCGTTTCCAGCAGATAGATTCGATCGTGTGTACGCGGCCTAACAGTATGCATTAAAAACAGAGGTTTAGTTGCACGCACCTGTCAGAACCCAGTGACAGGCAGCAGCAGCTCAGAGAGAGGGACTCAGGTCAGGGCACACCTGAGGATGGATTTTACCTAGCTGTGAAATGCCTGTTAAGGTGAGTAGATTTCATGGAGGGGGAAGAGCTGTGCTGGAGGAGGGAGTGGAAACTATACTGGGGGGAGCTATACTGGTGAAAGATTTGTACTAGGGGGGATTTGGCTTTGGAACAGAGGTAAGTTTTTTGTTAAAGTCATGACTGGCCCCTGTGCTCTGTCCATTACACGCTCCTGACCCCTGTTGGACTCTTGCTTGTGGCACAGTAATTAAATAATATTTCGGGATACAAGGACTGCACCATATGTTAGCATGTACACAATAAGGAGGCTCAAGATTTATGCCTCTTCCACTGCTAGTGAAATAGTGCCATGACTATATATGTTCCTCTAGGTGCTCTAGACCACATGTGTCAAACACAAGGCCCGGAGGCAAAATACAGCCCTCCAGGCCATTTTATGTGGCCCTTGCATTTATCCTGCATCTGCGGCACTCCCTTCATCTCCACCCCCACCTTGTCTCAGCAGTCGGCAGCAAAAAGGAGAATCCTGTACTTCTACCTGCAGCCATGGAGAGTTTTGTCTTGCCCCCATCCCCTTCCCAGTAGTCAGCAGCAGGGAGGAGGGCAAAACTCCTACAGATCCAGTGCCTCTCTGTGCAGCAAAGTACCCCCTCATTTCCACTTTCCTTAATCTCAGCATTCAGCAGACTCCAGCCCTCAATTTGTCCTCCTCCAGACCCTGGAGGGTGGGTGTCTCTTGACTTCTGGTGGTGGGGGGTGTGGGGGGGGCTTTTGATGTCTGATGTAAGGGGAGGGGGTCCTACAGATACAACCGGCCCTTTGAGAGCAAACTTATTGCTGATATGGCCCGTGATTAAATTGAGTTTGACACCCCTGCCCTAGATTAAACCCCCAACCCCCTCAAAAAAAAAAAAAATATGGCCCTGACGTCACTCATTTTAAAACTGCAACATAACATACATCTGCCCTCCCTCTCTCAGTCTAAAGCTGGTTATAGGTGGTTCAAAATTCAGCTGGTTTAGCGGGGACCAGCTAAATTTCTATCAGTGTGTGGCCGTCCCCATTGAACATAAGTCGATCAGGCTACAGCTGCAGATCGGTGTACTCTAAAAACAGAGAGTTCCGCTTTCAGTATACGATCCTTTAGTGGGTGGGGGGCACAGGGATTTCTTCATCTACCTTGTTTGAACATTTAGAGGAATCTGTATTTTTTTGTTCAGATGGTAAACCATTTATGGCCAGCTTTATTTATACTCTACCAGAGATTATGAGGAGCTGTTATTATGTCAAATTCAGGTAATTGTGGTAGTTGCATGAAAAGAGCTGCATTAATCTGTCTTTTTTTTTATACGCCTAGAGTACAATACAGGAGTCGTTTGTAAGTCGAATGTTTGTAACTAGGGGACTGCCTGTATGAGGTGTGGTCACTTCTTTTTTCAATTATAATCTACATTATATAGTTCTGCCCTAACTACTATCCAACCATAAGGCTATATTATATGTAATCATTTTTACAGATATTGCTAGATTTATGTTGTCTATATACTGTACATATAGGAATATGTTACATAATGATTTACTTTTACTTATTATATCATTTGAAGTTCCACCTACACTCACAAATGACTTGCTCCCTCTAACATGAAAGGATACTCTTAAGTGTGTCTGAACCCCCTCTGTGAGTTTATATGGGGCAGGTTTGATAGGTTTGCTAGTCAAGCCTCAGATTACAACACTGGAGAATTTGTTTTACAAAGCCTCATTCTATGAGCAGAACAGACAAAATCCACTCGCTACAAAGCAGCTCAAGAATTTTCTGGGTGCATCCAAGGAGCTTTTTGTCTTTTTTTTCTGAAAGGGTCTTAGGGAATGAAATATTGATTTGATTTTGATTTCTCTTCTGTTCATTTATTTCCATTTTGTTAATTGATAAAAAATAAACTTCTATTTCTGTAAGTATTCCTAATTTACAGCATTTCTCACACCTGCCTAAAACGTTTGCATATATATATATATACACACACACACACATACAGAGGGAGAGCGAAAAAGCACATTCCCTACAACCATCATCATAAGCAGCTGTGATGCTCCAGTAATAAAGGAAGAATTAGGTTTTTCTCTCTGTCTTGGTAGTAACTGTCAGCTTTGACTCTTTCTAGCTGAGCCAAATGTCTTAATTGAAACTCGCTCTTGTAATTGGCTTCAAAGAATACTCACCATTTCTGCAGGCTTAGAATGGAGGCAGGGGGAGATCGGTGGGGGATAATTTCATTATTTGGTGTGATCACTCTCTGCCTTCAAAATGGCAGCAATTCTTCTAGGTACACTTTCACACAGCTTTTAAAGGAACTTGGCAGGTAGGTTATTTCAAACACCTTAGAGCACTAACCACAGATCATCTGTGAATGTAGGCTACTTCAAATCCTTCCGTCTCTTCATGTAATCGAAGACTCAATGATGTTAAAATCAGGGCTCTGTGGAAGCCAAACCATTACTACCAGAACTCCTTGTTCTTCTTTACACTGAAGATAGTTTCTAATGATAGTCGCTGTATGTTTGGGACATTGCCCTGCTGCAGAATACATTTGGGGCCAAATAAATCCCACCCTGATGCTAGAATAGATAAGTATCTGGCTGTATTTGAGTATGGGGTACATACTTTCCCATTTACCAAAAAAGTGTCAAAAAATTAATATTTTTTTTTATATAAAAACACATAAAAAAAAACCAAAAAAACTGTGTCCCCTAATGTAGATTTATTGTCAATCACACTGCCGCAGCCGGCCCCAGAAAAAGAAAAAAAATGGACAGAGGCATGTAAATTGACCACAGTGTCAGGGCTCAGCAGCAATGATAAACTGTGGTCATGGGAGGGGTATAGCTAGGCAGGATCAGCCAGGTTTTTTAGGTGATAGAAGGGACCAGATCACAGCACAAGCACAGTTCTGTTATTCAAGTCTTAAGGGAATGGGATCTGTTTTTTTTTTTTTAGGGTAATAAACACTTTAATTTCCTTGCCAGAGCATTGTGTCTATAGTCCTCAACGTTGCACTCCTCTTTGAGCTTTTTCAAAAGAGCTTAAACAGCTCATCTTGAAACACCAGTCTGCTTTGAATCTTTGCCTGGGAGAGACCTTGCTGATGTAGCCTGTTGTACCTGGTGTCTTGTTGCTGTGCTCAGTCTTGCCATGGTGTATAACCGGTGACATGAAACTGTCTTCCATAACCTCACCTTAGTAGCAGAGTTTGGTTGTTCCTCGCCCATTTTTAAGCCTCCTACACTCTGTTTCTGTCTCATTTAAAGAATGTTTCAATCTACAAATGTAATTGATTATCCTTAGCACCTGCTAAGCACCTAACTCTAATTCTACAAAATCCTTATATAAAGTATGCAAGTGTAAGTGGTGTACACACTATAAGAAAATCGGGTGAATGCTCGTCCAATTTTTCTCAATGTCTCACAGCAAATTGGAACCGATGAACAAAAATTTGCACAAATATTCTCACGAACATTCTAGTATGACAAATGTGTTTTTTTAGTTGTCTATTGTTTATGATCATGCACAGTCTTTCTTTCTTTTCAGATTTTTGCATCCTCTGCATTAAGGTGAAAAAACTTCTGTCACTGACTGGCCCTCTAGCCCCCCTATTTTACTCACCTGAGCTTGTTCGTTCCCTCAACGGAGACGCGCTGTACCTCTCTGCCCGGGGTTCTTGATTCTTGAAGGTAATCACACTTTTTCTTTTTTTTATGTTTGGTTCCTCCCCTCGATATCCACACCAGACCCCAAGGGTCTAGTAAGGAGTTTGGGGGGCTTTGTGCTTTTTTTGTGAAGTCCACCATAGAATCCACACCAGACGGGGCGTGGCTTGGCGCGCGACGGGAATGGCAGCTTGTTGAGGAGGCTCTCCGGCACACACGGCCCGTTAGCAACCTATACCCGACCGCAGGCCCCCAGATGCCTGGCAAAAAGCTCCACTCAACGCCCTCATCCCGCACACGGCGGAATTCGGTGCCTTCATCGGCCAAGAACATAGCAGAGCTCTTCAAGCCGAGACAAACGGGCCGCGCTGCTGCTGCTAGCTCCAAGATGGTGCCGATCCATCACGAGGAGGACTACAGTGACGACTCACAATCTGCTCCTGAGAGCTTGACACAGAGTAAGTCCTCTCCTGATCATCCACTGACCCTAGCAGACATGTCACTAATTGCTGCTGATATCAAAGCCACCTTCTCGGCGGCTCTCACAGACCTGAAAACGAGCATGATTGTGCTCAATGAGAAGGTGGCGGCCACGGAATCGGCTGGGAAACGCAGGGACAGAGCGATCCACAAGATAGAACGGGTCACTATGGCTCATGCCCACCACCTGATAGAATCCACACCAGACATGAAGAGTCTGGTATGAATTTTGGAGTGAGTCCCACACCATTTTTCTCCTGAAAACTCTCGTACAACAAAGCCTTTTTTTGTTGTTTATTGTTTCTAATCACGCGCAGTCTTTTTTTATTGATTTTTCTTGTACGAATATCACACAATAACGGTACACATTAAACGAAAACTTACGAAAACTCTGAATCGGCTGTCGACAGTTGTGTACACACTATACGAAAATCATACGAAAATTCTTTGGATGAAAATGTTTGACCGATTTTCTTATAGTGTGTACGAGCCTTAAGACCTGGTGCTGGTTTGAAGCCAAAGTGTAGCCACACCAAATGTTTATTAGATTGCTTTCTTTGCGTTATGTAAATTAATAAAAAAAAAAAAAAATTAAATATCAACTTTTGAAAGCATTCTTTTGCACAGTATGCGTGAGTGTGTGTGTGTATATATATATATATATATATATATATATATATATATATATATATATACACACACATACATATATATATATACTGTGTGTGTAACCAAGAGGTAATATGGAAATATACTTGGCAAACATACAGTAATGCCACGTACACACGATAGGTTAAACCGGTGAGAACGGTCTGATGCACCATCGGTTATTTAACCATCGGTTAAAAAAAGCCAACTTTTTTAATTTAAATTTAACAGATGGATACCTAACCGATAGCAAAAAAACGATCGTTTGTAGGCAAGACCATCGGTTAAAAATCCACGCGCGCTCAGAATCAAGTCAACGCATGCTTGGAAGCATTGAACTTTTTTCAGCACGTCATTGTGTTTTACGTCACTGCATTCTGACACGATCGTTTTTTTAACCGATGGTGTGTAGGCGCGACGGACCATCAGTCAGCTTCATCGGTTAACCGATGAAAACGGTCCATCAGACCGTTCTCATCGGATGGACTGACTGACTGACTGATCGTGTGTACGCGGCATAAGTGAGGTGTGACAGTTTTCAATTTAGAGAGGGAATCACGCTTTCTTCTTTTTTTTAATGTGGGGTTCCTCCCCTTAATATCCATACCAGACCCTAAGGGTCTAGTAAGGGGTTTGGGGGGGGGGGGGGGGGGCTTTGTTCTTTTTCGTGGAGTCCACCTTAGAATCCACACCAGACGTGAAGTCTGGTATGAATTTTGGAGGGAGTCCCACACCATTTTTTTTAACACTAGCCTCACTCCATTCTTTACTTTCACCTGTCAGCCAGGAATCCCCTGCTGACAACTGAATGTGCTGGGCGGGATATATCACTAGTTGTGAGTACCCTGGCGGCTGCCAACTTACCAAGACACAGGAGCCCTAAGCAGGAAGCTGTTACCTTTATAAGTGGTAGTAATACTGCTGCCACATGTTTCACTTGTAGTTAGAGATTTAACAAGCAAAACATAATAAAAATAAAAATTAATGTAATATTGCATTTGTGTAAAATTGGTAAAGCCTACATGAAAATGTACAAACACCTAAATAAAATATGACATCACTATCTCTTATATTCTCCACACAAAGACTGCAGAAATATTACTGCAAGCCTATCTTGAAATGTTGAAATATTAGAACATTCATGCTGTGCCAAGGTGCTTCTGTATGCCTCTAGCTCAGTGTTCGGAAGTTTATTCTACTATAATCACATAACAAAAGGGCGTCAGATAAAGGAATGATGATACCTGATCTACTTGGAGTGGGAAACTGTACATCTTATCTCTTTATCTCTGTATAAATATAAAATTAAAGGTTATCGTGCTTGTAGCTGGCTTGCCAGGAACCTGAAGTATAGTTACTACATTTGCTATGCCTTTATACATTTGCGGTGGACACATGCAGCCAATACACAATACGGTTACTAAGGAGTAGTAAAGGAAAACATTTTTTTTGCTGAAATGACTGTTTACAGGGTATAGAGACATAATAGTTAACTGATTCCTTTTAAAAATTATTAAACATAGATAAAAATCAATCATATAATGTGTCTGCAGTTTAGTTTAGTTTTTAGACTAGTTTCAGTTTGTTCTGTGTGTACAGAGACACACAGAACAAAAACAAACAAACACAGGGCAGTGTTTGTTTTTAAAATGAATCTGGTTCTGAGGTGTTTTAGACACATAGGGCCAGATTCAGGAACACTTGCGCTGGAGTATTTCGATATGCGCCGCGTAACTGTGATGATGCGCCGTCGTTTCTATGTGCCCGTACCCACCAAACTAGATGCGCCCAATAACGGGTCATTTGCGACCGGCGGAACGTTCCGACGCCAGAGTATCGTCAGCGCTTAATTTCGCTGGGCGCATCAGTCGCGCCTATTGATTTCCCCTGCAAATATGCAAATGAGGGATTTTTCCCAATTCACGAACGGATTAGCACCATACGCTGGCTACATGCGCCGCGCGTATCTCGTCCGTCCGGCGCAAAGTTATTTCTACAAAAGGCTGCTTTATCTTTACTCCAGACGGTCACAGGTCAGCAGGAGAGCAGCTACAGCAGCGTTACCGACGATAGGAGCTAGCTGAACAACCACACTTGCAAGGACAACACCTCTGTGTGCCAACATGCCAGGGGCAATCGTGGTCCTAGCACTACTGATGGGTCCCCCGGAACGAAGGAGGCGGGCACGTGAGAGGATATACCGCACACGTATGAGCCTCTTTGGCATGGGGGATGAGGAGGTGTATCGCCTCTTCAGATTCAGCCCAGATGCAATACTTGAACTAACCACAACCCTGCAGGATGACATCACCAGCAAGACACACCGCTCACAAGCAGTGCAGCCACTGGTGAAGGTCCTGGCAACACTCCATTTCCTTGCAAGTGGATCATTCCAGCGTACAAGTGGAGTGGTGGCTGGGATGTCACAATCCTCCGTGAGCAGATGTGTGCACCAGGTTGTCCCTGCAATCCTCAGACGCATGTCCAACCAGTTCATCAGACCCACCACTGAGGAGCTGCGGCTGAAGGCAATGACAGATTTCTACAGCATTGCCAGATTCCCACGCACTGTGGGGGCCATTGATTGCACACATGTGGCCCTACAGCCCCCCAGTGCAACAGAGCACATATACTGCAATCGGAAGCATTGGCATTCCATCAACGTACAGGTGATAGCTGATGCCCAACGCCTCATATGGCACGTCCGTGCCAAACACCCCGGGTCCAGCCATGACAGCTTCATATACAATCAGAGTCCCATCCCAGCAGAATTTAACCAGAACATGTATGGGGACAGCTGGCTGGTTGGTGAGTGACATGGGAGTCTGGCATGACTATCCCCTCCCGTGATGCACAACAGAAGTGGCACATGCATGACTAACATCCTCATGTCTTTTCCCTTACAGGTGACTCTGCATATGCACTGGGACCCCATCTAATGACTCCTTTCCGGAACCCCCAAACCAGAGGAGAGAGAAAATACAATGAAGCACACATCAAAACCCGTGCAGTGGTGGAGCAAACATTCGGGCTCCTGAAGTCCCGTTTCCGATGCCTGGATAAGTCCGGGGGGACCCTATTGTATTCCCCTACCTTTGTGTGTCAGATCATCGGTGCATGTTGTATTCTGCACAACTTTGCTATGAGAAAAGGCCTGCAGATTGACATGCGTGATGACCTGACCCCCGACCCACACAGTCCCCACCTGCCAGAGGACACCCAGTCTGCTGATGGAAGAGCAGTCAGGAGGGTCCTCGTCGTAGGCATCTTTGGACAATAAACCAAAACATTAATAACACAGACAGTGCACGCGTGTACACCACTGATGTCCCTAGATCACACACACCACATGCACATCGCATTGGATTAGCCCAAGTCCAGCATGTAGGAGTTGGGAGCAGTAACGCCAGCGTCAAGGCCCCAATGATGTCACTGTCCATTCACACACCTTTCACACGTCATTCATACAGCCGTGGGGTTAACTTCACCACCACGGCCGAGGGTGACACCCCTTACTGTCAGGAGTGCCACCCTCTCACATTCACACACCATTCACACTGTCCCCTGCACTCCTGACCGTGTGCAGTAAAAAAAGAAATACAAAATCTCATAACCTGAGAAAATAAATAAACCAAAACTCATGACCTAAGTATAAAATAAAGAATAAAAAATAAACAAAAACTCATGACCTGAGTATGTCCAAAAAAATCAGATAAACCCAAAAAAATAAAAGCCTCAACGGGGATGCCGGGGGCTTCTTCTTGCCGCACCTCTCTGGCTCCTCAGCTGTCTGGATGGAGTGGGTGGGGGTGGGGGGGCATCTGGAGGTGGCTGATCCCCAGGTGGGCCACTCCTGGCAGGTGTGGCCTGCATGCCCTCCAAGGCCCTGGCTATCCGGCCGAGGTAAGAGTTTGTCTGGGCCTGCATCCGGAGCTGACGGGTGACCTGGTAATGCTGGGCCCGCCGACTCAGCCTCCCCTGGTCCCGGATGGCAGCACTGTTACCCTGGATGGCAGCAGTGTTGGCCTGGACGGCTGCAGTGAGTTGTGTAATATCCCCCTGCACCTCCCCCAAACTGGTGACCACTGCAGCGCAGTTGCAACTCACATCCTGCACTGCGTTGCTGATGTTGGCAACGGAGCCCAGGCTGTCAGCCACTTTCTCCAAATGGCCTACTATGGCCCCCATTTGTTCAGTCTGCCTGGCGTGATCCCTCGCCAACTGGTCCTGGACATCATCCGCTGGTCTTCTGGGTGGCCTTCCTGGGGCCAGAAGATGGTTGTCCCCGGAGGGAGGGAGTCGCCCTTGAGGGGCTTCCAAGGATGGGGGAGGGGATAACAGACGGCCCAGGAGAAGGGGAGGAGACCGAAAAAACTAATGAAAAGTCCTGCTCTGCCACAGCAGGATCCTCCACAACCACCTCGGCAGGTGTGGTGTGGCCACTCTCCTCCACAACCTCTTCACCACCCAGTGGCTCGGGCACACGATGGCGTGGGGGGGATGGGGTTGAATGGACGCTGACCGATGATGTCCCAGCTCCGTCATCTGTGGATGACACAAAGCAGACACATGTTGGTGGTCCCACACACTTGGCACATGTACCCTCCCCCCCCCCACATGCAACACACCAAATAGGGTATAAAAAACACTTACCTGTCCTGGAGACTTCCTCCATGGAGTCATAGCCTGGGACCCCCTCCACCTGCTCCCTCTCCAGGCAGCGTGCGACCACCTCCTCCTCTGCGGTCAGGGTGACAGGACATGGGGGACCACCACCTGTGCCCCTCTCATGCCTCCTGATGGTGGCCACCTTGCCCCTCACCTTGCGCCGCAGGTCATTAATTTTCTTCTGAATGTCAGAAGCACTCCGGGTGGAGTACCCCAAGACATTCACCCTGGCAGCAATGGACTCCAGGATGCCCTGCTTCCTCTCCCGGCTGGTCTTCCGGCTTTTTTGGCCATGGAGCAAAGCATTCTCAGTCTCCATTGCAGAAATGATGACCGACACCTCCTGGGCGTTGAAATGTAGGTTCCTCCTCTCTCTGGGGGTAGCGGGAGCAGCCATCACCGAGCAAAAGTATCTTCCCTGGGGTGGGGGGAAACGGAAATACTTTTGCGCCGGAATGGCGTTTCCGCCAGCGCTTTTAAGCGCCCAGCGGAACGCATTGCGCTGACGTTTCCCGTGAAGTGGTGCCGACGGAAGTTGTGAGCATGCGCACAAGGGGGGCGAGTGGAGCCGCACTCACTGCGCATGCTCCGTGGATGATGCGCTGAACGTAAGCCTCTGCGCTGGGCTCCGCCCATCATTTACATATGATCACACCCACTTCCACTTGCGTCGGGTTACGCCAGCGCATTATCGTTACTCTGGCGCAAGTTTACGCGCAACTGCTATGTGAATAACAGTACTTGCGCTGAAAGGGTCTTCAGAGTAACGTAAATGAGATGCGTTACTCCAGAGCAAAGATGCTCTGCTCTACCTGAATCTGGCTGATAGTAATCACATCTTCTTGATCATGGACCACAATGAAAAGCTACCATGAGTTGTTTCATAAGAAGCCAGACAAGCAGGAAGTGTGGAGTTCAGCAAGGGATTACAGCAACTCCTAAGCAAAAACGGACACAGAGGACATGAAAGCGGGACTGCTATAAGGTAAAGCAGGCTATTTAGCATTAAAAAAATGTTCCTTTACTGATCCTTTAAGCATGGCTTCTGATGGGAAGATACATGTCCCTACCTTACAAGACAATGGGGGAGATTTACAAAACTGTAGCACTCAGAATCTGGTCTAGCTGTGCAGGTTAGCCAATCAGCTTCTAACTTCAGCTCGTTCAATTAAGCTTTGGCAATACAAACTGAAAGGTGATTGGTTCTATGCAGAGCTGCACCAGATTTTGCACTCTCTAATGTTAGTAAATAACCCCCAATATATAGATTGCCAACACTGAGCATGCTGACTTTATTGCTCCCATCATCCTTTGCTGTAAATCGGCAGTAATTAGCACATAAGCTTCTTATGTGGACCATAAAGAAAAATCCCAATTACAGAGTCAGATAATAGAGAAGTTTGGGGAAACAGGATTGTCTTATCTCCAAACGACCTTAGTTCAATTACCAGCATTTAGCCAATTACAAATCCCAATATGCCCAATTTCCTGAAGGAAAAATTAGTGTAAGCTTTAGTCAAGATATTTTTATATACTAAAAACTTTTTTTTTTTTATCTGCAACAAGAGCCAATCAGGAGTCTGTGCCCTGTGCCCTCTTAATGAGGTGTAGACTTCAGAAATTTCTGAGCTTGTTCATGAAGAGACGCAGAAGATATCTTATGAGCCAGAAGCTTATTACAGCTTATTAGAGAGACAGACAGGCAACATGATGTGATTCAGAGAGAGGTCTTAGTGAGGAGATCTAGAGCAAGCCCATAGGAAATGCCTTGTTTATATGGAAGCAATTAAAAGGCAGTTAGCGGATGCTAAACCTTTCGGAAACAGGTCCTCAGTAGAAATCAGCATTGGCAAGCGAGTTATCTGTCAGTTCATATCCTGCTGTCCCTTTGTTCTCATTCCAGCAATGGAACCCAGGTCTTTGTGCTGGTAGTTAGGTTGATGCATGAGCTGAGCTTTTCCATAGCGTCTGGCTATTTGATTTCACCAGCTACACTCTGTAATGCATTGTAATGTAACACAATATAAACCATTCCCTTATTAAAAGAAAAACAGCTAGTATAAAATAGACAGCAGTTACTGTCACCTCAGCTAACAGTAGACCGGGCCTGAAAAATCATCTGTGTGCAAGCACATACTGTGCACCAGTTCTGCTGATGGTGCATTATGCCATCTACAAATATGCATTCTTACAATTTCCTATAAATATTAATTATCATTCACTCATTATCCTATTAAAGTATTCTTGAGGTGGCGGACGCACGTGCAGGGGTACCGCCCCCCTAATTAATGCAGCAGGCCCCTAATCCACATGCAGGGTTGTGGCGGATGTGCAGTTGAGGGGGCAGGTTGGTTTGCCAACCCCCAAAAATATCAAGCACCTGCCACCCTCAACTGCACATCCGAATACTTAAACTTTGAGGCCGCGTACACACGATCGAACATGTCCGCTGAAACTGGTCCGCAGATGTTCGATCGTGTGTACAGCCTATTGGACCGTTTTCCAGCGGACAAAAGTTTCAAAACATGCTTAGAAACCTGTCCGCTGGAAACCAGTCCGTCGGACAGGTTCGATGGTTAGTACACTAAATCATCGGACCAAAATCCCACGCATGCTCAGAATCAAGTTGACGCATGCTTGGAAGCATTGAACTTCATTTTTTCATCGTGTCGTTGTGTTCTATGTCACCGCGTTCTGGTCTGAGGGGATTTTGGTCCGATGGTGTGTACGCACATCAGACCAACAGACCACTTTAGCGTGGTCTGATGAAAACGGTCCGTCGGACATGTTTCCTCGGACATGTCTGATCGCGTGTACGTGGCCTAATAGAATATTGAGTGAATGATAATTAATATTTATAGGAAATTGTAAGAATGCATATTTGTAGATGGTATAATGCACCATCAGCAGAACTGGTTGCCGTAGAATACTTTGCATGGTTAAGTATCTGCAGTGTTTGCTCACATTAATTCATTGGCGTGCTTGCAAAATATATTTTTTCCTATGAGATCCTGGCTCTGCCTCCTTTATACCAATCGTTGGTGCCACCCATGTCACCCTTTTAATGTTGGATTCACTTAAACAGCACAGGGAAATCAAACCAGGGTCAGTGAGAATGTTACTTGATATAAAGCTGAACAAGTCATTGCAGGGGTGGGAAAGAAGCTGGTGTCTCATGCCGCGTACACACGGCAGAGAAACTCGACGGGCGGAACACATCATTCCGCCTGTCGAGGTTCTCTGCCGGCCTTCAGAATCGGCGACCTGCCCGTCGGGAAAGGCAACCAGCCATTCACCCCAACGGGCCATCGAGCAAATAGAGAACCTGTTCTCTATTTGCTCGACGGGTTTCCCAACGGGCGGGGCTCGCCGAGAGCGTACACACGGCCGAGGTTCTCGGCAGAATCAGGCCCCCAGCGAGGTTCTCGCTGGTTTCTGCCGAGAACCTCGGCCGTGTGTACGGGGCTTCAAGGTGGTTCTGATTCATGGCATGTTTGTAGCTGCAGATACTGGCTAACATTCACTTATTCACTATTATGACTATGCCTATGTTAGCGGCTGAAATGCATCAATAACTACAGGTGTTGTTTCCTTTTATTGGATGGATTTAATAAAATCATATATGTTTTATTTTTGAAACATTGTGGTACCAGGTTTTTTTTCTATTTGAATTAACATTGACTAAAACCCTCTCAAAAGTACAAGGGGCGCAGGGGTGCCGCCCCCCAAAGCTGCGACCAATAGGAGAGTGATTAAAAGAATGATTTATTTTTAAATATATAATTACACTAACATTTTTTAACATCCTAAAGTTAAAAAATGTTAGTCATATCATCATTTTTTTTTTTATTAATCGTTCTATGTGTGTGCAGTGCACTGTGGGGAGCCGGACTAATAGAAGTCTATTAGGTCTGTCAATGTTAAGCAAGCATGTGATTAGAGTCTGAGGCTCTAATTGGCTTGTTTAACATTGTGCTTGGGGCGCAGAGCACTGCGCCTCAAACCGTTCCACTTTTGATTATAGCGAATCAGAATTCACTATCACGTCACTTCCGGTTTCGCAAGCCACCAGGTATCGGGAGTTGTGACAGCTTAGGATGGGCAGGTAAAGACCTGGAGGGGATTGCGCCCCCCAAAAAATGTCATCACCAGGTACCACTTGTACAGCGGCAGAGGTTTTTTTATAATCGATTACTGTACAGACCTGGGAGAAATAAACACAAGACACCAAGATTCAACTAATATCACACATGCCTCTTGCATTTATTAAAACTGCAGCACTCCAAAACGAATGCAGCTGTGCATAGTATCCAATCAGCTTCTAATGCCCCGTACACACGATCGTATTTCCCGTCGGAATAAACTCTGACTGGTTTTTCAGACGGAATTCCACTTAAACTGTCTTGACGCAGTGACGTACAACACTACAACAAGCCTAGAATAATGAAGTTCAATGCTTCCAAGCATGTGTCTAATTGTTTCTGTGCATGCATGTTTTTTTCTTCGTCGGAATTCCATACAAAGGGAACGGAATTTTTTTTCCGTCCTACACACGGTGAAAAAACTGTCATTTTTTAGATTTGTTGGGAAAACCGGTCGTGTGTACTGTATGCTCTATAGCAGTTTTCCTGATGAGAAAACTGCCTGCAAAAAAAATTGAACCTGCTCTATTTTTTCCCGTTGTGTTTCCTGTCAGTCTTTTTCTGGTCGCGAAAAAATCATGCTCAGAATCAAGTATGAGACGGGAGCGCTCGTTCTGGTAAAACTAGCGTTCGTAATGGAGATAGCACATTCGTCACGCTGTAACGAACTGAAAAGCACAAGGCTGAAAAGTGCGTATCGTCTCTCACCAAACTTTTACTAACATGAGGATCAGCAAAAGCAGCCCAAAGGGTGGCGCCATTTGAATGGAACGTCCCCTTTATAGTGCCATTGTACGTGTTGGACGTAACCATGCTTTTGTCGAGTGTTTTTTTGACTGAACGTGTATGCAAGGCAGGGATTGAAAGGAATCACGTTGGGAAAATCTTTAGGTTTTAGCATGTCAGGACAGGGCATTACATGTACAGGGCATTAGTCAGTTGGTCGGAATATCCTATGAAAAAATTTGAACTTTTTCGAAATTCCGACTTTGTATACGCGGCATAACTTTACCTTCTTCAATTGATCGTTGGCAATAAAACCCGGAAACTGATTGGTTTCTATGCAGAGCTCCAGTTTTACTAAATATCTCCTATATGTTTTGGCTGGACTTTAGCTTTAAAGACTTTGGGCCAGATTCTCATAGAATGGCCGCTGGCGTAGCGTAAGCCATTTACACTGCGCCGCCGCAACTTAATGGCGCTAGTGCCGTATTCTCCAAGCACTTGCTCCGTAGATTGCGGCGGCGTAGTGTAAATGGCCCTGCGTATCCCCGCGTAATTCAAAGGGGGCGGCTTGTATTTAAATTAAGCGCACCCCGCGTCGATTGAACTGCGCATGCGCCGGCCGGGGAAAAAGCCCAGTGAGCATGCTCCAGCTCAAGTCGGAAAGCATCGTTGAAACCGACGTCAAAACGACGTGATCGTCACTTACGCAATGCCCTATTCACGAACGACTTAGTAAAACGACGTAACCGACGGAAAAAGACGACGCTGACCCGAAGCCATACTTAACATGGCAACAACGGAACTTCGTAAACCTACCCCTCATATAGCAGGGGTAGGTTTACGCTTACGGAAACGACGTAAACGACAACGGGGCGGCGTAAAAACATTCGGGAATCGGCGTATTAGGCTTATTTGCATAGGCAAATGAGAAAACAACGTGAAGGCTACCTAGCGGCCAGAAAAGTAATTACATCTACGATCCGACGGTGTAAGTGTTTTACACTTGTCGGATCTTCACTGTATCTATGCGTAAGTGATTCTAGGAATCACACGCATAGATACCCAGTAAAAAAAAAGAGATACGACGGTGTCTCCTGCGATACACCGTCGTATCTCTTTTGAGAATCTGGCCCTTTTATTGTAAATCAATAGTTTTTTTGATGAAGGGTAATGGAAAATGCCCTTGAGTAAAAGTCAGAATTTTAACACCAGTCAACTCTGTTACTTTTCAATACATATTCTGCATGTATCATTGGCAGAGATGTTTTTAACAGAACGTCACAGTAAGCAGCGCAAATAAAATTCTCTGGAGAACGAATCACGGTGATAGATCATTATGTGTGATCTAGAACTACAAGTATAGTAATATAAAGATTACCGTATTAATCGGGGTAAAGCGCGCACCGGCTTATAGCGTGCACCCTAAACCTAAAAGGGAATTTTAAGAAAATAAAAAGAAATACAGTTTGAATGCCCCTCATCGGTGTCTTGCCCGGCGTCCTTTGGCGGCCTTGTCTGGTCCGGCGTCCATCTGCGGCCTTGGTGGTGTCCTCCCCGCTTCTCCCGCAATGTCTCTGAGCGCCGCCGCCGACACATACCGGGTACACTCGGGTACACTCGGCTAGGCTCGGCCACGCTCGGCTCCTCTCGCATAAAGGCTAGGAGGCGGGACAGGGCGTGACCGCGAGCAGAGCCGAGCCTAGCTGAGTGTACTGCGCTCGGTATATGTTGACGGCGGCGCCCAGACAGCTCGGATCGGCGTATAACATGCATCCACGATTTTCCCCTGATTTTAAGGGGAAAAAAGTGCGCGTTATACGCCGATAAATACGGTACTTTTCTCATTGTTCACTCAAAATTAAACTGATAGCTTTGGTTGAAGGTCCTTTTTAGCATAAGAGGTTGGTTGCGCAAAAAACTACCCTAGCTTCAAACTGTTGGAATTTCAATATTGTTATTTCAGTTATAAGTTCAATTAAAAAAAAAAAGTGAGATTGTGCAAAATATTTCTGCTGGAAGGGCTCTGAAGCTAAACTGTTTTCTGTTTTTTGAACTGCACAACATGTAAAGCAGGCAGGTGGCAAAATGAAAGCGTTGCCTAATTTACCTGGAATCTTCTACTGCAGCAAGAATTCCAGTCTAAAATATTATGACTCATTAGGCAGGTTAGGTAAAGGCTTGTTGTTATAAGAGGGAGAAGAAAGTAGAGTTTTTTATTTTTTATTTAATTTTTTACAATCACTACAAATTGCAGTTACTGAATTATACTATTGTTTGTGTAAAAAAGCCATTTAAACATCCACAATTGCTAATTATATTTGTTCCCTTCCTAAACATACTGAACACTAAAACATTAAAGAGAGGAAACAGCAGGCATCCCAAAAATATGGAAACATCGGATCCTCGCCCCTGTTTCTGAAAACAGCCGTTCAGCAGAACCACTCAGAGACCAAATTTGCATTAAAACCAGAACTTCGTTTTTTTACAAAGTGCCTCCTGTTCTTTTTTTTCTTCAGACATACCTGATACTTGTCAAATGACATCCTTAAAGCGGAGTTCCTGCCGAAAATAAATAAAATAAAAGTCAGCAGCTACAATTACTGCAGTTCCTGATTTTTATTATTAGGACACTTACCTGTCCAGGGCGCCCCTCTATGTCTTCACCAAAAGCTGATCTGTCCCTCGGCTTCTGGGTGGAGGTGCCTCCATCTTCGGTAAGGGATCTCACTGGTCCCTGCGTGTCTCCCAGAAGACAGTGGAGGGGGGGGGGGCAGATGAGGGCCCAGACAATGCAGCTTTCACAGCAATACCAATCTTGTCTCTATTGCTGAACGCAGCAGACCTCCACTCCACTTTCAGTCTTCTTCTGGGTTGAATAACAGTCAACATCATGCAACCCACTTGCTGTCATTCCAGGCTGTCATGGACACACCCACCCATCTCCGGAGAAAGAAGACTTAAGCCCCATACACACTATTCGATTTTGTGCAGATTTTTGTCTTCAGATTTACCAAAAACATATAATACAAGGTCATACCTTACGAGTTTTGATTTGTATGCATTCAGGCAGGCCCTTTCACTACATGGTTTTGGTAAAAGCTGGGTGGATTCTGACAATATGGTCGGGATCCTACCAGAGCCTGGAGTGGCTCTGCGACGCCACTTGACAGCAGACAGTAACTCGCTATAAACTGTTTCTTTGTCACAGGTATTTGTAGTCAGAGTCTTTGCTCATGACATGTAGTAACCCCAACCACCAAGGCCTGTGGTGTGCCTAGCCTAGCTGGATGGTACGCCTAAAAGAGGACATTAATGATGCATATGTAATGAAAATTGGGGAACGGGAGGATGGGAACCAGGAAGATGAGCCGACGAGGGATACGCCAGAGGAGGAATAATATATACTCCCCCAGGCTCCTCCTACAAATCGGAGGCCAGCCTTCTAATTTGTAGTCAGAGTCTTTACTCATGACAGAAAAGGTTGGTTCAGGCTCTCAGCGGCCCACTGAGAGGCCGATCCAGCTTTTGGTCCAGACATCAACATTTGCTGAGCCTGGACTGGCTGAGTGACGTCGGTTGACAGCAAGCTTTAGCTATCTGTTGAATATAGGTCACAGGAGAGCAGTTCAGTTCAATTGCTTTGGCCATACTTCTTCATTAAGACTTGGTTCACATATATGTGGTGCGGCACATTGCATGTGATTTGATTTTTTTTACCTTACTGTGCAGGGCTCTGCACACACAACAACGTCATTCATTCAGGGTTTCCGGCACTGTAAAAATGCACGTTTGTACCTGAATAAATATAGTATGTGCATTTATTTTTTATTTTTTATTTGTTTTGGAACGGTAAACCTTACCTTACTAGTAGATGAAAACCCAATGTCATTTTTACAGTGATTAGTGCTATAAAAATTAGGGTTGTCCCGATACCATTTTTTTAGGACCGAGTACAAGTACGGATACTTTTTTTCAAGTAGTCGCCGATACCGAATACCGATACTTTTTTTGAATGTCATGTGACAGTTTTCAAACCACAATACAGACTAAGGATATTTTTTGACTCCATACTGTGACACAGAGTGACACAGAAAGAATGCCAATGCAGTGCAGTGACAGTGACTACTTCTGGCAGTGGCAACTACAATGGCCTCTGTGCACTACTGTAGACTAGACACGACTCATTCCTATTCATTCAGCATATAAAATACTGTCTCGCTCTCTACATTAAATCTTACTTGCTCGGCGAGGGCTGCCTGCTGCTATGATGTCCGTCCTGCTCTCCTCCCTCTCTCCGCCCACTCTCCTCCCTTTATCCACCCACTCTCCACCCCTCTCATCATTTAGCAGCATGAGGTAAGGAGGAAAACGAATAACTATTGGCTGTTCTTTGGCGCTCTCTCCACCCCCCAGCTGCTACTCTCCACCGCCTCGATGCACACGCTCGAGGTGAGTAAAAAACGTCACATAGTACAGTAACATTACCATTAGGAATTGTTTGCCGCCGCTCCACCCCCTTCTCAGCTGCCGCTATTACGCCCCGCTCGAGGGGAGGCTCAGGAAACTAAAACAAAAACACGGTCACGTACCAGTTCACTACCAACCAACCAATTAGGACGTTCGCTGCCGCTCGCTCCAACCCCTTCTAAGCTGCCGCTATACGCCCACTCACCAGCCAGCTCGAGGGGAGGAAACGAAACCACACACCGCCAACCAATTAGGAAGATCGCTCGCCAGTCGCCACCCCTTCTAAGCTCCCGTTCTCCGCTCTATGTACCGCTCACCAGCCTGCTCATTTTAACAAAAAAAAGTATTCTATTCCGGTATCGGCGGTATTGGCGCGAGTACAAGTACTCCTGCCAATACTCGGTATCGGTCCCAATACCGATACCGGTATCGGTATCGGGACAACCCTAATAAAAATGCAATGATTACTGTGAAATATGACACTGGCAGTGAATGGGGTTAAGTGTGCCCTAGTGAGTGTTTCTTACTGTAGGAGGGATGGGCTACACGTGACAAGACAGTCATCACCACATCCGATTACAGGAAGTGGTGATCACTGTTATTGTCACTAGGCAGAGAGGGGAGATACTTGTTTACATTAGCATCTCCCCACTCTATCTCTCCGTGAGATGATCGTGGGTATCCCCGCAGCGATCGAGTCCGCGGGACCCGCTGTTGGGTTCACAGAGATCGTGGCAGGCACGCGTGCGCACATGCACAATGGCGCTTCCTTAAAGGGGACATATATACATAGATCCTTCTGCCCAGGAGTGCCATTGTGTCTACGTAAATATGGGTGCAGCGGTCGGGAAGTGGTTAAGGCTTAGTGTGCATTTTGAACCATATTTCATGTTACAACCATGTTTAGGGTGTAACATGAAGGATGGTTGCATTACCAACTCCCAACTACACGCTGCGGCTGTAAATGACTCTTCCCTTACAGCTACATCATCCATTCACAATAATCTGTGTATTAAACATGCCATATTCCTCAG
This sequence comes from Rana kukunoris, assembly GCA_029574335.1. NCBI lineage: Eukaryota > Metazoa > Chordata > Amphibia > Anura > Ranidae > Rana > Rana kukunoris. The sequence continues at coordinate 141,021,822 of CM056052.1, forward strand.
CAGCAGAGGGACTCTGCAGAGCGGCTGGCAGCAAGGCGGTGATGTCACTTGACTTGTAGCTTATTCATTACTCCCACCAAACCCATAAAAGAAAGTCCGTACCTCCATACAGACCTGGTGCTGGGACTAAGTGATGCAGGAGCCTGTGCAATGCACATTAGGCACACTGAGTGTGGCTGAAACACTGTGCAGGATTGAATGCAAACATTTAATGCACATTTTTTATTTGACCTTTCTTGGTGCATTTGCCTTGTTTTCCCAACCTGTGTCTTTAACATGCTAATGTCATTTCAAATGCAATTTTCAATAGTTTTAAATTTACAGATTTCTTTAAAATAATCCTGCTATGAAGGTCTTTATTTAGAAAAAAAAAAATATTCTGTGTATAGGAAAGCAATCTATGTTATCGATAATTATTACTCTGACTATCATAGGAGTTATAGGTAATAATGTATTGTAATTTCTGAAAGGTACAGTGCATGTAATAAGCCATGCTCATCCAATACGGACATTTGATGAAGGCCTTGGTAATAACAATAATTTAAAGAGAAATGCTCAGGGCTTTTTTTCAGGGGGAACTTGGTGGAGCCACCTCTGGCTCAGACCCTTTGGGGGGGAGGGGGCTGCTCACACAAATCACTTGTAAACACTGAAGTCTGGTTTCTGTGTTTACAAGTGACAGCTCTGCACTCTGTGTGTAACCCCCCTGAACTCTGCACTCTGTATGTAATGCAATGCTCTTATTTAATGGCCCTTTAAGACCCTTCTACTCCTGAAATTTGACTGACCACACCCACTATTATATGTGATTTGGAGGGTGTGTGGGTGGAGGCATTTGGGGAATCGTGGTTGAGTTCCAGCACCTATTGTTTGAGAAAAAAAGGCCTGGAAATGCTTATTATTTTTTGTCCCTTCCGCTTCAAAAAGTGTCATTACCTATTTTCTGTAAGTCCAGCCATCTTTGATGTCACTTGACCGGCTAAAAGATTACATAAAAAAAAATAAAGTATGTGTTGGGGGTGTTTGTGAATTCATAGGGGCAGAAAAAACCTGTTCCAAGAGAGACAACCCCTCATATTCCACTTTAAGGCCTGTTGATTTTCTTGTTGATGGTTGTCCCGGAAAGGTCACCCCGACACTTCATGTTAACTATAACTGGTATTGTATCTTCTGTTGTTCTGGACCTCTTTGGGGTCTCTTCATGCTTGTATTCTTCTAATGTGTTTGCTGCTCTGTGTATGCTGGATACTTTAAATAAAAAATTTGGAAAGAAAAAAAATACATCTCATTTGAGAATTACACAGAGAACTTGAACATGACAGGTGGCTGATATGATGATGGATATTAATATTATGATATGTAATAATCTGATATTGTGCCTGCATCTTCTTTTACCATATGATGTCCAACTATGCAAACATTTATCTCATCCCAGGAAGAGACCTTCCCTGCCAGTATAAAAGAAGAGAGGGCAAGAAACCACAAAAGCCTGATACTGATACATCTCACCCACTTGTACGGACACTAGTTTTATGAACATCACATGTATCCATCATTTTCATATTTCAACTGTGCTTTACAAATTCCTGGATGGTGTTAATAGAAGTATTTAAATCCTGTGTTTTTCTTGTTCTGTATTATTTACAGCATATCGATGACCTTTGATAAATGCCAATGAATACCTGACCTGGAATGTAAATTCAGACTGGCAATCTGGCAGTTCTAGCATTTGCCAGAAGAGCGGGTGTTTTTGAAAAATGTTGTGAATTTTTAAGCCTGCTTAGTTATACATAATTCTCATTCAATGTAATTTATTTTGTTGCAAGCTATACCTTCTTCTTATTTTAATGAACTGACAATTTTATAAAACCTATAATGCCGCATACACACTATCGGAAATTCCGACAACAAATGTTCGATGTGAGCTTTTTGTCGCAAATTTCGACCGTGTGTAAGGCTCCATCGAACATTTGGAATATCCGACAACAAGAATTTGAGAACTGGTTCTCAAATTTTCTGGTCTGCAGCGCCACCAAATTTTCCGACAACAAAAGTTCTTGTTGGAAATTCCGATCATCTGTATGCAATTCCGATGCACAAAAATCCAAGCATGCTCAGAATCAAGCAGAAGAGCCGCACTGCCTATTGAACTTAATTGTTCTCGGCTCGTCGTATGTGTTGAACGTCACTGCGTTCTTGACGTTCGGAATTTCAGACAACATTTGTGTGACCGTGTGTATGCAAGACAAGTTTGAGCGAAAAATCTGTTGAAAAAAATCCACATTGTCGGAACGTCCAATCGTGTGTACGCGGCATTAGACGTTATGTCAGAACGTGTTCTTACTAAGAAATGGCTTTACTTCTGCTCAGCCACCAATCAGTAGACAGGCGCATTCTTTTTCATCCAAATGCATTTTCGTACGAATTTCTGAGATTTTCACGTTCATTTTAACAAACGATAACGAATGCACAGAATCCGAAATCCGAAAGATCTGAAATAAAAAATGCTTTATTTTTGTTTAGATGTGACAACAATTTGATATAGATAGAAGATTCTAATGGCGGTGACAATAGCGATCTGTGTCTATCGAACCTGCGGTCGAATGTGCCTAACCTAAATATTAGTCCGAGATTATTCAACATAGAGAGACAAGATTCGACATTATAGAGACATGAAGATTTGACAAAACAGCTGAAAACATATGATCGCCACGAGCGGACATTTACGGCCAAATTCTCTGCCCATAGGCTATAGAAGAATTCTAATGTTGATTGACTAGCAATAATAATTAATACATTTAATTATTACTAGTCATACAACATTAGAATTCTACTATAGTTTGTGAGCGGAGCATTCGACCGGAAAAGAACGATTGCGGCGTCGTACAGTTTAGCTGCTTTGTCGAATCTTCTTAGAACATTCGAAAGACACCATAAGCCCTCAATTGACAGATTCAACCTTAAGGCTCCATGCACACTGAAGCTAAAAAAAGCTATAAAAAAATGCCAGTAGCTTTGCAGGGAGCCTTTCAAAGTTTATTAGCGTTTTTGCAATAGCTTTAATCAGCGTTTTTCAGTTTAGCTTTTTTTTTTTCAATAGATAAAAAAACGCTAAAAAACGCTGGCGCCTGTGTTTTTGAGCGGTTTTAAGCTTTTTGAGCATTTTTCGGCGCTTTTCGTCTTTTTGCTTTTTTTTCCGCCAAAAAACTGCACTTTGAATGCAAATTTGGGCTTTCAGAAAAAAGCCAATTTATCAGCTTCAGTGTGCATGGAGCCTAATTCGGATTTTCGGACAAATGCATTTTTTAACGAAACAAAATAAATAAAAACAAATTTTGGGAGTAACTAAATACATTTATTTTTCGGACGAAACTGAAATTCCGAAACAAAATATTTTAGTGTGCACATGTCTACAAATCAGCATCAGACCTGCCCTGAAAGTTTGAATGGATGATGCGGCCGCAGCTTGTTGTTGGGGGTTAATAATGAAATCATGCTTCATGTTACACCCTAAACATGGGTATAACATGAAACATGGTTCAAAATGCACACTAAGCTTTAAAGACTATGTACATGTGCTCTGTTTCTACCTATCTTGGAGAAGCCGACAAGTTTCCTTTTAAAGCGAATGGGGACCACAGCTCACATACAGTATATAGGTATGGCATTGCAGAATTTTAGATTTGTGAGAGAGGATGAAGTACAGAAGAAGATACATGCTTTCATAAACAGCTTCAATTTGATGAATGTTCTAAATAAATAACAGATTTCCTTTACAGGTGTATACGATCAGAGTGAATTTGTGTTACTTTTTTTTAGTACTGTGGGGATTTGTTTTGTTCAGGGCGCTCCCTAAGGGCCCTTTCACACGGGTGGATCAGTAATAATCCGCCTCCGTGTGTCCGTAAGCTCAGCGGGGATCGCTCCATATATCCCGGCTGAGCCGGCGGATGACAGGGCGGTCTCCGCACACTGTGAAGGGACCGCCCTGTCTTTTCTCCGCTCTCCCCTATGGGGAATCGGATGAACACGGACCGTGTGTCCGTGTTCATCCAATCCGCAGACGGAAGAAATAATAGGACATTCTTCTGTCTGCAAAATCGGATGTTTGTGGAGGCGGATGATTACGGGTGTTCATCCGCTGACACCTGCAATCACATAGGTACCAATATATGTCTCTTTTTCATTCGCAAACGGATGGATGAAAAATCGGACATACAGTCCGCACGTGTGAAAGGGCCCTTAGTAAGGTTGGTCATCAGATCTGGCAGAATGACACAGTGTGGTATTCTGTCAATGCTGGCTCTGTGGGAAAAACAGTAAAGTGTTTAGCATGGGACAAATTTCTGGGAATCCCTGGAGAAGGGTGTCCATTTTTATTTATTTAGAGTATTTCGTCTTTTTTTTTTTTTTTTTGCTATTTGCCATATTGATGCCTCTGAGGTCTTGGTCTGCTGATATGTTCCAGATAACATTTAAATTCTTTTCAGTACATTTGACTTCTAATAACACGGCTTTGTTTTATCATTATATGGAAAATATTACTTCTCCGGAAGACTATGCCTCCTCCCCCACCAGGACCCACCCAATGAAGAGAACAGAGATTCTAAAGATACCCTGTACTGTTGAGGTTTAACCTAGGGTGCTAAGCCTGGTAGGTAGGTATTTAGCTGGGGAGAGCCTTTTTTTTAGCACTGTCTATATTTTTTACAGGACTTTTGAAGAATAAATGTCCAATTACACACAATTTCTGATGCTAACCGTGCACTTTGGAGAGTTGTGCCACATTTCCTAACCTGCACTTTAAAGAGGAGCTTCAGTCAGATTTAAAAAAATGAAAAGTAAGCAGCTACAAATAGTTTAGCTACTGACCTTTATTAAAAATACACTTACCAGCCCAAGGATCCAGCACTATCTTCACCCGGGACAGTTATTCACCAGTGTTCTGGTCTGCAGCGCCACCATGTTGACTAAGGGAAGCAGGCTGTGACTTCACAGCTGATGACTTGCTATCTGAATGGTCCCACAGCCTCCTAGGACTTGTGAGGTGTCTCAGGAGGTTGTGTGTGGGGGTTATGAACTTTCTACTGGATCGCCTAGACGATCTCAGCAGTAGTAGGAGTGGGTACAGTGTGTTAAAACTAGGAATCTGCTCCATTAAAAAATAAAATACAATAAGGGCCCTTTCACACGAGCGGACAAACTGTCCGCTTTTCATAAGTCCGTTTACGGACTCACAATGCTTCCCTATGGGATCGCGGACGTTAGCGGATGAACATGCGCTAATGTCCGTAATCATCCGCCTCCGTCAAGATCCGGTTTTTCGGACGGAAAAAAATCCTATTTTTCTTCCGTCTGGCGGATCGAATCAGATGGATACAGACACACGGTTCGTATTCATCCGATTCCCCATAGGGGAGAGCGGAGGAAAGAAAGGGCGGTCCCTGCACAGTGTGCGGGGACCGCCCTGTCAGCTGACGGCTCAGCGGGGATTTTACGGAGGAATCCCCGCTGTGCAAACGGGCTAACGGAGTGAATCAATACGGATCCACTCCGTGTGAAAGAGCCCTTAGAAGGGGGAAGGAGAATAAGCAGATCTTCCCTTTTTAGATGAGGTTCCACTTTAAAACACAGTGATCAGTTCCGCCCAATGAGGCTCCAGTATTTAGTGCTTAGAGAGGGAAACAGAACTGTTAAGTCCTTAATAGAATGTTCTATTTGGTTGAGTTGAAACAGAAGTCATAACATTGCAGTTGAGTACATTCTATCTTAAGCTCCCCCTGTTTGACATTTGTATGTGATATTCATGCGATTGTGAGCATCACTACCATTCTGCACACATAATAGCATAACAACTAATGAAAAGAGTCTCACTAAAAACAATGAAAATAAACAAAGGAACCGCGCTATCATAATTGACATATCATACGTCACCATAGTGAATACAAATAAATAAATACACGTTCATTTGAACTAAAAAAAAAAATACATCATGAAGACGTCAGACATAGGCTAACGAAACGGCTTTGGGTGGTGTTTGAAATACGTCATTTCTGGTCAGCTGGAACGCAGGTTGAGCGCTAACCGTCGATTCCTATACAATATATGCTGATTCTTGTCTTCTTTGATGTAAGTGCAATACAACTTTCTTCTTTTTTTAATGATTTGAATTACTGTACCATGAGAGCGCTTTTTCCTCTCCCTCTCTATATGGCAAAACTGGAACTTTGAATACGCTTTCTACATATATATTGAATGGATGACAGCAGCGGCTGGATTTGTTCCTGTGACCTCATGTATGACATCTTGGTTTTCCCATATGCGTAATTTGACTCCCTGTAATAGGGGTCAATTAAGTCTGGTGAGTGCATTGTGTGTCCGCATGTGGGTGGGGAGGAACCTTTCCTATACTCACTGAATTATTATTATATTATTATATATTATTATATTATTCACGTGTGGGATCTATACAAGAACTTCACCATTTTTATGTATTTTTTATAATTCAAATGAAGATTTGTTTATTCATTTGTATTCATTATGGTGATTTATGATATGTAATTTATGACATAAGAGTGTGGTTCCTTTGTTTCTTTTACGTTATAGGTGTTTTTTGCACTTTATAACACTCAGCTCTTTATCGTAGTTTATTCGTTTTTTTGGTCATTTGCATGGGTTTGAAACCCTTTTGGCTCCTATATTTTCTTTTACACTAAAAATTAACTTGGTTATTTTTAAAAGTATCACTGTGTGTTTTTCCCATCTTTTTCTAATACTACATTGTTAGATCCTTCCACTACATGGTATATTAGACTTTCCTTATGCCGCGTACACACGGTCGGAATTTCCGATGGAAAAAGACCGATGGGAGCTTTTCCTCGGATATTCCGACCGTGTTCACGCCCCATCTGACTTTTTCTGTTGGAATTTCCGACGGACTTAGATAGAGAGCAGGTTCTCTATTTTTCCGACAGAAAATCCGTTGGTCTGTACGGCATTCCGTAGCACTAAAAACCATGCATAATCTGAAGTGTTGAACTTAATTTTTCTCGGCTCGTCATGTTGTACATCACTGTGTTCTTGATGGTTGGTGTGACCGTGTGTATGCAAGACAGCTTGAGTGGAATTCCATCGGAAAAACCATCCGAGTTTATTCAGATGGAAAAAATGGCCGTGTGTACAGGGCATTAAAGAATGGCTTGTTTTTAAACAATTGCCCCAAGAGAAAACCATTTTTATTTTGATATGCACATACACTGCATAGATTGTGTTCTGCACAACCCTCCAAGGCAGAGAAGGACAGTGCCAGCTTAACTTTGCTCTATCTAAAGAATGATGGTAAGTTTGCAGAGATGGTCTATCTTGTCAAGCATACTGTATATTTGTCTCATACGATTTTACACTTAATACATTATCAGGTAGCCAAACAAATTTGCCAAAATCAAATTTATCATCCAAAAAATGATTCCAAGTGTCTGGGCTGCTGAAATCTGTATATATGCAGTTTACCTGTTCTGTCTCTAGGTTTCATTAAAATGAATATATAATAAGTAGTCAGATGGAACTTTAATGCCTCCAAAAACCTCAGTTAGAAAAATGGTGGTGAAAAAAAAAATATATATTTTGAGCAGCATATTTGAAGAAGCGATTGTTTGAAGTGAATTAAGCTTGAGTGCTGTGTGGGAAGAAAGATTGATGCTTTCAAATATGCATTTTCAGCACAGGCTTACACCGTTTTATGATCTGCAATTCAAAGAGCCTGTTTTTCAAGATGCCGAATCTCACTGCTGGCATGAAGCTGTAGATTTTTCTCCTTCTGTTTGCACTCACCCCACTGGGAATTGCAGCCTTATCCCGGATGTCTTGTCTCTTGGGCAGTGAATGAGGTGCATTCAGACTGTAATTCACACCAACTGGCAGCCTCATCAATACAGACTTGGACCAATTAGCTGCAGCTAAGGTGCCAAGTGGACACTTATGTGTTTGACACTGGCTTGCAAAATTCCCATTTCCTGAATCATGGGGCTTCTTTTCTTTGTAATAGAAATTCAAAGCGTACTTGGCAAGGGTAGCAGTTCTTAGAGGGAATTATATATTGTTATATCATATAAATAAAAAAGGTGATTTCAGCAAGGAAAAGTGGCTTAAATATAATTACTTACATATTTTAAATTTAGGATTGCACATAATGATAGGGCGATTATAATCACATTAATAAAATTGAAATAAATTATTGTAAAAAAATATATTTTCAGTTTACAGGTAACATAAGGGGACCAGACTCATGTGGAAGTTTGTTGGGATGGAGAATATGTCTCTATTTTGGATTATGAATGATGGCTGAATCCATGGGTGACTTTACATTACACATCTTTGGCTTTTTGGGGGGGAAACATGATTCTTCTTGTTTCCAGCATTTTTTTATACTGTGGGGCATGCGTAAGACAATGTACACCCTGGCTCATTTAAAGTATCTGTAAAATACCATGAATACAGCCAGATATTTTGGAGACAGTGGAACTCATGTGCATATACCTAGTTACTGTATATCATTAGTGGCTTCCCAATGGCAAACATGGAGGTTGGGGACCCTGAAGAAGATGGGCAGCAGTACCTAGCAAAGAGAGGGATCACAGACATTGCAGCAAAAGGGTCACTGGTCGAATCCCGACCACAACACCATCTGCCTGGAGTTTGCATGTTCTCCCTGTGTCTGCATGGGTTTCCTCCGGGTACTCCGGTTTCCTCCCACATTACAAAGACATGCTGGTAGGTAAATTGGATCTCGTTCAAATTGGCCCAGTATATACGTATATATGTGTGTATGACTGTTGTGTCCCTAGCGTGTCAAGATCCTATGGGGTAAAAATGACCGCACCAGCCAAGCAGACACTGGCTGGTATAAGCGCCCAGAGGCGATTCAGTTCGCATGCGTTGCGCTATACAAGTCATTCATTCATTCAACACTGGAACTGGGCATTTCAGGAAGTAAGTGCGCATTAAAGTGGAACTAAACACATCAAGTTAACCTCCCTGGCGGTATGATTCTTTCAGATTTTAGGTACTGAGTGGTACCATTATCTGCAAGGAAATTTGGCGTTTTATACTGTAGGCTTGTAATTCTTAGGAATAACTCACTTAAATCTGACCAAACAAGAGTCTAATAGGCATCCCGGGTATGACATTTTTTTAAAAACAAAATTAAAAATTATAATATAATAAATAATTATAAATAATTATAACAAATAATAATATAATTATAATAAAAATTATTCAATAATGTAATCAACTCAAAATCACTGAAATTTGCTCAGTTGCAGAATTGTCACTGTCATAATTTTTTTTATTATGCGAATTCCCCCACAAATCGCTATCGTTCAATTCTGCAAATGATTATAATTTATTATCTCTGTTTTCTAGCTGATCTAAAACCATTTTTGACATAAAGGGACACTTTTGGTTGCTATGGGCAATCTACAGTTTGCAGGGAGAAAGAACTGTTTTTATTATATAAAAGTACATGCAGGGCACAGGGCAGACCACTAGGGACAAAGGGTGTGTGTGTATTTTTTACATACAGTACTGTAATCTATAAGATTACAGTATACTGTATGTAATGTGTTTGTTTACTTTTTTGAATATGGCGCCGTTCTCCGCCACCGTCGCAGGAAACGGAGCTCGGCGGCACACGGGGACACTGTGTGAATTGAGCAAGCACCCGCTCTCTCACACAGCGGGGATGCATCGCTGGATCCTCGGACAAGGTAAGTAAACCTTGCCTGTGAAATCTGCGAGGCGAGCCCGAGTCTGACTCGGGGTTACCGATCGCAGCATAAAAATCTAAGCCCGAGTCAGACTCGGTCATACTGCCAGGGAGGTTAAAGTGGTTGTAAAGTAAGGTGACCAGATTTTTTTAATGAAATTCGGGGACATATTTTTTTGTTTACTAGTAATGGCGGCAATCAGCAACTCTTTGCCCGTCGTTACTGCCCACCTCGCAGCCTGTCAAGTCTTACTCTCCGGGCCCTGGCTCCTACTGGATGGGAAGTGGAGGAATATCACTCTGCCAGGGAAGGCAAGGAGACAAGCAGGCAGGCGGCTGGCCGGGACTTGAGCCAAGACAGAAAATGCAAGTGGAGCTAAACTCGCATGCGCCCGAAACTGAAGAAATATTCACTCCGCTCCGACCAGCACATGATCATCAGAAAGGGGCACAGATAATTAAAAAAGACAGCCCCCTAAGCTAGTAGGAGCGGCAGCGAGGGGGTGTGTAATTCAGATTTTTTTTATTTTTTATTCTGTACCGACTGTCTGAAATTGCCCCAGCGCCTGTTCAAATCCAATCCGGAGATGTCTGGTCACCCTATTGTAAAGGTTTGTTTTTTATTTTCTAAATAGGTTACTTTAAGCTAGTGCATTGTTGGTTCACTTACCTTTTCCTTCGATTTCCCTTCTAAATGATTTTTTTCTTTATTTTCTTTGACTGAATTTCTCACTTCCTGTTCCTGTACAGTAAGCTGTTTTGGCTAACTAACCCCCAGCCATATGATGGGGGCAAGCTTACTGAGGAGAAACAGGAAGCGAGAAATTCAAACAAAGAAAAAAAAAACATTTAGACGGGAAATTGAAGGAAAAGGTAAGCAAACCAACAATGCACTAGCTTAAAGAAAATAGAAAATGAACCTTTACAACCCCTTTAACGGTTTTAAAAAAAACAGTGACATTCTTGGCATGCTGTCATATTTTCTTATTCTTTCAACCAAACCTTTTAATTCCAGTCGATCAGCAGTTTTTGAAATACCAGCCCATCTGGCACCAACAACCATGCCACGTTCAAAGTCACATAATTCCCCCTTCTTCCCCATTCTGATGCTCGATTTGAACTTCAGCAAGTGCTCTTCACCATGTCTAGATGCCTAAATGCATTGAGTTGCTGCCATGTGAAGGGCTGATTAACAATTTGTGTTACAAAGCAATTGAACAGGTGTACCTAATAAAGTGGCCGGTGAGTATATATAGCGTATACCAGGGATATGCAATTAGCGGACCTGCAGCTGTTGCAAAACTACAAGTCCCCTCATGCCTCTGCCTCTGGGTGTCATGCTTTTGGCTGTCAGAGTCTTGCTATGCCTCATGGGACTTGTAGTTCTGCAACAGCTGGAGGTCCGCAAATTTTTTAAAGTTATTAAAAATTACCTTTCCTTTTCAAACTGCAGCTCTGTAATTGTGTCTAAAATACAATGCAATATGGCTACCTGGAGGTGTTCTGTACTATAAACAGACTGTGTACAGAACGCCCCTTGAAAATGTAATTTCCTGCTTGTGTGATTGGCTTACTGATTTCCCCAGAAGTCTGCACTAAGCTAAATTTTTTGGCATCCCCTGCAAACATTTTATATTTGGTGAGATTTTCCCAAAGGGAATCACATCTAAAAGGATGCAGACCCTGTGGTGTTCCTCATTAGAGCCCTGCAGGTTCAGCAGCTGATTGATAATAAAACCACTCCCATAAAGATTTACTAAGCACATGGACACAGACAAACAAACAGCTATTACTTCAGAATAACACAAAATAGGAATCTGCGTCAAATTATTAAAATCCCTGCAAAGTACATAGATCACCCAGAGGTTTTTTTTTTCAACACAGCGTGTTTTTCTTTAAATATCAGTTAGCAACGTTTCAAAAAATGATCTTTCCTCTGGACAGAGGATTTTATCACATCACCATTTCCACCTTCATTCACTCCCCTCCAGCTTAGTTTTTTTATTTCTAAACTCTGACTTCACCTTTTTGGCTCATACACTCTTTCTAGAAAGATCCTTTTTTGATTCAAAATCTTATTAAATTTCAATATTTAACACAGAGGGCAAGAGAGGAGATGACAATACATGAGAAATCGCCTACTTACAGCTGATCTCTGAATCAAAAAAGAAAACAAAGCGAGGGCAATAGGTGAATGCAGAGAGAGAATAAAAGTAGAAAGGATAGGCGCTTTTTGTTTAAATAAGCTTTGATTAGGATTTAGATATGATGACTATTATAAATAACTCCAGTCATGGTAAAGAGTATACTGTATATAATAGATAAGCAAAATAGAAGTTTGGCAGAGATATTTCTTTGTTACATCCAGACAAACGTACAGTATAAGAAATACAAGGTAACTCCAGCCATACATTTTGAGCCTGGCTATTAAGCCTCGTACACACGATCAGTCCATCCGATGAGAATGGTCCGAAGGACCATTGTCATTGGTTAACCGATGAAGTTGACTGATGGTCTGATGTGCCTACACACCATTGGTTAAAAAAACTATCCTGTTAGAACGCGGTGACGTAAAACACAACGACGTGCTGGAAAAAATGAAGTTCAATGCTTCCAAGCATGCATTGACTTGATTCTGAGCATATGTGGATTTTTAACCGATGGTCGTGCCTACTAACGATCGGTTTTGACCTATCGGTTAAATTTTAAAGCAAGTTGGCTTTTTTTTAACCTAAGGTTAAATAACCGATGGGGCCTACACACGATCGGTTTTGACCAATGAAAACGGTCCATCAGACCATTGTCCTCTGGCTAACCTATCGTGTGTACGCGGCCTTATGGAAACATTTTTTTATATATTTATTTAATTATTTTTGAATAATTGGGTAACGGAATGACCCGTGACAACCGGAGACTTTGGAAGGATGGGGGATACTCCTGTGTCAGCGTCACTGATAACTCTTGGGTCTGAGTCCACCCTGTGCCCCTTTGGGCATTGGGTGGCTAATAAATCATAATTCATGTATTACATGAGATGGGACATTATTGATACTTCATATTGCAGAATGTCTTGAGATATTACAAGTGTTGGTTAATGTTGACCCTACCAGTCAAAAAGAATGACTCTTCAATGCTTAGCTCAGGCTATTGAAATGCTAAGTGAGGCTGGCTCCTGAAAGACATTTCTATTGTGTGATAACACGGTTTAAAGCCTATTGATGCCCAGGTGTGACTACATTTCTGTTGGAGACAGACTGTCTGTCTAAAGATGTGGATTGAAGGGCAACTCATTGTGTGATGGTATTTTGTTTGAATTCTATTGATAAAGAAATGTGATGTGTCAAGCTCTAGTAATTAGCCCCAGTGTATGATTAGGGGGGTGGAGATTGCATTGTCCCTTTTATTACTGTCACATGCTTGTAACTGCATAAAAAGCTGAGAAGAAACCATTAAAGCATTCATTAATTTTGGAACAAGTACAGAGCTTAGTCTCGTCTTGATTCTGGGGAATTGATATGGATCGTGTATGCAGGATTGTCGGAGTGTGTCGGATAAGCTTGTCGTGGGTGGATGGAAGGTCGTAAACTGTGGTGACCGTTACAAATTGCATATTGCTAAAAACGCATCTCATTCAAAGTCCCAACCCCCCCCCCCCTTCTCCCCCATCTATCCACTAATAGGGATGGAGACCTATGTTTGTTGATCATATTTTTAATAGGAAAGTAATTGGACTGGCAGGAACATCAGGGATTTCACACAAAGGAAGCAATACAAAGAAAACAGGATACTTTATCATACAAGTACATTGCACTGCAGGCACATGTCAGGAATATGAAGTATAGGGGTAGCAAACAATTTAACTAAAAAGTTATATAAAATAAAAGACACAAAGTACCCTATATGATATTATGTTTTTAAGAAAGGTTCTCTTTAATGAGACATCAAGTTTTTTTTTTAGACCCCTGATTTCTCACCTACCTTTCATTGAAGATAATGGAGTGAAGATTACGTACCATTCGTTTCTCCCCTGGACACAAGGAAAAGGGAAAGTGACACTAGAAACCAAAAAGGACATTTAACACACCACTTCTGGGTTCATTCAGGCTCAGGGAGACCAGCTGGTCATTCCAGGCCCACAGGTGGGACAGCAGAGCCTGGGAAGCTTGGTAAAGGGTTGTAAAGCCAACAGTCGGCTTGTTGAGTGTACACACACAAACACATATAGGGTGACCACATTTCCAAACTATCATTCAGGGACACCCCCCCACCCCCCTTCCCAAAAATCAGCTTGAGCTGTAACGAATCACAGCACAGTGATTGGACACAGAGATTTATGATTTCTCCAATCACAAGCAGGGAGACTGTGCTCCTCCAGGCATTCCCAGCCAGAACAAGTACTGCCAGTGAGTAAAGCGGTGATGTGGCAGCCTTTTTTGGGGGGAATTAGTTTGGCTTGGGGGGTGGCTGTGTCAGTTTCATTTCGGGACACTGTGTTCTGAAATGAAGGTGCACAGGACAGACCTACAAAATGCGGGACTGTCCCAGGCAATCTGGGACACGTGGTCATTTTAATGGGGCGTGGCAGTAAAAAGGCTAAAATATAAAAAGAACAAAACCAGCTTTTACTGCAATATTCAGAAATCCAGAGATTTCTCCCTGCAGTACAATTTCTGCCACTGGATGATCTCATTAACCCACTTCCTCTGGGCCCAGGTCATCATGAACTATCCCTAGTCTGTGATTGACAGTAACAGGAGAGGCAGCACAGTGATGATCTCATCTCTCTGTCACTCTGCATTCTCCTACTATCAGCATGTGTCTTGTCAACGCAGTCATGAACTGATTGAATCCTTGTGCTGCTGCTTCCTCTTTCACTTAGTTATTCTACAGAGACTGTAAGAGGCTGATACCAGGTCAAATTCAAGTATTTACACTGTTAACATTTAAAAATACATTTAATAATGTAATGATGTTTACTGAGATGCATTTATTTATGGGTTTTATATGTATTCTAGAGCAGTACCCACTAACAGGCCAGGTTTGCAAGATAATTGAAATACATCACATGTGATATCATTTGCTGCTCAGTGATTGCAGTATTCTAGTCTGCATCTCCCCAAGGTAATACATAAAACCTGGCCTGTTAGTGGGCCCTGAGGACAGGGTTGATGACAACTATTCTAGAGTATAGCTTTAAAGCCTTTTAAAATAAACCACTCAGGGCATAGCGCAAGGTCTAGTTTATACAGAGCTGCCCTTTCAATATTATAAGTAATCAAAGTCATGGGAGAGTGAAAGAAAGGTAGGTATATGCATGTGTGCATGGTAGTAGAGACGTGCACAATGGAAAAAAAAATGTGTTTGTTTCTGATTCATTTAAGTTAATCATTTTGTTTTGTCATATTCATTATGTTAGAATGATTCGTTTTCAGAATTTGTTTTGTATGATCGTTGTATTTTCAGAAGATTCAGATTTCAGATTTTGCAGTATTACATGGAATAATACACAGTAGGTGTCCAAAGACATCAAATAAAGTCTGAAGTAAAAACAGATCATTTATATGACTGCTAGCACAGATATGGCATGTGGACCTTAAAATGTACACTTTTCCCATGTAGGACAAAGCAACAGGGTCACTTCAAAAGGGATTTTTTAAACAAAAAACAAAAATGTAATATATTCCTTATCAATCCTTAAGGCTACTTTCACACTGGTGCGGTGAGAGCATCGGCGGTAAAGTGTCACCTTTTTTTTTTTTCGTTTTAGCAAGGCTTTACGGACGCTAGCGGGGTGCTTTTAACCCCTGCTAGCAGCCGAAGAATGGGTTATTACCACCCGGGTAGCGTCGCTCTCGAAGCACTTTGGCAGAGCTGCCCATACATTCCAATGGGCAGGGGCAGTGGAGGAGCAAGGTATACCCCGCTCCTTCACCGCCCCAGAGATGCTGCTAGCAGGACTTATTTTAACCACTTAAGGACCGGCCAATATGCTGCTAAATGACCCAAGGGGTTTTTACAATTCGTCACTGCGTCGCTTTAACAGACAATTGCGCAGTCGTGCGACATGGCTCCCAAACAAAATTTGCGTCCTTTTCTTCCCACAAATAGAGCTTTCTTTTGGTGGTAGTTTACACAGGAGGAGGAAGTGACACACAGGCGAGCGCGCACATTGGCTGGAAGCGATTCGGAGGGGGCGGACAAAAACGAACCACCGCCCCCTCAGCACGGATCGCTCACACAGCCACCGGGACCGTCACATGTACCGGGGGGGTCCCGATAGGACCCCTGACCCACGTCAAGGCAGCCACGTACAGGTACGTTGATGTGCCTGTCCGTGCCATTCTGCCGACGTAAATGTACATGCGGCGGTCCTTAAGTGGTTAACATCCCACAAGCACACTGCTCCAGTGTGAAAGCAGTCAGGCTTTCACACCGGAGTGACAGGAGAGGCATTTTACAGCCTATATTTTTAGCACTAAAACGCCCGTAAATCGCCTCAGTGTGAAAGTGGCCTTACTGCCTCCCACCCGTCATATTGTCAAATGACAGGTGGGCTGCAGCTCTCTCATGGGACTGTAGACAGCAAAGTAGCACATAATAAAACAAAAACAAAAAAGGTGGAGCTAAAGAGGCTGCTGCCTCTTTTATCATAGGTATAAAGTTTAACCACTTCAAGCCCGCCGGCCGTCATATGACGTCCTTGACTTTGTGTGGGTATATCTGAATGATGCCGGCAGCTACAGGCATTATTCAGATATTGGCTTTTTCAGCTGGCAATTTCCTACACCGTAAGAATGATCAAAGCATCTGTTCCACCGATTGAACGTTTTTACGCCCCCCCACAGCCCTTCGGTGCTTCTACCGACTCACTGCTTGAGTCGGAAAATGGATCCGCTGGCCCTGGATGTTCACCACAGAAATTTCCGGCAATCCAGATGGTATGGAGTATTTTGTTTACATCACAACTCACAACTCCCCTTTACAGCACAGTAGTCCCCCCTTTATATCAGTCCCCTTTACATCACAGTACCCCTTTACAGTGCAGTTCCCTTTACATCACAGTACCCCTTTACAGTGCAGTCCCCTTTACATCACAGTACCCCCTTACAGTGCAGTCCCCTTTACATTACAGTACCCCCTTACAGTGCAGTCCCCTTTACATCACAGAACCCTTACAGTGCAGTCCACTTTACACCATGGTGCCCCTTTACAGTGCAGTCCCCTTTACATTACAGTACCCCCTTACAGTGCAGTCCCCTTTACATCACAGAACCCTTACAGTGCAGTCCACTTTACACCATGGTGCCCCTTTACAATGCAGTCCCCTTTACATCACAGTACCCCCTTACAGTGCAGCTCATTTTACATCACAGTACTCTTTTACAGTGCAGTCCCCTTTACATCACAGTACCCCCTTACAGTGCAGCTCATTTTACATCACAGTACTCTTTTACAGTGAAGTCCCCTTTACATCACAGTACCCCCTTACAGTGCAGCTCATTTTACATCACAGTACTCTTTTACAGTGCAGTCCCTCTTACAGTGCCGTCCCCTTTACATCACAGTACCCTTTACATTACAGTCCCCTTTGTATCTCAGTGCCCTTGTACATTAATGTAAAGGCTTATTGCACTGTAAGGTGCACATGATTACAGCACCCCTTAACAGTACAGGGTTTAGTTCTGTTTCAAGGGTCACAAGTCATATATAAGCTAACAATCAAATACTGATTTTTTTTTATTTTTTATGTCCAACTTTATCTGATGTCTGTAGATACCTACTATTTATTCCTTTCCAGTAATACTACACAGTGCATACATCATATAGTTTTCCTAAAAGCTTCTTCAGCGAGTGGACGCAGATGCTTTGAAGTGAACAGAAAGGTGACACTCGTGCCTTAAAGCGATCCCTGTCTCGGTGGACTGTATTAGAACACAGTTGATGCCTCTTTACTGCTAGAGAGCTCTTGAAAACTTTACAAGTCCCTGAGCAGACAGAGGTTTCAATATCCTGGGATGACTCTTCAGATAAATGAGCATAATTTAGCATTATTAAATTCAAGACTAGAAACATTCTATGAAACGCAGCAGCCTTTTCATCTTTAAAATTGCAAAATCTTCCAGCTTGATTAAAAAAAAAAAAACATAGATCGGTTTATTTTCTTCATTTGCAAAATGACTATTTGCTTATGTTTTAAAGTGGAACTAAAATGACTAAATGAAAATGTTTGTATTTAGGAGCTTACCTTTCCACATTCCATAGCATGAAATTCAGCAAATTAGCAATGCCCTAGAAGATCATGATTTGGCCTGCCAAAACAACATCTTTATCTGCCAAAATTCAGGACCGTTTGTTTCAATGGTAAAAAGAGTCGGTATATTTCAACGCAGCAAATGAAACCAGTATTCCAGTTGCTAATACTATCAGGCAAATCATGCTGCGACTCTGTGAAAGTACAAAACCAATGGACAATTGACACTAATTTGTGTTCTCCACAATCCATCCCGGCCAGAGTTCAGACAGCTCCTCACAGCTCACAGGGTCTTTGGGAGTGTACTTCCTAAACCCTATGTTTTCTAAAACCTTTTAAGCTTTAAATGCAGGTTTGAATGTCATTGGTGAGAAACTTCTTAGTGCTGATACTTTTTTTTTTTTTTATCTGTTTATTGTTACAGACAACTAGAAGTCTTACCTGGGTGTATTTGGAAATAGTTTTCTTGTACCAAAGCAGGGGTTCTCAGATCATTGACAAAAGTGACTTGTGTAGGCTGGTTCCTCATAGCAATGCCTGAATAAAAAAACAAATTGAGTAATAAAAAAATAATAATAAAGCTACCCTTTAATATTTTTTTTGAATGGTCTAAGGTTATTGTTGGTGAACCCTAATGTTCACTTTCGGGAACCTTACTATTTACCTTTTTTTTAAATGATATAGAGTTTGGGATTAAAATGACAATTTCAGTGTTTGCAAATGACACCAAGCTTTGTAGTGGATTAACCACTTCACATCCCACCCATAGTCATATGACGTCCACAGATGGGATCTCCCCTCCTGGGTGGACGTCATTTGACACCCTGGGCTTCCCCGCGGCATCGCTCGGGCCACAGATCTGCCCGCAATCACGGCAGGACTGTGGACACAACAGTGCCTGACCTCACAAATGCGCTTTTGGAAGAATGGTCAAACATTCCCATAGACACATTCCTAAACCTTGCGGACAGCCTTCCCAGAAGAGTTAAAGCTGTTATAGTGGCAAAGGTTGGGCCAAATCAATATTCGATCCAACGGACTAATCGCGGTGCCCGGCGGCCACGATGTCCGCCGGGCACCCGCGATTGCCCGCAATCACGGCAGGACCATATAAAACACACACACAGATCCATGTCCTGTCAGAGGTGAGGAGATACCATTATTGTTCATGTGTGTGTAAAGGCAGTCCCAATACTTTTAGTAATATAATATGTGTGTGTGTGTATATATATATGTGTGTATATATATATATATATATATATATATATATATATATACACACACACACAGAGAAACACGCATGTGTGTTTGAGCTTTGCGGTGCACACCCTAATGCAAAAGGCCAGAGGCGGCTCTTTAATTAGGCAAATTAGGCGGTCACCTTAGGCCTCCCACGCCCAGGGGCCTCGCGGCCGCCTAATTTGCCTGAAGTGTGTGTAGGAGTGGGTGGGAATGTCCCCCGGTGACCCCGTCAGTGTCCCGTCCCCACTGAGTGAGCACGATAGATAAGTGAGGGTCTCTCTTAGTATGCAGCCACGCGGACCTGAAGAGTCTTCCCTCTGCAACTCTCGGCTCTCTCCAGCGCCCTCCTCTGTGTCCTCCAGGTAGCGCCACATACAGACGGATTATAGAGGTGGAATGGGAATTATTTTTCCCATTATGGACATAAGTGGGGCTTCATGTCTAAGGCCTCACAAAGTCTAGAGCCGCCACTGCAAAAGACTATGCACGCCTATGATTGCACTTCAATGGGCTAATGCAACTTGCGTTGAGTTAACATGATACTGCAATCACCATTTAATCTTTATCATTGTGTTTTATTATTTGCTTTAAAATGAACATCCTTCATTGCTTTTTTGACTGTATGTTAATACATACTGCAGGCAAGGCAGACAGAAGTGAAAAGCTGATTATTTCCTATTTTCTGGAACTCCTTGAAATACTAGCGGCATCTCTTAAACTATCTGTGATTGTCTTGCATTGCTTTCTTGTCTGTGCTGGATCAAAGAGATGCTGCAGTGTAAAAAAAAAAGAAAAAAAAAGACATTCACATCCTGCATACATAAAAAATGTTGCCCGGTAAACTCGGAAGGAAGGTGACTACAAGCCAGAAAAGCAGTCCAGCTGAGCTGCGGAGCAAAAACGAAATAATAATAAAACAGATGACACAAGCAAACCAGTGCAGCAATTTTACATAGTGCCAAGCAATCATTTTCGGTGTTATGACAGGGATTAAAGTTCCACTTTGTAAATTCCAACTGTGCAGGTATTTTTATCCTTGGCTTTTGTGCTTGCCGTGTGTAAATTGCTCAGGATTGTCTGATGTATACTCATAAAGTTCAGTCATGTCTGGACTTCCCTGACTGACAACCTGCAGACACACCTGGAGCGCAGCGCCCAAACCACACACCCTGCTCAGGACAGCTCAAGTACTCATTAAAGTCTTCAAAGTAACCGAGGAGGAATCTCAGAGCTCTCCGTTTTATCACAGAGGAAACCTCAAGTCATAGCACAGCCATTTGATGGTTCTCCAAAGTGACAGGTGGGAGCAAACAATGTCACTTTAGGTTTAGGTGTGCCCCATATGGTTTCCTCTCACCGTAAACCACAGGCGGGGAAATTACCTACACAAATGATATAACCAACTCTAATGCCTCGTACACACGATCGGATTTTCCAACTGGAGTTGTGATGACAGGCTGTTGTCGGAAAATCCGACCGTTTGTACGCTCCAACGGACAATTGTTGTTGGATTTTCCACGGACAAATGTGGGATAGCATGCTAAATTGTCCTCCAACAATTGTATGTTGTTGGATTTTCCAATCGCGTGTACACAAATCCCTCGGACAAAACTCCAAAGTACAAAACACACATGCTCAGAAGCAATGCTCACCACAACACAACATTAGCAGAAGTTGCCCAAAGGGTGGAACTAAAGGGCTGCAAAACAATGTAGTTTTGTGTTTGCTAGCCGACAATTCTTTGCCGTTTGTATGCAAGACAAGTTCCAGGCCAACGCCCTTCGAACAAAAGTCCTATGCTTTGTCCGCAGGAAATCCAATCGTGTGTATGAGGCTTTACTCCACCTTGATAAGATAAATAATTATCACACCATAAATATATAAACATTTTCAAATAAATAAAACTCAATGTGCCAGCGATACTCTAAGGCCCCGTACACACGAGCAGACAGATTTGTTCAAATCGGTCGGACAGACGGATTTGAATAAATCTGTCTGCTGGGATGTATTGGTTTGATCGTGTACACACGATCAAACCAAAATCCCCGCCGGCAGACGGCGCGCTGATGTGTCAGTGATGTTGACGCCGCCACATCACCGCACCAGGAAGTGAATTAGTTCCGCGCATGCGTCAAATCCATTCGACGCATGTGCGAGAAGATATGTCTGCTGGTTAGCGTACTAACCAGCAGACATATCGGGCGGACGGATTCCCACGCTTTAAAATCTGTCGGCTGGCCAAATCCGTCGGCTCGCCTGTACACACGATCGAATCTGTCTGCTGGGACGGTCGGGCCGACCGTTTCCAGCAGATAGATTTGATCGTGTGTACGCGGCCTAAGTTATAGCTTAAAGTGGTTGTATACCCTTTTTTTAAACTTTTTCCTACAGGTAAGCCTATAATAAGTCTTACCTGTAGGTAAAAATAATATCTTCCAAACCTGTGTGGTTTAGAAGATATTCCCTTCGCATGCAACGGTGCATGCACTCTGAATCACAGCTGAAAGATGCCTCTTCCGCGCATGACGACATCGCTGCAATACCCGGAAGACATGCCAAGGGATAATGTCAGCTCCCTCGGCGTGGACCACGATCACCTGCAGAAGCCTCGTTCTAAGGTAAGTATTTCATAATGAGCTAGTATGTGGTGCATACTAGCTCATTATGCCTTTTGCCTTACAGGTTTGTAATGAACTTCTTCTCCGAATCAGAAGCCACAGGTGCTGGCAATGCGTATAGCAATGGAAATAAAGGTGATTTCTGGACATCTGACGCGTTTCACACTATTACTTGGTGCTTAAAGGATCAGTAAAGGAAAACATTTTTAATGCTATGCTAAATAGCTTGCTTTACCTTATAGCAGTCCTGCGTTCATGTCCTTTATGTCCGTTTTTGTTTAGAAGTTGCTGTAATCCCTTGCTGAACTCCACACTTCCTGCTTGTCTGGCTCCTTATGAAAAAACTCATGGTAGCTTTTCATTGTGGTTCATGATCAAGAAGGTGTGATTACTATGTGTCTAAAACTCCTCAAAACCAATCAGATTCATTTTAAAAACAAACACTGCCCTGTGTTTGTTTGTTTTTGTTCTGTGTGTCTCTGTACACACAGAACAAACTGAAACTAGTCTAAAAACAAAACTGAAACTGCAGGCACATTATATGATTTTTATCTATTTTTAATCATTTTTAAAAGGAATCAGTTAACTATAATGGGCCAGATTCAGATACCTCTGCCTATCTATAGGCAGGCGTAGCGTATCTCAGATACACTACGCCGCCATAATTATCAGTGGCAGGTTCCTTTAATTAGAAACTACTTACGCCGTAAGTTACGGCGGCGTAGTGTAACTGTGGCGGCGCAAGGCCGCGCAATTCAAATGTGAAAGATGGGGGCGTGATTCATGTAAATAAATCATGACCCCACGTTATGGATGGCTTCCCGCACTGGGAGAATACAATGGCTCTGCAGGAGGGATTCCCCTGCCAACACTGACTATGTTAATATCAAGCAAATTTCTTTCCTGCAACCTGTGTTCGCAGAAAATAAATTTGCTCCGTGTATGTAATGGATTTTTTTTCCCCAGTTTAACTCCTTCCCTACTGAGTCATTGTAAAATGAAGTCGGCACAGGAACCCTCCCACCCTCGGGGGGGGGGCATCATATGACGTCCTGGGCTTCCCGGGAGGCTAGGGGGCGCATGCCCGGCAGCCGCGATGTCCGCCGGGCACCCGTGAATGCCGGCAATCATGGCAGGACCATGGATCTGTGTGTGTAAACACACAGATCCACATCCTGTCAGAGGTGAGGAGACTGATGTGTGTTCCCAGTACAGAGGAACACAAATCAGTCTCCTCCCCTTGTGAGTCACCTCCCCCTACAGTTAGAATCACTCACTATGGAACATATTAACCACTTCATCACCCCCTAGTGTTAACCCCCTTCCCTGCCAGTCATATTTACACAGTAATCAGTGCAGTTTTATAGCACTAATCGCTGTATAAATTTGAATGGTCCCAAAACATGTCAAAAGTGTCCGATGTGTCCGTTGCAATGTCACGGTAAAAAAATCTCAGATCGCCGCCATTACTAGTAAGAAAATTAAAATAAAGAAAAATGCCAGAAATCTATCTCTTATTTTGTAGATGCTAAAACTTTTGCGCAAACCAATCAATAAACGCTTATTGCGCTTTTTTCAACCAAAAATATGTAGAAGTACCTTTTTGCCAGTGTATAAGGCGACCAGGCGTATACGACGACCCCCTAATTTTTAATTTTTTTACGTTTTTTTTGCCTGTACTCACCGTATAAGACGACTCCCCTTCTGAGGCTTCATATTTCTTCCTTCTGGAGCCATATACTTTATTCTTGCTCGATGCAGAGCCATATTCTTCTTCCTTGTTGCTGGAGCCAATCACGGCGAGTCTGTAACATCATCAGCCCATTAGAGGCTGATACATCATCAGCCCACGCCTCTCAGACTTTTATGCCGCGTACACACGATCACTTTTTGCGATGAAAAAAAACAACGTTTTATCTCATGAAAAAAAACAAAGTTTTTCAAACTTCATTTTCCAAAACGACGTTGCATACACACCATCATTTTTTCAAAATGCTCTAGCAAAGCGTGGTGACGTAAGACACGTTCGACGGCACTCTGTTCCATTGAAGCTCCGTCTCATAACTTGCCTCTGAGCATGCGCGGCTTTAAAAACGTAGTTTTCAACATTGTTTTGCCCACACACCATCACTTTTTATGACACAAAAAACTACGTTTTGAAAAACGACACAAAAAATTCAAGCATGTTGGAATTTTTTTTTGGTCGTTTTTTTGAAGAAACGATGTGTGGGCAAAACAACGTTTTGCCCACACACGATCAATTTAACCACTTAAGGACCCCCGCACGCACATATACGGCCACAGAATGGCACGTACAGGCACAAGGGCGTAAATTTACGTCCCCGCCTAAGTGCGGTTCGGGGGTCCCATCGGGACCCCCTCCGCGGCGTGCGGGGCTCCCCCTGGCTCCGGGAGCGATCCGGGATCTGGGGGCAGATGTCGGCGAATACCCGCCCCCCCGCGATCGCTCCCTGCCAATGGGAGCGCGCTCCCAACCTGTCACTTCCTCCTCCTGTGTTTACACAGGAAGGAGGAAATGATGTATTCTCTCATCGCAGCGCTGTTTCCCAGCGCTGCTGATGAGAGAAGACATCACAAGTAAGCGTGCACCAACACAACACTGACACACACTCACATAGGCATATTAACCCCTTGTGATCGCCCCCCCCCACCCCCCTGTCACAGTGTCACTGAATGCAGTGATCTAATCACTGCATTTAGTGTCAGTGTGACAGGCAGTGTAAAAAACAGTGAGTGTTAGGTTCAGGATAGCCCCCCCACCCCCCCTAATAAAGTTTTAACCCCCTGATCACCGCCCTAGTTAACCCTTTCACTCCCTATTGCCAGCGTCACTAAGCGATAATTTTTCTGATCGCTGTATTAGTGTCGCTGTTCCCGCTAGGTAGCTATTTTTTTTTTATTGCGATTTTTTTTTTTTACTAAAGACATGTGGCTAAATAAATTTTGGCCTAAATGTTTGACTAAAATTTAGTTTATTTGATTTTTTTTTTAACAAAAAGTAAAAAATAGTGTTTTTTTTTTCAAAAATGTCGCTCTATTTTTGTATATAGCGCAAAAAATAAAAATCGCAGAGGTGATCAAATACCACCAAAAGAAAGCTCTATTTGTGGGAAGAAAAGGACGCAAATTTTGTTTGGGAGCCATGTCGCACGACCGCGCAATTGTCTGTTAAAGCGACGCAGTGCCGAATCGCAAAAACACCTTGGGTCATTTACCAGCGTATTGGTCCGGGTCTTAAGTGGTTAAATGACTTTTAAAAAAACGACTTTTTTTTTCATCGCAAAAAACGACCGTGTGTACGCGGCATTAAAGCCAAACCGAGCAGGCTACTGTATGTAGCCCCCTCATATTGGCAGAGGTTGTTACTCCAATCCAAGCAGGTTCTGTATTCATTTGAATACATCGCTCACCAGGATTGGCTAAGTGGTATATACTGTATGTATCTGAAGCTACATACAGTATTACCGTGCATCCGAGCAGCTAACCTGGCGTATTAAAACCCCTGCTTTTTGGGCAGTTTTTTTTAAGTGTAAAAGGTAGTCTTATACGCCAGCAAATACAGTATACGTATCGGTCTAAACTGAGGAAAAAATTATTAAAAATGTTGATATTTATTAAATCAAAAAGTAAAAAATATTGTGTTTTTTTAAAAATGTACGCTCTTTTTTTTATTTGTAGTGCAAAAAAAAAAAAAAACGCAGAGGTGATCAAATACCACCAAACGAATTCTTTATTTGTGGGGGGGAAAAAAACATAAAGATTTCATTTGGGTACAGTGTTGCATGACTGCGCAATTGTCATTCAAAGTGCGACAGTGCTGAAAACTAAAAAATGGTCTGAGCAGGAAGGGGGTGAAAATGCCCTGTATTGAAGTGGTTAAACCTACACAGTTATAACTGGCTGAAAATACGTGGCCATGGAACTAAAATGTAAGTATTGTTATGCCATATATGGGGTTAATTGTTTTAACATTGTATGGCGAGTCATTTAATGGCAGTGATTAAATCATTTGTCCACCAGTTACATCCAGCTGCAATCTATAATCTTAAGGAAAAAAACAACTGAATCTGATAAAAGTATAATTTAATCAGTGTTAATGAGCGGTGTCTCTAATATCCTCTGTGGGAACGGACAGGATAGGTATAAAGGCAGCTGTGTGTCTGAGAGGAAATGTATGTGTTGTTATTTATATCCAGTGGGCTTCAAGGGGGGACAGAATAAGATGCCCCCATAACAGTACAAAAACAAAGTCAAATAGCCTGAAGGCTATGATCACTAAAGAGACCCTGTTCACAAAAGGTCACAACCCTGATTTAGGGATTCAAGTGCTTTCACGTGTGGGACAACTCAGGAGAGACTTGTTAGTGACAAAAATAATCAAAAAGAGAACAGACAGATGGGAAGCGAAGGGCTACTGCACAGTTATTTTGGCTGCATTAAACGCAATTCAGAGCAGATTGGATTTTTTGTTTACATTTCAGTTTTCCTGTCATTACTGCTGGTGCTAAAATTATGCTGAAATTGAGAACTCATTCAAATGTACACATTTCTATAGACTCCTGTGGACAGCATTATTACAATTCAGGGGAAGAGTTCAAGCATAATACAGTTTAAGTTAAACATTTGAATGACTCACAAAACGACTAGATTTGTTTTTGCCAATAAATGATATAGTACATAAGACTAATGCTACCCACAGACAGCAGATATCAGTCACATCCACATGCCCAATCAAACTGGCAAAACATTTTTCCATAAAAAAAGAATAATCATTACTTGACAGTCTTCGTGTTAGTTTGTCTTGGTTGGGAAATCAGCAGTGAACATGCAGCCCCACCAGTCAGTTTTTTTCTCCGATAGAGTTTGACACTAGAGACAATAAATAATACATGCTGATCAGTGGCGGCTGATGCTCAACATTTTTGGTGAAGCGCAAACAAACAAAAAACACATCAATTGCAGCCTCACTGTGCCATTAAACGTCGTCACTCTGCCATCAAACGCAGCCACTGTGCCCAGCAATTGTCACCACTGCACTGTGCCCAGCAATTGTCACCACTGTGCCCAGCAATTGTCACCACTGCACTGTGCCCAGCAATTGTCACCACTGCACTGTGCCCAGCAATTGTCACCACTGCACTGTGCCCAGCAATTGTCACCACTGTGCCCAGCAATTGTCACCACTGCACTGTGCCCAGCAATTGTCACCACTGCACTGTGCCCAGCATCTGTCACCGCTGTGCCCAGCAATTGTCACCACTGCACTGTGCCCAGCAATTGTCACCACTGTGCCCAGCAATTGTCACCACTGTACTGTGCCCAGCAATTGTCACCACTGTGCCCAGCAATTGTCACCACTGCACTGTGCCCAGCAATTGTCACCACTGTGCCCAGCAATTGTCACCACTGCACTGTGCCCAGCAATTGTCACCACTGTGCCCAATTGTCACCACTGCACTGTGCCCAGCAATTGTCACCACTGTGCCCAGCAATTGCCACCACTGCACTGTGCCCAGCAATTGTCACCACTGTGCCCAATTGTCACCACTGCACTGTGCTCATCAATTGTTACCACTGTGCCCAGCAATTGCCGCCAGATTGCTTCCCCGTCCCCCAGCACTTACCTTTCTCAGGTCAGCCACGCTCCCTCGATGTCTTCTCGCAAGTCCCGCCCTAGATGTCGCTTCAGCCAATCAGGTTACCGGTAACCAGACCCGGCGAACCTGAACCGGCGATGTCCGTCAGGTACACACGATCGGCGGTGACAGAGCAGGGACGTGGAGCTCTGTTTGTAAACACAGAGCTCCACGTCCTGTCAGGTAAAGGAGACAGATGCTGTTTCCCTTGTACATAGGGAGACAGCATCGATCACCTCCCCAGTCACCCCCCTCCCCCCACACAGTTAGAACACACCCAGGCAATACATTTAACCCCTTCCTCACCCCCTAGTGTTAACTCCTTCAATGCCAGTCACATTTATTCAGTAATTAGTGCATATTTATAGCACTGGTCGCTGTATAAAAGTGAATGGCGCCAAAAATGTGTCAAAAGTGTCGCAGTCAAAATAAAAATCGCAGATCGCCGCCATTACTAGTAAAAAAAAAATATTTAAAAAAAATCATAATTATGTCCCCTATTTTGTAGGTGCTATAACTTTTGCGCAAAGCAGTCACTTATTGTGATATTTTTTTTTTTTTTTTTTACAAAAATACGTAGAAGAATACGTATCGGCCTTAACTGAGATTTTTTTTTTTTTTTTTTAAATTGGGATATTTATTATAGCAACAAGTAAAAAATATATATATATTTTTAAATTGTCGCTCTTTTTTTGTTTATAACGCAAAAAATAAAAACCGCACAGGCGATCAAATACCACCAAAAGAAAGCTCTATTTGTGGGAAAAAAAAGGACGCCAATTTTGTTTGGGTGCCACGTCGCACGACCGCGCAATTGTCAGTTAAAGCGACACAGTGCCGCAAGCTGAAATTTCGCCTGGGCACAAAGGGGGTTTATGTGCCCAGTAAGCAAATGGTTTAGAGGGGCATTCTTCACATTAACCACCAGTCAGTCATTATTAGTGTTGCTCACGAATATTCGCATTGTGAATATTCGTAACGAATATTGCATATTCGAGTATTCGCGAATAAATCGAATATCGCGGTGAATATTCGATATTGCGAACATTCGGATTTTTTCAAATTTATTTTTAAAACAGATCACATCCTAGTGATCTGATCTCCATCGACGTCTAAAAGCATTGCTGGTATGATTAGAGACCCTGGGCCGAGTAGCTGAGGCGATCCTTTTATGTTGCCGAATATTCGCAATGCGAATATTCGTATTACGAATATTCGCGAATACTTTCTCTGCCCTTCTGTGTTTTGTGTATATGAAAAAAAAAAAAAATAGCTTTAGTTTAGTCATAAAGGTTGGGTAAGTAGAGTTAGTGTTTAGTGCATATTAGTTTAGTAATCCAGGAAATGATCTCCGTTTTCGCGTGTTGACGAGAATTTCACAATCAATTTCGCATTCGCATTAGCGAAATTTCGCAAAATTTTTTTTTGATAAAATATCACGAATATTCGATATTAACGAATATTTCGCGAATATTCTTCTATATATTCGTGAAATATCGCAAAATCGAATATGGCGTATTCCGCTCATCACTAGTCATTATTCCCTCTGAACCAATAATATGGTTTTAGCAGTGGTTCCCTAATGCCGCGTACACACGGTCGTTTTTTGCGATGAAAAAAAAACGTTGTTTTTTAAAACGTCATTTAAATTGATCGTGTGTGGGCAAAACGTTGTTTTTTGCCTTCAAAAAAACGACCAAAAAAAATTCCAACATGCTTGAATTTTTTGTGTCGTTTTTCAAAAACGTAGTTTTTTACTTCACAGAAAACGTATTTTTTTTTTCATCACAAAAAATGATCGTGTGTATGCGGCATAAGACCTGAACATGATTTCAAGGGTTCCCCTGGGGTAAATAAGTTCAGAAAGGCTGGTCTACGGTGTGAAGTGTAGTAAAGTGAATGAATTTTACCTTCAAATATCCAATGATGGGAATTTGTGAAGAAATGTTATAACAAAAATACAGCTTCTCGTTCACATGACTGGATGTTTAAAATGAAAACAACCTATCTTCATTTCACCTCACTTCACCTCACTTCATTTGGTTTTCACATAAGGGTTTGGCGTTTTTTCTCAGACTATACTAGTGTTATGTTATTCGGCCAGTAGAGCAATATTGTAAGCCAGCCCCATTATGGCTCTGTAAGTGGCAGTATGGCATTCTGTCCCCTGGCTTAGAGTTTTACAACAGCTAGATAGCCCCAAGTCACCTAAATCAGATAAAAATAATTAAGTTATGCTTAAAAGTGTGGTCATAAAGTGGAGAGGGACTAAACCTGAAATACGGGTTGCTCTAGTAAAGAAAGGCATATTACAACATTAAAGGGATGTTAAAATTGACATACCATGAAAAGAAATGTGTTGGGGTTTATGGTTGAATGCAAGGTTTTGTCAAATATTATTTTTCATTTTAAACTTGATACATGGTGTCAGTAGGTTTCACATATACAATAGCATATATTTACACTCGCTGAAGATGATGCAACTTTATTTCATGTGAAGCTGAATTTGGCCAAGTAAGATTTCAGCATCATTTTGTCAGGAGCTCAGAAATCTCTGCTTTTGGGAAACATCAATCCTTTCACTGCCTGGCTTACTTATCAATAAATCTTTGCTTGCTATCCAAATGATTACACTCACATAAGGCCCTTATCTAAATTGCATTATACAGGTCATCATTGCCTTCAACAAAATCTCTCCTGAAATACTCAATGCTTGGAAGTCATACATTCTGGTCAGTTATACAGTAGTTTGTTCCATTCCTTTTTATATATAAATGTGGGACTTTTTTTTTAAAGCACATCTAAGCCCTCCCAAAAGTGTAAGACATTGCAATTACCGTATTTATCGGTGTATGCACTTTTTTCCCCTTAAAATCAGGGAAAAATTGTCGGTGCGCGATATACGTCGATGCTGCTGCAGCGGTGTTTGTTTTTTAAATTAGGCGCCGAGCGCCGCAGCCTAGAGCCGAGCCGAGTCGAGTGTACTGTGCACTCGGCTAGGCTCGGCTCCGCGAGAGGATCCAAGAGAAGCCGAGAGGAGCCCAACAAACAAAAAATCCGGCTCCTCTCGGCGCGGCGCCTAATTCAAAAATGAACACCGCCGCAACCCCGGGCAATGTGCGGACGGAGGACTGGACGGACCCCGCAAACGGACACCTGGACGAACCCTGCGAGGAAGCTGCAGACGGACGCCGCGAGGAAGGCTGGACGGACCATGCGCACGGCCGCAAACGGACACCGGACTGAACAAGGCTGCTGATGGACGCCGGGCAAGACACCAAAACTGTAAGTAATTCATTTTTTTTTTCAGGAATTTCCCTTCTAGATTAGGGGTGCGCACTATACGCCGGTGTGCGCTATAGGCAGATAAATACGGTATTTCCTTTTCAAACCTTTTTTCCTTTATTTTTACTTGATGATTCTGCCAGTAACACACTTTCTATCCTAGGATGACAACACTGATGCCGGCATGGAAAAAAAAAACAAAGTTTTTCAGCATGTAGAAAAAACAACGTTTTTCCAACTTCATTATTAAAAACGATCTTGCCCACACACCATCGTTTTAAAAAAATGATGAGCAAAGCGCGGTGACGTACAACACGTATGACGGCACTCTAAAGGGGAAGTTCCATTCAATTTTTTTTTTTGTCATTTTTCAGAAGATGAAAAACGATGTGAAGCCCACACAAAAATGTTGTTTTTTTAATGCCGAAAAATGATTGTGTGTACGCGGCATCACTCACCCTTCTATGTCAGGCCAACAAAAACAAGATAGGACTATAGAACCTTGCCCCTCTTTTATTTTCCATTATGTAGGTGTCATTCTGTAGTCATCACAGATAGCTGAAAATAATGTAGAAGATATCATTCAGAAGAGGTAGCGAGTACAGGAAACTATCAACTCCCTGAGATAAGTCTATAGATTCCTGCCCCTCTTTTATTCTACACAACATAGAGGGGATTGGTTCTGTAGCAAAAACAGGGAGAGAAGAACATTTTGGGGACAAACCACCCATTTGTTTATGTGGGACTTTAAAGGACCTTTCACACGGACGGATAGAATGGTGCTTTTACCTGCAGCTAGAAGCACACAATGCTTTCCTATGACATCATTCCCACACTACGGTTACCTGCGTTTTTTCCCCCCGCGGTTTTGTGCGGATAGAAGAAATAGAACCGGATGCGTCCAGCTGCGAAATCCCGCAGCTATCGGCACATAACCGCAGGTAATCGCAGTTCACTGTGTCAGCTGCATTTGGTATGAATCTTGAGGAGAAACTCGACGCCAAATTTCAAATAAAAAAACGGGTTTTCCCTACAGGAGCATACCAGGCCCTTGGATCTGCTATAGATTTTAAGGAGACACCCTGTACGCCGAAAAAACGGTGTGGGGTTCCCCCCAAAATCCATACCAGATCCGTATCCGAGCAGCAGCCTGGCCGGTCAGGAAAGGGGTGGGGACGAGCGAGCGCCCCCCTCCCCACCTTAACCGTGCCAGGCCGCATGCCCTCAACATGGGGGGGGTAAAGGTGCTTTGGGGCAGGGGCTCTGTCAAATCTTTTTTTTTTAAAGATTCCATCGAATCTTCTTAGAACATTCGACAGACACCATAAGCCTTCAATTACAGTTTCGACCTTAATTAATTTGGATTTTTGAACTAATGCATTTTTAACGAAAAACAAAATAAATAAAAATGAATTTCGGGAGTAACTAAATACATTTATTTTTTGGACGAAAACAAAATTCCGAAACAAAATATTTCAGTGTGCATATGTCTAATGAGTAATGGAGATTGAGAGATGGAACTTTCTGGCGATCAGTTCCAACACGTTTCGCAGATGAACTCTGCTTCCTCAGGGAACTTTCAATCTCCATCTAGAAAAATCATGATTATTATAACAAAGTAATTAATAGTACATAGTTATAACATAGTGTGCATATCTCCAAACGAAACAAGTGGATATACCAAACAAAAAAGCACAAATAAAAAAAAAAAAAAAAAGAAGAAGAAAGAAGATTACTTGAGAACAATCTAACTGACACAATTTGTTTCTCTCTCAAGATCAACAGGTTTTTGTGAGTCTAATAAACAGATACAACAAATACGTTCAATGGTATGTTTAAAGCAAAAATAAACATAAACATTGCTTATTAGGTAGGATTTTTATGACAAAAGAGACCCAGTGTTTAAAATGTGCAGCTCAGCATACATTTATGGTACTGCTCAATGCCATGAGAATGCAACTATTGTGCGTGGGGGCGAATTCATCACAGCCAGGCCAATCAAGCAGCCAAAGAGCTTGGACCACCGGGAGAACATGGAAGTGCCTGTGACAGCCGAGGACACTGACAGTGCAGTGCTAGAGGAGATCAATTGGCAGGTACGTCTGCCATAATGCGAGAAAAAGAGAAAACGTTTTTCTCCATACAATTTTGCATACGTCTGCCATAATGCTAATATGTGATATGCTGTGCATACTAGTGCATCATGTTATAAAAATTAGGAGGACCATTTTTAATTGTTTTATGTGAGGTTTAATTCCGCTTTAACAGACCAAAGGGGCCAAATTAGAGAAGTTCATTTTTCTTTTGATGAATTACTTGTCAACTTTAATGATGCAATTTTAGCATCTTGTGAGGCACAGCGTTTGCAGCAAAAAGTGGAATTTTCACAATGTAACAGCATTTGGAATAGCTTCATAGCTTCATAGCATACCTTTATAGTCTTCCAACTAAAAGTAAATCAGCTTTGAGTAAGCTACTCTTTTTTTATTCTTTTTTTTTTATTTTTTTTATTGATTTTTCAACAATACAATAAATACAAATACAATACCCATACAGACATACAACATAGATGGTCTCAAAATGTACCCCTTACTAAAAAAAAAAAAAAAAAAAGAAAGAAAGAAAAAGAAGAAAAAGGAGACATTCCTAATACTGGATTTTACCTCTCCCATTTCGGGCCCAGACCAATACTTCCTGCATGTTCTCAGGGGGAGGGGAAGGATACAGTGAGAGGGCAGATAAGTCTGGAGAGGAGGAAGAGAAGGGACAAACAAAAAAAAGGCGGGGGGCAATGTAATAGAGGGGGGATCGTGTTCCCCTGTATTGAAAAAAAAATCCATTTTAGGGGAAATAGCTTTCCCTTCTTTTTTCCCTTTTTTCTTTTTCCCCTTTCTCCTTCCCTCCTATATACTTAAAGTGCCCAATAAAAACATTAAAAAAAAGAGGAAGAGAAAAAAAAATATTGTAATGTAAGGGGGTTCCAGTTCACCTCAATCGTGAAAAAAAAAAGGAAAGAAAAAATATATATATATCTTTTTTTATTCTGCCAAGCTTGATTTCAGAATATATTTCTTGTTGGAGGAGGATAGCCTTTATAATAGAGTTTCATCCTCACTACCATTTATATTCACTAGATAAATGGTAATTTCCCCATTGTGTTAACGTTACGGTATTTAAGTTAAATGAAGAACGTAATTGTTGGGCTATTGTTTCCATTGAAACAAAAATTCTTATTTGAGAAGGATAGTCTTGCTATTATTTCATGCTCACTATAGTTTACATTCACTACATAAAAGTTAATTTCTTCATTGTATTTATTTTATGGTAATTCAGTTAAATTGACAACATAATTATTGTGCTATTAATTAAACTAATCTTTTGTTCCAGTTAATAGTTTCGCTGTTAATTACACATTTGCATTAGGAGTTACATAAGATTGTTAACTGTAAAATTAGGCCAAATATAGGCAGTTAGGGGTTTTAGAGGGTTTATTTTATGTCAGAGTGGAATTTAGTTTTGAAATCTTCTTTAAGAGCAAGAGTAATTATCTCCTGAAATTGCTTTTACATTGCAGCGTGGAAATAACAGTGCGCTGACTTACTCCATGTACAAGTACAAAACGTTTGATGGACTCAAGCTGTAACATCTAGAATTTACACTTTTGTTATCTAACTCAAAGAAACCAGAACCATTGGGAGGCCCTGTAGATAGGGGCTTGGTGGGTCTCTAATTCTGAGTGACATGAGCAGGTGCTAAGCATCTTGGATGAACATGAGTGACATTACTATAATCTTCCACCAATTATCATGATCTAATGCTCTCATTTCACTGTGACACTCAATTAAACTGATGCAGCCAGATATTTTGTGTTTATGAGCGCTCCTTGACAATGAGTGTGGCTTGAAAGGAATGACACATTCGTCGAAGGCTGAATTTCAGATACATGCTTGACTTAACCATTTACTTTAAAGTTCTATCTATTGTAGTATGAATGTAGCTAGTTACATAAAATATCTATATGTTTAATTTTGGAATATATATATATATATATATATATATATATATATATATATATATATATATATATATATATATATATATATATCTATATATAATTATAGATATATATATATATATATATATCTATATATATATATAGATATATATATATATATATATATATATATATATATATATATATATATATATATATAATTTTTTATTTATTTTCATTTTTTTTTACTTTTCTAGTTTTATTATGATGTGATGTTCAGCACACAGATCGCCAGCAAAATATTGTTCAACCAATTAGAATGTTTTTCTGACAAAGACACTGGGGGTTTTACTAAAACCAGAGAGTGCACAATCTGGTACAGTTATGCATAGAAGCCAATCAGCTTCCAGGATTTGTTGCCAAAGCTTAATTGAACAAGCTTAAGTAAGAAGCTGATTGTTTCCATAAGAGGCTACCATGCACAGCTGCACCACATTCTGGGTGCACCAGTTTTAGTAAATCTGGCACATAGTGTAGTTTAAATAAAAGAATATGGGTGTTTGATGTATTGAATACAAGAGTATGGATGGTTACTTAGTTACTTAGTTACATAGTAGGTGAGGTTGAAAAAAGACACAAGTCCATCAAGTCCAACCTATGTGTGTGATTGTCAGTATTACCTTCTATATCCCTGGATGTTGTGGTCATTTAGGTGCTTATCTAATAATTTTTTAAAACTATCGATGCCCCCCACTGAGACCACTGCCTGTGGAAGGAAATTCCACATACTTGCTGCTCTTACAGTAAAGAACCATCTACATAGTTTAAGGTTAAACCTCTTTTCCTCTAATATTTATGAGTGGCCACATGTATTGTTAAACTCCCTTCCACAAAAAAGATTTATCCCTATTGTGGAATCACCAGTACGGTTGATGTTGGCTAATTTTTTCCATCACTCCACACTAAAATGTCTTCTATTTTTGGGAGGGCTTCTCATTTATATTATATTGTGTATTTGTATATGGTCTAATCACATTGTAGGCACTGGTGCTATACATATTATACATTATTATATGTATTTTTTTTTACATTTCCTAAAATATAATATTTTATTGACATGTGAGAACCATGCAAATAATTTCTATAATTTACTTTACTAATTTTAGTGCTGGCATAACGTATAACACTTACAAATCAACATAGAACTATTCATTTTGTTCTTCTTATTACAGTACAGCTGCATGTTACACAATACTTCACAGAATATATGGATCCAATCACAGCCCCTGTCCCTGAAGGAGCTTAAAATGTATTCTCCTTTTAGCTCCATGATACTGTGTGAACGCATAAAACTGACACCAGGTGTAAAAAGAAAGCAAACACACAAAAGGAAGTACACAAAAAAGTGCACAGGGTGTACATATGTACGGTACCTCCCCCAAATAGAAAGAACCTTGTCCCTGAATCCTCAAGGCACAAGGCTCCTGAAAGGGATAAGATACCCTTTATCCACCCAGTCAAAACCAGCTGGACCCCATTCTTGAGAGACTTGCCAAGGAAAGGTCCACCCAAGTACTAGGTGGGACTCCCCCAAAGTGATACAATTTAATGACCCCCCGCACCTGCTAGGGTCTGTTTGAGAGAAAGCCATATAACCTACAAGTATGTTTTTGGATTGTGTAAGGAAACCCATGCATACTTAGTGAGACCATAAAAACCCATGTAGACAATCCACTGGAAATACAGGACCCAGAGGTGCAAGGAAAGAGTGTTATATTTTTAGCCTTCACACTGTCCAAGGCTTATATTGTAATGTCCTCACAGCATTCCAACAGACATGAGCACAGGAACCTAATGTATACATTTGCATTGTGGAAAGCAGAGCACATGAAATAAAAAAACAAAAACAATCTCAAATCTAATTTGATAAATATGACAAAGCGAGAAATGTGCTACTTCTTGATACATAGGCTGGGCATACACCTTGCCCATGGTTGCCCTGCGATAAATCGCTAGTGATCGATACACATAGGGAACAATGGAGTGTATTATGTAGTAAAAATGAATCATTGATAAGAGGTCAGTGCTCAATTTGCATGATTAAATGCTACTACAAGCAGTGGCATGTGTAGTGATCATTGCCAATGGGCACATTTTGTAGAACAGTGGCACTAGCAAAAATCACCCATATGCACCATGTCCATAGAAATAATTAAAACATGTTGGAAACTATGATTTAGTTGCAAAACATATTGTTTTTTTATATAGATTAGCTTGCAGGATTTACAGATCTGTTTCACTTTTAGACATACCCAGAGCTTTTTTTCTCAGAAAATAGGTGCAGGAACTCAACCACGACCTGTTCAGATTTCACAAACAGTAGAAGGGTCTTAAAGGGGCATTAAATACCAAAATTGCATTACATACAGTGTGCAGAGTCCAGGGGGTTACAAAGCAGTCACTTGTAAACACAGAAACCAGACTTTTGTGTTCACAAGTGATTGTGGTGAGCGGGCACCAAAGGGTCTGAGCCAAAGGTGGTGGAACTGAGTTCCACCAAGTTCCCCCAGAAAAAAAGCCCTGGACATACCATTTCTTTGATTGCAAATTTGTTTAGAACACTGTTACTATTTACAAGTCAATCAATCCTAATCCTCCTTAAACAAGCCTAATGGGATGTTTTAAACCAGTAAAAAGCAACATGAAAGCACAGGGATCAGCCAAGGCTGATTTTAGGCGTTCACAGGTATTCCGACCTCCTGGGTGATCTTGTAGGATTATTGAAGATTATCGTTCAGAGCAAAAAACAGTAGGTTGAGATAGCTGATCGTGTTTGGGGAGTG
Source organism: Rana kukunoris (assembly GCA_029574335.1). Lineage (NCBI taxonomy): Eukaryota > Metazoa > Chordata > Amphibia > Anura > Ranidae > Rana > Rana kukunoris. The sequence continues at coordinate 141,059,475 of CM056052.1, forward strand.
AGGACTAGGATAATGGGGCAGGCTTGGCAGGAATGTGTTCTGTGCGGGGCAATCAAAGTGGAAATGCATTAGTACTTAACATCTCCAAGAATATCCATATTATGGACTAAAACTTTTCCAGCATTACTAGGGATTTAAAAGGGTGTGAGCAGTGTCTACCTATTAAGGATTTAGGCAGTGCAGAATGTGGAACAGCAATTGTTTATACATTATCCATTGTAAAGTGTAGCCAGAAGGATAAGTGTGTCCAGATTGATGGATGCTGACAAAGTATTTTTATTCCAGACAGTTAAAACACTCTGGTAACTCCACCAGCCTGGGAGAGTGAAATTGGAGTCCTTCTGTTGCTGTTACAAGAGAATGCTTTAAAAAGCTCCTGTGTGTCCTAATCACCTATCGCCTACAAACAGTGATTTACTACAAGGTCCCCAGTCCAGGAAACCTATTTGTTTACAAGCACCCGTTAAAAGTACAGGATATTTTCGTACTGTAAAGGGACACTATACTCTATACTCTACTTTTAAAAGCTAACCATTTGGCTTAATATTGTATGATTTACCCAATTATGAACTGTTACTAAACCTTTATGTTACCTTAGATTGTAAACACCTTGAGGGTAGGGACTGATGTGAATGTACAATGTATATGTAAAGAGCTGCGTAAATTGACAGCGCTGTACAAGTACCATAAATAATAATTATAATAATAATAATAATGTATCAGTACTGCATGGGGTAGGAACTCCAAAAAACGCCAAAAATGTAGCTGTATAAAAAAATATATAATCAACTGTGTTGTTGCAAGTGTATTAATCACTGGATTTGCCAAAAAAAGTATTCGATATAACAGTTTAACCTCATTGTTGTTCCATATTCCATGTTCCATATTCTTGTTAATGATTTTTCTATACAGTTGTCTATATTTGTGAAGCCCTGTACACATGGCCCAGAATCTCGTCAGGAAAAAACGCTGTTTTTCCTGACGAGATTCTTGGCAAGATTCTCTTGCTTGCCAAGTGTACACATGGGCCATTCAAAAGAACCGCCATTTTTTTGAATGGCACGGACGATGTGATGTCATCAACTACAACAAACATGCGCTCGTCACATTCGATGCCGTCGCCGCCATCTTGCTTCACCCTACCTATGCCTTGGAAGCTACCACGCATGTGTCAAAGTCATTTCGAGCATGTTCGGATTTCCACGGCGACAGGTAAGTATACAGACGCTTGGGTTCCTAGGCAGGAAAACACTGCCGAGAATCACAAAGAGAAAATAGAGAGCAGGTTCTCTATTTTTCTCGTCTAGATTCTGGGCAGTTTTCTTAACGAGAAACCTCAAAACCTCATACAAACGCACAGTTTACTCGGCAAGAAAGCTCTGCCAGCAGTTTTTTTTGCCGAGAAAAACATGCGTGTGTACGAGGCTTAAGTCTGCAATGGGAGTAGTATCCCTACTCAAAGTGAATGCACAGCATGTGAATAATATTTTTTTTCTTTTTTATAATGTTCACAACTAAAAAATAACTATTTTAAATATATATTTAATTTCTTTAAGTCAGGAAATATTCTATATGAATATCCACATTTACCAGTTGCATCCAGGATTGGTGAGCTCCAAACTGTTGTAGAATAGCAACTTTCTCCATTCATGTCTAAAGTTGTTTTATGAATTAAAGAGATTGTAAACTATCACCTTGTAAATCAACCAATTCAGTTTAAAATGGAAATAAAGGGCAAACTATTAGTCTATAGATATAAATAATTATATATATTATTTAATTACATTTTTATAAATAATTATTTATAAATAATAGTTTGCCCTTTATTTCCATTTTAAACTGAATTGGTTGATTTACAAGGTGATCGTTTACAATCTCTTTAATTCATAAAACAACTTTAGACATGAATGGAGAAAGTTGCTATTCTACAACAGTTCTCTTTTTTTAAGTAATCAAAAGCTGTTTGGGGGGGGGGACAAGAAAACAAGGAGTCATATCATTGAAGGAGAGTACATTGAGTTCCCATCATAGCTAGAGAACTGACTACAGTGTGTTCTCCTGCTTAGTGTGGCCAGTTATTAATAGGAAAGCAGAGGGAGGGACTATCTGGATCACATAGGAAGCAATATAAAGACAACAGGAGAATTTTTCACAGTTTTACAAGTACATTGTACAGCAGGCACATATCTGGAATATAAAATGTTGGGGTAACAAACACTTTAAACCTGCAGGTTTAGATCAGCAGGTGAGATCAGATTACACAGAAAGTATGGACAGCAGAAAGGGGACAATGTGGCTGTAAGTTTGCCTATTAAAAAGCCCAGCAGGTTTTGTAAACTGAACTTCATGCATGCACACTGTATTAAATGTTCTCTTGCGAAACACACATTATACAAATGTTAAAAGCACAGTCCAAAGTTCTTGTTTGTTAACTTATGTCTATAAATAAAATTTACAAAAAATAAATAAAAAAAATGATACTGCTTTAATGAGTGTCGACATGAGAACAGTTAACTTCATAAAAAAATATTCCTTTCGGTTAGGTCACACTTGATGAAACACTTGCATTGGTCTGTTAAAGCAGAGCTGTATCTGAGCACCACAAACACCACAAACTAAAAAACAATATTTACTTAATTTTTAATATTCAAAGCAAATTCCCCCTACCATCCATGTCTCCATGCTTTATTTTACTGGGAAATAACTTTGATGCCCCCCCAGCATTTCTGGCCACAGCCATCGTGAGTAAGGGCAGATGATTCCTGTAGCATTTTCTTCCTGGAAGGGAAGGGTGTACTTAGCTGAAAAAGCTTCTCCTCCAGATGAAAGAAACTAAATTCTGATGAAGTCTCCTGGGAAGTATGACATTATTTTGGCTCAGGAAGCAATTGAACAAATGTAAATCAAATTTTAAAGCAAGTACATATAATACACCTTCCTATTTATTAACTAATGCTAATAACTTAAGGACTAAAAATACTTAAAGCGGAGTTCTAGAATCTAAACAAAATATATAAAAGTCAGCAGCTACAAATAATGTAGCTGCTGACTTTTAATATAAGGACACTTACCTGCCCAGGAATTCCGCAATGTTGGCCCCCGGAAGCTGATTTGTCTATTGACTCGGGTGCAGGCACCGGCGCCGGCATTGCAACTAATGGAAACCATCAGTGAAGCCTTCTGGCTTCACAGCCAGTTTCCTACTGCGCATGAGTGAGTTATGCTGCACATTCTTAATGGTCATGTCATCTTCTGGAGTCCATATTCCCATCGCACACGTTCCTGGAAAAAGCTCTTAAAGGTATTGAGTGCTGTAGCGACAGCGAGCTGGATACTGGAACCAATACGATATGTTAATATTTGCCAGCACACTAAGGCCGCGTACACACAATCGAATCTATCTGCTGGAAACGGTCTGACAGACCGTTTCAGCAGACAAATTCAATTGTGGCTACTGGCGGACAGACAGATTTTTCCAGCAGACAGATTTTAAAGCATGCTTGCTGGGAATCCGTCCATCCGATATGTCTGCTGGTTAGTACGCTAACCAGCAGACATATCTGCCCGCACATGCGTCGAATGTATTCGACGCATGCGCGGAAGTGTTTTACTTCCCGGTGCGGTGACGTAGCGGCGTCAATGTCATTCCCACGTCACCGCGCTGTCGTGTGTACAGCGATCGTGTGTACAGCGATCAAACCAAAATAGCCCAGCAGACAAATCTGATCAAATCGGTCTGTCAGACCGATTTTAACAGATTTATTTAATGGTGTGTACGGGGCCTGAGGATCATCAATTTTGTCCAAACGGTTTTTATGAAAAAAACTGGTGTAATGTATAGTGCATCGTTTTGGAGCCACACAGGACCCCTTCGCTGGGCAAATGATGACGAAGGGGTACTGCGTGGCTCTCAAACATTGCACTACACCATTTTGTGTTGTGATCATTCTTTATATAAAAACCGTTTGGACGAAATTGATGATCCTTGGTGTGCTGGGGAATATCTACATATCGCTGTCATCTGGGGGACACACACAAGTCCCAGAAGGCAACAGGGGAGGAAAGGTCGAAATGACGTACCTGCGCTACGGCGAGGCAGAATGGAGGTCCACCTGGAGAGAGCAAAAAAAGATACGAAACAACAAAAAATAAATAAAAAGATATCCAAAAACGGAGGGGGGGGGGGTGCTGGGTGGGGGCGCTCTAATGTTCAAGACCTAGATTTTAGCCTGGAACTACGGTAATTGAGAGTTTAGTTCTGCATTTAGTTCAGTTTAAATTTAATGGTAAACCTTTGCCACTGTTTATGATCTACTCAATCGATTTGATCATTCTGAGTCAGGCATGTCACGTTTTTGGCTCCCTTGCTGTTCTCTTACTCCATTCTTATGGCCTTTGGCTGGTGTTCAACTCACATTTAACACACATTCGATTTCTTATATCGTTTTGCATTTAAGTGAATGTACCTTTACAGGGGATGAGAGTTAAAAAGTTTAATAACCTAAATAAACAAAACTTAAAGGTTTTTTTTTTCATAATAAGTATTCTTTACCTGCAGACATTCCTCTTTTCACTTCTTCATTGTTTGTTTTTGCTCAGAAGTTGCTCTATTTCTTCTCTGTTCTGTTCACTTTCTGCTTGTCTGATTGTTACTGACCACCGTGAAGGAAGACTTTACTGCGGTGGTCGTTGACATGCTCGCCTCCTCCTGGGAACTACATCTGTGCGGCAGGACGCTCTCTACGTGTTAGAGACTTCAAGGAGGTGTGAATTACTGGGCGTGCCGCAATTCATACTGGGAGAGCCGCAAACCAGGAAGCCAATGGGAGAACAGAAACTAGAACGCCGGAGGTGATATAGATGAAGGAATTTATTAGGTATTTACTCGTTTGTTAACAGAATCATTACACTATTCTGTCTGTCTACCTTGCAGACATTAATTTTAAGCAATTTTTTTTTTCCTTTACAACTCCTTTAATCCTGAAAGTTTTTTTTTCTTTTTAATTTATTGTATAACTGGTAGGTTAAAATGTATCTAAATGCAATTTTCTGTTGCATCCCCAAGTCTGGAAGTGAAAATAAATCTCCCTAGTCAGACACAGACTGCAAAAAATAACCTGTTAGGAGTTCAAACGCTTCCCTACTCTGTCCAAAACAAGCAAACAAAAAAAAAAAAAAACCTTTGGGTTTACATACATATTTATTACTGAAAGAGTTTGAAATTTTCACACAATAAATTGACCGAATATTCACTTCAGTTACCCAGTGAACACCAATTCCCGCTTCACTTTGAATACCCAATCATGGGAAATAAGTAAACAGGAATTTGCTTTTCACTTGAATAATTAGGTAAGTATTCACAAAATGTATTGTGTGAAGATTCTGAAACTCTTTAAAGTGATATTTAAGTTTTTTTTTTGTTTGTTTAAAAATAACAAACATGTTATACTTACCTGCTCTGTGCAATGGTTTTGTACAGAGCAGCCCAGAGCCTCCTCTTCTGGCATTCCTGGCCCCTCCCTCTTGCTGAGTGCCCCCACATCAAGCACCTTGCTATGGGGGAACCTGCTGCTCTGTATTACCGTTCAGACACAAAGCCACGGCTCAGCCCCACCCTCTCTTTCTCCTAATTGGCTCACTGACTTTGATTGACAGCAGCGGGAGACAAGGGTGCCACTGCTGTGTCTTAGCCAACCAGGAGGGAGAGTCCCTGGACTTTGTGGCTCTTGTGCAACATTGCTGTATCCAGATGGGGCTCAGGTAAGTATTAGGGGGCATGCTGCACACTGAAAGTCTTTTAAACTAATGCATAGAATGCATTAAAGTGGAAGCAAAGGCATTTTTTTAAATGTGCTGTAAGGCAAGGGATTTATGACAGAAGAGACCCTATTGGTTTCTTCTGTCATAAATGCATCCTTCTGCACACGCGCTGAATTGATGTCATTGTGGCCCGGCCTATCAGACGGACAAAGGCACAAAACCCGGAAGCCTGGGAAAAGATGGACACCCTGGGGACAAAAAATGCTCGTATTGCGAAATGCTCGTTAACCGCGTTACTTGCAATCCGAGGTTTCACTGTAGTTGACTTAGCTCATATTTAATCATTTGGACAACAATTTTTACATTAAACTTTTCTAGAGGAGCCAGAATATTTATTAAGGGTATTTATTAAAGCATTTAATTGTAAAAGAAAACATGTACTGCACAGGGACAGCTCATGCCCTTTGGTCTCTTTCAGTTCATTAGAGTCTCAGTGAATTGTGGTGGTTTTGGTGTGTATGCACCATATATATCATCAGACAGAACTTTGCATAACAAGGTTCAGTTTTTGTTACGGGTCACTGAAATACTTTCTCTTAATGAGTATGTCAAGATAAATAAATAATAAAAAAAACTTATATACAGTACATATCTGAAATACAAGCACATTCAACTCTCTAAAGCTGTGTACAAAAGCTCAGATTATCATACGGTCAATTCAAAAGTGGTATTTTTCATCCGATTTTCTGATTGTGAGTTCTAGGCATTATCCTGTCACTATCAAAGCACACTGCTTGTACCCTTTATGTTTAACCAAAATGCGCCATTACTAATTGTTTAATAATATTTTTAACAACATTAATATCCTAATATTAGCGTAACAGTATAAACAACTTGAAACTTTTTTTTTTTTTTTTTTTTTTACCAACATATACTGTAAAACATTCCAATAACAAAAAAAATAATGCAACACATCTCCAAACCACCTCCACTCATCATTTAAAGTGGATGTAAACCTTCACATACACCCAGTGAAGAGAACAGCCTCACGATACACAGAGATGAACAAAATACATAGGTTTTACATGTACAGTACAGACCAAAAGTTTGGACACACCTTCTCATTCCAAGAGTTTTCTTTATTTTCAAGACTATGAAAATTGTAGAGTCACACTGAAGGCACCAAAACTATGAATTAACACATGTGGAATTATATACATAACAAAAAAGTGTGAAACAACTGAAATATATGTCATATTCTAGGTTCTTCAAAGTAGCCACCTTTTGCAGCAGACACATCTCTAGAACAACTGATAAGAGGTGTAAATCAGGCCTTCATGGTAGAATATCTGCTAGGAAACCACTGCTAAAGAAAGGCAACAAGCAGAAAAGCTTGTTTGGGCTAAGGAACATAAAGAATGGACATTAGACCAGTGGAAATCTGTGCTTTGGTCTGATGAGTCCAAACTTGAGATCTTTGGTTCCAACCACCGTGTCTTTGTGCGATGCAGAAAAGGTGAACGGATGGACTCTACATGCCTGGTTCCCACCGTGAAGCATGGAGGAGGAGGTGTGATGGTGTGGGGGTGCTTTGCTGGTGACACTGTTGGGGATTTCTTCAAAATTGAAGGCATACTGAACCAGCATGGCTACCACAGCATCTTGCAGCGGCATGCTATTCCATCCGGTTTGAGTTTACTTGGAACCATCATTTATTTTTCAACAGGACAATGACCCCAAACACACCTCCAGGCTGTGTAAGGGCTATTTGACCAAGAAGGAGAGTGACGGGGTGCTGCGCCAGATGACCTGGCCTCCACAGTCACTTGACCTGAACCCAATTGAGATGGTTTGGGGTGAGCTGGACCGCAGAGTGAAGGCAAAAGGGCCAACAAGTGCTAAGCATCTCTGGGAACTCCTTCAAGACTGTTGGAAGACCATTTCAGGTGACTACCTCTTGAAGCTCATCAAGAGAATGCCAAGAGTGTGCAAAGCAGTAATCAAAGCAAAAGGTGGCTACTTTGAAGAACCTAGAATATGACATATTTTCAGTTGTTTCACACTTTTTTGTTATGTATATAATTCCACATGTGTTAATTCATAGTTTTGATGCCTTCAGTGTGAATCTACAATTTTCATAGTCATGAATAGGGATGAGCCGAACACCCCCGCATTAGGTTCGCACAGAGAACCGTCGAACAGTCCGATCGTTCACACGAACATTTAGAACCCCATTGAAGTCTATGGGACTCGAACATTCAAATTAAAGAATGATCATTTTAAAGACCAATATTCAAGAAGTTATTGTTATTGAGCAGGACTCCTGAAAAAAATACCGTTTTTAAAACTTTTTTTCCAGTAGTATTAATGGAAAAAAGTTTTAAAAACGGTCGTTTTTTTTAGGAGTCCTGCTCCTGAAAAAACTACAGTTTTAAAAACTTTTTTCCATTGATACATGTTCCCTGGGGCAAGACCCGGGTTCTCAAAGACGTTTTCACAGGCAAACTATAGACACCCAGCAGGTACAATATTTAAAGGAATTTTGAATTTTTTTAAAATGTAAGCATCATTAAAATCACTGCTTTTGTACCTGCTGGGTGTCTATACCTGTGATAACGTCTTTAAATAGCACAATCACCTGCCTGCCAGTAAATTAGGAAGAACTGATCTAGCTAAGCTATATAGTACAGTGTATAAATATATGTACAACTCCTAGGGATGTATATATATTCTCTACACACTGTAATTACAGCTAAACTGACTAGCCTGCTCTATCTAGCTATCTAAAAAGACAATCTCTCTGTCTCTCTAACTGCTCTCAGTAAGAAGCCAGAACACACTACACGAGGCCGCCCAGCAGGCGGCCTTATATAGTGTGGGGCGTGTGCTAAAGCCCTGAACCATAATTGGCCAAAGCCACCCTGGCTTTGGCCAATTATGGCTCTCCTTTTTTTGCATGCTGTGATTGGCCAAGCATGCAGGGTCATAGTGCATGTTTGGCCAATCATCAGGGCGCAATGCCACAGTGAATTATGGGCCGTTTCGTTTCACTCAAATTTGCCGCGAACGATCGTTTTTGTTCGAAATTCGACGAACGGACGATGTTCGAGTCGAACATACGTTCGTTTCGAACGCGAAGCTCATCTCTAGTCATGAAAATAAAGAAAACTCTTGGAATGAGAAGGTGTGTCCAAACTTTTGGTCTGTATTGTATATATGCTGTCTTCACATTTATATACTGTTTAGAAAGTTCAGATCGTGTAATGCCTGTAAACTCCCACTGGTTTTTTTCCCGACGTAATTCTGTTCAAGCTGAAACGCGGTGACGTACAACACTATGACTAACCTAGAAAAATGAAATTCAATGCTTCTGCGCATGTAATGAATTGTTTCCGAGCATGCATGTTTTTTTTCTCCGTCGGAGTTCCATACAGACAAATGGAGTTTCTGATAGATAGAAACATGTTCTCTTTCTAACTCTGTCTGAATTTCCGGCAGGAAAAGGTCTGAAGGGGCATACAAAAATTCCGTCTGACTTTTTCCAGCAGAAATTCTGATCATGTGTACGAGTCATAAGGAGATTTTCTCTTCCTGTTTAGCACAGAGTGTGATGTCTGGGCATACAGCCAAGATAGCTAACATTGCTGATTGTAGGAAAGGCACACACCCCCTCTCATCATAGGCAGAGACTCTCAGAGGTGTTTTGTAACAGGGCCATCTCCCTGATAATCAATTTTAGCAACCTCCCCTGACAGAAATGTCAGGCTGCTTTTATCTGATGTTTCAGAGAATTTGTCAGGAGTTATCAGGCCGATAACAGAGGAATGGTTCAGGAGGCAACGGGACTTAACTCTTTGAAGAAAGATAACAAAATACTGCAGATATATGTGCCCAGCTCAAATTTCATATTTTGTTTTGTTCCAAGCCAAAATGAATGCATACATTTTGTCTCCACCCAACATACCACACTCCCCAGATGTATTTCACCCTTAAAGTGAGATTAAAGGCTATAGTTTTTTTTTGTTTTGTTTGAATAACAAACATGTTATACTTACCTGCTCTGTGCAGTGGTTTTGCACCGAGCAGCCGGATCCTCCTCTTATTAGGTTCCTCGCTGGCATTCCTGGCCCCTCCTTCCTGTCAAGTGCCCCCAGAGCAAGCCACAGATAGAAAGTTGTGGCTTGGACACATGGAGCTGTGGCTCGGGTGCCCCCATAGCAATCTGCTTGCTGTGGGGGCACTTGAAAGGAGAGAGGGGCCAGGAGAGCCGGCAAGGGACCCCAGAAGAGCAGGAACCAGACTGCTCTGGGCAAAACCATTACACAGAGCAGGTAAGTATAACATGTTTGTTATTTTTAAAGAAAAAACAACAAGACTTTAGTATCACTTTAATGCATTCCTAAATGCACAAAGTAGATACTAATGTTTATAGGCAGGGTTTTTTTTCTCAGAGAATAGGTGTGGAATAGCCCCCCCCCCTATAATCCCTTGTTTCCACCCCCTACCCACTTCCAAGCACCGTTCCTTGTTTCTAACCCCTACCCACCTCCCAGTACCGCCCCTTTTAGAGAATACATAAACCAAGTATCATTCTGTGATGATTTGTGTGGAATTTGTTAATGATAACAAGAAAAACATCAACATGGATCCCCTGCAGCCAGCAACAATAACCACCCCCCCCCCCCCGCAACAATAGACCTCTCTCTCTCTCAACAGTAGATCCCTCCCAGAAACAACTGACCCCCCAGAAACACAAGACCCCTCCCAGCAACAATAGATCCTCTACCAGCAGCCATAGACCTCCTCAGTGACAATAGATCCCTCAGGGGCAATCATTAAATGACCCTCCAGCACACCTCAGCACCCCTTTCCATTACATACATTTAGTGCTAGGGGTGCCGGAGCTGTGTAAACCATAAAAAAAAGCCCTGTTTATTGGTAATAACAACAGAGATTGTTGATCCAAGGGGATCAAGAAGGATCTCGACCCAAGCTAATTGGATCATGCTTCATAGGGCTTTTTTTGCCTGGATCAATTGTGGGTATAGGATTGTGTATATGGAGATGTTCTATTTGTTTCTTTTTTCTATTGGTTGAACTAGATGGATGTGTGTCTTTTTATTTTATTTTTGCAACTTGACTAACCATGTAACCATTTTGTAATATTTTTAACATTTGTAATATTTGTAGAGAACTTGATCTAAACAAAGGTTATTTTCTTGCAGCTCGACATGCACTCAGCAATTTTACAGACAGCATTTCCTTTCTTCTACAGCTCTACTAGAAGGCCTGGGTGATGTCCAGTTATAGCTCAGCAGCTGGCCTCTCACATAAAGAACACAGATAAAGGAATACTATCTTGCTTTTCTCCTATCGGTTTTCTGCAGGGGAGAAAAAGGAACAATTTAGGAGAATCTCCCAGGAGGAGATAACTGTGATGAGTGCTAATTCTGGAAAAGATATTACCGGGTGGTTGCACAAGGGCGATAATGTTCATGTGACCTCCACCCTTAATGGATACATCCTGTATCTTGAATCAAGGCAAGCAGGAATGAATGGACAGTGAGTGTTAGTGACAAATTACGTTCATGTGCTGTTACCAGGGGATTAGGCTACATCATGGCTGCCGGAAACTTGATGAATATCAGATTCAATATAAGCTTTCATTTATCTGATTTTAGAATCGTGTCCCATAGACGTTAACAGTGTTTGTGTGTTCGAACAATTTTTTGCCTGTTGGCATTTTCTGGTGCAAACCGAACAGGGGGGTGTTCGGCTCATCCCTATTAAGGACCAACATTTACCCTACACTGATTACATACTTTATATTAAGGCTTCTTTCTGTAGCTAGAAAATTACACTGGGGCTAATTTACTAAAACTGATAGTCACAGTTGGCACCCAAATCCAAACTAGCGGCACAGGACTGAAGTCAGTGCTGAAGATTTTGGGTTGTGTGCACCTTTTGGGCTGGTAAATACCTGTAGTTGCTACAGTATATGTAGTTGCTGAATTTTACTTTTTATAGACTGGCTTAATGTTCCTCTTTAAAGGCTTTTTTTATGTTTATTAAAAGTCAGCAGCTACAACACGTGTGGCTGCTGGCTTTTAATAAACAGACAATCACCTGCTCCACGTTCCAGCAACGTGCCAGCCGGAGCTCAGCTCCTCCCCCCCTCTCCGGCCGGCGCCTTCATTCCTACTGTGGGCATCCGGCCGTGACAGCATCGGCTTCACGGCCAGGCACTCACTGCGCATGCGTGAGCGGCGCTGCGCTCTATGAGTGGTCAGGCGATTGCCTGGAACCTGTCACGTGTCCCAGGAGATCGCCTACAGGGAGGGGCCTAAAGCCGCATACACACGATTGGTTCAAACCGATGAAAACGGACTGAAGTTCATTTTCATCGGTCCAAACCGATTGTGTGTACACCCCATCGGTCCTCTATGCTTCGGTCCAAAAACAGATGGCTTGCTTTAAAATCGAACCGATGGACGGCTAACCAATAGGTTAAACCGATCGTTAGTACGCACGAGCATTGGTTAAAAATCCACGCATTCTCAGAATCAAGTTGACGCATGCTTGGAAGCATTGAACTTCATTTTTTTCAGCACGTTGTTGTGTTTTACGTCATCGCGTTCTGACACGATCTGTTATTTAACTGATGGTGTGTAGGCACATCAGTCCATCAGTCAGCTTCATCGGACCAATTGTGTGTACAGGGCTTAAGCGGTCCCTGGGGGAAGGAGGAAGTGGAAGAGGAAGTCCCACTCCTACTAAAGCCCCCACTCTCCCCCAAAAAAATGACATGCCAAATGTGGCATGTAAGGGGGCGAGGAGTGGATTAAGAGGAAGTTCCATTTTTGGGTGGAACTCTGCTTTAAATAATGCAACAGAAAGAGAATGGTGGTGTGCTAACACCAGAAATAATCTCCTAATTTCACAGTAACTGAAATCTGTATAATCTTGTATAAGACCCGTTTCCACACTGAGGCATTTTTTCAGGCGCTAAAGGGCTAAAAATAGCACCTGAAAAATGCCTCCCCTGCCACCCCAATGTGAAAGCTGGAGTGCTTTCACACTGGGGCGCTGCGTTGGCAGGACAATAAAAGAGCCCTTTAAACAGCATCTTTGGGGTGGTGAAGGAGGTGCCCCATAACTGACCCTGCCCGTTAAAATGAATGGGCACCACGGGCGCATTTAACCCTTTGTTCGGCTGCTAGCGGGTGTTAAAAGACCCCCGATAGTGGCCGTATAGCGCTGCTAAAACATCGGTAAAGCGCTGCTATAACTAGCAGTGCTTTACCTCTAACGCTGTCGCGGCTGTGTGAAAGAGCTCTGATAGATAGGGCCAATATCTTATTGTAGCTTCCTAAACTAGCTATATATACACAAACAATGGTTGGTAAATTTCACCCTCTTGCTGCTTATAGTCTCAGACATGGTGAACAATTGATCATTGGCATCCATAGACTGTCTTTGCTGCACTAAACGCAAAAGTAGTACCTAGGTCTGTAACATTTTTTTGGTCATGGCTGTCCGAGACCGTCAGCACATGAAGGTGTGACAGATAACAGGCAGACATCTTTATCCTCAGCATTCAGCATACATCCCGTCCAGTTATCTGTTGGACCTGTTAGAGATGGGGCCTCCAAGAACCTGTCACTGACGTTGTGCACTGAGACCCCCTACACTGTGCTGTGTGTCCAAAGATAAGCTGCTTCCCCTCTTACTACTTCTATGTCATGGCATACATGTAAAATCACTTAATCACTTGTCGGATTTATTGCTTCTTAGAAATAGAGTAATATATCAATATTTATGTGTGTATGTATTAAAAAAAAAAATATATATACATATATAATGAAGATGGTATTAAACCGAAAAGCAAACATTTATTTTATTTCAGCGTTCTTAGCTGTGAGAGCTGCATTTGTTTTCTTTTTTAGACTTTCTTTTATTTTCACGTGGTGAACTGGCCATTAAGCTTGCTCTTTTTCAAAAGAACAAGCTGTCCTGCAGTTGTAGCAGTTACACAGTTCAGACAAACCATTTACCACTGACAGAGGTGCTTACAATGATCAGTTTTTATGTATTTATCCCAAAATGAAAAAAAATAAAAAAACGGCCAGGACCAGATAGGGCTGCATTTATGTGGCAGTCAACATTAAGGTGCAACCCTGGCTTAGAGATGAGCCATATATTGTTTGAAGTAGTAAAACGTGCTGTCCCATTTTACTACACACCCTTGTTTAATGTATGTTGAATTTGTGACACTTCTGAGCCCATGCCTTCTCCACCAGTCCAGTGTAACCTCACTGACAGAATAAGGTCCCACCATGGACCTCATGCATGCACTTAATTAACTCCTTCAGCTTTTCTATACCATGCGTCTAGGCACATGAAGTCTCTGTACCGTGGGTTAAGTCCCAGATACTTTTGGGAACCAACTGCTGGGGAGGGTGCCAGAACCCCTTCGCTAATGGAGGACATGCCACCTGTGCCTGGTACTGCTCCTTGTTGTCTGTCTGCTACTTATTCTCACCAGTTCATGGTTACCTGTGGCAACTGTTCTCCTCCTTTGACCACCTGCTGAATAATGTTGCTCACGAATATTCGCATTGCGAATATTCGCTACGAATATTGCATATTCGAGTATTCGCGAATATCTCGAATATCGCGGCAAATATTCGCTATTTCGAATATTCGTATTTTTCAAATTTCGCAATCAATTTCGCATTCGCGAATTTCGCAACCGCGAATTTCGCAATAGCGAAATTTAGCAATAGCGAAATTTCGCAATTTTTTTTTGTTCTTTTTTTTAAATATAGCGAATATTCGTAAATATCGAATATTCGTGATATTTTATCCCAAAAAAAATAGCGAAATTTCGCAATCATTTTCGCTTTCGCATATGCAAAATTTCGCTATTTTTTTTTTTTTATAAAATATAGCGAATATTCGTAAATATCGAATATTCGTGATATTTTATAAAAAAAAAAAAAAAAATCGCAAAATTTCGCATTAGCGAAAATTCGCATTGGCGAAAATTCACTTTTTTTTTTTTTTTTTTTTAAATATCACGAATATTCGATATTAACGAATATTCGTGAATATTCTTCGAAATATTCGCGAAATATTGCGAAATCGAATATGGCGTATTCCGCTCATCACTACTGCTGAATTAACCCCATTATGGTGTCCTTCCTTTTGTACTCCATGCATGCTTTACAGGCCATGTTGTTCTGATACGCCATGTACCTTCATGCATCCCTTTCAATAAATTCAGACCAGGCATGAAACACCTAATAAGACTTTACTGAGCATTCAGCGCACAATTCAACAGCATATAGTACGTGAGTCCAGCCTTGACTATCTAATGCAGGCTACCCAGGTTGTAACCTTCCAGAGAAGCAAAGTCCATTCAACAGAAGTCCATTTCTGGGTCCTGGTTCAAGGGAGAATCCCAGCAGGGTGATCCAGAAAGGGGCAATGTGCTCCAGCATGCTGCAGAAGTCATTACTCTGTAATCCCATGTGGGAGAGAGAGCGCTACTCTAAACCAATCCCTTGTATTTATCTGGCTTACAGCAGGGGGCAGGACTCAGAAAGCCCAAGAAAATAATCTAGACACAGTTAACCCCTTCCCATCCAGGACAGGTTGTAACTGTCTGTATAACTACACATTGCAATGAATACCACAGCAGAAATACATTCAATGACAGCCAAAAAGCCCCTGCTTTCATACATCCAACACTCCCCTCCCACCAGACTGACAGTATTGCTGTCCAAAGGTGCATCTGTTCTCCTTCTTTCAGAGTGGGGGTCACTCTAATACAGGAGGTGCATTAATGGCCAAATCACTAGAGGAATAAAGAAGACTAAGAAAAAAAAAGTAATGCAACCACCACATCTAATGATTGTTTTTTTTTTTTAGGGGGGGGGGGGGTTAATACCACTTAAAGAAACATTTCATGCAATGGGCCAGATTCAGGTAGATCAGAACATCTTTGCTCTGGAGTAACGCATCTCATTTACGTTACGCTGCAGAAATTTTAGGAGCAAGTGCTGTTATTCATGAAGCACTTGCTCCTAAAGTTGCGGCAGCGTATCGCAAATGAGCCGGCGGAATTCAAATTGGGCGGGTACGGGGCGTGTATTATTTAAAATAAGCGCAATCCCGCGGCGAACGTACTGCGCATGCGTCGAGTGTCAATGCATCCCAGTGCGCATGCTCCAAGTTCTGTCAGTGAACGTCAATGACGTCACGTCCCCATTCATGAATGTTTTACGCAAACGACGCGATTTTCTTTTTTTTCCGACGCGATGACGACGGCTATACCTAACATAGGATATTCCACTAGGGGGCTGCTTTATCTTTACGCCGCGTATCGCTTCCGGAAACTTCGTAAAGTCACTGCGTCGCGCCCGAAAACGATCGTGAATTTCCGACTCCCGCTGATTAACATATTTTTTCAGCGTTAATCAGCGGGAACGCCCCCGGCGCCATTTTTAAGTTGAAGTAACGATGCGATGGCGAAATTCAATTACGCCTATCACATCGGAACTCCAACCCGGCGTTTCTTGTTTTCTGGTTATAGAAAACAGAAACGCCGGCTTAAAGTGACAGTTAGGCTGGCGGATCACTGTATCCGCCAGCCTAACTCTTCATGAATCTGGCCCTATGTGTTTAACAAAATTGCCTTGAGGGGTAGGTTGGGCACAGTGATCATCTTGTATTATAACTAATGCCCATGTATGGCTAAAAAAATGGGGTATATTTTATGTAGCGCCCCGCTCCTGTTGAGTAGGTGCTATTTGTAAATTTAGTTATCTGAGCTGTAGTTTAGCTCAGAATTTTATGCCAAATTATGGATCTCTGTTCCAGCTCAGCTGCATTGCGCATCTTCTGCCTGACTGTGGGTGTCGCTGTCACAGGGGTCAAGGTTGGCACTGCAATGCGCTGGGTGTATTGGGTGTCTCTTGCCCAGAAGCAGTTCAGTGGCGTGGTCCCCACCACTGTGCATTCTGGGGAGGGGTACTTAAGGGACATACACTGTTCTGACGGGGTCTTCTGATCCTGACCTGATGGCCCTCCTGGCCTCAGGGATATATTAGCAGCTTTTGGTCTCAGGGTCTGCTGGCTCGAGGCTCCGTTACTGAGAGTAGGCCCAGGAGTTTCTAGGGCCTACCAGTTCAGGGATGGTCCTATGCTGTCTTCTCTGCAGGAATAAGCTGAACAATTGAGGATTCAATTAGAGGACATATCCTGGCTAATCTACCTCACAGTGCAGCCAGTTTGGCTGAAAGATCCTGGCACAGTGAGCTGTGTAATTTCTTTGGAACTTTGCAAAGTGCATGTTTGGTTGCATGGTCCTGTGGCAGAGGACTGTCTAACAACTCAACGACATTCATCAAGTCTGTGGTCGCTAAATCCATTGTGGAAACAGTTTGTCTTCTGGATCCAAGATCATACCCGCAATCCGCAAAGCACGATACCTGAATCTTCCCTAACCCTCCATCCCCCTAACGGAACTTGTTTAATAAAACCCTTGAAGAAAATAAACTAAGGGCGCGTACACATGATAGGTTAACCAGAGGACAACGGTCTGATGGACCGTTTTCATTGGTCAAAAACGATCGTGTGTAGGCCCCATAGGTTATTTAACCTTCCGTTAAAAAAAAAGCCAACTTGCTTTAAATTGTAATTGATGGACGCCTAACAATAGGTCAAAAACGATCGTTAGTAGGCACGACCATCGGTTAAAAATCCACGCTTGCTCAGAATCAAGTTGACGAATGCTTGGAAGCATTGAACTTCATTTTTTCCAGCACGTCGTTGTGTTTTACGTCACTGCGTTCTGACACGATCGTTTTTTTAACCGAAGGTGTGTAGGCACATCAGACCATCAGTTAGCTTCATCGGATGGACTGATCGTGTGTACGAGGCCTTAGTGTCGGTGTGGACATTTGTAACTCTTCAAGAAGGACCCCTAGGACAAGCATGGGGAACAGTTAAGCCTTGTACACATGATCAGTCCATCCGATGAGAAAGGTCTGAAGGACCTTTGTCATAGGCTAACCGATGAAGCTGACCGATGGTCTGATGTGCCTACACACCATCACTTAAAAAAACGATCGTATCAGAATGCGGTGACGTAAAACACAACGACGTGCTGAAAAAAATGAAGTTCAATGGTTCCAAGCATGTGTTGACTTGATTCTGAGCATGCATGGATTTTTACCGATGGTTGTGCCTACTAACGATCGGTTTTGACCTATGGGTTATGCCGCGTACACACGGTCGTTTTTTGCGATGAAAAAAAACGACGTTTTTTGTGAAGTAAAAAACGACGTTTTTGAAACGTCACTTTCAAAGACGATTTTGCATACACACCATCGTTTTTTTCACAAAAAACGAGGTTACGTTCACCACACTTTTCCATTGAAGCTCGCTTCATAACTAGCTTCTGGGCATGCACGGGTTGAAAAACGTCGTTTTAAACGACGTTTTTGCTACACACGGTGACTTTTTGTGAAACAAAAAACAACGTTTTGAAAAACGACACAAAAAATTCAAGCATGTTGGAATTTTTTTTTGGTCGTTTTTTTTAAGACAAAAAACGACGTTTTGCCCACACACGATCAATTTAAATGACGTTTTAAAAAACGACGTTTTTTTTCATCGCAAAAAACGACCGTGTGTACGCGGCATTAGGAATCCATAGGTTAATTTTAAAGCAAGTTGGCTTTTTTTTAACCTAAGGTTAAAGCGGAGTTCCACCCTTAAAACCACTTTCTTTCATCCCATCCAGCATACTGGCGTCAGCGCCAGTATGCTGTTTTTTTTTTTTTTTTAATCCATGTACTTACTTTATAATAGATCATTTAATTTTGGGCGCACCGCGGTATGTCGCCGCTATCAGGCGTCACGCCTTCCTGAAACAGCCGACTAGCGTTCGGCTCTTCTCGGCGCCTACGCACAGACCCAGAAGCTGACTGCGCAGGCGCCGTATATAGCCGCGTCACGCCCTCCGAAAAAAGCCGAACTAGGACCGGCTATTTACGGCGCCTGCGCAGTCAGCTCCTGGGTCTGTGCGCAGGCGCCGAGAAGAGCCGAACGCTAGTTGGCTGTTTCCGGAAGGCGTGACGCGGCTATATACGGCGCCTGCGCAGTCAGCTTCTGGGTCTGTGCGTAGGCGCCGAGAAGAGCCAAACGCTAGTCGGCTGTTTCAGGAAGGCGTGACACCTTATAGCGGCGACATACCGCGGTGCGCCCAAAATTAAATGATCTATTATAAAGTAAGTACATGGATTAAAAAAAAAAAAAAAACAGCATACTGGCGCTGACGCCAGTATGCTGGGTGGGATGAAAGAAAGTGGTTTTAAGGGTGGAACTCCGCTTTAAATAACCTATGGGGCCCACACACGATCGGTTTTGACCGATGAAAACGGTCCATCAGACCGTTGTCCTCTGGCTAACCTATCGTGTGTACGAGGCCTAATTTTCTGCATGTTAATTGCTAATTTTTTATTTACCTTGGGGCATGGTAGGGGTTGTCCATTGATTGCATAATGTGTGCTAAGCAGTGTCTTGTTTTCCAATCCTACACATTTGGGAGGTATGTCTTCTGTACTTGGGCACCACCGTCCTCTGCATTTCTCCTTCTTTATGTGTTTTTAAGGGTAAATATGTATTTATTGCTTTTCAACAGATTGATACAATACATATAACCATCAGATGTCTACAATACAGGAATGTATAAAACAATATATACTGTAGGCCCAGATTCACAAAGTACTTACGCTGACGTATCTCCAGATACGCCGACATAAGTAAAAATGTGCGCCATCGTATCTATGCGCCGACCCACAAACTAAGATACGCCTAAAAATAGGCTTCATCCCACCGACGTAACTTTCCTACGCTGGCGTAGAGTTGGCGCATATTTACGCTGGACGCATGTGGCTTAACCATGGATTTTCTATTTGAATATGCAAATGAGTGAGATATGCCGATTCACGAACGTACTTGTGCCCGGTGCATGATTTAAGCGATTTGCGTAAGGTTTACATTCGGCATTAAAGTTATTCCGCATATATGAGGCGCAACTCATGCAAAGGTATGGACCAGGGAACAAAAGCCATCTAATTTTTCGTAGTTTACGTTGTACGTGAATATGGCTGGGCGTAGGTTACGTTCACACCGTAGGCAGTGTTTCGACGTATCTTAGGCAGTTGTTTCGACGTGATTGTGAGCATGCGCACTGGGATGCGGCCAGGACACAACGCATGCGCAGTTCGTTCTAAGTACTTGTCTGGCACTCGGCCCATCATTTACATGGTGTCACGCCTCATTTGCATGGCTCACACCCACTTCCACCTATGCCGGCTTACGCCTTAGAAACCCAGCGTAGTTTTGAGAGCAAGTGCTTTGTGAATTCTGTGCTTGCCTCTCTGCGCTGCGTTGGCATAGCGTAAAGAATATATGCTACAGTGGCATATATATGCGCCGATGTATGTGAATCCGGGCCATATTGTCTGAGACACTGTACTGCATAAGCCCAACATGAGTTCAACAAATTCGCCACCCGTGTCGGGTAGCTAACAATGTGTGATATGGAAAAACAAGGAGGGCTGATGAAGTAAAAATCAGTAGAACAACAACTGATCATTAGAAAAGAGAAGAAGAAAAAAAGTAGGGAAGGAGAGAGAGAAGGAAGAAAAAAAAAGGAGAGAGGAAAGGAGAGAACAGGGAGGAAAAGACAGGTGTGGGGGGGAGAGAAGGAAGAACCGAGAACTGAGCGGGCCACGACACGCCATCTGAGTAAAGTATACGTGGAATGAGCATCATGGCTGATCTCGAGGTGTTAGTAACGCCTTTAGGAGTCAGAGGTAGAATAATCGATCCACAAGAGCCACAAGGTCTTAAATTTATCAAGTGTCAGTATCTAAGGCCAACATCTCCTACATGCACATTATGTCATTGACTACAGAGACCTACAAGGACAAGGGAGGGGTAGTAGTAGTTTTACAAAATTGGGGGTTAAGCTGCCTTGCGGCCGACAGAAAGAAGCGCAGCAAGGTACCCTTCTGGGAAGCTATGGATCAGGTAACATGGACAGGAAAGCTATTTCTGGGGAAGGTGTCAAGGGTTGATCATAGAGCTTGCTGTATATGGCAAAAACCTGAGACCAAAGGGGCTGAACGGCCGGACACTTCCACCATGGTGGTAGCTACCATCCACCGAGCCACATCTCCAATACACAGGGGGCACAGATGGGAATATTTTATGTAAAGATTGAGGATCCCTGTACCATCGAGAGAGGAGCTTAAAGTTTTTCTCCTGGGAGTAGCAAGAGACAGAGGACTTGTGAGTGAAGTAGTACGATTTCTGCCAATCTACCATATGGAGTTCCTTTCCCAGATCCGTGGACCACTTCCTAGTGTAAGAATGGAGTTGATCATTTGTCAATGTGTGCTGCAGTGTGTACATAGAGAAGAGCAAATGTCTTGGCGTCTCTGAGAGAGAGCACAGCTGTTCGAAACCCGTTAGGGGTCTGTGAATCTGGGACGAGGAAAAAAGGTCAGAGCAAAAGGAGGATATGTGTAGGGTCGTGAGCCAATTATTATGGTCCCACCATGTGTGAACCCAGTCCCTGAGGTAACGCAGGGTGGTCGAAAAGGTATGTGAGTGGTGATGGATCAGTGGACAATAAGGAAAGCAATCCCTTCTTGTACCACAACTGTAGGGCAGCTGTTGTCAACAGAGATGCATCAGAAAGTAACTGCAAGTGATGTCCATAACCGGAAAGCAAGGAGATCATAAACGGACAAATGCTGTTCCACCATGGTGGACGCTTTAAGGAAGGGGCGAGGAAACCATTCTAAAACCCTGGATAATAATGCAGCTCTATGATACAATTCAAAGTCGGGTAGTCCCACCCCGCCCCGAGTCTTCGGGTAATTTTTTGTTGGTCAGAAGTACAAATATGTTGCATGGGACGGCGCATGGGGCGGGGGTGAAGGACTTTTGCCAGATGTTGGCTGCATTTGTTGGCAAGGAGATAGTGTTTATTATGTCCCTGATCGCTGGCTATAAGGGAGTTGGCATCAAGGAGGCGGAGAAGCTCTCTACGAGCATTGGAAAGGTCAAGGTATGTAACAGGATCCATGTTACGTTTGTGTGCCGTCTCAAGTGTGTTTATAACAGACAGGAGTCTGGTAATATCTGCCCTTCTGGCATTCTTAAGGCGAGAACCATGCTGTATGAGGGACCCCCGAATCACGCATTTAAGGGCCTCCAATTTAGTAAGAGGGTTAGTGTCATCCGAACGGTGGTCTCGAATAAAATTCTGGGTCAGTCAGTAGGTTGTCATTCATACGCCACAAGAACGTTCTACTCAAGGTCGGGGGGGTGGGCTAAGCTAAGGTGAACAGGGGCATGATCAGACCAAAGTATGTTGCCCAGGAAGGCCTTAAGTGGGGTGTCAAGCAAGGATTGGGAGATTAAGAAGTAGTCAATGCGACTATAGGAATTGTGGGCTACAGAATAACAGCTGTAATCTCTCTCAAAAGGATGCTGTACTCTCCAGACATCCACCAATTGTGCGGACTGAGAAGTGATTTTATGCATGTAAGAGCAGTGTGAGACATGGAGGATTTACCTGAGGAAGTGTCCACAGACGGAGAAAGGGCCACATTGAGGTCGCCACCAAGGGTGAAGCAGGGACCACCAAAAGAGAGTAGCTTTTCTAAAACCCCGGATAGGAAGCCCCCCTGGTCTAGGTTCGGACCATACACATTAACCACTGTAAAAACAGAAGAGTTCGATTTCAATTTAAGGAACATGTACCGGCCTAGGGGGTCAATAAAAAAATCTAATACCTGGGGATGAAAGGATTTGTGAAAAGCTATGGAAACTCCCCTGGACTTAGATTGCAGGTTCGTACTGTGATACCATTGGTGGTAATGAGGGCTATTAAGGGTCAGAATAGCAGTGCCTCGGAAATGAGTCTCCTGAAGCTTTAGAATCTTGCTTTTTGCCTTGTGGAAATGATAAAGGATCTGGCTACGCTTCTCAGGAGTATTGAAGCCCCTACAGTTATAGGAAGATAAAGTAATATGGTCAAAAGGCATCTTTATAATATAGATAGGGGGGCCCCAAAGCCAGTCCATGGTGATGTCAAGGCCCGCTCGGTCAACGCGGAAAAAAAAAAATAGGGAGGGGGAAGGGAGGCAGAGTGTAGAAGGAAAGAAGAAGAGTAGGAGTAAAAAAAAAAAGTGAGTGTCAGACCCAAGAGGAGGGGGATCTGAGCAATGGTATTGTAGAGGACAGAGGTCAGCAAACAAAACAGAAGTGAAAGAATGGACAACAGGCCACTAGGTGACAGTGTTGAGGCATGAGTCAAAAAACAAAACATTACTAACCTATAGAATAGACCAGGGCTCAAAATTTCAAGTCCTGAGCTACTAGCCAGGCCTCAAGAGTTACTCACCACCAGTTGCCCCACCTAATTCATACACTGCCCTGTGCCTAATTGCACCTGTAAACACACCCTCGTAGATTATCTCATGGAATGACACTGTTAAATGTTTTATGCAGAATCAAGTTACAAAATTAAATATTACCAAGTACAACTTTAACAAAATGGGACAGGGCATGGGGGCAGACCAGAGGGACAGGGCACTGGGGGCAGACCAGAGGGACAGGGCACTAGAACTGGGTCTCTTCCCCATTCTCTTGCTGTCTCCTCTGCAACTCCCATCCATCCTCTCTCTCTCTCTCTCTCTCTCTCTCTCTCTCCCTCTCCCTCTCCCTCCCCTTTTCATCTCATCATCAGGAGCCTGTGTGTGCGGCTCCACACTTGCTTGTCCCCACTTCCCCCTTTTATTCAGGCTGGCAGTGAGGAGAGGAGCTGCAGCACAGCGGGAGTACAATCCAGCGCTGAGATCCACACAACTGCACAGCCATTGACAGCATAGCACAGCGCACACTGACACCGCACAGCACACATTGAGACCAGTCTGTTCACAGTGCTCAGGCTGAACTGTTGGACACTTACATAGAGCACAAGGAGAAGAAAACTGCACAAACTGGAAGACTGTCGTTCTTATGTCAGGGCAACTTTCAGTGAGCGCTGCACCGGAGTGGTAATTTTCGCAATCCTCCACCTCACTCATTACTTTGTGCTCTACAGCTACATTGGTCAGGGGGAGGGGGGCAGGCTCAGAGAGGTCATACTGTTAGGTCCCATGGCTTAATGAGAATTGTAAGGAGAGCACCTGTGTACTGCTTTGCCTGTGCGCGGATCACCAGACTACTTTTCCCGAGCATGCACCTTTCCTCTTCGGCCGCCAATCTCATCAGGGCTCTAAGTGTAGGCACAGATTGGAGGGAGATTGGTCATGCAGCCCTGTCATCACTCGCCCCTAGCTTAAATCCACTCGCCAAATGCTAGTAGGCGAGTGGAAATTTTAAGGGCTGAAATAGACTATGACAGAAAAAGTACAGTGCTTGTACAAGCACTGTCGGTCCTAAGGGGGGAAACGTTGTATGCACACAGAGGCCCTCATAGGCATGACAACTAAACCTGCACTAAAGTATAACATCAAAAAAAAAATAGATCATATAACTAAGAACATTTCAAACACAGCCAAATCGGAAGGGCAAACACCCCCTCCCCCCATCCAATAGAGGTCCCTCGAAGGAACCCGAAAGGGTCTACAAGGCAGGCAGTCCAGGAGGGGATACAGAAATAATAATAATAAAAAAAAATCAAAATCAAAAACAAAAGGGGGGAGAGCGTAGCAGTAGTCTAAATACAAAAAAATGAAAAAGTAATGTTAGCTCAACCCCCATGTGTGTGGAAGTCAGCAGGACAACCAAGGACATCCGGCTTTTAAGATCTCAGGTGGTGAGGGGTGTAAGTCTCGTGTTAAAACAAAAGTAATCAACCCTAAGTCAGGGTAGTAGTGAGCAAACATGAGGAGTCATAGGTGAGTCAATCATCTGGCGATCTCTGGGGTGATGCTCTAGGGCGCTTGCCCTTGCCAGCCTTTTGCCATTGTGGGTGGAAAGGAAGACCAGGAGTAGTGGAAGTAGTGGAAGGAAGGGGCCAGTCCGGCAAGGAAACCTGAGGTAGTTCCAGTGTGCCCAGGAACCGTGGCAAGTCCCCAAGGGTGCGGAAAAGGGCCGTCTTCCCCTCATGTCGAACTCTCAACTGGAACGGAAACCGCCACTGATATTTGATGTTCCTCTCCTGCAGGATAGATGTAAGCGGTTTAAGAGCACGCCTCATAGCAAGTGTTTGACACGAGAGGTCAGGGAGCAACATAACAGGGACGTCATTCAGCCGAATGGAATCCTGTGTACTGGCAGCTTTCATAATCGCTTCCTTGACTTTGTAAAAGTGCACCCTGCAAAGCGTGTTGCGGTGAAGTAGGGATCATGATTCCTCGGGCCCGAGGTCATTTGCACTCTGTCCAGCTCAATGGGGGTATCCTTAGGCTGTTGGAGAAGCTGATTAACCGACCAAGTCTTTGTGTTCAATCGTCTCAGGGATACCGGGTATCCTAATATTGTTCCTGCGATTTCAGTTCTCAATATCATCCTGATGGTACATGAATTGCTGTATCATGACAGTGTGGGAATTTAGTGTCTCCTTATGGGATTGCAGTGTGTTGCAAATGCCTTCAGACGTGTTTTCAACATCCTCAATGCGGGAGCCCAAATCCCTCTTGAGCTTGTTAATCTCCGCTTTGTACGCCTTCTCTATGCGAGAGACATAATTTTCAAAGTCATTTTTAGTGGGAAGAGAGCATAGGTATGCATGCATAGAGCATAATTGAGACTCCATGTCCCAGCCATCCCCAGAGCACAGGGATGCCTGAGAGAGGTGGTGTGGACTATGGGGACTCTCGGAAGGAAGTTCAAGGTTGGTGAGGGAGGCAGAGCGGCCTCCGGAGTGTATCTGCACTGCGTCTGCCGGTTCAGAGTGGGCTGGGGATGGAGGGGGCGCCGCCATCTTGGATTGTTCCTGGTTGTGAAAGGTCGCAGAGGAGTGAGTCACAAACCTGTTTAAGTCGCCTTGTGCGCAGTCGCCAGCGGGCTTAGATTGATCCTTCGGTTTGTCCCTACCCATCGGGGCGTTTTCGGTAGCTGTGGAGGCAGAGATGGATGAATTCTGGCTGCGGGAAATGCAATGGGACCGGGGGCAACCACAAAAATCGGATTAGGGCTCCATGCGCTAAGCTATGCCCCCGCTGAAAAAGCTTCTAGAAGGATCCCTCATAGAAGGGGCAGGGATCGGTACAAAACTAAAACATGTCTATCGCAATTGCTGTCCGGACATGTGACACTCAGGTTTGTGCAGTAAAGGTGCATCAGGTTATCTGGAGACCTGAGGAGAGGTATGGCCCCTTAAACCCTTAAAGGCAAAAGCAATAAGGCTGGAGATCAGGCAGTTGAGGCTGGTGTTGGTAAAAGGTTTCCCCTCTGGGTGCAAGTGGATCTCCCCGGGGGGGGGGGCGAGCAGTGCAGAAAGTTATGTCTGTAGAAAGATGAAGAGGCAGGCTCCATAGGCTGACACTATAGCTGTAGGCCGGTGAGGTGCAATGCAGGCCTCTAAGGGGTTCACAAGCAGTCTCTCAGCAGTACCCAGGTTTCCTGTTCCCTATAATGATATTGCTGTAGCTTGATGAGGGGGCAATTAGGTGTCTGCGGGGATACAGTGAATGTAGTCTCAAAGGCTGGGTGTAGGAAGATGGCCGCCGTCCTCCCGGAGTAGGCCGAAGCCGCAGTGCTTCCTACAAGCCTGCTGCCGCGTGGAGGAGTGCAGCTTTATCCGGGACCCCTTCCACCCCCTGCACGGCCAGGAATCCGGCCCCAGTGGCCGTAGAGACAAACAGGCCAGTTGTCCAAGGATGGGAGCAGGGGAAGGCACAGTTTCTCGTGGGGGAGCTCCGTTGGCCTCGGGATGGCGTCCGGCCTCTGAGTTGTGGATCCGGGCGTCGGCCACTCCGTCCTGTGCGATGAGCCGATGCACCTCTTTGCCGTGGAAGGGACCCGCCGCTCCCGACACTTTAGTGTGGAGGATGCAGGGGGAGTCACAGGCCTCAAGATGGTGGCAGATTGCGACCTTGCAGAGAGGATTGCAGGCCGCGTGAGTACACCCAAACTCCCAAATTCAGGCTGAACGTGGGACAAGGGATGCCCAGGAGTGGACAGGGCAGATTGGAAAGGGCAGATTGGAAAGGCTCCAGAGCTCCGTTCCAGCGAGGAATTTAGATTTGGATTTAGAGCAGGGCCAGCAGAGCTCTGCACAAACACGTCCTCTCCAGTGTACGTCCGGACACGCCCCCACAATGTTTTTTTTTAGTATTTGGATCATGCTTGTATATCCATTCTTCAGCATATGTTTATACTTTGACATCCCACCAACAACTAAGAAAATGTGTGTAAAAAGTAAAATGTAACTATCATTAAAATTAAACTGTCCCTATCCTTAAAACTGAGCGTGTTTACATTTCCAGAGCTACACCTTTAATCTTATGAGATATAAACTGTCTAATGTACTCCTGACATCCAAGTCCATCATAGGGGTGTAGTAACTATTGTTCTGCTGATTTAATTATGAGAACTCACAAACAAATCCTAGAGTACAATCCCAGTTTCAAAACATAGCAGCCCCATCCCTTATCATACAATCTTGTTCTGGCATGTCTAAGTTACATTTGTAGGTTTTCAGGTTTTAGCATTTGTTTCCTATAAAACATTGTATTGTTTAAATGTCAGCATTCTTCTACAGATGTGCAACTGTGTGCATTGTTAAGTGTGAGGCAAAAAGATGTGTGGATCTCAGCTATGGGAAGCAGTCTGCTAGGAAATGGGGAGATAAACAGACAGACTGAGAATCCATATAAACAATCTCTATCATAAAGAGCCAATGCAAATAAACAAAGTTGACATGAATACTGTACAAGGGCCATATGTTTTACTACTTTAAGTGGTTGTATCCCCAGCTTGGTAGTTTTTACCTAGAGGTAAGCCTGTAATAAGGCTTACCTGTAGATAACTTGAATATTTCCTAAACCTGCACGGTTTAGGAGATATTAGCTCTGCATGCAGCCGCTAATGTCAGCGGCGCATGCGCTCTGAAGATCTGGCAGATCGTGCTGGAAATTCAGAGGTCCTTGCCGGAACGGGGGACTCCTGTGTGCATGCCTAAAGTCAAGCTGATGGTTGGTCTGGGGCTTCATATGTGCTGCTGGCATTGGGAAGCCACAGTTCATTGAGGGAACCATGAATGCCAACATGTACTGTGACATACTTAAGCAGAGCATGATCCGCTCTCTGGAGACTGGGCTGCAGGGCAGTATTCCAACATAATGACCCCAAACACACCTCCAAGATAACCACTGCCTTGCTAAAAAAAAAAAGCATGTGTCCAGACCTAAACCCTACTGAGAATCTGTGGGGCATCCTCAAACGGAAGGTGGAAGAGCACAAGGTCTCTGACATCCACCAGCTCTGTGTTGTCTTCATAGAGGAGTGGAAGGGGACTTCAGTGGCAACTTGTGAAGCTCTGGTGAACTCCATGCTCACGAGGGTTAAGGCATTGCTGGAAAATAATGGTAGCCACACAAAATATTGACACTTTGTGCCCAATTTGGAAATGTTCACTTTTGTTGCCAGCGGTTTAGACATTAATGGCTGTGTGTTGAGTTATTTTGAGGGGACAGCAAATGTACACTGCTATACAAGCTGTACACTCACTACTTTACATTGCAGAAAAGTGTAATTTTATTTACAAAAATGTGAGGGGTGTTCTCACTTTTATGAGATACTGTATATATTATATATACAGTTGTGCTCATAAGTTTACAGTTTGGGGGACACGCAGTGACGTCACCACGTAGGGGGAAGGTATCGCTTCGTTTGCCGGCCGGCTTATACATGCAGTTTTACATGTTTTTATATGTAAGTACCTACTTGCTTTTATGAATAAATTTAAAACGTTATCACACTATGGTATACTTTTCCATTACTTTCACGCCCGGATTGTGAGCTGCGCTATACCATTCGACTGCTAGACTGACTCCTGAAAATCGTGAGACTCGTGAGAATCTACTGGAGCCTCTGGTAGCCAGGGCCGTGGCTGGGCTGTAGCCATCTGCTTTAACTCAGCTTGCCTCTGGTAAGCAGCCATTACATAATTGGTGAAGGGATCACTTTCAGTCACACAATTTTTTCCTTGCGGTGTGAGGGATGGACATTTATGTATGTGCAAACATATGAAGGAGACATCATTGGGTTCACATTCACAGCAGTGTTATTAAATGGACTTTCTTTTATGTTACACTACATATCTCAATTGATGTGCAATATAGACTGTTGGTACTGCCTAAACCTGTCGATATATGTTGCATGGTTCACACTTTTTGCCTAAATATTTGTACTGGGTTTGGTATATACCTCCTATTGGCGCGGCTTTGCTTTTGTTTTTTATGTGTCCTAGTGTTATCACACGACAGCTGCAAACTTAAAACATCAACGGTTTTATATGTATTATTATTTTTGAAATTAGCGCAGTTTTTTTGTTTATTATCATAAGTTTACATACCCTGGCAGAATGTATGCTTTCTGATAGCACACAACCTTTTCTTTTCCTCATAGTTAGTGTTTTGTTGAAGCCATTTATTATCAATCAACTGTGTTTACTCTTTTTAAATCATAATTGCATCAGAAACGACGCAAATTACCCTTATCAAAAGTTTTCATACCCCAGTTCTTAATACTGTGTATTGCCCCCTTTAACATCAATAACAGCTTGAAATCTTCTGTGGTATTTGTGGATGAGGCTCTTTATCTTCTCACGTGGTAAAGTTGCCTATTCCTCTTGGCAAAAACCTCCAGTTCCTGTAAATTCTTGGGCTGTCTTGCGTGAATTGCACATTTGAGATCTCCCCAGAGTGGCTCAATGATATTGACACAGATGGCCACTCCAGAACCTTCACTTCATTCTGCTGTAGCCAATGGCAGGTCGACTTGGCCTTGTGTTTTGGAACATTGTCATGTTGGAATGTCCAAGTACGTCCTGTGCGCAGCTTCCTGGCTGATGAATGCAAATGGTCCGCCAGTATTTTTTGATAACATACTGCATTCATCTTGCCAACAATTTTGACCAAATTTCATGTGACTTTGTAGCTCGCACATTCCCAAAACATCAGCTTTCCACCTCCGTTACCTTTTATCATAGGCCTTATTTTTTTAGTTATTAGTTTATTAATGTAAGGTAAAATCACTGTGAACATGCTATAGCAAGCAACATTTATGAGCTATTTTTCAAATTTTGAGTAATATTATATATATTATAGCACTGTTTTTTGGATAGTGATTGCACTGATTGTTCACATGTATTTTATTTAAAGGATAGGGGCACTTAAAAACAAAGTGCACTTATCCTTATTGACCCTTCTCCTAACCTAACCCACTCTCCCCATTCACAAATGCATTATTACCTCGATATGATGGCTAACATTCCACAGTTTATATCCTCATACATCTTCATTCTCCTGGTTAACATCTATAGGACTGTCTCTGACTGGTCCCGGGCCACAGTCAAATGGAGGTCTATAGGGCATTAATGCATAGGCATGGCCAGGACGGTGAAGACTTGCACTTCTGAATGTAAACAAACAGTGGAACTATGCCCATCAGATTGTGTTAGGTAAGCTGTCTGTATCTGTGAAGGGGGAGGGGGAGTCAGACTGGGTCAGGGAAAGGGGACAAAAAGATAAATGCACTTTTTAAGTTCACTTACCCTTAAAAAAAAAAGATTTCGGTTTTTGTTTGCTGTATGTGTTTAAAGGGGTAACCATATTGGTTGATTGTCTGTTTAAGCTCTTCTACACAATATTGTGCTTTATGGCCTCTTTTTACGATGAAAGTCAATGCCGCCTCATTGTGAATAGTGCACTCCCTGTATAAATAACAACAGTTGTTAAAATGTTCAGCACGCAAACCGCTGCAATGAAATTCTCCCTTTAGGTCTGTTAAACGTACCATTTAAAGCATTTTGCTGTCCTGTGCCCTCTGTACATTTCTTGTGTAACACTCAACCTCTACAATTTCTTATTTTAGACTACAGAATGATTAGCTTTTATGTTGTAGAGATCTGAGAGTGGTAGTGGTCGAGCAGTTTAACAGCTTCAGCCTCGGAAGGTTTTACCCCTTTCATGACCAGGCCATTTTTTTGCGATACGGAACTGTGTTGCTTTAACTGACAATTGCGCAGTTGTGCCACACTATACCCAAATAAAATTGATGTTATTTTTTCCCCACAAATAGAGATTTCTTTTGGTGGTATTCGATCACCTCTGCATTTTTTGGAAGCAAAATAAGACTGACAATTTTGAAAAAAACAAACAATATTTTTTACTTTATCCACGTGCCGTCTTGCCCACCGTCAATTGGCGCAGGGGTGGTACCAAGGGCGGATCCAGAGTCTAGTCTCGGGAGGGGCACTGCCAGAAAATAAGGTGTTGCTTACAGAACTCAATTAGGTGTCCGATGTGTCCGCTGCAATGTTGCAGTACCGCTAAAAAATCAATGATCTCCGCCATTACTAGTAAAAAAATATTTAAATATAAATGCCATAAATCTATCCCATTTTCTAGACGATTGTCAGGGACTGCAGACATGGTACAAGAGATGGTCAGAGAATGCAGACATGATACAAGAGATGGTCAGAGAATGCAGACATAGTACAAGAGATGGTCAGAGAATGCAGACATGGTACAAGAGAAGGTCAGAGAATGCAGACATGGTACAAGAGATGGTCAGAGGCTGCAGACGTGGTACAAGGGATGGTCAGAGACTGCAGACGTGGTACAAGAGATGGTCAGAGACTGCAGACGTGGTACAAGAGATGGTCAGAGACTGCAGACGTGGTACAGGAGATGGTCAGAGACTGCAGACATGGTACAGGAGATGGTCAGAGACTGCAGACATGGTTAAGGGGATGGTCAGAGACTGCAGATGTGGTACAAGAGATGGTCAGAGACTGCAGGCATGGTACAAGGGATGGTCAGAGACTGCAGATGTGGTACAAGAGATGGTCAGAGACTGCAGATGTGGTACAAGAGATGGTCAGAGACTGCAGGCAGCCTCATCAGTGCCTATCATTGCAGCCTCCCTGTGCATATGAACGCAGCCTCACCTTTGTATAAAAATACAGTCCCACTTTTGTATATTAATGCAGTCCCACTTTTGTATATTAATGCAGTCCCACTTGTGTATATTAATGCAGTGCCACCTTTGTATATTAATGCAGTCCCACTTTTATATATCAATGCAGCCCCACTTTTGTATATCAATGCAGTCCCACTTTTGTATATTAATGCAGTCCCACTTGTGTATATTAATGCAGTCCCACTTTTGTATATTAATGCAGTCCCACTTGTGTATATTAATGCAGTCCCACTTTTGTATATCAATGCAGCCCCACTTTTGTATATCAATGCAGTCCCACTTTTGTATATCAATGCAGTCCCACTTTTGTCTATGAATGCAGTCCCACTTTTGTATATAAATGCAGTCCCACTTTTGTATATAAACGCAGTCCCACTTTTGTATATAAATGCAGTCCCACTTTTGTCTATGAATGCAGCCCCACTTTTGTCTGTTAATGCAGCTCCACTGGGCATGGCACTCACCATGGCATTGCCTCAATCACACACAGCAGGTATCTCCTCTCCCGACGTGTGTCATGGAACAAACAGGAGCTGTAGGTCTGTGTTCGGCAGGGCAGTGTGCTCTAGCAAGGTCCCCCCTAGATGGGCTTGTGTGATAGACAAAACACTGATTCAATCAGTGTTCCATCTCCATCTACTATAACACGAGCAGGTCTAGCACAGGCAGCACAGCCGAACACAGATCCAGCTCTCACACACAGCCAGAGATGCCCGATGTCATACATGCAGGAGAGAGGGGAGCGCTGCAGTCAGCTACAGCTCAAGGCAGCCTACCGGCCCTGGTGATGAGAGAGAGAGAGTGAGAGACTTGGCAGCGGCAGCTGCAGGCAGGCCTGGACTGGGACAAAAAATAGGCCTGGGCATTTTAGACTGAGCATCCCGGGGGGGGGGGAGAAAAATAGATAAAGATAGAAAGAAAGAAGGGAAGAAGAAGATAGATAGATAGATAGATAGATAGATAGAGATAGAAAGCAAGAAGGGAAGGAAGGAAGATAGATAAAGAAAGAAATATAGATAAAGAAAGAAATATAGATAAAGAGAGAAGGGATAGATAGATAGATAGATAGATAGATAGATAGATAGATAGATAGATAGATAGATAGATAGATAGATAGATAGACAAGAAAGATAGATAGATAGATAGATAGACAGACAGACGGACAGACGGACGGACAGACAGACAGACAGACAGACAGACAGACAGACAGATAGATATATAGATAGATAGATAGATAGATAGATAGATAGATAGATAGATAGATAGATAGATAGATAGATAGATAGATAGACAAGAAATATAGATAAAGATAGAAAGCAAGAAGGGAAGGAAGGAAGATAGAGACAGAAGGGAAGCTAGATAGATAGATAGATAGATAGATAGATAGATAGATAGATAGATAGATAGATAGATAGATAAACGAGAAAGATAGATAGATAGATAAACAAGAACGATAGATAAACAAGAAAGATAAAGATAGAAAGCAAGAAGGGAAGGAAGGAAGATAGATAAAGAAAGAAATATAGATAAAGAAAGAAGGGAAGATAGATAGATAGATAGATAGATAGATAGATAGATAGATAGATAGATAGATAGATAGATAGATAGATAGATAAACAATAAAGATAGATAGATAAACAAGAAAGATAGATAAAGATAGAAGCAAGAAGGGAAGGAAGGAAGATAGATAAAGAAAGAAGGGAAGATAGATAGATAGATAGATAGATAGATAGATAGATAGATAGATAGATAGATAGATAGATAGACAAGAAAGATAGATAAATAGATAGATAGATAGATAGATAGATAGATAGAGATAGATAGATAGATAGATAGATAGATAGACAAGAAAGATAACAATAGAAAGCAAGAAGGGAAGGAAGGAAGATAGATAAAGAAAGAAATATAGATAAAGAAAGAAGGGAAGATAGACAGATAGATAGATAGATAGATAGATAGATAGATAGATAGATAGATAGATAGATAGATAGGTAGATAGATAGATAGATAGATAGATAGATAGATAGATAGATAGACAAGAAAAAATTGATAGATAAACAAGAAAGATAGATAAAGATAGAAAGCAAGAAGGGAAGGAAGGAAGGTAGATAAAGAAAGAAATATAGATAAAGAAAGAAGGGAAGATAGATAGATAGATAGATAAACAAGAAAGATAAAGATAGAAAGCAAGAAGGGAAGGAAGGAAGATAGATAAAGAAAGACATATAGATAAAGAAAGAAGATAGATAGATAGATAGATAGATAGATAGATAGATAGATAGACAAGAAAGATAGATAGATAAACAAGAAAGATAAATAGATAAACAAGAAAGATAGATAAAGATAGAAAGCAAGAAGGGAAGGAAGATAGATAAAGAAAGAAATATAGATAAAGATAGATAGATAGATCGATAAAGAAGGGAAGGAAGGAAGATAGATAAAGAAAGAAAGATATATAAAGATAGATAGATAGAAAGAAAGAAGAGAAGGAAGGAAGATAGATAAAGATAGATAGATAGATAAAGATAGATAGACAGTGGCGGTGCGTCTATAGAGGGCCCCCGCGACAATGGGCACAGTGGCGACAATGGGCACAGTGGCGACAATGGGCACAGTGGCAACCATTAAAGGGCACAGTGGCATCAATTGGCACAGTGGCGACAATTTAAGGGCACAGTGGCTGCGTTTGATGGCATGGCACAGTGGTGACACTTGATGGCACAGTGGCTGTGTTTGATGCCATGGCACAGTGGCTGCGTTTGATGGCATGGCACAGTGGTGAAAACTTGATGGCACAGTGGCTGTGTTTGATGCCATGGCACAGTGGCTGCGTTTGATGGCATGGCACAGTGGTGAAAATTGATGGCACAGTGGCTGTGTTTGATGGCATTACACAGAGGTGACAATTGATGGCACAGTGGCTGTGTTTGATGGCATGGCACAGTGGCTGCGTTTGATGGCATGGCACAGTGGTGACAATTGATGGCACAGTGGCTGCGTTTGATGGCATGGCACAGTGGTGACAATTGATGGCACAGTGGCTGTGTTTGATGGCATGGCACAGAGGTGACAATTGATGGCACCGTGGCTGCATTTGGTGGCATGGCACAGTGGTGACAATTGATGGCACAGTGGCTGTGTTTGATGGCATGGCACAGTGGTGACAATTGATGGCACAGTGGCTGCGTTTGATGGCATTGCACAGTGGTGAAAATTGATGGGCCCAGTGGCTGCGTTTGATGGGCACAGTGAGGCCGCAATTGTTTTTTGTTTTTCATTTGCGCCCACCAAAAATTTTAAGCACCAGCCGCCACTGTAGATAGATAGATAGATAGATTATTTTCTATCTAGCTATCTTTCTACAGTGGCGGCTGGTGGGGGGGTGCAAACGTAAAAAAAAAGAGGAAAAAAGAGAGAGAGAGAAAGAAAGGTGAAGAGAGAGCGAGAGAGAAGGGAATGAAGGGCGCCCCATACATCAGTGTACAGTACTTACTCAGAGGCAGGAGGGACTGACTGGATGGATGGATATCAGACTCCATCTTTCCTTTCTGTTTTCTGGGCTTGAATGTTCCCGCCCACATCCCTTAGGCAGCAGAACAGTGTCTGTCGGGAGAGTGGGCTGGGCAGACACGGGAGGAGAAGAAGAGAGGAGGGGGAGGAGTAGAAGCAGCTCCTCTCCTCTAACTGGCCATGGGGGCAGCAAGGGAAGGGGAGAAGTGTCATAGCTGGCTATGATACCCCAGCTGATCTCTCTCTATCTGGCACTGTGTTGGTGGTGTACACCCCTGGGGAGACGTGACATACGGCCAATCGCGGGCCGCCGCGGCCTACAGGCATTTGCTAGGTTTGCCCTATGGCCAGTCCGGGCCTCGCTGCAGGCACCGCAAAGCAGTTTAAAAAAATGGTATGATTGCCTTGGGGGGGCAATTTCCCTGTTGCTCCGCACCTGGATCCGCCGTTGGGTGGTACAGCTTTAGTTTTGGGATGACTTCATCCTAGAACAGCTGCTCTTGTGCGCCCTCGGGGGCACCGTGTCCTAGCAACAGGCCATGGCTTTTTAACCATGTGATCGACTGTGTCCAATCACAGCTGGTTCCATGTAAACACGGAAATGCCGGTAATCGTCTCTCATCCACTCACACTGACAGAGTGTGTGGTGAGGAGAGCCGATTAACGGGATCTCTTTGCAGGGAGCATCACTACATGTAATAAGGGCACTGATCATCAGTGCCCTGATTACAAGAAAAGTGCCACCAGTGCCAGCAATCAGTGCCCACATGTACCACCAATCAGTGCCCATTAGTGATGCCAGTCAGTGCTGGCTATCAATGTCCATCATTGCTGCCCATCAATGCTCATCAGTGCCATCTATCAATGGCCGTCAGTGCTGCCTATCCGTGCCGCCTATCGGTGTTGCCTATCAGTGCCCATCAGTGCCACCTATCAGTGCCACCTCATCAGTGCCATCAGTGCCACCTCATCAGTGCCCATCTGTGCAGCCTATCAGTGCCCATCAGTGTTGCCTCATCAGCGCACATCAGTGAAGGAAAAAAAAATACTTATTTCCAAAATTTACGTTTTTTTTTGCAGTGATTAAATACTACCAAAAGAAAGCTCTATTTGTTGTGAAGAAAATTATAAAACATTTCACATGGTTACAGTGTAGCATGACTGCGCAATTGTCATTCAAAGTGTGACAGCGCTGAAATCTGAAAATTGCCCTGGGCAGGAAGGGGGTGAAAGTGCCCAGTAGGCAAGTGGTTATGCTATAAGTCATCACTGTAAAATTTACTCAAAATATATGCTCACTGAAAGTACACTATACTTTCCCTTTAGAGCAGGGTCTCCAAACTGCGGCCCGAGGGCCAGATGTGACCCTTTGCAAGCCTTATCCGGCACTTGGGGCATTATTCCTCC
Source organism: Rana kukunoris (assembly GCA_029574335.1). Lineage (NCBI taxonomy): Eukaryota > Metazoa > Chordata > Amphibia > Anura > Ranidae > Rana > Rana kukunoris. The sequence goes on from CM056052.1 coordinate 141,096,402, forward strand.
CACTGATATGAGGCACTATTTCTCCCACTGACACCAACAATGGGGCATTATTTCTTCCACCAATACCAATGATGGGATACTATTTCTCCTACTAATAGAGGCACTACTCCTCTTCCTATTGACCACCAATCCTGAGGTCATATTTATTCAAACTGATGTCAGGCCTGGGACTTTTTCTGCCCTCCCTGCTGGCCACAATCTGGCCCTCCTAAAGTCTAAATGACAATAAACTGGCCCTTTGTTTGAAAAGTTTGGAGACCCCTGCTTTAAAGCAAGGTTCAGTCTAGCTACAATTTTTTATAAAAGGTAAAATTAGTAGGTTTTCTGACTATACTATACTATTAGGGTTGTCCGGATACCACTTTTTTAGGACCGAGTACAAGTACCGATACTTTTTTTCAAGTACTCGCCCATACCGAATACCGACTTTTTTTAAATGTGTCCCCAAATGCAGACATTTCCCCCACATATGCAGCCATGTCCCCCACATATGCAGCCATGCCCCCCACATATGCAGCCATGTCCCCCACATATGCAGCCATGTCCCCCCAGCCATGTCCCCCACATATGCAGCCATGTCACTCCAGCCATGTCCCCCACATATGGAGCCATTTCCCCCCAGCCATGTCCCCCACATATGCAGCCATGTCCCCCCAGCCATGTCCCCCACATATGCAGCCATGTCCCCGCAGCCATGTCCCTCCAGCCATGTCCCTCCAGCCATGTCCCTCCAGCCATGTCGCTCCAGCCATGTCCTTCCAGCCATGTCCCTCTAGCCATGTCCCTCCAGCCATGTCCCCATACCTAGCCGCCGAAAGCCACCGCCGCCGCACGGGGAACATCACAGCATTCATTTGAATAGCTGTTTTCCCCGTGCGTATAGACACTCCCCCTTGCTCGGGATTGGACAGATCACGATCACCCATCCAATCCCGAGAAAGGGGGAGTGTCTATACGCAGCGGGAACACTACAGCTATTCAAATGAAAGCTGTGATGTTTCCGCACGCTGTTTAACCCATGCAGCGGCGGCGGCTTTTGACGCGGCAGCGGCGGCAGCGGCAGGGGTGGGGGGGGGGCGGTTAAGTATTCTATTTAGGCATCGGGGGTATTTGCGGGAGTACAAGTACTCCCGCAAATACTCGGTATCGCTCCCGATACTGATACTGGTATTGATTCTGATACTGGTGTCGGTATCGGGACAACCCTATATACTATAGTATCGGCGCTTCTGCATTATATTATCAGTTCACTGAATGATGTTTACTTGCTACTAAAGTTGAAATCTTTGAAAAGTATTTTTTGCTCCATGGACATTGTGCTGTATGTAGTCAATAGATGTACCTTTTGCAGTGTCTAATAAACAAGCAAAGTAAAAGCTTTAAATCCTAATACTTTATTTTTATTTATTTTTTCACAAGCTGGAATTCTATTAACAATGATCTGTTTTTTTCTAAGAAAAGCCACATGCTTTTTCTGTAACACAAGCTAGTGGTTGGTTTGAATGCTGGTACATGACAAAAAGTATGTAATAGGATCAGAGCAGGCACCAGTCTTTTATACCATACATATTGCATGCACCTATGCCAAATCTAGATGTCTGCCATATCTGTACAGCCTCCTGAGTGCTCATTAGCACCAGGTGCAGTAACATTTACATTGTACTGGGATTATGACCCATAGCACACTGGAACTAAGCAAAACATTCACTCCGTGCCTTACTGCACCAGATTGAATGTAGACTGTTTTTCCGATAGGCGTTGATGCTGCAATTTGATTGCACTTTCCCTGGAAAACACTAAAGTCACATTGATATACTGTATAAAGGATTTTGCCTTGAAGATCCAGTGCTTGAAAAAGGACATATTTCACCAATATACCTTCCTAAGCTATGGTGCTGTGCATACTGTACTATGGCCACACACTCAATGCCAAATTAAGGAAAGCCTTCTTTTAAAATGTAATGATTTGCTAATCTTTAGTGAGAGCAGCGATGTGATGGACACATTATTTCTGATATGAAAATCGATACATTATGTCCAACAAGATGGCCGACAAAACCTTCCTAAGCTTTGGTGCTGAGCTACTGTACTATGGCCACCCACTCAAAGCCAAATTAAGTAAAGCCTTCTTTTAAAATGTATACAGTATCTCACAAAAGTGAATACACCCCTCACAATTTTGTAAATATTTTATTATCTCTTAATGTGACAACACTGAACAAATGACACTTTGCTACAATGTAGCGAGTGTACAGCTTGTATAATAGTGTAAATTTGCTGTCCCCTCAAAATAACTCAACATAGCCATTAATGTTGCCATTAACCTCTGGCAACAAAAGTGAGTACACCCCTAAGTTAAAATGTCCAAATTGGGCCCAAAGTGTCAATATTTTGGGTGGCCACAGTTATTTTCCAGCACTGCCTTAACCCTCTTGGGTATGGTTCGCCAGAGCTTCACATGTTCCCACTGGTGTCCTCTTCCACTCCTCCACCTGAAAAAAATAAGTTTATCTTGGTCTCATCAGACCACAGGACATGGTTCCAGTAATCCATGTCCTTAGGCCCCTTTCACACTGGGGCAGGAGTCGCAGTGGCGGTATAGCGCCGCTAAAAATAGCGACGCTATACCGCCGCAATTGCGGCGGGAATCGGCCGCTAGCGGCGGTGCGGTATTAACACCCGCTAGCGGCCGATAAAGGGTTAATACCGCACGCAATGCGCCTCTGCAAAGGCGCATTGTGGGCGGTATTGCCGCGGTTTCCCTCTCACCGCGCTAAAGATGCTGTGGGCAGGAGATTTTTTTCTCTCCCGCCAGCGCATCGCCTCAGTGTGAAAGCCCTCGGACAGGTATTTGCACCCACTTCTGGGCATAGACCCCCGCATTATCTGCGGGACTCTATACCACTTTCGGCGCCCCCCCCGCTGTCTTTTGGGAGGCACACGGGTCCCAGAAGACAGCAGGGACCAGTGGCATTGCGCATCGCGAGTCGCGCATGTGCAGTAGGGAATCAGAAAGTGAAGCTGCAAGGCTTCACTTCCTGGTTTCCTTATCGAAAATGGCAGCGGCAGCACCCAAGAGCTGAGCGATAGCTCGGCTTTGGGTGCAGACATCACGGGCACGCTGGATAGGTAAGTGTCCATATTTTAAAAGTCAGCAGCTGCAGTATTTGTAGCTGCTAACTTAAAAAAATAAAATTGGGCTGACCTCCGCTTTAACTCAAAGCATATATGATAAATAGATAAGTGGATAAATGATAAATAACGGGACTAAATTGTTCATCATACTTCCTAAAGAAAATACAGAACTCTCCAGTAGACATGTGCACACTAAAATATTTTGTTTCAGAATTTAGTTTTCGTCCGAAAAATACATTTATTTTGTCACTCCCGAAATTCATTTTTATTTATTTTGTTTCGTAAAAGGTTGAATCTGTCATTGAAGGCTTATGGTGTCTGTCGAATGTTCTAAGAAGATTCGACGGAGCAGCTAAACTGTACAACGCCGCAATTGTACATTTCTGGTCAAATGTTCCGCCTACAAGCTATAGAAGAATTCTAATGTTGTATGACACTAGTAATAATTATATTTATAAATAATTTTTACTAGTCAACAAACATTAAAATTCTTCTATAGCCTATGGGCCAAGCATTGCTCCGGAAATGTACGATTGCAGCGTTGTTCAGTTTAGCTGCTTGTCGAATCTTCTTAGAAATTTTGACAGACACCATAAAGCCTTCCATGACAGATTCGACGTTTGTATGTTTTTCGCTGCTTCCTCAAATCTTCAACGCTCATGTTGAATGGTCTATCCCAACACTGTCTCTATAGTGTCGAATCTTTCTATGTCGAATCAAAAACGAGTGCACATGTCTACTCTCCAGTGCTGGTCACAGGAACAAAAGTAAAGACATTGGGTTACATGATTTCTGCTTCAGGATAATCCAGCTTGTACTCCAATGATCTTTTTTTCACAGAAATCATAGGACCAAATGCGTAGCTAAATGAGTAACAATGGAGATAACTTGGAGTGTAACTTTTCCTATTAATATTTGAATTTCAGCCCTTAAATTTCTCTTTATTTATCGCTCCCAGAAAGACCTCCCTCCATAAAAGGTTATTTGTATAACATGTTGGCGCGGTTTGCTTCATTTAAATCAATTTAGTCATGCATATAGAATTCTCTGCTAAACATCCACCCATGATCAAAGGCTTTATATGCTAAAACTGTTAATTTGACATATAAATATTTATGTGTAAATGTCTACTACTCATCATCTAGCAGAGACAGAACAATAAGTGCCATTACACATTACTCCAGGGAAACAATTGTTTGGCCACCTTGCCAAGACCACTTTCTTCTGGTCGATTGATAGAAACCATAGTTTCCTGTGCTATCAAGTAGCTCTTTGACCCTTGCAGCCTCTACCTATTTTGTAATTAGATTATGAAAATAGCAAGCAGCCCAAGAACTGAAGTTCTTTGTTTTAGGATAGACATTTGAAAATGGCAAGGAGCAGGCCTTTTGAGCATCTTTACTTGTGTCTGTGACTTCTCTTATTTACAAAATCCTTGCCTATGCACCTCTATTTGCAGAGTATGCCTCTGATAATGTTATCGTCCATAGATTAAGTCAGCCTTTAGACAGTTCGGATTTGAACCACGTATCAGCAGGCTGAAGGTACCAAAGTTGTTTGATCAATCAACTTGGGTACAACCAGCTTGTCTGATTTCTAATGCAATTATTTCTAACAGCTATTATACCCACTAGCAAAAATCCCTGTGTTCTCCCTGTGGGGATGGCTTGCCCAGCCGGAAAAACAGAATGGCTCCATGGGAGGAATTCAAGCTATTTTTTTTCCTGCAACCCATGATGCCAAAATTTAATGTCTGTGAATTTTTTATTTTTTTTAAGTGTATTTTGTGCGTGAACTCGAGAGAGAGGAGCCAGACTGCAGGAGTTAGGAGTAGGCAGACCCTCCCCCCGGAGGCAATCGCCATCCTTCTCCATGCCCCCGGTGGCAATGGCAAGTGTGAGGGGGGGCCTCCCACTCACCCCGCCCTACCTGCTCCACTTGGGAGCCCGACTGGGGCCCAACGGGACCCCAACGGGGCAGAGGGACTCCCCCTATGAGGGAGTGAGGGGGTCTAGCCCACCCAGCCAGCCCCGTAGGTCATTCGCCTCTCTTTATTTTAGGAGACCTCATGGCCAAAGTGCGTGTGTGTTAAACCAATATTGTGTGCGTGCAAGTGTGGTGTTTTTTTTGGGGGGGGTGGGCATACTAAGCACAGGCGTACCTTGCATAGCACACCCACCGGGAGCCGGGCTGAGACCACCAAATTCAATTCACATGTAGCCAAGACCGGCATCCAAACCCTTGGCTGCAGAGGTGAACGGCTTGTCAGCGCAGTGCCAATCACATTGAGCCACCACAGCTCCCACCTTAATGTCTGTGAATTAAGCATAAGTGCACCAGATCTAAGCAATTGAAATCACAAAAATGTACCCCAAATTTATGTTCAGGCAAATCTGAATCTCATCACTAATCCTTATTAAGATAATAAACCCATAGTCTTTGGAATTGTGATATAAATATCTTTGTATAATCATATACAGCCCTTTGGTTTATTTTGGCCTCTTTACCACAGGTTAAATGGTTTTACTTTTCCAGGGAATTAAAAAAAATGTGTACCCAGGCTGTTATCATTCTACTAAATAGCAAATAACTGATAAAAAGCCTGAATTCACAGACATATAACACGTCTTTAGAATGTCATTACATTATCACTTTTTTCCAATATCCAGTGGGAGATAATTTGGGAAGGTCATGACCTGTATTTGCACATATCTTTTTTTTTTTTACTATGAAGAGTCTAGGTTAAATAGGCTTTATAAATAGACAGTAATTGTAGAAGAGCCTTAGCTAGCACATCATTGCCCCGGCCTTAGCTAGCACATCATTGCCCCGGCCTCTCCCAGGCAAGCTGTGTAGAAAATTGCAGTTGGCCAATATAAAGACAAACACATCCACTTTAGTTAGCTCTCTTTTAAATCCATGCAACAAATTTTATTTTAATTGTTTTACCCCACAGGAGTTTTGCTTCAATAAGCCCCCAAGGTACTTACTGATGTCACTGGCTGTTATATACATTCTCCTACAAACTGGGGTGGATTAACTATAGGGAATAGAGACTGTTGCACAGTCATTTAACACTTCCTCTAGAATTATTCATCCAAAGTCATACGTGTGTTTGTACAGGTACTTGAATATAAACTTGTTAAATTAACTTTACTGAGCTCAGTCAACATTCACCTTGCTAAATGAACAGTTTCTGCTTCTCAAAAACAAAAATGTAATATATTACAGCTTACAGGTTCTTAGATGTGGTGGCTGCATGCGTTTTCTTTTTTTTAGACTCCCCCCTCTGTTTTCACCTGGCGATCTGACCAGTAACACACCTTGTGTCACGTACACACGATCAGACCGGTACTATGAAACTGGTTTGGAGACCAGTTTCATCGGACCAATTCGATGGTGTGTACGACCTATCGGACCGTTGTCCGTCGGACCAAAGTTTTAAAAATTGCTTTAAAATCTGTCCGACGGTTAGTACGCAAAAGCATCGGACCAAAAACCTGCGCATGCTCAGAATCAAGTCGACACATGCTTGGAAGCATTGGACTTCGTTTTTTCAGCACGTCGTTGTGTTCTACGTCACCGCATTCTGGTCTGATCAGATTTTTCGTCCGATGGAGTGTACGCACATCAGACCATCAGACCACTTCAGCCTTCATCGGACCGGTCTGATCGCGTGTACGTGCACGGCCTTAGAGTTCCCCCTCCCACTCTCCATGAAGGAGCACAGGGGGCACCTTTGTACAGAAGCATTGTTAGTCTGGCGGGAGGGGAGTGTTAGATCCCCAGATTTATATACACTAACAAATTGAAGCTGAACTCTATAAGCAATTACAGCAATTGGGACAAAGGGTTTTACATGGATACATAAAAGCTGATCACTATAAGTGGTATTTAAATGGTTTGGCTCACCACTCTAAAGCAGGGTATACACATCAAAATTCAGGCAGTCAATATTAATACTATGGAATTTATTATCCTGGCCAGGGAACTACCTGCATGAAGTGTACCAGTTCTCCCTGTGCTTGCATGAGCAGTGGCATCACTAGGGTTGCTAAAACATGGTGTAACCCACCCTCAATGTTTTTTTTCCCTTGGGAGGCAGATTATGGCTAAGCACATTGGTGCCACTGACAGGTGTATGTCAGAGCTTTCACCATGATCACCCTACCTAGGAATGGAGGCAACTGGATGGGTAGGCGAGAGAAAGGCAGGACACTGATTTTAAGTGTCTAAAAGAACAGAGCACACTTTGATCCCCCAAATGTGAGGGTGATGCTGGTGATGGCATTTCAGCAGGCACAGGGTTAAAAAGCAAAGGTAAGGTGGGGATGGGCAGCACAAGTGACTCAGGAAGTAGGTAGTTACTTGGTGACCGCAGATTCCAGCCCCCCGCATGATGAGCACTATGCAGCAGTGTCACAGGGTGCCCAGGGATCAGGGAGCATTGAGGTGCATTGAGAAGCTAAGTTCTGCAAGTAATAGGAAACATTTGGGGCAGCATGTGCTCTACTGCAAACAGCTGGTGCCCTTCCCTCCATCCCAGGCCCCGAGCACCAGCAAGCACTCTAATTTAGCGGAGTCCCAGCCTAGGCGTGTTCAAAGTCCTTGCCTCTGCTAAACCTTTCTCCCCAACTCAGCATCGCATTCCAGCACTTACTTGTTGTTTGTGCCTTCGGTGCTATGCCAAACATGGCATCCTTGGCATTCCTCCAGACATGCCCTGGATGCTATGTTTGCAAAGCACTGGTGACAATGGCATCAGCAGAGCTTATGCTGGTGGTGGCCCTGATGGTGTCATCTGGGTGAAGTTTGCACCCCCTGCACTCCCATAGCGACGCCACTGTGCATGAGTTTCCTTCGCTTACTCTGATTTCCTCCCACACTCCCAGGCATTCTGGCGGGTTTATCGGCTCTGTTCTAGATTGGCCCTAGTATGTGTTTGTATGCATGTGAGATAGAGACTTTAGATTGTAAGCTCTTTGAGGGCAGAGACAGGTATGATTTTACACTATGTAAAGTGCTTCTAAAATATTTGGCACTATATGAATACTAGTAATAAATAAAAATGAACCAGAGTGAGATAGAAAAATATACTGGAGCCAACAAATAAATGACAAAAGCTTTGCTTTTACATAATGCAGGCGTATAAACCTTCTTGTTTTTTCCAGCAGAGAATAGCAATGCTGGATTATTTTTGTGTCTTCAGTGTCAGCTAGATAAATTATGCAGATCACAGGTAGCTGAACAGTCAGTGTATCTATTGTGAGAGTGAAGGCTTCCCAAACTCAAGACAGCCACTTCTGGCAGAGAAATAAAAAGTTAGGCGCCAAAGCTTTCCCAGCTCGGTCACTGATAAGGGGTGTTAATCTTCAAAGAGATAATATGGCCAACAATGATATCACAACACAGCTGTCCGTCTCACAGCTCACAGCCTGTGGATATTTTGGCTCAAGACACAAATTCCTGTCCTCATCCTGTAGTCGTGCTGGTCTGTCACATTCTTTGCTGGATACTTCTGCCCACACTTTTCAGCACCACACAGGTGACAAAGCAGACAATGAGAAGTCAATTATGACACATTTCTTTCAAAGAGGCATGAAGATATACAATTTGTTTAGGCTAAAACATCATGTAACATACAATTTAGCTCTAATTATTATACAGACATTGTACGGTCTGGTACAGTAATCTCTATCCAGCATAGAGTATATCTTGGAAGGCTTTTTATGAACTGTCAGTCTTATCTCTCCAGCCCTGATCACTACTTGCAGACTGAGGTCATCTGATTTGGTGGGCTTATACAACCTATGATGGTCCAGTAATAAATGGCTAATAGAAATGATGGGGGGATTCATAAAGGCTCACTGGAATCCCACCCCCCCTGCGTACCCCCCCCCGCGCTCAACAACTCCGATCCGCGGACCCCCCGCTCAACAACTCAAATCTCCGCGGACCCCCCCGCTCAACAACTCCTCAGATCTCCGCGGAACCCCCCCGCTCAACAACTCAGATCTCCGCGGAACCCCCCGCTCAACAACTCAGATCCGCGGAACACCCCCCCACTCAACAACTTAACAACTTAACACCCCCCCCCCCCCCGCTGCTCAACAAAAATGTCCTGCAGGTTTAAGATGTTGGGAGGTATGCTTTAGGTGATTGGTGATTGCAACTGATTCACGTACCTGGTGCATGAATCTGCAGATATAAAGTCACCAGCACTCCAAATAGATGCATTTCCTGTGTTTATTGTGAAGACAGCATCACATAAGGCATAGGAAACTGACATTTACTTGAGAAAGTGAGCCTACAAGGCCCCTAAACATCAATTTCTTCTGCCTTATGTGACTCGGCTCTCTTCACAATAAACACATCTCTTTGGATTGCTGGTGACCTTACATCTTTGTATTTGGTTCTGGCATAGCACCATCCGTGGAATTCACTGGGAGCACCCATCATTACAAGGGGGAGTACAGAGAGGAGTGCAGCTTTTTTTTTGGACTTTATAGGTATGTAAATCTGTCGAACGCCAGCACAGAGGTTGGAGTGTCCATACTGGGCACAGAGCCAATGACACTAAATTTTTTAGTGGGGCGTGAGACTAGTTACCCATTAGGCCCTGTACACACGATCATACATGTCCGAGGAAACATGTCCGATGGACCGTTTTCATCAGACAAGGCTGAAGTGGTCTCTTGGTCTGATGTGCGTACACATCATCGGACCAAAATCCCCTCGGACCAGAACGCAGTGACGTAGAACACAACGACGTGATGAAAAAATGAAGTTCAATGCTTCCAAACATGCGTCAACTTGATTCTGAGCATGCGCAGGATTTTGTTCCGAAGAATTTGTGTACTAACCATCGAACATGTCCGACCGACAGGTTTCCAGCGGACAGGTCTCTAAGCATGTTTGGAAACTTTTGTCTGCTGGAAAACGGTCCGTTAGGCCGTACACACGATCGAACATGTCCGCTGAAACTGGTCTGCGGATCAGTTTCAGCGGACATGTTCGATCGTGTGTACGCGGCCTTAGGTTCACACTGCAATGACTAAATCCGCTATTCAGTCCAATAGCAGCTTTCAAATCCACCCACTGCCACCTGCTGTCAATCAAAAGTATGGTGCACCTGAAAGGAATCTAGACTTGCAGTTCCCCATCAAGCTCTGCTCTTCGAGGACTCAAGTAATTTTGCAATTACAGTGGGTATAGAAAAGAATCATCCCCCTTTAAAATATTAACATTTTGTTTCTTTGCGACCTGAAATGAAGACACAGTTTTAGTTTTATCCAGCTGTATTTACTAGTGCAGCTTAAAACATCCAAGTGAAAGATATAACACCAACATGTCAGCATTTTTTTTTGAATAAGTTCAAAAACAGAATCACTGAGTTGGAAAAAGGATCACCCCCCTTATGCCAGTATTTTGTTGGACCGCCTTTTGCTTTAATTACAGCCTTTAGTCTGTTGGGAAATGCCTCTATTAATTTTGCACCTCTAGATTTTGCAATATTTGAACACTATTCTTTGCAGAACTGCTCAAGTTCAGTTAAATTTGATGGTGACTGTTTGTGGACTGCAGTCTTCAAGTCATTCCACAGATTTTCAATTGGGTTTAAGTCTGGGTGCTGTAGGTCGGTCCCTGCACAGCGGAGGTGCTGATGCTTATGAGCGGCGGACACAATGACGGCCGGCCACGAGCGATCGCAGGCACGAGAGGCAGAACAGGGACATGTGTGTGTAAACACATACATCCCTGTTCTAAGAGGAAATGAGAGGCAGATAGTGAGTTCCTGTAAGTTCCTGTAAGCTTAGAACCACGATCTGTCATCTCCTATAGTGAGTCCCCTCCCCCCACAGTTTGAACACACGTTAGGAAACACAGTTAACCCCTTGATTGTCCCCTAGTGTTAACTCCTTCCCTGCTAGTAACATTTACACAGTAATCAGTGCATTTTTATAGCACTAATCATTGTATAAATGCCAATGGGCCCAAAAATGTGCCAAAAGTGTCCAATAGGTTCCCCATAATGTTGTAGTCCTGATTAAAAATCGCAAATCGCCGCCATTACAAGTAAAAAAAAATGCCAATCCAACCCTTATTTTGTAGACGCTATAACTTTTGCGCAAACCAATCAATATACACTTTTTGCAATTTTTATTACCAAAAATATGTATAATAAATATCGGCCTAAACTGAGGAAAAAAATTAGCTTTAAAAAAAAAATAAAAAATTAAGGCTATATATTACAGAAAAAACACATTGGGGGTTATTTACTAAAGGCAAATCCACTTTGCATTACAGGTGAAAACTACAAGTGCAAAGTGCACTTGAAATTGCACTGAAGTTGCACTTGGAAGTGCAGTCGCTGTAGATCCAAGGGGGACATGCAAGGAAAATTAAAAAACAGCATTTTAGCTTGCACATGATTGGATAATAAAATCAGCAGAGCTTCCCCTCATTTCAGATCTACCCCTCAGATTTACAGCAACTGCACTTCCAAGTGCACTTTCAGTGCAATTTGAAGTGCACTTTGCACTTGTAGTTTGCACTTGTAGTGCAAAGTGGATTTGCCTTTAGTAAATAAACACCATTGTGTTTTTTTCAAAATTGTCGCTTTTTTTGTTTATAGGACAAAAAAATAAAAACTGTAGAGGTTATCAAATACCACCAAAAGAAAGCTCCATTAGTTTGAAAAGAAGGATGTCAATTTTGTTTGGGTACAGCGTTGCATGACCGCGCAATTCAGTCAGTCAAAGCGACTCAGTGCCGAATCGCAAAAAAACTTATTTCATTATTTATTTATTTTTATTTAATTATTGAATTAATTGTAATTATTTTTAGTTTTTTTAAGCATTTTGCAGGGGTGGGGTTGTGATTTAGGATTAAAAAAAAATGTTTTTTGTTTATATGTAATATATTTCCAATACCATTAAATATGCAGCTGTACCAAAAAATATAATTTGTAAACAAAACAAAACAAAACAAAAGAAAACATTTAAGAATGGCAGTAAAAAAAAAAAAAAATAGTGTTGCTTAAAGGGGTGTTCCAGCTTTTTTTTTTATGTTTATTAAAAGTCAGCAGCTACAAAAAGTGTAGCTGCTGGCCGGGGCTCCACTCTCCCTCCCCCCCGACGTGACAGCTTTCGGCTTCACGGCCGGGCACCCACTGTGCATGCGCGAGCGTCACTGCGAATGCGCGAACGCCGCTGCGCCGTCCCATTGGACAGGCGATCGCCTGGGACCTGTGACGTGTCCCAGGCGATCGCCTTCAGGGAGGGGCTACAGTAAGGCGATTAAGCTAATCGCCTTACCAGCCCCTCGGCGGAAGGAGGAAGTGGGACAGGAAGTCCCACTCCTCCTGAAGCCCCCACTCCCCCCAAAAAAAATTACATGCCAAATGTGGCATGTAAGGGGGTGAGGAGTGGGTTAGGCGACAGTTCCATTTTTGCGTGGAACTCCTCTTTAAATTGTACAAAAATAAAGTTCCATTGTACATGTACATCATTATAAAGATGCATTTTAAATAAAGTTCCTTGGTTCTTTGTTTTTGTGTAACTTACAATACATCAAATAGAACAGGATAGAAATGCATCATATGTAATTCCAGACTTTTTCTCAATTTTGAGTAAATGGTTTGATCTTATTAAATAATTTAAATTAGTATATTGCTGTTGGATTGATCTTTTGATTACATTTTTCATATGGCAAAATTGATTGACAATATGATTATATAAATAATCACTTCATGTATGTTTACCATAATATTTTCCATGGACTGAAATAATTTTTTTTCTAAAGAATGTCATTTCAGGAGACACATACGGACCTGAGCAGTTAAATGTTGCTTTTTATGTCATATTAAATCTATGTACTGTATCACTGAAGATGAAAATGGGCCTTAGTGAAAAGGTTGTAATGCCATGTGTTTGCATCCATTTGACTATTTTATGATATTGTGAGACTCAATCATAGCACACTTTACTGATCAACAACAGTCTGTTTTCCATAATCAGATACAATCTTTTATAATTTTATCCCACCCATGCAGGGCCGCCATCAGGGGGGTACAGGCAGTACACCTGTAAGGTCCCCAGGGGCCCGGATCGCAATGCCCTTTTTTTTTTAATAAAAAGAAAATTATTATTTTGTGTGTATATATATATATATATATATATATATATATATATATATATATATACACACATATATAATTTTTTTCTTTTTATTAAAGGGCCCAGAGGTCCCCAGGGGCCCCCGGATGGCAACATGTCCCCTTTTTTTTATATATTTTTTATAATTTTTTTTGTAAGGGGCCCCCCTTTAGTTTTGTTCGTCAGCACCCAAAGCCCCCCGACCTCAATTCGTGGCAGCAGCACCCCCCCAACTTCAATCCACGCCCCCACGCTTCTCAATTTGTGGCAGGCCCCGCTTCTCAATTTAAGGGCGGCAGCACCCCCCCCCCTGGTTCTCTGCTCCAGGGATGCCCATGCCTGAAGCTGTGTAAGGGGCCCCATAATTCCTGATGGGGGCCCTGCACCCATGCCAATGAAAGCTGATCAGTGATTGGCTGTTATGCTGCGTACACACAATCGGATTTCCGATGGAATACAATTTCGATGAAGCTGACTTTCATCAGTCTTGCATACACACTATTAGACTAAAAATTAAATGAGAAAAATTAAGTTCAATGCTTCTAAACATGCGTCGACTTGGTTCTGAGCATGCGTGGATTTTTCTCCAAAGGAGTTCCACATAGACGATTGGAATTTCCTATTGTTTTTTTTATCCATAGGAAAAATTTAAAGCATGTTCTATTTTTTTACACCGATATAAAAAAGACCGATGGGGCCCACACACGATCGGTTTGTCCATTGAAAAAAGCCCATTGGACTTTTTTCATCGGACAAACCGATCGTGTGTACACAGCTTTAGGGTTTACAGCACATCTTTGTCTCTTTTTATCCTTAAAATGTGTTCAGAATCAATTACTAACCTTTCTGGTCATAACATTACGTTGGAAAGTGCTTGTAACTGGATTTTATCCGCTAACATGTGTTAACAGCCATAAAATGACATAGTTGAGGTCCCAATGTTTCAGTTCCTGCTATCTATTGATATTTCCATATCTATAACTAGATAATCGGTCACTGAAGAGACATGAGACATTTATGACCAAGGAGAGGCAATTCTCTGGGGATTTAGACGGATTAATGAGAATGACACAATATGACGGCGGTATTATTATAATGTGTTTTACTCGGGTCGTGTTGTGCCAGAGCTCGTTAAAAAGGTCTTTATCTGTCTCCTCCATAGCAATGAATGAATAGGACAATGTTTTCAGGACTCTTCCTAATCCGATGCAGCTGAGGTCAGTCAAATCTTCAGTCATGAGAAGGCCTGGACCTCTGAGGTCAACGCTGTGGGATTCTCTATTTTTAGGTGGTGTTTATTTTCTTTCCCAATATCCAATCAACATCACTGTCAAGAATCTGAAAAACATGAAATACATCTTAAGTCGGTTTAATTCAAATTGTAAGTACATTAAATGTATTACTTCCAATGGTACTATTTTGTTTATGTAACAGAGCAGAATATTGTCTTATTTATGAATATCGGCGTATACCGCGCACTTTTTTGCCCTGAAAATCAGGGCAAAATCGTGGGTGCGCGGTATACGCCGATAGCCGCTTTCCCGCGTCTATTTCGAATACTGCGCCGGCATATACCGAGCGCAGTACACTCGGGTATAGTCGGGCAGACTCGGCTCCCCTCGCGCTGACATCCTGGACGTACAGGACGTTAACGCGAGAGGAGCCGAGTCTGCCCGACTATTCACGAGTGTACTGCGCCTGCATATACCGAGCGCAGTACACTTGCATATAGTCAGGCAGCCTCGGCTTCTTTCGCGCTCACGTCCTGTACGTACAGGACGTAAGCGCGAGAGGAGCCGAGTCTGCCCGACTATACCCGAGTGTACTGCGCTCGGTATATGCCGGGGCAGTATTCGAAATCGGCGCGGGAAAGCGAGGAGGACACCGCAGAAGGAAGAAGAGGACACCCGAAGCCGCAGATGGACGCCGGACCCGACGAGGAGGACACCCGAAGCCGCCAATGGACGCCGCGCAAGACACTAAAACTGTAAGTACAAAAAATGTTTTTTCCACAGGAATGGGGGCAACTTTAGGGGTGCGCGATATACGCGGGAGCGCGCTATACCCCGATAAATACGGTATATATATATATATATATATATATATATATATATATATATATATAATTTCCCTTTCTCACTTTTTTTGAGAGAAAAATTATTTCCCACTGAGTGATCTATGTAAATTGCAAGGTTTTAACAAACTTTGTTGCAGATTCCTACGTTTTGTTATTCTGAATAAATAGCTGCTACTTTGTGCCCATGTGCAAAGTGAACATGAGTGATTTTATAATTATCAATCAGCTGCTGCACTTGCAGGGCTCTAATGAGGAAAGTTGTAGGATCTGCATTTCTTCAAGGCCCCTTTCACACTGGGGCGGGAGCCACGGTGGCGGTATAGCGCCGCTAAATATAGTGGCGCTATACAGTCGGATTTGCAGCGGGATTGGGCCGCTAGTGGTGCGTTATTTACCCCCGCTAGCGGCCGATAACGTGTTAATACCACCCGTAATGCGCCTCTATAGAGGCGCATTGCGGGCGGTATTGCCGCGGTTTCCCATTGTTTTAAATGGGAAGGAGCGGTGAAGGAGCGGTATACACGCCGCTCCTCTCACCACTCCAAAGATGCTGCTGGCAGGAGATTTTTTTCTCTCCCGCCAGTGCATTGCCCTTGGGCTTTCACATTGAGTATGCAGTGCAGGAGTTTTTCAGGTGGTATAGCAGTGCTATTTTTAGCGCTGTACTGCATGAAAAACTCCTTAGTGTGAAAGGGGTCCTAATGTGATTTCCCTTTGGGAGGATCCCACCAAAAATTAAATTTATGTTGCAGAGAATTCCCAAAATCTGACTTCTATCTTCGTGTAGATTTCTGGGAAAATCAATAAGCCAATCACACAAGCAGACAATTACATTTCTGGGGGGAGTTGTGTACACATTATGTGTACACCTCCTGGTTGCCATATTCTATTGCATTTTACAGAAGACTATAGCATTGCAGATTGAAAAGAAATGATAATTTTTAATAACATCCAATTACAAAATGACTGGTGTAGCAATTGTGTGTGCTATATAAAAAAATGTATTTGCTATTTTTTCTCATGAAAGTAGAGTTACCCTTTAACCATTTCCAGACCTCCCACCGCACAATTATTGCGGCAGAGCGACCCAACTGTGCAAAACAACATACCTGTACACTGTTTCCCCTTCTCGGCCTGGGGTGCATGCACATGCCACTGGCGGCCTGCTGTGATTGGACACAGCGAAACTGAATCAGCGGCTCCGACGGCCACAATGGCCACCGGGACCCACGATTACTAGTTGGGTAAAGTAGGCACCCCGCCATTCTGTCCGAGAGGAAGAGAGAGATCTTGTGTCCTGCTAATCAGGAACATAGATTTATCTCTCTTCCTCCAGTTAAACCATCCCCCACACAGATAGAAATCACTCCCTAGAAGCACACTTAACCTTTTGATCCCCACTGATGTTAACCCCTTCCCTGCCAGTGTCATTTATACAGTATTTATACAGTTTTAGTGTCAATGGTCCCCAAAAAAGTGCCACTAAGACCCCTTTCACACTGAGGAGTTTTTCAGGCGGTACAGCGCTAAAAATAGCGCTGCTATAGCGCCTGAAAAACTCCTTCACTGCATACTCAATGTGATCCGAGGGCCTTCAGTGTGAGGCGATGCGCTGGAGGGAGAGAAAAAAATCTCCTGTCAGCAGCATCTTTGGAGCGGTGAGAGGAGCAGTGTGTATACCGCTCCTTCCCATTTAAAACAATGGGAAACCGCTGCAATACAGCCCGCAATGCGCCTCTGCGGAGGCGCATCAAGGGCGGTATTAACCCTTTATCGACCGCTAGCGGGGGTTAATACTGCACCGCTAGCGGTCAAATCCCACGACAAATCTGACGGTATAGCGCCGCTATTTTTAGCGCCTCTATACCGCCACCGCGGCTCCAGCCCCAGTCTGAAAGGGGCCTAAGTGTCCAATTTGTCTGCCGCAATGTCACAGTCCTGCTAACAATCGCTGATCACTGCCATTCCTAGCAAAAATAAAAATGCCATAAAAAAATTCCATAGTTTGTAAACACGATAATTTTTCCCAAAACCAATGCATATACGTTTAGTGGGATTTTTTTTTTCAACCAAAAATACTGTATGTAGAAGAATACCTATTGGCTTAAATTAATGAAGAAATTACATTTTTTTATTGGATGTGTTTAACCACTTGACTACTGGGCACTTAAACCCACTTAATAACCAGACCAATTTTCAGCTTTCGGTGCTCTCACATTTTGAATGACAATAACTCAGTCATACAACACTGTAACCAAATTAAATTTTTGTCCTTTTTTTCCCACAAATAGAACTTTCTTTTGGTGGTATTTTATCACCTCTGCGGTTTTTATTTTTTTCACTATAAATGAAAAAAGAACGAAAATTTTGTAAAAAAAATGAATTTTTCTTCATTTCTATTATAACATTTTGCAAAAAAGTAATTTTTCTTCATAAACTTGGCCTAAAGTGTATACTGCTACATATCTTTGGTAACAAAACAAAAAAAAATAGATATTATTTAGTCTGGGTGAAAGTTATAGGGTCTAAAAGCTATGGTACCAATTACTGAAAATTGATCAATTTGATCACACCTGATGTACTGACAGCCTCTCTCATTTCTTGAGACCCTAACATGCCAGAAAAGTACAAATACCCCCCAAATGACCCCTTTTTGGAAAGAAGACATTCCAAGGTATTTAGAAAGAGGCATTGTGAGTTTTTTGAAGTTGTAATTTTTCCCACAATTCTTTGCAAAATCAAGATTTTTTTCATTTTTATTTTCTTTCCACAAAATTTTCATATTAGCGGGTTATTTCTCACACACAGCATATGCATACCACAAATTACACCCCAAAACACATTCTGCTATTCCTCCTGAGTATGGCGATACCACATGTGTGAGACTTTTACACAGCGTGGCCACATACAGAGGCCCAACATGCAGGGAGCACCATCAGGCGTTCTGGAACACCCAGACCAATTCTGACATTTCTCTCCTACATGTAAAAATCAACACTTATTTGCTAGAAAATTACATAGAACCCCAAAACATTATATATGCTTTTTTAGCAAAGACCCTAGAGAATACAATAGCGGTTGTTGCAACTTTTTATCGCGCATGGTATTTGCACAGCAATTTTTCGAACACATTTTTTTTGGAAATAAAACAGTTTTGTGCTTTTAAAAAAAAAAAACATTAAATTTAGCCCAATGTTTTTGCATAATATGAAAGATGAAGTTACGCCGAGTAAATAGATACCCAACATGTCACCCTTCAATATTGCACACGCTCGTGGAATGGTGCCAAACTTTGCGACTTAAAAATCCCCATAGGTGACGCTTTAAATATTTTTACTGGTTACATCATTTTAGTTGGAGAGGAGGTCTAGGGCCAAAATTATTGCTCTCGCTCTAACGTTCGCAGCGATACCTCACATGTGTGGTTTGAACACCGTTTTCATATGTGGGCGGGACTTGCGTATGCGTTCGCTTCTGCATGCGAGCTCACGGGGACAGGGGCGCTGTATGCCCAGAGTATTGCGGAGTATGCCCAGAGTATTGCGGAGTATGCCCAGAGTATTGCAGAGTATGCCCAGAGTATTGCAGAGTATGCCCAGAGTATTGCGGAGTATGCCCAGAGTATGCCCAGAGTATTGCAGAGTATGCCCAGAGTATTGCAGAGTATGAGTATGCCCAGAGTATTGCAGAGTATGCCCAGAGTATTGCGGAGTATGCCCAGAGTATCGCGGAGTATGCCCAGAGTATTGCGGAGTATGCCCAGAGTATTGCGGAGTATGCCCAGAGTATTGCGGAGTATGCCCAGAGTATTGCGGAGTATGCCCAGAGTATGCCCAGAGTATTGCAGAGTATGAGTATGCCCAGAGTATTGCAGAGTATGCCCAGAGTATTGCGGAGTATGCCCAGAGTATTGCGGAGTATGCCCAGAGTATGCCCAGAGTATTGCCCCCCAGAGTATTGCCCCCCAGAGTGTTGCCCCCCAGAGTATTGCCCAGCATTGCAGAGTATGTGCAGCAGGGATGGCTGAGCAGGGAGGGATGGATGGATGGATCTGTGACTACATTTGTCACAGATCCAGCCCGCAGCACTGGCGCTGCCATCCGCTCCCTCCCCTCTCCTCTCACACTGTACCGATCGGTACAGAGAGAGGAGGGAGGAACCGGCGTCATCAAATGACGCCGGTCTGTTTACATCTGATCGCGCCGTCATTGGACGGCGCGATCACGTGGTAAACCGCCGCTATCAGTGGTGATTTACCGTGATCCGTGACCCGCCGGGTCCAGAGGACCCGGCGGTCACGGACATTCCCGTGTGCGCGCCCCAGGGGGGGCGCGGGAGCGCGACTCTGGAATCACGTTATATAACGTGATCCCAGAGTTAAGCAACCACCTTGCCGCCGTTATTTTTCGGCAGGTGGTTGCTAAGTGGTTAATAGCAGAAAGTAAAAAATTAATGTTTTTCAAAATTGTCGGTTGTTTTTTGTTGTTAGCGCAAAAAATAAAAACCACAGAGGTGATCAAATACCACCAAAATAAATCTTTTTTTTTGTGGGGAAAAGGGAAACAAATTTTGGAGGTCTAGGGCCAAAATTATTGCTCTCGCTCTAACGTTCGCAGCGATACCTCACATGTGTGGTTTGAACACCGTTTTCATATGTGGGCGGGACTTGCGTATGCGTTCGCTTCTGCATGCGAGCTCACGGGGACAGGGGCGCTGTATGCCCAGAGTATTGCGGAGCAGAGTATTGCGGAGTATGCCCAGAGTATTGCAGAGTATGCCCAGAGTGCGGAGTTGCAGAGTATGCCCAGAGTATTGCAGAGTATGCCCAGAGTATTGCGGAGTAGTGCCCAGAGTATGCAGAGTAGAGTATGCCCAGAGTATTGCAGAGTATGAGTATGCCCAGAGTATTGCAGAGTATGCCCAGAGTATTGCAGATTGCCCAGAGTATTGCGGAGTATGCCCAGAGTATTGCGGAGTATGCCCAGAGTATTGCGGAGTATGCCCAGAGTATTGCGGAGTATGCCCAGAGTATGCCCAGAGTATGCCCAGAGTATGAGTATGCCCAGAGTATTGCAGAGTATGAGTATGCCCAGAGTATTGCAGAGTATGCCCAGAGTATTGCAGAGTATGCCCAGAGTATGCCCAGAGTATGCCCAGAGTATTGCCCCCCAGAGTATTGCCCCCCAGAGTGTTGCCCCCCCAGAGTGTATTGCCCAGCATTGCAGAGTATGTGCAGCAGGGATGGCTGAGCAGGGAGGGATGGATGGATGGATCTGTGACTACATTTGTCACAGATCCAGCCCGCAGCACTGGCGCTGCCATCCGCTCCCTCCCCTCTCCTCTCACACTGTACCGATCGGTACAGAGAGAGGAGGGAGGAACCGGCGTCATCAAATGACGCCGGTCTGTTTACATCTGATCGCGCCGTCATTGGACGGCGCGATCACGTGGTAAACCGCCGCTATCAGCGGTGATTTACCGTGATCCGTGACCCGCCGGGTCCAGAGGACCCGGCGGTCATGGACATTCCCGTGTGCGCGCCCCAGGGGGCGCGCGGGAGCGCGACTCTGGAATCACGTTATATAACGTGATCCCAGAGTTAAGCAACCACCTTGCCGCCGTTGTTTTTCGGCAGGTGGTTGCTAAGTGGTTAATAGCAGAAAGTAAAAAATTTATGTTTTTCAAAATTGTCGGTTGTTTTTTGTTGTTAGCGCAAAAAATAAAAACCACAGAGGTGATCAAATACCACCAAAAGAAATCTTTTTTTTTGTGGGGAAAAGGGAAACAAATTTTGTTTGTGTACAGTGTCGCATGAAACATACAATTTTCAGTGTAAGTAACGCAGTGCTGTATCGCAAAAAATGGCCTGGCTGTGAAGAAGAGAAACCTTGGGGGCTGAAGTGGTTAAATATGTCCAATAACCTACCAAATTCTTCTGAATACACACATACATACATATATCCTTGAAAAAATACATTTATATATTAAACACTATCATTACACAAAGCCGTGGTAAAATAACCATCATGAGCACAAAGTGCAGAAGAGGCTTTGCATTATTATTATTATAATACAGGATTTATATAGCGCAGTGCTTTACAACATCAGGCAAGACAGTACAGTTACAATACAATTCAATACAGGAAGGATCAGTGGGTCTTGCTCGTTAGAGCTTACAGTCTAGAAGGGAGGGTTAAGTGGAACAAAGGCTAGTAGATGTGGGGGGTGATCAGATGGACAAAATTAAAATACAGTTGTTAGATGTGGGTAGGATAGGCTTCTCTGAAGAGGAGGGTTTTCAGGGATCCTCTAAAAGCTTATAGAGAATTATATAACCAAATGGGACTGCCATCGCCTCTTCTCTCTGTATAATAGTAGGGTACACACATATATATATATATATATATATATATATATATATATATATATATATATGTCTTACTTAAAACTAGGGTTGTCCCGATACCACTTTTTTAGGACCGAGTACAAGTACCGATACTTTTTTTCAAGTACTCGCCGATACCCGAATACCAATACTTTTTTTAAATGTGTCCCCAAATGCAGACATGTCCCCCACATATGCAGCCATGTCCCCCACATATTCAGCCATGTCCCCCACAAATGCAGCCATGTCCCCCACAAATGTCCCCCAGGAAGTGAAGGACTGTGCTGCTGATCTGCTGCTCCGATCCGCTCTCCTAAACAGCCTGCTGGACTGCCTTGCACAGCTGTGCGTTTTAGTGCGTTTTAGTTTTCTGTGACTCTCTGTGACCTTGCACGGCACTGCCTGCCCACTTTCCCTGGCCGCTCTGCTCGGAAGCCACTGGGCTGCTACGGCAACACCCAGCAACCCCTCCTCCAGTGTGCTGATTGGCCGGCTGGCTAGGCCCCGCCCACTCATGGCTTGCTCTTCAGACATGGACGCCCCGCGCCCCCTACCCAGGAAGTGAAGGACTGTGCTGCTGATCTGCTGCTCCGATCCTCTCTCTAAACAGCCTGCTGGACTGCCTTGCACAGCTGTGCGTTTTAGTGCGTTTTCGTTTTCTGTGACTCTCTGTGACCTTGCACGGCACTGCCTGCCCACTTTCCCTGGCCGCTCTGCTCGGAAGCCACTGGGCTGCTACGGCAACACCCAGCAACCCCTCCTCCAGTGTGCTGATTGGCCGGCTGGCTAGGCCCCGCCCACTCATGGCTTGCTCTTCAGACATGGACGCCCCGCGCCCCCTACCCAGGAAGTGAAGGACTGTGCTGCTGATCTGCTGCTCCGATCCGCTCTCCTAAACAGCCTGCTGGACTGCCTTGCACAGCTGTGCGTTTTAGTGCGTTTTAGTTTTCTGTGACTCTCTGTGACCTTGCACGGCACTGCCTGCCCACTTTCCCTGGCCGCTCTGCTCGGAAGCCACTGGGCTGCTACGGCAACACCCAGCAACCCCTCTTCCAGTGTGCTGATTGGCCAGCTGGCTAGGCCCCGCCCACTCATGGCTTGCTCTTCAGACATGGACGCCCCGCGCCCCCTACCCAGGAAGTGAAGGACTGTGCTGCTGATCTGCTGCTCCGATCCGCTCTCCTAAACAGCCTGCTGGACTGCCTTGCACAGCTGTGCGTTTTAGTGCGTTTTAGTTTTCTGTGACTCTCTGTGACCTTGCACGGCACTGCCTGCCCACTTTCCCTGGCCGCTCTGCTCGGAAGCCACTGGGCTGCTACGGCAACACCCAGCAACCCCTCCTCCAGTGTGCTGATTGGCCGGCTGGCTAGGCCCCGCCCACTCATGGCTTGCTCTTCAGACATGGACGCCCCGCGCCCCCTACCCAGGAAGTGAAGGACTGTGCTGCTGATCTGCTGCTCCGATCCGCTCTCCTAAACAGCCTGCTGGACTGCCTTGCACAGCTGTGCGTTTTAGTGCGTTTTAGTTTTCTGTGACTCTCTGTGACCTTGCACGGCACTGCCTGCCCACTTTCCCTGGCCGCTCTGCTCGGAAGCCACTGGGCTGCTACGGCAACACCCAGCAACCCCTCCTCCAGTGTGCTGATTGGCCGGCTGGCTAGGCCCCGCCCACTCACGGCTTGCTCTTCAGACATGGACGCCCCGCGCCCCGCGGGAGCGCGACGGGCGCGCCGGGTGCGCGCCGGAGGCGCGCAAGAGGCAAGCCCGTCTGTGCCCGTCCGGGCCTGGACGGCTCGGACCAGGGCCAGGAGGGTTGCTCCACTCATCATAACATCTCCGCCCAGGCCATGTATCAGTCCAGGCTCGCCATCTATGGAAACCACGCGGATCAGGACTACAGGTAGGGAGGCCATCAAGTCTCAACACTTATTTTACACCAAAGATCGCCTACTTGAATTAATTAATCCGACAACTACCCTACACCCCGACATCATGGACACATGTCAATTATTACATATTGTTAAAAAATCAAGGACGTCTCACGGTAGGCCCACTGGGTCGAAGCAGGGTCTCTGCACTGGCTTGATCAACGCCAGGTCTGCTAACAAGCATGCAACGGAAATTTACGACGTCATCTTGGAAACAGGGCTGGACCTTCTAGCCATTACGGAAACTTGGTTTGTACCAGGTTGTCTAGATATAATTGACGAACTCCTTCCCGAGGGATATAATATCACATCCAACAGCAGACCCACAAAAAAAGGTGGGGGGGTGGCATTGGTCCATCGGGAGGAGCTTACCTGTACTGTGATTCCCTCACATACTATACCGTCCTTTGAACACCTGACGATTAAATGCAGCACAAATGTTACAAATTCCATGTTGGTAATTATCATATACCGTCCACCGGGCTATGATTCCCGCTTTATTAGCGAGTTCATGACCCTTATTACCGACTGTGCTACTAAATACCCTTCATTAATTGTCATGGGCGACCTCAACCTTTGGTTTGAGGACCCTCTCGATCTATCAGCTCAAGAGATTTTAGCAGACATGGACAGCCTAGGCCTCCAACAGATAGTAAGGGAACATACACATGAAAAGGGGCATCTGCTTGATGCAGTATTCTCGGTCGTGGGAGAATCCACCGTTCCCACAACCAAGCAAGTGGTCTGGTCTGATCATTACTTAGTGCAATTTCAAATTCTTACCCTAAACACCACGGATAAACCAAAAGGAGCCCACATGCAACCCTCCCTCCCGTACAGAAATCTGAAAAAAATCACACCTGATTTATTCCACAATACTTATTCGAACCTCAAATCCTATACAAACCCTCTTGAGAAAGACAGCTATGAGGCTCTATCTGACGACTTCGAGGAAAGTATCAAGCAGTTAGATGAGAAACTCAATGCTTTTGACGGTAAACTTAAGGCCACACTGGACATAGTGGCACCCTTCTCCCAATCAAACTTTAGGCCAAAAATTTACAAATCCAATCGTTGGTACACCCCTAAATTAGCCACCTTCAAAAATAACTGCCGGAAGCTAGAAAGGAAATGGCAAAAAAACAAAACCACAGCTAATAAAATCCTCTATAGAATACAGGCCCGTGCTTACTTCCAGTTAGTAAGGAAGCATAAGAGAATAGCCCTAGCATCCCGCATTGAATTAGTGGCCAATAGCCAAGCGGAACTATTTAAAATCAGTAAGGAGCTGTTTAATCCACCTTTGGCCTCCCAAAAAATTGTCCATTCTCAAGCTCTATGTGACAATCTACTTGAGGCCTTTGTCAGCAAAGTTCGTGACATCCAAGCTGGCCTAGGTCCCCCAGTCCCTGTCCCCTCAGCAAACCTCACTATTAAGATCGACCGGACCAATCACATCACTCCCTTTTGCTCCTTTCAGCCAGTAACGAAAACTCAGCTCTTCAGCTCCATTAAACATCTAAAACCCTCTTATTATGCCGACGACACTTGCCCAGCATGGTTGCTTAAGGATAACATCAACACAGTTATCGATGAGATTCTGATCATGGTTAACCTCTCTTTGACAACTGGAGAGTTTCCAGATAACTGGAAACATGCCCTGGTCACACCAATCTTGAAAAAAAGCACGCTGGATGCCAAGGTTATGTCCAATTACCGGCCAATTTCAGGACTATGCTTTCTGGCTAAGCTGGTGGAACATGAGGCTCTTATGCAACTCCAAGCTCATTGTGAATTACAGAATCTTTTTCACGATGCTCAATCGGGATTTAGGCCCAAAAGAGGGATCGAGCTATCCATCCTGGCCACTAGAGAAAGGCTGCTGGAGTCAAGAGACGCGGGGGGGTCGGCGGCCTTGGTACTGCTTGACCTCTCCGCGGCTTTCGATACTGTCAGCCACAAGATCCTCCTGGCTAGGCTACAGGACGAGTTCTATATCACAGGCATACCGCTTACTTGGATACGCAATTTCCTGACAGGTAGAACATTCCAAGTAATATTGGGCCCATTTAGGTCAGCGAGGGTGCCCCTTCTTTGCGGGGTCCCTCAGGGCTCGGCAATTTCGCCGTGGCTGTTTAATTGCTATGTGAGGCCCGTGGTAGATATCATCTCTTCATGGGGGTTGGCCACGCAGGTATATGCTGATGACATACAAATTGTGGCCAGTGATGCTCTCAACCCCACGGCAGCCCACCTTCTTTCCTGCTGCCTCTCATCTATCCAGATATGGATGAAGGACAATCGTTTGGCCCTGAACGTATCCAAAACTGAGGTACTTCTTACAGGTCCAACACAAAGCTTAAACCTGCTTGCAGAGTGGCCCGTATCAATGGGCCCGTGCCCCACTCCATCTAGCCAAGTGAGAAACCTGGGCGTCATATTCGACAATAGACTTTCATGGATTCCACAGGTGAGGAATTGCACCAAGAATGCCCTTTACTATCTTCGGATGCTACGACGGGTAAAACATCTGCTCTCCCAAACACATAGAAATACTCTGGTACAGGCCTTAGTTATCTCACGCCTTGACTTTTGCAATGTGGTATACCTGGGACTCCCTATTAAATGGCTCTCCAAGCTGCAGCTGGTGCAGAACCAGGCAGCTAGGTTGATTACGGGGACCTCAAGATGGGACCATATATCACCCGTTCTCAGACTACTTCATTGGCTCCCATGCGCAAGGAGGATCGAATTCAAGGCTTTGTGTGTCATGTTCAGGGCCTTCAAACAACATGGCCCATTGTTCATTAACAACTTAGCCATACAATACCATCCCCCCAGGGCACTGAGATCGGGCGATCAGGACTTTGCTGCCGTCCCTCCAGTAAGGTTGATTTCTTTCGGTGGCCGATCCTTTAGAGCCAGAGCCGCTTCGCTTTGGAACCTTCTCCCGTTGCCTTTGAGGAAGTCTACTGTTCTTATTACCTTCAGAAAGGCTCTGAAAACTTTCCTCTTTGAGACAAGTTGATTATGACCACGCCTAATTAAACCGACCTGGCCCCTCCTCCCTTTGTCCTATGTCCCCCTCACCCCAAACTCCCTTGCTACTGTGTTTTTATTGTTGATATTTTACATGGTTTCTTTTTTTTTTATGTACACAAGCTATCAGTTCGCCTGTGAAGTCTTTTTTCTTTGTTTTCTTGGATTGCTTTTTGGTCCAGAATAGACCGGCGGACCTCCTTCCAGCGCTTAGACACACCCTTCAGGGTGTATGTGGCGCTGTATAGAAATATTAAAAATCAATCAATCAATCAATCAATCAAATGCAGCTATGTCCCCCCAGCCATGTCCCCCACATATGCAGCCATGTCCCTCCAGCCATGTCCCCCACATATGCAGCCATTTCCCCCCAGCTATGTCCCCCACATATGCAGCCATGTCCCCCACATATGCAGCCATGTCCCCGCAGCCATGTCCCTCCAGCCATGTCCCTTCAGCTATGTTGCTCCAGCCATGTTCCTCCAGCCATGTCCTTCCAGCCATGTCCCTCTAGCCATGTCCCTCCAGCCATGTCCCCCATACCTAGCCGCCGAAAGCTGCCGCCGCCGCACGGGGGAACATCACAGCATTCATTTGAATAGCTGTTTTCCCCGCGCGTATAGACACTCCCCCTTGCTCGGGATTGGACAGATCACGATCACCCATCCAATCCCGAGAAAGGGGGAGTGTCTATACGCAGCGGGAACACTACAGCTATTCAAATGAAAGCTGTGATGTTCCCGCACGCTGTTTAACCCATGCAGTGGCGGCGGCGGCGGCAGCTTTCGATGCGGCGGCGGCGGGGGGGGGGGCTAAGTATTCTATTTAGGCATCGAGGGTATTTGCGGGAGTACAAGTACTCCCTCAAATACTCTGTATCGGTCCCGATACCGATACTGGTATCAGTATCGGGACAACCCTAGTTAAAACCCAAAACAATTCAAAGATTTTTATATTATTTTGGATAAAGCAGGGGAGGTGTCCTGGAGTCTCAGGCCGCGTACACACGACCGAGAAACTCGACGGGCGAAACACATCGTTTTCCCCGTCGAGTTCCTTGTTTGGCAGTCAAAAATCTTGTCGAGCCAAATTTTCCCATTGCCCATCGAGGAAATAGAGAACATGCTCTCTTTTTGGCTCGACGAGTTCCTCGACAGTTTTTTCAGTGAAAAGTCTACACACGACCGGTTTCCTCGGCAGAATACGTCTCCCATCGAGTTTCTTGCTGAATTCTGCCGAGGAAACCGGTCGTGTGTACGCGGCCTCAGTCTGGCTTTTAGGGACACAGACAAAAACAGTGGCGTTGGAAAGGGTTAGAATTTCCAACTATATTTATATTGATGTGTTTGCCTTCCTGACCCACTGGCCACAGTGCCCCCATTATTTGTACAATGTTACAAGGGGTTTGAGTAAAGCTCCCTAGTGAAAATCTGATAAATTTGAATTCTTCCCCACTATCTAAAAAAAAAAAGGCTGGCGTTAGGATTAAAAGTGTTAAATCTCTAAATAATTTAAGAATATAAAGTATACATTTGTAGCCACACTTCCCTGTTTTCATACAGTGCCATGCAAAAGTATTCACACCCATTGAAATCTTCCACATTTTGTCGTGTTACAACCAAAAACGTAAATGTTTTTTTTTTTTTTTTGTGGGGGTTTTATGTGATAGACCAACACAAAGTGGCACATAATTGTGAAGTGGAAGGAAAATTATGAATGGTTTTCAAAAGTTTTTTAAAAATGAATATCTGAAAAGTGTGGCATGCATTTGTATTCAGCCCCCTTTACTCCGATACCCCTAACTAAAATATATGGAATCAAATGCCTTCAGAAGTCACCTAATTATAAATAGAGTCCACCTGTGTGTAATTTAATCTCAGTATAAATACAGCTGTTCTGTGAAGCCCTCAAAGGTTCGTTAGACAACCTTAGTGAACAAAGAACATCATGAAGGCCAAGGAACACACCAGACATGTCAGGGATTAAGTTGTGGAGAAATTTAAAGCAGGTTTAGGTTATAAAAAAAAACAAAAAAACATCCCAAGCTTTGAACATCCCACGGAGCACTGTTCAATTTGTCATCTGAAAATGTATAGAGTATGGCACAACTGCAAACCTACCAAGACATTGCTGTCCACCTAAACTTACAGGCTGGACAATGAGAGCATTAATCAGAGAAGCAGCCAAGAGGCCCATGGTAACTCTGGAGGAGCTGCAGAGATCCACAGCTCAGAAAGCCATAAGATGTTTCATTTGTAGCTTGCGAGAAGCTATGAGGGGGGGGGGGCACAGCAAACATGTGGAAGAAGCTGCTCTGGTCAGATGAGACCAAAAACGCTATGTGTGGCGGAAAACTAACACTGCACATCATCCTGAACACAATATCCCCACTGTAAAACATGGTGGTGGAAGCATCATGTTGTGGGGATGCTTTTCTTCAGCAGGGACAGGGAAGCTTGTCAGAGTTGATGGGAAGTTAGATGGAGCCAAGTACAGGTCAATCTTAAAAGAAAACCTGTAATGCCCCGTACACATGAACAGGTTTTCTGATGGGAAAACTTCAAGGAGGGCTATTGGCCGGGAATCCCAGCCATGTGTATGCTCCCTCACAGTTTTTCTGATGGGAAAACTGGCAAATCCGGCAAAAAAAAAAAAAAGAGAACCAGCTCTCTTTTTTCCAGTTGGATTCCAGAGTGTGTGTACGGGGCATTAGAATCTGCAAAAGACTTGAGACTGAGGCGGAGGATCACCTTCCGGCAGAACAACCCTAAACATACAGCCAGAGCTACAATGGAATGGTTTTGATCAAAGAATATTCATGTGTTAGAATGTGCCAGTCCAAGTCCAGACCTAAATCACATT
Organism: Rana kukunoris; assembly: GCA_029574335.1. Lineage (NCBI taxonomy): Eukaryota > Metazoa > Chordata > Amphibia > Anura > Ranidae > Rana > Rana kukunoris. The sequence goes on from CM056052.1 coordinate 141,125,984, forward strand.
GAGAATCTGTGACAAGACTTGAAAATTGCTGTTCACAGACTCTCTCCATCCAATCTGACAGAGCTTGAGCTTTTTTGCAAAGAAGAATGGACAAAAATGACACCAGCTACACCAGCGCCCATCAATTGCAGCCCCACCAATGCCCATCAATTGCACTCCAACCAGCGCCCATCAAATGCAACGTCACCAGTGTCCATTAATGAATGTTTGCTTTCATTCATTCGGGAGTCAGGACACAGACACAGTCCTCTGTACCCGCTTCGCCTCTGACACTATGTGCGAACTGAGCAGCGGTTGCCTGCTGATGCTGAGGCTTAGTTGTTTGCTGCAAAGAGAAGAGAGTAGGAACACCAGTGGCCGGGTGCCTTAGGAAGCAGTGCACCCCAGGCGGCTGCCTAGTTTGCCTAGTGGTAGCACCGGCCCTGTCAAGGGGCTGAATACAATTGATGGTTAGGACATTTTTAACTTTAAGTTCAATGTGCTGACATAGTCATGCTTTTCCTACAATGACATTTAGCCAGATTTAGGTACCTTTACGCCGGCGTATCTCCAAATGTGCCGTCGTACTTTTACGCCGATTCACAAAGCTAGATACGCCGTAAAACAAGGCTTCAGCTGCCCAATGTAACTTGCCTATGCCAGCGTATCTTGGGCGCATAGTTACGCTGGACGCATTCGGCATTCCCATGTTAAATATGCAAATGAGCAAGATACACCGATTCACAAGCGTACGTACGCCGACGCAGTAATCTACGCCGTTTACTTAAGGCGTTTTTCCGGCGTAAAGATAAACCACCAAAAAGGTGGGGCATCCCATGCAAAGGAACAGCCGTGAATTTTTACATCGTTTACGTAAGTCGTACGTGAATGGGGCTAGGCGTAAGTTCCGTTCACGTCGTAGGCAGTGTTCTATCCGGCTGGGCGTAAGTTCCGTTCACGTCGTAGGCAGTGTTCTATCCGGCGTGATTCTGAGCATGCGCACTGGGATAAGTCCCAATTTGCATGGGGTCACGGTTCATTAACATGTATCACGCCCACCTTCCATCTACTTTGAATTAGGCGGGCTTACGTTGGCCCATTTACGCTATGCCGCCGTAACTTAGGGAGCAAGTGCTTTGTGAATACAGCACTTGCCTCTCTAAGTTGTGGCGGTGTATATTCGATACGCTACGCCCACCTAACGATACGACGCCCTACCTGAATATGGCCCATTATGTCTGTGCATGTAGGCCAAACAAGGTAAGGATTTTTGTTTTACATAATGCAGAATGAGCCCAGGATACATAATATCCTGAACATTTTTTTTTTAATATATATAACAATCTTTATATTTTTTTAAAATGTTGTTTTCAAAACTATTTGCTAAATTGTTCTGTATTTAATAGAAACAAAAACGATTTTGTCTAGGATATGACACCCTTTGCTTCGATTTAGCCATTTGTACAAATGTATTCTTTGATTTTGGGGCTCAAGGATTTTGTTCAGCATGAAGATATACCTGCGATGGCTGGATGATACAAAGCGACAGTTACACGTGGCTTATATAAGCCCAGAAACAGCGACTCCACGGGCTGCGTTGTTCCCAGCAGCCTCTATCAGTGAAAAGGTTGCAGTGTTCTATTTGTGCAGGTCACCGATGGGTGACACTGATATTTATCATTTGCGATCTGAAACTGTGGAACTCTCACAGTAGCGTGATTGCTTCACTGAGTGAGCTATTAAGAGCTAAACATTCCATCTGCTAAAACAGTATACCCACCATGAAGACTACAGTACGTTAATGGAAATAAACTATTGATTGAAAATTAAAAGGGTTTTAATAATAAGATAGAAGTAATTTAATTGAGAGCAAACAGAACACTCAGTGTAAATGTATTTTCTGAGTTGTAATTAAATGTCTTTGGGAATTTAAAACCAACCTCTGCATAGCCGCCAAGGACAACATAGCTAACATTATACAATTAAAAGAGAAAAAAAAAATGAAATAACTGTTATAGCTAAAGCATTTGGCAAAGTTGGACAGCGGAGTTTAGAAAAATATTTGACATTCGCGTTATTTAATGGGCTGTAAGTATATATTTCAACCAAATGGGAAGTACTTGTGATAAACACCGTACACAGGCTGAAAAAACAAGAAAGGGTTAAAGTGTATATAAACCCGAACTGAACTTCTGTTATTTGGTTCCTCTTGGTTTGTAAAAAAATACCATTACATTTATTTTGTTATATCTGTTCAATAAGTGCAAACAATGCCCGTACTGTCTCTTCTCAGTTAGCATTTTTGAAAAAAAAAAAAAAAAAAAAACTTTTTTTTTTTTGCATTTTGCTCTAATAAATATCCCCCAAAAAATTAAAAAAATATTTTTTCCTCAGTTTAGGCTGATACATATTTTTCTTCATAGTATTGGTAAAACAACTTCACAATAAGCGTATATTGGTTTGCGCAAAAGTTATAGCACCTACAAAATAGTGTATAGATTTATGGCATTTTAATTTAAAAAAGTTTTTTTTTTTTACTAGTAATTGCGGTGATCTGTGATTTTAAGCTGGACTGCTACATTGCGATGGACAGGTCGGACACTTGACATTTTTACAGCGATCAGAGCTAAAAATAGCCACTGATTACTGTGTAAATATCATTGGCAGAGAAGGGGTTATCACTAGAGGGCAATCAAGGGGTTAAATGTGTGTCCTAGGGAGTGTTTCTAACTGTGGGGGGAATGGGACTGCCTAGAGGAGGAGACTGATCGCTGTTCATAATCAGTATGAACAGCAGATCTGTCTCCTCTCTTCTGACAGAATGGAGATGTGTCTGTTTATATTGACAGATCTCTGTTCAGTCTCTCTCAGGAGTGATTACGGGTGCCTGGCGGACATCGCTGCCGCAAGGGCACACACATCGGCTGCAGGCGTGTGCACGCGCCCCCTAGAGCTCTTAAAACGGCCAACGTACATTGATGCTGATTCCCGCAGGGAAACCAACCTGCCACGGCTGGTCCTTAAGCGGTTAAAGTGTATTTACCCTCTTGCAATCAAACTTGAGAAAACCCCACTATGGGCCAGATTCAGGTAGAGTTAGGCTGGAGTATCAGTGATACTCCAGCCTAACTCTCACTTTGAGCCGGCGTTTCTGTTTTCAGTAAGCAGAAAACATGAAACGCTGGGTTGGAGTTACTATACGAGCGGCGTAATTGTATTTCGCCATCGTATCGTAACTTCAATTTTAAAAATGGCGCGCGGGGCGTTCCCGCTGATTAACGCCGAGAATATGTTAATCAGCGGGAATCGGAAATTCACGATCGTATTCAGGCCCGACGCAGTGACTTTCCGAAGTTTTCCGTAAGAGATACGCGGCGCAAAGATAAAGCAGCCCCCTAGTGGAGTATCCTATGTTAAGTATGGCCGTCGTCATCGCGTCGTTTGCGTAAAACGTCCGTGAATGGGGATTGACGTCATTGACGTTCCCTGAAAGAATTTGGAGCATGCGCACTGACAGTCGACGCATGCGCAGTACGTTCGCCGCGGGATCGCGCATAGTTAACATAATACACGCCCCCTACCCGCCCAATTTGAATTCTGCCGGCTCATTTTCGCTACGCCGCCGCAACTTTAGGAGCAAGGGCTTTGTGAATAACAGTACTTGCTCCTAAAGTTACGGCGGAGTAACGTAAACGAGAAACGTTACTCCAAAGTAAAGAAGCGCCCATCTACCTGAATCTGGCCCTATATGTCTGTTATGTGCTCCGATTCATACTGAATGCCCAATTTTTTTTTAACAAATACTTCTTAATTGACTGGTGCAACTTTGCATAGAAACCAATTAGCTTCCAGGTTTTATTCCGGAAGTTTAATTGAACAAGCTGAAATTAGAAGCTGATTGGTTACCAAGCAAAGCTGCACCAGATTCTGAGTGCTCCAGTTTTAGTAAATCAACCCTACAGTGTTCAAATCTAGTTACATCTGACAAAAAAGATCTGCACAGTACTGACAACAAGGTTTATTATGGTGAACACAGCTGTCCAAACCCCTCGTATACAAAGATAAATAGTAGGATTTAGTAGGGCTGGAGGTTCCAGAAAAAAAAAAAAAACATCTGAAAAGGTAGTCTGCAATGTTTACATTGTTTTTAATTATGGTATGTGAATGTGTACATGTACCAGATATAAACTACCGGTAGTTGTTATTTTAATTTGGCTACAAAATTTTAATACGACGAGCCACTGAGAGCACCCTCTAGTGGCTGAACTGTAAATATCTATATTTATTGCAACGGCAAAAATATGGAAAAGTAAGCTTCTAAAATATGAAAGTCATATCACAATTACTTTAAGTTGAACACTGCAAATAACGTAAAATATCTACTGCATGAAAGTAAATTATAATTTAGATTTAAGTCAAATTAGTAAAACTAAATGCTGAGCAGCACTTTGCCTGTGTGTGTTTATAATGTGTACCAAGCAGTTCATAGAAGACGTTGGGGTCAATTCACAAAGAGAAACGTTATTGGTTTTCTTCAGTTGTTAAGTTAGCACTCCTTATTTAACGCTAGCAAACATGGTATTCACGAAAGCTATAATCGTTATTCAACATAGTCGTTATGGTTTTCAACTGACTCCTTATCCAATCGTTATGCAAACTACTCAAGAGTTATTTTAACGTCCCAAATCGTAATAATAACGTCTAAGATTGTTAAATAATGCTGGAGAGATGCATTCTGGGAGCAGAAGGGGAGGAGAACAGCTGCATGTGGAAAAGAGCAGAAACAGAGAGAGAGAGAGAGACACAAGCAAGACACATGAAGATTGAGCATGTGATGTGCAAAACTTCTAGTGTGTGTTTTTCTAAAGCCATGTGTACTTCCTCATACAGAGAATAAATCATGGGAGATGATAATCGGAATTTAGCTATCACCTGGGTTTCAGAAAAGTCATCCAAAATAGTATGTGAACGGAATACACGTTTATAAATCTGAACAACATTCTAACATGTTCTTCTTCGCCTCTGGATAATTTTAAGTTCAAATAGAGCATGGTTCCATCTTGCCCAACACTACTAAAAACTTCACTACACTACAAAAATCGCCAAAAGCTTCCTCTAACAACAAAATATCACCTGGGAAATGTCATAATGACACCCTGAGGGAGGTTAAATTGATCGTTAAATTAACGATCGAGAACTGTCAAAAAAATCTTTGTGAATTGCACTTCTGTACATATTTAACAATTTGACTCTTTAAAATAACGATCGAATCTTTAAATAAGGATCCACACCTTAAAATATCGGTTCTGTGTAGTGAAACGTTATTTGATGATTTTTCAAAACCGTTAAATCGTTTAGTGAATTGAACTAGCTTCAATAACGTGCAAAATCGTTAAAATAACACCCGCAATCTGAAAATAATTGACCCCTTTATGTACATCATCTGGCGCAGGCTATTTTGCATAAGTTCTGAGTGCACACCAACACCATGCACTTATAGCATTGGTCTACTTGAAGTGTTATAGGCTTGAAACTGTAGCTACATTTTTTTACTTTCCTAAACCTTTTTGTACATACCAAATTTACTGACAATTTATCTGACATGAGGAACTCAGGGACCCAAATAAACAATGCATATCATTTACAAACAATTACCAGATAGGTATAAAGCACAACATTAACGCCAATTTAACAAAAAAACAGAATAGTAATTCCAGCGTTACCCAATTATATCCTGTAGATTCATGTATTCTTTAGAGAAAAGGTGAAATAAATCACTATTCGACATTTAGAGAGATTTTGGTGTAAAAGCATATTGACTGTGTCCCATGGTGCTGAGGACTCCAGGCGTATGTTGAAGTTATCTCAATGTTATTTACAGCAGCATTAGTGTAAACAACCACTGACTTGCGCTTGTTTTCAGTGCCGACATTGAAAACTTGCAGCCAGAGGGGTCAGAACTGCAGAGGGATTAATTTATTCTGTTTTCAGCTACACTCACAATGGAACATATTAATAGGAAGGATGAAGAAATTGAGACGGAAACACTCATGGGTAAAGTATGAAGATCCACTGCATGTGAATGTTGATTTAATCATGGATACAGCATCCTTTCATATCGGAAGGAAATATCTGAGTATTTTTTTAAATAACAAATCTTTGCTTTCAGTATTTGTTGTCATAAGATAATCTGCTCCATTCCTTCGCACCACGACAGAGAGAAAATGTATTGAATTGGTTCATCAGATTGTTTTATCTTTTCCAGGTTTACAACCTCAACCTACTGCCATTCTGTTTTTCTACACTACTATCAATCACCAACCATGAAGGAAGTGATGTCACAGGAAATAAGCATGCTACACATTGCAAGATATTATAGTGCAAAAAAAAATGCACCCAAACTGCAAATAAGCACATTTCAAATGCATAAGAAAAGCGTGTCAACTTGTTACAATACTTCACTTTAACGTGTCTCAATATAGATGCCGTAACACTTGGGCTGTGGTGTGATCCGGTCCTAAATCTCCAACTACACAAAGTGCAGTGTTTATACTTGCACCAAGAGATTAATTTAAAGTAGAACTTTAGGCATACCTCCCAACCGTCCCGGAATGGGCGGGATTTTCCCACAAAGGGAGGGCTTTCCCGCTGTCCTGCAAATGCACATAGAATCCCGCAGGTTTTCTCACTGTGCTTGTGAAAATGTTCTTTGATTGGACCTTTCAGCTGCTTGTCCTCATGGCGATTGGCTGCAGCTCATAGCAAACATCCTCCTGTACTCACACCGTCTGTGACTCACTCTGTGCTGTGGGGGTGGGGTCAGTTGCCGATCTGTACTGAAGACGAGGAGGTGCTTTCCAATGGAGGAGGGCAGGTCAGTGTGCAGCCTGATAGAAAAGTTGCTGCAGTGTCCTGACAAATGAGAGGATTTCTGGTATAGCCTGTGCCCAGAATCTTATCAGATTTTCGAAAGACAGAAGCTGGGCTCAGGCCGCAGACACAGAACACCACTCGTTCTGTCTGCTTCATCTGTACAGGACTCTGCAGGAGATAAGGAGAGTGTGTGATGAGAATGGGGGAAGTGTTCTGTGTCTCAATCTGAATTGCTTTCTGTTTCTCCCCTGAGCTCTCTGTCCACCCCCATTCATCCTTAACTCTGTAATCTCCCCATCCATCCCCCCTATGCCATCCTGTCCATCCCACCCATTCAATCCTGTGATCTCTGTGTCTACCCCTCATCCCTTCCTGCGATCTCCCTGTCCATCCCACCCATCCAATCCTGTGATCTCTGTGTCTACCCCTCATCCCTTCCTGCAATCTCCCTGTCCATCCCACCCATCCAATCCTGTGATCTCTGTGTCTACCCCTCATCCCTTCCTGCGATCTCCCTGTCCATCCCACCCATCCAATCCTGTGATCTCTGTGTCTACCTCTCATCCCTTCCTGCGATCTCCCTGTCCATCCCACACATCCAATCCTGTGATCTCTGTGTCTACCCCTCATTCCTTCCTGCGATCTCCCTGTCCATCCCACCCATCCAATCCTGTAATCTCTGTGTCTACCCCTCATCCCTTCCTGCGATCTCCCTGTCCATCTCACCCATCCAATCCTGTGATCTCTGTGTCTACCCCTCATTCCTTCCTGCGATCTCCCTGTCCATCCCACCCATCCAATCCTGTGATCTCTGTGTCTACCCCTCATCCCTTCCTGCAATCTGCCTGTCCATCCCACCCATCCAATCCTGTGATCTCTGTGTCTACCCCTCATTCTTCATGCGATCTCCCTGTCCATCCCACCCATCCAATCCTGTGATCTCTGTGTCTACCCCTCATCCCTTCCTGCGATCTCCCTGTCCATCCCACCCATCCAATCCTGTGATCTCTGTGTGTACCCCTCATTCCTTCCTGCGATCTCCCTGTCCATCCCACCCATCCAATCCTGTGATCTCTGTGTCTACCCCTCATCCCTTCCTGCAATCTTCCTGTCCATCCCACCCATCCAATTCTGTGATCTATGTGTCTACCCCTCATCCCTTCCTGCGATCTCCCTGTCCATCCCACCCATCCAATCCTGCGATCTCTGTGTCTACCCCTCATCCCTTCCTGCGATCTTCCTGTCCATCCCACCCATCCAATTCTGTGATCTATGTGTCTACCCCTCATCCCTTCCTGCGATCTCCCTGTCCATCCCACCCATCCAATCCTGCGATCTCTGTGTTTACCCCTCATCCCTTCCTGTGATCTCCCTGTCCATCCCACCCATCCAATCCTGCAATCTCCTTGTCCATCCCACCCATCCCTTCCTGCGATCTCCCTGTCCATCCCACCCATCCCTTCCTCTAATCTCCCTGTCTATCCCACCCATCCCTTCCTTAGATCTCCCTGTCTATCCCACCCATCCCTTCCTGCGATTTTCCTATCCATCCCTTCCTGCAATTTCCCTGTCCATCCCTTCCTGCAATCTCCCTGCCCACCACCTGCCCCCCCAATCCCATCCTCAGGTCTCTCTGGACATGTGGCCCCATCCAGTGCGCTCTGTGTCTTCAGAGGTCAGGATGTATGCATAAACATAAGAGAGTTTCTTAGTCCAACTGTATTCAACTAGATTACATTCTTCAGTTTAAGCAAAATACTAAAATTGTCTAAACAACACACTGAAAAAGGCAGACTTTTGTTAAATTGATATATATATCTTAATCTCGTAATTTCTAATAATTAATATCGTAATTTCTTTTTGTCATATTGTATGGTGCATAACACCGCGCTACTAGTAACAATATTCTAAAGCTGCTGACACGGCTGTATGATAAAAGCAAAAGTGAACAAATTGTGAAAAGAAAGTGTCACGCTAAACAAATATGAGAAGTGCAATTATACTGACGTGCAATTACAACACATAATAAGTAATATATAAAGTTGGTATCAAATTATACAGAAAATTCGTGCACCAAGTGTGAAAAGTCCATATCAAAGATGAAAAAAGGCAAATATATCCACTGGAATAACTGTATAAACATAGAGTTCCAGCAGAGTGTGATAAAGTTCCAGAAGGCTATGGTAAGGTGATGGATCAATTCCAATACGATTCCAATGTGAGAAAACCCTCCACCAGTAAAGATGTAGGCTTACCAGAGATGTCAGACTCAGAGAAGCATACGCTTTGTGAGTCAGACAGGCTTAAAGTGTACAGGTGTCCTAGGAATCTCTTCAAACGTAGGATGACCAATCTTGTCCAGACCGATATAAATACCCACAATAGCGGTGTATGGCCAAGTCTCGACAGTGTGATACCGTAACAAAAGATTAAAAATTTAATGGACTAATGCACTTACAATTTTGAGGTAGTACACAGCGCATATATACAGGGCTGGACGTGTGACGTCATTGATCGTCTTTCTCTATATCAGGGAACATACGATTTATTACTGCTGCCATCTATGTATATATGCGCTGTGTACTGCCTCAAAATTGTAAGTGCATTAGTCCATTAAATTTTTAATCTTTTGTTACGGTATCACACTATGTCGCTCCTCCTTTTTCTTCTCTGATATTATGACTGCAAATACTGTCGAGACTTGGCCATACACCGCTATTGTGGGTATTCATATCGGTCTGGACAAGATTGGTCATCCTACGTTTGAAGAGATTCCTAGGACACCTGTACACTTTAAGCCTGTCTGACTCACAAAGCGTATGCTTCTCTGAGTCTGACATCTCTGGTAAGCCTACATCTTTACTGGTGGAGGGTTTTCTCACATTGGAATCGTATTGGAATTGATCTATCACCTTACCATAGCCTTCTGGAACTTTATCACACTCTTCTGGAACTCTATGGGCCAGATTCAGAGTCTTTGCTCCAGAGTAACGCTTCTCATTTGCGTTACGCTGCAGAAATTTTAGGAGCAAGTGCTGTTATTCAAGAAGCACTTGCTCCTAAAGTTGCGGCAGCGCATCGCAAATGAGTCGGCGGAATTCAAATTGGGCGGGTACGGGGCGTGTAGTATTTAAACGAAGCGCGATCCCGCCGCGAACGTACTGCGCATGCGTCGAGTGTTAAAACATCCCCGTGCGCATGCTCCAAATTCTGTGAATGAACGTCAATGACGTCACATTCCCATTCATGAACTTTTTACGCAAGCGACGTGATTTTTTTTTTTTTCCGACGCGATGACGACGCCTATACCTAACATAGGATACTCCAACCCCATGTAGGTATATCTTCGCGCCGCGTATCCCGTCCGGAAACGTCGTACCGTCATTGCGTCGCGCCGGAATTCGCTCGTGAATTGCCGATTTCTGCTCATTAACATATTTTTTGAGCGGAAATCGGCGGGAGCGCCCCCGGCGCCATTTTTAAGTTGAAGTAACGATGCGATGGCGAAACTCAGTTATGCTGCTCGCATCGGAGCTTCAACCCGGCGTTTCTTGTTTTCTGGTTACAGAAAACAAAAACGCCGGCTCAAAGTCACAGTTAGGCTGGCGGATCACTGGATCCGCCAGCCTAACTGTTCCTGAATCTGGCCCTATGTTTATACAGTTATTCCAGTGGATATATTTGTCTTTTTTCATCTTTGATATGGACTTTTCACACTTGGTGCACGAATTTTCTGTATAATTTGATACCAACTTTATATATTACTTATTATGTGTTGTAATTGCACGTCAGTATAATTGCACTTCTCATATTTGTTTAGCGCGACACTTTCTTTTCACTTTTTGTCATATTGCTCATGAAGCACAGTTCAGAAAAAAAAGCAACAGGCTATTGGGAAGTGGGCCAGCATCATATGTGGTCAGGTATGGGTCATGAGTGGTCGGATATTGTCATACATAGCTCCCAACTGTCCCTGATTTGAAGCAATGTCCCTCTGTCCCTCTTTACCCCTCATGAGAATAAAAAGGAATAGTAATGGTAAAAAAAAGTCCCTTGTGGATTTAATTAACCTTTTTTGGGGGTTAATTTTCCTTTAAGTGGGTGTGACAGGGGGCGTGTCTTATGCCTAAATACATTTGCTAGTAGGTGTCCCTCATTCCCATCTCAAAATGTTAAGAGGTATAGGCAAAACTTTTTTTTTTCCATTTTGGATGGAGTGAGGGAGGATTATAACCCCTGTTAGGTATATTTTTGCCATCTTCATCCCTTCACTTCCTGCCCCTTAGCCAAAACCGGAAGTGAGAGGAAACTCCTATTAAATTGAAATTTGAAATTTGAAATAGGCACATATATCTGAAGCGTTTTTTTATCTTTCGTCAAAGCCCTAAGTCCTGTGTCTTTCTGCTGCTTTGTTCCTCTTTCATCAGCATGATAACTTCTGACAAGCTCTCCGACACGGGAGATAAAAACAGCTGAAATTGTGTGTTGGGTAGGGTTCTATAAATAAAATAGCAGAGAGCTGATCTATTCATAGTACAACTCTGTAAGTATCTTTTGTTTCTTTGCCTATGTAGAGGGGGAGGTGTGTGCCTTTCCTGTAATCAGCTGTCACACAGTGTATGCCCAGACTCCCCTCCCACTGCTGAAAGAGGAAGTAAAAAATGTTCTGAGGCTGGGTTCACATTGCAGCATGGAGTGGTTCACAGCAGGGTCCGGTGCATCCTTGTTTACTGTTTCAGGGCTGATTTCAGTCCGATTTTTTGGCTGAATTCAGACCTGAAACGCACTCCCATGCAATTCGCACTGGAGCCGCTCTGGAGATGTGTGAACCAACTCCATAGAGTGCTGGTCACAATCTTCTGATGGTGAAACCCATATAAACCCATGTAAACACACCTTCCCTGTTCTTCACTGTGGCAGTGTCATTGATCGTCTGTTCCCTGATATAGAGAAAGACGATCAATGACGTCACACGTCCAGCCCTGCCCCCCTACAGTTAGAAACACATATGAGGTCACACTTAACCCCTACAGTGCCCCCTAGTGGTTAACTCCTAAACTGCAATTGTCATTTTCACAGTAAACAGTGCATTTTTATAGCACTATGGTCCCAAAAATGTGTCAAAATTGTTCGATGTGTCCGCCATAATGTCGCAGTCACAAAAAACGATGATCGCCGCCATTAGTAGTAAAAAATAAAATATTAATAAAAATGCAATAAAACTATCCCCTATTTTGTAAACACTATAAATTTTGCGCAAACCAATCGATAAGCGCTTATTGCGATTTTTTTTACCAACATATGTAGAAGAATACGTATCGGCCTAAACTGAGGGAAAAAAAACGTTTGTTTATATATATTTGTGTGCCAAACGCAAAAAGGGGCAGGGTCCTTAAACTGCATAATGGTCCGGGTCTTAAGTGGTTAAGGACAGGCATATGCATAGACATTTGGCCTTGCCTCCTATTTGTTTTAGGACTCACACGTACAGTGCCAGATGAAGGGTAATCTGCATTAGATCATTTGACAGGTGATAGGGAGAAGCCATTATGCCTCCTCACCACCTTATTTAACCCTGAAAATGCTGCACCACCACACCACAATTCTATGCATTGCACACAGTTGCAGGGTGGTTGTGATGCAGCCCCATGGACTTTTATTGGTTGTGTTTGGTGCTGGTAATATCTGACAAATGTAAATAGTAAAGTGAAGCATGATAAACAAAGTAACAGGAAATAACTAAAACTACAACATTAAGGCTGGGTTCAGGCTGCCATTTGTTTATGTTATTCTGTCTATTTTACATAAAAAACCTACATTTTTAAACTACTACACTATGGAGGCTCTTATATCCTTTATGTAACACCCTGAATCTGGAGAAAGTCAGCGGAAGATGTTGATGTGAAATATATTGGAAAATATCCATCAATTCCTTGAGGAGGCTGCAATTGTTCTTTTACACTTCCTGTTCTTCTGTCTGTAACTCCACACAGTAATGCAAGGCTTTTTACCTGGTGTGGAGTGTCATGCTCTCGCCCTCTCTTTGGACTACAGGAGAGTCAGGACGTTCTCTACGTTGCAGATAGAGAAAGGAGCTGTGGGCGTCCTGACTCTCCCGTAGTCCAAGGGAGAAGGCGAGCACGACACTCCACACCAGGGAGAAAGCCTTGCATTACTGTGTGTAGTTACAGACAGAAGAACAGGAAGTGAGGATTTCTCAGAAAAAATAAGGACATTTAAAAGCAAAATCGAAGGATGAGGTAAGTGAAGGAGGACTGCACTAAGGTAAAGGAAGCTATTTAGGGAGAAAAAATGTACCTTTACAACCCCTTTAAGGCTGGGTTCATACTATAGGCGGCCACGTGTTCACTGTTTCAGGTCCAAATTTTTGGCTGAATTCCGACCTGAAACAAAGCCAAAGACCCACAGGACTCTTCTGCGGTCACCCCCAGAGCTGTGTGAAAAAAGCCGCATCCAATTCGCAATACTATGAACTCAGCCTGAATGTTTTCTTTTTACTGTTACTTCAATTATGTTGCCTCATATTTGCTTTCCTTGTCTCCCCATGCCTTTTGTGTATAGCTTGCACTTGCTTTATTCATATGAGTTTACCTGTTTGTCCTCTACTTTATTCACTCTTGTTTACAATGCTACTTCTACAAGCATTTTTGATCAGTCCTCTTGGTTTCTAGTGCATTAAATTCCAGGTTGGATTAACAACATTTTTTGTAATGAATACTGTGGGGCAGCATTTGAACCCGTGTCAGGTTTTACATGCTTGTAACAATGATAAACAGAGGGAACTTCAGCATACAGAAGAATACATGATCACACTGACATTTCTGAAAAGCTGTGTTCTCTTTTCTCAAGGTGACAGAAGGTCACCTGATTTACATTACATTTACATATAAATTCAGCTGTCTCTATCTCAGAATCTGCTATTTATTTTAAAAATGTCCCTTACCTATATGCAGTACATTTCTGCAAGGCGTGCACATTTCCCCACATTTACAAGTTCTTGCAACACACAGCAATTTTGTGCACCGAGTGGTGTTAGCCCGCCCTCTTTTGATTGTGCTGACCGACCACCCTGTCTACACAACATACAGTAAAGGTTACCTGCTAAAGGAGCTGCAGTACCAAGAAAAGAACTAGGAAAGTTATACAGGTTACCTTAAATAACACAGGAATTGTGTAAAGGACAAGACAGCTCAGAATTTTTAACAAAATCCACAGGTGTATTTTTCACTATCAAGTAGCTATGACAATGCTTTCAATTATATATTTAATAAGCCAGCAAGAAACAAGAAAAGAGAAGACCATTTTAAGTGTTTTTCCACCTTTACAGCCCACCTGGGATAACACCTACTTTTTATTTGTTACATATTCCCTCTCATAATTTAAAGATCCTCTAACTTACCACAGAGCCTCCAAGCTTCCATAGTGCCCCCTACCTCCCATTGTCTGCAGTGCCTCTGAAGTTGCCCAACATGCCCCCTGAGTGTCCTTATTCCCTATAGTACCTCTCACTAAACCCCTGTTTACAAACTGTGAGGCTGCGTACACATGATCAGGCTTTTGCCCAGCCAAATTACATCGGAATTCCGACCAAATTTAATCTGAAAAATATAGAACACGTTCTATATCTAAACCCTGATGGAATTCATCGGAATTTCCGATGAAAAAACTCAGACAGGGCTACACACGATCGGAAAATTCGATTTTAGACTTTTTCCATTGGAAATTCAGATCGTGTGTACGTGGCATTAGACAGGATAATACAGTTGTTTGCAGGCTGGTTCGTAGGTTAACCACTTGGTTTCCCTGTCACGTCCAAAGACGTGAACCGCGCAAACCTGAGGCGCCGGGTTGACGTCTTTGGACGTGACAGCCTTTCCCCGCTCCCTGCGCGTCCCCGCGATCGCGCATCGGCAAAAAACTGTGTTGGCCGTGTCCCCGTGACACAGCCAATCACAGATCGTGCTGAATGGCCAATCACAGAGGCCATTCAGCACTCGATCCTGATGTCCAATGAGAGATGATCTCAATTGTAAACAAATGAGATCATCTCTCATCGCCGGCTTTCTCTCCTCACACACAGCGTGTGAGGAGAGAGAGTGAAAGTCAGTGAGTAAAAAAAAAAGTTCAAGTTTAATTAAAAACAGCGCCAGTGTCTCTGCCAGTGCCACCTGCCAGTGCAAACAGCCTGTGCCACCTGCCAGTGCCACCTGTCCCTGCCATCAGTGCCACCTGCCCCCAGTGCCATCTGCCCCTGCCATCAGTGCCATCTGCCCCTGCCATCAGTGCCATCTGCCCCTGCCATCAGTGCCATCTGCCCCTGCCATCAGTGCCACCTGCCCCTGCCATCTGTGCCACCTGCCATCTGCCGTAAGTGCCATCTGCCATCAGTGCAATCTACCATCAGTGCCACCTGCCTGTGCCATCTGCCTGTGCCACCTGCCATCAGTGCTATCTGCCAGTGCCACCTTGCCCGTGCCACCTGCCCGTGCCATCTGTCATCAGTGCCATCTGCCCGTGCCATCTGCCCGTGCAATCTGCCAGTGTCTTCGGTGCCATCTGCCATCCGTGCCATCTGCCCGTGCCAGCTGCCATTAGTGCTACCTGCAATTAGTGTAATTTGCCATCAGTGTCACCTGCCAGTGCAATCTCCCATCAGTGCCACCTGCCAGTGCAATCTACCATCAGTGCCATCTGCCTGTGCCATCTGCCTGTGCCACCTGCCATCAGTGCTATCTGCCCGTGCCACCTGCCCGTGCCATCTGCCATCTGTCATCAGTGCCATCTGTCATCAGTCCGTGCCATTTGCCGTCAGTGCCACCTGTCAGTGTCATCAGTGCCAACAATGGCTAAAAGATCCTTTTCGCTCGAGGAGGCATATGAAATTATGGCGGCTGACGAGAGCAACGGGGAGCTCTGCGATTCGGATTCCACTGAAAATTCCGACAATGAATCTGACATCACCTATGAGCCGATAGTCAGCAGTGGAGAAGAGACATCCGAGGAGGAGGACGAGGAGGAAGAAGAGGAGGACGAGGAAGAAGAAGAAGAAGAGGAGGAGGAGGGTCCACCCGCCAGAAGAAGGCGTATTGCTAAGGAGGCAGTGCCATCCACCAGCACCGCTGTGCCATCCACCAGTACCGCAAGACCTCAGCAAGCAAGGTCACGTACCAGTGGGGTGTCACCTCAGTCCCAAAGGGTTAGGTCCCATGCCAGCCTTCCCTATTCCCTTCAGAACCCCCTGTGGCTTCCTTCTAATTCAGGAGAAGCCAACATTCCCCCCTTCACTGCCCAGCCAGGAGTCCAGGTGGACACAGAAAATTTTGCCCCGATTAATTTTTTTAATTTAATTTTCACCGACAACATGCTTGCCTCAATTGTTACCCAGTGCAATCTTTATGCAGAACAATTTATTTCCAGTAACCCCACATCCTATTATGCCCGTCCCTTCGAGTGGAGAGCCCTAACAGTGGAAGAGTTTAAAATTTTTTTGGGCCTCATATTCTGTATGGGACTAAACCACAAAAACCAATTACGTTCCTATTGGTCAAACCGCCCCATCTACCACATGCCCATCTTTTCCTCAAAAATGCCCAGGACCAGATATCAATTGATAATGAGATTCCTACACTACAACGACAATACCCAGTGCCCTCCCCGAAATGACCCAAGTTTTGATAAACTTTATAAAATACGGCCACTACTAAATTATTTTTCCGAAATTTTCCCCCAGTTGTTTACCCCGGACCAACAAATATGTGTAGACGAATCCTTAGTAAAATTTTCTGGCAGGCTGGGCATAAAACAATTCATTCCCAGTAAAAGGGCCCGCTATGGGGTGAAGCTCTATAAGTTATGTGACCGAGCCACAGGTTATACGTATGCCTTCAACGTATACGAAGGAAAGGACAGCCAGCTACACCCCCCTAATTGTCCAGACTACGTAGGAACCAGCGGGAAAATTGTTTGGCAACTCCTGAACCCACTCCTGGAGAAAGGATACCACTTATATGTGGACAATTTCTACACAAGTTTGCCCCTGTTCCGAAACCTTTTCCACAAAAAAACCCCAGCATGCGGCACCGTGCGATCAAACCGGAAGGGCTTTCCTCAAAGTCTTGTCGTCAAAAAATTAGAAAAAGGGGAGACGGCGAGTTTACGTACAGAGGAAGTTCTGGCTGTGAAATGGAGGGACAAAAGGGATGTGTACGTGCTTTCTACCATCCACAACAACACATTTGTTGAGACCAGAACAAGGAATGGGCTAATCCAGAAACCGAAATGCATTTATGACTACAATAAGTTCATGGGGGGTGTCGATTTGAACGACCAGATGCTGGAACCCTACCTTTCTACAAGAAGATCATACCAGTGGTATAAAAAAGTTTCAATTTATTTGTTTAATTTGGCCGCGTACAATACCTATGTAATATATCGGAAATCCACTCCAAGACCCAAACCCTACCTTTTCTACCTGGAGGAAATCACCACTGCCCTTTTATACCCCAGCAACCCACCAGAATACATTCGATCCGATGTGGTTAGCCGACTCAGCGAGCGCCACTTTCCAGATAAACTCCCTCCCAGACCAACAGGCCATAAATGCCAAAAAAGATGCAAGGTGTGCTCCAAAGCAGGAGTGAGAAGCGACACCATTTATTATTGTCCTAAATGCCCTTCCCAACCAGCCCTCTGCGTAGTTGGTTGTTTCGCCCGTTACCATACCTCACTAAATTATTAGTCACTTTCTGCCATTTACCTTCACACCCCTTATACCTCTGCTTATGACCCCGGCTTGTTATTTGACCACGATTCTGCCTACCGATTCTGTTTATACCTCTGCCTGATTTGGAACTGACCCTGGACTGTTATTTGACCATGCTTATGCCTACTGATTTTGTTTATACCTCTGCCTGATCTGGAACTGACCCTGGACTGTTTGACCATTCTTTTTGCCTGCCTCTTGGACTGATCTTTTACCCTGCCAGTGGACTAGTGGGATTCATAGCACAGGGGTCTCACATATGTGAGGGGCTCCAGAATTTGTTTTTCTGGATGAAGAAAACAATTGTTTTTGTTTTCTCATTCTAGATTAGGGTCTGGTTGCCCGGAGGCTTCAAAGAGATTTGGGTGGGAGAAGCCTCCACCCCTGTCCCCATTCTGTTCTGAACGAGGCCCTACTTCTGCCTGTAGGACCTATGCCATCATGCCTCTGCCTGGTGCATGAACTGACCACCTGCACTAACCCTGACGGGACAGTATCCCTGCCTGGACAATTGTGTATGCCGTTGCTGACCAAGTCCCTGCCTGCTGCCTGGACCAGTGCTATCCTGCTGTGTAGAACTGCGCTACTATTACCACAGGTAATCTTTTGTTTACGCTTTGCTCAGCATAATGTATTTTGGGGTGTAATTCTTGGTATGTGCATGCTATGTGTCTCTGGAACACCGGACCGTGTTCCTTGCATGTTTGATCTCTGTATGTGGTCAGGCTGTGTAGAAGTCTCACACATGGGGTATCGTTTTACTCAGGAGGAGTAGCAGAATGTATTTTGGGGTGTCATTTTTGCTATCTAAATGCTATGTGTTGGAAATATCTTAGAAACGCACAACTTTGTGTAAAAAAAATGCGTTTTCATTTTTTTTCCACGTGTTCCAAAAACTTCTGGAAAACAATTAACCGTTCAAAAGACTCATTATGCCTCATAGATTATACGTTGGGGTGTTAGCTTTCCAAAATGGGGTCATTTTGTGGGTAATTTCATTATCCTGGTGTTCCAGGGCCTTCAAAAGTGTAATAGGTAGTCAACTAGTTAGATGTGCAATTTATGCTCCTAAAACCCTGGATGGCGCTTCCTGCATGTTGGGCCTCCGTATGTGGCCAGGCAGTGAAAAAGTCTCACATATGGGGTATCGTTTTACTCAGGAGGAGTAGCAGAATGTATTTTGGGGTGTCATTTTTGCTATCTAAATGCTATGTGTTGGAAATATCTTAGAAACGGACAACTTTGTGTAAAAAAAAATGCGTTTTCATTTTTTTTCCACGTGTTCCAAAAACTTCTGGAAAACAATGAACCGTTCAAAAGACTCATTATGCCTCATAGATTATACGTTGGGGTGTTAGCTTTCCAAAATGGGGTCATTTTGTGGGTAATTTCATTATCCTGGTGTTCCAGGGCCTTCAAAAGTGTAATAGGTAGTCAACTAGTTAGATGTGCAATTTATGCTCCTAAAACCCTGGATGGCGCTTCCTGCATGTTGGGCCTCCGTATGTGGCCAGGCAGTGAAAAAGTCTCACACATGGGGTATCGTTTTACTCAGGAGGAGTAGCAGAATGTATTTTGGGGTGTCATTTTTGCTATCTAAATGCTATGTGTTGGAAATATCTTAGAAACGGACAACTTTGTGTAAAAAAAAATGCGTTTTCATTTTTTTTCCACGTGTTCCAAAAACTTCTGGAAAACAATGAACCGTTCAAAAGACTCATTATGCCTCATAGATTATACGTTGGGGTGTTAGCTTTCCAAAATGGGGTCATTTTGTGGGTAATTCCATTGTCCTGGTGTTCCAGGGCCTTCAAAAGTGTAATAGGTAGTCAACTAGTTAGATGTGCAATTTATGCTCCTAAAACCCCTGATGGCGCTTCCTGCATGTTGGGCCTCCGTATGTGGCCAGGCAGTGAAAAAGTCTCACACATGGGGTATCGTTTTACTCAGGAGGAATAGCAGAATGTATTTTGGGGTGTAATTTGTGGTATGCACATGCCATGTGAGAGAAATAAGCTATTACAATGACAATTTTGAGAACATTTTTAAATAAAAAATAAAAATCTTAATTTTGCAAAGTATTGTGGGAAAAAATTACAACTTCAAATACCTCACCATGCCTCTTAATAAATACCTTGGAATGTTTACTTTCCAAAATGGGGTTATTTGGGGGGAATTTGTACTTTCCTGGCTTGTTGGGGTCTCAAGAAATGAGATTGGCCTTCAGTACATCAGGTGTAATCAGATGTGATAATTTTTTATGATTTGCACTATAGCTTGTAGACTCTAAAATTTTCACACAGACCAAATAATTTCGAAAAATTTTGGGTTATTTTTATCAAAGACATGTAGCAGTATAAATTGTGGCCAAAATGTATGAAGAAAAATTAATAATTAGCAAAATTTTATCACAGAAACTAAGAAAAAATCTTTTTTTTTCAAAATTTTCGGTCTTTTTTTATTAATAGCGCAAAAAATAAAAAACCCAGAGATGATCAAATACCACCAAAAGAAAGCTCTATTTGTGGGAAGAAAAGGACAAAAAAATCATTTAGGTATAGTGTTGCATGACTGAGTAATTGTCATTCAAAGTGTGAGAGTGCTGAAAGCTGAAAATTGCTCTGGGCAGGAAGGGTGTTTAAGTGCCCAGTAAGCAAGTGGTTAAAGGGTCACTAAAGGAAAACATTTTTTTTTGCTGAAATGACTGTTTACAGGGTATAGAGACATAAAAGTTAACTGATTCCTTTTAAAAATGATTAAAAATACATAAAAATCAATCATATAATGTGCCTCTAGTTTCACTTTCGTTTTTAAAATGATTTCATGTTTCTGTCAAGTAGAGAAGACACACAGAACAAAAACAAACAAATCCAGGGCAGTGTTTTGTTTTTAAAATGAATCTGATTGGTTCTGATGAGTTTTAGACACACAGCTTAGACCACAGTGAAAATCAGCCATGAGTTTTTTCATAAGGAGCCAGACAACCAGGAAGTGTGGAGATCAGAGAAGTATTACAGCAACTTCAAAACAAAAACGAACAATGAGAACATGAAAACAGCACTGTATTAAGGTAAAGGAAGCTATTTAGCTAAAAAAAAAAAATTCCTTTAGTGATCCTTTAAGCTAGGGCATTTCTTTGGTTTTGTTTGACATTAGTCACCCTTCTAGGGCTCCTTACTGTGAAGGTCAGTTATAGGTGTGGGCAGGGAGTGGCCATCTGTTTGTAATGTTTTTATGTGTTGGCAGTTTATTCAAAATAAGTATGCGATCTCTGAAAAGGATTGGGTTTAACGTAAATCTCCATAGGGTGATACTGTGAATATACTGGTAATAATGTGCCAACGTCCCGATAATGTGTAGATTTTAACTAGAAACCAGTGGATTTGGACTTTTAAAGGCACACAGTAAATATAGTAAAAAAATAAAGATATTTTGTTTGTAGAGGTAATCACAACAAATTTGGGAATACTCACTGGCGGTGCAATTGCAACCTGAACCCAAGGGTTTCTGACCTCTCTACCGAGTGGACCAGATGAACAATGCTAAATTGCGTGAATTAAGGTTACCACTTTAAATACCGCTTTGGCACACCAATATATATATTACTGCACCAGATCAGCTGTGTTTCCCTCATTCCGCTTTCTGCATACCAGCATAGATCGCCCTGTCTTTTTTTTTTTTAAGAAATATACTTTATTTTTTTACATAACAAACACTTGTTAAAAATACAAGAATTTTCTCACAATTCTGGAAGAAAAAAGTACATTGTACTTGAGTGGGAAGCATCAATGATTTTCTCATGATGTCTACAACTCTGTAACATACAAAACAGTATTTGGGTTAATGTGTTAACCCATAGATCGCCCTGTCATTGCTACTTTAATTATTTTTATATGATATTACTTCCTTGACTGGCTATATGTTACAACACATTGCCATTGTCTAGGCTAAAAGGACGATTGTTGTCTCTTTCTACGTGGCCAACCCTATTCATATGTCTATGCTCCTGAGGAAGCATTTTAACAAAGCATAACATGTGGAACGAGCCCTCCTTTCCTCTGGACCCACCGCCTGGTTATACATTCTACAGTTATTTTTAATTGTACTCCTTTGAGTTTTTATAACCAAACTGTATCATGTTATCAATACTGTGATAACCTGTGTGGACCAATTATAATACTGCTTAAATGTATTTGATTTTATATATATAACTGTTTCTTATGATATCTTTACAAATAAAATATCTTTTGTTTTTTACTATATTTACTGTGTGCCTTTAAAAGTATGCAATCTCAACTCAAGATAAGCTAAATTGTGATATAGTCTGAATTAGGGAAATCCTGATTGGCTGCTTAAGGTAAATTGGGTGATCTTTATAGGGTTAATTTACCCAATTTTTTATAGAGAAATCCAGGAGATGTACCAACACACATTGCAGTGGTCATGGCAGCAGCTTTAACTGGATCATAGGCAAGGAATTAAAGGTAAAAAAGCTGCACACTCAGTAGGTGATTTAATTCAACTTCTAAAAGTGTTTTAAAAAAATGAAAGTATAATATCACTTTAAATGAAGGGTTAAAGGGGTTGTAAAGTTTTGTGTTTTTTTACCTTAATGCATGCTATGGGATGTTTGTTATTTAAAAAAACTGAACCTTTAGTGTCCCTTTAAGGATATCCTATACACTTGCTGAACTTGAACAAGAGCAGGGACCCCCAAAACCATTGTTCTATATTTGTACTCAGTGTATTATTGCGATAATTCAAAAAGAGGATTAAAGGAACCTTGATTTGCATATTCCAGTGCCAAGTTCTCTTTATACTGTATAGAGTCATTTTTATGACATACAGTGCATAGCAAACAAATTCATTAAGAGTTTAGATTTACTTTAACTAAGTTCAGTGAACATTCTCTATGCTAAATGAACAATCTTTACTTGTTAATTTTACTTGTTTCCTTGAGTTGTTTTTATGATAAGTATGGTTCCTACAGTTTACGTTCTAATAGCTGCACAAATTTTACATTACAGTTTCAATAATGCGTTACATTCCAAATTAAATTTTAAAAACTGAAATTGAGAATACTTAATACTTTCCTGTCAATGGTTTGCCTAAAAGCCTCTCTTTTTCCGTTGTGAAGAGTACACTACACAATGACAAGATTAATAAACAGAAAGAAAAAAAAAAGAATAATTAACATTTACTGATAATCCTGTAAGTAGGGCAGCCAAAAAGGTTGAACCCAAGACATTTAACTTAACTCCATGGCCATATGGATGGAGAAATTCAATACAGGCTCATGTTTATGAAAGTTAAAATGGAGACCTGGATGGATGTAGTGTCATGACGAGGTCATGATTGATTCAGGGAAGAACATTAATGGAAATGACGCAGTACAAAGACCAGTCAAGAGAGGGTCACAACACTTCATCTATTTTAAAGTTCTGAGTCTATCCAAACACCAGTCCTAAACTTCAATAACCAAAATGTAGATTTTTCTTTTGTTAAAATGTAACTATTTTACATTGCAGGCTACAATGGCAATTAAAGCCAAACTCCAGACACGCAAATCTATAAGAAAAGTCTGCATCGTTTGATTGCTGAATATAAATGTATTTAAAAATATAATTCTAAACACCTAGTTGTTCAGACTGGTTGTAATTAGGGATGAGCCGAACACCCACGCGTTCGGTTCGCACCAGAACCGTCGAACGGTCCGATCGTTCGCACGAACATTTAGAACCCCATTGAAGTCTATGGGACTCGAACGTTCGAATTCAAAAACGATCATTTTAAGGACCAATTTTCAAGTTATTGTTGAAAAACGTCTTTCAGAACCCGGGTCTTGCCCCAGGGAACATGTATCAATGGAAAAAAGTCTTAAAGCGAATCTCCACCCTAAAGTGAAGATCCGCTGATCCGAACACTCCCCCCCTCCGGTGTCACAATTGACACCTTTCAGGGGGGAGGGGGGTGCAGATAGACACGTATCTGCACCCACTTCCGGCCCAGCATTCACGGGCAAAAGACGGGCATTACATCACATCCCGTCTCCCGCCCGTTGTGTGCTGGGAACACTCGGCTCCCAGCACACAGCTGGAGCCAATCGCGGGCGCAGCGCGACTCGCGCATGCGCCGTAGGGAACCGGGCAGTGAAGCCGCAGCGCTTCACTTCCTGGTTCCCTCACCGTGGATGGAGGGGGAGCAGCAGGGTGATGAGCGATCGCTCATCCTCTGCTGCGGACGGCGCTGGACTCCAGGACAGGTAAGTGTCCTAATATTAAAAGTCAGCAGCTGCAGTATTTGTTGCTGCTGGCTTTTAATATTTTTGTATTTGTGAACCATCCGCTTTAAAAACTGTAGTTTTTTCAGGAGGACTCCTGAAAAAACAACTGTTTTTAAAACTTTGTTTTCCATTGAAAGTAGTATCAATAGAAAAAAAGTTTTAAAAACGGTCGTTTTAAAGACCAATTTTCAAGTTATTGTTGGAAAACGTCTTTCAGAACGCGGTCTTGCCCCAGGGAACATGTATCAATGAAAAAAAGTCTTAAAAACGGTCGTTTTTTCAGGAGCAGGACTCCTGGAAAAACTACTGTTTTTAAAACTTTTTTTTTCCATTGATAGTATCAATGGAAAAAAGTTTTAAAAACGGTCGTTTCGTTTCACTCGAATTTGCCGCAAACAATAGTTTTTGTTCGAAATTCGACGAACGATCGAACGGACGATGTTCAAGTCGAACATACGTTCGTTTCGAACGTGAAGCTCATCCCTAGTTGTAATGACTACTTTGTTCATCAGTTGCTCCTAAAAAATGCAGCAATTGAGGATTGTACAGTCTACAGTTACTGTGATGGCTAACTGACCATGTACCTTACAGCTCCAAACAAGAATTGCTCCAGTGCAATGTAAAACGTGGCTTTTTTTAAAAAAAATTGAGCCTGTAAAGCATTGCACCAGTGATTAACAGATCGCTGCTGCCATGCAGGCCTCCAGCAAATCTGCCAGTGTATTTGTGTGCCTGTACATCTCGTACGGGCAAGCAACTACAATCTGACAGGAAGAGAGAATGAACTATTACGGCGCTCCACAGCGCCATGGTAGTTCATTGAAAGCTACAAGCCGACAGCTGCAAAGGCTGTTGGACCTTGTAGTTTTCCGTTCACAGGATACTGTGAATGAGTCACGTGGCCAGGCAGGCAAAGTCATGCTTGGACACATTTTTTTTTTTTTTGTGGCAGCTGAGGGGTGTCAGAAACCATGAATCAGACCGAGACAGAAGTACAGTTAAATCACACTTGTTTAATAATAAAAAATAAAAAGGTAAACAGAGTAAGAGTAGTCAAAGCATACCTGGAGTTCAGTAACCGGATCGGGTAGTTGTCCAAGCCAATGTCCAAGAGCCAGGGATAAAGGTATTAGCTCAGCAAGCAGGATCTGTAGCCAAAGGGAACGTAGTCAAACAGGTCTTCAACAGGAACGCAGGAAAAAGTCTCTTGATGTTAACACAGGCGAAGGCAAAGAGCAAGTGAACTGGAAGGCTTTAGGCAGAACTGACGAACGGGATCATCAACAGGTGGATCACTGTGGAGAGATGGGAGCTGGCAATTAGTTGACAGCTGAGCTGCCAGCACAGAGAAGGAAGGGCTGAGCCCAGCCCTGACAGGGGGGAAGAAGATCCCTGCTAGCTGTCAGATCAGGGATAGCGTGTGGGGACCTGTCAATTCGGAACATGTTAAACCTGAATATGGGTGTAATATGTAACATGTTACGAAAGGTGAACTTATCCTTTATTATGAACAGTGGGTATAGAAAAGAATCACCCCCTTTAAAATAATCAAATTTTGTTGCTTTTCAGCCTGAAATGAAGACAGACACAGTTTTTCATTTATCCAGCTGCATTTACTAGTGCAACTTATAACATCCAAGTCAAACATATAACACCAATATGTCATGAAATAAATAAATTCAAAAACAGAATCACTGAGTTGAAAAATTAATCACCCCTCATGTCAGTCACCCCCTATTTTTAGCGGTGCTTAACCGTAGTTTTAGCGGCGCTATTAACCACTTCAGACCCGCGGTATACCCGAATGACGGCTACAGCGTGGGTCTGAATATCCAACCTGCCGTCAAAAGACAGCCGCCCCTTTGGGCGTTCCCAGCGCGCGCTCTAGAGCGCGCTGCGGGGAAGCCCTGTGTTGGCCGTGTCCCTTGGACACAGCCAATCACAGATCGCGGCGAACGGCCAATCAGAGTGGCCGTTTGCGATGCGATCTGTGCGGCGAATGAGAGATAATCTCACAGATCATCTCTCATTGCCGTTTTTACACAGAGACAGCGTCCTGTCTCTGGAGAGGAGGAGACCGATCTGTGTTCCTTGTACATAGGGAAACAGATCGGTCACCCCCCCAGTCACCCCCCCCTCCCCCACAGTTAGAACACACCTAGGATACATTTAACCCCTTCCTCACCCCCTAGTGTTAACCCCTTCAATGCCAGTCACATGTATACAGTAATTAGTGCATATTTATAGCACTGATCGCAGTATAAATGTGAATGGCGCCAAAAATGTGTCAAAAGTGTCCGATGTGTCCGCCATAACGTCGCAGTACCAATAAAAATCGCAGATCGCCGCCATTTCTAGTAAAAAAAAAAAAAAAAAAAAATTCTGTCCCTTATTTTGTAAGCACTATGGCCCAGATTCATAAAGCAATTACGCCTGTCTAACTGGTGTTAGACAGGAGTAATTTCAAATTTCGCGCGCCGTATCACTAGTTTGAATCCTCAAACCATGATACGGCGGGTTCGGGCTTCGATCCGAGAGGCTTACGTCTTCGTAAACCTTCGGATCTACGCTGCGATATATTTGCGGCCGATGGGAGGAGTTTGCGTCGTTTTGATGCGTCGGGATATGCAAATGTGTTTTTACGGCGATCCACGAAGATACGAGCGGTCTTCGCAATCGCTTACGTCTGTTTTTTTTTACGTACTGCTAGACCAGCTTTTTGCTGGTCTAACGGTGCGTAACCCATGTTAAGTATGGCCGTCGTTCCCGCGTCGATTTTAATTATTATTTTTTTTTTTTTTACGTAACTCGTTCGGGAATAGAAATGTCCGTAAACGACGCTACTCAAACAACGAATGACGTAACGACGTGATTTCGCGCAATGCACGGCGGGAAATTTGCGAACGGAGCAGTTCGATCGCCGCGGGAACGCGCCTATTTTAAATCCTTCACGCCCCCTACTCGTCTATATGGATT
Organism: Rana kukunoris; assembly: GCA_029574335.1. NCBI lineage: Eukaryota > Metazoa > Chordata > Amphibia > Anura > Ranidae > Rana > Rana kukunoris. The sequence continues at coordinate 141,152,878 of CM056052.1, forward strand.
GCGACGGGAGAAATACACTACGCCGCCGTCGTTTACTGGACAAAATCTACCTGGATTCCACGTAGAGCCAGGTAAGAAACGGCAGCGTAGTGTATTTCTGATACGCTACGAGAATCCAATTCTCTCTGAATCTGGGCCAATAACTTTTGTGCAAACCAGTCGCTTATTGTATTTTTTTTCAAAATTGTCGCTTTTTTTTGTTTATAGCGCAAAAAATAAAAACCGCACAGGCGATCAAATACCACCAAAAGAAAGCTCTACTTGTTTGGGAGCCACGTCGCACGACCGCGCAATTGTCAGTTAAAGCGATGCAGTGCCGGATGCTGAAATTTCACCTGGGCAGGAGGGGGGTATATGTGCCCAGTAAGCAAGTGGTTAACCACCGCTAGTGGCTGAAAAAGGGTTAAAAACAGGGGCACTTTAGAAGCGGCTCCTACAGCGCCTCAGGCCCCCGTACACACGGCCGAGGTTCTCGCCAGAAACCAGCGAGAACCTCGCTGGGAGCTGCATTCCAGCAAGAACCTCGGCCGTGTGTACGCTCTCTGCTCGCCCCGCCCGTCGGGAAACCCGTCGAGCAAATAGAGAACAGGTTCTCTATTTGCTCAATTTCCCGTCGGGATGAATGGCTGGTTGCCATTCCCGACGGGCGGGTCGGAGATTCTGACGGCCGGCAGAGAACCTCGACGGGCGGAACGATGTGTTCCACCCGTCGAGTTTCTCTGTCGTGTGTACGGGGCTTCAAAGATGCTAGCAGGACATTTTTTACAGTCCTGCTAGCGCACCGCTCCAGTGTGAAGCCCGAGGGCTTTCACACTGGAGTGAATGCAGACGCTTTTTCAGGGCACTTTGCAGGCGCTATTTTTACTGCAAAGTGCCTTAGTGTCAAAGGGGTCTTATATATTTCACTTGAATGTTATAAGTTGCGCTAGTAAATACAGCTGGATAAAACAAAAACTGTGTCTGTCTTAATTTCTGTCTGAAAACAACAAAATGTGTTAATTTTAAAGGGGATGAATCTTTTCTATACTCACTGTATCTATGGTCAAATGTAAAAAAATATACATTAATTTCTACATTGTATTTTAATTATTTCTAGCCTCTCCTATTATCTGAATACTCTTGAAGTGATTACATACTCACTATGCCCTGTGAGTAGGCACTGCTGCGTCACACATTTCACGCAGTCTGCCTTCTGTACTACAGAGGAGCTGACAGGAGGAGTTTTAGGAGTTAATACAATAATCAGTGCTTGCAGACAGCAAGGTACCATGGGATTAGTAGTCCTTGGAAATTGAAAGTAAACAGCAGAGGAGAAGCTGCAAAGTATCCAGGAAATCCAGGAAGTTGCGGAATGAGATGACCAGCAGACAGGCAGCACTCACAACATGAATGATTGTTGTATGTTGGATTGTCAAATATAACTATTGTTTGTATTGTTATTACAATGTTTATAGTATAAAATGAAAGTGTCTGCTGTGACTATAGATTTCCTTTAACTCAAAAAAGTTATGTTATATAATGGGACATCTAGAAATATTTATTGTGCCCGAACTGCACCCTGATAGATTTACCTTGTGAATTCCTCTTGAAAATAGCAGAGCGCTTCCTGCTATACTAGTGTATCTATGAACTCCTGTGCCTACAGCCTCGTAGCTTTTTTTTTCACAGTATGTAACCTAAGGCACTGCTGCACCTTACTGCTAGTCTCAGGAGGTTTGAGGTTATATTTGGTGACATAATTACTGTGCTGCTCACTGTTGTTCTTTCTGGTGCCTCTGAAATAAGAAAGCAAGATGGCCGCCTCCACACAGTTCACACAGGACAGAACGAGGCATGGTAAGTAATAAAACAAAAAAGATCAGCTGCAGGGACACCACAAGCCATCCAGTGATTAGTAATTTGCATTCTATCTGCCTTTTTGGCACACTTTTCAGAAATCAGTTCCATCCAAATTCTTTTAATGGATGTGCGAGGTGTAGTTTAAAAAAAAAAAAACACAGGAGTAGGCTATAGAGTATGCTTTTCTGATAAATCACACATGAGAGGGCAGCAGAGACCAAGGGCTGTATGTGTTTATCATGCGGTAACTAAAAGGGGCATGTCAAAGATTGGACCTGGGGAATGGAGGCGCAATTATCATGAGCAGTGGTCACCTGGCCTGTACATTTGCTGTAGGTCGTTACTCTTAAAGGGCTAGTTAACTGCGGCAATAAAATAAAAAGGATTCCACCATACCCTGTTCTTCCTTCCACATTCGCTGGCTCAGGTCCTTTGAATGGCAGAGCCCCAATGACATCACTCCTGCACATGCACAAGGCCAGGGAGTCATGGTTTATGGCACAGATGCAGCGGCTGCATCCAGTATAGATATCTTCTAAGCCCTGCAGGTTTAGGAGATATTCCTTATTATAGGCTTACTTATAGGTACAAATAAAATAAAAAATAAATAAAAGAATTTAATCACCTTAAGCAAGCAACTGAGATTTTAGAGCACATGAAAATAATACGATCCATGCCATGTATGCTGGGAAGTTATTTCTGCAGATAATCTCTGGAATTTATAAAGAGTGCTGAAGCTGACTTTAAAAAACTGTCCACAGTAGTGCGACACTGTCCAAATAGTGGAACTTGTGACCGATTCACGTACATGCCCACAAGGTGTGCTTGAATCTGTCACAAGCATCACTCCTGCAAAGTGCAAAGAGTTTTACAGGCAGAGAAGTTATTTGGGGAAGTTGGAAGAATTATGGAAACATAAAATATCAGTTTCAGAGAAAATTATAGACATATTGTGTCACAGAATTGTCTCAAAGATGCGACACAATAATAACACGTATAATGAAATCAACAATTTACTCCGTGGAAAAGGTATTTTTCACCTCCACTTTCCTTATCACTGATATGGTAGCATTCCTTTATGAATTTGTAGCACCATTCAGTAAACGTTTTGCAAATACAAACTACTTACCTACTTACCTTAACTAGTTACCCCATGTCACACACACCGGTTTAACAATACAATTTCCCAGGGTATTCATGATTTTGGCATAAGGTTTCTTACTATATGCACACTGTCAGAAATGTGTAACAAATACCTTATTGAATTGTTTCCAATATATTTTCATTGTGTCTAGAGCTCAGCTTTCAGGCTACCCAAAAATAAATAATAGATAGTTATTAGCTAATCTTCCAAATTTTTGCAGGTCCTGGTGATGACTGTGGGGGTCCATTGCCAATTTGTGACCTTAGCAGACAAACCAATTGGTAACACAATCAGCTTGGATATTCGTAGCCAAGTGCTTTTGTTCCCAGAGACAGGGGGAAACGTTTGATTGCCAGCTCTTGCATGCACAGTATTATATTTCTGATATTTTGACCATGTTTATCTTCTGCAACACTACATGAAAGTATCAAGCAAATTGTGTGAGATTATTAGTATTTAAATCATTTTGAAGAACTGTGTAGAGCAGTCTTTCTCAACCATTTTATCCTAGAGAGACACTTATAAAAATGTTGTATCTCAAGGCTCTTTGAAAGTGAAAGAAGATGCAGAATATACAAATATACAAAAAATCAAAGAATACATAATAAAATTTGCCTTTAAATTCTAATATCAAACCTGTGCTTATTTTTGCTGTACAATACCTAAAGTGGTTGTAAACTCTCTCTGGCTACTTTTACCTACAGGTAAGCCTCGATTAAGGCTTCGATCTCAGGTAAGTCATTCATAATGAGCTAGTATGCTATGCATACTAGCTCATTATGCCTTTCTCTTGCAGCTTTTTTTTTTCAGGAACATCTCTAGAGGGTTTACTGTACTTCCTCTTTAATTATGCAGGAGCAATACATTGACATTAGCATTCAGTGTCATAAAAATACTTTTGCGATGGTGTTCAGAGGCTAAAATGTACTGTTGCAGTGAGAAAATAATACCCCTGACACTGATGTCAGGTGAGAAATAAAACCTCTCACACTGGTGCAAGTAGAAAATGAATATCCTTCACATTAGTGTAATTGAGATTAGTATACCCCTTGAGAGAGTGAGAGAAGTGGGTGTCATTGACATAAATGTAATTGAGGCATATATTAATTCCACTAAAATCAATGTAAATGGGCCATTCACTTATTCCACTGACACTGATCTAAACTACTCCCACCGACTCCAATGTAAACTACTCACACTGGCACCAATATAAACTATTCCCATTTACACCAAAATAAAGTACTCCCAATGACACCAATATCAAGCACTCCCACTGACACCAATGTAAACTACTCACACTGACACCAATATAAAATATTCCCATTAACACCAATATAAAGTATTCCAATTAACACCAATATAAAGTATTCCCAATGACACCAATATCAAGTACTCCCACTAACACCAAAATAAAGTACTCCCACTGATACCAATATCAAGTATTCCTACCAACAGCAATGTAAACGACTTCTTTGTAAATGAATACTTTGTAGGATGCTGTGCATATCTGCTCTCCTTTCTAGTGTCCTGACTGTCTTGACCTCAGATGCTGTCAGGCAGATGATAAACCACAGGACAGCACTAAGAAAAAGCTTAGGAGGAAATCAAAGTACCCTGAAGGCACAGAGAGAGAGAGAGAGAGAGAGAGAGAGAGAGAGAGAGAGAGAGAGAGAGAAGGAAATCTCCAAACAAAACAGTTGGGGACCATGGCTTTATTGAAGAGTGCTTACCACCTAGAAAGCACTTTGCCATGAGTTGAACTAAAGGTACTGCCTAGTTGATGTTCAAAAACAGGATCTTCCAAGCATCAGAACAAGAACATTACTAACAGATCAATCATTAGTTCTATGTAAAGAGCTTAATGAGAAGAAAGACTTTGGAATATCACAAGATTTAATCCAGAGAAGAGACTACAATTGCAGATAACAGCTGAGATTCTTTAGAGGAAGAAATTCAATTTATCAGGTTGAGTATAGGGACTTCATTAGTACAGGCCAGAGGTATTTCAGGCATTATTAAAGAAATATTCCATGTAAAGGTAAATTCTCAACAGACTTCAGTGACAGTGCAGTCATGTAATTGATGTTTTATGATAAAAGATGTGCATTAGACAAGCACTTAACCAGAGCATCATATAACTTAACTGGTCCATGACTACAACCTGATTCATGACCATGACCTAATAAAACAAAGAATCTTCATGTAATTAGATCTCCTGAAATGCTGGAACAGAGTATGGTCTTAATAAGTAAGGTCTGTAATACAATGAACCTTCCTCTGGTTCTAAAAGGTTAATCTTCTGAATTAATCTCATTAGCCTTCTTGCAGTGGTCTCTTATGTCCACATTTTCATGCTTACAGGTTAATGTCAATAACCAATAATTCTGTTACCTATGACCCTAATAGGAAATTGTATTATACACACATTATTTTATGTGTGAATAACATAGTAAAGATCTATATAGTTGTTACTGTTCTTAAGGTCTTTCATAGCCTGTACGTTCTGGCTTTTCTGTGCTTACCACTCCCACAGACTAACTTGTGAACATGTCATCCAGAGAAAAGTTTGAACTCTCTGATGAAATCAAATATCAGTACTATATGCCATGTCTCCTGGCTCACAACACTTCCATTTTATAAGGCTACCCACAGGACATAAGGCACAGCTTGCCTGACCTGTAAAAGACTGTTTGTATGAATGATCTGTCTTTTCCCTAACCACCAATGGTTTTGTCTGCCAAAAAAAGGCTTTAATAAATACACACTCAACGTTCCAAGATAATATCAAATATGTGATTGTAAGTATAGAAAATGCACATGTGTAATGTATACAATTGTTCAATTATCATCAGATGAGAAAACAGACAAGTGAAAGATAAGGTTATCCAATGGCAAAAAAGGCAAAAGCATTTCAGTGCTATAGATATTTTTGTTGAAAATCACCTGTGATAGATTTGATCCAAAATTATCTATCAGTTGAGGCTTTGAACTCCAGAGACAGGTTTGTCATCTACAAAAATAAGAGTGCATGAGCAATCTCTATTTCAAGCGGAAAACAATAATGCCTATGGTTTGGGTATCCTCTGATCACCTGCTGTGATTGTTCACAGCAGGAACACACTATCAAAGCTAGACATTTCAAGATGAATAGTTGTGATTGACAAATCATCATATGTACAATTAAGCCACTCATATACAGTTGTGCTTATAAGTTTATGTACCCTGGCAGAATGTTTGATTTCTTGACCATTTTTTCAGAGAATATGAATAACACAAAAACTTTTCTTTCACTCCTGGTTGGTGTTTGGCATGAGCCATTTTTATCAATAAACTGTGTTTTCACTTTTTAAATCATAATGGCAACAGAAACTACCCAAATTACCCTGATCAAAAGTTTTAATACCCCAGTTTTTAATACTGTATTCTGCCCCCTTTATCATTAATAGCAGCTTGAAGTCTTTTGTAGTAATTTGTGAATGATGCTCTTTTTCTTCTCAGATGGTAAAGCTGCCCATTCCTCTTTGCAAAAAGCCTCCAGTTCCTGAAAATTCTTGGGCTATCTTGCATGAACTGAGATCTCCCCAGAGTGGCTCAATGATACTGAGGTCAGGAAACTGAGGTGGCCACTCCAGAACCTTCAAATTTATTCTGCTGTAGCCAATGTCAGGTCGACTTAGCATTGTGTTTTTGGATCATTGTCATGCTGGAATGTCCAAGTACATCCCATGCACAGCTTCCTGGCTGATGAATGCAAATGTTCCTTCAGTATTTTTTGATAACATACTGCATTTATCTTGCCAACAATTTTGACCACATTTCCTGTGCCTTTGTAGCTCACAAATCCCCAAAAGGGGGGTGCAATTGTTTCTGCCTAAGCTTATGAAGAATAGTGTCTTATGTCTGTTGGACTGAGATGGTATATTGCAACAAATGATTTCTCTTGGAAAATATTGATTGCATCTGGGATTGCACCTGAGAGAGAGGTCCGATCAAGGAAGCATCCTGAGGTATAAGTGTTTTTCTTATATGCCTGGTGGTCATTCGTGGCCTAGGAATTCTGGTGAGCGCATTTGTGTGGCACTACGGGTGAAGCACTTTGTTTGATGCACGTTGCGCTTTTAGGAGGCACGGTGTGAGAATATTAGAATACCCGAATCTACCAGTTTTCAATCTATTTACAATTGTCTTATTTATCTGATTAAACCATGGTTATAGGTTATAATATATTATATGTATATATTTAAATATTGGCACTGTATGCCCTTTCACTTTTTATTCACAGTTGATTGTTAATAAATGGCTTCAGCCAAACACTAACCATGAGTGAAAGAAATGTTTTGCGTTATCATTCATATTCTCTTAAAAATGGCCAAGAAATCATAAATTCTGCCAGGGTATGTAAATTTAAGAGCACAACTGTACATGTATGGTTCAGGAGCATCCTGACAGCAATTTACCAAGAATACATGATATTTTCTTGCTTTTTAAGAACTAAATTAACTAGACATGTGCAGACTGGAATATTTTGTTTAGATTTTTCGTTTTCGTTTTGAAAATACATTTATTTAGTTACTCCCGAAAATCATTTTGATTTATTTCGTTTTTCGTTGGGGAATAGCTTTCGTCCGAAAATCCAATAATACTTGGTTTCTGTCGAATGGTCAAAAGAATATTCGACGGAACGTCAAATCTTTACGTCGAATCGTACATTTCCGTTCGAATATTCTGCCTACAAGAATTCTAATGTTGTATGACTAGTAATAATGTCGAATCTATTTTCTCATAAATCGAAATCTATTCTCTGTAATGTCGAATCTATTATTTCTAGAGTGTCGAATCTTTTCCCTATAATGTCGAATCTTTTCCCTATAATGTCGAATCTTTTCTCTATAATGTCGAATCTTTTCCCTATAATGTCGAATCTCTCTATATCTTTCGGTTTTCGTTTCTTGCGCTTTCGTTATCGTTTGTTAAAACGATGACGAAAAAAACAGATTTTTGGACGAAAATGCATTCTAACTAAAACGAATGCACATGTCTAGAATTAACCACACTGGGCTCTTTATTACACAGCAGTAAGTACAACCCTAAGGACTTTTCCCCTGCTTGCCTTCTACCAAGAGTTACACTTCATTACTTAGTAAGAGAATAGAAATGGACAGTTTTTTTAAACAGCAAGGGTCACTTTCTATAGAGCCAAGGGTTGTCCAAACTTGGCAAGCACTTTAAATTTACCAACTTAGCAAACTGTAAATTCACCAGCTCAGCAGGAACCTTGTAGTTGTGTTTGGTCAAAGGGCACATGCTTTACAAGCTATGGGAATTTCTAGGCCTGTGCCACATGTAGAAATCTAATTTTCAAGACACCAAATTAAAAACAAAATATCTAAAGTTTTCTCTTATCTTGCTGTAAGCCAAAGCTGCATTGACACATTTAAAAGTTGTCTTAATTAAACTCCCTGTGACCTACAGTACACCAAATAATATAGAGTTTAAAAAATGAGCATTGGCTTAAGAGAACTCAAATATTATGAATAAATGATAGCTGGGCAAGTTGTGAAAGAAAGAGTTAGATAACAGAATAATCAAAGTGTCAGCAGGGAGCCAGCATTGCTGTTTCCTGCAAATACAATAATATGTGGTCCTAATTACATTGCAGATTGTCAGAGACAGAACACAAAATCCCTCAAATGTTACTGAGCTATTGTGTTCTGCAGACAAAAAAACAAACCGCTGTACACAAGGCATTAGGATTTTTCCTTAGAAATTACAGCACTCAGTTTTCCCTCAGAAAATAAAAGACATGCTACAGTTTATAGAAAACAGTTTTTTTTCCTGGATGTGTTAAAGTTACAGCATGATTGTATTTTCTACCAAAGAAAGAAAATTATGAATAAAATGTATTTTCTTTTCTTCTCTGAAGGCCTCCAATATAGGATCTATGTGGAACCTGAACGCAAATGTTTGTTGTGATTTTATAAAAAAAAGAAAAAACATGTTTAGTGTTGTACAGTTTACCCAGGGCTGCTGTTAAAAATCATGGGGCCCCATACAGCCTACCTGACAACCCCCCCCCCCCCTCCAGTTAAAAGTGACTGAGGACATAGATTTATCAGTCCCTTTCTCTGCAGACTCAGCTGCACAGATGAATCAATAGGAAGAGCTCTGAGGATTCCTGGTCATTCACAACCGGAAGCATAGTAATTATACATGTGCTAGGACTAACCCTTGTGCAGTGCAACCTAAGCGAGAAAGAGGAGGAGAAGCTGGCAGTGCTGCAGGGAGAGGCAGAAGAGGATTAGTGTGTGCAATAAGACAGTACAGCCAGCCCTCCTGCTTACCAGGTGCCTGTGCCCCATTTTTAAACTGGGCCAAGGCCCAGTACAGGAGGGCTTGCTGAACTGGCTAATCAGTGTCCCTGTGCTTACCCCTGAAGGGGGCCACTGGAAATATACCAGGTCTTCTTTACCTGTTGAGAGGCTGCCAGGCCCAGGTAGCAGTTCCAGAGCACACCGACAAACAGAGGCTCAGTCTAGGGAATGTATTTTTGAAGTTTTACTGCAGTACTTGAACAGGAGAGAGGGATTAGGGTGCAGGATATTCAAAAAATGCAAGCAGGTACAGGAGGACACCATCCTTCATTGGCAGCCTTAAGTATTGCTGAAGGTGGAGGGCACAGGCAGGCAGTCTGAGGCTCTGTAAAAGCAGTCACAGGCCTTGTAGCAATCTCTGGCGTATATCCCTCAAAGCACATGCACATCTGAAGCTCTAGAGAAAGGCTCTTACTCACAATGTCATGAGTTCTCCAAGCAGCTTCCATGCAACATGTTTCAGTGAAAGGGGGTCCTTCTCCAGCCCAACTTCCTAATGTAGTGTCTTCCAGCAGATGTCTTTAATCCCTCCCATCAGCAAAGCACATGGTGGGGGACTAACAGCAACAGATCAGCCTCTCAAATGTAGAGGCCCCAGGAAAAGGAGAGTTCCGAACAGACCCCTCCAAACATTTATTTTCTCCCTCAGATGAGTACAGCAGAGCCAAAAACGAAATGTATCCAGCCTAGGGCAGGGCACTATAGAACGATGTAATGAGGTTTGAGGTATGAATATAAAGAGTGGCCATAATAATCTCCAGACAGGCATCCCAGTGTGTTGGGGTGCCATTCAAAATGGCAAGGCATCCCCCATGATGAAGGCATGTGACCTCTTATGGTTCAGGAGGGGAGGGGGGCAAGCTCCTCACTTCTGCTCCTGACCAGCCAGACTGCAAGCTCCGATCAAGAGTCGAGTATGAATTTTTGGCCTCAGCCATTGTTTTCTTTTAATTGTTTTTATATTTTTTTATGGAGATCCCTCTTAACATCCATATCAGACCTTAAGGGTCTGGTAAGTATGGATTTCCAAAGGGTCCTCATACTTTTTTTTTTCATGGGATACCCCCTTTCAAAATTCATACCAAAGGGTCTGGTATGCACTTTGAGAGGGACTGTATGTGTAGCACCCTTGTACTTTTAGGTACCGGTGCTGTTCTAAATTTAAGGGGGATAAGAGAGTTAATTGGCTCTTATCCAGTTGATTTATTATATCGGGGTTTATACCTTGGCTCGGCTATGTTTTTGTTCACTCTGTTGTTCCTGGGGTGCTGTTTCACCCTAGGATGATAGGTGGCAGCAGTTGGAGTCGAGGAAGGTGTGCTCTCTCTCCGCAGCCAATGGGGACGGTTTTGCCTCGCTGGGCATGCTGGGAGAGGGTATTTAGGGGCCAGCCATTTTTGTGTCCGAGTTGTTCTGAAAGTGCATCACCCACCTTCAGGGTGTCTGCGATGCGTGCCCCGGCGTTATGGCCTACTTGGCCGGGGTGCACGTGCCACAAGGTGCTTTTGGTTTTGGGCCTATTTTGGTTCGGAACATCCGGGTCGTGGCTGGGCCCCAGTGATCGACTGGGTCACTATGATCCATTGGGGATCGAGGTGCTGGACACTGGAAGGGCTGGACGTCGGTCACCCTGTCAGTCAGTAACCTAACTACAAATTACCTGAAGTTACTCATGCTTAAAGATTACTGGGGAGAATATTCTCCGTGATCGAGATTCTAGGAAGGGGCCTGTGGCAGAGGTTCGCTTCCCTCAAAGTTCCGAGCGGTACTCCGGCTGCCAGGCCTGTGACAGAGGTCTGTCCGGGTACGTTAAACCCACTCTGGCGAACGAGAGTGGTGAAGAAGATAAAAGTGCTATTGGAAGCAGGACTGACTTCCTCATTGTTACGCCTGAACCTGCTATTTCTTCTTTTAACACATCTATACCATCACTGTACATTTTACCATTTACCATGTTGGGTAAATAAAGGCACAAGATAAAAAACACCTGCTGTTTGGACATTCCATCATTATTGCTAACCAGCAGCTCCTTCGGGGGTGAGTGCTACATATGCATTTTTTTTCCATTCTTGGCGTTGGATGTGCTAGAGTAAACGGGACATTTACAAAGAAAAAAAACAGTACATAGACCTCTCCAAATGCCCCTAAAATACAGAGCAGACCATTAAAGGCTACTGGGCTGGGCTGTAGTGCAGACCATTAAAGTTGAGCTGGATGGACTTTTCTGGACTAATTTTTCAACTAGACTAACTACAGTGCCTTGAAAAAGTATTCATACTCCTTGAAATTTTCCACATTTTGTCATGTTACAATCAAAAACTTAAATGCATTTTATAGGGATTTTATGTGATACATCAACACAAAGTAGCACATTATTGTGAAGTGGAAGGAAAATGATTTTCAAACTGTTATACAAATAAATATGTGAAAAGTGTGGCGTGCATTTGTATTCAGCCCCCATGAGTCAATACTTTGTAGAACCACCTTTTTCTGCAATTACAGCTGCAAGTCTTTTTGGGGATGTCTCTACCAGCTTTGCACATCTACAGAGTGAAATTGTAGTCCATTCTTCTTTGCAAAATAACTAAAGCTCTGTCAGATTGGACAGAGAGTGTCTGTGAACAGCAATTTTCAAGTCTTGCCACAGATTCTCAATTGGATTTAAGTCTGGACTTTGACTGGGCCATTCTAACATAAATATGCTTTGATCTAAACCATTCCATTGTAGCTCTGGCAGTATGTTTATGGTCATTGTCCTGCTGGAAGGTGAACCTCTCCCCCAGTCTCAAGTCTTTTGCAAAATCTAAGGCCGCGTACACACGATCGGTTAAACCGATGAGAACGGTCTGATGGACCATTTTCATCGGTCTAAACCGATCGTGTGTGGGCGCCATTGGTTATTTATCCATCGGTTAAAAAAAGCAAACTTGTTTTAAAAGAAAACGATAATTTGTAGGCACGACCATCGGTTTAAAATCCACGCATGCTCAGAATCAAGTCCACGCATGCATGGAAGCATTGAACTTCATTTTTTTCTGCACGTAGTTGTGTTTTACGGCACTGCGTTCTGACACAATCGTTTTTTTAACCGATGGTGTGTAGGCACGACTGACCATCAGTCAGCTTCATCGGTTAACCGATGAAAATGGTCCATCAGACTGTTCTCATCGGATGAACCGATCGTTTTCTTCCAAGATTGCCCTGTTTTTGGCTCCATTTATCCTCCCATCAACTCTGACAAGCTTCCCTGTCCCTGCTGAAGAAAATCATCTCTACAACATGATGCTGCCACCACTATGTTTCACGGTGGTGATGTTTGTTCAGGATAATGCGCAGTGTTAGTTTTCCGCCACACATAGAGATTTGCATTTAGGCCAAAAAGTTCAGTTTTGGTCTCATATGACTAGAGCATGTTCCTCCACATCAGGAGTCTCCAAACTATGGCCCTCCAGGTGTTCAGGAACTACAATTCCCATCATGCCTAGTCATGTCTATGAATGTCAGAGTTTTACAATGCCTCATGGGAAGTGTAGTTCCACAGCAGCTGGAGGGCCGTAGTTTGGAGATCCCTGCTCCACATGTTTGCTGTGTCCTCCACATGTCTTCTCGCAAACTGCAAGCAGGTCTTCTTATGGCTTTCTTTCAACAATGGCTTTCTTCTTGACACTCTTCCATAAAGACCAGATTTGTGGAGTGCGCGGCTAATAGTTGTCCTGTGGACAGATTCTCCCACCGAGATGTTCAAAGCTTGGGATATTTTTTTATAACCTAACCCTGCTTTAAACTTCTTCACAACTTTATCCCTGACCTGTCTGGTGTGTTTTGTTGGCCTTCATAATGCTGCTTGTTCACTAAAGTTCTAAAACAAACATCTGAGGGCTTCACAGAACAGCTGTATTTATATTGAAATTAAATTACACACAGGTGGACTCTATTTACTAAATAGGTGACTTCTGAAGGAAATTGGTTCCACTAGATTTTAGTTAGAGCTAATATGACAAAATGTGGGCAATTACAAGGGGTATAAATACTTTTTAAAGGCACTGTATGTAACTATGTACCTATGTAAGTTCAACTTTTTAGGAGAAATAATAAATGCACAAATTTCTGCAGAAAAAAATGTGCATTCAACATTTTCTTTCCATAGGAGGCTGGGAAGCATCTACTGATCATGGGTGCAATGCAAGGCCAATGCAGAATCTCAATATAGCTGTCTGCCTATACCTCCTGTACGAGCAGACAGTTACTGAAGAGCAGAAATGTCAATGAACTATGAGCGCGCTCACCAACACCCTCGCAGTTCATTGAGAACTACAAGCTGTCTGCGGCAATGGAAGATGGTAGTTGTTGGCTGTGTGGATGGAGCATGTTACACATTACACCCTAAATATAGGTGTAACATGCTCCAAAAGGTGAACTTATCTTAACTTATGTCGCACTTTGAATGACAATTGCGCGGTCATGCTGCACTGTACCCAAACAAAATTGGTGTCCTTTTTCCCCCACAATTAGAGCTTTCTTTTGGTGGTATTTGATCACCTCTGCGGTTTTTATTTTTTGCGCAACAACTAATAAAAGACAAAAAAATATTGAATTTTTTTTTTTTTTTTTTCTGTTAACTTTTTGTAAATAAGTACGTTTTCTCTTTCAATTGCGGGCACTGATATGGCGGCACTGATGGGCACCAATAAGGTAGTACTGATGGGCACCAATGAGGTGGCACTGATGGGCACTAATAGGCGGCGCTGGTATGCGGCACTGATGGGGACTCATAGGTGGCACTGATGGGCACTCATAGGGGGCACTGATGGGCACTCATAGGGGGCATTGATGGGCACTCATAGGCGGCACTGGGCACTCATAGGCGGCACAGATGGGCACTCATGGGTGGCACTTATGGGTGGCACTGATGGGTACTTATGGGTGGCACAAATGGGCACTGATAGGTGGGCACTGGGCATGGATTGGCACTGAGGGCTGGCACTGATAGACACTGTGGGGTGGCACTGATGGACACTGATGGTTGGCACTGATGAATCTATGTTTCCAGTCAGTGCCCATGTGTGGGCACTGACTGGCACCCTTATTATTTTTTTACTGGCATGTTTAAAAAAAAAATTCCTGACTTTTTTTTTTTTGCCCCCTTTTTTTTTTATTTTATTTTACTTTAGCCTTTCTAGTGTGGGCACTCCCTGGTGGTCTAGTGTGGGAATCCGAGGGGGGGGCTGCGCTGATAAACAATCAGCGCGAACCCCCCCTGTCAGGAGAGCCGCCGATCGGCTCTCCTGTACTCACGTCTGTCAGACGCGAGTGAGGAAGTGCCGTCGACGGCTCTTCCTGTTTACATCGTGATCAGCCGTGATTGGACACGGCTGATCACGTGGTAGCGAGCCTCCACCGGAGACTCGTTACCGAGATCGGAGGTGCAGGGTGTCAATTGACACCCCGCATCACCGATCGCCGCGCTGCGCGCCCCCAGGGGCGCGCGCGGCATCAAATCGTGTAGGACGTTGGACAACGTCCAGTCACGATTTCATAACCACTTCCCGGCCGTCAATCTCCTATTGACCGGGCGGGAAGTGGTTAAAATATTTTTTTTTTAAAGAAGCTGGCAATATAATAACTTAATAATGGGGTCAACACAGCCGTCTTCCAGGAGATTTTGGAGCACTTCGTGCTTCCTTCCGCAGACCAGCTTTATGGGGATGCTGACTTCATTTTCCAGCAGGACTTGACACCTGCCCACACTGCCAAAAGCACCAAAACCTGGTTTAATTACCGTGGGATTACTGTGCTTGATTGGCCAGCAAACTCGCCTGACCAGAACCCCATAGAGAATCTATAGGGCATTGCCAAGAGAAAGATGAGAGACATGAGACCGAACAATGCAGAAGAGCTAAAGGCTGCTATTGAAGTATCCTGGTCTTCCATAACACCTCAGCAGTGCCACAGGGTGATCACTTCCATGCCACACCACATTGAGGCAGTAATTGCTGCAAAAGGGGCCCAGACCAAGTACTGAGTACATATGCATGCTTATACTTTTCAGAGGTCTGCTATCGTTCTATGTACAATCCTTGTTTTATTGATTGCATGTGATATTGGAATTTTCTGAGATTCTGGATTTGGGGTTTTCATGAGCTGTAAGCCATAATCATCGCAATTATGACAAATCACGGCTTGAACTATCTCATATATTAGTTTCACCTTTTAAGTTGCATTAGTGAAATAAATTAACTTTTGCATGATATTCATTTTTTTTTTTTAGAGTTTCACCTGTATAATACAAATGTCAGCTTATAATTGGAGGTGGAGAGCAGTCATTGGATTATTAGGCCCATATTTTCTACATGGATTGCTCTGCAGTGCTTCCACTACCGAACCTTATTAATGTATTCAATAAACTGAAGAAAATACTGAAAACCTAGCAAAGCAAGTATGTGACATTTTGCCAAATCATTTGTTAAATTTTGCAGCTATAATATAAAAGATTGTGTTGAATAAAAATGTTTTTATGATCCTGTTCTTATAACCACTTTAACAAGACTTTCCACATTACATGATTCCTACTGCCTGTCACTAGGCTACTCTGCTCCAACTGCAAAAATCCCACTCCCTCTGTCCTGACCATGAGCTAATTGTGTCATAAATTCACACAAACGTAAGGTCAATATGAGCATGACCACACATTACCTCTCGAGTTGTTTCACCCTCATTATAGTGGTGTCAAGTTTTCTTTGAAATTTCACACTTCATAAAAGTTTTGCTCTACCACGATGGAATCATCCTTACATGTGGCCCAGGCTTCCTTATGTGTATCTAAAACCTTGTATGCATTCCACAAATGTTTATGTGCCAAATCAACCTATTGTTTTCCAGTTAAAAAACAAAACAAATTGCAGTATAAAATTCATAACGTCCATAATTTTATAGTAACCAGTTCACATATTGGACATGTATATTTTGTATTAGTATTTCAACTTCTCTTAATTTAAAAATGTTGCTTGAAATTTGAAAATGAGCTTGTTTTGTCTAGGGGAGTCTAACTGAGAGAAGCACTTCAATTTACTTCATCCTCTACTCCCCCAGAAGGTGACACTGCCCCACACTCCGGCAATGGACTATCCTATGACATAAAAGTGTCCAATGTCAGTGTCTTAGACCACTGGGGTGTGTAGGAGTGAAGATGCTGTGGGAACCAGGTGAGAAGCAGAACATTGTGTAAGTACAGTAGATATACTTTAACAAGTCCTCTAGACCTAAACAAGCAGGTAACCATTAGACATGTGCAGACTGGAATATTTTGTTTCGTTTTCGTTTGGAAAATAAATGTATTTAGTTACTCCCGAAAATCTTTTTGATTTATTTTGTTTTTCGTTGGGGAATAGCTTTCGTCCGGAAATCCAATAATACTAATAGGTTTCTGTCGAATGGTCAAAAGAATATTCGACGGAACGTCGAATCTTTACATCGAATCGTACATTTCCGTTCGAATATTCCGCCTACAAGAATTCTAATGTTGTATGACTAGTAATAATGTCGAATCTATTTTCTCATAAATCGAAATCTATTCTCTGTAATGTCAAATTTATTATTTCTATAGTGTCGAATCTTTTCCCTATAATGTCGAATCTCTCTATATCAAAATTTTACCGTTCGGTTTTCGTTTCTTGCGCTTTTTTCGGACGAAAATGCATTCGAAAACAAATGCACATGTCTAGTAACCATTGTGGTGTGAGCGCAGTTTGTCGGAGTTGGGCTTCAAGACAACATTAACACTGGCGATTAAGGCTGGTGCATATTGTAGCAGCAGGAGTCTTCAGATTCGTGCTGCGGCAGTGCGCTGCTAGGTGCAATTACTGGCCCCTTTCACTATAATGACAGGTCTTCGGTGGCCGCAGCTGATCGCTGCTGTGTGCACAGCCAGCAATTACCTGAAGTGACTGCTGCTGGCTGCACTTTGGGCTTGCACGGGGCTGACTGCTGCACCTAGCCGCTCACAGCAGCAGCAGGAATCTGAAGAATTCTGGCGCTACGATTTGCTCCAGCCATAATCACCAGATCGCTGGAGTGTGCCTGCGGGTCCCGCGGACTCGATATAGGCCGCTGGCCTGCGATCGTGGCACGGAGAGGCAGAACGGGGAGATGTAAACATGGCATCTCTCTGTTCTGCCTAGCAACATGACAGGAATCAACTGCTCCCTGTCATCGGGAGCAGTGATTTCTGTGATGTTCTAGTGAGACCATCCCCCCTAGAACACGCTAAGGGAACACAGTTGACCCCTTGATCTCCCTCTAGTGTTTAACCCCTTCCCTGCCAGTGACATTGACACAGTAATCAGTGCATTTTTATAGCACTGATTGCTGTATAAATGTCAGTGGTCCCAAAATAGTGTCAAAAGTGTCCAATCTGTCCAACTTTTTTTGTTTTCAGAGTAAAAAATAAAAACTGCAGAGGTGATCAAACACCACCAAAAGAAAGCTCTATTTGTAGGGGAAAAAAGGACGTAAATTTTCTTTGGGTACAACTTTGCATGACTGCGCAATTGTCAGTTAAAGCGACTCAGTGCTATATCGCAAAAAAGGGCTTGGTGGGTAAATCCTTCGGGGGTGAGCACATATATCTACATATCTACATATCATACAAAAATTACATTTACTGTTACTTGAATATAAAAGTTTCAAGAGCTTTGCAAATGTCTAGTTTGGTAGGTAAGACCTGGTTTTAGGTAAAGACTTGTTATTAAAGCATTTGTTCCCCAATGCTTTATATTCCTAATATGTGGCTGCTTTACCTGTATGAGAAAGTATCCTGTTCTCTTTGTATTGCTTCCTTTGTGTGCAATCCCTGGTGTTCCTGTCAGTCCCCTTGCTTTCCTATTAAAAACTGACTACACTAAGCAGGAGAGCACAGCGTCGTCAGTTCTCTAGCTATGCTGAGAACTCTGTGTACTCTCCTCCAATGATCAGACTTGTCCTGACAACCCCCCACTGCACAGCCATTCACTGGGAAGCTCAGTGTGCTGCTTCTTCTCCTCCCCCAGCTCGTATGCAGCTAAGAACAAAGGTAATGTGATCACGTGATCAAATGGGGAAAGAGGGTATTTGTAATGTGTTTCTTAAATTTTTACAAAAATGTTGTGCTTTTCATTTCTATTTTAAACTGAATGGGTTGTTTTACTAGGGGATTGTTGTACAATCACTTTAAAGTTTATCTAAACCCAATGTCTTAAATCGTGTATAATCCTTAATATGCCAATGCTAAAACCAGTCATGGTGGTACTGCCATGAGGGTCATTGTTCAGGCACTTCCTGTTATAGGTTGAAAAAAATATTTTCCTGGCTCCAAATTGTTCTCTTGTGTTGCTATCCTGTCACACACACTACCAATGGTGACTATAAATAACTGTGCTAAAACACAGGAATACGCAGGAACGGTCCAGTGTTGTTAACATCAGAAGAGCCCACTCTGATAAAAAGATGTGCAGGAGTTGTTACAGATAGGCTGCAGGAGATCTGCAATGCTAATAGGCAGCAGAGGATGAAAAACTGGGGGAACTGTATTTTATTGGGACAATCCACTTCTGAATAATGGGGTGATGCCATCTGCTGGGGGGAACTGAAGATCAGGTAAGTAACACTGTTGCTTCTCTCCCCCGAACAAAACAAGCTATTAAAGGGGTTGCAAAGGTTTGTTTTTTATTTTCTAACTAGGTTCCTTTAAGCTAGTCCATTGTTGGTTCACTTACCTTTTCCTTTGATTTCCCTTCTAAATGTTTTTTTGTTGTTGTTTTCTTTGTCTGAATTGCTCACTTCCTGTTCCTCCTCAGTAAGCTGTTCTGGCTGACTAACCACCGCTCTGATGATGGTGGCAAGTTTACTGAGGAGAAACAGGAAGTGAGAAAAAACGTAGGGAAATCGAAGGAAAAGGTAAGTGAACCAACAATGCACTAGCTTAACCACTTGCTTACAGGCACATATACCCCCCTCCTGCCCAGGTGAAATTTCAGCTTCCGTCACTGCGTCGTTTTAACTGACAATTGCGGGGTCCTGCGACGTGGCTCCCAAAAAATATTTTTTTTTATTATTATTTTTTTTTTTTTACTAGTAATGGCAGCGATCTGCGATTTTTATTGGGACTGCGACATTATGGTGGACACATCGGACACATTTTTGGCGCCATTCACATTTATACTGCGATCAGTGCTATAAATATGCACTAATTATAAATGTGACTGGCATTGAAGGGGTTAACACTAGGGGGTGAGGAAGGGGTTAAATGTGTTCCCTGCATACTGTTCTAACTGTAGGTGGAGGGGGGTGACTGGGGCAGGTGACCGATCTGTGTCCCTATGTACAAGGGACACAGATCGGTCTCCTCTCCAGAGACAGGACGCTGTCTCTGTGTGAGCCGGCAATGAGAGATGATCTCATATGTTTACATTTGAGATCATCTCTCATTGGCCGCACAGATCGCATAGCAAACGGCCACTCTGATTGGGCGTTTGCCACGATCTGTGATTGGCTGTGTCCAAGGGACACGGCCAGCATAGAATTTCCCCGCTGCGCGATCGGTAGCGCGTGCGGGGAACGCCAAAAGGGGCGGACATCAAAAGATGTCCTGTTGGAAATTCAGGTCCGCGCTGTAGTCGTCATTCGGCTATAGCGCGGGCCTCAGGTGGTTAAAGGAACCCATTTAGAAAATAGAAAACAAACCTTTACAACCCCTTTAACCTTTGCAGTGTGGGTTCAGCCCCACTGCATGATATCATTTTTATTCTGCCAAGAGTTGGTTTTTAAAATGTACAATTGTTTATGATATAGAATAATTTAGCAAACTAGCTGTCAGTGAGCTAGGGTTAACATCTACTTTAAAGTTGTGCTCTACGAAAACATACCAGACAAGGTGATATAGCTTTGTTTTCATTATTATTAGTTTAATATGATTTATATTGCGCCAATAGTTTTTGCAGCACTTTACAACATGAGGGTAGACAGTACAGTTACAATTCAATTATTACATATTAATTAAATGTATTTTTTAGGAGCAAGCAGTGTGAGTACCTGAATTTTACCTTGCAGGAGCCAATCACTGGAGCCAATCACTGCATAAAGCAAGCAGAATGAGGAAGCAGATTGAGAGAGAGATGATCTCATATTACTGTACTGCTTCTCCTTTCTCTCCTTTTATTGTCAAGTAACAGGCTGAGGCGCTTCTAGAACAACCTGGGAGCAGAGAATACAGGTTGAAAAATGCCGGCCCCCTGGCTGAGGACATCTAGTGGCAGAAAAAAGTACAGCAGGGAAAGTCCTTGGATTAATGCTGAATATTGCAGCAAAATCTGGTTTTGTTATTTTAACTTTTAATGGGCTATTCATTTTTTATCTTGTTATTTTTGTCTGGAAATTGCAGCAAGTACCAACAATAAGTGGGATGGCAAGGTTCAGCTTAATGGGTGATGGGCAGCTTATGGTATTCTCTGCTCTCGATTACTGCCTACATTCTAGAAATCACATTTTTGCTCAGTGATTTATGCATTACTCTGAATGTTTTCCAGCATCCTGGCAACACAAGTAAAGTTTCACCTCAAATGACTAGGCCAGAACAAATGCTGCAGTTTGGAACCTGCTCTCACTGTTGGATCAGAGCTGCTGAAATCTAGCTGTTTGATTCCTCAAAAGGTCTAAAAAGCCCAAAGGAAACTCTGCTCACCAGACTTCACCTATAAATGAAATATAACTTGTGCTAAACTCATTCTGAATCCCTGTTGTGTATTCAGTTCAATGTACTCTAGTAAAACCTGGAATGAAAATTCCCAATGATATTTTGGCATGCCAATGACAGTTATTTTGATTGGATCTACAACTCAACTATAGTTGGAATAGTTGGTTATGTATATCTATGTTTTGTTTCAATGCACATGCTATTGGTGTTATTTTGCTCTCACAGTGAGATTGAACACACTGGATCAGTTTCCATAGAAAGCAGTAGCTGGTTTGGCATTACTTATTTCACGTTCAGTGGTTGGCTTGGCTTCACAGTAGAACTTAAAATAAACAACATATTTCACATCCCAGTGCAACACCCAATAAAATGATTGCAATTGCAAGTTCTGCCAGTGAGCTATATCTAACCGAGCCAAAGGGATCTCAGACCGTATGTATGTTGGATATATAAAGTATTTGTGTGTGTCTATCTATCTATCTATCTATCTATCTATCTATCTATCTATCTATCTATCTATCTATCTATCTATCTATCTATCTATCTATCTATCTATCTCTCTCTTTCTCTCTCTCTATATATATATATATATATATATATATATATATATATATATATAAGTGTACATACCCTGGCAGCATTTATGATTTCTTTGTAATTTAATAGAGAATAGGAATGATAAACCAAAAACCTTTCTTTCACTCATGGTTAGTGTTTGGCTGAAGCCATTAATTATCAACAGAAACTACCCAAATTACCCTGATGAAAAGTTTACATACCCTGGTACTTTGGCCTGATAACATGCACACAAGTTGACACAAATGGGTTTGAATGGCTATTATAGGTAACCATCCTCACCCTTGTAATTAGTGTGTGTGTGTATAAAAGGTCAATGCGTTTCTGGACTTATTGTACATAGGAAAAAATGGAAATGCACTCACACTTTGTTGTGAATAACAGCGCGGTATGATAATGCAAAGTTGCGGCGTCTCCTTTGTTCCGTGTTGGGGCTCCGTACTGTGTAATCCGTATCCGGTGGACGTGATGACGTACCACTGCTTAGGCCACACCTAAGCAGTGGTACGTCATCACGTCCACCGGATACGGATTACACAGTACGGAGCCCCAACACTAAGCAGTGGTACGTCATCACGTCCACCGGATACGGATTACACAGTACGGAACCCCAACACGGAACAGAGGAGACGCCGCAACTTTTCATTATCATACCGCGCTGTTATTCACAACAAAGTGTGAGTGCATTTCCATTTTTTCCTATGTACAATAAACCCGATATCTTTACATACTACACTATGGGTCTTTTTGTTTTCTCTCCCACGGGCCTTTGAAAACAACCCCATATCTTGCTTAAACAACATCGTGGAACCATCGTATGTTCAGTTTGTTGCTCTGGAGAAGTCTGTCTGGGAAGACTATAATTATCCCTAGGTTCATCTGACCGGTGCATATACGGTCTATCTTTGTGGTAAGGAGCCAACCTTATTCACTGGGTGTCGTTTGGTGGAAGAAGATTTTATGTTCAATCTCACTTATTATGGACTATAATTATTGAATCACTTTTGAATTTCACTTCTTTCAATCACATCACTCCCACTTTATTCCTAAATTTAAAAAAAAAAAAAAAAAAAATGTTATTCAATATTTGTTTTCATTTTCACATATGTCATGATTTTTTTAGCGCTGTACCTATAGTTTTTTTGTAATTGCATGATAGTTTTTCAGTTTGGAGAAAGGGTATTTTTGGCTGCAACACTTTTTTTTATCTAGCAGTACTAGGCCAGAATTGAGGAAGTTGCAGTCACAACAGGTCTAAAAGCTATATTGAAGTTTACTTTTACAAGAAAAATGTATTAAATAAAAAAAGCTAAAGCCCTCAACTTTGTACCAAAAACATTTCACTGTATAACCACTTGAAGACCAGGACTAATCTGACACTTTTTATTTACAAGTAAAAATCATGGGCCAGATTCAGATACACTTAATATTGCGCTGCGTAATCGAAATACTCTACGCTGCCGTATTTCACCAGGCTCTACACCGAATCCTGGTAGATTTTTGCCCGTACGCTACGAAGGCGTAGTCTATTTCTCGCCGCGTAATCGAAATACGCGATTGGGGGGTGTGAAGCATTTAAATTAAGCGCGTCCCCGCGGCGATCGAAATGCACATGCTCTGTTCAGAAATTTTCCGCCGTGCATTGCGCGAAATCACGTCGTTACGTCATTCGTTGTTTGAGTAGCGGCGTTTACGAACATTCCTATTCCCAGAAGACTTACGTAAAAATTAATAAAGGACATCGGAAAACGTAGAAATTCGACGCGGGAACCACGGCCATACTTAACATGGGCTGTCTAATATTAGACCAGCAAAAAGCTGGTATAGTGTTACGTAAAAAAAAGATGACTAAAGGTGCCGTAAGAGATTGCGATTGAAGATCGTAATTTCTGGGATCGCCGGCAATAGCTCATTAGCATACTCCGACGCGGAAAACGACGGGAAGTCCACCCAGTGGCCGCAATTTTATTGCAGCATAGACCCGAAG
The DNA here is from genome assembly GCA_029574335.1 of Rana kukunoris. NCBI lineage: Eukaryota > Metazoa > Chordata > Amphibia > Anura > Ranidae > Rana > Rana kukunoris. The sequence continues at coordinate 141,176,520 of CM056052.1, forward strand.
GCGTACGAACACGTAATCCAGTCAAATTGAAGCCCGCAGCCGTCTATTCATGGTTTGAGGTTTTCGACTAGCTAGAAAACGCGCGTAATTTGAAATTACTCCAGTCTAACACCAGTTAGACAGGCGTAATGGCTCTGTGAATCTGGCCCCATATTTTTTTTTTTTTAGAAAATTACTTAGAACCCCCAAACTTTATATATTTTTTTCTATCAGAGGCCCTAGAGAATAACATAGAACATTGCGTTTAACCACTTTAGCCCCGGACCATATTGCTGTCCAAAGACCAGAGCACTTTTTGTGATTCGGCACTGCGTCGCTTTAACTGACAATTGCGCGGTCGTGCGACGTGGCTCCCAAACAAAATTGGCGTCCTTTTTTTCCCACAAATAGAGCTTTCTTTTGGTGGTATTTGATCATCTCTGCGGTTTTTATTTTTTGCGCTATAAACAAAAATAGAGCGACTATTTTGAAAAAAATGCAATATTTTTTACATTTTGCTATAATAAATATCCCCAAAAAAGATATAAAAAAACATTTTTTTCCCTCAGTTTAGGCCGATACGTATTCTTATACATATTTTTCGTAAAAAAAAATCGCAATTAGCGTATATTGATTGGTTTGCACAAAATTTATAGCGTTTACAAAAAAGGGGGTAGTTTTATGGCATTTTTATTAATATTTTTTTTTTACTAGTAATGGCGGCGATCAGCGTTTTTTTTTGGTACTGCGATATTATGGCGGACACATCGGACACTTTTGACACATTTTTGGGACCATTGGCATTTTTATAGCGATCAATGCTATAAAAATGCATTGGATTACTATAAAAATGCCATTGGCAGTGAAGGGGTTAACACTAGGGGGCGGGGAAGGGGTTAAGTGTGTTCCTATTTGTGTTCTTACTGTGTGGGGGGGTGAACTCACTGGGGGGAATTATTGATCTTCCGTTCATACATTGTATGAACGGAAGATCAGCGTTTCCCCCGCTGACAGGAACGAGTGCTGTGTGTTTACACGCACAGCTCTCGTTCCCCGCTCTGTAACGCACGAGCGCGCGCGCGCCCGGCGGCGATCGCGCCCGCCGGGCACGTGCGCGGGACTCGGGGGCGAGCGGGGGGCGTGCGCGCGGGCCGCCGGCGGCGCGCACGCGCCCCCTAGTGGCCGCGAAAGTCCCGACGTAAGATGACGGGCTCTCGCGCAGGAGAGCCGACCTGCCGCCGTATAACTGCGGCGGCTGGTCGGCTAGTGGTTAATAAACCTATGCGCAAATACCTTTTTGAAAAGTACACTTAAATACATTTTAATGCAAAAAGGCACAATAAATAACACAATTTTTTTGGAAAAATATAAAAAAAATATATAAAATATAAAATATGATAGTAAATAGATACCGAACATTTCATGCTTTAAAATTGCGCACGTTTGTGGAATGACGACAAACAATGATACATAAAAATCTTCATAGGCGACGCTTTAAACATTTTGACAGGATACCATTTTAGAGTTATAGAGGCGTTCTAGTTCTGGAATTATTGCTTTTGCTATAACGTTCGTGATGATACCTCACATATGAGTTGACCAACGTATACGTTCACTTCTGCATGCGAGCATGGAGGGACAGGGGTGCTTTTAAAAAACCTTCTGGTCCTCAGTCAGCTTTATGATAACCCAGCAGCTCTTCCAGATCGGATACAGGATCGCACAGGAGAGACAGGAGAAGCGCCAGTGGGCAGTGGGAGGGGGGACATCTCCTCCTTCTCCCTGTAAAAGCAATCCAGTGGCTAATCAGCTAGGATTGCTTTTAGACAAAAGAGCATAGCAGGCTAAAAAAATAATACCTGGACTATGACAGCCATAACCTCTGTATAACCACTTGAAGCCAAACACACACTTGGCAAGTTTATTTACTTGCAATCTTATTTGTTGAAGTATTATATTGTATTGTATTAAACAATTAAACAAATGTCAAAATAAAATTAAGCCATTTTTAGCATGAAATCAAAAGTTAGAGTGCATTATTTGGTAGATAAAAGCCTGAAATATTGTACAAATGTTCTGCACATTATGTGCACAGTTTTATGGGGCCACAATAAAGAGGGATAGATAAAGCAAGTTTTATTGTGAAATAATATTTTTTGTGACAAAAACCTAAAATATGCACACTATGTTAGACTGGTCCAGCTGCCTACGGAAGAAAGGTGAGGAAGAGTCTTGCTTAGTCAATCGCCCATGTCGATAAATATCCACTACTACATATTACCCGTCTGAACTTGAAGGCCGACAATTAGCTTGTAAGAGGGCAGGAATTTACTTAAAGGTAAATGTCTGTCCAAACAAATCCGCATTAGCCTGCGCATAAGGTTACAAGGTACTACTGAGCCAAGAAAATTATTGCTCCTGTATTTTTGGATTCTGTACCCCTTATCCTTTAATTTTTGGGCAACTAGGCCAATAAATTTTGAAAAAGAATATTGATTGCATTGATGTCTGTCTGTCTGTCTGTCACTGTCAGTGAGGTTCTGGGTACAGAAACAGAGCAAATCATTATTATGAAGACCAAAAGGGCCCAAAAAAGTACACCTCTTTTGGTAGTCTCTGTATCCGGAATGTGCTTGCTTCATGTGTGGGGTGAGGTTTTCCTGTTATCAGCTGAAGTCCATGAGCCAAGGTTTGAACTTTCTTTTTACTCTCCCCAGAAACTTCATGAAAGTAACTGAGTAAAGTTGTTAGTAAGAATAGCACTAGTCAAATTGTAAAGAAATCAAAGTACTACACTATATAATCTGTATTGTACATGTTCTCATTAGGCGAACAAAAAGAAAAGAAAGTAAAGATAGTAAAACCAGAGTGCCTAGCAAATTATAAGTTTAGTGATGCATTAGTGCTTTAGAAGCTTGGATGTATAGAGATTCTTAGAAGTTTTTGGCAGAGGACCGGATTGAAATGTAATGTGAAAAGCACAGAAACATTTTAGCTTTAACTGAATGACTCTGCCTAGCATATAGGGCTGATTATAGAAAGCATAGGTTAATGTTTTTTAATTCCCTGAAATCTTCCTCACATTAATGAAATCCTCCATCTTCAGTATCACTTAAAATTAATTCTCAGCCCTGAAATAAAACCAGAGAAACTCAACTTTCCCCTTCCGATAATTGGTCTATAAAGATACAGGCCGGATCCATAAATAACTAGCCTTTAACGACACAGACTTAAAACTGAAAATCTCTAATGATGGATGAAGGGACATTAAGTGATTTAAAATATTATTGGCGATTCAATGTACTTTCACTCTAACTCTGGATTTGATTCAATGACCTAAAGAAAATTAAAATGTAAAGCCTTTACCGGCTGTCCAAAAAGTTTGATGCATGACTTCTAAAATTGTAATATCCTCCATTTCCCAGTTCTGCAAAGGCAAAAACTGCTGGAGAACATGACACTTCACTCAAACTTATATATATAAATATCATTTAAGGTTATATTTAGTGATAACTTTACAGTATAAAAGGCAATTTTTTTTTAACCAATGTAGTCAATAGTGGTAGTATATACTGTATACATGTATCATATATTGCTGGTCAGTTGTGTGCATCTTTTAAAGGAAAGTACACCAATCCTATTGTACAATGCGACCTCCCAAGTGGAACTGTTATACCGTATTTGCCGGCGTATAAGGTGACTGGGCGTATAAGACAACCCCCTAATTTGCCAGCTAAACATTTGGTTTTGGGATATACTTGCCGTATAAGACGACCCCTTTCCGACACACCTCACTGTGCCCATTGCATATCTCACTGTGCCCATTGCATACCTCACTGTGCTCATTGCATACCCCACTGTGCTCATTGCATACCTCACTGTGCTCCTTGCTTGCCTCATTGTGCCATTGCATACCTCACTGTGCCCATTGCTTACCTCACAGTGCCGATCTCCAGATCTCCATGCCTTATTCCTGTATGCAGAGTCAGACTTCGGGCGTCCATTGTTCAAAAGCCCTGCCGCCTCCTCGTCCTATTCCGCGATAGGCGGAACACTCAGTTTCCCAGCAGAGCCTGTGTTCGGTGTTCTGCCTATCACGGAGGTCCTCTCATCCGAGGCTGAGAGGGCCTCCGTGATAGGTGGAACACTGAACACAGGCTCTGCTGGGCAACTGAGTGTTCTGCCTATCAAGGAATAGGACGAGGAGAAGGCGCAGCTTTGAACAATGGACGCCCACAATCTGACTGACTCTGCATTACAGGTACTGGCGTATAAGATGACCCCCGACTTTTGGGGGATATTTTTAAGTACAAAGGTCATCTTATACGCCGGAATATACGGTAGGTATGTGATCTGGTATTCGAAGAGAATTTGGCTAAGCTTAGTATCACACTTCAAAAACTAGATGCTAATACCAAACAAGACATACTTGGGATAGAAGGGTGAAAAAGACAGCCTTCCCATTTTGCGTGTGTATACCTGGTGCCAACTATCTAGGAAGATCCAACATAGGCCATATACAGAATACAGTATTATTTTCTCTTTCAATTGCACCCTATACTTTGTAATCATTTTAAATATAATAGGGCCTGGGGCTCCAAGCGCAGAGAAAGTAGGAGTGAAATAAGCCCATTCAGGTATCGGTGTAAATAAAATAAGTCTCTTTGTCAGTGTCAATGGTATAAAATAAACTCCACATAGTTGGTCTCACTAGGATAAAATGAGCGCCATTGTTGGTGTCAGTGAGATAAAATCATTGGGGTTTTCTAGGGAGTGATAAAGACTAATGAAATAAGAAACAGAACACTAAAGAGCTTATAACAACTCATACATATGTGTGCTCTTACAGTAGATGGCGTAGCAAGAAAAAAAGCACGTTTTTTTTTTTGCCTTGCCCTTGGGTCAACTATGGGTTTAGGATTTCAAGGATTCAGGTTGACTTTTTTTCTAACCCAAAGCATGCACCTCTTGTTTGCTATGTAATTAACTCTAGTAACTAGACTGTAGCTAGTATTTCTCTGCTGAATGTTGGCCATTAAAAGAAGCATGTAACTGGTTGTCATGCACAGACTCTCCACTTCTACTTTCTCTAGTTCTTGTTCATAAAGAACAAATCTGTCACAATGTTTTTTTTTATTTTTTCCAGAAACTCTGTAATGTGCTCCTAAGCTACAAGGCTGTGTTTCTAAAGTGAGAAGAGTTGATCGCTGCTCAGTCATACAGAGAGGGCTATAATTAGACAGACTATTAGCACCTTGAACTGCTGGCTCCAGCTGCCTGAATTATGTTATCGCCTTAGAAATGCATCCCTTGCCCTCATCTTCCTTTTAGTCAATTTTTTCTTTTCTCTTTAACTGGAACACTGGAAGTTATACGTGAGTTAATTAGTATTTTTATTACAAGACCCATATAAATGTATTAAAAACTACCACAATCCTGCTCTGCAATACATAAACTGTCTGTTTTTATTACTTACCATCAGTCAGTGCAATGAATACAGAAATTCACCCAAAATTTACAATATGACAGCGCCAACTTCTCAGAGTATTAAGTAAATTAAATAAGAGACCACCTGAGTCTTAAAAAAAATATTTGATGGTAACTCTTGGAGTAGACTGGACTAAGTACATTATCCTTAAAACTTGAATAGAATTGATACCAAATTTTCAACTCCGCATGATTCCAGAAAATTACACCTCTTAGAAATACTGTCTTGCAGCTAGATACAGTCTTGTAAGTATGAAATGTATGACTTTTGTTAGACTGAATATGGAAGGATTTTTAGGAATCTAAAAGTATAATAGTCAAAGATCATAATTTCAGGATATTTGAGTTTGGGCCCCATATGTGTTCTTCCTCAATGTTTTATGTGTAAGCATCATTCACGTGCACAGTTCAATGCCTGTACCCTTAAAATAATAGTAATGGTACTCACCCGTTTACCTATAGCTGTAAAAAAAATGGCAAAGTTCTGCTTCCTTGGTCAGCTTGACACTCCCTGCCTACTTTTTGTTTAATACATTTTTATTGAGAAAAAAAAATATGCAAATACAGCAGTACAACAAAAACAGAAAAATACTGTGTTGGGTTAGCATCCTGAGAGATACAATTTCACACTAGAGATAATGTATGTAGCCCAAAAAATAAGAAAGAAAAAAAGGAAAGAAAAGTAGGCAAGAACTTAAGAAGAAGATGAATAAAAGAGAGGAAGGCGAAAAGAGAGAGAAGTAGAAGAATATATTTAGTAGGGGAACAGGACAGGGGGAAATAGGATACAAGTATGAGGGAAGGCTGGCACGCATGGAACAAACAGCGAATATTCATCTAAACTGCTATGTTTGAGGAGACCTTAAATGGAAAATAGGTACATCTCATTCAGTAAACAGTAGAAATAATGGTAGGAGTACTAAGAGTCTTGAGGAACACTAGAGGATGAAGAAATAATATCTTTATAGGATTGGGTATCGGTAAAAGAAGACCAGGGGGCCCAGATTAGGGAGTATTGAGTACTATTGTCTCTTGCGATGTAGGTGAGTTCTTCCATGAGGCAGACTTCCGAAACCTTTTGTAACCAGGACTTGATGGTAGGAGTTATGGTTTGACCCCAAAGACAAGGGATGGTGGCTTTAGCTGTATTCAGGAGGTGTGAAATAAGTGAGCATATATATTTACCTATGGACTTCGAAGTAACATGAAAGAGAACTGTCCACGGTTCCATGGGTATTTCGACCTCAGTAATCTGGTATATCAGTTCTAATACTTTTACCCAAAAAGGACGGATGAGGGGACAAAACCACCAGATATGGGCATGGGTGGTGTTCTGCCCACAGTTTCTCCAGCAAAGCGGGGAGTTACTCCCTGCCTACTAGTGGACAATGCAGCAGTAGCAAACTGACTAGGTCATCCCCGTAATCTCAGGAATTGAATACAAACTCGTACTTTGCAAAGCATTAGAGCTCTGACTGATTCTGGTCCAGCATAACACATTCCACAGGTACTTACACCAGAATAATTTCAAATATATTTTATTTATATAGGTCATATATACACTGCTCAAAAAAATTAAAGAAACACTTTTGAATCAGAACTCCTAGGATATTGATCTGGTCAGTAAAGTAGCAGAGGGGGGAGGGGTGTATAAAGAGGGGGTTTGTTTATCGGTTTTAGCTGCTTTTCTGTTAAAGTTAACAACAGGTCCACTAGATGGGCAACAATGAGACAACCTCCAAAACAGGAATGTTTTTTCAGGTGGAGGTGTCTGTTTTTTTTTCCCATACTCATCTTTTCTGACTGTTTTTCACTAGTTTTGCATTTGGCTAGGGTCAGTGTCACTACTGGTAGCACGAGGCAATACTTGGACCCTATAAAGGTTGCACAGGCAGTCCAACTCCTCCAGGATGGCACATCAATACTTGGCATTGCCAGAAGGTTTGCCGTGTCTCCCAGCACAGTCTCAAGAGCATGGAGGAGATTCCAGGAGACAAGCAGTTACTCTAGGAGAGCTGGACAGAGCCGTAGAAGGTCCTTAACCTATCAGCAGGACCAGTATCTGCTCCTTTGTGCAAGGGGGAACAGGATGAGCACAGCCAGAGCTCTACAAAATGACCTCCAGCAGGCCACTAGTGTGAATGTCTCTGACCAAACAATCAGAAAATCAGAAACAGACTTCATGGGGGTGGCCTGAGGGCCCGAAGCCCTCTAGTGTGCTCTGTGCTTACTGCTGGACACTGTGGAGCTTGATTGGCATTTTCCATTGAACACCAGAATTGGGAGGTCTACTACTGGTGCCCCATGCTTTTCACAGATGAGAGCAGGTTCACCCTGAGCATATTTGACAGACGTGAAGGAACTTTATGCTGCCTGTAACATCGTTCAGCATGACCGGTTTGGTGGTGGGTCAGTGATGGTCTGGGGAGGCATCATGGAGGGACGCATAGACCTCTACAGGCTACACAATGACACCCTGACTGCCATTAGGTATTGGGATGAAATTCTTGGACCCATTGTCAGAACCTACGCTGGTGCAGTGGGTCCTAGGTTCCTCCTGGTGCACGAAAATGCCCAGCCTCATTGTTTTTTCCAACTTTATCATTAAAACGACATTGCCCACATATGATCGTTTTTAAAAAATGCCCTAGCAAAGCGTGGTGACGTACAACACGTACAATGGCACTTTGGGCTGCTTTAGCTGATTTCCTGTTAGTAAAAGACGAGTCGCGCTTTTCTGTCTGTTACAGCATGATGAACCCCGAAAAATGTTGTGAAGCCCACACACGATCATTTTAAATGCAATTTTTTAAAAACGTATTTTTTTTCATGCCGAAAAATGATCGTGTGTACGCGGCATTACACTTGTACAATTGAAGAAAGTCAGGGATTTTGTAAGATTAAAGTCAGGTGCATGATTAACCAATTATACAAGCAGGAGCTAATGCTAATCATTTTTTTATATGTAGGCTGAAACACAGTCATTAACTGAAACAGAAACAGCTGTGTAGAAATCTTAAAACTGGGTGAGGAGCAACCAAACTCTGTTACTAACGTGAGGTTGCGGAAGACAGTTTCATGTCACAGGTCATACACCATGGCAAGACTGAGCACAGCAACAAGACACAAGGTAGTTATACTGTGTCAGCAAGGTCTCTCTCAGGCAATGATCTCAAAGCAGATGTGCTGTTCAAACTTTTTTAAAGGAGTGCAAAGAACCAGGCCGCAGGTCAATGGTGTCCTCAATAATGAGAAATACAGGTAGATACTTATTCTTCATGCCTTCAGAATTAGGATCGGCCCCAAATTTATTCTGCAGCAGCACAACCCCAAAGATACAGACAATGTCATTAAGAATTATCTTCAGCATAAGCAAGAAGAAGGAGTCCTGGAAGTGATGGTTTGGCCCCCACAGATCCCTGATCTTAACATCATCGAGTCTGTCTAGGATTGCATGAAGAGACAGAAGGATTTGAGGTAGACTACATCCACATAAGGCCAGTGGTTAATTCTCCAAAATGTTTGGAACAATATACAGGCTGAGTTTGTTCAAAAACTGCGTGCATGTGTACCTAGAAGAATTTATGCTGTTTTGAAGGTAAAGGGTGGACACACCAATAATTGATTTGATTTCTCTTATGTTCGGTTACTTTCCATTTTGTTAATTGAAGTAAACTATTGACATTCTTAAAGTAATACTAAACACACAGGGGCAGATTCACACAGAAATGGATTATCGTAGCGTATCAAAAATACACTACGCCGCCGTATTTTACCTGGCTCTACGTGGAATTCAGGTAGATTTTGTCCATTAAACGACGGCGGCGTAGTGTATTTCTCCCGTCGCAATCCATATAGACGAGTAGGGGGCGTGAATCATTTAAATTAGGCGCGTTCCCGCGGCGATCGATCTGCGCATGCTCCGTTCCCAAATTTCCCGCCGTGCATTGCGCGAAATCACGTTGTGACGTCATTCGTTGTTTAGGTAGCGTCGTTTACGGGCGATCCTAGTCCCGAACGAGTTACGTAAACAAAAAAAAAAATTAAATAAATTCGAAGCGGGAACGACGGCCATACTTAACATGGGCTACGTAACGTTAGAGCAGCAAAAAGCTGCTCTAACATTACGTACAAAAAAATAGACGAAAGTGATTGCGACGACCACTCGTATCTTCGGGAATCGCCGTAAAAAAAATTTGCATATCCCGACGCATCAAAACGACGCGAACTCCTCCCAGCGGCCGCAAATAGATGGCAGCGTAGATCCGAAGGCTTACGAAGACGTAAGCCTCTCGGATCGAAGCCCGAAGCCGCCGTATCATGGTTTGAGGATTCAAACTAGTGATACGGCGCGCGAAATTTGAAATTACTCCTGTCTAACACCAGTTAGACAGGCGTAATTGCTTTCTGAATCTGGGCCACAATGTATAATTTAAATTGTCCCATTTAATTCTATATGTGTATGACTGCTCTGTATTTAGTTTAATAAAAAAAAAAAACATCTAAGTGCCATATATGCTCGAGTATAAGGCGACCCCAATATAAGCCGAGGCACCTAATTTTGCCACAAAAAAAAATGGAAAAACGTATTGACTCGAGTATAAGCCTAGGGTGTCCATCTTCATGGCTCACTGTGCCTCACTTTACCTCACTGTGTCTATGTGCATGCCTCACTGTGCCTCACGTTGCCTCACGTTGCCTCACTGCGTTCATGTGCATGCCTCACTGTGTCCATGCCTCACTGTGCCCATGACTAGACTTACGTTTAACATGGGAGTATATAGAAGGGAAGAGAGGGGCTATATGTGTGCCAAGTTTGGGGTCCAGGGGACCTACAGCCGGCCAGTACCGGGCCCCAAAGTTACCGGAGAAATTACCGTTTAACATGGGAGTCTATGGAAGGGGTGCCCAAATTTGAAAAATCTGTGTTTCCCGGCCATAGGTCCCCCGGACAGCAAACTTTGCACACGTGTAGAGGAAGTGTGGGGCTATATGTGTGCCAGTACTAGGTCCCCAAAGTCTGGGAGATCAGGCGCAAAAAGGTGACTCGAGTATAAGCAGAGAGGGGCATTTTCAGCGCCAAAAAATGTGCTGAAAAACTTGGCTTATACTCGAGTATATACGTTACCTTTTTCCTCATCAATATACAGCTGTCACACGACTCATTCTTATCCCAGCCTGTCTGTAGGGAACATAAGCAGAAAGTGCTTCTAGTCCTTTGCTGATCATCACATGTACAAAAAAAAATGCATTTAGCATACAGAGTAAAAATAAATAATCAATTTCAAGAAATGTTTTAAATTGTCATATACATATATACTTGAAATGGAAATAATATGGTGTGGGTGTTTTTTTTTTGCCAGTCACAGATTGTGTTATGCCCCTCCAGCTCATTGTGTCTAGCTGGTTAGTGGGCATGAAGGAGAAGGGAGGGAGTGGGCTGTAATTTACCACTGTGTATCCGCCCACATGTGCGACTCTATAGTCACATAGGCTCAGTGGCCAGATTAAGAACATCATGGGCCTGGTGCTGAGTATTTTGGTGGGGCCTTTTATAAATAATAAATAAATGCGTGAGAATCACAGCGCAGCAATAGAGGGCCCAGTCTGAAAATTTAAGTGTACCCTAATGTGCTAATATGCTGTGCATACTTGTACATTGTGGCATAACCTACCCCAGGGCCTCTGAAAAGTAGTAATGTCAGGAAAGTTTACTACCGCTTTAATATCACAGGATCCCAAAAACCTCTCATGGGGCCCCCTACTGACCCAGTGGCCCTTGGGCAGTGCATAAGTGCATAGTTGCCAACATTTAAAAAAATATTTTCAGGGACACTTTTTCACAAGTGCTATATTTAGAGTAGCTGAGATCCCCTATGTTCCTCTGTACATCACAGTAGTAATCACAACATTAAATACGTTCTAATAATGGGACAGAACAAATATGAGAACTGAGATTTCCTTTAGTTGAACTAACAAAAGTGTGTCCATTCTAGAGCTGGTAACATTGAGGGTATTCAGTATCATTTTAAAGAACTGTTTTCGTGGGTAAGCGACATAGGGGAGGAGTACGGACGGTATATAAGTGGGAAGTATGTGCAGGTGAATGAGAGGAATGTGGAGGGTCTAACATTGGGCACTATGTACAGGAAAAGAGTGCAAAGGGTACGGCAAAAGGCACAATGTACAGGAGAGAAGTGTGGAGGGTATGGCAGTGGGCATCATGTACAGGAGAGAAGCATGGAGGGTACGACAGTGGGCAGTATGTACAGGAGAGAAGTGTATGACAGCAGGCACCATGTACAGGAGAGGAGTGTGAAGGGTATGACAGTGGGCACTATGTATAGGAGAGGAGTGTGGATGGTATGATAGTGGGCACTATGTATAGGAGAGGAGTGTGGAGGGTATGACAGTGGGCAGTATGTACAGGAGAGGAGTGTGGACGGTATGATAGTGGGCACTATGTAACTATGTATAGGAGAGGAGTGTGGAGGGTATAACAGTGGGCAGTATGTACAGAAGAGGAATGTGGAGGGTATGACAGTAGGCAGTATGTACAGGAGAGAAGTGTATGACAGCAGGTACTATGTACAGGAGAGGAGTGTGAAGGGTATGACAGTGGGCAGTTTGTACAGGAGAGGAGTGTGAAGAGTATGACAGTGGGAAGTATGTACAGGAGGAGTGTGGGGGTATGACAGAGGGTAGTATGTACCAGAGAGAAGTGTGGAGGGTATGATGGGGCAGTATGTACAGGAGAGAAGTGTGGAGGGTATGACAGTGGGCAGTATGTACAAGAGAGGAATGGGGATGGTATGATAGTGGGCACTATGTATAGGAGAGGAGTGTGGAGGGTGCGACAGTGGGAAGTATGTACAGAAGAGGAGTCTATGACAGCAGGCACTATGTACAGCAGAGGAGTGTGGAGGGTATGATAGTGGGCACTATGTACAGGAGAGGAGTGTGGAGAGTATGACAGTGGTCACTATGTACAGGAGAGGATTGTGGAGAGTATGACAGTGGGCACTATATATAGGAGAGGAGTGTGGAGGGTATGACAGTGGGCACTATGTACAGGAGAGGAGTGTGGAGGGTATGACAGTGGGCACAATGTATAGGAGTGGAAGGATGTTTAGCGACTGCGTAGTGGTTAAGCGGGTCATACATGGATTGAAATTACACCAATTATGCAGAGACCAGCCATAGTCGATCTATGTATGGGCTAGCTGGTTTTACACAAGTCAATCTATTAATCGATTAGAGTACAACCAGCCTGTTTTTCCAAAAACAATCAGTGCTGCAAGCTATAGATAGCAACACTGATCATTGTACTCACAGGCAGAACACAATAACACTAGAGGGGTGATTCCCCCATCTACAGGTCAGCAGGTGAGAGGGTGTGTGGGGACAGGCTGGGGAGAGATACCAGTCAGTAGCTGGGTAGGCACTGGCTAGTATCAGAGCCAGATACACACAGGTTACATTTGTCGCGATCGTTAGAGCGAGAGCAATAATTCTAGCACAAGACTTCCTCTGTAACTCTAAACATGTAACCTAAAAAATGTTTAAAGCATCGCTTAGGATACCAAAAAAAATAAAATAAATCGTGCTAACTTTAGTGTTTTTTTTAATGTATGAAACAGTTTATTTCCAAAAAAAACATGTTTGAAAAATTGCTGCGCAAATACAGTACCGTGCTAGAGCTGCACAATTAATCATTAACAAATCGTGATCTTGATTCAACCCCCCTGACATCTCCAATGCAGAGTTTGCTGATTCTTTCATATAACAAGTGGAGAGACTTTCAGCTGTCAAAAGAAAATATCTGGACAGTCTGCTAAGTTCTTAGCAGGAAACATTGTAATTAACGCTTTCTTCTTAGATCAAAGGGATAAACTTCTGTGTGTAAAGAAAATATCCGACTGTCTGCCAAGTTTGTAAACAACATGAAACATTGTAACCAACTTCCTTTTTGGATTAAACTTCTGTGTGTAAATGCAAGAAATTTAACCACTTAAAGTCCAACACTTGTTTAAGTTAAAAACCAATATTTTTTGCTAGAAAATTACTTGGAACCGCCAAACATTATATATATTTTAGCAGAGACAAAAATGGCAATTGCTGCAATATTTTATGTCACACTTTATTTGCCCACTTCATTGAATAATAAAAACCATAAAAACAAAACAGTAAAGTTAGCCCATTTTTTTTTTTTTTTTTCATTTTAATGTGAAAGATGATGCCGTACGAATCGTGAGAGAATCGTGATCTATCTTCTAAGCAAAAAAATTGCAGTTGTCGTTTTAGCCAGAATCCTGCAGCTCTATACCGTGCAACATAAAAAGTTGCAAAGACCACCATAGAGTAATTTTCTAGCAAAAAACAAATGATGGTTTTTTTTCTCAGTCTCCTGCAGTGTGTCAGCTTGTATTTATAATGGCTGCTCTGTATGTAGCTTCTGACAGGCTGTGCAAGCAGGCCCGTATCTCCGGAACCATAAATTATAGCCATCCCATATTTTGACCGGTTATGGGGTAGGTCTTCAACTGACTACCCCCCAAATGTGGGGTTTATGTGACCTCTGGTCATCGAGCTACAACCCCTGAAGTCGATCTAAAAAAAAAAAACTTTTTTTTTTTTTTGGGGGCAAATGGGCCTATCTTGAGAAAGGGGCCTGGAGCTGCAGCTCCATCAGCCCCTCTGTTAATCCGGCCCTGCATAGGCTGCTAAGATGTGATAGGGAGGAAATGCTCTGCATAGAAACTCACTGAAAACAGAGCATGTGCAGAGTTGCCAAAATTGTTCTGAAAAATACCTAGCTGATTTGGGGACTTGGCCAGAAGGTGGAGATAGTGAGTAGCAGGATCAACCAGGTTTTTTGCACAATACAGAAAACAAATCTCATAGTGACTGACTAAGTATGAACAGAATGCAACACAGCATTGATTGGTAGTTTTTTTTTTTTTATGTGGGTTTAGTGACAGCAACCTGCCTAAAGCCTTTGCACAGTACTGTACATCAGGAGACAGTGTCTTGTACCAATCTTCCCCACAGCTCCATTGCTCTAAATTAACCACTTCCATACAGGGCATTTTCATCCTCTTCCTGCCCAGAACAATGTTTCGTTTTCAGCGCTGTTGCACTTTTAATGACAATTGCACGGTCATGCAACACTTTATCCAAATCAAATCTTTATGTTCCCCCCCCCACAAATTTTTGCGCTATAAACAAAAGAAGAGCGACGATTTTGAAAAAAACAATATTTGTTAGTTTTTGATTCAATAAATATCAAATTTAAAAAAAAAAAAGTTTTTTTCCTCGGTTTAGGCCGATACGTATTCTTCTACATATTTTGGGTAAAAAAAAAATCACAATAAGCGTATATTGATTGGTTTACGCAAACGTTATAGCATCTATAAATGAGGGGATAGATTAATGGCATTTTTTTTTTACTAGTAATGGCGGCGATCTGCGATTTTTATTGTGACCGTGACATTGCGATGGACATATCGGACACTTTTGACACATTTCTGGGACCATTCACATTTATACAGCGATTAGTGCTATAAAACTGCACTTATTACTGTGTTAATGTGACTGTCAGGGAAGGGGTTAACACTAGGGGATGATCAAGGGGTTAAAAATGTTCCCTAGGGAATGATTCTAACTGTAGTGGGAGGGGACTCACAAGGGGAGGAGACCTATGTGTGTTCCTCTGTACTGGGAACACACATCTGTCTCCTCTCCTCTGACAGGACGTGGATCTGTGTGTTTACACAACTGCCAACTCCATAGGTGTTCTGTGAACTAGGCTTATCGGCAAAACGCGTTTGCCACTGTCTGTGTACTCGCTGCTAAGGAAAAATAAAATACTTGAGGACTATGGAGTTGCCAGCTGTCTTTTTTCGATATCTGTCTTGTCTTTTGGTGGATGGGAGGACACCACAGCTTAGGCTCCCAGATTGCAACTTCCACTTTTCACCTAAACCCCAACTGCTCTGAACGATGCATCGTTCGTTTTGAATCATATTTGCCATGAATGCTTCTCCTGAGATGCAGTATTTAGGCTTAAGCAGCAAAACCAGCCATGCCTGTGCACTAGAAGGAGGAAGACATTCATCCTTTGTAAACTCTACGCCAGGGATATGAAATTAGCAGACCTCCAGCTGTTGCAGAACTACAAGTCCCAAGAGGCATAGCAAGACTCTGACAGCCACAAGCATGACACCCAGAGTCAGAGGCATGATGGGACTTGTAGTTTTGCAACAGCTGGAGGTCCGCCAATTGCATATCCCTGCTCTATGCCATCTAAAAAGGAGCTTACAGGGAGTTAGGACTTACAGCTCCAAAGGAGGAAGTGAGCAGTAAGTGAGAGTGAAGGGTAAGTATTGCTTGGGGGGGGGGGGGGGTTTCTAACAGGAGAACCTGACAAAATGTTTCCCAAAGTGACAGAATCTCTTTAAAATATGAGAAATGTTCTCATTTTGAAATAACTATAGTCACTTCCACGTCTTCTATCAGGCACCGTTCTGTAAGACTAGTTCAGATTTTAGGCATCATAAAATGGGAAATGTTTGCCAACCTTGTTGCAAGCTTCACATGATCTTTGGCTCAGAACTTTTGTGACTTGTAGGCAATTCCATAGAAGTCTGTGGAGCTTGGGAAGAGGTAGCCAGTGCAACTTTCCTTTCTCTTATTGTTTGACATTCTGTGTGTTAAGGATACATAAAAGTCACCAAATGCAGAAGCCACCAAATGCAGAAGACCAAAGAATGTCAGTGTTCTTCAAGTCCTTTCAAGTCTAGCTTTCAAACATTCTTGGCTTTGAAAAGGAGTAATTCCACAGCATTAGGCATGGCTTAAACACTGCAAGAAAGAATCTAGGAATTCAAAACAACATTAAGCATGCAGTGCATGTTGGAAAGTTACTTATGTGCCATGTATTTCCAGATAAAGAGTGAATGTGCACTGTGTCAGTGTCCACCCAGTCACCCTACAGTCTGTGCTCATGAATAGCTACTTCATGCAGACCACTGTTCATTTTGATGTCAAATTTCAATTTAGTTTTAGTCATAGTCTTTGGACTAAAATACCTGCCAACTCTTTAAAATGGAAACAAGGGGCATCTATTATCAAAGTATGTAGGCATAAGACACACCCCCTGCCATGCCCCCTGAAAGATAATTTTCCCCAAAAAGTACTTTTTTTTACCACTACTGTTCCTTTATACTAGCTTTTGAAATTTAAATTTGATTTAAAAGCAGCCATTTCGAAACTAGATGGAAAGTTTAGGACCGGGAAACACTTTTTGAAAGATAAAAAATTTATTTTATATACAATTATATAGACTGGATCAAAATGAGGGACAATTGAGGAGGAAAGGGGCACAGAGAGACTGTTCTAAATCAGGGATAGTTGGGAGCTATGGTTTTCAATCGTATTTTAGTCATCTGAATTGTTGTAGTTTTAGTCATATTTTAATTGACTAAAATTGAAAGGGTTTAGTTAAATTGTAATGCGTTATTTAAGCATTTCTCTAGATTTGCTAAACACATTATATACTACTGGAGTAAAAATCGAATACCATGTAATTATTTATGGTATTAAAGCGGATCTCCACCCTAAAGTGAAGATCCGCTGATCGGAACCCTCCCCCCTCTGGTGTCACATTTGACACCTTTCAGGGGGGAGGGGGGTGCAGATACCTGTCTAAAGACAGGTATTTGCACCCACTTCCGGCCCGCTGTCTCGGGCAAAAGACGGGTTTTTCCCGTTGTGTGCTGGGAACTCTCGGCTCCCAGCACACAGCGGGAGCCAATCGGCGGGCGCAGCGCGACTCGCGCATGCGCCATAGGGAACCGGGCAGTGAAGCCGGAGCGCTTCACTTCCTGGTTCCCTCACCGTGGATGGAGGGGGGAGCAGCAGAGAGACGAGCGAACGCTCGTCCTCTGCTGCGAACGCCGCTGGACTCCAGGACAGGTAAGTGTCCTAATATTAAAAGTCAGCAGCTGCAGTATTTGTAGCTGCTGGCTTTTAATATTTTTTTTTAAGGGGCCATCCGCTTTAAGGTTTGAAAATGCACTACAGACACAAATTTGGCCGTTGTGATATATAACGTCTTTATACATAAAACAAAGTTTCATAAACAAGAAAAAATATTATTTTTTGACAAACAGACGTGCAACTTTAAGGCCTCATGCACACTGGACGTTAAAATAACGTTATAAAAAGGGCAGTAGCTTTGCAGTGAATTTTTCAACTTTTTTCAAAGTTTTGCAATGTAGTGCTTTTTTTCGCGTTTATTAGTGTGTTTTAGCGTTTTTCTCCACGTTAGAGTTTTTAGCGTTTTTTTTTTTTGTAAGAACATGTTTTTTTTTTTTATATTTTTTTTTAGTGGATCAAAAATGCTTGTAAGCAAAGTTTTTTAACGTTTATCTACGTTTATCGATGTTTATCAAAAAGCCTTTTTCTTATTTTTCTTCTTTCAGCAGCTTAGGTGATGCACCCTACTTATTGTTATGTGGAAGTGCAATACATGTTTAAACTTTAAGATGGTTGTAAGCCTTCAATTTTATTTTTTATAAAAAAAAAAAACATGCTTATACTTACCGTTTTGCACAGAGCAGCCCCAATCCTCTTCTTGGGTGTCATTGGTTCAGTTTCCTTTAGTGCACATGTGCCGATGACATCGGCAGATGCAGGGGACAGGGGATATCCCCTAAACCATGCAGGTTTAGGAGATGTCCTGGGTAGCTACAGGTAAGCCTTATTATAGGCTTACGTGTAGCATAAAGTGGTTGTAAGGGTTTACAACAACTGTAATTGTGCTATTTTTATAGGCTGTGGGTGGAACTGTGTTGCCAAATTAGAAAAGAACAGCAGAGGGCGTGAAAGTGATAGTGTGAATGAATATAATGTGTGGAACTGCATAGGAAAGGGAAAGGATTGTTGAGAGCCTGTGTCTTTCAGCCAATACAGCTTGCCTGAAGATGTCAGATGTAGGTTGATGAAACGTCAGGGCTTCAGGGATTCTTTGAAGATGTTAGATGTAGGCTTACGAAATGGCGTCGTTGGGTGGTGTTTGAGATTCGTAATTCCCAGTCAGCTGGAATGCAGGTGGAGCACTAATCGACGATTCCTATACAATACATGCTGATACCTGTCTTCTTTGATGTAAGTGCAATACAACTTTCTTTTTTAAATGATTAATTAGAATTACTGCACCATGAGAGTATCCTTTCCTCTCCCTCTCTATCTGGCTATATCTATCTATCTATCTATCTATCTATCTATCTATCTATCTATCTATCTATCTATCTATCTATCTATACCTATATCAAGATATATATCTATATCTATATTCTGTGTTCCCTTATGTGTTTTCTAACTGTGTGGGGGAAGTACTGACAGGAAGAACACAGAGATCGCTGTTCCTGATTATTAGGAACAGAAGATCTCTGTATACTTCCCTGTCAGAACGACAATCTGCCTTGTTTACATCTCTCTGTGGAGTGATCGCGGGTGGCCAGCTCACATCGGATCCCCCACCGCACAGCGCACGGACGCCCACAGTATCTATTACATGAAACAACGTACATTGAACACTGGAGCAGCTGCAAGGAATAGCGTTAAATAGGCATGAGAGGACTGGGGATGGGCAAGGAGGAGATTGTCTCTCATACAGACGAATAAACTGACAGGGAGAGAGGGAATGGGAGTGGGGGAGATGCAGAGACACTGAGGAGATAGCTGGATGACAGAGGCACGTAAACTGACCACGCTATCAGAGATCAGCAGCCATAATAAACATGGTCGGTTTACAGAGAGGAAAACAGGAACAGGAAAGATCAAGCAGGTATTATACAACATAAAAAGAGAATTGACATGGCAAAAGCACTGTGCTATACCTTGTGCCTTAAAGGGACAGGAACACATTTTTTTTTGTTAGGGTCACAACCACAGTAAGAATCACAAGCAAAGTTAAATTTATTCCCACTACAAACCCCACATATGGCCATCTTTAGTTATCTGACACCTGGTCAACAAATGGTTTAGCGTGTTGTTTTATGCAGACGGCAGATATATTTTTGAGGAACATTTCTTGGGAAAATCCTTTTATCTTATTATGGGAAAGACAACACGTTAGAAAAAATTAAGTGCTAAATTAATCCCCAAAATAATACATTTTTCTAAACTGCATTTTTGTTAAAAAATAACTATCCAAGCCAAGCATTAGCTGAGCTGTGAAAGCCATTTTCCTGTTGTGCCATAAGACGTTTCATGATTCAAACACATCTGGTCAGTCCTGCTGCAGGAGTACAGACCTCCACCATCCTGCCTTTCGCATAGCAACTTGTCCAAAAACAAACCGTACCATATATCATTTGAAACCAAAGTTAAACAAAAGCGGAAGAACAAATAGGTTCTTGTGCACAGAGTAATAGACCTTCTGGTGTGTTAAAAAGGTGCTAATGATGTCACTGGCCACATGTTCTATAAGGATGACTATTGACCCTTACTTCATAGAGGGAGAAAGGGACAACAGTTTTTCTTTTTTAAATATCACTAGAGAGAAAAGGATTTACTTGTCAGAATAAAGCCGTGTGTAATAAAAATATGCAAAGCATTAAAACAGTCTTAGCAAATGTTAACACTAATTCTTTGCATGTTCCGGCATCTCAGCGCATGGTGGGGTTGCCTCATCCTTTTCACCCACTGTAATTAGATTATTACGCTATGCAGTAGTCATACAAGCTAGCCCGTTGCTGCTGCTATGGACAGATTAATCTGTCAGTTAGCACTTACAGCATTAGCACTTATTGATGGTGTCTGCTGATATTGTGTCTATTTGCTAAACTGCTTCACTATTTAATAATGACTTGCTGGGTTTTAATAAATTCTCAGGCAGGTGTGACCTCTCAGAGAGTACTACCTCCCTAAAAAATCTATTTAAAGCGGAGCTCCACCCGCATTTTTTTTTTTCAAAGTCGGCAGCTACTAACAGTGTAGCTGCTGACTTTGAATAAGGACACTTACCTGTCCTAGGCGCCCGCGCTGACGGCCCCGGCCGATCCTCGATCCCGGCACCGCCATCCACAGTCAGGGAAACAGGCAGTGAAGCCGTGCGGCTTCACTGCCCGTTTCCTACTGCGCATGTACGAGCGACGCGGCGCTTTGTGAATGGTCCGGCTGCTTTCTGGGATACACACAGTTCCCAGAATGCAGCGCGGCCCATTCACAAGAAGACACTGAGAAGAGGAGGAGGAAGAAAACCACACCGCGGATCATGAGGGCAGATTCGGGACTTCCGCATAGCAACAGCCTATTTAGGGTGAGTATTTTTTTTTTTTTTTCCATTTCATTTTTTTTTTTTTTAGATTTAAAAAAAAAAAAAATCAGGGTGGAGCTCCGCTTTAAGAATGTGTATGATTTCAGAAGGTTTGAGCTGCCAGCAGGCCCGTCGCTACAAGGCAAGCAAACCAAGCAATTGCAATTGCAGGACGTCACCGCGGGGCTCCCTCTTCCCCTGACCGCCGGGCTAATAGGAGAGAGGAGTGGGGCCTCGCGCATGCGCAGTAGGGTTCCCGGCATTAATCCAAAAGGCTACACTGCCGGGTTCCCTTACCCGCAATGGCGAAGGCAGTGTAGCCTTTCGGCTTCACGCCGGGAACCCTACTGCCGACATCGAGGGACAGCAGGACAGGTAAGTGTCCATTTATTAAAAGTCAGAAGCTGCTGTATGTGTAGCTGCTGGCTTTTAATTATTATTTTTTTCCCGAACCTCCTCTTTAAGTTATAAGTATTAATGTAATTTCAAAATTCACAGACATGGTCCAGTGTTGTCACCATCAGAAACTGAGAACTTTTGTGTAGCCATTGTTAAGCTAATGCATGCAGACAGGAAGGGCTGTAAATAGGCTGCAGGAGAAAAACAGCACCGGGATGGAGCAAAGGATACAAAGGGTGAAAACAGTATGTTAGTAAAAAGAGACCATTGCTCATTATAAACAAGGGCTTTAACTGATTTTAATGTTATTCTATTGGAGTTTACTTGTACTTTACGGTGCTCTGTTTGAGGGGGGAGAAATACAATTACTGAGTCCTGCTTTCTTGAATTGCTAAAAGATTGTATCATGTTTTCCTGTTGGATTGTGGGTAGGAATTCTGTTTGACAATAATCAATGCCCTGTTTCCTTAATGTTGCGTGAGTTGAGCAGAACACAAAAAGC
Source organism: Rana kukunoris (assembly GCA_029574335.1). Classification (NCBI taxonomy): domain Eukaryota; kingdom Metazoa; phylum Chordata; class Amphibia; order Anura; family Ranidae; genus Rana; species Rana kukunoris. The sequence continues at coordinate 141,198,212 of CM056052.1, forward strand.
TAATAAGGCCAAATCAGAGCAGTCTGTTTGTCCTCAGGAGAATGCCATAGTAATAGCTTGGCGGATACAATACAGTGTTAAAGGGGTGCCATGTAAATTGTCACCTCGCGTGTTGCTATTTACAGGTAAAACAGCCAGAACAAGTCAACAAGGAAAACACGTATTGACATTTGTGGGATTGGCCTACTTACTGCCATAAAAGTTATGATTATGACTGGAGTGACATCTCTGTTTAACAGGCTATAGCTCCAGGGCTATCCTGAGGCTTGTGCAAGCAGACGCATTGCAAAGTTAATTGGAAGGTTTTCACCATTTATGTAATAAACAATAGAGTTAGTTTTACAAGGGCCTTATATTATATGCTATAATATAGTATAGTGTAGCTGTTTTTAAACCATCCTAGTATCGGGATTTGCAGGCCAAAAAGATCTAAAACACGTTCTAAGTTAAAAGTGGTTTCTGTGTGGAGGAAACTGTGACAAAGAGCTGGGGGTATGTTCAGCTATTCTAATCAATCAGCAGATATAAAATCACAAGAAAATAATTAATTATATATTTAATTCAGTAAGTGTTCTTTGATAACTCTGTATAGTAGCATACTCTAGTCAGGTGTTACAAAAAAAAAAAAAAAAAGAATAAAAATATAAAATATTAAAAAAATGTTTTAGACATTAAAAAAAGCACAAAAACAAAAATAGAGCCCCCCCTACACTTACACACATACAATAATAAATGCGCTTTGGTACCTGAGATTGTCCATAACATGTTATGCATCACCATGCACACCGGAGTGAGATCAATAATTCTAGCACCACAACCCCTACATATCACTAAACTGATGACCTGTAGGGGCTTTTAAAGCATCGCCTTTAAATGTAAAAAATATAGAGTACTGAAGTTTTTCACAGTTTTAAGGATGAAAGCACACAAAGGCCCTTCAGGTCATTAGTTTGGTGTTTGGTGTTATGCAGGAGTGCTGGTGCTCACATTTTTTTTTGGGGGGGGGACAAGTAGCAGGTCTTGCCTAGAGTGTAAAATACTCTAGCACCAGTCTGCATACTGCCCTAAGACCTCTTTCACACTGGGGAATTTTTCAGGCACTTTAGCCTAATGTGCCTTCACACTAAAGCGCCTGAAAAACGCCCCAGTGTGAAAGGGGTCTTAATGTTAGTACCACTCGGTGCACTGTCCAACCTAATCTAGCTGCAGCAGGTGTCACCCTCTCAGCGAGTTTTACTGGACAGTGTCCCTGTACCTTTCAACTGCACCTAAACACCAGAGTCTCAAGCTTTATTTTGGTGGTATTTGATCACCTCTGCGGTTTTTATTTTTTGCGCTATAAACAAACAAAGAGCGACAATTTAAAAAAAATATATATATTTTTTACTTGTTGCTATAATAAATATCCCAATTTTTTTTTAAAAAAACAATTTTTTTTTCACAGTTAAGGCCGATACGTATTTTTCGACGTATTTTTGTAAAAAAACAAAAAAAAAATCGCAATAAGCAACTGGTTTGCGCAAAACTTATAGCGCCTACAAAATGGGGAACAGAATTATGATTTTTTTTATTATTATTTTTTTTACTAGTAATGGCGGCGATCTGCGATTTTTATTGCGACTGCGATATTGCGGCGGACATATCGGACACTTTTGACACAAATTTGGGACCATACAGCGATCAGTGCTATAAAAATGCACTAATTACTGTATAAATGTGACTGTCAGGGAAGGGGTTAACACTAGGGGGTGAGGAAGGGGTTAAATGTGTATCCTGGGTGTGTTCTAACTGTGTGGGGGGAGGGGGGTGACTGGGGGAGGTGACCGATGCTGTGTCCCTATGTACAAGAGACACAGATCGGTCTCCTCTCCTCTGACAGCACGTGGAGCTCTGTGTTTACACACAGAGCTCCACGTCCCTGCTGTCATCTGCTTGTTTTCCCGCCGATCGAATGTACCCGACGGACATCGCGGCTGCCAGGTACATGCATCGGCTGTTCAGCGATGCGGCGGGACAGTGTTTACCCGCAGCGCGCCACCCAGTGGCGCACGCGGGTAATGCACTAGAAATCACGTCCAAAGACGTCCAGTTGGCGCTTCAGGTCCGCGCTGTTGACGTATTTTGTCAATAGCAGGGGTCTGACGTGGTTAAACTGAATATGTTGTTTTACATGGAGAGGGTTCATACAGTATATACTTTTAGAGCAGTAGGTATATAGAACAAGCTTCCAGCAGATGTAGAGAGAAAGCAATAGTAATTGAGTATAAACATACCTTAGACAAATAAAAATTCATCTTCAGATTAATAGGAAAATAATGAGAAAATAGGATTCATGCAATAAAAAGAAAATAAGGTTATAGTCTAGTTAGCCGTTTATTGTTTATCTGTCCTCAATATTTTATGATTCTGTGGATTTAATGTACAAACTTGTATAGTAAGCCATTGAGCCAGCATCAGGCCCAGTGCACATACGCATACGGCATCAAAGTCTTTTAATGTCTCAGAGGTTTTGGGATGTGACTTGGCAGCAAATATTAGCCATTTACAGTATTTGGGAAGGTCGCAGAATGAATTTCATAGCCCTGGGACTTCCAGTCATTGTACCCAATAGGTTCAGCAGAGTATTACAATTAAAAATATGAACCTAATGATCCTTTAATGAGGCCAAGTTCCTGTTTTACTCCCTTCAATGTTTTCTGGGGAATAACAGTCTATCTAGCAATGCAGAGGTTAACTTTTGTAATCCAGTGACTACCTAGACAGCTGGGTCCAGAAGAAACAGCACACTAATAAAATTCAGACAGGACTAAGAAAATCTATCCAGTTCCTCTCCATAAAATCCAAAAGTCATGTAAATCACACTTTTTTTGGTTGGAAGTGATGTAGAGGGAAAGCATTTAGCGAGGAGGACTCCATGCTATTTTGTGCTCACTGATCCAGCTGATGCGATGTGAGAGCTTCATATATTTGGTGACCTGGGAATGCTACATGTAGTTTAATTTCTTTCTATAAAAGTGGAAACCCTTTCCTGTTGATTTGTGGGAAATTTTGTCAGGAATAAACTAGAAATGACTCTTGTCGATATGAAAGGAAACATTAATAAAATGTGATATGCAAAAAATTACTAGCAGCTTTATATTAAGGTACACAAAGAAGCCGATTCAGGAGCCAGAGGTCCAAGTCATGCCACGCTGGCTGCTTAAATTCTCGGTGGCTCCAAACCTGTCCTCAATGTAAAAAGTTGGCTTCTGACCTTAGAGTGAACTGGCTTTTTCCCTGATAACGCATTATGATTTGCACAGTTTTGGAGACGATAAAGAAGGATTTGTGGAGGAGCTGCAGTAATTCCAGCACTTTCTAAAACCGCTCTATTAATCCAGCTCTTTGTCAATTTGCAAAACATCATTTACCTCACTCGTGAACAAAAATAAGCAATGGAGCGCCACAGAAATAAGCACAAAATTCCTGCACAAATGATCAGAAAACAAACACTGGAAGTATTCGCATCACGCTAGCCTGGATCTAGGAATGAACCTGGAAGTAAGATCTTAGTAAGACGTATGTAGAAAACCTAAAGTGGTTGTAAACGATCACCTTGTAAAACAACCTTTTGTATAGATATAAAAATACATTATAAATATATTTTTTCCCTTTTTTATAAGTGATCACATTCCCTCTGTATTCAGCAGCATAAGAGCTGGAGGAGAAGAGGCAGCAGCACACTGAGCTTCCCAGTGAATGGCTTTGCAGCGTGGGACGTGTCAGCACAAGTCTGATCATTTGAGGAAAGTACACTGAGAACCAAGAACTGGGCACCAGAGATGATCACTTTCTAGGACAATAACGGGTAACTCACCCAAAATAAGTGAAAGCAGTAGTACTAATACACCCAGCATAGATTTCTAAAAGTAAAGATATGCAGACATACCAGAAGGTGATTAGTGTAACTTTATATATGATAAAGAGATGACATTACATACAACTAAAGCAATAACAGGAAGAATGTACTTACTGTATGTCTGAGAAGCACAGCATATATTTGTATCTATTAGGCCCCGTACACACGACCGAGTTTCTCGGCAGAATCCAGCGAGAACCTCGATGGGAGACGTATTCTGCCGAGAAAACCGATCGTGTGTACACTTTTCGTCGAGCAACCCGTCGGGAAGCTCGTCGAGCCAAAAAGAGAGCACGTTCTCTATTTCCTCGTTGTTCAATGGGAAAATTTGGCTTGACAAGCTTTTTGACTGCCGAATTAGGAACTCAACGGGCGGAACGATGAGTTTTGCCCGACGAGTTTCTCGGTCATGTGTACGCCACCTTAGAGGTACACATCTTCACTGGTCTCACGGTTCGATTACGATTATCTGGTAGACGTTTCGATTTGATTCCATGATGCATCATGATTACTGACAATGGTTTCCACCCCCAAAAAAATCAAGTATTAAGAGGAACTTAATTTTTAAAATTGTATCTGCTTAAAAAAAAAAAAAAAAAGGAGACTCCATGCATGTAGCAGGACAAGGACATGGAAGAGTCCAGGAATAAGAAAGGAAAGATGTAAGAGTCTGGGGATGAAGGAATCCATGGATAAAGAATGGATGGCTGAAGGAGTCTGGAGATAGGAACTGAAGGATGGAAAGGATAGAGAAATTCATGGATGAAGAATGGAATGCTGGATGAGTCTGGAGATAGGAACTGAAGGGGAAAAGAGTCTGGGGATGGAGATGGAGGAATCCCTGGATAGGAACAGAAGGATGGAAGAGTCTAGGTATGAAAATGGAGGAATCAATGGATAGGAACAGAAGGATAGAAGAGTCCAAAGTTAAAAATGATGGTGGTGAGGGGAGACTGAAGGATGGAAGATGGTCCTCATGGAGTCCTGCAGGAGAGGAATATCAGAGGTAGAGTATCCCATGTGCTGTGTACATGGCAGAGTTGGGGGTGTGATGGTCTCCTCCTGGAGTCCAGTGTTGGGTTGTCATAGTGCTTTCTATATAAACATATTTTCTTAAAGTGGAGTTCCACCCAAAAGTGGAGTCCTGACAGCCTGTCATTCCACATTTGGCATGCCATTTTGTTTTTGTTTTTTGTTTTTTGGGGGGGGGGGGGGATTGGGTACCTAGTTTCGACAGGTACCCAGCTCTCATTTCCGCTTGGGTCACCTAGGTGGCCCCTCCCTCCCTGCAATCCTCCGGGACACATCACAGGTCCCAGATGATTGCCCGGTCATTCAGGACAGCACAGCGTGACATGCTCAGGATGCACCTGGCTGTGAAGCTGCAAGCTGTCACAGCCGGATGCTCACAGTAGAAGAGGGTTTGGGTGGCCATGTCGCTGGGACATGTGCTGTGTGTTTATTAAATGTTAGCAGCAACACTTTTTGATGCTGCTGACTTTTAATAAACAAAAAACGAGGGAAACTCCACGATAGATAAAAAGAGAAATCAGAGGAGTGCAGACTTTGGGTTGATATGGAGGAGTGCAGTTTGCAATGTTCATAGAGGATCAGCAGCCAGGCAGGCAAAGAGATCAGAGGAGTCTTCCCCACCTCCTGCAGAGACCCCCTGAGTGAGCCCCCCAGCTCAGCTGTGCAACAGGTTTTCATTACAACTCGGATCATCGGTCCACTGTTGGAGAAATCTCGACTTTTGGATATCCTGCCACGTTAACCCTTGGCTGGGGATTAAGCCATCTGCTGTCAGAAAATCTCTAGTTGGGATCTTCCCCTCTAATAAGGGGCGGTGTGATTGAAAGGTGGAGGTGTTTATCTATCCATGCACTGTTTCTGAGTTTTTTTGCATTTGATGTCACCATCTATCTGGAGGAAAGAATAATTGTTTCTGCTATCAGTTTCCATCAAATGCATAACATGTTCCGCACTTGATTAATGGATTTTTTATTTTATTTATCACCTGTATGACGGGACTTTCATTTACTCTACACAGGACTATCATTGGAGTTCTACACTGTAGTGTTTATATTTGCGCAGCTTTTTCTTGTTTATTAAGATCATAGGTACCATCTATGATAGGTACCAGGCATGAATGAAAACAACCTCCAGACAGTGTACAAAAGAACATTTCCCTACACAATGAATCTAGTAGAGCTGATATGAATGGCCTGAAATATGGTGGAAGTAAAGCCCCAGTTAGTTTTGTTGTAAAGTATTTCTGTTGTATGACTTGTATTGTACTCAGCATGTAGGTGCACCATGGCTGTAGTTTCTGACTACCTGGTAATCTTGATATAAAGGGAAACTATCCCTAAGGGAAACCTTAGCTAAGAAAGATATGAGGGCTGCTATTGCTGACCTTGAAAATGTTAGTTGCCTGGGTGTCATACTGATTCTACTTTCCTTCTGACTTCATTACTTTCAGGCTGGATTCACACTTTTCCTGTTGCGAATTTCAGCTCTCTTATCTCTGCAGAGAGATAAGAGAGCTGTTCAGCAGATCAGCTCCATTTTAGCTGCAAATTTGGAGACCTGGGAGAGGGGAGGGGGAGGGGGGAAGTGTATTGAGGTGAATGAGAGAAATCCTGATGAGAAATGAACACATCTGCGAATTAGATGCATGCCCATAGAAGATAATGGGCCTGAATTTGCACCTGAGCCGCATCGCAATGCCTAGAAAAGGCACACATTTTTTTGGCAATGCGCAGTGCAAATGCATCGCATATATGTGAACCAGCCTCATTGAAATCAATGTATTTTATAATGTTTTGCGAATTGGATGTGGTTTAAGACGCAATCATTTTGCATAGGTGTGAACCCGGCCTCAGAGTCACCGACCCACAACATGTGCACATTCAGCAAAGTGAGGAAAATGTCTGTTTCAGTAACTGATTCTCAGGAATATGTGTATGTAGATTCGCCTAATTCGAGCTAAATCATGCAATTAATTAAACTAGGTGAGCGGAACTCGTCACTAGTTAATTAGTCTCAGAATAGACAAACTTGTATGTATTTAGAAGTTTCAGGCAAACATAACAATTCACAATTCACAGATTTCCCTGATTTGAAAACCATGGCCCAGATTCAGAGAGAATTGGATTCTCGTAGCGTATCAGAAATACACTACGCCGCCATTTTTTACCTGGCTCTACGTGGAATCCAGGTAGATTTTGTCCAGTAAACGACGGTGGCGTAGTGTATCTCTCCCGTCGCAATCCATCTAGACGAGTAGGGGGCGTGAAGGATTTAAAATAGGCGCGTTCCCGCGGCGATCGAACTGCGCATGCTCCGTTCGCAAATTTCCCGCCGTGCATTGCGCAAAATCACGTCGTTACGTCATTCGTTGTTTGAGTAGCGTCGTTTACGGACATTTCTATTCCCGAACGAGTTACGCAAAAAAAAAATTAAATTCGACACGGGAACGACGGCCATACTTAACATGGGCTACGCACCGTTAGACCAGCAAAAAGCTGGTCTAACAGTACGTAAAAAAAAACAGACGTAAGCGATTGCGAAGACCGCTCGTATCTTCGTGGATCGCCGTAAAAACACATTTGCATATCCCGACGCATGAAAACGACGCAAACTCCTCTCAGCGGGCGCAAAAATATCACAGCGTAGATCCGAAGACTTACGAAGACGTAAGCCTCTTGGATCGAAGCCCGAAGCCGCTGTATCATGGTTTGAGGATTCAAACTAGTGATACGGCGCGCAAAATTTGAAATTACTCCTGTCTAACACCAGTTAGACAGGCGTAATTGCTTTATGAATCTGGGCCCATATCGTGAATCCCTAATTTAGATATCAGAAGAAGAATACAGCCTGGTCATTAACCACTTCAGACCCACTATATAGCCGAATGACGGCTACAGCGCGGGTCTGAATATCCAACATGCCGTCAAAAGACGGCCGCCCCTTTGGGCGTTCCCAGCGCGCGGTCTAGAGAACGCTGCGGGGAAGCCCTGTGTTGGCCGTGTCCCTTGGACACAGCCAATCACAGATCGCGGCAAACAGCCAGTCAGAGTGGCCGTTTGCGATGCGATCTGTGCGGCGAATGAGAGATGATCTCACAGATCATCTCTCATTGCCGTTTTTACACAGAGACAGCATCCTGTCTCTGGAGAGGAGGAGACCGATCTGTGTTCCTTGTACATAGGGACACAGATCGGTCACCCCCCCAGTCACCCCCCTCCCCCCACAGTTAGAACACACCTAGGATACATTTAACCCCTTCCTCACCACCTAGTGTTAACCTTTTCAATGCCAGTCACATTTATACAGTAATTAGTGCACATTTATAGCACTGATTGCAGTATAAATGTGAATGGCGCCAAAAATGTGTCAAAAGTGTCCGATGTGTCCGCCATAACGTCGCAGTACCAATAAAAATTGCAGATAATTGCAGATAAAATAATAATTCTGTCCCCTATTTTGTAAGCGCTATAACTTTTGCGCAAACCAGTCGCTTATTGCGATTTTTTTTTTTTTACCAAAAATATGTAAAAGAATACGTATCGCCCTAAACTGAGAAAAAAAAATGTTTTTTTTTTTTTTTTAAATTGGAATATTTATTATAGCAACAAGTAAAAAATATTGTATTTTTTTTTTAAATTGTCGCTCTTTTTTGTTTATAGCGCAAAAAATAAAAACCGCACAGGCGATCAAATACCACCAAAAGAAAGCTCTACTTGTGGGGAAAAAGGACGTCAATTTTGTTTGGGAGCCACGTTGCACGACCACGCAATTGTCAGTTAAAGTGACGCAGTGCCCGAAGCTGAAATTTCACCTGGGCAGGAGGGGGGTATATGTGCCCAGTAAGCAAGTGGTTAAGGGGGTAAATCCTTCCAGGGCTGAAGTGGTTAAGCTTTGACAAAAAACATGGAAGGTGATTGATTTCTATGCAGAGCTGCACCGGATTCTGTGTGCTCCAGTTTTTAGTAAATATTCCCCTTAATATTTCCCTTAAAGGCCCATACACACGATCAGACTTTTTGACAACAAATGTCCGAAGGACCTGTTTGATCGGACAATCCGACCATGTGTACGCTCCATCAGACAAACTTTTTGTGTTTTTCATCGGACAAATGTTCGCTGTGCAAACAGACAAACTTTCCGGCATTAAATGTTCCGATGGAGGCCAATCCGATAGTGTGTACACAAGTCCATCTGACTAAAGTCCAAAGTACAAACACGCATGCTCAGAACCAATGCTAAAGATCAGACAACAATAACAGAAGTTGCCCACAGGTTGGCAGTAAAGAGCAGAAAAAAGGGAGATTTCTTGAGCATTCACTTTGACACATCAATACAACGTGCATGAGTGGTTGGTGATTGGACCTTAATGATTTCAGAGACTTTATTGTTATATTAACTTAACACTTTGGACAAGCCACATAGTTCTGTTTTAGTTTAATTTTAATTATTTGAGTGCAAAATCTATTTATATATTCGCTTTTCACTTATATTCATTTTGCTAGCAGCTTAAAGCGTTTAACTGGTGCACAAAATTACTTTAATAGTGGAGCACAGCAATTACTTATATATATGACCTTTTTCATCTTAACCCTCATACACACGATCGCCGGCTTCCATCTGACTTTTCCGTGGATTTTGCTCCGAAAGGCGTGGTCGTAAACTTGGTATGCATACACACGGCAGAACTATTGCCATCTCAGAAAGGGCATACTATGTACCGTGCTCCACTTGAACACTCCCTAAGGCTCCATTCACACTAATGCTTTTTTTGATGCATTTTGCAGAAATGCAGGGAAATTTTTTAACATGGTTTCCTATGGAACATCATGTTCACATCAATGCTTTTGTGTGCCTCTGCATTTTTGGAAAGGGTCAGGGACTTTTTTTCCTGCAAAAAGCAGTGTTTTGCATGCAATAGAATTTAATGGACATGCATCCATTTTTTTAACCTGTTTATAGCTGGTTGTTAAAGGAAATGTAAAAAAAAAAAAAATTACTGGCTAAAAAATAAAAAACGCAAAATGCAAATAGCGGTAAAATCGCACGTCAAACGCAGCAAGCACCGCAAAAAGCATTGTAAAAACGCTCAAAAGCAACATGCATAGGTGTGAATCCAGCCTTAGGCCTTGTTCACACCTACAGTATGCATATTTTAGTGTGTTTTCAGTTTTGCAGAAACACACTACAGTCCATTTAACATGGTTTCACATGAAATAATTAAATTTTGCTGGAGGTCCAGCAAGGTATGTTACTTATAGGCTAACATCTATAGGTCATTTTATTTTTATTTTTCCTTATGTATGGCTATTTAGAATGCTGACAACTAAAGCATCTATTTACCACTCTCTTACTCTTTGGAATATGTAGCCACTAATAGATGTAAGCAATCTAAACATACTGCTTAATTATTAACTCTTCAGCGTTGGCTCCCTTTTTTCTTTCCTTTTTGTCTATATTAAATACTGGCTCTTCTTTTCTGTGAATTATTGGCTGTTTGTTTATGATCCCCTACATCACACTCTGATTACAGTATATTATATGGTTTGTTTTCAGATTATTCTCCTACAGTGGTGAATTTCCCTGGGAGATTTGGCTGATCCCTGTTTATTTGTGATTCGTTCGGGTGGATCTACCCTGTAAAGCAAATTTTAGGCTGCCTTTAACAGTCACTATGGACCGCCAATGCGATAATGCAGTATGGACTAAGAAGCTGACTATAACCATTTTGTCTTGAACTTGCTGTGAAAGAATACGTACATCCTTTCCCTGACCTCTGCCCCTGGGGAGAAAAAGAAATCCTCCTTGGTTATATATATTATTATTATTTTTTTATTTTTTTTATATATATACACCACTACTCACTCAATGTAAGTAGAACTTTCAAGTATTATAAATATAATTGGCTATGTGGTTTGGGGTATTCCTGTAAACACTGTGGAGACTGACTGAGCAAAACATGTTTCAAGATTTATTTATTAATTTCTGTTTTTAATTGTTCATATTTATTATTATTATTATTATTATTTGTATTATTCTATTTTTAGATCTGTGTTTAAAAGCTCCAGAAGAAGCGTCAAAAACACGAAACATTGTTGGGCTAACCATCGTGCGACACCCCACCTATAGAAACTGTATCGGTTCCCAAAATTCTACATAACTATAATAGATGTGAAACATCTACGTTTTGGTTACCTTGTGTATATACAGTATATGTACAAATACTTTCTTGTGGTCTGTCTCACTCTGACATATGCTAATCAACTGCCACTTTTTGTGACAGCTCATGTTTTAATTAATATATACTTTGTTTTCCCTTTTTTGTATGTAATAAATAATTCATTTTTAACTGTACTACGCCTAGAAAGTCCGTATTTTACTATACACTCGTGTATGGTTACATGGTGTATATCCAACTATCAAAAATGGTTTCACATGAGTCACATGCACATCTGTGCATTTTATGGAAAGGGCATGGGGGCTTTTTTCAGTTTTTTGTTCCATAGACTTCAATGGATCAAAATTGTGTATTGAAAAATGCAAAATGCACCTGGAATATGCAAACTGCAACCTGCATAGGTGTGAACCAGGCCTTACTTCAGTGGAGATGGAGCACTGGACGTAGTATAAACGTTTGGAGGTGGCTTTTTTGGAAGATTTATTGAACATTCACTTTGATACATCAATACACTGTGCATGTACTTTTGGAGTTTGGACTTAAATCATGGTACTGTATACTTTTTGAGAGATTTTATTGTTATACTAACACTTTGGACAAACCTAACTTCACATAGTTCTGTTTAGTTTGAATTATTTTAATAGTGGAGCAATTATTTATCTATTCACTTTTGGGGTGGATATTATCTGCTTTAGCCTAGATTCACATTGGAGCAATTTGTCATGCAATTTGAGAGATCAAATCGCATGACAAGACGCAGCCTATTGGAGGCAATAGTACTGTTCCAATCGGTGCGACACCGATTTTGCGGTGCAGCGCCAATTTGCAAAAGTCGTTTCCTGCACTACTTTTGCAGATTTCAGCTGCGATTTCAAAAAACATCTGTCCATTAAGCCACACAGTAGCAGCTGAAATCATGCTGACCTTGCTACTTTCAAAGTAGCATCAATGTGAACCAGGGCTTTTTTTGCTAGCAGCTTAAAGTGTGTAACTGGTGCACAAGATTACTTTATTAATAGTGGATGAAAAAGGTCTTCACACATGTTCTGGTTGTTTAAGCAGTTACTATACTCCTTGTTATTTATTGCATGTAGTTTTGACCTTATTGTTGGGCATGAACATTACTTTATAACTGGACTGTTGTGCTATGTCCTTTTTATGTTTTAATTATACTATAATATAAATCTTTATGAAAACGTAAAAATTACATTTTTTTTTGTTTTCTTTTTCCTAAAAAAGTTGTTTAAAACGGCTTAACAATGTGTTCATGATTGGACTGTGTGAATGCCGGGAAGTAAGACAGGAAAGGAGAAAGTGCAGTAAACAGAATAATATTAGCGTCTTCCATTTTGTCAGCCACACTCATCGAGATGTCAGAGCACGAAGGATGAAATGAAGAAGGTCAAAAAAGGTTATGTAAATATTTTATTAGATGGACACACAGTCTTTTTCGAGGCATGGTTCACATTTTGGCTGCCATGTGCTGGAACTTAACTTATAAATGAATATTTACAATGCCGCCATAAGATAACTAACATAGTTGACATGGCTGGCCAGGATGTACCTGAACTAATAGGAAGAAATGTTCCCTCAGGCTGTGTCTGGCTACTAGTGTTGAGGTACGGGTTCCTATCCCATCATTGATTCAATAAGGCTAACCTTATGTGTTTGAGTCTGGCTAATTAATGCAGAAATTTGCTTAATTGTATACTTTGTAACAAAAATACATTGCTTGGCCTGTGAACTTAGGTCAGCTGGCAGAGCAAGTCCAAATAAGGGTTCTGGCAGGTCTGCTGTAACCCCACAATGAATGTGATGTAGGTAGCAAAATTCTGTGTGTCTTAGGCCCGGTTCACACTGATGGAAGTTCATAACGAATGTGATGCGCCAAAAACAAACATTCTAAATTCGCATGTCATCCATAAAGTCATCGTTTTCAATGACAGTCGTTCACATACATGCGTTGCGATTCCTCTACGAATGCGATGTGATAAAAAAGGGTCTTGTGCGAGTTTACAGCGTTGCAAATTTAGTCTCCATAGACATCAATGTAAATTGTTCTGGAATCGCATTGATGGTTCACATATGTGCGAATTCCACCACACTACGCTCCACAAAAAACAGGAAATACACAGGAAGTTAACACATTTTTTTTCCATGATAATTCCATTGGCTAGAACAAAGATCTCCAAACTGTAACCCGGGGGCCAGATGTGGCCCTTTGCTAGCCTCCCACTGACCTCAGCAATATGGCACTATGTTTTCTACTGATACCAATGATGAGATACTTTTCCTCCTACTAATACCAATAATGGGGCACTACTCCTCCTACTGACCACCAACCCTGAGGCCATATTTATTCTCACTGATGCTGGGCTCTGGAAATTTTCTGCCCCTGCTGGCAACAATCCGGCCCTCCTAAAGTCTGAAGGACAGTAGACTGGCCCTTTGTATGAAATGTTTGGAGACCCCTGGGCTAGAACATCAATGTAGAATGTCCAACTCCTGAAATTTGCGGTAAAATCACGGTAAATTCGCACCTCCCACAGGTCAAAAAACTGAACAATTTCACAGCGCAGCAGTGTGAACCGAGCCTTAGAGAATTGGGGTGTGGGGAGAAAAGGGTATTCAACTGTTTTCATCCTTTCCAACATCTGATGCTGCTGATGCTTTGCAGCCTCTTTACAGTACTTCCCAGACCACATACACTACAATCAGGCCCGGCCCGGGACAAAAAATAGTCCCGGGCATTTTAGACTGAGCAGCCCGGGGGGAGGGGGGGTGTTAATGGTGGAATGTGGGGTGAGATAAAGAAATATAGATAGACAGATAGATAAAAGGAAGAAATAAGATTAGTAGATAGATAAATAACGGGAGGGAGATAGATAGATAGATAGATAGATAGATAGATAGATAGATAGATAGATAGATAGATAGATAGATAGATAGATAGATAAAGATAGATAAAGATAGAAAAAAAAAAGGAAGGAAAGAAGGGAAGGAAGATAGATAGATAGATAGATAGATAGATAGATAGATAGATAGATAGATAGATAGATAGATAGATAGATAGACCAGTTTCAGCGGACAGATTCGATCGTGTGTACGGGCTAGCAGACAGGTTTCGAGCAGACAAAAGTTTTAAAGCATGCTTTAAAACTTGTCTGCTGGAAAGCTGTCTGTCGGATATGTCCGCTGGTTAGTACGCCTAACCAGCGGACCGAAATCAACGCCACCGCCATGTCACCGCACTGTCTGTCCGCAGGGATTTTAGTTTGATCGTGTGTACACAGATCAAACCAAAATCTCCCAGGAGACATGTCCGATGAATACGGTCCGTTGGACCATTTTCATCTGATATATCTCCTCGTGTGTACGCGGCCATAGATAGATAGATAGATAGATAGATAGATAGATAGATAGATAGATAGATAGATAGATAGATAGGAAGATAGATAAATAGATAGATAGAAAAAGATTCATAGATAAAGAAAGAAAGATAGATAAATATAGAAAGAAAGAAGGGAATGAAGGAAGATAGATAGATAAAGATAAATAAATAGATAGAAAAGAAGGAAGATAGATAAAGAAAGAAAGATAGAAAGAAAGAAGGGAATGAAAGAAAGATATATATAGATAGATAAATAAAGATAGATAGATAGATAGATAGATAGATAGATAGATAGATAGATAGATAGATAGATAGAAAGAAAGATAAAAAAGATGGATAGATAGAAATAGATAGATAGATAGATAGATAGATAGATAGATAGATAGATAGATAGATAAATAATAGGGACAGAGAAAGAAAGAAAGAAAGGTGAAGAGAGAGAGAAGGGAATGAAGCGCACCCCTACATCAGTGTATAGTGTACTCACTCAGAGGCAGGAGGGACTGGATGGATGGATATCAGACTCCATCTTTCGTTTCTGTTTGGCTTTAGCTTGAATATTCCCGCCCACATCCCTTAGGCAGCAGAACAGTGTCTGTCTGGGAGAGTGGGCGGGGCAGACACAGGACGAGAGGAGGGAGAGGAGTAGAAGCAGCTCCTCTCACTGGTTGTGTAGGCAGCAAAGGAAGGAGTAAAATGTCAGAGCTGATCTCAACTTTCTAGATCTGGCCCAGCTCATCTATATCTGGCGCTGTGTTTGTGGCTGGTAAACTGGGCTATTAGGTAAAGTGGAAGTCCCTTCTTGGCCTGCAACCCATTGGTACAGCCCTGGGGAGACATGACATGCAGACCGTTCGCGGACCATCAGCGGCCCGCGGGCCGCCGCGGCCCACCTGGCATTTGCCCGGTCTGCCCTATGGCCAGTCCGGGCCTGACTACAATGATAACAGGCTACGTGTTTTTTTTTTCACAGGGTATATTTAAAAAAATATCGCTGGCTGCAATTGTTTGTTTACAGACTTTTTTTTTTTTAAGGTGACAATAGTGGAATATGCCTGGGTAATTAGTTCAGCAACTTAAAGTGTTCTTTAAAAGAGTAATTGAAAGACAGAGGATTGTGGGAGACAGGGGGCGAGTATTGTCACAAAGGAGGAGAACTGGTGCACACCGAATCTATTGCACCTGTTCAAAGTAACCCAATCAGCTTCTAACTTCAACTTGTTCAATTAAACTTTGACAATATGCTCTGGTTCGTACTGGAGAAACTTGTCATACAACATGACAGATCCAAATCACATTACAAATTGCACCCTATTGCCAGCAATACAACCATTTTTATATTACTGCGACTTATGTCACAGTCATTGTGAAAATGGTTTGTGCACTACTTTTTACTGATTTCCTTGTGACTTGCATAGACTTCGGTTAAATGAAATTACAATCTGCAATGCAATCGGCATTGCAATCCGCACCGATGTGCGGCTTTGAAATCACGCTGAATTAGCGCGTTTTTAAAGCCACAAAAGTCTGAACTGGTGCTAAAATCTAGAAGCTGGTGATTTGTTACTGCGCACAGCTGCACCAAATTCTGTGTGCTTCAGTTTTAGGCTGCCCATACACTATCCAAATTTTCCAGTAGATTTACCAAAACCATATAATATGAGGTCAAAGCTAAACACTTTCGATTTTTTTGCAGTTAGGCAGGCCCTTGTACTACATAGTTGAAGATAGATCTAAAGGAAATTAACCAAGAAAATTGTATACTGTATGGCCAGCTTTAGAAAATCTCCCCCTGAGGCCTCGTACACACGACAGGTTTCCTCGGCAGAATCCATCAAGAAACTCGGTGGGAGAGCTTTTTTGCTGAGGAAACCAGTCGTGTGTACGTTTTTCATCGAGGAAACTGTCGAGGAACTCGAAGAGCAAAAAAGAGATCAAGTTCTCTTTTTCCTCAACGGGAGTCCAAATTGGCTCGTCGTGTTCCTCGTCGGGCTGCTTTTCGATGAGAAACTCGAGCGTGTGTATGCTAAGAAACCCGTGCACCTTTGGTAAAAGTAGCGTTTGTAATCGAAATAGCACATTTGTCACGCTGTAACAGACTGAAAAGTGCAAATGTCTCTTACCAAACTTTTTTTCTAACACGCAGTAACATGAGATTAGCAAAAGCAGCCCCTGCCGTTGTATGTGTTGAAGTCACCGCGTTTGAGAACAAGGAGATTTTGTCTTTAACGTGTGTATGCAAAGCAAGCTTGTCGAGTTCATCAACAAGCCTAACAAGGAACTCGACGAGGAAAACGATGTGTTTCACCCGACGAGTTCCTCGCTATTTTTTCTCGCTAAGAAGCAAGTTATGAAAAGGGAAATTTGCATAATCAACCCAAAGGGTGGCGCCATTCGAATGAAACATCCCCTTTAAAGTGCCGCCGTACGTGTTGTACGTCACCACGCTTTGCTCGAGCATTTTTTAACGAGCGTGTGTATAAAAGGCAGGCTTGAGAGGAATCACGTCGAGAAAAACTTAGTTTTTTTCCATGACATGAAAAACGGTCATGTGTACGGGGCATAAGTGTTCAAGAAAGAAACTTTACATTCAAAGTTTATATTCAGCATGATTGAAATAGGTTGCTTTCGAGGTAGATATGTGAGTCTTCAAGTTCTGGCCAGATTTACATGCCTAAATGACCATGAAGGCTCGTACACACCCTCGGTTTTCTTAGCAAGAACCAGCAAGAAAACTGCTGGCAGAGCTTTCTTGCCGAGTAAACCGAGCGTGTGTACGAGGCTTTCAGGTTTCTCATCTGAAAATCTGGCCAGAATCTCAACGAGAAAAATAGAGAACCTGCTCTCTATTTTCTCATCGAGATTCTTGTCGGCCTGTTTCCCGACGAGAAACCCGAGAGTGTGTATACTTACCTGTCGCCGTTGAAACCCGTGCATGCTCGAAATGACTTTGACGCATGCGCGGTAGCTTCCACGGCATAGGTAGGGTGAAGCAAGATGGCGGCGGCGGCATCGAATGTGACGAGCGCATGCTCGTTGTACACGATGATGTCACCGCGTTCTTGCCTTTCAAGAGAACCGCGGTTCTTTTTAAAGGACTGTACAGTATGTACACTCGGGCAGCGAGAGATTCTTGCCAAGAATCTCGTCAGGAAAAACAAAGTTTTATTCCTGACGAGATTCTTGACCGTGTGTACGAGGCTTTACTCCAAATGTACCAATGCAAGTGCCAATAATCACATCAGTCAAAGCTATTTTAGACCCAACATAGGTTTATTTATATCTACTTTCAACCAAGATGGTTTGAGGGACCAAATCTAAGCTCAATCGTGTTTACATTCTTCAAAACAATTTGTGAGACCCACAAATGTTTAGATAATGACAAAATTGTGTTTTTTAAAATAGAAAAGCTTTAGAGCCAGTTCACACTGGGGCGACCTGGGATCCGACTTGAAGTCTCCCCAAGTCGTCCCAAGTCGTGTGGTTGAGAAAATCAATGTAAGTGAATGAGAGCTGTCTTAATACACACTACTGAAGTCGCTCTGACTTCAGAAAAGGTTCCTGTACTACTTCAATCAGACTTCTAGGCGATTTATACCCATTGATTTCAATGGAAGTCGTCTCAGAAGTCTGATCACTGTCTTAACTGAAGCAACCTTCCAGGAAGATAACATACATTTCTCAGGCAAACCCCTCCCTCCCCCTCCCTCTCCCAGAGCTGATTGTTGTTTGGCCACTGGAAAGTCTCCTGTCCTGGAGACGACTTTAAGTAGTGTTGTAAATCGCCCCAGATCGCCCTGTGGTTCATGCTGAAGTCGTGTTGGAGTTGCCTCTGAAAGTCGTGCTGAAAGTCGTGTCGCCCCAGTGTGAACCGGCTCTTAAAATGCTATTCAGCACAATTACAAATGTTATAGTTAAACAACCACAATTGTTAACAAACAGCTTTACATCAATTATGTAACGATTTTGTGAACAGATTCAGTAAAACCAGAACCTTTAAATCAGAAAAGTATGACTCATCAGATGAAATGGATTGTGGGAGATTTGTATAACATATGAATTCTAATTTTTGAAGCTGGAGAGAGGGCAGCACATTGTGGTTTCCCACATCTCCAGACAAATGTTGCAGAGCTCTTAGGAGGGTTTAGATATGCGGATGTCCAATCTCGAACGTAGGGAACATATGGATTTGATAAATTATTATTAAAGCAAAACATTAGAAATAGTAAACCATGGTAGGGTAGCTCTACATAGGAATGAGTCTCTGTTTCTGAAATAGGAATACTATTTGTGTAAAATGTGCCCTAATTTGATTTGAAGGGACTGAATAAAAGGTTGGGTGGCTATAGATTTTCAGATGTCTCTCTGAGGATGAAAAGTGTGGGGTAATTTAGTTCATTTAAGAGAATATAATTTTTTCAATGAATTACACTGATATGCTGCCAAATACAACTCTACCAACTTTCTTTTTTTTTATTCTTTATTTTAATTGTCAAGGAAATTGACGCAGCAATACAAAACAATTCCCTATTACATTGAATTGCTTGTAGTGGTACAGCACATGTGCTCTCTACACACAATCAGATTTTTCGTGGACAAAGTGTTGGACGTTGATCTGTACACACAATCGGATAATCCGACATCACACATTTGTTGTCTGAAAATTTTAAACCATGCTAGCCCACATTTGTTGGCGGGAATTCCAACAACAATTGTCCGATGGAGCATACAAACGGTCGGATGTTCCGATAACTTGCAATCACACAATTCCCATCGGAAAATCTGATCGTGTGTACGGGCCTTTAGGACTGTCTACCACTGGTTATTCCTACAACCAGATTTGGAAAGGCCTCACTTACCTTCTCCTATGGCATTGTTGCTCAATCCCGCGAGATGTCACTCTGATGCTGCTATATCGCTAGTGAGTGAAATTCATTAGGTACAATGGCAGTTCTACCTTTGTAATTCTGCCAGTGGTGAGAAATTGAACTTCATTTGTTGTCCAAAGATCTTGCCACATATTTTCATTATTTAGGGAAGATATTGAAGTATAACTTTTGTAACGGGAATAAAATATTTTACACATGCCGGAGTGGTACATGAGTTTGTTGGCGTGACCAATCAAAGTAGGCCAAACTCAGGCATCTCCAATTCACTGAGATCACCACAGTCCTATTCAATTCAATGTTCATCATTCCATCATATTTGTTATACTGCAAACAGTTCCCAGCAATATTTGACTGCAGCATAATAGAAAAGTGTAAGGATTTCATGCTGTGGATTGGCAGTGTCAGTTTGTGAAGGCGTGTATTTTTAAACCTGTTTTTGTATGAGAATTTGAACTAGTTAAAAGGGTTTTTCTACAAGTAAAAGCATTTAAGCAGCTTATTTCTCAATTTTGAGCTTCATTAATTTCTACATTAATAAGAAACACTTAACCACTTCAGCTCTGGAAGGTTTACACCGCTTCCTGACCAGGCCATTTTTTGCGCTACGGCACTACGTTATTTCAACTGACAATTGGGCGGCCGTGTGACACTGTGCCCAATTAACATTTTTTGTATCCCCCCCCCCCCCCTGCAAATAGAGTTTTCTTTTGGTGGTATTTGATCAACTCTGCAGTTTTTATTTTTTGCGTTATAAGCAAAAAAAAAAAAAAAAAGACAATTTAAAAAAATATATACTGTATTTGCTGGCGTATAAGACTACCTTTTACAATTAAAAAAACTGGCCAAAAAGCAGGGGTCGTCTTATACGCCGGGTCAGCTGCTTGAATGCCTGCTGGATGTGCGGTAATACTGTATGTAGCTTTGGCGTTTTATACGCCCGGTCGCCTTATACGCCGGCAAATACGGTATATTTTTTACTTTCTGCTATAAAACATACCCAATAAAAAAATCTAACGTCTTGATAAATGTAGGTCAATATATATATTCTGCTGCATATTTTTCATAAAAACAATTCCCAATATGTGTATGTTGATTGGTTTGAGCAAAAGTTTTAGTGTCTACAAACTATGGAATATTTTTATTAATTTTTTTTACTAGTAATGGCGACGATCAGCGACTTATAGTGGGATAGCAATATTGCGGTGGAAAAAGCAGACATCTAACTGACACTTTTTGTGTACCAGTGACACTAATACAGTGATCAGTGCTAAAAAAAATGCGCCGTCACAGTAATGACACTGGCAGGGAAGGGGTTAACATTTAACATCAGGGGCAATCAAAGGATTAAATGTATGTCTCAGTTGTGCTTACTAACTGTGGGGGAGGGCAAAGATCCATGTTCCTGCCTTGCAAAGCCTTCCCGCTGACAGAACAACAGTCTGCCTTGTTTACGTTTGTCCCAAATGTCCCGAACGATTGGCTGGTCCTTGCAGACATCGAGTTAACCGGACCCACTGATTGGCTTCTGCTGTGTACAATCACAGCGGGAGCAGGTCACAGTTGACGTGCATGCCCCAGACCCAGAAGTAGGTATGTGATCTGGTACAGGGCAGCTGCCCTGCCACAGTTAATGTATGTGGGGTGGTTGCTAAGCAGTTAAAGCTTAGTTTTAGCATAGTACTTCCTTTCTCAAGTGTCCTCTGGCCCATTATGTGATAAGTGGGTACCTTTTTCTTTTCTCCTCCGGTGGTGAGTGGTCCTTGCACCGTTCTTACAGCATTTTACTGCCAGCCTAAACTGCAATGATGATGCCCCTTCAGGGTATACTGTATGTCCATGATGCTCTGGAGCCTGGCAGTTGATGGATAGAATAAAAGCACAAAAGTTTCACCACTCCAGATGAAATATGTGATCTCTCCTGCTAAGATAATTGCTGGGTACCAGCCTTGTGCCATCTCATGTGGCTTCAGCAAACGCGTTTCACACACCAGTGTTTAGTCATTGCTGGTGTGTGAAACACGTTTGGTGAATCCACATGAGATGTGTGTGCAGGCTGTGTCCTTGTTTTTAATGGATTTGAAATAAAATTACAATTCTAATGCTGGTCAGTGCCGCCATTTCCTTCTTTGCTTCAGTTGCTGAATAGACCTGGGTGTCTACAGAGAGGAGAGAAGGTGGACATCGCAACCTGCATTATTTACTTTCACTGGAATCAAAACAAACCTATTTTAAAAGTTAGCTTAAACTGGAGTTGGGCTATTATAATTATGAACAAATGTTTAATAATAGTTGATTTCTACTCAGTAATACTTCCATTAAGGAAAACTCCAACATTATATGGAGTAATAGGACCTATTCACGGCACATTAATTCCTAATGTCCACTTTCACATCAACGAAAATTGAACATGTTGAGTTTAAAGCAGCACAAGGCATTACACTGCATTGAAATACATTGCGACTTGCTTCACAATAAGAAAAAGATAAAGTATTATGTTGTGAAGAAAAATGAAGTTCATTGCAGCGCATTAAAAACCAAATAAAGAAAAAGCAGCCTCAGCTAAATTCAAAAAACATCTAGAATAATGAACACATTAAGGAGCCTGGAATTCGTGGTTTAAAAATTGATTTCAAAGAGCAAATTACTATAATGTAATTAATAAAAACCAACAGAAAAACATCACCATGAAAGGCAAACTAACATGCAAAACTACATTTCTAAGCTCCATAAATTTGCTCTCAAATGTTTTTCAACTCAGAAAAATCATACCAACGCACTCATTTTATTTTTTAAATATTACTCAATTTAAATGATAATGTTTTTATTATTTGATTGCCTATGTTTTATCTAGAATATGTGAAAATGGGTTCTGAAATTGCTTAAGCGTGACTGTTGACTAAATCTTTATTTAAGATGTACTTATGTATCTGTTCATACGGTAATTGGAGAAGAAACAATGTATTCCAAAGCAATAGAGTATTATCAGGCAGTACACAAACTGGTTTAACCCCTTGTTGGCCAGAGGTCATTAATGCCCTAATGCCAAGGCCAAATTTTGCAGAGCTAGAGTGACAGTTAACAATAACTAACTTGTACACCTAAAATCTTTTTTTTACTTTTTTTCAGATTGTTATTTGGCAAACCGTTTTCATAAAAAAAAAAAAAAAAACACTCCTCTGATGATTACACTAATTTATAGATGGCATTGTAGATGAACACGTTTTTATTTTTTATTTGTTTAGTAGAATTTTATTAGGTAAAAAAATAAAAGAAGAAAATACAAGGAACAACAACTACATCAGATCCAAGGGAGGGATATCTTCCCAGATATGGGGTTGCTAACAGATAACAATGCATTAACATCTTAGTGGGTACAAATCGTGAGTGTCTCACAAGTTAGTACATATAGATTATAAGGTAGTTTTAGGGTATCCACGACTATCCCCAACAAGGGAAACATCAAAGACCAGATAAGGGGGGTTGGAGTAAGGGGTCAAAAGGTAGGTGGAAGGAGCGTGGTGAATATAGACGATGCCTAGTAATCAACTTAAACACTTTTTTTCACTAATTTAGTAAAGTATAGATATGGATGTAAAGTTACAAGGAAAGGAGGGTAGGTATTCACATCTGGCTCTGTTCGGTCCAAACAGTAATGGGAATTATCTCCAATGGTCACAATGGTCAAAGGTAGTCAGAGAGGAGTACTACTCCAGTTATTTAAGATTGATACTTCTGGGATGGAACACATTTTTGTTTCTCAGTGGAGTCACCAGCCTGCATGTGATCACCGTGTAAGAACTGACAAAGTGATTTTATGATCTGAAACCACTCTGATTGGTTCCCAATGACCAGTGCCAGGAAGTGTGGGCTTCGAGCATAAAGTGGAGAAAGTTTATTAATAATAATACTAGTAGTAATAAAATAAAAATAATAATGTAAATGAATTATCGTGCTGCTAAACCTTAATATATAGAGGGTGGCAAAGAGTTAAATACAAGTTCCAGTTTGGCATTTTCTTTTTGCTCTATAGTGAAGCATAGGTATTGGTATAACACGCATTTAACTATTTTGTAACATTCTGTAGTACAGCCGTGGCCAAAAGTTTTGAGAATGACCCAAATATTAATTTTCACAAAGTCCCTCTTTGCCATGAAAATTTACTTAATCCCATTAAAAAAACACATTTCCACTGCATTTATAAAGAAGGCTTCAGGGCGCCCAAGAAAATACAGCAAGCAATCTACAAAGATTGATATTCTACAAAAGATACAGGGATTAGAATGCTGAGCACTGGGATAAAGTCATTTTCTCTGATGAATCCCCTTTCTGATAGTTTGGGGCATCTAGAAAAAAAACCTTGTCTGGAGAAAAAAAGGTGAGCGCTACCATCAGTCCTGTGTCTTGCCAACAGTTAAGCATCCTGAGACCATTCATGTGTGAGATTGCTTCTCAGCCAAGGGAGTGGGCTCACACATAATTTTGCCTAAGAACACAGATACAAATAAAAATTGGCACAAAAACATCCCCTGAGAGCAACTTTTGACAACCATCCAATAACAGTTTGGTGATGGAGCACCTTGCCAGTTTCCATAAGGCAAAAGTGATAAAGTAAGTGGCTTGGAGAATAAAACATTGACATTTTTGGGTCCATGGCCAGGAAACTCCCCAGACCTTAATCCCATCAAGAACTTGTGGTCAATCCTCAAGAGGCAGATGAACAACCCGCTCCAAGCATTGGTCATACAAGAATGGGCTGCCATCATTCAGGATGTGCCTGAAAAGTTGATTAACAGCATGCCAGAGCGAATTGAGAGGTATTGAAAAAGAAGGGTCAACAATGCAAATATTGACTCTTTGCACAAACTTATGAAATGCTTATAATTACACTTCAGTATACCAAAGTAACATCTGATGAAAAGATCTAAAAACACTGACTTTGTGAGAATGTATATTTGTGTCATTCTCAAAACGTTTGGCCAGAGATGTATCTGCAGGGCTTTTTTTCTGGGGGAACTTGGTGGAACTCAGTTCCACCACCTTTGGCTCAGACCCTTTGGTGCCCGCTCCCCACAATCACTTGTGAACACAGAAGTCTGGTTTCTGTGTTTACAAGTGACTGCTTTGTAACCCCCTGAACTCTGCACACTGTATGTAATGCAATTCTAGTATTTAATGCCCCTTTAAGACCCTTCTACTGTTTGTGAAATCTGAACGGGTCGTGGTTGAGTTCCTGCACCTATTTTCTGAGAAAAAAAGCTCTGTGTATCTGTTAATATTTGATGTCTAGATCCACAGCCAAAAATATATTTAGAGTGTGGAAAGGTTAAACCCCTGCCAGGTTTTTGTTGCTGTATGTGTCTGCATAGAGAGATGTCCTGTCTCGGTGACACAACAGGAAATATACCTCACCAATGGGCACACAGACAGTGATAAAAACCCAAAACAAGTTCTAATCACCCCTACTCTACAAGTGTTTTTATTACTGTTTCTGTACCACGGTGAGGCAAAATCTTCCCAACAATGACACATAAAGCATTAAAACCAGACAGTTCTAACCCCCATGACATAATATGTAAAGTATATAGTAAAAAAAAAAAAAAAAAGTCTGATCTTATACTTTAGTAAAAGACTGAGTGTGAATGCAGAACGACAGCTTTTACCACGACGAGGACCATTTTATTAGACTGTCCTACAGCTTGCTGAGTTTGGTTAAATCACAATTTTTTTTTTTTTTTTAAAACAAGACCTCATCATCCTTGTCCAGCAGCTGAAACATTCAGCAAACCCCCCGCTGCTTCCCAAAACAGACCTCCTTCCTTTTTCCAGTTCACTTAGACAACATGGTGGCTCCAGGGGATTTCTGAGGAAAGTTGTACATTGAGATGCATATTTCACATTTTTGGTCCTAAAATGAAGTCTGGTCTTCAGATTCTTTCATCAATGCTTTGGTGACCCTTGCAATGTGAGGAGTGTATCTTGCTGTGTGAGGGTGGAGTTTGGAACCAGCTGCTAAACCCCCCATTGCTTCTTCCTGACATAGCTAATATACATGACAACAGCATGTGTTGGGCTTACAGTTTTCTTCTCCCATAATAATCGATGCAAAATGTATACAACATTCAAAGCTTTCTAATTTCCATCTAAATTTACTAAAAACAGTAACCTGCACAGATTCTATTTTTGCTGCACAATATTGTGTGTATCTTGTTACCTGTTCTTCCCACTTGTTATGTTTGTCATTTTTTTCCTGAGGGTCGATAAGCACACTATATATGTGATAATATGTGGTAATAAATGCACAATATATAAATATTTGTAAGGATGGGTAATAGTACGAAATGGCATGGTTTATTGGTCAATGGTAACAACTAAAGTGGCACATCTGTGTGATGCATAGAACATGCCACAGCAATAATGACATTTCTAAAGGAAAAAATGTAATTTAAACTTGCTCGTGGCTGCAATGTATTGCAGACTCAATATAGATGTTTTTTTTTTTTTTTTTTTTTTATTGCTATAGGGTCCCTCTCAAAATCCATACCAGACCCTTATCTGAGCATGCAGCCTGGCGATCACCCCCACTCCTGAAACATATAAGGCTACATGACCTCAATATGGGGGAGTGGGTGCTTTGGTTCAGGGGGCTCTGTGGCCCCCCCACCCCAAAGCACCTTGTCCCCATGTTGTTATGGACAAAGGCCTCTTTCTGACAACCCTGAGCTGTGGTTGTTTGCGTCTGTGGGCAGGGGGCTTATCGGAATCTGGAAGCCCCCTTTAACATGGGAGCCACCAGATCCCACCCCCCTATGTGAATGGATATCCGGTATATCGTACCCCTACCCATTCACCAAAAAAGACAAACTTTGACAAATCTTTTATTAAAAAAAGACCAAAAAAAGTGTACCACGATGTCCATCCACCGTCAATAACGCCACCCGAAGGACTCGAAAAATTTACAAAAATAAACAAAGCTTTGCCTTGATGTTAGGTCTCCCGTCGACCACTGTCTGTTCGCTTTGACAGCTGTTTTATAGGCATATATGGGGCCACCCAGTGACATAACCTATTAACCCCCCCCTTATGATGGCACATGACTTTAGAAGGGTCCAGGGTCACCCGGTTACATCACTGGGTGGCCGCCCTTGCCAATATAATGGCTGCTCTGGCGCAGCCGGCGATGGCTGGCGAAAATAGTTAGGCTCTCATTTTTCTTTGTCCACCTTGCCCCTGTGACTGGAGGACATGGACACTAGCTCATGCTTGAAGGGCCTCATTGGAAATCGGCAATGTCACTGGCACTGAAGATTTGTCTTTCCATCCCCATCACCACCTGATAAGTATCCATTTACTCGATCTCTACTTTGGACTATATGCTTTGATCCATGTAAGGTCTCCCATGGACCAGGACTGTCAACTTGCATGCATACTCTCTATGATTGTTCGGAGGTCGGGCGTGATGTTATGACATCACACCCAGCTTCTGCATTCCAAAAATGCCGCTGCCTCTGCTGGGAAGCCAGGATCATCTTTTATTTTTCCTTCAGGCTTCCAAGCCTAGAGGCAAGATCTGAGGACTTATTGCAAGCAATGTTTACAGTCCTTGTAATAGGCATAAAAGTGATAAAAAAAGGAATAAGAAAGTGTCAAAATATAAAAATAACAGTAAGATAAAAAAATGTTTTAAAGTGTCCCCATCCCCGCATACTCGCGCAGAAGCGAATGTATACGTTGGTCAAGTCCATATATGTAAACGAAGTTCAAACTACACATGTGAAATATCGGCGGAAATGTTGGAG
Source organism: Rana kukunoris (assembly GCA_029574335.1). Lineage (NCBI taxonomy): Eukaryota > Metazoa > Chordata > Amphibia > Anura > Ranidae > Rana > Rana kukunoris. The sequence goes on from CM056052.1 coordinate 141,225,393, forward strand.
CAAGAGCAATTATTCTAGCACTAGACCTCCTCTGTAACTCTGAACAGGTGACCTGTAAAAAAATGTAAAGAGTTGCCTATGGGGATTTTTAAGTATCAAAGTTTGGCGCCATTTCACGAGTATACACAATTTCAAAACGTGACATTTTAGGTATCTATTTACTTGGCGTTACATCATCTTTCACATTGTGCAACCAAATTGGGCTGACTTTACTGTTTCTTTTTTTTTAATGCATGAAACTGTTTTGTTTTTTCAAAAAAATTACTGTGCAAATACAGTGCGAGATAAAAAAGTTACAATGAGCACCATTTCATTCCCTATGGTCTCTACTAAAAACACATATATAATATTTGGGGGTTCTGAGTAACTTTCTATCAAAAAAAAAAATATTACCATATTTATCGGGGTATTGCGCGCTCTGGCATATAGCGCGCACCCCTAAAGTGGACCCGCATTCCTGTGGAAAAAAAACTATTGTACTTACAGTTTTGGTGTCTTGCGCCGCGTCCATCGGCGGCCTCGTCGGGTCCGGCGTCCGTCTGCGGCTTCGGGTGTCCTCTTTGTCGGGTCCGGTGTCCTCCCCGCTCGATCCCCTCTTTCCCGCACCGAGTTTGAATACTGCGCCTGCATATACCAAGCGCAGTACACTCGTGTATAGTTGGGCAGGCTCGGCTACTCTCCAGGACGTGAGCGCGACAGGAGCCGAGCCTGCCCGACTATACACGAGTGTACTGCGCTCGGTATATGCAAGCGCAGTATTCAAACTCGGCACGGGAAAGAGGGGATCGAGCGGGGAAAGAAGTGGGCGGTATTTTTACATGTGGGAGCGAAGTGTCAGAATTGGCCTGGGTAGCAAGTGGTTAAACAATATAGCACATATTTAAAGCATGTTTTTTTAACATTACATGCAGGCGAGTTGTTAGAATGACAATCTGTGTTTTTTTTTTAAATCCTTGCCGTACATAGCGTTTTAGATGTATATGTTCACCGCGGCTTCCGGGTATAATCAGCGGAACTGGGCGTTCCTAATTGATTGACAGATTTCCGACCGACGCATACAGCGCGCGTCACAAGTTGCCGAAAGAAGCCGGACTGCGAGTCGGCTCTATACGGCGCCTGTGCACCGACGTTCGGCTTCTTTCGGCAACACGTGACGCGCTGTATGCGCCCGTCGGAAGCCTGTCAATCAATTAAGAACGCCCAGTTCCACTGATTATTCCCGGAAGCCGCGGTGAACATATACATCTAAAACGGTATGTACGGCAAGGTTTTTTTTTTTAAAAAACACCGATTGTCATTCTAACAACTGGCCTGCATGTAATGTTAAAAAAAATTTTTTTGGGTGAACCCCCGCTTTAAGTACCATTTAGGCTATCATGATTGAAACATTATTTCCATGTGCAATTCCCATGATAATGGGATAAAATAATACACTATTTAGAAGGTCTCTGTTGTCTATTTTGAGAGTATTTATTCTCCCATTCTCATATTAGTGCTATATTAAATAAACCCCAATGTATCAAGGAAGACTAAACCTTCACATCCCCGAAAGCAAACTTTGTACATATTCTTAAAACAGAAGGTATTTACATGTCCCATTCCAGCACTATTCCCATAACCAATTTTCCGGATGTATAGTGAAACTAAGGCTTAATATTATAGAGCCATGTACACCAAACTGCATGCAGCTGTTTTAAGCTATTTGTCCATCATCAATGCAGTGTATGGGAGCCATCGCTTCAATGACATGGGACTTGGGACACAATGAGAAAGTATATAGCGAGGATAGACTGAAGGATATTAGAAGCCCTCTAACCAAATCAGTGCATAGCACAGTAGAGAATTTTTACAACAGAACGTATTCACGTGTCTCATTCCATCACATATCCCCCAATGAAAAACAATTATTCAATTATTCCTCATTTTAGGACAGAGCATGCAAATCATTCCTTTATGCTCTATACATATTTGAAACACGGTTGTTGAATATTTGAAAATGTATTTATGTGTCTCCTATTTTTCTACCTTCCTTTTTCATTGCTTTTTTGTATCCTACTCTGATGACAATTTAATATTAAAATAGATTGGGTAAGAGAAAAACACATTTCTAGTGTATATTATGATATTAGAAAAAAAAAAATTAAAGCGTTTGTAAAGGAACATTTTTTTTCCGTTTAAAATAACAAACATGTCATACTTACCTCCACTGTGCAGTTTGTTTTGCACAGAGAGGCTCCTATCCACATCTTCTGAGGTCCCTCGGCGGTCCTTCGGCGGCTGTCTCTGGTCCTCCCCACAATTAGTAACCACAGTCAAGGCGAGAACTGGCATGGTGGTCTCTAATTGCGGGCGCGCTCTCGTGATACAGCGAGAGGCCATAGTCGCTCACTGTATCACTTGGCCCCTCCCCTTGGCTTGCTGCGTCCCTGGATGTGATTGACAGCAGCGCCAGCCAATGGCTGCGCTTCTCTCAATCCCATCCGCTCTAGCCAATCAGTGGTCAGGCTGAGCGGCGAAGAGGATCTCGGAACCGTGCGGGACTTTCGAGGGGTCAGATAGGTATAGCGGGGGCTCAGGGGGGCGGCGTTATGCAATGTTTTTTCACCTTAATGCATAGATTGCATTAAGGTGAAAACAAAATTTCATTTACAACTCCTTTAAGGCCTGATATTATATAGCCATTTATCCCATAAATACTTATAAAACACATAAATGCTTTGAAAAATATTCACTCTAAGTGACATATATTGTTGTGTATTTGGATCCAATTAAACAAGGCAGCTGTGTTCTAATCTAGAGCAACCGCTCTCTAGTATAATAAAGAGGTCTGCAAGGATTTGTGAACTTCCAGCAGCCTGTCTCCAGGTATTGTCAGTAAGAGAAGAAATATGACTGCATGTATAACTGTTCACAGAAGATCACTGCCTCTGGGAGAATGACTGCTGATTATGAGCCATTTAGAGGTAGAAGGGACACAATGACCTTACCGGCATTCCTTTATGACCGCCGCGTGCAGTATTTTATACATTTACAGCACACAGAAAATAACACAGCTCTAAATGGCTTTTTTGTTAATTGGACAATACAAATGTATGATCTGTATTTTATGCTGACAATGCAACATAATTAAATGTATTGCCACCCAGGAGGAGTGTGTATCAGACAGACAGTTGGGAGACAGAAACGGTATATATGATAAATCACTTGGGAATATTTATTGCCCATGCTGTAAATTTCTGTCAAGTTTGTGCCTATAACAGCCGCCTTATCAATCTTGTAGCATACACGTGGGCTACTTGATTGTCTGTCTTAACAGTTAAAATTTCCTGGAAGTATGATTGATGAATATTAGCAGAAAACAACTGGAACTTGTTGTGGATCTAAACCCTAACACAATGACATTTAGTTTGTTAAATTGCTGTTTATAATAAGCAATCACCATGTTCTTTTCCTTCATAAATGACTGTTTATGACCCATCTTTTGTTGCATCTCAGTGTTGATTTCCTCCAGCCTCTTTCAGCCACTTCCTGGCTACGTGCATTTGCTCCAGTATGAGCTGCACATCATTGCTCTCGGCTGGCTTTCCGACAGTGACAATGGTGGACCATGTCTGCATGGGGTTGATTTACTAAAACTGGAGAGTGCAAATTCTGATGCATGGTAGCCCAAGACCGTGGTGTTGACCTCACCTGAACGCAAATCGATTAATTCTCCTGGCTTCAAACTAGGAGTTCTCAAGTAGCGTTGTTGACTCAGGCATCCAAAGAGGCAATTATTTACTTTTAAAGTCCTGTTCAGTACCCTTAATTCAAGGTACATAGGGGTCAATTTGCTACAACTGGAGAGTGCAAAATATGGTACAGCTGTGCATGATAGCCAGTCAGCTTCTAACTTCAGCTTGTTCAAATAAGCTTTGACCAAAAAAAAAAAACTATGAAGAGCTGTATTACATTTTGCAGTCTCCAGGTTAAGTAAATCAACCCCAATGTGTGTCAACACAGCTGTTTGTAGTCTTTGTCAGGGGCACCTGTAACATGGTGACAACACTGGAGCACAGTTGACCCTATAACAGGAAATGGCCAAACAAGTAGATAGCAAAATATTCCTTTATTGAAAGCAGCAGATTTCAGACTGAAAACACATTTTAAAATGATATAAACACGTTAAATTGCATATGAGACTTTAGTGATTGGGTTTACATCTACTTTGACTGCAAATTGTGGCATTACACTTGCATGTTTTTCTCATGCTCCTCCCTATTCATTTATTCCTCAAAATATTGTGCATGTGAATTTGTACAAAATGAATCTGTGAGTACACACATGAATGAAAATCTGACGAAAAGCCATATTTTCAGATGGAAAGCATGTTGCATATGGGAACATGGAGATATTAAACACAGTGAAGTAGTATTTCTAATATAAGGTATATAAAAGCATATTCCTGTGTGGAGTATTAGCTGCACACGGAAGGGAAACAGACACAGGAGAGCCTATGAAGCAAGAAAGGGAGTAGGTAACAAGTTCAGATCGAGATGCAGTAAGCACACTGACATGACTAATATTATGTCCAGCCAAAGATCTATACTTGACCACAATATGTAAAACAGGTTAAGGTCCACCAGAAGCCTTTCCTTTGTGGCCAGTTTTAGCCATGTCCAACATGCTATCCACTGAGCCAGTAAGGCCTCGTACACACAACCGTTTTCCTCGACAGAATCCATCAAGAAGTCGTGTGTATGTTTTTCGTCGAGAAAACTGTTGTGAAACTCGAAGTTCTCTTTTTCCTCGTTGGGAGTCTCAATTTCCTCGCCGTGTTTCTCTTCGGGCTGGTTTACGACGAGAAACACGTTTGTGTGTATGCTTTATGATTTTGTGTTTCAAATGTTATCATACCCGGGATGTCTACTAGGCTCTGGTTTGGACAGATTTAAGTGAGTTCTTCCTAAGAATTACAGGCCTACAATGTAAAACGCCAAATTTCCATGCAAAATAATGGTACCGCTTTCAGCATCAACAATTTGACATAATCATACCGCCAGGGAGGTTAAATACATCAAAGGAGTAAATAGGGTAGAGGAACCTAGTATTTTTAATATAAAGCCAAGATCAAGAACATGGAGACATGACCTCAAACTAGCAGGAGGAAAGTTCAAAACTAACCTTTAGAAAGTATTATTTTACTGAAAGAGTAGTCAATGATTGGAATAGACTTCCAGCATAGATAGTGAGTCAGTCAATGGTAATTGAATTCAGACATGCTTGGGACAAGCTTAGATCTAACAAAAATGGGGCATTGCAAACTGCTTGCTGTGGGGGGCACTTGACAGGAGGGAGGGGCCAGGAGCAGCAAAGAGGAACCCGAAAAAAGAGGAGGATCTGGGCTGCCCTGTGCAAAACCACTACACAGAGCAGAGGAAAGTGTAACATGTTTTTTTTGTTTGTTTTACAACAAGACTTTACAATTACTTTTGTTGCAATAATTAATTTATTTGGGGGTCTTTAAAATATAAAAGCAAGCATCAGTTGTACATTTCTGGGGACTTTGTTGTCAAGAGCTGTGAAAAACTGAAGGTACTAAATAAAGATCTTTAAAAAATGTAAATAAATAAATCTTTGCACTTACAGTAACTATAATGCTGTTACCAACTGCCAATGTAATGGAAGTGAGACTGTATTTTGTGTATTTTGTTTGTTGCAGTATAACTCTACTTATACTAATGAAACAACAATTATTGTAACGTGGTCTGATAAAGAACAAGGAATCCAGAAAAACAAAACAGCAGTTTATTTAGGACACCTAACTTGAATTCTCCTTAATTTTCACCTTATACAACCTCTCATTTTGTTGCTATTAATACATCATCTACATTTTAATGAGCAATATTTTTTTTCCTACAAAACATCATAAAAAGCAATAATCCGAAGAGAATGCAGTAAATGTAACTGATCCTGAAAACTAGCAACTATGCATGATAATAAAATACTGCATTTGTTATGTTTTAGTGAATTGACCCTGTAATCACTTGTCCTTCTTAACAGTTATGAGCATGAGCTGCAAGTTGATATTGCTGCAAATTTCACTAGAGCTGAAGAATTTTGCTAATTTAGTTCATTTATGAGCTACTTATTCAAAATCTGCTTGGAACAAAGCTACTCTTTCTTTCTCCTATTATTTACAGTGTTTGGGTGTAATTCGAGTTAATTTGATTATTTGTTTTATTTTTATTTGTAGTTCCCATCTTTTTGTGTCTATTTGATTGTTATTTGTGTACTAATGCTTTAGTTTTTTATTTTACTTTTTTTCAATGTATTTTTTCTTTTTATGAAATAAACATAACAGGTTAATGGGGCTAATGAAGTGTTATTTTTAGCACAACAACAAGTCCATGGAAGCTGAAATAAGCTTCCATATCCATTTAGGAGCCATTTAACCACTTAAAGACCAAGCCTGTTTTTCAGATTTGGCGTTTACATGATTAAAACATTTTTTTTTTTGCTAGAAAATTACTTAAAACCCCCAAACATTATATATATATTTTGTATAACACCCTAGGGAATAAAATGGCGGTCATTGCAATACTTTTTGTCACACCGTATTTGCGCAGCGGTCTTACAAGCGCACTTTTTTTGGAAAAAAATCACTTTTTTGTATTAAAAAATAAGACAAAAGTAAAGTTAGCCCGATTTTTTTATATATTGTGAAATATTATGTTACTCCGAGTAAACTGATACCCAACATGTCACGCTTTAAAATTGCGCCCGCTCGTGGAATGGTGTCAAACTTTTACCCTTAAAAATCTCTATAGGCGACATTTAAAAAATTCTATAGGTTGCATCCTTTGAGCTACAGAGGAGGTCTAAGGCTAGAATTATTTCTCTCGCTCTAACGATCGCGATGATACCTCACTTGTGTGCTTTGAACACCGTTTTTATATACGGGCGCTACTCACGTATGCGTTCGCTTCTGCACACAAGCTCGTCGGGACGGGGCGCTTTAAACATTTTTTTTTGTTTTCTTATTTATTTTTATTTATTTTATTAATTTTTACACACAAAAAAAATGGATCACTTTTATTCCTATTACAAGGAATGTAAACATCTCTTGTAATAGAAAAAAGCATGACAGGTCCTCTTAAATATGAGATCTGGGGTCAAAAAGACCTCAGATCTCATATTTAGACTAAAATGCAAAAAAGATAAAAAAAAATTACAACAAGAAAATATTGCTTTAAAGGGGAGTTCCACCCACAATTTCACTTTTTAAATATAAATACCCCTGTAATACACAAGCTTAATGTATTTTAGTAAAGCTAGTCTGTAAACTAAGGTCCGTTTTGTTAGGTTGTTACAGCATCTAGATTTAGTTTTTTTTAGTTTCTAATCTATAAATAGACCGTGGCCATCTTAAGTGTGGGCATCACGAAGCCAGACTGTATAACTTCCTGGATTTCAGCTTTGCATATCTCGCACATGCTCAGTGCTGCACAAGCAATGTAATAGGTTTCAGTCAGGTTTGCAAGGACTACTAGGAAACATGATGCCTATCCCAGAAACCCTTGCAAATAGCCGTGTGACTTAATAGCCTAGGCTAATAAGGAGGAGGAAGTCCACTTTAAGAAGCATGGGCGAAAGTGAAGTTTTGACGTCACTTCCGCCCTGCTATGCTATGGGGATGGGTGGGGGCCATCTTGCCCTCACTCGTATCCCAGCCGAGCAGGGGAGAGGACTGGATCGCCTCTGCCTCTGCCAACGGCTCCGGTAAGCGGCGGAGGGCGCGGGAGAGTGGCGGGGGGCCCTCTCCTGCTGCCAATAATGGTGATCTTGCGGCGAATCTGCCGCGGAGACCACGGTTATCGTTGACAGGGCCGCTCACTGAAAAGATTGATATCTCGGTTGTGGCAGCAGCTGCTGCCATTACCGAGATATCCATCTTTAAAAAAATTACGTATATATACAGTGAGTGGTCCTTAAGTGGTTAAAGCCCAAAGGCACCGCAAAAAATCACCAACTTTCAATATTTTGCTTAAATCAGATGTTCAAGAAAAATTTGGAGAATTTAAAACTTCATTTTGCTTGACCCCGATTATGAGTGAGATGGGGTGGGTGTCATGATAAGAGAAACAGGAATCTTACCAATACTGACAGCGCCAGGAGAAGTCTGTTTCAGCGCATGCGCGGGGGCGCGCGGGTGCGCGCGCACGGTGTACGCGGCGCGAGCGTGCACGCGGCGCGCGCGGCGGGAGCGCGCGCGCGCGCTGACATCATTTCGGCGCCAAGAACCGCTATTTAAACCATCCGATCCCACTGTATCTTGCTGACCAGTCTGCAGCAATTCCTGACTGAATCTGAACCTGTTACCTGTCTGCCTGATTACCGAATACCTGACCCGGCTTCCGTTGACCCTTCTCTGCCTGCAGCCTGCCTCTGACCCCGGCCTGATCCGACTACCGACTCTGCTTGAACCCGTCTTGCTGTCTGCTTACCTGATTCACCGACCCGGTCTGAATCTGATTTAACCCTCGTACCTGTCTCTGTCTCCTGATTGGTGCCTGATCCAGTGTCTGACAATCCCTTGGCTCCTATTCACAAGTGATACAACACCGTTCCTGTGTTTGCTGGATTTCTGCTAGGACCTCAGCAACACCTGTTTACTTCATCTTCCGGTCCATCTCCAGCTTCCCACCAGGCACTTGTGTCCCTCCAGACTTTGTATCCCCTGTCTGCTCTACCAGGGGTTCCTGAGTCAGAGGATTACGAGAGGCCGTTCCCTGCACATTGGGCTCCATAACCAGGTACGTGACAGTACTGGTCAGCCATGTCCGAGCCCACGCAGGGGGCGTCTCCCATGGAGGACTTATGCCGCCATTTAGATGGCCTCACCGCGGCCGTACGGACTTTACAAGAAGGATATACCCGCCTGGAAGGACGTGTCCAAGCTCTATCCACAACAGCACCTGCAGCATCTGGAACCGCAGCTGCCCCTTCTGTAGTAATGCTACCACCGGAACCTAGAGTCCCCATCCCGGAGAGATTTTCTGGAGATCGCAGCAAATATAGAGCTTTCCGCAACGCCTGTGAACTTTTCTTTGCCTTACAACCCAGGACCTTTTCACTTGAGGCCACAAAAGTAGGTTTCGTTATCTCGTTATTGTCTGGCGAACCTCAGACCTGGGCGCATCGTCTTCTAGAACGCAAGGAGGAAAGTCTTAACCTACTCAGCACTTTCTTCCAAGCCATGGACCTTATCTATGAGGATTCCCAACTAGCAGCTACCGCTGAAGCAGCATTATGTGCCTTACAGCAGGGACGCAGAGCAGTGGAGGAATATGTAGCTGAATTCAGGCAGTGGAGTTCCGATACCAACTGGAATGATGCTGCCCTGCGTCACCAATTTCGTATGGGACTTTCAGAATCTTTAAAAGACGAATTAGCCCGAGTAGGCATTCCCGCAACACTTGAAGCCCTCATCCTCCTCTCCGTTCAGATCGACAGACGGTTGAGGGAACGCCGTGCTGAACGCACATCCGGCCCCACACGTCCCATATGGATGATGCCACGAGTACCTGGCCCACCACATCTGCCTCCTTCAGGTCCCAGACCAAATCCCATCGATCATCCGGAACCAATGCAGATAGGCCTACTTCGGCCATCTCTGACCCCGGAGGAGCGTCAAAGGCGTCGATCCAATAACCTTTGCATGTACTGTGGAGGATCCGGGCACTATGTAAACACCTGCCCCGTCAAGTTCCGTAAGTGTTCAGTCCCCTCACCGGTTCTCTTCTCTGTCTTACGTAATGATAATACTCACCTGGCTGTTTCAATCTCCCTACAGCTTCCAGGAAGGAACCTCCAAGTCCCCGCAATTATTGACTCTGGTGCTTGCAGCGGTTTTATGGACGCCTCCTTTGCCTTCCGATATGGAGTTCCTCTACGACCACGACACCAGAAACTTACCGTCCATTTAGCCGACAGATCGGCTATCAAATCCGGCCCAGTTACCCAAGAGACAATTCCCCTATACACGCTCATCTCTAAAGACCACCGGGAACTACTCTGTCTGGACATTATTGAATCTCCAATGTTTCCGGTCATTCTGGGTATGCCTTGGCTGAAAGCCCATAATCCTCAGATTGACTGGGAATCTGGGACAATCCACTTTTCTTCATCTTACTGTCAACAACACTGCCTTCAGAAGCCGGCCAGTTCCCCTCCTTCTTTGATGTGTCTAGAATCCGAAGAAGAGAACCGTCAATTAATCCCAGAAACCTATCATAATTTCTTAGATGTATTCAGCAAAAAAGGAGCAGAAACGTTGCCTCCACACCGGTCCTACGACTGCCCTATTGAACTTTTACCTGGAGCAGAAATTCCGTTTGGAAGAATATTTCCTTTGACTGGGCTAGAGTTGGTCACTCTCAAATCTTATATTGATGAGAATCTCGAGAAGGGGTTCATCCGCCCTTCCACATCCCCTGCGGGGGCTGGTATATTCTTCGTGGAAAAGAAGGATCACTCTCTACGCCCCTGCGTAGACTACAGGGACTTAAATAAAATCACGATTAAAAACAGGTATCCTCTTCCTCTCGTTCCTGAACTATTTCAGAGACTCGGAGCAGCCACAATCTTTACTAAACTTGACCTCCGTGGGGCTTACAACCTCGTCCGCATAAAGGATGGCGATGAGTGGAAAACCGCATTTCGTACTCGTTTTGGGCATTTCGAATACCTGGTGATGCCCTTCGGCCTTTGCAATGCCCCAGCCACGTTCCAACATTTTGTAAATGACATTTTCAGAGACTATCTTGATTTATTCGTTATTGTTTACCTAGATGACATCCTGATCTTCTCTTCCTCCCTGTCAGATCATCAAAGTCATGTCAAAAAGGTCCTAGCTCGGCTCCGTCAACACAGTCTGTATGCTAAAGCGGAGAAATGTGAGTTTGAAAGAGAGAGCATTCAGTTCCTAGGTCTCATCATTTCTATCGACGGTGTCAAGATGGACCCTCAGAAGGTCACCGCCATTACAGATTGGCCCGCTCCCATCGATAAGAAATCAGTCCAGCATTTCGTGGGATTTGCAAATTTTTATCGAAAATTTATCAAAAATTTCTCTTCCATAATTGCTCCCATCACAGGTCTGACCAAACAGGGTATTCGGTTCCAGTGGTCCCCAGAGGCTCAAGCGGCTTTTTCTACTCTGAAAAACCTTTTCATTTCAGCATCCATCCTAAAACATCCTGATCCAGTTCTACCTTTTATCCTGGAAGTGGACGCCTCTGAGGTGGCGGTCGGAGCAGTGCTTTCCCAGAGACAAGGACCCAAATCCCTTCTGCATCCAGTTGCGTTCTTCTCCCGCAAACTCTCCGAAGCTGAAAGAAACTATGACGTTGGGGACAGGGAACTTTTAGCAATCAAGGCAGCCCTTGAGGAATGGCGTTATCTCCTGGAGGGTGCAGCTCACCCCATCTTGATCTATACAGATCACAAGAACTTGGAATATTTAAAGGTTGCTAAGAGACTGAGGCCACGGCAGGCCAGGTGGGCATTGTTCTTTACTCGGTTTTCCTTCCATATAACCTACAGACCCGGATCAAAAAACACTAAACCCGACGCGCTATCCCGGATGTTCCATGGGCCTGAAGCTCCTTCCTCCCCGGACACTATCCTCGCCCCTGGCAATTTTCTCATGTTACAGGGAGATCTTCTGTCTCAAATTAAGCAGGCCTCTTCATCAATTTCCTCATCTCCAGACCTTACTCTGCAGTTAAGAGACGGCATGCTATGGAACAAAAACAAGATCTTTGTGCCTCAACAACTACGATTGACAATTCTCAAGTCTTGCCATGACCACGAACTAGCCGGACATTTCGGAATCCACAAGACAGCCGAACTCATCCAGCGTACCTTCTGGTGGCCTCAATTATTACAAGATTGCAAAAGCTATGTCGAATCCTGTGCCACCTGTATCCAACACAAGGGTAGCAGAACCAAAGCGTGGGGGTTACTTAAACCACTGCCTGTTCCAGAGAAACCTTGGAGAATGATTTCAATTGATTTCATTGTTGAGTTACCCCCATCTGAAAACTATACTACCATCTTTGTAGTGGTGGACAGACTTTCAAAAATGGCGCACTTCCTACCGATGATAGGAACACCTTCGGCTGCCGAAACAGCAAAAATTTTTATTAAAGAAGTAGTAAGGCTCCATGGTATACCTGCTAATATTGTATCTGACCGTGGGGTGCAATTCACCTCGAGGTTCTGGAAGGCGTTATGTGGGGCACTGAAGATTGAACTTTCCTTTTCATCTGCATACCACCCACAGACCAACGGCCAGACCGAGCGCACCAACCAGACGCTCGAGCAATATCTGCGATGTTTCTCCAGTTTTTCACAAGATGATTGGGCTTCTCTGTTGCCCCTTGCAGAGTTTGCCTACAATAACTCAATTCATTCAGCCACCCAACAGTCCCCATTCTTTGCCAACTACGGCTTTCATCCTCTGTTCTTATCCAACCATATTCCGGAATGCTCAGTACCAGCTGTTCAGGAAACCTTGGATTTTTTTTCCACCAATAACAAGATACTCCAGGAAACAATGGCAAGAACCCAGGAGTATAATAAGGAGGTCTTTGACAGAAAGAGGAGAGGACAACTTAATCTGGTACCAGGGGACCAAGTTTATTTATCCACTTTGAACTTAAAACTAGCTTGCCCAACCAAGAAACTTGGTCCTAAGTTTGTTGGTCCCTTCCAGGTACTCAGAAGAATTAATGAAGTGGCTTACGAATTGAAATTACCTGCTTCTTTCAGGATTCATCCAGTCTTTCATGTGGCACTGCTCAAACCCACAGTCCCGGATCCTTTTCCCAACCGGAATGTTGGTCCGCCCACACCAGTACTTATCGACGGCGAGGAGGAGTTCGAGGTGGAATCCATCCTGGATTGTCGGAAGAGACGTAACCAGGTTCAATACCTGGTGAAATGGAGAGGCTACGGTCCAGAAGAAAACTCCTGGGAACCAGAGGCCAACATTCACGCCCAGAGACTGGTCCGGGCCTATAAAAGGGCACACCCAAGTAGGTTGGCCCAGTTGGGCATCCGGAGGCTGCCCGTAGGGGGGGGGCAATGTCATGATAAGAGAAACAGGAATCTTACCAATACTGACAGCGCCAGGAGAAGTCTGTTTCAGCGCATGCGCGGGGGCGCGCGGGTGCGCGCGCACGGTGTACGCGGCGTGAGCGTGCACGCGGCGCGCGCGGCGGGAGCGCGCGCGCGCGCTGACGTCATTTCGGCGCCAAGAACCGCTATTTAAACAATCCGATCCCACTGTATCTTGCTGACCAGTCTGCAGCAATTCCTGACTGAATCTGAACCTGTTACCTGTCTGCCTGATTACCGAATACCTGACCCGGCTTCCGTTGACCCTTCTCTGCCTGCAGCCTGCCTCTGACCCCGGCCTGATCCGACTACCGACTCTGCTTGAACCCGTCTTGCTGTCTGCTTACCTGATTCACCGACCCGGTCTGAATCTGATTTAACCCTCGTACCTGTCTCTGTCTCCTGATTGGTGCCTGATCCAGTGTCTGACAATCCCTTGGCTCCTATTCACAAGTGATACAACACCGTTCCTGTGTTTGCTGGATTTCTGCTAGGACCTCGTCAACACCTGTTTACTTCATCTTCCGGTCCATCTCCAGCTTCCCACCAGGCACTTGTGTCCCTCCAGACTTTGTATCCCCTGTCTGCTCTACCAGGGGTTCCTGAGTCAGAGGATTACGAGAGGCCGTTCCCTGCACATTGGGCTCCATAACCAGGTACGTGACAGTGGGCCATAGAGGCAGTGGTGTAGTGCTGGGGTAGCTAGGTCATAGTCCAAAGAAAGTGTTTACACCACTGATGTAAGTGATGAGCAGCTATCCAATGTGGGTGTCTCCCCTGACTCGCCACCGCAAACTTCAATGATCAAAGAAAGGATTGACCGCACACCACCACGTAGCTGAAGCAAATAAAATCCTTTATTTGTTACCATGCCAGACAAACAGGATCAAAATGAAGGCATTCCACATGGGCAATTTGTGCTTAGTCATATGGCGTGGTGGTGTGCGGCCAATCATTGACCTTTGTAGCTGGGTCATGCCATAGCTTTTTTTTTCAGATTTTTACTGAAATCAAACTTGCTTTTTATTGTGTCTGGGTTTGGGGTCTATAACAACCTGGGATCTAGGGAAATAGGCAGAATGTAGCTGGATGTCATCCAACCAGGAACATTGAGAATATCTAGTGGCAAAAAACAATTACTGCAGGTGCAGCTCAAGAAGGTGCGTATTGCAGGAAAAGCTATTTTTTTATATTTATATATATATGTATATATACACATATATATATATAGATATATATAGATATATATAAAGATATATATCTATATATATAGATATATATATATATATATAAAGATATATATCTATATATATATAGATATATATATATAGATATATATCTATATATATAGATATTTCTGGGTTTCTGTAATAACATTTATCTCAAACAGTTCGAGCTTCTATTTCTTACTTTGGGTTGTAAGTGGTCTAGGAAAGACCAGTGATCTTTAGCATTTGGCTGGTATTTTGTGGTGGTTCTGCTCTTAGGCCGTGTACACACGATCAGACCGGTCCGATGAAACTGGTCTGCAGACCAGTTTCATCGGACCAGTTCGATGGTGTGTACGGCCTATCGGACCTTTGTCCGTCGGACCAAAGTTTTAAAACCTACTTTAAAATCTGTCCAACGGACACCTGTCTGTCGGACAGATTTGATGGTTAGTACACAAAAGCATCGGACCAAAAACCTGCGTGTGCTCAGAATCAAGTCGACACATGCTTGGAAGCATTGAACTTCGTTTTTTCATCACGTCGTTGTGTTCTACGTCACCGCGTTCTGGTCTGATCGGATTTTTGGTCCGATGGTGTGTACGCACATCAGACCATCAGACAAGTTCAGAGTTGTCTGATTAAAACGGTCCGTCGGACAAGTCTCATCGGACCGGTCTGATCGTGTGTACAAGGCCTTAAAGCACATTCCTGGTGCTAAAATGCATACAGGCTGACAAGGACATTGTATGGCCCTCTTTGTATGGTGATACCAATCTATACAGTTGTCTTGTCATGCAGGACCAATATCATTTAGATAAATGTAGATCCAATAGTGTTTTTCAAAAAAGTTTATTTTTGAAATGGTTAAAAAAAAAACAGATTTAATGAAATTCAGACAGGGCCTTAGACCCAATGTATTTGTTCTCTTATCTGTAAAATAAATTGCGATTACCATTTTTGTGCAGCATAATAAGATTTCACTATGATGCATCTTCAATAATATACTATTCATAAACATGTAACAGATTCTGACACAAAGCAAAGTTAAAGCTAAACCTCGTTTATAAAGAGAGATAAAGACACAAGAGCAGAGAATACATTCTGGCCTCCGGCCAAGAGCAGACGAACTCCCTTTTCAAACAAACTATTATCTAATCTTTATTAAAGAGCAGTTTTTATATGAATGCGTCTGGACAATAATGCCAACTATAATAGAGTGCTTTATGCTGCCAGGTTCTGTTTACCTTGAACAAGCTACAAAGTTGCTGCAATGTTTTGTCTTTATAAAAATATAAAATAACATAAAAAAGAAAATCTAGATCTTAAATGAATTTGTTGGCAAGAGGAAGCTAGCAGGAAACTTGTTATTTTTCAATGTGTAGATAATCAGTCATGTATGATTTCACATCTAGTTTGTAGATAAAATATCCTGCTGCATTTTGCTAGGAATCCGGCAAAAGTGTTTATTGTACATATCTTAAAGGGAACCTTCACTTACATTTTCACCTTCGCCTTTCGCCTCACTATATCCCTCCCCCCTCCCGGTTACACATTTGAAAATTTTATTTTTATTTTAGGAAAAGGGGGGGGGGGATACGTAGCTTTCAAAGCAGGTACTTTCTCTTACTTTCTTTTCTTGTCTCACACAGTAGAGGGCCAACTGGGAGGTCATCAGGAATTGGGTATTCCAAGATGAAGGTGGAGAAGACTTTGGATGCTAGGAAGACAGTGCTGGACCTCAATGACTATTAAATGTGTGTTTTTGCAAAGTCAGCAGCTACACTACAGAGTGAAGTTCCTCTTTAACATCTTCCTTAGCTGTGCAAACCATGTAAAAAGAGTGATCTTCCCTCACATTCAATTATTTAAGCAAACTTTAGTAATTCCCTAGCAGTGGTGGCCTGTCCATTAGGGGAGCACAAGCACCACTCGCCTATCCATGCTTCCAGCCTCCTGATCTACATATAGGGCACCGGACCATGGATTCCAATGGGGGGGAGTGTTCTTTTAAAGCACATGATTAGAGCCAGAGGCTTTAATAGGCTTCAAAAAGGGGTGGCCTCCAGGTCGGCAAGTGGTTGAAGCACTGCAAGACCCAGGATAATTTCTTCTGTAAGCTCTATAATGACATCTGGCTTGAGTTTGTGTTTCTCATTTTCTGCTTTATTGCAAGATTCTGCAGAAGGCCATGACTAATTACAGGCACCTGTGCCACTCCATGCCCTGTCCTATCCTGTCATCTATCTTGGGAGAGAAACAGGACAAGCAGTGTAAGGGAGAGTTTGGCCTCTACCAGGGGACATCCCCACTGACAACCATTAAGGTAACAAAATATAGGCTGGAGAAGCAGGGAGGAGCAGGACCATGCTTAGGAAATGATTTCATGAAAAGTTAAGATTTTAATGGGACGGAACATCCGTTAAACATGAATTGACTAAATAAATGGGGTGTTTTTAAAAAAAAAACCACAGATAGTTCTGACCTCTACATTATAGGCAGATAAAAATGATGTCATCAAAGTCAATGTACAATCATCATACCTTGTCCCCCATAGATTTTTTTTGTTTCCTCAGCCTTACAATAATATAATTTGTAGGTCACGACTACTATATTGATGAGGTTAGTTGGAGTGGGAGAGTTACATTGCTCCCATTCATGATTTACCTAAATTGTGACCTCTCTCTGTCATTCCAGAAAGGTCCACTGGGTCAGTCTGCATTCTGGGGATGTGGTATCATCTCTGGTCGGCAGTTGGCGCCAGAGGGGTTTCTGGCAGAGCAAGTCTTCCCCAGCAGCCAATTGGAGGAGTTCTTCTCTCGCGGGGCATGCTGGGGAGGGATATATCTGTGACGGGTGTCACGTGTTTTAAAATCTTTGCCCACCTGGCCAAGCTTACAGGCTTCACCAAGCCTCAACTGGAGGCAAAAGGGGACCCCAGTGACTTACTGGGTTCCCAGTTCTATTGAGAGGATCCCAGGCTGGGTACCATGCGATTGGGGGACCGGCTTGAGGGGAACCCGGAGGCAGGTTGTCCAACAGGGCTTGAACGAACCAATCAGGGATCTGGTGACCGGGATGCTGACTGTCTCCCGGTGACCTGTGCTAAAGTCTACTGGGAGGATTTGCTCTGTTCATCCACCTAATCTCATTTAAAGTAATTGGCCTGTGGCAGAGGCCCTAAAGCCAGGTCTGTGTGAGAGGCCTGTTCCTCCCAGGGATCCGAAGTGATGCCTCGGCTGCCAGGTTTGCGAGAGGGACCTGTCCGCGTGCACTTCACCCACTCAGCAGAAGTGGCGACGAGTTTCGGAATTGGTACTACTGAGGGCAAGTCTGCCCTGTTCATATCCAGGCCTGACACCGCAAAGTTCTCCTCTTCTTTCATCAACCTTTTTTTCCTTCCTAGCTGAAGTTGATGTTGGCTGTTTTGGCCTGGAAATAAAGCATTGAAAAACCTTTATTGACTGTCTGGACCTTCGCTCACTGCTTCGTTCCTGCATCACACCCCTAGACAACGCTGGGGCCTTAACTTAATGTGCCGATCCCAACAAATTAATCAGAGGCTCTTTCGAAGGTAGCGATAAACTTAATATTCAAACCAAAAATCCTGGTAATGGACAGCCGCGAGTAGTTTTAAATTACTTTTTTCCTTTAGAAATGTTATTTTGCTGTGGGATTGCTCTAAACATGGGAAAAATGCGCCACTTTACAGGCATACTATAGACACCCCCCAGGTACGAAACTTAAAGCAATATTTCTTTATTTTCTTTCTTTTTCTTTTTATTGTTTCACTTTAAGCATTATTAAAATCAGTGCTCCTGAGTCACAGGAGTGCAAAACAAACTACACTCCTTTGATCCACAGGAGAAGTACAGCCAAACAAGCTTTGGCTGTACTTCTCCTTTAATAAATTTTTACATTGGCGGGTGGCTTTTTTTGTTGTTGCACATGAAGAGGATAGGTAACCGCTAGAAGCCTGCACCCACTAGTCAGAGTAGCAAGAAGTAGGAAAGCCTACAGTGGAGTAATGCAGTCTATCCTCAGGAAGTTTACATTTAACAGTATGTGTAATATTTCATATAAAATTAGTCTAGGAAGCCCATGATCCTCAGGAGAATGGGCAGACCCCTCATTGTGTATTGTTTTCAGAGAAAGAGCTTCCCCATTTATGAATATGGTTACGGCATTGGCAAAAAAAAACTAATTAAATAATTTGCTTCCTTTCTAATTTAAAAAAAATAAAATAAAATCTGTATGTACCTCTTTGTTTGAAATACTTCAGAGGAGGTGTTCATTTTTAACGTTTGAAGGTCTGAGGGCACTATAAGCTTTGGAGTTGGTGTTATTTTTTTACATTTGCTCTCAGAACACCCTGTGGGGTCTGTTCATTGGACGTGACTGGTATAAATATAATTGAAGGCTTGTTCTGGCTTATATACTCAATAGTGTCAAGCAGTCTAAAATATTTAATCATCAGGCAGCTATAAATGTAAAATGATTAGATTTTTTTATTTATTTTTTTATAAATGTCTTTATACAATTTTACAAAAAAAAAAAAATTATCTAAAAGCAATACTTAACAATACATGACATTGAAAAATGACAGCTGGAAAAGGAAACTGTGAATCTGTTTGGTTGCTATGGCACAGTAAACTTTATCTTGGAAAGATATTCCCTCACATACTTTGATAATTAAGGGCCCATAGAACAGTAAAACCTGAAGTTATTTGCTTCTTTGTTTGGAAACCAATTTTTTTTTACAGCACTGTACCAGGTCGCTAAAAGAATTGAGCTAGAACATTGTAATTCTTCAGGATTCCATGTCTTATAAACACCATATATCGAATAACTGCCATAGGGTGATAAAGTACCTTGTTGTGTTTTAGACTTTTTTGCTTGTTGCTCATGTTCCAAGGTCAGGACAAGTAGCCTAACCTTTTCATTTTATGGGACCGCCTTTATATGGCTTGTAATTGTTACACCTAAAGTATTATATTGCGATCACATTAATTTACTCTGTCAAACAGACGATGGCACAGTGCTTAAAGTCAAATAGAATAATGTATACAGTGACCTAGAAAGTCAGATGACTATTTCCTTTTCAGTTTGAGTATTTAACGTGCACCAGTCCATGGCTGCAATAGTGTATTGAATTTCTTCACTAATTCTTCATTGTGTCAACATGGACATGTTGTTTTGGTCTTTTTGCTGGAAGAAAGAGAAAAAATGGCTTTCTACTGTAATCTAACAAACTTTGAAAAAAAAGTTACACCATTTTGTTCATTATATTATATTAAAATATATGTAACCCCAAAACAAAACTTTTATATATTGTAATTCCAAATCCGTAGATGTGGTGGCTGCATTTTCCTTTTTTACTTGCCAGTAACACACATCCAGTCCTATGACAAGCCTCATTTACCATGCTATAGGACAGGACAACAGAAACAGGATAGCACTATGCCTATCTACTCTTCTCCATAACATAGAGAACCATGGTTCTGTGGTTCTCAGAGCTAGCTAAGAACAATATAACTGATAACAATCAGCACAGGCAATTAACAGCTTGCAAGATCAACTAATATACAGTATTTGCAGACCAAAAGGAGCCAAACAAGATATGTTAATTGTTAGGGTTTGAATACTCTTTACAGCTCCTTTATTTTTCACCATTTAGACCATAGGGTGCCATAATAGACATTTTTGAGAGCGAGCTTATGAATACAGCATACAGATTCTAACACATGCCCAGTTCTTTAAATAGAACCAATAATGAAAACGGGTATCTGACTCTTTAACTGAACCTGAATTTGATACATATCTGCTTGCCCTTGTGACCTGTCTACAATCTTCCTTTGCCCTCCGTGACCTCTGTTTTCTCCTTTTTGAATGCAATATAATGTGGCCTGTCCTGAACTTAGCTTATTTATAAATGACCATGCTGGGTTGACAATGTTTATTTTACATTTTAGCCATTTGCCACCAGTGGGGTAAAACTAAAGGATGACATCTGGGAGTTGTTTTGCAGCAGAACCAAAACCTCCTTGGTCATGCTAAATACCTTAGAATAGTGATAACCTATGCATTACAGTTGTTGACACAATTGACATAGGCACATCTGAATTAGTGATGAGCGGAATACGCCATATTCGATTTCGCGATATTTCGCGAATATTTCGAAGAATATTCGCGAATATTCGTTAATATCGAATATTCGTGATATTTTATAAAAAAAAAAAAAAAAAAAAAAAATTGCGAATTTTCGCCAATGCGAATTTTCGCTAATGCGAATTTTCGCTAATGTGAAATTTCGCGATTTTTTTTTTTTTTTTTTTTTTTTTTTTTATAAAATATCACGAATATTCGATATTTACGAATATTCGGTATATTTTATATAAAAAAAAAGCGAAATTTCACATATGCGGTTGCGAATATTCGTTAATATCGAATATTCGTGATATTTGATAAAAAAAAAAAAATTGCGAATTTTCGCTATTTTTTTGCGAAATTTGAAAAATATCGAATATTCGAAATAGCGAATATTCGCCGCGATATTCGAGATATTCGCGAATACTCGAATATGCAATATTCGTAGCGAATATTCGCAATGCGAATATTCGTGAGCAACACTAATCTGAATGATGCATTTCTGTACAAGCTCCACTCCTTGGCTTTGATATACTAAATGCAAATAGGTTGTTCACTATGCAAGCGGATTTTCCCTTATCTTAGTGAATGAGGTCAGACTCTGCTGACTTTCGACATTCAGTCATGTGCAAGCAAAAAATGTTTTTATTTATTTTCCTTGCATTTGATTGAGTATTCTTTGTAAAGTGAATTTTCATCCTATTCACTAAGGGAAATTAGGACTATAGGCTAACAAACAAGAGAAACAAAATCAGTTTCACATTTTCTGAACTAAAAAGAGACTTTTACATTTTAGGTTTAGCGCATCCCCTCCCTGGCGGTATGATTCTGTCTGGAATTACATACCAAAAGCGGTACAATTTTTTGCATGGAAATTGGGCGTTTTATACTGTAGGCCTGCAATTCTTAGGAATAACTCGCTTAAATCTGTCCAAACAAGACATCCAGGGTATGATAAAGTTTAAAAAACAAAATCATAAATTCTTATATAATAAATAACTATAAATAATTATAACAAATAATAATGTAATTATAATAAAAAATATTCAGTAATGTAATCAACTCAAAAACACTGAAATTTGCTCAGTTGCAGAATTGTCGCTGTCTTTTTTTTTTATTTTTATGACGAATTTCCCCACAAATCGCTATCATTCAATTCTGCAAGTGATTATAATTTATTATCGCTGTTTTCTAGCTGCTCTAAAACCATTTTTGACATAAAGGGACATTTTTGGTTGCTATGGGCAATCTACAGTTTGCAGGGAGAAAGAACACTTTTTATTATGTAAAAGAACATGTAGGGCACTGGACAGACCACTAGGGACAAGGGGTGTGTGTATTTTTTACATACAGTACTGTAATCTATAAGATTACAGCATACTGTATGTAATGTGTTTGTTTATGTTTTTGAATTTGGCGCCGTTCTCCGCTCCCGTGCGTCGTAACGCCGAAGGGAACGGAGATAGACGGCACACGGGGACACTATGTGAATCGAGCGAGCACCCGCTCGCTCACACAGCGTGGATGCATCTCTGGATCCAGGAACAAGGTAAGCCAGCGCGCGCTGCAGGCTCTGCAAAGCTACCCCGAGCGTGACTCGGGGATACCGATCTTAGCACAAAAAAACACCCCGAGTCACGTTTGGGGATACCGCCAGGGGGGTTAAAGAAGAACACTAGCTTTTCCTCACCAAAACAACAGGATCATTGTGCAGGTAAATGAATCACAACCCCACTGTGTGTACCTTCCCTTCCTTAGCTGGTTTCCATGTCTGTGATGTCACTCCTCCTCCTGGCTGAATTTAAAAGTGATCTGTTTCCTTCCTTTTCCAGTCCTGATACTACATGTCCCATGATCCTTTGAGTCTCTGTAGTTTGAGGGAGGACTGTGGGAGTAACTTGTACCAATTGTGGGAGTTGATGTGGGTGGGTTCTAGGGTTAATGAGGGTGTTTCATGGACTTCATGTGGGTGGTGAAAGGTGTAAATGTGTCATACCTCCTCCTGTGTCATTCCTGTCTTGCAGCATGCCAAAGAATGATGGCTTCCTAGAAGACAACAGGGGAAGGGCTATGGGAGGGTATTTTTAAGGTGGTTGCTTCATATGTAAATTAATCACTTTACAGAGAGCAGGGCTCTGGGAGGGCGGGGTCTGATGGGTGGGACGCTCCCTGTTCACACTGGTCAGAATATTTCACTGGGCAGGATTGAATTCTGATTCTGATCCATTCTAACCTGCTCAGCAGTAGTGTTGCTCACGAATATTCGCATTGCGATTATTCGCTACGAATATTGCATATTCGAGTATTCGCGAATAACTCGAATATTGCGGCGAATATTCGCTATGGCGAATATTCGTATTTTTTCAAATTTATTTTTAAAACAGATCACATCCTAGTGATCTCCATCGACGTCTAAAAGCATTGCTGGTATGATTAGAGAGAGACCCTGGGCCGAGTAGCTTATGCGATTCTTATATGTTGCCGAAAATTTGCATTGTGAATTTTCGGCAACATAAAAGAATCGCATCAGCTACTCGGCCCATCTTTTGCATCAGAGCCAATCAGAATAACTTGAATATTCGACAAATTGAATATTGCGCGATTATCTTCTCCGCCCTTCTTTTGCATCAGAGCCAATCAGAATAACTTGAATATTCGGCAAAAGGAATATTGCGCGATATTCCTTTTGCCGAATATTCAAGTTATTCTGTTTGTCTCTGATGCAAAAGAAGGGCGGAGAAGATAATCGCGCAATATTCCTTTTGCCGAATATTCGAGTTATTCTGATTGGCTCTGATGCGCCCTTCTTTTGCATCAGAGCCAATCAGAATAACTCGAATATTCGACAAACGGAATATTGCGCGATTATCTTCTCCGCCCTTCTTTTGCATCAGAGCCAATCAGAATAACTCGAATATTCGGCAAAAGGAATATTGCGCGATATTCCTTTTGCCGAATATTCGAGTTATTCTGATTGGCTCTGATGCAAAAGAAGGGCGGAGAAGATAATCGCGCAATAGGAATATTGTGCGATTATCTTCTCCGCCCTTCTTTTGCCCCTTATTCTTCTTTCTTTTAAGTAGAGTTAGTGTAGAGTTAGTGTTTAGTGCATATTAGTTTAGTAATACAGGAAATGATCTCCGTTTATGAGAATTTCGCAATCATTTTCACATTAGCGAAATTTCGCAAATTTTTTTTTGGATAAAATATCACGAATATTCGCTATTAGCGAATATTCGCGAATATTCTTCTATATATTCACGCAATATCGCGAAATCGAATATGGCGTATTCCGCTCAACACTACTCAGCAGCAGCACAGCTAGCTTTCAGAACAGGCTGTGTATGAAAGGGTTTCCTTTGGAATAATGCTGTGATCTGTGAGGTGGTACTTGGGAGGTTTGGACACTTCCTATAGGTATGACTGGGTGAGATTAAATGCAAATTAGGATGTATTCAATTCCACCCACCATTAGAGCTGTGAAGGAAGTGACATCATTTGCAGAGCCTGGTAGACTTACTTTCACACTTAAAGCGATGGGAGTCGGTGGTAAAGCGGTGCTAGTTTTAGCTGCGCTTTACCATCATTCTAGCAGTACTTTTCGGTCACTAGTGGGGCACTAGTCGCCGAAGAAAGGATTAAAATTGCCCGTGTTGTGGCACTGCTGAAGCATTTTGCAGGCACTTCGGCAGTGGGTTTGGTCAGGGCATTTTGGGCATTCTGCTCCCAAACTGCCCCAAAGATGCTGCTTTTAGGACTTTTCAGAATGTCCTGCAAGCACACCGCCCAGTATGAAAGCACTGAGAGGCGATTTACAGGCGCTATTTTTAACGCTAAGATGCCTGAAAAGCACCTCAGTGTAAAAGGCGTCTAAACGGGGACTGTTACAGACAACGCTGCAGGAAGTGGCTGTGAAAGGGACAGAATCTATCAGTAAGATATACAGTGGCACGTGATACAAAGCCACAACTAAACCCAGAATATGAGGATCTGCAGACAATATATCAACATGGCACAGAAGTATGATCTATGCTGGGGTTGATCATTTTATTCAGTTCTTGTGAAAAGAAAGCTGGAATTTAACTTTAAGTACTAGCCTATGAGTCTATTCTATGGGAAATAAAGCCCTGGGTCCAACATAACAAATACAATAAAGGTTGTCTGCAAAGACAAACAAACACATAGTTAGTGGGTGATAATAATAATATCTTTTGCATAAACCAAGTTTGTTTGTATGAGAAATGGAGGGTTCTAGCTTCAATAGTCTCTGTTACTGTTGAGGATTTACCCTAATCACCTGTTTGGAAAAACCTTTGGCACTAGGACAGGAAGTGAGATTAAATCCTTCTAACAGAGCCCAGGTTCAGGTATGGACATACACTTTACAGATTTACATTATTTTATGACTGGAA
Source organism: Rana kukunoris (assembly GCA_029574335.1). NCBI lineage: Eukaryota > Metazoa > Chordata > Amphibia > Anura > Ranidae > Rana > Rana kukunoris. The sequence goes on from CM056052.1 coordinate 141,250,324, forward strand.
TTAACATTTGATGGCCCACATAGTTATCTTTCTTGTATCAGGTAACACATCGCAGACATATATATTCAATTAAGCTAGGTTCACACTCATGTAGTTTGCATGGGCACAGCAGTCCATTCATTTGAACCTGCAGGAAATGTGGGGAAAAGGTCCCTGACAGTGGTGGTTGCTCCATTAGGGGCGCAGTAATCTATGCATCCAGACCCTAATCTACATGCAGGACAATTTTTTTTTTTGGAAGCACATTATTAGAGACTGAGGTTCTAATTGGCTTTAAAAAAGGGCGGTCTCAGGGTGCAGGGCACTATGTTTTTTTTGCTATTGTCTTCCTGGCCAATCAGAAAGTGGGTCCTGAGACCCGATTGGCCGGGAGGAGAAGCAGCCTTTTTGGCTGGTACTGAGGGGAGAATGTACGTGGATATCCGGGAAATCCGGAGGAGACCGCCCTCATCGTAGGGTGTGATCTCGCTTTGCTTCGCCATGAACACTAGAGCCCGACTGTGTAAGATGCTTTTGGGGGGGGGGGTGTATCTCGGCTGGTTTGTTTGCCCTGACCACTTTTCTAAAACCGCAGCCACACACAATCTGCACGGTTATGTGTGTTTCTGCCCACAAGAAAACATGCCACATTTTCGAATACGTGTGGGGTCGCTGCCATTAGACATTAAAGCCACCCCCACTTGTCTGCTAAACAGCAGGGCGTTTTTTCTGCTTGTGCAGAAATGAATGTGATTTACATGCCTTCCCAATCCCACAATAGTGTGAACCTATGCTAAAGCAGGACTAAACTCTCTCAATCAACATTAACTATTTAATTCCTCAGCTGCTAGGCTTAGTAAATAGATAGGAAGATATATTATATTTACTTGCTTAAAAAAAAATACATTTATTTTTCTTTTCATTTCCTTCCTGGTTTTTGTCAAAATTATGTCACATACAGTATCCCAAAAGCCTCCATGGGCACTTTTTTTTCCTTTCATCTAGAGCAGGCATGTCCAAAGTCCAGCCCGCAGTCCAATCGCAGCTCGCATTCCGGTTTATTACGCCCCCCCCCCCCCTGGTGATTTGGATATATATATCTTTTGTGGCCCCCAAAAGACATATACCATATTTATCGAACGCTGCCTTGGAGGGGACAGGGAGGGGGGGGGATGAGTGCCGTCAGATTACATAAAGGAGAATCTCCTGTTTACTTGGTGGTGTCTGTAATGGGAAGTCTCATCTCCTGGGCTGCCATTGGACAACTGTTCTGTCTATCATAGGATTCTGTGGCTGCAGATGGGCATTGGTCAGGCTGCACTGATGGCAGTGGTAAGGCTGCATTCATGGCAATGGTGAGGCTGCATTCATGGCAATGGTGAGGCTGCATTGATTGCAATGGTGAGGCTGCATTGATTGCTATGGTCATGGCAATGGTGAGGCTGCATTCATGGCAATGGTGAGGCTGCATTGATTGCAATGGTGAGGCTGCATTGATTTCTATGGTCATGGCAATGGTGAGGCTGTATTCATGGCAATAGAAAGGCTGCAGATGGGCACTGATAAGGCTGCATTGATGGACACTGACCATTGTTTTGCTTTACAGTTCTTTATTTAAAGTTTTTTCCTGAAACTTTCCTCTTAATATGAAGGTGCGTGTTATACGCCAATAAATACGGTATATCCAAATCACACGCCCAAGCTCATCCTTAGTCCTAAGTGGTGCTGGGGGATTCTTTGGGGGCCACAAAAGATATATATATATATATATATATATATATATACACAAATAACACGCCCAAGCTCATCTCTTCACCACACACAGCCACAAAGCAAGAGAATTCTTGGTGGGCAGTGTATTAGTGCTCGGACAAACACGCATAGACCAAAAGACCAAATTTTATTAGTTTAAAGAATGTCAGGCAAAATGGTCGGCCCTCCTGCATGTTCAGTCTATCAAATCTGTCCCTATTTGAAAAAAGTTTGGACACCCCTGATCTAGAGCAAGGGTCTCCAAACGATGGTCCTCCAGTCAGGTCTGTCAATGTAAGAGTTTTACAATGCCTCATGGGACGTGTAGTTCTGCAACAGCTGGAGGGTTGTAGTTGGGAGATCCCTGATCTAGAAATGGGAATACAGGACTTTCTCAGCTAGGTACACCCTTCTGCCTGCATGCCTGTGCTAAGAACAGATGGATTCCAGGAAGTAAATGCTACATGAATAATCTGTTCTTACTCAATCAGAGTCAGAATACTTTATTAATCCCAAAAGTTAATTATTGCAACACATCCACACTCAACAAAGACAACACAAGATCATAACAATGAACAGAATAAGACACAATAACACAATTACCAATAGAAGCAATTATCACCCACAAAACAAAAATAAAACTATACACTAATTAAAATACAACTTGGAATGAATAATACAGATTAAAGGATTACAGAAAATAATAATAATAATAAACATAATACTGACATATTATAAAAACTACATAAAAGTCCTGATCATAAACTAGATTTAAATCTTCACCTCCAGCCCTCACAGGCAGGGCTGCTGTTAAAAATCACAGGGCCCCATACACCCTACCTGAGAGCCCCCCCCCCCCCCCATATATATCAAAACAATATTTTCGCAAAAAAAAAAATCATTATTAGTGGACACAAACATAACAGAGAACCTGTGTGAATTAGCCCTTTTTAAAATAGTTTTAAAAAATCTTTAAACTTTTTTTTATATAATTTTTTAAAGAGTGTTAAACTTTGTTAAAATGTATTTTATTTTACAATTTGTTATTTTTTTACGAGACAGGTAAGCCAGCAGTGCCGTGGGGGGGCAGAACAGTGACAGGGGGCACACAGGGGGGATCAGAAGCAGGCAGAATAGGGAGGGGGAAGTAATTCTGTAATTGCCCCTCCATATGACAATGATTCCCTCTACTGTCCGGGCCCCCCTGTTTGCCCGGGCCCCCTACAGGAGGACTGGTGGTCCCCCCTATCAGCGGCCCTGCTCACAGGAAACAGGTAAAAATGTTAGGGGGATATTAAAATGAATCTTTCACAAACCTGGTAACAGTTACATGAAATCTGAATTGATTACCATGGCATCTTGCACACAAGTAAAACATCAGTCCCAGCGTTGCCTTTCTGAGCAATCCCCATTGTGCACATTATCTTAGAAGGTTATACTGTAGAAGGATGAAGAAGCAAGACAGCTTTATATTCAAATAGTCCTGGTGGCTGTTATGTTAAAAAATAAACACTTTCTCTGCATGTGTTAATATTCATGTTTTTGCTTTGGTCTACTCTTCTAAGAGAACAAAGGAACAGCCCCACAGAATTATCAGATCTTTGTAGTTCTATGTATGTGTATGGCAATGCAGTACTTGGAGCATTTGTAAGCTCTTATTCTTTCACCCGTACTTTTTCCCATTGAACTTCCATTGGTGACAATAAACATGAAAACAAAAGAACACTGATTCTTGAATTATACAGTGGTGTCTGGATTCCTTCTAGTTTACCAGTCCCCTTTTCTCCATCAAGGTTTATCAAACTGCCTCTCCTTTCAGCAGATTCATTAAAATCACAAGCACTTTTGAACATGCAATCAAGTGAACAGTGTTTGCATTGGTTAGTAGATCCAGCTGTTTCATCAAATCTTGATGGACAATTTACCTTTTCAGGAGTGTATGTTAATGGTCTGGAAAATACCAGTACATCACCCTGTCACAAAAGGCAGTTATATTTCCCTCTGTGCCAAGTTTAAAGGAATTACATTTACTTCCATTGTCTCTGGGATCTCTTCTATGGATGTAATAATGCTACAGACTGAAGCCGTCTTGCTGTGTTCATCTTTATTTTTAGATTGCTTCTTAATCTGTGCTTTCTTTGCATTTCCACTGCTGACATTGCAGTGTCTGTAGTGACAACATGTGTTGATAAAGGAGTTGTGGCTTAAGATGTGTGGTTTGATGAAGTCCATGTCTAATAAAGCACCTCCCTAGGACATTGGCTTAATTTGTAAGATTCACCAAGGCTTGTTTACACTTTCTTCTGTAGCGCTTGGTAGCTACTAGTAACATACATCCACCAAATCGCCCTGCTGCCAGAACCCCATATATCACTTTTGAGACAATGAGCAGTCATCTGCTTTGTTTTCTTTTGTTTATTGGGGGATATAACTTGTTGAATTGCCATCACACTTAAAGAACATTGATTAGTAGATTTAGCCCTGAAACTGATGCACTTCTAACATTTACAGCACAGGTGTCAAACACAAGGCCCGAAACGGATGCACTTCTAACATTTACAGCACAGGTGTCAAACACAAGGCCCGAAACGGATGCACTTCTAACATTTACAGCACAGGTGTCAAACACAAGGCCCGTGGGCCGAATCCGGACCTCCAGGCCAATTCATCTGGCCCTCACACCTCTCATGCAGCTGTAACAACCTCCTTGTTTCTTGCCCCCACCTTGTCTCACCAGTCGGCAGCAGAGAGGAGGACAGATCTCCTCTGACAGATCCTGCCCTTCTCTGTGCAGCTGCACAGAGGCTCATTTGTGCCCCCCCCCCACTCCACCCCATATCAGCAGTTAGCAGCAGAGAGGAGGCTAGAAATCCTTCTACTGATCCTGTGTCTCCTACAGATCTAGCCGCAGCACCCCCTGGTCTTCTCCCTCAGCTGGCTCCAACCCCCCTTTGGTCATCCTCCAGACCCTGCACTTTTTGCTTCCCAGCTCCACCCCCAGCTTCTTCCCGGCAGAAGCATAAGGTAAAAGGGGTGAAATGTGATGTAAGAGAGGGTGGGGGACTCTTGACTTCTGATGGTGGGGGGCTCTTAACAGTTGGTGTTAGGTGGTGCTCAGCAGGCCTTTTGAGGACAACCATAATGCCCATGCGGCCCACGATGAATTTGAGTTTGACACACAGTCTCTTCCCCTGCATATCCCCATGCAGGCTATTGCTCCTCCTCTGCATTAGCTCCTGCAGAATGTAACTCCCCGGGACCTTTCTCCTCCTGTACAAATCCTTTACTGCAAAACTGTTAGATTCCTGTCTCATCACCTCCAGTATAACAAAAGGGCATCACTCTTAATTAACCCCAGATTGCTGGCTGTACTTAGTTACTGTTGTAAGTTCCTTGAATGGTGTTACCTGAGCGCTATTACTAGGCCAGAGGTCTGCAGTACCTCTCCCCGGCAGCCTAACAGTTCTAGTAGCACATGGTAACAGACAGACTACTGCTCCCAGCTGACTTGAAAATCCTGTGCCCTCAGGACAAAGCCACTTGACACTATACCCCACAGTCTCTCCTCTGTTTCGGGATTCCTCACTAATGACCATGTAAAGATGAAGACTTCATCCATGAACGTGTAAGGATGAAGTTCCCTACCAGACTTCCTGGCATGCCTCCGCACCCAGCACTTCACTGTACTATCCACACTGACCTTCTCCGGCCCCAAGTCAACGATAGAGAACTTTATTCGGACATGCATTTCAGCAGCATCTCTGGCCCTTCTGCTCCAGGAATTTCTCACCTGTGACCGTGAACAGAATCGGACCTTGACCATGTAAAGATGAGGTTCCCTCACAGCTACCTCCGGCCCACTCTGCGTTCGACGCTCACCAGAACAATCTCCCTGGAAGCAGGGGAGGCACCTCAGAATCAGAGCACAGGTGGTCAAACCCACTTCTACACAAACCACTTCCAGCCCCAGATCAAAACAATAAGGCCTAGCCTAAATCATAGGCCTGCCTAAATTTGCCTGTACTGAGAGTTTCCCTAGAAAAATCCAATTTTAGCACCTACCAATGGTAGATGGTGCTACATTTCAAAACATGGCTTTGAACATGCTTTGTTAAAGTTCTCTGAATGCCAGTCAAAGCTCCTGTCACTAAATAATATGATTAGCGTACAGTCCTGTTTACACCTTACTTTTGCTGGGGCTCCGTGGGCTTCAATGAGGTTTTGGTCAGGCTTCAATGAGGCTTTGGTGGAGCTTTGACCGGGCTTTGATGAGCCTTTGGTAAGGCTTTGGTAGGGCTTTGATGAGGTTTTGACAAGGCTTCGATTAGGCTTCAGTGGGGCTTCAAGCAAGCTTTGCCATAGACTTCTATGGATGCTTTGAAGCACAACTAAAGAGACACGGGGTACATTTTTTGAAGTAAAGTCGAAGCAAAGCAAAGAAAATGCCAGGTGTAAACAGGACTGTAAGCTAACCATTTTATCTAGTGATATGAGCTTAGACTGGCGTTCAGAGAGCTTTAACAAAGTGTGTCCGAAGCCTTGTTTTGAAGCAAGTGTAAACTAGCCCTTAATGTGTGTTGAAGCCGAAGGAAGTGTAAATGAGCTCTTAGTTATTATTATACAGGATAGTTTCATATACAAGAATGTTTTGTGTTACGGCTGACATGCTGTTTTACATCAGATGAAGGATTCTTATTTAGTAAGGCAGGGAGGATCAGAACCTCTGACAGGTTTGTATTGATTTCCATTTCTCTACTGGGGAAATGTGTTTCCAAATACACAAAATATAATTGTCTATTACAGTAGTACAATGCCCAGAGTATTTACTCAAAAACACATCTGTATAGGTTATTAGAGCATGGTGCAGGAAATAATTGCTTTCAGCAATGTCCAGAATAGCCTAATTTTTGATAGTTTTGCGACTGCATCTACATATTTCCTCTGAGCGGATTCTTGACATTTCTGGTTGGGGAATACCTCTCATGCCTTGTACACACGGCCGGGTTTCTCGACGGGAAAACTGTGAGGAGAGCTTTTGGCCGTGTGTATGCTCCTTGCATTTTTTACGAAGGGAAAACTGCCCAAAAAACAGCTCTCTTTTTTCTCACCAGAAATCCCGGCAGACTTTTTCCCAGCAGTTTTCCTATGGGGAAAACTGCGATGGAGCATATACACGGTCGGGATTCCCAAACAAAGCTCTGATTGGACTTTTACAGACAGGAAAACCTCTTGTGTGTATGGTGGAAAAGTTACCGAGCAGGTTCTCGGTTTCCTCTCCGGGATTTCCAACGGATCTTTTCCCGTCGGGAATCCTGGTCGTGTGTCTACGAGGCATTAGGAGTGTGCACACATGCATGGCTCAAGAAAGGCTCCATAGATGCCAGCTAGGTCAAAGAGATACCTGCAAACTGGAAGACAGAAGCAAGAGCCAAACAAGGGTGAAAGTAATGCTTTAAGAGAAGGAGACTAACTAAAAGTATTCATCGTAAATGTGAGATCTGTTGAAAAGTTTAAAAAAAAAAACAGGTTTTAATATCACTTTATTATTTATAAGAAATAACACCATAGATTGTTGATCCATGGAGGACTGCCCTAAAATGTATTTTCACTTTTGCAGCCAATTTGGGATAGCACCTCCTTTATATTTGTTAGGCTCCATTCACATCTATGTGTTTTTTCATCCTATTTGCAGAAACGCAAGACATTATTTTTAACATGGGTTCCTATGAAACACGTTCACATCAGTCCATTTTTTGTGCCTCTATGTGCTTCTATGCTTTTTTGGTTCAATAGATTTTAATGGAGAAGCTGCAGGTAACCATGTAATGCGTTATTATTTGCATTTCTTAAACTGCCCAACAACAAATTTCCCTACCAAAAAAGCATTAACACATGCAAATTGCAGCAACAATGCTGTAAAATTGCTGTAAAAAACTCAAAAAGCCCAGCAAAAGAATTGCAGAAATTCTCAAAAGCAAACTATATAGATGTGAATGGAGCCTTTGGGCCTTGGGGCCCGTGAAAAAAGCACAACAGTTCTGAGCAGACAAGAGAGTAACTTGTATGATGTAAGTCTCTTACCAGACCCAGGCCACCCTCTTCTGGGTTTCTGGACACGTCCTCTTATTCAGTAACAGTCAAGTTCAAGTCAGACAGGGATAGAAGTTGCTGTGATGTCTCTCTTTCAATCCTGCCAAGAATTCCTTCTTTACAAGTGGTGGGAGTGCTCTCTGCTCACACCAGACATCCAAATCACATTTCACAGTGCATGATGAGCTGTTTCTCCCGATTGTGGTCAGCTATGGCAGAGTTCTATTAAGCCAGCAGCCCAATATTTTTCCACGGTTTTGTACCTGTTTCAAAACTGTCCTCTCTCTTTTCCACTTTACTTCACCCCGCCCTGTTGTATTAGCCAATCACTGTAACTCCAGGCCAAGATGGCTGCCACCTGTACTACAGACACTCCATAGATGAGCATTGCAAAGTGGTATCCTTGAAGATGGTTGCTGCACTTCAGCATTGATAAATATTTAGTTTAACCCTGTTCCACACTGCAGAAGTATAATACAGATTACAGAAGCAACAAAAGAAGAAGTTCCAGCAGCACTTATCAGCTAAGGTCCAGGTGACATATGGTAATGAGTAGTGATGGGCCAGTTTGGCTCCCAACAGAACTCCTGAACATGTAAAATGTTTAGAACCGAGCCACAACTTCTATTAAAGTCTATTTGGGACCCAAACGTGAAAAATCAAAAGTCCCCATTTTGAAGGCTTATATGCAAGCTCTTAGAAGCACTCTTCAGTATTTAATTGTGTTGTAACCATACTGTTTTTATAAAGTGCTGAGCATACTATTGGTACTATACAACTTGTGTATACTGTAATAATAATAATAATAATAATAATAATAATAATAATAATTTCTTGTATTCCTCAGCATCAACTGCAGATTTAGGCCTCTTAAAACGTTTTATTTTTTTATTTATTTGTGTCTATGGTTCATGAACATGGGTCTTTTTTCATGCAACTCTCCTCTAAATTCTTGGGTAGCCACAGGAATAGTAAGAAAAGGTAATGCAAAATGCCACAATAAATACTGTATTTATCAGCGTATAACACGCACCTTCATTTTAAGAGGGAAGTTTCAGGAAAAAAAGTAGTTTTTAAATAAACAACTTGCAGCCTGATTAGTGCCCATCTGCAGCCTGATCCATGTAGCCTGATTAATGCTGTTTTTCAGCCTTAATGTCCATCTACAGCCTTTGCCATATCTCATCAATGCAGCCTTCGCCACGCCTCATCAATGCAGCCTGAACCATGTCTCATCAAGGCAGCCTGAACCATGTCTCATTAACGCAGCCTTCGCCATGTCTCATCAATGCAGCTTTTGCCATGTCTCTTTAATGCAGCCTGAACCATGTCTCATCATGCAGCCTGAACCATGTCTCATCAATGCAGCCTGAACCATGTCTCATGAATACAGCCTTTGCCATGTCTCTTCAATGCAGCCTGAACCATGTCTCATCAATGCAGCCTGAACCATGTCTCATCAATGCAGCCTGAACCATGTCTCATGAATACAGCCTGAACCATGTCTCATGAATACAGCCTGAACCATGTCTCATCAATGCATCCTGAACCATGTTTTATCAATGCAACCTTCGCCATGTCTCAACAATGCAGCCTGAACCACGTCTCATCAATGCAGCCTGAACCATGTCTCATGAATACAGCCTGAACCATGTCTCATCAATGCAGCCTTCGCCATGTCTCATCAATGCAGCCTTCGCCATGTCTCATCAATGCAGCCTTCGCCATGTCTCATCAATGCAGCCTGAACCATGTCTCATCAATGCAGCCTGAACCATGTCTCAACAATGCAGCCTGAACCATGTCTCATCAATGCAGCCTGAACCAGGTCTCATCAATGCAGCCTGAACCAGGTCTCATCAATGCAGCCTGAACCATGTCTCATCAATGCAGCCTGAACCATGTCTCATTAATGCAGCCTGAACCATGTCTCATCAATGAAGCCTGAACCATGTCTCATCAATGAAGCCTGAACCATGTCTCATCAATGCAGCCTGAACCATGTCTCGTCAATGCAGCCTGAATCATGTCTCATCAATGCAGCCTTTGCCATGTCTCCTCAGTGCAGCCTTTGCCATGTCTCATCAAACCTGCTCCATAGAGAGCCGGTCACAGTCTCCTGTCATGCAAATTGATTTTGGGGAAACCCGCATCCAATTCTCATTAGTGTGAACCCAGCCTAAATATTTACAGAGACCCGAGGATGTCCAGGGACGTCCTCGGCTTTGTGCGGTGATATCTGAATGATGCCTGCAGCTGCAGGCATCATTCAGATATCGCCGTCTTCAGCCGGCGATTCTGTGCACCAGAAGAATGATCAAAGCGGCAGGTTCCACCGCTCGATCGTTCTTCTAGGCAGCGGAAGAGGACATCCCCCCTCCCGCCGCCATCCGGTGCTTCTCCGGGCTCTCCCGCGCTATCGGGGGCCCGGAGAGCGAATCGGCCAGCGCTCGTTGGTGAAGCATAGAGATGACTGGTGACCAGACAGTCACAGTCATCTCTATGACCGTCGGAGGACCGTCGGAGGACCGGGCGCGTCGTTATGACGTCACACCCGGTACCCGGAAGTAAACAAAGACGCTATCGCGGCTGTCGGCATGTAATCGGTGATTTTTTTTCACCGATTTCATGCTTGTAAGCCTGTAGGACTCCATAAAGAGGACCTGTCACGGTGATTCCTATTACAAGGGATGTTTACATTCCTTGTAATAGGAATAAAGGTGATAAAAAAAAAATGTAAAAAAAGTGTAAAAAAAAAAAAAAAATGAAGTAAAGAAAATAATAATAATAAAAAAATATATATAAAATGCCCCTGTCCCGGTCGCTCGTGTGCAGAAGCGAACGCGCATACAAGTCCCGCCCACATATGTAAACACCGTTCAAACCCCACATGTGAGGTATCATTGCGTGCATTAGAGCGTTTTCAACAATTCTAGCACTAGACCTCCTCTGTAACTCAAAAATAGTAACCTTTAAAAAAAGTTAAAGCGTCGCCTATGGAGATTTTTAAGTACCGAAGTTTGGCGCCATTCCATGAGTGTGCGCAATTATAAAGCGTGACATGTTAGGTATTTATTTACTCGGCATAACATCGTCTTTCACATTATATAAAAAAATTGGGCTAACTTTACTGTTTTTTAATTTTTTAATTCATGAAACTGTTTTTTTCCCTAAAAAAAAGGCGTTTGAAAAATGATTGCACAAATACTGTGCAAGAAAAGAAGTTGCAATGACCACCATTTTATTCCCTAGGGTGTCTTCTAAAAAAAAATATATAATGTTTGGGGTTCTGATTAATTTTCTAGCAAAAAAATTGTGATTTTTACATAAAGGAGAAAAGTGCCAAAATAGGCCCGGTAACAAAGTGGTTAATATACTTTATATGTACTAGCTATAGGGTGACGCTGGGAATTCTGTTTGCAATATCCAGTCAATGAAGCCTCTAAGAAATACAGGAAGTCATAAAATGATTTCATTTGTGTGCTGCCATTTAGTTTTGGGTGGAGCTGAATAATAATGAGGGTTACTACTACAACTATTCTAAAACTAATAATGAAATGATAAAGGAACACTGTGGTGAAACTGTTAAGTTCATTGTACGTTCCAATGAACACTATTGTTGTTTGTAAATGTAAGTAAACCTCTACAAGTTTAAAAGTCTATGTGTTAAGTCTTTCATTCACATGATGGATTCGTCATTTGGCAGCTCTAAATGCCTATGGCGCCTTGCAAAGTTAGCGGATTTATCTTGTACAGTAAAGTCCCATGACTGATTAACCAGCGTCTATATAGGGCATTTGATATGAAGCTATTCTTGTGCAAGTGTTTTATTAGTGAGTGCTGACAGCAGAGTCATCACATTGCAATCTGCAGGTAAATAGGACAATAGGCGTTATGTGTCAGCCTTTTGTAAGACCGCTGTCTCTGGTGTACCAATTATCATGGAATGGTGGAGCCTCCCTCTGAATACTCCAGGACTCGCCACAATTACCCTGCTGTTTTTTTATGAAGGCTTGTTTATCCCCCATACAATAATGCAGCTTCCTATAAAATGATGTGTATAGCACAGCCCATAATTGTCCAATCATTGAGGAACCACAGGAATTCCTCAAGTGGAGACAGCATTAATGCCTTGTTGCCAGTGTCTGTAGCTTGATATCTACCCTCCGAATGCTCAAACACAGGTTTTGCATTGCACCGTTTACACTGATAAATGTTCTCTATTCCATTTTATCGGCTTATTTGTTATAATTATCCCCAGCGACGGTAATCTTTCTTTTCCAAACTCTCCTTACTCAGGTCATTAGAAATGAAACTTCTACCAAAAATGATATCACGACTTTGCAAACTCTGATTAACCTGTGTATCCTGGGGGATTTGATGGCGTGTTGGTTTCTCTGTAGGAAAATGTATTTTTCAGATTAATCACATCAAGAAAGGAAGATTGAATCTGCGGTATTAGTTACTTATAAATGCTTCTAAATTACTTTTGTGATTGGAATATTTCCTTTAATTGAAAGATTTAACTCGTTTTCGGATTAGCTCCAGAGTTGGTCTGATAGCCCAAACAAGCAGGCACACACGTGATCACAGACATATAGGTAAGCACATGATGGTTTGTCTAAATTATACAGTACATCTATAAGATCTGCTGAGTGGACAAGAACATTTCAACATGATCAGAGATTTTCAGATTTTATAGCTGACTCATAGGCGTGCGCACAGGGTATGGCGGGTGTACCTGGGCACACCCTAATTACCTAGTGCACATTAGCATTATTGCTCTATGTAGATGGGAAAGATCTCCTTTTTACAGATTCTGCCATAAGAGGTTTCTCTGCGAAAACGTACACACGTCTCAGCAGAATCCAGCAAGAAGCTCGCTGGGATCCATATTCTGCCGAGAAGCTCGATCGTGTGTAAGTTTTCGCCAAGAAAACTGTCAAGCAAGGCGTCGAGCCAAAATAGAGAGCAGGTTCTCTATTTCCTCGATGGGCCATCGGGACTAATGGCTCGACGCCTTTTTCGACAGCCTGGTCGACAAACTCGACGGCCGGCCGAGAACCTCATCGGGCGGAATGAAGAGTTTAACCCAACGAGGTTCTCGTACGTGTGTACGGGGCCTTACACGTTTGGCTTTCACTGTGCTGGCAGGGAGATCAATGTGCCAGGGTTATATATACACACACACACGCATTTATGTTTGAGCTTTGGGTGCACACCCTAACACAATAGGCTGCGCACACCTATTAGCTGCCTAATGATTGTTGCTCAATTTTCAGGATCCGTATACATCAATAAAGAATTATTTTTCTTACTTCCCCCAAGAAGAGCTTTACACGGAGTTGCTCATTAATAGAAACTTGTAGTGAGATCAATTTGGGGGGGAGATCATTCTTGGCTTCTTTTTCATAATACCCGCAATACTAGTTTCCTTATGGTCTCTGGTGTCAATACTGTTTAAGGGTGGCCAAACATGGATCGAAATTGGGCAGTTCAGCAGGGACCAGACAAATTTCGATCCATGTAATACCCCCATTCACCTTGAATGTGTGGACTGGTGAATCAGATATATTTTTTCTTTCAAAGTGAATATAAACCATCCATACACCCATTAAAGTAATTAGCCTCAGATGATACACATAGATTAACCAAATCTCCCTACATAAGTTTTATATGTATGTCTGCTGTGTTCACATTTATATACTGTTTAGAAAGTTCAGATCGTGTTAGGAGATTTTCTCTTCCTGGTTAACACAGAGTGTGATGTCTGGGCATACAGCCAAGATAGTTATCATTGCTGATTGGAGGAAAGGCACACACCCCTCTCATCATAGGCAGAGACTCTCAGAGCTGTTTTGTAATAGGAGCTGCTCTCTGCTACACTATTTTAGCAACCTCCTTTGACATGAGATTCAGACACACAAATGCAAGCCGACTAGGAGGGGTGCCACCGTATGAGAAGAAGTAAGCCAAGAGGCGGGTCTTTAATGAGCCCTGCATTTGTGCGCACTTCTTCCTTCCCAGTGGAGCTCCTCCTAAACCGCTGCGGATGTAAGACTTAAAATCGCCTCATTTTATATAAATGACTGGCTTATTAAAGACCCGCCCTCCTAGGCTGTTTTTTTTTGTGTTGCCGCTCCTTCTAATCTCCTGTGGAAGTGAGTAGTGAATGAAGCGATTTCCAGCTTCACCTCCGTGGCGCTGCTGGGAAAGAAGTAGTGAATTATTAAAGACAAGCTTCTGGGCTTCCTTCTTTTGTAGTAGCGGCACCCCTCCTAATCCGCAGCAGAGTTGAGGCTTAAAATTCAACCACTTTACCGAGGCACAGCAATTTTTCTTTTTGTGGTACACACTATAGGATTGTAAAAAGCCTTGGACACTTTTGGGTGCCCCAGGGAGAGTAGTAATGCAGAGCGTTATGCGTGCCGTGGGTGTGGCAAAATGGTATGAACAGTGGGAGGGGCTTAAAAGGGCACAGTTTAACAGAACAAAAGCATTCTTGTACCCATAAAATATGCTTAGATTATTAAACAAATGTCACTGTAAAAATATGAACTCAGCCTACCTTAAAAGGGACAGTGTCAGTAAGGCAGTGGATGGTGTGTTGACAGTGTGGACTCCTGCCCTGCTGCTAGCAACACTAATGCCGTATACACACGGTCAGAATTTCCGATGAAAAAAGTCAGATGGAATTTTTTCATTTGATATTCCGACCATGTGTATGCCCTATTGGACTTTTTCTATCGGAAATTCCGACTGACTTAGAGAGAGAACATGTTCTCTTTTTTTCCGACGGAAAACAATTCTATCCGAAATTCCGTTCCTCTATATGGAATTCCGACAGAGAAAAAAAACATGCATGCTCGGAAACAATTTGACGCATGCTCGGAAGCATTGAACTTAATTTTTCTAGGCTGGTCGTAGTGTTGTACGTCACCGTGTTTTTGATGGTCAGAATTTGGTGTGTCCGTGTGTATGCAAGACAGCTTGAATGGAATTGCGTCGGAAAGACCCATCAGAGTTTATTCCGACGGAAAAAACAGTTGTGTGTACATGGCATTACAGGCACTTGTGCCACTCTTTACTCTCACGCCACCTTTTTATACTATCAGGGGGCTCAGAGTCAGAGGTGTAAGAGAGGCCTTCCACATCATATCAGGCTCTGCTACCAGGTACATGATAGTGGTGATTGTGTAGGCACTCATGTTGCATGTGCAGCAAGTCTTTGAACTGACTAATAAAACTTTATATATATATATATATATATATATATATATATATATATATATATATATATCATTTATTTGCCATCCTTATTTATTTATTTATTTATTTATTTCTCTCTCTGGGCAGGGGACTGGGGGTGTGTGGATACAGAATTTCTCTCTCGGGAGTGGGGGGGCAAACTCAGTTTTTGTGCCGGGTGAAGGAATGTCTAGCTTTGCCACTGGGTGGGGGCATTCCCTGCAGCCAAACATATATAGTGCAAGGGACATGCATTCAGCTGCAGGGCCGGGATTGCCTTAAAGTGTTTTAAAGCTAAAACAATTTTACCTCAATGCATTCCCTGTGAGGTAAAAAAAAAACTTGCTGTGCCCCCCTCCTTCTCTAAACACTTACCTCACTCTTTTTGGTAGATCCAGCGCTGTACCCAGCTGCAGTCTTCTCTCCTCTCTCCCTCTTTACACAGGGACTGAAAGATAGCAGTGGGAGCCATTGGCTCCTGTTGCTGTCAGTTAAATTCAGTTAAGGATGGACCTGAGCTGCACTGTGTGTGTCAATAAACTTGCACAGCCTGGCTCTGGAGTGAGCCTGCAGGTTTTACGCCCCCATAGAAAGCTGTTCCCTTTGGGTGCGCACCAAGAAGAGGAGAAGCCTAGAGCTTAGAGTTAGATTAGACAACGTGTTTGGTATTTTAGGGGAAAAAAGCCTTTACCACCACTTCAACCACTTTAACAGATGACTAGCTACATGTGTTCGTAAGAGCATCCGAACATACCCAAGCCCAGGCCTGTCCCAGGTCTGGTCACATTACAGTAGACTCAAGTAATGAAATAAGGGTTTAAAATGCTACATTCCGCTTTAGGTAAATTGAGATACAGTAAATTCAAGCTTATGCATTTATACATTTATTGCTCGCCAATTCAACAAGGAAAGGCATGTAATGGCTGACTTACTTTCATTCTGACCCTTACCCCGCACCTATATATCTACTATTTTTCAACCTAAACCTAACTTTAAAGCCAGGTAAATTGTCAGACAAATTGCAGATTTTTTTATGTTATTCTAAATTAGACATTTAAAATGTTATAATTCGTCATCTATAAAAAATTCACCATAAGCAATATACAAACTGATTTACGCAAGTCAGATACTAGCCTGACTCAGAATGATTCTCTTAGTATCCACAAACATTTGGAACCTTACAACAGTTACTAGTGACCCTTAAGGGTCCTTTCACACGTGCGTTCCGTTATTCGGTCCGCTCCGTGTGTCCGTCAGCTCAGCGGGGGGTCTCCGCTCCGTCCCGTCTCTCCTCTGCTCTCCCCTATGGGGAATCGGATGGAAACGGACCATCTGTCCGTTTGCATCCGATCCGTTTGGCCGGACGGAAGAAAAATAGGACATTCTTCCGTTCGAAAAAACGGATGCGGATCTAGCGGACGTTAGCGGATGCATCATCCGCTAATGGATCCGCTCCCATAGGGAAGCATTGAGGTCCGTTACCGGACGTCCAAAAAACGGATGAACGGAACGGACGTGTGAAAGGGCCCTAATAGGTCTCCTTGCATCCCCCCCTTCCACAAACATGCCCTTTGAGACAAACAGTTAGACAGGGTTGTGATCTTGTTGGATTTATCACCAGCAGACAGTGAGAGGTCAAGACACAATACTATATTTGGTTTTCTCAACTTTTTTTTGATGGGAGTCTGCAAATGTTGCAACAAACACTGATAGGAGTCAAAAAACATTATACTATAATCTTATTTCAATTTGTCTAGAGACGATCTCAATTTAAAAACGAAACCAGGTAATTGTGGTGGGAAGGTGTTTTGTGGGTATAAAGACCACTTAGAGCCATAGTTGTAACACTAGATACCTGGTTAGCTGTCCTGCAACAAGTTAATGATGGTGCTGATGTTATTACAATGCTGCTGTGGTGCCACACCCTAGAAAAAAATATAAATTCATCATCTACAGTATTGCCAATTAGTGTTGCTCGCGAATATTCGAATCGCGAATATTCGCTACGAATATTGCATATTCGAGTATTCGCGATATAACTCGAATATAGCGGCGAATATTCGCTATTTCGAATATTGTTATTTTTTTCAAATTTATTTTTAAAACAGATCACATCCTAGTGATCAATGATCGCCTTCAAGGTCTAAAAGCATGCTGGTATGATTACAGAGAGACCCTGGGCCGAGTAGCTGATGCAATTCTTTTATTTTCCGAAAAATCGCATTGCGTTTTTTCGGCCGAAAAAACGCATTGCGCTTTTTCGGCAACATAAAATAATTGCATCAGCTACTCGGCCCTTCTTTTGCATCAGAGCCAATCAGAAATCTCGAATATCGCGCAATATTGCTATTGCCGAATATTCGAGATTTTCTGATTGGCTCTGATGCGCCAATCAGAAAATCTCGAATATTCGGCAATAGCAATATTGCGCGATATTCGAGATTTCTGATTGGCGCATCAGAGCCAATCAGAAAATCTCGAATATTCGGCAATAGCAATATTGCGCGATATTCGAGATTTCTGATTGGCTCTGATGCGCCAATCAGAAATCTCGAATATCGCGCAATATTGCTATTGCCGAATATTCGAGATTTTCTGATTGGCGCATCAGAGCCAATCAGAAAATCTCGAATATTCGGCAATAGCAATATTGCGCGATATTCGAGATTTCTGATTGGCGCATCAGAGCCAATCAGAAATCTCGAATATCGCGCAATATTGCTATTGCCGAATATTCGAGATTTTCTGATTGGCTCTGATGCGCCAATCAGAATTCATGCAATATCGCGCAATATTGCTATTGCCGAATATTCGAGATTTTCTGATTGGCTCTGATGCGCCAATCAGAAAATCTCGAATATTCGGCAATAGCAATATTGCGCGATATTCGAGATTTCTGATTGGCGCATCAGAGCCAATCAGAAATCTCGAATATCGCGCAATATTGCTATTGCCGAATATTCGAGATTTTCTGATTGGCTCTGATGCGCCAATCAGAAATCTCGAATATCGCGCAATATTGCTATTGCCGAATATTCGAGATTTTCTGATTGGCGCATCAGAGCCAATCAGAAAATCTCGAATATTCGGCAATAGCAATATTGCGCGATATTCGAGATTTCTGATTGGCTCTGATGCAAAAGAAGGGCCGAGTAGCTGATGCAATTATTTTATGTTGCCGAAAAAGCGCAATGCGTTTTTTCGGCCGGAAAAACGCAATGCGATTTTAATCGCAATCAAAATATCGCAATTAGCGAAAAATCGCACTTATGATACTTCGCAAAAATACCGCGAATATTCGAAATTAGCGAATATTTCTCGAATATTCGGAAAAATATTCGTGATATATCGCGAAATCGAATATGGTGTATTCCGCTCAACACTATTGCCAATCCAAGGTGCTGCCAGGCAAAAACAATAACATACGTTTATTTAGTCTTGTTAAAGTGGAGGTTCACCTAAAAAAATAAAAATTAACATTGCATTTAGGCGAGTTATAACAATGAGAATCGGCAGTTTTTAAAAAAAAAATACTTTCGGTACATACCATTTTCTATATGTATGTTCACAGCGGCTTTCGGAACGCCGGAACGTCGGTGCGCAGGCGCTGTATAGAGCCGCACCGACGTTCGGCTTCTTTCGGCTACTTGTGACACACTGTATGCGTCGGTCAACATGCCTGTCAATCAATTAGGAACGCCCAGCCACGAACATCATACCCGGAAGCCTTGGTGAACATACATATGGAAAACGGTATGTACCGCAAGTATTTTTTTTAAAACAGCCGATTCTCGCCTAAACTAGCCTAAATGCAATGTTAATTTTTTTTTTTTAGGTGAACCTCCACTTTGAGGCTGCGTACACACGATCAAATCTATCTGCTGGAAACGGTCGGCCCGACCGTCCCAGCAGACAGATTCGACCGTGTGTACGGGCGAGCCGACGGATTTGGCCACCCGACAGATTTCAAAGCATGGGAACCCGTCCGCCCGACATGTCTGCTGGTTAGTACGCTAACCAGCAGACATGTCTTCTCGCACACGCGCTGAATGGTTTTGACGCATGCGCGGAAGTGTTTTACTTCCTGGTGCGGTGACGTGGCGGCGTCAACGTCACCGCCACGTCACCGCGCCATCTGGCGGCTGGGATTTTGGTTTGATCGTGTGTACACGATCAAACCAATATGTCCCCAGCAGACATATTTGTTCAAATCGGTCGGCCCGACCGATTTGAACAAATCTGTCTGCTCGTGTGTACGCGGCCTAACACTGACTTAACTGCTTTGTCCAGAATGCTATGCTTGCATATCCTGGATACTATTAAGTAGTGCCAAAAATTGTATTCTCTGGTATTGTCTTATTATTCTTTTTAATCATTAACCTTGCTCTCTCATACAACAATGCCAAATAAGTCTTTAAAGCTGGGTCCCTAATATTTCATGAGAGGCCCATAAATATGGGAGGCCATGCACTGTGGTTAGAATTGTTAGAAAGGTCCCTTGGGAATCCTGTTAAAATGTATCTGAAAAGGACATGAATAAATAACCTCTGTCCTTGTAATATAATAGTTCAAATTAGAATGTGCAGTATTTGTCAGCAGTCAGCACAAATGCTTATGACGCTCACTCCACCAGAACAACTGAGTCAAAGAAAATAATTATTGGTGGTTCAGTGTATAAAATGCTTGCTTCTTTTTAATTACTAGATAGATGCATAGATTGTAAGCTTCTTGAAGGCAGGGACTGATGAATAAATAGTATGTCCCACACAGTGGTTAAAGGAGGTAAAGGTGAATGTCCTTGCATGGCTTAGTTAGAGCCCAGACTTAAACACCATTGAAAAATCTGTGAACCCAGCTATTCTACAACACATTAACTTTATATTTCTTTTTTCTATTCTATTCTCTTCATAGATGACATAATTATATTTTTCAATCAACCAAATTTCTCAATTACTTGTCATCAAATAGCTGCCATGAAGCTATGCTTATGACATTTCAGGTTACATAATCTTATCCTACAATCCGCTAGGTTATCTATTTTCATTTACATTTACATGTATAAGTTATTTTCCTGCATGATTACACCTTTTCCTACTATACTATTGTACATGTTCTGTTAATGGAATATCTATTATATTATTGTACATGCTCTGTTAATTGAATTTTTTTGAAAATTATAAAATTCAATAAAATATTTGAAACTGAAAAATCTGTGGAATGCTACTCTCTGCAGTAGTCTTTATATTTGATAAATGATGATGAAACCCAGCACTTACCATTACGTTGTTTACTGTAGCCCTTCTCTTTCAGGATTTGAGTGCACCATCGCTGCGCTGAATTTTTTTATTTTGATTCCTTGTATAGAATATCTGAAGCCGTTGTTATGTGTGCAGGTAAACACAGAAATAAGGGCGGAGCTAAACACTGACGCCATTGCGCCCCACTTGACCCCTGAAGTGTGGGTGATTGCTTTCTCTTTGCTGGCAAATGATTTTATTCTATGTGCACTTAGATTTTATACATTGTAAGTAGCCATTTGGCTTTCATTTTCAATAAAATTCTCCTTAATGGTAATATATTACACTATTGGAGCTTCTTTCCTTGTATGGTTCATCTCTCGTTCTTGAATGATTGGGACGTCCCGCTGTGTGGGGAGATTACGGTGAAGGATTCATCTACCATCCCAGTGCCTTAGTGGCTCAGTCTTTCACTACCTGGCAGAGGTTGTTTTGCCTGCGTGTTTGACCATCCTAGAGATAGGTGGTCCCGCCTATCTGGTAAGAGTCATTAACTACTGTGTGTGGGGTGCCACAGAAAACTGCATCAAGTCACTTGGTGGTGGAACTTCAACTTTTTCCTTGGACTTCTTTCATCAACCGCTAGGACTCGCTTATACACAGTGGGCCAGATTCAGGTACACGTAAATTTGCGCAGCGTATTCGAAATACTCTACACTGCCGTATTTTACCAGGCTCTAAATCGAATTCTGGTAGACTTTTGCCGGTACGATACAGCGGCGTAGTCTATTTCTCGCCGCGTAATCGAAATACGCGTTTAGGGGGCGTAAAGCATTTAAATTAGGCGCGTCCCCGCGGCGATCGAACTGCGCATGCTCCGTTCAGAAATTTCCCGCCGTGCATTGCGCGAAATCACGTCGTTACGTCATTTTTTTTTGAGTAGCGTCGTTTACGAACATTCCTATTCCCAGACGACTTACGTAAAAAAATAATAAAATACGTCGGAAAACGTTGAAATTCGACGCGGGAACGACGCCCATACTTAACATGTGCTGTCTAATATTAGACCAGCTAAAAGCTGGTATAACATAACGCAGCGAAAAGATGACTAAAGATGCCGTAAGAGATTGCGATTGAAGATCGTAATTTCGGGGATCGCCGGCAAAAGCTCATTAGCATACCCCGACGCGGAAAACGACGGGAAGTCCACCCAGTGGCCGCAATTTTATTGCAGCGTAGATCCGAAGGTGTACGAACACGTAAGCCAGTCGAATTGAAGCCCGCAGCCGTCTTTTCATGGTTTGATGTTTCAGACTAGCTAAAAAATGTGCGTAATTTGAAAGTACTCCAGTCTAACACCAGTTAGACAGGAGTTACGGCTCTCTGAATCTGGCCCAGTGTATTCATCTGTTTGCTCTTTTTTCTGCACTTTGCACTTGTTGATGTTTTCACATATATTCAATGTGTTATAGCATTTTTACTACTATTTATAGACTAGCGTGATTTTATTTCGTTTAAAATATGGGGAATAACTTGAAAACTGCAGTCCACAAATGGTCACCATCAAATTTAACTTGAACAGTCCTGCAAATAAGAGTGGATACATATTGCAAAGTCTAGATGTGTAAAGTTAGTAAAGACATTTCCCAACAGACTAAAAGCTTTAATTAAAGCAAAATGTGGTTCAACAAAATACTGACACAAGGGGGTAATCCTTTTTCCAACTTTTTTCTGTTTTTGATTATAATTTTTTTCTGACATGTTGGTGTTATTATATCTTTTACTTGGGTGTTATAAGTGGGGTAATCCTTTTTCCAACTTTTTTCTGTTTTTGATTATAATTTTTTTCTGACATGTTGGTGTTATTATATCTTTTACTTGGGTGTTATAAGTGGGGTAATCCTTTTTCCAACTTTTTTCTGTTTTTGATTATAATTTTTTTCTGACATGTTGGTGTTATTATATCTTTTACTTGGGTGTTAGGCCTCGTACACACGAGCGGATATGTCCGCTGAAAACGGTCCGATGGACCGTTTCAGCAGACATCTCCGATCGTGTGTATGGGCTAGCGGACAGATTTGTCCACCCGACAGATTTCAAAGCATGCTTTGAAATCTATCGGGTGGGAATGTGTCCGCCCGACATGTCTGCTGGTTAGTACACTTACCAGCAGACATGTCGTCCCGCACCGCCGCCGCGCCGCCGCCGAATGGATTCGGCGCATGCGCGGAAGTGTTTTACTTCCTGGTGCGGTGACGTGGTGGCGTCAACGTCACCGCCACGTCACCGCGCCGTCCGCCGGCGGGGAATTTGATCCGATGGTGTGTACACGCCATCGGACCAAACTCCAGATCGGACATATCCGATGGAAGCGGTCCGCGGACCGTTTTCATCGGATATGTCCGATCGTGTGTACAAGGCCTTATAAGTTGCACTGAGTAAATACAACTAGATAAAAGAAAAACTGTGGGGTTGATTTACTAAAGGCAAATAGACAGTGCAGTTGCACCTTTCCTCCAGAGCTTAATAAATGAGCAGAAGCTCTGCTGACTTCCATCATCCAATCATGTTCAAGCAAAATGCACATTTTTTTTAATTTCCCTTGCACTTGATTAGGTATTCTCTGCAATATAAAGCTTTACCTCATTTTCTAAGCTCTGGAGCAACTGCACTTTGCAAAGCGCACAGTCTATAAGCTTTTAGTACATGAACCCTTGTGTGTCTTCATTTCAGGCTGCAAAGCCAAAAAAAAGATTATTTTAAAGGGGGTGATTCTTTTCTATATCCGCTGTATATAAATGCCAAAAATTGGTTTATAAATAAATGCATAAAACAAATTCAGACACAGTTATTGGTACTATAAGAATAACATCTGCAGGAGAATGAGAAATTAGAGAGAGAGAGACTAGGCAATGTTGAAGTAAAATGTCCCCTTTCCCTTGAACAGCTCATTTTATAAACATCTTTTTTCTTCCCATACCTCCTTCCCATAGTCTAGCTTTTCTTCTAATGGTTATAGCAGAGAAATGAGCAGAATTACGTCTCCAGAGTTCAACAGAGACTTTTTAACTTGTTCCAGATGCCTAAGCATAAAACAGTAAAAGGTGTTGTGTAGGTAAAAAGGATTATGGGTATTCAAATGCCAGTGTCCACCTATTGACTTCAAGACCACCATGTCTTTCATTTTGTTTTTTTGTGATGAAGGATGGATATTAAATCAAGGAGATGCCGAGACAATAGAGCTTAATAAAATCATTAGGTACAGTAAGGAGATACAAAAACTATAAACACTTTCAGCAGATAGTTTACAGTAGGGAAGGTACTCATTTTAGGATTTTAAAATAATAATATGCATTTTTTTAAATATTAGATTGTTTGTAAAATATTAAATATATTTTTTAAATACCCTATTTATCTGCACATAACATGCACAGGCGTATAACACGCACCCTAACTTTAAGGCCGCGTACACACGATCAAATTTATCTGCTGAAACTGGTCCGACGGACCGTTTCAGTGGACATCTCCGATCGTGTGTACGGGCTAGCGGACAGGTTTGTCCATCGGACAAATTTCAAAGCATGCTTTAAAATTTGTCCGCTACAAACCTGTCCGTGGGATCTGTCTGCTGGTTAGTACACTAACCAGCGGACAGAACTGTCCGCGCATGCGTCGAAGGGACCGACGCATGCACGGAAGCATTTTATTTCCGGGTTTGGTGACGTGGCGGCGTCAACGTCACCGCCACGTCACCGCGTCCTCAGATCCAGGGGATTTTCGTCCGATGGTGTGTACACGCCATCGGACCAAAATCCGATGAGACATGTCCGCTGCAAACGGTCCGTCGGACATGTTTGAGCGGACATGTCTCATCGTGTGTACGCGGCCTAAGAGGGAAGTTTCAGGAAAAAAACATTCCACAGCCTTCTGCGTATAACACACAGGCACGGTTTACCCTCTATTTTTAGGGTAAAAAAGTAAGTGTTATATGCCAATAAATACAGTAATTATTTCATGTTATCTGCATGCAACAACGGACTGCAGCAATCTTTTCCTTGGTCAATGACGTACACAAAAAAAGGAACATTCAGCATTCAGCTATCATGGTAGTATTTAGTTTGCAGTTTTGCAGAATTCTCAGCATAAGGAAATAAAAAAACAAAAAAAAAAGTGAATTTTTGGTTCTCAGAAGTGATTGCTATTACTATGATGTTATCCTCTACATGGCTTGATTATTGCAAGTGTGTGGTTGAATATACTGCAAAGCTGTCATCTAAATTACAAACCACCATAATCCAGAAATAGACCCCTCTGATTAGTAAAAATGGAGGGTAATCTGACTCTAGAATGCTTTTACATGCAGTAAATAATAGCAGGATCCTTTTCTTGTTGTTTATACTGGCTTGGTGGGGTTTAGCTACCCATTGATATAAGATGGCAGTCAGACTTTGGGAATCAACTCTACTGCTGAAAAAACCTTCCCCCTTTCTGGGCCAATTCCATAAATTGACATTGCTCAACAGATTTTCACAGGCCGAGCTCTGTCAGGGGTGTTTGATGGAACATTCAGATTGCCATCTGATCTTGGGTACTTTAAAGTTCTACTAAACCCAAGAACAAACGTTTATTATATTGCAGCTTACCATTTCTTAGATTTGATGACTGTATAAATTTTATTTTTTAGGCTTTCTTTCTTCTATTTTCACCTATTGAAGCAACCAGGGTCGTAACAAGGGGTGGGCAGGAAGGACGGCTGCCCTGGGCACTGTGGTATCATGTGAGGCAGGGGGGGGGGGGCATTGTATAGAGAGTGCCTAACTACAAGCTGACAGGAGTACTGGAAAAGAGGGAATTTTTGTTTGGGGAGTATTTTGGTTTGCAAAGGGAATTTATGCTTGGGGGTAAGCTTGCAAATGAGTGCTCAAGTTGTTTTGGAGACGATCTTTGCTGATATATAATGCTCATACATTTTATGCAGGGGGCACCGTTTGGAATCTTTGCCCTGGGTGGTAGATGACCTTTCCCGGCCCTGTATCCAACCACCAAGTCTGTTGTTTTTCAAAAGAACAAGCTCTTCACCAGACTGTAGCAGTTACAGAGATAAAACAAACCATTTAGCACTAGTAGGGGTGCTTTACAATGATCAGCTTTTATTTATTTATGTAAAACATTTATCCCGAAAGGAAAAAAAAAACTGTTTGCTGTAACTGCTTATAAAGTATTAGCTGGAGCTTGGCTTCCATTTGTAACATTATATAAATCTATTATTATATTGTACATCTAACACTCCCCCCCCCAGACTAAAAATGCTGCTGTCACTTTAAGACCGTTTTCTTCGACAGAATCCATCAAGAAACTTGGTGGCAGAGCTTTTTTGCAGAGGAAAACGGTTGTGTGTATGCTTTTCATCGAGAAAACTGATGTGAAACTCGACGAGGAAAAAAGAGAACAAGTTCTCTTTTTCCTCGTCGGGAGTCTCAATTTCCTCGTCGTGTTTCTCGTCGGGCTGGATTTTGACGAGAAAAACGCTTGTGTGTTTGCTTAGAAACCCGTGCATGTTCAGAATAAAGTATGAGACGGGAGCGCACCTTCAGTAAAAGTAGCGTTTGTAATGGAAATAGCACATTTGTCACGCTGTAACAGACTGAAAAGCGCGAATCGTCTCTCACCCAATTTTTTCTCAACACGCAGTAACATGAGATTAGCAAATGCAGCCCCAAGGGTTGTGCCAGTGGAATCGAACTTTCCCTGCCGTCACCGCGGTTGTACGTCACCGCGTTTGAGAACGAGGAGATTTGGTCTTGACTGTGTGTACGCAAAGACAGCTTGTCAAGTTTCGACAAGCCTAACAAGGAACTTGTCGAAGAAAACGATGTGTCTTTTCCGACGAGTTCCGGCTTCTCCAATAAAGTCTGCCGAGAGTTTTAGCTCATCTAATGGCGCGTACACACGATCATTTTTTGTGATGAAAAAAAACGTTGTTTTCTGTGAAGTAAAAAACGACGTTTTTGAAACGTCACTTTTCAAAGACGATGTTGCATACACACCATCGTTTTTTTCACAAAAAGCGAGGTTACGTTCACCACTCTTTTCCATTGAAGCTCGCTTCATAACTAGCTTCTGGGCATGCGCGGGTTGAAAAACGTCATTTTAAACGACGTTTTTGCTACACACGGTGACTTTTTGTGAAACAAAAAACTACGTTTTGAAAAACGACACAATAAATTCAAGCATGTTGGAATTTGTTTTTGGTCGTTTTTTTTAAGACAAAAAACGACGTTTTGCCCACACACGATCAATTTAAATGACGTTTTAAAAAACAACGTTTTTTTTCATCGCAAAAAACGACCGTGTGTACGCGGCATAAGGCCTTGATAATGTCCTCCTTTGGGATATCCTGTTGGATTGCTGACTCTATATTATCTGTCCAGGCACGTAGCGCGTTGGACACTGATGTTAGGGCTATCGCAGGCTTACAAGCATTGCCCGCCATCTGGTAAGCTTTCTTGAGGTCAAGATCCATTCTTCTATCGAGTGGATCCTTAAATGAAGTCGAATCTTCCATAGGCAGCGTAACGTTTTTTGCTAACCTTACTACCGCTGCATCCACCACTGGAGGGGCCTCAAGCATTGAAGAGTCGGCTTCCGTAAGAGGGTATAGTTTTGCCATGCGTTTAAGGGAAAATCTTTTTTCCGTCTTTTTCCATTCCTCCTCAATCACACCCTTAATCTCGTCCATGAGAGGAAAAACGGAAATTTGGCGTTTGAGAAAGGGGAAGTACGCCTTAGGTGGCGTACACACGACCGAGGTTCTCGCTGGAAACCAGCGAGAACCTCGCTGGAAGCTGCATTCCAGCGAGGACCTCGGCCATGTGTACGCTTTTGGCTCGCCCCGCCCGTCGGGAATCCCGTCGAGCGAAAAGAGAGCACACTCTCTTTTTGCTCGACGGCCCGCCTGGATGAATGGCTGGTTGCCATTCCCGACGGGCAGGTCGCCGATTTCGACGGCTGGCAGAGAACCTCGATGGGCGGAACGATGTGTTCTGCCCGTCGAGGTTCTCTGCCGTGTGTACACGGCCTTAGACTTCTTGACTTCTGTCTCAGTTTCTTCCCAGCCAATCGCCTGTTTTACTGCCTGTACATAGGGCTGGACCATGGTGAAGGCAAAGCCAGAGGCATCCAAGTCATTAGAGGAATCCCCTGAGGCGTCATTCCCCTCTTGATGCTTAGAGGAAGAGGCAGCTGTCGTGCGAGGGACTCCACTAG
Source organism: Rana kukunoris (assembly GCA_029574335.1). Lineage (NCBI taxonomy): Eukaryota > Metazoa > Chordata > Amphibia > Anura > Ranidae > Rana > Rana kukunoris. Next base: position 141,277,896 of record CM056052.1, read on the forward strand.
TGGATGGCCTGGGAATGGCCTCCTAGGCCGTTTGCTCCTGATGAGGAGATACCGATTGCTGTGGCGGTATTGTGGCCACTAATTCTGCAAAATAATCTTTTATTGCTTTCTTAAGCAGGTCCGCCACTTGGAGGCCTTCGGACTCTCTGTCCGCAGCATAGTCCCTCAGGCAATCTCGACACAGATTCGTTTATGTGGAAGAGGGGTGGCACCACAGGCCTGACACTTTGGAGATCTGGGTCTCGGGGAGCGCGAGTGATGGCGCTTTTTGGCTGATGATTTCCTGCCACCCCCATGGTCTCCTCGCCTGGAAGACCTCTCTCTGCTGGGGCTTGAGTCAGAGTCTTCATGTCGCCTTGAGGTCTTCTTAGACGTCTTCTGGCGTACAGGGCTGCAATACATAAGAGTATGAGCCTAAGTGCACTCTTTTCCTTTCGTGCGTAAACTTACCTGGACGTAGGTCCTTACCTTAAGTGTAGAGTAGGATCTTGTATGGGCGGCGAATGGCTCATGTTAGGTGGATTAGCAGAGGAAGCAGCTAAGAAAAGAACAGGAAAGGGTTAACCGGCATGTCCTAACCAGGCTAAACGGGACAACGTTTTTATGTTTATTGGTTTCCCTCTTCTTTTTTTTTTAAAGAAAATATTTTTAATTTTATACACATACATATATATATATATATATATATATATATATATATATATATATACACACATACATATGTATATATATATTTTTTTTTGCACCCCCCCCCCCCCCGCGAGGACGCAAATTTTATACAATTTTCCTGCCCTCCCGCCCTTTTCTTTTTCTTTTTTTTTTATTTATTATTATTTTTTATTTTATTTTTATTTTATTTTTTACCTGCAAAGACAGGTTTCCTGCTTTGGAGCTCTCTTGCACAAGGTTCTCCCTGGACAGCCTCAGGCATCATACTGAGGCAGCCAGGGAGATAAAGAGGACCCAGGTGGACAGAAGAACGCCTCTGCCCTCTACGCCAGGTATTACAGGGAAAAAAACAAGGGGATCAGGGGGTTGAATGTATCGCAGGGGAGAGTGAGGGAACCACAGGGGAAGCGAGGAGATGACAGGGGCAAAAGTAAGTATGCCAGAGGAGAGCCTAGGAAGGGGAGAGAGAGAGAAAAAAAAAAAGACAAAACTAAAGAAAAGTTATAGCTGCTGCCTCTGTTACCATGGGAGCCAGATGCCTATGAGATATACTGCAGATAGAGCTCTTACTTAAGAGACAAAATGCCTGTCCCAAAAGACCCTACAGAAGGGACTCCCAACCTTATTAGCGCGTTTAGCTGCCCAAGAGAAGGGACCGCATCCGGGAGAGGCTTGAACCCGGATGGACGCTGCCGAATGCAGAAGGTAGGACGCTCGACCAGAATTCACTGCCATGAGGTATGAGGAAACAAAGGAGAATGTGGGGACGGTGCTAACCAACTCTTTTATAATATTCACTAGTCCTGAGGGAGGAGCCAAGGCGGAGCTTGTCACAGGTATGCTGCCATGGAGGCACCAGGAAAACATAATAAAAGAAAACTGAAGCAGCCACCATATTTAATAATTGGTAAACTGCAATATATTACATTTTTGGGTTTAATACCACTTTAAAGTGGTAGTAAACTCGTCCATAAAAAAAAAACAGATTTAATCAATATTACAATCCACACATGTATTAAGAATAAAATGGGCACTAAGAGTAAGCCCAAAAATCGTTCTTACTGTAAAAAGACTGTATATTTGAAACGCTGCTGCTCTGTCATAGCCGTTGCCATATCAACTGTGGTGTTCCGTGCCTGTATTCTCATTTACTTCCGCCCGCATTACGTTTTTCTCTTTGTAATCTCACGCTTGCGCACCAATTGCAGTATCCAAGCCTCGTCTTAGTTTCCGGTTACTATGGAAACGAACGTCGAGCGAATCAGACACAGAGGGACAGATTCTCAGCGGCGTTACGACGGAGTATCTCAGATACCCCGTCGTATCGCTGTTTTTTTTGTCTCGTATCTATGCGCGTGATGCTTAGCATCACTTTTGCATAGATACGCTTCTACATCCGACAAGTGTAAAACCATTACACTTGCGGATCGTAGTTGTAATGACAACTTCGGCCACTAGGTGGCCTTTACGTTGTTTTCGCATTTGCATATGCAAATGAGGTAGTACGCCGATTCCCGATCGCTTTTACGCCGCCCCGTCGTCGCGTACATCGTTTTCGTTCGCGTAAGGTTACTCCAGCTTCTATGTGGAGCAACCTTACGAAGTACCGTCGGATGCCATGTTAAGTATGGCGTCGGGTCAGCGTCGGCTTTTTCCGTCGCTTACGTCGTTTTACTAACTCGTTCGCGAATAGGGAGTTGCGTAAATGACGCTCACATCATTTTGACGTCGGTTTCAACGACGCTTTCCGACGTGAGCTGGAGCATGCGCACTAGGCTTTTTCCCCGGCCGGCGCATGCGCAGTTCATTCGACGCGGGGGCGCGCTTAATTTAAATACAAGCCGCCCCATTTGAATTGCGCGGGTTTACGCTGCGCGATTTACGCGACGCAGGCGAAACCTACAGAGCGAGTGCTTTGAGATTAAAGCACTTGCTCTAGTACGATGCGGCGGCATAGTGTAACTGGCTTACGCTACGCCGCCGGAATTCTTCGAGAATCTGGCCCAGAGACTGTTGCTGGCATCGCGGGATGTCGGGTCTGACGTTGACAATAAGAAATGACGCAGCCCCAACGTAGACTCTGCATTCTTCTGGCAGGGTCTCGGGCTGCCGGACAGTTTGGACAAACGGCGCATGCGCGGGCTACGTCACGAGCCACAATAATACATATATCTCCCAATAAGGGCAGGTAAGGAGACAATCTTCTAATGCAAATGATTTTAAAACCTGCAATTGTCCTAATAAAGAAAAGTCACCTGACTGGGTATACAACCACTTTAAGTCAATTCATAGACATATAATTGCATTCATCTGCTGAATTTTGATGTCTGGTTTCTGCATACCTTTTTAGTTCAAATATGTGATACAGTAGGGAATGTCAGCTGCCTGCATACTTATCGCCAACTCATCTCTCTACTTTCATATTGTAAAACAAATGGAAATGGGGAGGACATCAATCTTTGGAGTGACAATTATAAATTTTACTCAAGGAAAGAAAAAAAACAGTGGCTGTTAAATACCACAAGAGAAAGCTCTATCTCTTATAACAATATATAAAATGTATTTAGGTGCTGTGTTGCATGAGTAAGTAATTGTCAGTAAAAGTAATACGGCAAAAAAAATGCCCTGGTAATGTTATTACAGGGTGATATTCAAATGGTAAAAGTATATGTAAATCAAAATCAATCAAGGTAATATAGTGCAGCTTATTGGCCCTTATGTGAGGTGAAGATAATATAAGAAAGATAGCATGATGTTGCTGCCAGTTCAATAAATGAAGTGGCAAGTACAGTGAATTTCATCCACTGGTATTTACTGTTCTTGAGAAAAAAAAAAATTTTAACCTGAAAAAAGAAAAACCGCATCTAAGACTGCATCTAAACTGCAATAAATTATATTTTTTCTTGGATTTAATTATACTTATTTGTTTACTAATATCGGTTTATTGTCTTGGAGTATAACGTTAACCCTGAAGGGGTGTTAAGCCAGCTACACATGGGGCGAATATCGTATGGAATTGAACCGGCCAACATTTGTCCCCTGCGTTCATCATCCTGTTCGACGGAAGGCGGACTACTGTGCAGCTTCTTTCTTTTTTTTTTAAAGTGTATTTTGTGCGTGTACTCGAGAGAGGAGCCGGACTGCAGGAGTTGGGAGTAGGCAGGCCTCCCCCAGAGGCAATCTGCTATCTTTCTCCATGCCCCTGGGTGGCAATGGCAGGTGTGAGGGGGTCCTCCCCCACAGCCCGCCCTACCTGCTCCGCTTTGAAGCCCAATGGGGCAGAGGGACTCCCCTATGAGGGAGTGAGAGGACCTAGCCCACTCAGCCAGCCCTGTTAGTCCTTCGCCTCTCTTTTTTTAGAGACCGTGTGGCCAAAGTGCGTGCATGTTAACCCAATTTAGAGTGCGTGTAAGTGTGGTGGTTTTGTGGGAGGGGGGTGGGCGTACTAAGCGCAGGCTTACCTCGCATAGCACACCCACCGGGATTCAGGCTGAGACCACCAAACTCAATTCACATGCAGCCGAGACCGGGATCCGAACCCTTGGTTGCAGAGGTGAACGGCTTGTCAGCACAGTGCCAATCGCATTGAGCCACCGCAGCTCCCACCTGTGCAGCTTCTTTCAAAAGGGCATGCTGTAAAACCATCAGCCAACTGGCATCCAATCAGTGCTCACAGAAAAATGGCAGTCCCCCTATAAGAACACAATACCATAGTGTAGGAGATCGCTGTACTAAAATTGATTGTTTTAGTGCAGTGATCTGTCAGGTTTCAAAGTAATAGTGTGTACCAGGCTTTAGGCTGGCAATAGGCGTAACCATTTTCATCAGGTAAGGCAAAGATCATCAAGATTATTATTACTGTAATGATGTTCAAACAATGCAAATACGTAATAAACTAAATTCAAATGAGTTTTATGAAAAGCATTCACCATTCTGATGGTTTGTGCTAGTGATGTAGCTAAATTTGGACTCATCACAATGACTGTATAGTCTCGTACTCGGTAATTGCTCACATTGATAGCATCTGTCCTTAAAGGAGTTGTAAAGGCAGAAGGTTTTTTATCTTAAATAATTAATCTATGCATTCTATTCATTAAGATAAAAAAAAACCTTCTGTGTGTAGCAGCCCCCAGCACCCCCTAATTGGTTAACTGAGCCCCATCTCTCTCCAGCGATGTCCACAAATCCGGGACTCTCCTCCTGATTGGCTGAGACACAGCAGCGGCACCGTTGGCTCCCGCGGCTGTCAATCAAAGTCAGTCAGCCAATCAGGGGAAAGAGGAGGCCGGGCCTGGCCAGAGCTCTGTGTCTAAATGGACACGCAGTGCTGTGTCTCGGCTTGGGTGCCTCCAAAAGAAGCTGCTGACTGTGGGGGCACTCGATAGGGGGGAGGGGCCAGGAGCAACAAAGAGGGACCTGAGAAGAGGAGGATTCGGGCTGCTTTGTGCAAATCCATCTGCACATTTAAAATCAGGGCAAACACAGGCTGTGTTTGAACTGAGCCACCGACATATACCGAGTGGAGTACACTCGGCCAGGCTCGGCTCCCCTCGTGGTTATGCGAGAGGAGCCAAGAGGAGCCGAGCATGCCCGAGTGTACTGCGCTCCGTATATGTCGGCGGCGGCGTTCAAACACAGTGCGGGAAGCGAGTATTGGAGTATCGGCTCAGAGACAGCTCGGGAAAAGCAGGGAGGACACCACGAAGGCCGCAGACGGACGCTGGACCGTACAAGGCCGCCAATGGACGCCGGGCAAGACACCAAAACTGTAAGTAATAAAAAAATCAGGAATTTCCCGTCCAGATTAGGGGTGCGCGCTATACGCTGGTGCGCGTAATAGGCAGATAAATACGGTATATGTTTTTTATTTTAAAAAAATAAATAAAAAACAAGCCTTTACAATTTTTTTTGGTCCTGTTTTGGTTTCAAGATATGCCAGTTTATTCATCATTTGTATTTTTTTAAGAAAAACTGATTGTGAAAGTTTAAATATTTTTTTTACTGGGTAAAAGTGATCTAATTGTCAGCTTTACACTTTAAACAAAGAGCTAGCTAAATTACAAAAAAATAGATGGACATGAAGAACTAATATTTAGTTGTGGATTGTCATGAACAAGTTTAAGCTACTCACAGACATTAAATGAGTGCCTGATGATACAAACAACTTGCACTAAATGGTTATTTGTATGGTGCAAACAATAGTAATGGCAGAGATTTGTGAAGACCGGATATTTCCTACATCTGCCGGAAAGTATGTCAAGTCTGTGTGGTTTATGCAATAAACAATTTTTCTTAAAAAATGTATAAAAATATTTTTCATTAAAAAATTTAACAAAAATAAAATAAAAACTTTTAGGTGACTATTAAAGCAATGGTAAATAGTAATGGCTTTTAACAGCTCCTCAGTGCAAAGGATCATTAAATAGATCTGCAAACAGCTTTCACAATCTAAAAAATTGCTCACATAAATTAAAGCTGTACAATTTTGTGTTTTGTGATCCTGCTACCATTATTCAGATAACTAAGAAATAGTTTGCAAATTAAAGATCTATGTTTTAGATACCTTTAAATGACCGATAGATCCTTGTTTTACTGTCATATGCAAGAATAAAACAAGGGGGTTTGGATGATTCTACTTTACAACATAAAAGGATCTGAGTCAAAGGTCTACTTGTGTACTAAAACAGAAAAGCCCATGAATTGTTTCTACAGCAAAACTTTTTCTCTTTAGTTTTCATTGTTTTATTCATAGTTTCATAGTTTTATTGCTGCGTGTGTCCCTGATGGCAAGATTCACCCTCTCTATTTGTCACGATGAACAGAAAGTAATCTAAAATTTTACAGCTCTCACTGGAACAGAGTTGAGGGTAAGGCTTGGTTTTGTTCACACTGCCGCAAACTGATAGTTGTAGGCATTTACGATGTGACTTTGCCAGGAGACTTCCTTTAAAATGAAGATAATAAATGTACGTTTTTTTTGTATCAGTAGTGTTTCAGCTAAAAGATATTAATGACATCTTGGGTTTACATGTGGAAACTATATTCTAAATTTTTAGGCCTCATTCACATTGGGGCTCTTCTAAACGCTTTTTTACTGGCAGGAGAAAATCAGCTGCAAAAAAATGGTCTTAAAGCGGAGGTCTCGCGGCAATGTTTTTTTTTTTTTCAATTAAATTATTTACCCCATTACAAATGAATACTCACTGTTTAGGTTTTCAAAAACACCTGCTGTCTGATAGCGTTTGCAAGAAAACGTTTTAAATTGTGCAGAAGGCCGTTTCCATTTTGCAAATGAAGCCCACAAGCACCTATTTCCTGTATGCGGTGAATGCTTATTTTCCATCATTCATCGATCGATCCCACACCAACACTGAGGGTTGCCATCGCAACGGGCATCGTTGTCGTGTTTCTAAATCACGTGAGATTTCGCTGTGATTCCGCACTGACTCTTGGGAAGCATGACACTTAGCTCCCATGAGACAGTGCGGCGCCAGGGAATGCAGGATAAACTTCTACTCCCATGGGAGCGATAGCCCAGAAGTAACCCTTAAAACTTAAATAATAAGGTATTTAAATAGCAAAAAAGATTATTGGTGTGACATTGGAATATCTATGCAATTTACTGAATGCGATAAGATATAGTTGTAAATTTGGGTGGAACTCCGCTTTAAGCTAATTTTTTTTTTCAAAGGCGTCAAGCGCTTATGAGTTTATTAATTTAATTATTCTGGCCACTGAAAAAAAAAAAAAAAAAGCTTAAGTGCTAAAAGTTCCTAGTGTTAACATGCGGTTAGTCGTGTTTACACGCATTTATCCGCGTTTAGACACGTCAGGCGTTTTTTATGTTTGAAAGCTCTTCTAAATGCACAAGTGATATTTTTTTTCTAAACTTCTGTAAATGCCTATAGTGTGCATGGACACATAGGTTAATATACAGGGGAGTTTAGAGGCAGAGAAAAAAAGCAAGAGGCTCAAATGCCAGTAAAAGCAGCATTTGTGAGCTCAAGTGTGCATGAAGCCTGAAGCCGTGTACACACGATCAGACATGTCCGATGAAACATGTCTGACGGACCGTTTTCATCGGACCACGCTGAAGTGGTCTGTTGGTCTGATGTGCGTACACACCATCGGACCAAAATCCCCTCGGACCAGAACGCAGTGACGTAGAACACAACGACGTGATGAAAAAACAAAGTTCAATGCTTCCAAGCATGCGTCGACTTAATTCTGAGCATGCGCAGGATTTTGATCCGATGATTTTGTGTACTAACCATCGAACCTGTGCGGCGGACAGGTTTCAAAGCATGTTTTGAAACTTTTGTCTACTGGAAAACGGTCCAATAGGCCGTACACACGATCGAACATGTCCGCTGAAACTGGTCTGTGGACCAGTTTCAGCGGACATGTTCGATCGTGTGTACGCGGCCTTAAACTCATATCAGGGCATTGGTAAAGCTCAGTGGAAGTATTAATACTGAGACAGATATTCTTATTTCATATTTATTACTGATCATTTTTAGACATGTGCATTCGTTTTCATCCAAATGCATTTTCGTCCAAATTTCAGGGTATTTTCGTTTTAACACGAACGAAAACTAAAACAAAAGTGCAGAATGCGACATCCGATAGATCCGACATAAAAAAATGCTTTATTTTCGTGTTCGTGGCCCGGTCATTGACCAGCAATATGGTCCGGGGCTGAAGTGGTTAATAATATGTGGAGTTCAGCTGTACTTAGAGATGTGTATCTGGGGGCAGCATTCAATCATTTATACAAATGGTAGTCACACCTTCAGAAGAGACATCTGCTGATGAAATGACAAGTGGAGAAGAAACAGACATCAGCCCTGAGGCATCACTAAAACACAGTGGAGATGTAGAAATTCAAGATCAACAGAATGGATTGTCCTCTAATTTCTTGCATATGATGGTTGAGACCAAGGTTAGATAAGAGTCTCTCACTCTGGGATTCCTCATGATGGAATGTGCATGCTATGGGTGACACATGACTTCTATTAACTTGATGGTATCATGAGTAACATCTCAGTCACCTTATTTTTTAGTATTCAAGATGAACAACATTAAAGTGCTGTGTAAAAATGAATTGCCACTTTGACAAATATGAAAAGGCACTGTGTCGCTTCCAATGTACTGAAATGTTTAGCAGGAGGATTACGAACCTGCAATTGCCAGCTATAGAACTGCTGGTCAAAAAATCCTTAGAAAGCTCAGACCTGTGCAGTATCACATCTTGTGGAGTTTTGCTCTTTAGAAAAGCTAGCTATTTTTTCAGTTGTTTTTTTTTTTGGGTGGAAAGGTCCCGTATTAACAGGGGGATCTTTTATTTTTATTACACACATGTTGTCCCACTACCTAATTTCCCCAACCTGTCATTCAAAACCAATTAGAGAAATATGTTGTGGAGTCAGTGCAGGATTCTAGTCTGAGTTTGCTAAAATTTATCTAACTTTTTTTTTTAAATTTCTGTCCAAGTTTGTGGAGTGAGACCAGCTTTCCAACAGCAAAATAAAAATAAATGCCTTTGTTTACTAGATTAGAGAAAAACCAGAACCCCCGATCCGATCTGCATTTCTGTCTGTGTCCCTGTTGCAGGATTTCCTCACTTTCTGTTTTCTACAACTGTTGCCAGCAGGACAAGAAGTGAGGATAAATCTATTGATAGGATTAAAAAACCCAACAGGATTTCTATGTCTTCACTTCTCTATCCAAAATGAGAAACAACGTTTTTGGCTTGACACACACTTTAAGATTAGAAAATGTATGAAAATAAAATATAAAAAATTAAGATAAACCTATAACACAACCCCAGTGGGTGTAGACATGCTGTTTCCTTGACCTACAGTCATAACTATGCATAATATTACTGTGTCACACAGCATTGTTAAATTATACAGGCCCCGTTCACACGATCGGACCAATTGGGTCACCCTCTTTTTTTTTTTTTTTTCAGGCAGACCTGATCAGGCCACACATTTTTCCTCTATGGGGAGGCAGATGTCAGCGGACATGTGTCTGCTGACATCCGATCCAACAAAGTCCATTGCAAACAGACGGATGGTGATACGTTTGACATACGTCCAGCAGGGCAGATCGAATGGGATCAGATGAAAATGGACAGGCTGTGTTTTATCGTCTGATCACCCCATAGAGGAGAGCAGGACTGTGACAGGTCCATCCCTGCACAGTGAGTGGACACGGACCTGTCATCCGCCTGCTTAGCGATCCCCTCTGAGCAAATGGAGTCCGTCAAAACGGATCCACCCCATGTGAAAGGGACAGTACACATATTCCTGCTACCTAGTAGGGCCTTCACAAAGAGGTATATCTCAAATACTTCTGTGCTGTGTAATATCACAGTCATCTCTTTTCTCCCCTTTGCCACTTGGCAGAACTAGGAAGTATTAGGATTAATCAAGTTTTGAATGTTACTGTACGTAGCCTATGTTATGACAACATAAATAATAAATGAGACTTCATGAGGGGGATGTGATATGGTAAACCCCATAGTTGTTGCCTTATACAGGGATGGGGCAGTGAGGAATGGTAAAGAAAAGGCTGATAATGCTATATTAGTTGATATTTCCCATATTTATTCTATTGGGTTTAAAAAAAGGGGAAAAAAAAGCCCCTCAGTTTATTTTTCTTATAAGTGCTGCATATAGTGGGCCAGATCCACAAATTATTACGGCGGCGTATCTCCAGATACGCCACCGTAATTTCAAATTCCCGCGGGTGTATCTATGTTTTGTATCCACAAAACAAGATACGCCAGAATTACGCTAAGATACGACTGGCGTAACGTTATTACACCGTCGTATCTTAGTTGCATACTTACGCTGGACGCTAGGGGCACTTCCTTTGTTTTTCTGCTTTGAATATGCAAATGAGCGAGTTACGGCAATTCACGAACGTACGAGCGGCCGGCGCATTCCTTTTACGTCATTTGCGTAAGCGTATGTCCGGCGTAAAGTTACCCCTGCTATATAGAGGCATACACCATGTTAAGTATGAACGTCGGGCAGACGTTGTTTTCCTTCAGGAGACACATATAACCCTTGATTCAAGGGTGAGGCTTAATTCTCGGGCAGTCTCAACATGGTACTATGGAGACTCCCCGCAGAGAGGATCTAGAGGAGTCGCCATAGGGATAGGGAAAAATTTAAGTTTTGTAGTTGAAGATAGGATAGTGGACCCTGAAGGTCGATATATGTTTCTAAGAGGTCTCTTACAAGGAAAGCGATACACGCTGGCCAATGTTTACTGTCCAAATAAACTCTCCCAGAAGTACTTAATAACTACCCTGAATAAACTTACGGAATTTAAACAAGGAAATGTGATTCTAGCCGGGGACTTTAACTTTACCCTCGATATACAACTTGATAGAATATCGACAGTTAACATAGCGAACACTAAGCAACAACAAATAGTGAAAAAAAAACTTTTCTTGAGTCAGTTAATAGACCCCTGGAGGGTCTTCAACCCAACTAAAAAGGATTACACATTTTATTCTACTGTACACAAAATGTACTCGAGGCTAGACTACATATTGGTCGATCATGAAACTTTAGAGTATGTAGATAACGCCGCAATAGGGGTCGTGACAATCTCAGACCACGCCCCTGTTACGGTGCGCACACACTTCCCAGAAATTGAAGAGAGAAGGGGATCCTGGAGATTAAATGAGGAGTTATTAGAAGATATAGAAGTCTCCGATATAATAAGGATAGACATAGATGAATACTTTAAGCCTAATAACACTCCCGACGTAAGTACAGCAACTATTTGGGAAGCCCATAAGGCAAGTATTCAAGGAAAATTAATTTCCTTAGGGGCAAAAAAAAAAAAGGAAAGAGATACAAACAGAAACAGGATAATCAAAGCGATACAAGATTTAGAAACTAAACATAAAAACCAAACAAACAATAAAAAAAGTTTATCAGGAACTGTTAATAAAGAGGATTCAACTAACAGACCAAATGAAGAGTGAAACTAGGAAAACATTTAAAAATCTGATGAAAGAAAGGTATCTCTGGGGGAACAAACCTGGGAAATATCTAGCCAGGATCTCAAAAGAAAAGAGAAACTTAAACCACATAGAAAAAATAATAGACCAGGAAGGACAGATGCGGTACAGGACGACCGAGATTGCCGAAGCATTCCGAACGTTCTACGCTTCGCTATACTCTATCAGGATAGGGGAGACACAAGAGGAAAAGGTAAATAGAGAAGAAAAAATAAGAGAATACCTATGTGAGACCAATTTACCAAAACTAACACAGGAAATAGTAGAAATCTTAGAAGAGCCAATAACACAAATAGAAATTAGTCAAGCGATCCAAGGAACTTCAGGGGGGAAAAGCCCAGGCCCCGACGGCCTGCCAATCAAATACTATAAAAAATTTAAAGAGTCATTAATCACAGAAATGTGCACCTACTTCAATAAACTAGGGGGAATCGAAGAAGTAAGGAAAGAATCCCTTCTTGCCAATATCGCTATTATAGCTAAACCAGGAAAAGATAAGACCCTCTGCTCTAACTATCGTCCAATCGCATTGTTAAACGCTGATATAAAAATCTTCGCAAAGATACTGGCAACAAGGATAAAACCATTCATGCCTGACCTAATAAGCTCAGATCAGACGGGATTTGTAAGAGGCAGAGAAGGGAGGGATAATAGTTTAAGAACACTCTTAATGCTACAAGACGATAAAAGGGATGGACCCCCAGCCGTACTCATGTCACTAGATGCTGAAAAAGCATTTGACAGAGTCGACTGGGGGTTCATGATGGAGACTTTAAAACGCATAGGATTGGGCCCCAGATTCATGAAATGGATAGGAAATCTATACAAGTCCCCCACGGCAAAAGTAAGGGTAAATGAAAGGGATTCTAAGGAGATTAACATGATGAATGGAACAAGGCAGGGTTGCCCGCTCTCCCCCCTCCTTTATGTGATAGCCCTGGAACCACTGTTGTGCAAGATCAGGAACAACCCAGATATAGGCGGGGTGAGAGTAGGAGAAGAGGAACAGAAGTTGTCAGCATATGCCGATGATGTCCTCTTGTATGTGACCAAGCCCAAAATATCAATTCCTAATATATTGGAGGAAATAGGAAGATATGGTAGACTCTCCAACTTCAAAATAAATCCAGTAAAAACTGTTATCATGAATATAGGGATCGATCAAAAGGAAGAGGAAGTTCTAAGTAGAACATTTAGTTTTACGTGGGAACAAAAATCACTCACTTATCTGGGGATAAAAATAACCCCTAAAGTAGCAGGCCTCTTTGAGGCAAACTATATTCCCCTACTTAATGATATAAGACGAGATGTAAAAAACTTCTCCCATAAATAGATTTCCTGGATGGGGAGGATTAATTTATTCAAAATGACAGTTTTACCAAAGATAATTTATAAATTTCAAATGCTTCCAATAAATATTCCACAAAGTTTTTTTAAGGTAGTAAAAAATATTATCTCAAAATACATTTGGCAAGATAAAAAACCCAGAATAAGCTATGCAACCCTAACCCGGGGAAAAAAAAGAGGAGGACTTGCCCTCCCAGACATAAAAAGATACTATCAAGCCGTAATCCTAGCGAGACTAGTCGAATGGACAAATAAGAATTCACTAAAAAAATGGGCTCATTTGGAAAATGTGATAAGTAATCAGCACCTAAACACAAACATATGGATCCCACCTAAATATAGAATAACTAATTCAAAAACACATAGTATTACATGGGATTTGGTACACAAGAGGGAAAAATGGGAATATAATTCCCCATTAATCCCACTAGTAAACACAAATTTTTTTGCACCGGGGAATAGGACTATACTTGGAAAAAAAATAGGTAGCAAAAGACTGGGGGATATAGTAGCACAAGGAAAAATAAAAAATAAAGAAGAGATACACGTAGTAGCAGGGGCACAACAGATAACTGAATGGGAATACTTACAATTAAAGCACTTTGTAAACACACTTCCAGCACCAATAAGGGACGATATAGCACAAAACCCAATAGAAAAACTCTGCACCCGGGGAGAACCACTATCACATGGAATTGCGATAATTTACAAAATTCTCACAGACATAGGGACAAAAGATACATTACAAAGCATAGAAGCCTGGGAGAAAGAAATCGGAGAAAGAATAGAAGAAGTGCATATGACTAGAGCGACATTTACTTACGCTAAAGACATAACAACTGTAGAAGCTAATTATAAATGCATGTTGAGATGGCACTTGACACCCGTTAGACTTAACAAAATATCTTTGGATAATTCCCCCCTTTGTTGGAGGAAGTGCAACCAAGTAGGGACTGCCCTGCATATATGGTGGGACTGCCTGAGAATCCGGGAATTCTGGACCGAGATCCTCAAATTAATCGAGCAAATTTCTGGAGAAAAGATCCCATCAGATCCCCTGTCTTGCCTTTTCCACAGACAAGGCCTAGTAAAAGGAAAAAAAAAATATGCCTCAACACTGGTCCCAGTGCTGTTAAACGCAGCAAAGGGATTGATCCCGAAATTCTGGCTTCATCCACAAAAACCACCTCTAAAGGTGGGCGGAAGTGGTGGAAAGATTTGGGATCAGTGGAGATCCTATAAAACCTCTGAAAAAATGTCTTTACTATTACTAGAAATAAATCAGTAAACGCTCTTACCCCGATCAAAAAGGGAAACGAGGTAAGAATTGGGGGGGGGGGACATCAGGGGGGGGGGGATAAATAAATAAATAAGTACATATTAGAGACCCAGGGTAGCAGGTGTTGAGGTGAGAAACGAGAGTGTACAACCGCACAAGAGTCATACAACAAGTGTACGCATAATTATTTGTAACAATATTGCTGTTATCATAATATTTAAGAAAAAAAAGGTAGAAAAAAAAACAAAAAACAAAGAAGAGAAAGATGAAATAAAAAAAGATATAAAATAACCAAAATACATCGAATCACCCACAAATGATGCAAATCCAGGGTGGATAGATGAAGGGCGGAACAACGATGAACCCCTCAAACACCTCAAAATTCTGGGTTATGTCTGATGTGGAAAGAAGAAAAAAAAAAAAAGTATGAACGTCGGGCCAGCGTCAAATTTTCCGTCGTTCACGTTGGTTGCGTAAACCATTCGCGAATAGGAATTTGCAAAAAGTTCACGTCATTTTCATTGACTATTTGTGACGTGATTTTACGCATGCGCACTGGGATATGTCCACGGCCGGCGCATGCACAGTTAAAAAAAAAGTCACGATTAATTTAAATAAAACACGCCCACCTCTTCCCAATTTGAATTAGACGCGCGTACACCGGCCCATTTACGCTACACCGCAGTAAGTTAGGACGCAAATGCTTTGTGAATACGGCACTTGCCATTCTAACTTACGGCGGCGTAGTGTAAATGAAATACTTTGCGCCCGCCAGAAACTTAAAGAGGGGGTTCACCCTTAAAACCACTTTCTCCCACCCCATCCAGCATACCGGCGTCAGCGCCAGCGCCAGTATGCTGTCTTTTTTTTTTTTTATCGGTGTACTTACTTACTTCTTAATAGATAATTTAATTTTCGTCCTACCGCGGTATATGGCGCCGCTATATCGCGTCATTCCTTCCGAAAACAGCCGACTAGTACTCGGCTGTTCTCGGCGCCTGCGCATAGACCCAGGAGCTGACTGCGCAGGCGCCGTATACAGCCGAGTCCTATTTCGGCTTTTTTCGGAGGGCGTGACGCGGCTATATACGGCACCTGCGCAGTCAGCTCCTAGGTCTGTGCTCAGGCGCCGTATAGCGGCGAGAACAGCCGAGTGCTAGTCGGCTGTTTTCGGAAGGCGTGGCGCGATATAGCGGCGCCATATACCGCGGTAGGACGAAAATTAAATTATTTATTAAGAAGTAAGTACACCGATAAAAAAAAAAAAAAGACAGCATACTGGCGCTGACGCCAGTATGCTGGATGGGATAAGAGAAAGTGGTTTTAAGGGTGAACCTCCACTTTAAGCCGGCTTCGTGGATCTGGCCCAGTATGTCTGGTTCTAATTCTGTAAGTCTGTAAGACTGTGGAACCCATGGGCGGAAGCGCAACATCAAAAGTGAGTCACAGATATATGCTTCCATTCCTGAGTAGTGATGCACTTCTGGTTTAGCTCTTCCATCCATGCGTTCCACAGTCCCTGAGCGTGCGTTCCAGTGGCACACTGTGACGCACTTCCTGTTCGGCGCTTTCGTCGGTGTGTTCTATGGCACCTGAGCGTGCATTCAAGCCGCTCACTACCCTCAGTAATTATACTAGGGGATCATGGGACTGATGGGAACTATATTCGCTTGCCACTATTTTGTGCTTAAATTGTTTTGTCCAATTTTTTCATTTTTCTGTTGCTTCTTGGTTTTCTTTTTTTGTTTCCTGCCCTGGATTGATGTGTCAGTATAGAAGAGGTTACGAGTGCTCTTTTTTTGATGGGAGGATGTATCCTCCATGTGCAAACCTATAAATGGTGATACACAGGTTGGTATAGCTCTGAGGAAGGGAGTCTGTCCCCTGAAATACGTAAGCTCCTCCATTGTGTTGTGTCTGTGGTCATGCCCATCTCACTTGCTGGATTGCTGTTTTTGTCTAGCTTGATTTTATTCTGCTTTTGTGAGTATATGACCATTTTATGATTTTACAATAAACTATTTTGGAGGTAATGTACTAGGCGTTTGCACCCTCTTGTACATGTTTTCACAATAAGCTATATTTAAATATAAAAGATCATCATCATTCATTTAAAAAAAAAACGTATAATGTATATGTGCAATTTTCTTAGCATTTCTATTGATCTCATATATCAACGAGAACCAGAAAGAAAGTAATTATTAAAAAAAGTTTGGTGTATTTAAAATTCCGAGAGCGATTTTGTTTTAATCTTTATTGTCCCAATTCTCAATTGTTTATTATATGTATATCTAACAATTGTCTCTTTAGATCTCCCTTTCTCTATATACTGTATGTTTATGAATTGTTTCTGTGCTTTGCAGAAATGCTAACATGCTAAGATTTATTCACAATGAATGGTCAATTAAAAACTATGGGGATTCCGGCTATGACAATTGCTTATGATACGGATATGTGCTGTATGTTTTATTCTTTTGACACAATAAAATACTTTTTTTCTGAGTAAAAAAAAAAAAAAAACTATGGGGAGGGAAAGTGGGAAGTTTGCAGGTCCTCTTCAGTTACAGGCTCTCTGCATGGCCTTTGCATGTTGGTACACAGAGTGGCAGGATGTATGTGTGCAGTCAGTGTGCGAGAAACGCGTAAAGAGGCATCTATAGAGACACCGGTACTGATAGAAGTCACCTCAGAAACGGAAGTGTGTTTCGCCAAAATTTAAAATAAAAAAATATTCATGGCTGAATTAACCACTTCCTTACTGGGCCATAGTAATATGATGCGGCAGGAACCCTCCCTTCCTCCGGGTGGCCATCATATGACATCCTTTCTTCCCGGTCCTCTAGGGGATGCCCGCGGCAGCACTCGAGGCCCGGTGTGCATGCCTGGCAGTCGCGATGTCCGCCGGGCACCTGCGACTGCCCGCGATCATGGCAAGAGTGTGGATCTGTGTGTATAAACACACAGATCCACCTGCTGTCAGAGGTGAGGAGACCGATGTGTGTTCCCAGTACAGAGGAACACAGATCGGTCTCCTCCCCTTGTGAATCCTCTCCCCCTACAGTTAGAGTCACACACTAGGGAACATATTAACCCCTTCAGCGCCCCCTAGTGTTAACCCCTTCCCTGCCAGTCGCATTTACACAGTAATCAATGCAGTTTTATAGCACTAATCGCTGTATAAATCTGAATGGTCCCAAAAACGTGTCAAAGGTGTCCGATATGTCCACCGCAATGTCACGGTCACAATAAAAAGATTGCCGCCATTACTAGTAAAAGAAATAAAAAAAATAAAAATGCCATAAATCTATCCCCTATTTTATAGACGCTATAACTTTTGCGCAAACCAATCAATATACGCTTATTGTGATTTTTTTTACCAAAAATATGTAGAAGAATACATATCAGTCTAAACTGAGAAAAAAATCGTTTTTTATTTTATTTTTTTATTTGATATGTATTAATTAAAAAAATAAAAATTATTATGTTTTTTTCAAAATTGTCGCTCTTCTTTTGTTTATAGCGCAAAAAATAAAAACCGCAGTGATGATCAAATACCAAAAGAAAGCTCTATTTGTGGGGGAAAAAAAAACATAAAGATTTCATTTGGGTACAGTGTTGCATTACCAAGCAATTGCCATTCAAAGTGTGACAGCGCTGAAAACTAAAAATTGGTCTGGGCAGGAAGGGGGTGAAAATGACCTGTATTGAAGCTGTTAAAGTAACTATGAACAACAAGGATTAACACACAAGATTAAACCACATTTTTCTTTAATTAAGATATACAGTTATAATACTTTAAGCTTCCTAATTTCTGTCACGCCAATACACAAAATGTTTTGTGGATCAGTACACGTACACACGAACGGTTAAACTGATGAAAACGGTCTGATGGACCGTTTTCATCGGTCCAAACTGATCGCGTGTGGGTGCCATCGGTTGTTTATCCATCGGTTAACAAAAAGCAAACTTGTTTTAAATTTAACCGATGGATACCTAACCGATAGCAAAAAAACGATCATTTGTAGGCACGACCATCGGTTAAAAATCCACAAATGCTTAGAATCAATTAGACGCATTCTTGGAAGCATTGAACTTCATTTTTTTCTGTACGTCGTTGTGTTTTACGTCACCGCGTTCTGACACGATCGGTTTTTTAACCGATGGTGTGTAGGCACGACTGACCATCAGTCAGCTTCATCGGTTAACCAATGAAAACGGTCCATCAGACCGTTCTCATCGGATGGACCGATCGTGTGTACAGGGCTTTACAGGCTAATAAATGTCAGGGAACTAGATGTCACAGAAGCAAAGCTGCAGCATCAACCTGGAAAGTCTTCTGGGACACAGAGCTTTTCAGTAACAGCAGAACTAAACACCAATGTCAACTATAATCAGTGTTGTAAGTAACGGCGTTTAAATAAACGCCGTTACGTAACGATTGCCCTCCAAGGGGTAACTAGTAATCTACCTGATTACTATTACCCCATCGGCAACGCCGTTGCCATTACATTGGCGGCGTTACCGAGTTACATTCAGCGCGCGGGGGGGCAGTCCGGGCAGACTCTCACTCTGTCAGGGCGGGATGGAGCTGGCCTGTGATTGGGTCAGCTCCGGGTCATGTGTCGACGTGTCGTCGACGTCGTGACGCTGGCGCATGCACGCGCTTGAAGTCTCCCGCCCGCAGCAGTGTAGTGTGACAGGTCGGGAGGGAGTGATTCTGGCTCACCTCCTCACCGTCACCTCAGCAGCTGACATCTCCCCCGGCCGCCGCGGAGGCTCCACTTCACCACCAACGGTCCGGACCCCGGGGACACTCACCGTGCCAGCAGTGCACCGACCGACCGACCGTGGGCCGTGGCCCTGTGCAGGTGAGGAGGCGAGCAGCATCGGATTGGGAGTGGGGGGGCCGGGGGGGACAGATGACGGGACACTCCACCGGACCGCTCCACATGCCCAGCAGGCCCAGCATCATCACACTTTACCTGCTCAGGCAGCAATACTGTACAATATAGATTCAGTGTGATTGACACTTCTGCAGTGCACACTGAATCTATATTGTACAGTATTGCTGCCTGGGCAGGTGAAGTGTGATGATGATATTAATAATTGTACACAGCATTGCATTTGCTGGGCCTGCCATATACTGTACTATACTGTATAACCACTACAAAATTCCTTTACAAATAATGCATATTTTAAAATGTTATTAGTAATAACATGTTTGTAAAATAATTTTGTAGTGCAGTTATACAGTATAGTACAGTACAGTATATGGCAGGCCCAGCAAATGCAATACTGTTTACAATTATTAATATCATCATCATCATCATCACACTCCACCTGCCCAGGCATCAATACTGTACAATATAGATTCAGTGTGCACTGCAGAAGTGTCACTCACAATGCACACTGAATCTATATTGTACAGTATTGCTGCCTGGGCAGGTGGAGTGTGATGATGATATTAATAATTGTACACAGTACGAAATGTTCTAAAATACTGTATATAGTGTTTTTATTCTTCAAGCAGTTAATATAAACATCTTTGATATTAAAGATGTTATAGAACGTAATTGCAGTGTAGAATATAAAAAAAAAATCTCAGTTACTTTTCCGAGTAACTAGTTACTTTGCCAATAAAGTAACTGAGTCACTAACTCACTTACTTTTTC
Organism: Rana kukunoris; assembly: GCA_029574335.1. Lineage (NCBI taxonomy): Eukaryota > Metazoa > Chordata > Amphibia > Anura > Ranidae > Rana > Rana kukunoris. The sequence continues at coordinate 141,297,907 of CM056052.1, forward strand.
GGGCAAGTAACTTGTAATTGTAACTAGTTACTTTTTTAAAGGAAGATGAACAACACTGACTATAATTGACAATCAGTTAAATTAAAGAATCAATATTCTCAACAGACTGACTCCAGCTGCATGTGATTATTTTGATATATACTGTATATATATATATTTAACATCCACTCATACTAACATGTGTGTGCCACACATAAACCTAAATGTATGGCCCTTATTATATTGGACTTCATGCATTTGGAACTCTTGACAAATCACAGAATTTTGTAGACAAAACACAGTTCCGGAATCGAATACTTTTTTTTTTTTTTTTTACAGTTTTGCTTTGTTAATTTGCTGTTATTGTTCCCACTTTGAACTGTTTCATTATAATTAATGGATCACAAATGTGTGATTCTTCAGCCATAAAATGATGTTTTAATGAAGAAAATATTAATGATTTATCACAGTGTATCATTATCTCCTGCTGTACCAGGATTAATTGTTTTTCACATAAATACAAAGTTATTAATTAGCAACATGCACAGAAAAGTACTGACTGTACAGGTATGAGATATATTCTTTGGAATGTTAGGGATTTGGAGTTCTAAGGATAGTGGAGTTCTCCATATATTAGGATATTAAGCTTAAATTACATAGAATATTAATAGAAAATGACCTCTTGGAAAGCAATGTTGCCTCTAGTATTCCTATTATTCTTCAAAGGCTTGACTGCATCCAAAGTAGATCCGGTGACTGTTATAGAGCTCAGCATAACATCGTATTTAGCAGAGAACTTAGAACAAAGGGAATATATATATCCAATCACAATCACAGTCAAAGCACATCTATCAGGCTGCGTACACATGATCAAATCTGTCTGCTGGAAACGGTCTGCCAGACCGTTTCAGCAGACAGATTCGATCGTGTACGGGCAAACAGACGGATTTGGCCACCCGACAGATTTCAAAGCATGCTTTGAAATCTGTCGGCTGGGAACCCGTCCGCCCGACATGTCTGCTGGTTAGTACGCTAACCAGCAGACATATCTGCTCGCACATGCGTCGAATGGATTTGACGCATGCGCGGAAGTGTTTTACTTCCTGGTGCGGTGACGTGGCGGCGTCTGGCATCTGTCCGACCGATTTGAACAGATCTATTTGCTCGTGTGTACGGGGCCTCAGACTGTAATGCAATGTTGTCTGCTACTTATAGAGTGACACATTTTTCAGGATAAGGACTAACTTTCAGACAGACACTGTGGGGCCCCGTCATTTAGAGCTGGTTCACAATGGTGCGCTGCCTTAACGCATGTTGAATGTGCGTTATGGAGCAGTTTACATGTGTGCATTGCATCAAGAGACAATACATTTTTATTGGGCCACTGTGCATGTGAAATAGTGCATAGTAGTCATAAAAAAGGCACCTGTGGGCTTAACTAATATTTTTTTTGTATAATTCTCCTTTAACCACTTAAGACCCAGACCTTTAGGCAGCTAAAGGACCTGGTCAGTTTTTGCGATTCGGCACTGCGTCGCTTTAACTGGTCGTGCGATGTGGCTCCCAAACAAAATTAGCCTCCTTTTTTTCCCACAAATAGAGATTTCTTTTGGTGGTATTTGATCACCTCTACGGTTTTTATTTTTTGTACTATAAACAAAAATAGAGCGAAAATTTTGAAAAAAATTCAATATTTTTTACTTTTTGCTGTAATAAATATCCCCCAAAAATGTATAAAAAAAATGTTTTCCTCGGTTTAGGTCGATACGTATTCTTCTACCTATTTTTGGTAAAATAAATCGCAATAAGCATTTATCGATTGGTTTGCGCAAAATTTATAGCGTTTACAAATAGGGGATAGTTTTATTGCATTTTTATTATTATTTTTTTTTTTACTACTAATGGCGGCGATTTTTTTCGTGACTGCGACATTATGGCGAACACATCAGACAATTTTGACACATTTTTGGGACCATTATCATTTTCACAGCAATAAATGCATTAAAAATGCATTGTTTACTGTGAAAATTACAATTGCAGTTTGGGAGTCAACCACAAGGGGTTATGTATGACCTCATCTGTGTTTCTAACTGTAGGGGGGTGTGGCTGTAGGTGTGACGCCATTGATTGCGTTTCCCTATATAAGGGAACACACGATCAATGATGGCGCCAAAGTGAAGAACGGGGAAGCTGTGTTTACACACAGCTCTCCCCGTTTTTCAGCTCCGGGGACCAATCGCGGGACTCCAGCGGCAATCGGGTCCGCGGGTCCCGCGGCTGCGGTCACGGAGCTTCGGCTGGGCACTTAAAGAGGACGTACCTGTACGTGCTTGTGCCCAGCCGTGCCATTCTGCCGACGTATATGTGCAGGAGGCGGTCCTTAAGTGGTTAAGGGGGTGTGGCAGGGTGTCCTATGCCTACATAATTTTGCTAATAGGTGTCCCTTGTTCCCATCAAAAAAGTTGGGAGCAATTGGGTACTATTTAAAATATTTTTTTAATTCATAGTATTCCACGTTTTAACCACTTAACCCCCGGAGAATTTAGCTGCCAAATGACCGGGCCACTTTTTGCGATTCGGCACGGTGTGGTTTTAACTGAAAACTGCGCGGTCGTGCGACGTGGCTCCCAAACAACATTGATGCCCTTTTTTCCCCACAAGTAGAGCTTTCTTTTGGTGGTGATTGATCACCTCTGCTGTTTTTATTTTTTGTACTATAAACAAAAAAAGAGCGACAACTTTAAAAAAAAACAATGGCCCAGATTCATAAAGCAATTACGCCTGTCTAACTGGTGTTAGACAGGAGTAATTTCAAATTTTGCGCGCCGTATCACTAGTTTGAATCCTCAAACCATGATACGGCGGCTTCGGGCTTCAATCCGAGAGGCTTACGTCTTCGTAAGCCTTCGGATCTACGCTGCGATATTTTTGCGGCCGCTGGGAGGAGTTTGCGTCGTTTTCATGCGTCGGGATATGCAAATGTGTTTTTACGGCGATCCACGAAGATACGAGCGGTCTTCGCAATCGCTTACGTCTGTTTTTTTTTACGTACTGTTAGACCAGCTTTTTGCTGGTCTAACGGTGCGTAGCCCATGTTAAGTATGGTCGTCGTTCCCGCGTCGAATTTAAAATTTTTTTTTTTTTTTTTGCGTAACTCGTTCGGGAATAGAAATGTCCGTAAACAACGCTACTCAAACAACGAATGACGTAACGACGTGATTTCGCGCAATGCACGGCGGGAAATTTGCGAACGGAGCATGTGCAGTTCGATCGCCGCGGGAACGCGCCTATTTTAAATCCTTCACGCCCCCTACTCGTCTAGATGGATTGCGACGGAAGAAATACACTACGCCGCCGTCGTTTACTGGACAAAATCTACCTGGATTCCACGTAGAGCCAGGTAAAAAACGGCGGCGTAGTGTATTTCTGATACGCTACGAGAATCCAATTCTCTCTGAATCTGGGCCAATATTTTTAACATTTTGCTATAATAAATATCCCCAAAAAAATATATAAAAAATGTTTTTTTTTCCCTCAGTTTAGGCTGATATGTAATCTTCTACATATTTTTGGTAAAAAAATCGCAATAAGCGTATATTGATTGGTTTGCGCAAAAGTTATAGGCCCAGATTCAGAGAGAATTGGATTCTCGTAGCGTATCAGAAATACACTACGCCGCCGTTTTTTACCTGGCTCTACGTGGAATCCAGGTAGATTTTGTCCAGTAAACGACGGCGGCGTAGTGTATTTCTCCCGTCGCAATCCATCTAGACGAGTAGGGGGCGTGAAGGATTTAAAATAAGCGCGTTCCCGCGGCGATCGAACTGCGCATGCTCCGTTCGCAAATTTCCCGCCGTGCATTGCGCGAAATCACGTTGTTACGTCATTCGTTGTTTGAGTAGCGTCGTTTATGGACATTTCTATTCACGAACGAGTTACGCAAAAAAAAAAAAAATAATTTAAATTCGACGCGGGAACGACGGCCATACTTAACATGGGCTACGCACCGTTAGACCAGCAAAAAGCTGGTCTAACAGTACGTAAAAAAAACCAGACGTAAACGTTTGCCAAGACCGCTCGTATCTTCGTGGATCGCCGTAAAAACACATTTGCATATCCCGACGCATGAAAACTACGCAAACTCCTCCCAGCGGCCGCAAAAATATCGCAGCGTAGATCCGAAGGCTTACAAAGACGTAAGCCTCTCGGATCGAAGCCCGAAGCCGCCGTATCATGGTTTGAGGATTCAAACTAGTGATACGGCGCGCAAAATTTTAAATTACTCCTGTCTAACACCAGTTAGACAGGCGTAATTGCTTTATGAATCTGGGCCATAGCGTCTACGAAAATAGGGATGGTTTTATGTAATTTTTATTATTATTTATTTTTTACTAGTAATTGCTGAGATCTGCGATTTTTATTGGGACTGTGATATTCATGCAGACACATCGGACACTTTTGATGCTATTTTGCGACCATTGTCATTTATACAGCGACCAGTGCTATAAAAATACACTGATTACTGTTTAAATGACACTAGTAGGGGTTATATACTAGGGGACGCTGAAGGGGTTAAGTGTGTCCTAGGGAGTGATTCTAACTGTGTGGGGGCTGGGCTATCTGTGACATGCTGACAGGGAGCAGACAATCAGTTTTCTGTCACTAGACAGAACAGGGAGATGCCTTGTTTACCATGGCATCCCCCGTTCTGCCACTCCGTGGCACAATCGTGGGACAAAGCTAGCAGATTCAAAGCAATGTACCTGTACATTGCTTTGCCTGCCAGTGCCATTCTGCTGACATATATCTATGTTAGGCAGACGGCAAGTGGTTAATTTTAAAGAAAAGTAGTTTCCTTCAGCAGGTCTAAAGAATGTTCACTGTCAGCAATGAATTCAGATGCATCTCAGTGGGCAGCTCTGTTTCTTGTTGTAACGCACCAGCCAGCTGGTAAAACCAAGCAGGGACCCAGGAATCAGACACACCTAGAAGTGTATCAGATGCTGAAAATTTTGCTGGCAGCTTTGCTCTGCAAGACAGCAAAAATTTGAGGAACAAGAAGTAGGACATGCACTTTAAATAGATCACCATTGCAGGCATTTTTTTTTTTTTTTACTTTCCTTGTCAAAAATATTTTATTAAGTACAAAGGTGTAATACACATTACAGGGAATACATTAAATACATCGAAAATAGAGAAGCTCAAATATTTTTATTCCAATATGTAAATATACAAAGTAAATATTTGTGGACAAAGTATGGTATACTATTTAGTCACTAATGATATTAAGATTATTAAGTTTAGAGGTTTTGTGTAAGTATTAGGCCGTGTACACACGGCAGAGAACCTCGACGGGCAGCACACATCGTTCCGCCCGTCGAGGTTCCCTGCCGGCCGTCGAAATCGGCGACCCGCCCGTCGGGAATGGCAACCAGCCATTCTTCCAGGCGGGCCGTCGAGCAAATAGAGAGCGTGCTCTCTATTTCTGCTCGACGGGCTTCCCGACGGGAAGCTCGCCGAGAGTGTACACACGGCCGAGGTCCTCGCTGGAATGCAGCTTCCAGCGAGGTTCTCGCTGGTTTCCAGCGAGAACCTCGGTCGTGTGTACACGGCCTCAGTAACTACTGACATATATATTGTTCTCTTTGAAGCAAAGAGTCATTAACAATACAAAGGGAGCTTCAAAATCATAATAGTAAAATAGCAAATAACAGAGAAAAACGAAAAAAGAAATTAATAACGATAACTATAAGGCTCCATGCACACTGAAGCTGATAAAAGCTATAAAAAACGCCAGTAGCTTTGCAGGGGGAGCCTTGCAAAGTTTTTTAGCTGTTTTGCAATAGCTTTAATCAGCGTTTTTCAGTGTAGCTTTTATCAGCTTGAGCTTTATCAGTCTTGAGCTGGAAGATGTCACATATACAGTACCAGCAGTAATAATACTACTGATAAAGGATTCACTTTGCACTGCTGGAGGGTCACTCAGCCAAACATACATTTCTTCAGCACAGTTATCTTCATAGACTATACACAATGCTGAGGTCTCAAACTATGCTCAATTGGTACTAAGTAGCCCAAAGTGTGCCAAGAAAATATCCCCCACACCAGGCGTCATCAACCCCCAGGCTGCAGCCCACTACCGGGCCATAGCATCTCTGCAGCGGGCGGGCGGCATGACCTTGTAAGGCAGGCAGGTGAGAGCCCGGTGGATCAGAGAGGCAGGCTGGCGGGCCGATGAGAGAAGCCAGCTGTCGAGCAGAGATTACATCTTGACCTTGACCTTGACTTCAGTCTGCAGTCAGTCAGTGGGAGAGTAGGACGCTTTGGCCTCCCGCACGAGTCTGCTCTCGCCAGGGACCAGATAGACAGACAGTGATACTGACAGGCTGCTAGGTAGGCTCTCCACAGCTCCGTATCCTCCTAGAGACTCACCATCCAGATCCCCTCGGCTTTACCTGACCCCCCTGGCTCCCTTTTCTCACCCTACAACCAGCAGGTAACCAGCTAGGTAAGCCATCCACTGTGGATACAGGCAGCCGTCCTTTTCAGGACAAGCCGGCGTTACCCACTCAATGCCATAACTCTCCATAATAACTCCTCTCCTGTACCCCCACACTATTTCCCCAACCCTAGTAATATATCCCCCACCCATCCGCCACCCATCCGATGCTAGTTGCGCCTTTTCGGGTGGTTTCGGTTGTTTTTTTACCCCTCCGCGCTGGCTTGGAAGCATTCGCGGCAACCGCAACTAGGAAAGGCCACGGCTTCAACCGCGGCCTAGCAGCGCGCCGCCTCTCGCCTTCCCAAGCTCTCCCAAACTCCAAAAATGGCCCAGAAATTCCCCCTATAGCCCTGGAAAGTAGCTCCTACCCCCCCTCGATCCGTCCTGGCCCCTACAGCAGTACCGATCCACACAATCTGGGTGGTCACCAGCCTGGATCTTGCTGCTGGTTCAGCTGCCATCTTTACTACACCCAGCCCCAAGCTCCCCTTACTGAACACTGTAATAACTTGATCCATGGTTCGTCCGATCGCCTCTCGAGGGGTCAGGAAGGAATTTTTTTCCCTGCCACTGCATATTGGTGTAGCACGGTCAGGGTTTTTTTTGCCTTCCTCTGGACCAAGTCAGGATAGAGGATTTGGCTAATCCTTGACTATCCTTCCATCCCCCCACCCCCCCCCCCCCGGTGTTTGGCGACCATGGTTAATCTGCAATATTCAGCAGAGACCATCTGGGGTCTGAGGCGATTTGCTGCAATACTACCAGCCGTCACCAAAAAAGCCCTGCAAGCTGAGCGACTTTGGAGAACCGATTGATGATTGACTATGAAAGGTTGCAGCAGCTTGCCACAATTGAAGCACATATCATGTGCTTTGATCAACACAAGATCGGCAGTAAAATACCGATCAGAAATCCATGACTTCATCCTGCAATACAACTTAGACTGCCTCTTTATTACAGAGAGCTGGCTCACAGCCGACTGTAACACCATTCTAGGAGAATTGGTGCCAGAAAATTATCGTATTATTACAGAAAACAGAATAGGGCAAAGAGGAGGAGGACTGGCGGTGATCCATAAGATGCATCTTGCGATCACAAAACCAGTCCTTCAAAACCCTCTTCCATTCATGGAAACCCTTACTATACAACTGCAAGCAAATTCCCAGGAGACCGTCCGGATTCTACTTTGCTATAGGCCTCCCGGCCCTAAGTCGCAGCTTCTCCCATTATTGACGGACTTTATCTCCACCTATGCCCTGAACAGCAAACACCTTTTGCTGCTCGGGGATTTCAACCTCTGGGCCAACTCCCCACAAGACCCCATTGCTGACGCCTGCATCGACCACCTGGAAGGATTAGGGCTACAACAACTAGTATGTGGGCCCACACATGCTTCAGGTCACACACTTGATCTCATTTTCAGACAAAATCTGGAAATAAAAATCCTGGAAAATGAACCGTTGCCATGGTCAGATCACCATGCAATCAAATTCATTATTTCCAATTTTCCCCTTTAACAAAAACATCAAATTTAGTGACATCACACTGGACTAGATGTCAGAAGAAACTCCACTCGGAATTCTTCAAAGCCGCTTTAAGGAAAAAAATAAAAACAATTCAGCCGCATCAAACGGCTGAAGAAACACTGGACGCCATAAACACAGCCCTATTACAGTCAGCTGACCAAATAGCGCCGAAACGTAAAGCCCACTTCCGGAAAACAAACTCCAGCTGGTTCAACAACCAGCTGGCGTTACTGAAGCAAGAGCGCAGAAGGGCGGAAGCCGCCTGGAAGAGAAGCCCATCAGATGAGAACCTCTCTATCTACAAGGCTGTAACTAAGAAATATCACAAAGAGGGGCGTGGCCGGCAGCCGAGGCGGATGGCTGTGTAAGGAGAGAGCTCCGTGTAACCCGCCAGCATCAACACCATCCCAGCGACTATTTTAGCCGACCAAGGCTCTATCTACCTCGGGGTCACTCCTGAGCACCTCTGGGTGACAATGGGGAAGAGAAAGAAGGAGAAAGGGCCGCGGAAGCTGACCGACTTCTACCCGTCGGCGAGCACACCTAGGCCGCAAGATGGCGCTGGGGCCTCGGACTCGCGTTACAGCCCGCGCGGCGATTGCGGCGACGGATCGGATCCGAATCACGGGAGAGGCCCGCAATCCTCCCACAGCGCCAGCGGAGGATCGTCACCAGGAGCATCCCCAATCAGCAGCCCTCAGAAATCAGCCCAGAAACGCTCATCAGCTCACAGGTATGCAGGGGAGATGGGGACCGCATGTGACTCTCAGGACAGCACTAGAGACTTTGTGGAGCAGCTTAATGAATTCCCTACCACTGGACAACCCCTTAGTGACACGACTATGAGGGACATGCTGATTACTCTTAGGGGATCCCTGCACAAAGACATGATGGCCTGTGTCACCCAGCTTACAGGGGAAGTGTCAGCAATAGGAGACCGGATCTCTCACGTGGAAGACAAGATGGGGGAGTTCTCAACAGCCCATAACGAGCTTGTGGATGCACATAATGATACTGAGAATGACATGCAAGTGATGAGGGATAAGCTCACAGAATTAGAGGACAGATCCAGAAGGAATAATATCAAACTTAGGGGAGTGGAAGAATCTATTGCCCCAGCTGAACTCAGATTCTATGTCCAATCCTTCATCGCCGCATTGCTGCCTGATACCCCCAAACAAGAAGTGATAGTGGATAGAGCACATCGCCTTCCTAAACCAAAATTTCTCCCAGATACAGTTCCAAGAGACGTCATCGCTCGCATTCATTTCTTCCATGTAAAAGATGACCTCATGCGGTTCTCTAGGAAGAACCACCCCCTACCTGGCCCCTACTCAGCGATCGCCATTTTCGCCGACCTGTCTAAACCCACTATGCAGGCACGCAAGAATTTGTCATCCATGACAAAATTGCTACAGAATCACAAAATTCCCTACTCTTGGGGCTTCCCAACTAAGCTGCTCATCACAAGAGAAAACCGTACCTATGTCATTACAAACCTTGAGGATGGCCTGGCCCTGGCCAAAAAGTGGGATCTCCTTCCAGAAGACCCTGGTGGTTCAATACGAGATCTGAATCTCCCAAGATTGTCCCCAGAATGGTGTAAAACCTGACCTGACTGCCTAAGTAATCTGTCATATGCCGTGGCAACCGCCTTGGTCATTTCTTCATCTCTGACAGTTGATGGGGCGGAACACGAGGAGCTGTTTACCCCCCACAAGTATTGCGGAGTTTTTCGCACTTTGTGAGACATTTCACGTTTTTATGTACTGGTTTACCTTTATTTCTTTTCCTTTCCCCTTTGTTTCTTCTGTTCTAACTGTACCACAGGATCACTATGAACCAAACTCATCCGTGCTGGAATCTCACTGTTCGGTACCTCCTTGCAATATGTTGGACTTCCGATTACGTATCTCTAATGCACCAGCGCCTCCTTCAGGTAATGTGACAGTACCTACTCCAAATTTTGAGTTTTACCTATCCTTTGCTGAGCACTCTTTATTTCTGCTCTGATGGCCTTATCAATTGTATCTATGAACGTCAATGGCTTGAACAGCCCATTCAAACGAAGCTCCATGTGGAAAGAGATGGTGCGGCTTAAAAGTGATGTAGTCTGCATCCAGGAGACCCACTTTAAGTCCTCTAAACATCCCAAATGCTCGCATAGAGCTTACCCGCATATTTTTCAAGCAATGGCTCCTGTCAAAAAAAGAGGAGTGATGGTGGCCGTTAAACACTCTATTGCATTTAAACTGCACAACGTTGTTTGCGACCCTAATGGGAGATACATAATTCTCATATGTGAACTGAATCAATCTACCTATACCCTAGTTAACTTATATGCGCCAAACAAAAGACAACCAAGATTTCTAACGGCCCTACTGAAAAGAGTGGAGAAAATTAAGCAAGGATCCCTGCTCCTCTGTGGGGACTTTAATTGTGTCCCTGACCGATCCATGGACTGCTCGCAACCTCTGTCGACAAAGAGGATAGAACTCCGATCACTTATAGCGGAACATGATCTGTACGACACATGGCGTTGCTACCATTCTTCAGAAAGGGACTATACACATTACTCGTGCCCCCATCGGGCATATTCTAGAATAGACCTGGTGCTCTCTGACCTGCCTCTCTTGCAAAGAACTATCTCAGCGAAAATCCACTCGATAACCTGGTCAGATCATGCACCGGTGTCCATCACTCTTCAGGACAAGAACACTGACCCTCCAGTCTATCTTTGGAGGAATAATGTTGACATTCTCTCTGACTCTACCCAAAATGCTAGACTAGGGGCACAGCTTCAGGAATTTTTTCAGTTTAATGACAATGCGGATACTAAGATTGCATCTTTATGGTGCTCACATAAGGCATTCAGTAGGGGTCTATTGATACAGACAGCAGCCAGGGAGAAGAGGAGGAGGGCGGCACTGCTGCAGGGGTTGCTAGGGGAAATCCAAAAGTTAGAAACCCTACACAAACAAAATCCCTCCCCTACAACGGAATCTGACTTATTTGCGTGTAGACATAAGCTCCGTCTCATGCTGATCACGTCGCATCAGAAGTGTTTGAGAAGGATTAAAGCCATGTACTACGCCCATAGCAATAAAGCAGGGAAGCTCCTGGCCAAATATATCAAAAGACGTCAGCAGCAATCTAAATTGTCCTCCCTTAGGGATCCGCACTCTAACACGTTGGTCCATCATCCAACACATATAGCCAACGCTTTCATGAAATACTATAGAGACCTTTACAACCTTCACCTAGATGCAGACACTCCGCAACCCACTGACGCGTCCATCAACTCATTTCTCAACTCTGTGACATTGCCCTCTCTGTCCTCCTCCCAACTGACATCACTCAATGCCCCTATTCAACATGCTGAAGTTAGCGAAGTTATCAAAGCCCTCCCCAAAAATAAGTCACCGGGTGTAGACGGTTTCACCTCAGAATATTATAAAGTATTTTCTCATATACTAACTCCGTATTTATGTACCCTATTCAACAGTGTCGCCTCCTCATCGATGTTCCCAGAGGAAATGCTAGAAGCTACCATTGTGACTTTGCCAAAACCAGGTAAGAAGCCGGATTCACCACAAAATTTTAGGCCTATTTCGCTCTTAAATACGGATCTCAAGATCTATGCTAAAATCTTGGCAAATCGATTAGCATCCATCACTCCATTTTTGGTTAAAGCCGACCAGGTCGGCTTTGTGAAGGGGAGGCAGGCCCCCGATGGCACTAGGCGATTATTTAACTTGCTGTACTTATTAGAACGTCGAGGAACCCCTGCAGCGTTTTTTGGCGTTGGACGCAGAGAAAGCCTTTGACAGGGTGCATTGGGGGTACCTTAGGGCAACCCTGCAAAGGTTTGGACTTCAAGGCTCTATATTATCAGCCATCTCTGCATTATATACGTGTCCCTCGGCCAGGGTTTTCTCGTCCAACGCCATGTCCGATAAATTCTATATCACTAACGGGACCCGCCAGGGGTGTCCACTATCCCCGATAATCTTCACACTAATGATGGAGCCCCTTGCTGTAGCTATCAGATCTGACACAGACATATCTGGGATTAGTGTGGCTAATGAAGTCCACAAGATAGGCTTATTCGCGGATGACGTGATCTTGACTGTGACTAATCCGGCTTCTTCCCTGGACAAAGTGCAAAAGGTTTTATGTGAGTTTGGTGCAGTGTCATATTACAAGTTAAATGTTGCTAAGTCTTGTGTATTGCCTGTTAATATTCCTAAAAAACAGATAGCTCAACTTAAAACTAGGTTTAAATTTCAGTGGATGACCGCAAGTATAGCATACTTGGGCGTTAAGCTGGTTTATCCCTCCACTGCTACTTTTCGCATTAATTTTGACTCTCTTTTGGACGTCATCAAAGCTGACTTGGCACATATCTCCACTTTTGAACTGTCCTGGCTGGGAAAAATAGCTGCCCTGAAAATGTTTCTATTGCCTAAGATTATCTATTACTTCCGCACCATCCCTGTACTTATCCCTGACTCTTTCTTTGCCAATGTTGATAAATTGTTTAGGAGATTTATCTGGCAGGGGAAAATGCCTAGGATTACATTTACAATTTTGCAGAGGAATAGGCATACGGGTGGTGCAGGCCTTCCTGCTCTCCGTAATTACTATAGAGCAGCCTTGTTGGATCAAATGAAAGCCTGGTTTGAGCCTGATTCACCTAAGCTGTGGGTGCGGATAGAGAAACTAGTTATGCAAAACAGGGACCTCCCATCCTTATTATTAGCAAAATTAACCAACCTACCAATGAAGGACACCTGGTTGCCATCTATCGAAGCTACGCTTTCGACATGGGAAGCCATCCAACCACACCTGGACTCTAATGCTAAAATTAGTCACCCAGTAACCCAAATCTCAGTTCTTGAACACCTTATCCCGGACCTTCGTACGGCCCTTTGGAGGAAGAAGGGTTTCTCTACCGTCCAGGAGGCTCTTGACGATCCAGAGGCTGCTCGTTCATACCCCTTCACCCAAATTAAACACTTCCAACTAACCCAAGCTAGCTCAACATATACATTACCTGTAGATGTGTGGAAATATCTCAGTACTTCCTATCATAAACCTAAGGGCCTTGCCTGGTTCTACGCCCTGTTACAAAAAGATAGTAGTTTCTCTAAAACTTCTAGTATGATTAACTGGGAAAGGGACTGGGGCACCTCCCACTCCCATTCTGAGTGGAAATCAGCCATACGCGCTATTTATACTTACTCCCACTGCACTAATCATTGGGACAACTTGATGAAAATCCTCCACAGATCCTATTTGACCCCAGTTAGACTATCACTGATATTTCCACCAGGGAACCCCCTATGCTGGAGGTTGTGTGGAGCTAAGGGTAACATTTACCACACACTGTGGGGCTGCAAAAGCTTACGCAGTTTCTGGATTGCCGTATTTAAACTAATCTCATCGGTTACAGGGTTTTTCTTACATCCTTCTCCTCAGTTGGCCCTCCTTAACATTAACATCACGAATATCCCATCTCAACTCCGTAGCATAGTTACGCATGTATTGATAGCTGCCCGCCTAACAATCACTGCTAAGTGGAAAAATACCCAGGCCCCCAACATTAGTGAAGTAATCCAAAGAGTGTCTACACAACATCTATATGAGAAATATTTCGCAATGCAGTCAAATAGGAGCCAGTCATTTAAGGCTCAATGGATGCCTTGGATTTCAAAATTCCCTGAATAAGACATACATATTGTATAGTGATTGACTTATGGTTCATGTGGCCTGTGGTACTGTGGTTCGTTTCTCCCCCTCTTCCTTTCTTTCTTGTTCTTCCTTTCTCCTTCCTCTTTTTCTGTTCGCTTCTCTTGTTTTTACGTTGCACTTGCTTTTTGTTCATATTTTCAATAGCTCTCGATTTTCTCTACTTACCTCTGCCTTTGGTGGGGTTGCTGGTCCTCACTCCTCTACAGAGTAGCGGATCGGTCTAACCATTTCAGGTTCACCTCTAGTGGAGCTAGGAAAGTACGAACTTATGCCCTACTCCCTACAATGTTATGTTCTGATAACTATGTTTATTATATATACTAGTGCCTTACCTATGAATGGTGCCGTGGCTCCACATTGTGAAGTAGGAAGCGCGGGCCTGTTAATTTCCTGAGTACTTTTAGACTGGTATTGTATCTTACCTTCAGCATTTAATGAATATTATATCCTGTTGCCTACTGGGAAATTGTTCATAAGTTCAAACTGTATTGTTAATGTTACTTGTACTGTCACTCTTCTTAATAATCTTAATAAAAACAATTGAAAAGAAATATCACAAAGAAATCTTCAAGGCCAAGAAAAATTATTTTTCTGAGGCTATCAACAGTGCCCTGAATCGCCCCCGCAAACTCTTCAAGCTGGTCACTCAGACCATGAATCCAGGATGTCTTGAAGCCCCCAATCCAGAATTTTGCAATGAATTATCGGATTACTTCATTAGTAAAATCGAGGGAATCCGGCAAAGAATTCAGCCCCCCCTGTAATAATTTACACAACACCTGTAGTAATTCACCACAACCAGGTAAGTTCTCGCTGGAACCCATCGATATCCAAGCCACAAAACACATCATCGGTGCTCTGCGTAACAGCACTGCACCGAATGATATCATCCCCGCCAAACTGCTGAAGGAATGCGCCGACATCCTGGCACCTCCTATCACGCAGCTTATTAACCAATCTTTCATGGAGGCCATAGTGCCCTCCCAGTTGAAGGAGGGTATAATTAGACCCATCTTGAAGAAATCTACCCTGGACCCCAAGGATCCAATCCACCGCCACCCCATAGCAAGCTTAAACACTCTCTCCAAGATCATGGAGAAAGTAGTGGTGCAACAGTTGCAACAGCATCTAGATACCCACAACCTACTCGACCCATTTCAATCGGGTTTCCGCCCCGGACACGGGACGGAGATAGCATTGCTCAAAATATGGGACGACGCTCTCGAGGCCGCAGACGAAGGAGAATCTTGTCTTCTGGTTCTGTTAGACCTGAGCGCAGCTTTCGACACAGTAGACCACAAGCTTTTATTGACCCGGCTAGCTGAAGTAGCCAGAGTCGCAGAAGGCGATTTATCTTGGTTCTCTTCTTTTTTGGAAAAAAGATCGCAAATAGTGAAGTTAGGACCTTTCTTTTCCGAAAAACGCGTGGTATTATGCGGAGTCCCTCAAGGATCCCCTCTGTCACCGGTGTTATTCAACATTTATCTCCGCCCTCTTTTTGAGATCATCAGCAGTCAAAAACTGCTTTATCACTCATATGCAGACGACACGCAACTGTATTTCCGCATTTGCAATAAAAAGGATCACCACCTCAATCTAGAGACATGTCTCTCTATGATAGAGAACTGGATGACAAAGAGCTATCTAAAACTCAAAGGAGCGAAAACAGAACTCTTTCTGTTCCACGCCAAGCATAAGAATCTACCTGTAACAACTTGGAGTCCCCCACCCATTCTAGGTAAAATCATCACCCCTAGCGCCAAAGTAAAAAGTCTCGGGGTCATTTTCGACTCCTACATGACTATGGACGCACAAATAGGGTCAGTAGTCAGTGGATCTCACCATCTGCTGCGCCTACTGCGTAGGCTCATCCCTTTTATTCCCAAAGAAAACATAGCGGTCGTGGTGGGAGCAATTGTAAACTCAAGATTGGACTATGCAAATGCCCTTTACCTCGGACTCCCAAAGTACCAAATCGCTTGTCTACAAGTCGTTCAAAATACGGCCGCCAGACTTGTTACTGGGAAAAAACCCTGGGAATCCATCTCACCTTCACTGAGATCCCTTCACTGGTTACCAGTAAAATACAGAATCACTTTTAAAGCCCTCTGTCTAACGCATAGATGTTTCCATGGGAATGCTCCCCATTATTGGGAATGCTAACCCCAATCGCGTTCTGCGATCCACCAATCAAAATCTACTCCAGATACCGAAAGCCGGATATAAATCCAAAGGAGATAGAAGATTTGCGGTCCAAGGTCCCAGACTATGGAAGGCTTTGCCAACCAGTATTCGGTTGGAGGAGAACTACTTAGCATTCAGGAGAAAGATCAAGACTCATCTCTTTTGATACCAAAGGAGACAGGAACAACAAGCGCCCAGAGGCGATTCAGATCGCATGTGCCACGCTATATAAGTTTTCATTCATTCATCTCTCTCTGCCCGCCTAGCATCACCGCTCTTCTCCCCTCACAGCATGCGGAATGTCGGAGGTGCAGCAGGGAGCAGAGAGATTACATAATTTCTCACCGCCCGCTCCACATCTCCGCTCTCCTGCCCTCACTCGAACGACCACTGAACCAGTGCCACCAATGCAGGGACAATCCACATCTGGTGGCACTGGCAGGTGACGTGGCAAGTGGCATTCCTCATCTGGTGGCAGGCAGTGTGGCAAGTGGCATTCCTCATGGGGTGCCAGGCGACATGGAAAGTGACACACTCAGGGCTCCCATTGATTCAGTCAAACTATTTCATTTATTTTACAATGTAATATAAGAAATAAAGGCCCAGATTCAGAGAGAATTGGATTCTCGTAGCGTATCAGAAATACACTACGCCGCCGTTTTTGACCTGGCTCTACGTGGAATCCAGGTAGATTTTGTCCAGTAAACGACGGCGGCGTAGTGTATTTCTCCCGTCGCAATCCATCTAGACGAGTAGGGGGCGTGAAGGATTTAAAATAGGCGCGTTCCCGCGGCGATCGAACTGCGCATGCTCCGTTCGCAAATTTCCCGCCGTGCATTGCGCAAAATCACGTTGTTACGTCATTCGTTGTTTGAGTAGCGTTGTTTACGGACATTTCTATTCCCGAACGAGTTACGCAAAAAAAAAAAAAAATATTATAATTCGACGCGGGAACGACGGCCATACTTAACATGGGCTACGCACCGTTAGACCAGCAAAAAGCTGGTCTAACAGTACGTAAAAAAAAACAGACGTAAGCGATTGCGAAGACTGCTCGTATCTTCGTGGATCGCCGTAAAAACACATTTGCATATCTCGACGCATGAAAACGACGCAAACTCCTCCCAGCGGCCGCAAAAATATCGCAGCGTAGATCCGAAGGCTTACGAAGACGTAAGCCTCTCGGATCGAAGCCCGAAGCCGCCGTATCATGGTTTGAGGATTCAAACTAGTGATACGGTGCGCGAAATTTGAAATTACTCCTGTCTAACACCAGTTAGACAGGCGTAATTGCTTTATGAATCTGGGCCAAAGTGCTTTAATCATTCTGACACCATACCAATCATGGTGCCGTGATGATTAAAGCGCCAACAGCAGAACACCAGTTTTTGCCCTGATAAATTGCCCGCAAAAAATCGCTTACCCCTTCCCCCCAGTGCATTTTCCTTCACACAACTCCCGCTCACTAGATATTTCTCTTTTTTGGACCATACTTTTCAAACCCTAGAGATGATTTTGCCTAAAAATTCAAGTAGATCAGCAGTTTTTTAAATACTCAGACCAGCCCATTTGGCACCAACGTTTAAAGTCACTTAAATCCACTTTCTTCCCCATTCTGATGCTGGGCTTGGATTTTCAGCAATTTTCAACAAGTCTGAATACCTAAATGCATTGAGTTGCTGCTTTGTGATTGGCTTATTAGCAATTTGTATTATCAAGCAATTGAACAGGTGTACCTAACAAAGTGGCCAGTGAGTGTAAGTTCTAAGGTAAGAATAATGGGCCAGATTCAGGTACATCTGCGCATTATTGGACCGGCGTAGCGCACCGCCTTTACGTTAGACTGACGCAATGTAGTGGCGCAATCACCCTATTCTCGTCGCTTTTATGCAGAAATTAGCGCCTGCGCAACGTTATTTCTGAGGCGCAAGGCGGAGTAATCCAAATTGGGAAGGACGTGTTACATTGAAATGAGCCGTGACCCCATGCAAATGAAGGGCCGGCCGGCTTGCGCGAATGCGTTCTTGAAGCAGACCATGTCAGCACCTCTGTGCGCATGCTCACAACTTGGGAACAGCGTAATCAGTGAAATTGGAAGTGGACTAGGGCAAAATCATGAACTACGCAGACAGCATAAATAGACAGACACAAACACACTTCCTTTGCAAAAGTACATCTCTTTGTATCCCTCCCTATACAGCAAGGTGCTTTTGTTCTGTTGTTAGTTGCGTTGTGGTTTGTCTTTGTGATATTTGTGGACTGTGTGATCTTGTGTTTGTTAGAAGATATTTGTAAGTGATTTTTTGTGACTGCTTGTGAGAGTTTTTGGTTGTTAGTTTTTTGTTCGTTTGTTTTCTTGCTTGATTTTTCCTGCTTGTTTTCTTGCTTGATTTTTCCTGCTTGTTTTCTTGCTTGATTTTTGCTGCTTGTTTTTGTGAGTGATTTTTCCTGCTTGTTTTTGTGCGTGATTTTTGCTGACTGTTTGGGAGTGAGTTTTTGTCTGAGTATGATGGAGAGAAAGAGGAAGTTAAATTTTACTTTGGGGGAGAAACAAATTCTTGCCCGGGCCATTTCCGATTATGGGCGTTACCTCCACGGCCCGGACAGTGCCAACACCACCCTGGCCAGGAGGAGAGAGATTTTGGACAGGATTACTGACCAGGTGAATGCATCGGGGGGGGGGGGGAGGGGGAGAACCCGGACACGGTCGGGATTGAAAAGAAAATCAATGACCTCCGGCGTCTGGTCAAAAAGAAGCTGGCCAAAATGCTAGCCCATGCCAGGGGCACAGGAGGGGGCCCACCATGCCCTGTTAGGCTGACAGCGGAGGAGCGTGCGGTGGCCCAGACCTTTCATAGGCAAGAAGTGGAGGGCCTGCCCGGCTATGACTCAAGTCGTTAAGGCGTGATGCCAGGTAAGGTTTTTTGGCCCTATCAGGTGTGAAGCATGTGTGGGGGAGGGGGTGAAAGGGAATATGTGGCAAGTGTGTGGATCTTCCAACCTGTGAATGTTTTGTGTCATCCACAGATGAGCAGGAGGGTGCTGGACCATCTGGGCTGACCGCACCATCCCAGCCTGATGAGGACCCCCCGACAAGGCCGGAGTCCTTGGAGGAGGTTGAAGAGGAGGAGGTTGAAGAGGAGGAAGTTGAGGAGGAGGAGTTTGAGGAGGAGGAGGAGTCCATGTCAGGCACTGGACTTTTGTTTTTGGAGGACTCTTCCCCTCTGGCTGGCAGCAGCCAGCCCTCCATAAGGGGTTGCCCCCCCACTCCTCCCCCAACAGGGCTCCTCTCCCAAGGGCCTCCCCTTCTCCCCAGGCCACAAGCCTCAGCTGGAGGCAGGAAGGTGACCCAGAAGACCTGCTTGCCACTCTGAGAAAGGACCAGTTCCTTCAGACCCGCCATCTGGGAGAGGTCAGCCAGACCTTGGGGCAGATGGAGGAGAGCCTGTCCTCCATAAAGGATACGCTTGGGGACCTGGACTGCCACTCCCGGGCTCTTACAAACTGCCTAAACGACCTGCAGACTACAACAGGCCTGTTTTTTTTTTTTTGGTGCTGGAAAATTTTTGCTTTTGCTGGGCATTTATTTTTTTGGGTTGTGAATGCTGTTTGAATGTGGGGGTGACATTCCTGCCGGAAAAGGTTTTTTTGGTGGAGAAGGGTTCCCCAGGACCAGGGAGAAGTGATCCCCAGGTCTGTGTGAATGGTTTATGAATGTACAGTGACATAATTGGAGCCTTGGCGTGGTGTTGCTGCTCACAAGTCCTGCATGGTGGACTGGTGCCAATCCAATTTGATGAGGATGTGGGGTGTGTGTGCTAGGGACTATAGTGGTGTGCATGCATGCATTCTCATTGTGCCATGATTAATGTGTGTGTTTAACGTGCAAAGATGCATATGTGAGCTGACATGAGATGGGGTCATGAGATGGGGTCCCAGTGCATATGCAGAGTCACCTGGAAGGGAAAAGACAGGAGGATGTTAGTAGTGCATGTGCCCCTTGTGATGTGTGCATCATGGGGGGGGGGGCAGTCATGCCTGCGACCCATGTCACTCACCAACCAGCCAGCTGTCCCCATACATGTTCTGTTCGAAATCTGTGGGGATGGGGCTCTGATTGTATATGTAGCTGTCATGGGTGTCATGGGTAGTGTCATGTGTTGGGCTGGTGATGTCCTCCTGCAGGATTGTGGTTAATTCCAGGATGGCATGAGGGGTGAATCTGAAGATGCGAGACACCTCAGAATCACTCATGCCATAGATGTCTATGCGTGTGTGATATATCCTCTCCCGTGAAGAGTGAAGAGTGAAGATTGAGGGGCTTGTATCAGATAAGAATATTGTATTAGATTAGATTAAATAGTAAAGTTTATATAAGCAAAAAAAAGTTTAAAAAAATAAATAAAAATCCTGTGCCCTCCTCAGTGCCCTCCTCAGTGCCCTCCTCCTTCTTTGCTCATCTAAAGTCAGTAGTATAGCTATGAGCATGGATGCCACTGGCATGTTGGCATACAGTTTGTTGGGCAACATGTGTGACTGCTCAGCTCCTCACTAACAGTGTTGCTTTATCTGACATGTAGACGAATTGTCTAATTTTAGAGCAGCTTTTATATGGTCTAATTTTAGACAGGTCATTTAGCTGTTGTGCACAGCGCGTAGCCTGCGCTGCACCAACGTTCTTTTGTGGATCCCCGTAACTCCCTCATTAGCATATTTGAATAGCAAATCAATGGTGTGTCTAGCGCAGTTTTGCACAGACGGATGCGCCGGTCTAACGAAATTACGCTGGACAAAAAAAAGTAGATTTCTTGCGTATCTCGTTTTGGGGATGCCGTGCATCGAAACGCACGCGCACAATTAGACTTACGCCGCGCATTTCCTGTTACGCCGGCGTAATCGCTCTGTGAATCTGGCCCATTGTTTTTTTATCAAGTTGTTATGGGTAACGTTCCGCTTTAAGTAGAACTGAAGACAGGTTCAGCATTACAAGTAAACTAGCCACTTTGTTTCCCTACAGTATGCTTATTGTAACACACTAATAATGTGATGCCACCACAACACATTAAGCCAGGGTCAGCATAAACCAACGCCTTCACAGTAAATGAGAAGCATAAGGTTACAGAATGTTTGGTAAATTACACTTATTTCTCTGAAAGTCTATTTAATGAGAAAAAAATAACTAGTAGCAAAGTATGTAGGCAACCTAAAAAAACACGTATTATTAAGCTGTGTTTTATGTGAAATGTGTTGGTTTTCAAGCTCAGTTAACAGAAAATAAAAAATAAATAAAGGAATTGTTACGGCAGGATCAACCAAACGGGTCATAAGTTGTGATTTTATGGGAACACCAAGGCTTTAACAATCCTTTTGTGCCTTTGTTCTCTAAACAGAACAAGATTTAGAGGAGAGGGACATTGTAACTGTTCTAATCACTCAGGACAGTTGTGGTGCGTACAGAAAGTAATAAAAATAACCCTTGGCTGTACACTAAATATAAGAATAGACACTTTCAACACACACACAGTCCGAATACTGTTAAGAAATACTTCTGCAATCTGTAAATGTGTAATTTGAATGTATCTGACAGCTGCATGCGCCAAATAAAAAACACATCTGAAAAACAAACACAAGGGGAGAGTGCAATATCTAGTGCAGCTGTGCATGGTAGCCAATCAGCTTTTAACTTCAGCTTGTTCAATTAATTGTAGCACCTTCTAGTGTGCTAGATTAGTTTATACATAGGTTTTGTTCTGTAGTGTAGGTAAATTTAGACTTGGCTGTTTTATATATATATATATATACTTTATTTTTACAGAAACGTGTTAGAATTAGGCCTGTTTTACACAGGGGCGGTGGGTGCATCGGCGGTAAAGCGCCGATTGACGCCTTAATGTTGCGGCGCCATTCGGCCACTAGCGGGGGCACTTTTAACACCCGCTAGCGGCCGAGTAAGGGTTAAAACCACCTGCAAAGCGCCACATGCATCGCTTTGGCGGAGGTTCGGCCATGCTGCTCATTGATTTTAATGGGCAGGGGGCGCTTTAGGAGCAGTCTATTCACCACTCCTAATATGCTGCAAAGATGCTGCTAGCAGGACTTTTTTTCAAGCCTCAAACCTTCTGACATAAAGTCATTTGGAGTGATGAGACCAAAATTTAGCTTTTTGGCCACAACCATGAATGCTACATTTGGAGAGGAGTCAACAAGGCCTATGATGAAAGGTACAGAGGTGGATCTCTGATGTTTTGGGGATATGTGAGCTACAAAGGCACAGGAAATTTGGGCAAAATTGTTGGCAAGATGAATGCAGTATGTTATCAAAAAATACTGGAGGAACATTTGCATTCATCAGCCAGGAAGTTGCGCACAAGACGTACTTGGACATTCCAACATGGCGATGATCCAAAACACAAGGCTAAGTCGACCTGTCATTAGCTACATCAGAACAAAGTGAAGGTTCTGGAGTGACCATCTCAGTCTTTTGACCTCAATATCGTTGAGCCACTCTGGGGAGATCTCAGTTCATGCAAGACAGCCCAAGAATTTACAGGAACTGGAGGCTTTTTGCCAAGAAGATAAAGAGCCTCATCCACGAATACCACAAGAGACTTCAAGCTGTTATTGATGTTAAAGGGGGCAATATACGGTATTAAGAACCAGGGTATGTAAACGTTTGATCAGTGTCATTTGGGTAGTTTATGTTGCCATTATGATTTAAAGCGAGTAAACCCAGTTGATTGTCAATAAATGGCTTTAACTAAACACTAACCATGAGTGAAAGAAAAGTTTTTGTGTTATTATTCATATTCTCTGAAAAATGGTCAATAAATCATAAATTCTGGGTATGTAGACATGAGCACAAGTGTATATATAAAACTTTTTGTACTGTCACCAGTCAGTGTCCCTGATCACTGCCACACCAGTTATATGATGGTTCTGTACTGCACTGGTTACAGTATAAAAAAAAAAGAAAATAAGTAAATTGTTTTTTTAATCTCTTAAATTTTCAAAAAAGTATGACAAAGAATTACAACTTCAAAAAACCTGCCATGCTTCTTACTAAATACATTGGACTGTCCATGTTCTAAAAAGGGGTAATTTGGTGGGTATTTTTACTGTCCTGGCATTTTAGGGCTTCAAGAATAAGGTTGTCAATGCATCAGTATTCACCAAAGTTTATAGACTCTATACGTTTCCTACAGACTAAATAATATACACTGATTTGAGTTATTTTCAAGAAGGAAATGTAGCAGAATTAATTTTGGGCTAAATGTATGAAGAACAATTATTAATTTGGAAAATATTATAGCAGCAATTAAGAAAAACAAGTTTTTCTCCAAAGTTTTCAGTCTTTGTTTTACATTACATTAGCATAAAAAATAAAAACTCCAGTGGCGAATAAATACCACCAAAAGAAAGCTATAGTTGAACACAATAATACAATTTTTGTTTGGACACAGTGTTGCATGACCATGCAATTGTCATTCAAAGTATAAATTGACCTGAACAGGAAGGGGGGAAAGTACCCTGTATTGAAGTGGTTAAAGCGGTTGTAAACCATTGTGTTTTTTTACCTTAATGCATCCTATGTAAATAAGGTGAAAAAACTTCTGACACTAACCGCCCTCCCCCCATTTTACTCACCTGATCTCTTCGATCCCTCAGCAGAGACACACTCTTCCTCTCTGCCTGGGGTTCTCGGCTCTTAATTGGATAGATTGGTAACAGAGCAGCCATTGGCTCCCGCTGCCGCTTCCATTGACGTGGGCACCAGGGGGCATGGCCGAGTCCAGCATTCTGTGTCAATAAACACAATTGCTGGACTCAGGAGTCCCAGGGGGTTTACCAATGTGGGGAGGAGCCGTGAGAGCAGCCGGGGGACCCCAGATTACAGTGATCAAGGCCACACTGTGCAAAACATACTGCATAGAGGAGGTAAGTATGACATATTTGTTATTTTTTTTTAAAAAAGAGGGTTTACAAACCCTTTAAGCATGTGTTTGAAGGTGCAGCAAAGGAAAGGTTAAATTACATTTATGAGCCTCAGTTTAAAATGCTTAAAGACCAGAATAAGGTGCATTTTTTAAAAATCGCCAGTTATTTATGCCAATGAAATTTGAAAATTACAGTCACGTGGCTAAAATAAAATACCTTTATCCCTGCGTAAAGCTAACTAAGAGTGTTACCTACTCTGGCACATCCATATAAGGATTTACAGATTCTCACCATCCAAGACATCTACTTCATCATGAATCAATGAAAACGTACTTGTTACTATGATATAGCTTCTGTAAAATGATAGGTCTTTTTTTCAAGAATATGTCATGTATTTTCATCAGAGAATTTTCTACTCTGAGATTTATCGAGCTATCTTTAAACAAAATGTTAACTTTGTTTAAGACTTTTTGTCAGAGCTTTTATAGAGTTTATGCAGCAGAACAAGTTGCAGGTCCTCAGTTTTCTGTAATGTCTTATGCTTACATTCAGCACATATGATTCATAGGTAAAACTGGTATATATGTATTAGTTACAGTGTTGCCATTTTAATTTTGAGCCTTTAAACATGGGCTTTCTACCCAAAATCCATTAATCCACTTATTTGTGAGTATCTAGCATCCAGTGAGAATCCTGCTTTTAATAATTGGTAGAGAGTGAAGAGGGCAGTGGTTCAGGCAGAAAGTATAGTATTGCACTGCTCACCACAGACTGAAGTTTCATGGGTTAGATGTCAAAGCCTGCCCTATGAGTGTTGTAATGGACAACTTTTGAAGGTCTATGCATGCTGTTGTGTCTCCAGTAACACCATGTGCAAAAGACATACCCCCTGAGATCGGAATCTTTAGACTATGTGGCAGCTTACTGACCGTAATATTGTTTATTCCAACCTGGCAATTCTATGGTATATTTTTTATTATTTGCTGGGCCAGTGCTCTTGGCTAGCAAACACACTGAAATAAATATATGCATGATCCATCTCCATCTGTCAGAGGCCTAAATGTCAAAAACATAAAAAAAGTGTCTATGGTAAAGGTCTTCATTCCCAACTGCCTAAATGTGGACAGTTCCATGGTTTCTATAACAGATGTGTGCAGCTGAAGTTTCAGCAGTGACATGCTAAGCATCCTGCAAATGTGTTGTATCACATGATATCCTTGCAGTTGTATAAGGCCCCATTCACACTTGCAAATTGGGCCATTAGGAATTCTATGTGAGACCCAGTGGGCTAAGAGGAGAACGAACATTACTTTGGTGGATTCAGGGAGGTAGTGCTAAACGTAGGCTGCAGAGGCAAAATTAATTATTTCTGATCACTGTTGCCCTGCTTATGCTCTTATCTATTTTAGTAACTGTTCCTCCTTGGAAGGGTGCCACATGGTATATCACTTCCTTTCTGCATGAACTCACTCTAATGTCTTGTTCTGAATGAAAGTTTCCTAATGGACAACAGTAGGACATGCCTGGGCAATCTGTGTTATTATGGCCAGTCTCAAGCACAGGCTCATGTAAAAGGGTCACAATGCAGAAGCCCAGTTCAGAGACAGTCAACCCATAGGAGAATGTGTCTAAACTAGAACCTCAATTCAAAAAAAGTCGGGATGCTGGGCAAAATCTGCATAAAAACAGAATTAAATGATTTACAAATCTTGTAAACCCATATTTTATTCACAATAGAAAACAGAAAACATAAAATGTTTAAACTGAGAAAATGTAACATTTTAACAAAAACAAGCTGGGGCAGGGCAACAAAAAGCTGGCAAAGTAAGACCCTGAAGAACATTTTGCAATTAATAATTAGGTTAATTTTCAACAGGTCAGAAACATGATTGGGTTAAAAAAATTGCACCTTGGAGAGTCAGAGTATCTCAGAAGTAAAGATAAGTAGAGTTTCACTATTCTGTGAAAAGCTGCATCTAGAAATTACAAACTAGAATAGTGTACAATTACAGAATAATGTACAATTGCAAAGATTTTAAATATATATTCAAAAGTTTCCAAGAATCTTGAGAAATCTTGCGCAAAGAACAAAGCCAAAGCCAGAACAAAGCCAAAACACAACATTGGATGCCCAAGAACCTTGGGTCCTCAGGTGGAACTGCATCAAAAACAGGCATGATTCTGAATCATGCCTGTTTATGGGCTTAGGAATGTTTCCCAATATCACTGTCTGTAAACACAGTTCACTGTGCCATCCAAAAATGCAAGGTAAAGCTCTATCATGCAAAGAAGAAGCCATAGCTTAACATTATCCAGAACCGTTGCCATCTTCTCTGGACAAAAACTCATTAAAAATGGTCTGTTGCAAAGTGGAATACCTTTCTGTGGTCAGACAAATCAAAATTCAGTGTTTTTATTTTTATTTTTTAACTCAATAGATTTTTATTAAAGTGTAATACAAGGTACAAAGTCAAGGTATACAAACAGAGCGTTTCCTTACATTTACTCTGTCGTGTCAAGAACAGAATTAACATCAACATAAATTGTGGGGATGCCCCATCATGTGATAGGGAGGGTATAACACAGCACAAACAACATATGTGGGATTACAACATAAAGAGTCGATAGTCTTGCTGCTAACGTGGAGCTGAGTGGGACAGCGGATTCGCCCGGTAGTCGCTCGGTGTCCGGTCTGGGTAGCGGAGCTCACAGCTCAAGCGGCCATTCTCGTGCGCGCGCAAGCCATGGATAACAGAATGCAGTTCATAGAAAATAAAATGGAGGACTGCACTGAAACAGTTAATGAACTGGTAGATGCCTATACTGAACAGAAGGATGACAACCTTTGGATAAAAGCGAAACTCGCGGACCTCGAGGACAGATCTAGGCGCAATAACCTTAAAATCTGTGGGGTCCCGAGTCCGTTCAGGGATAGAAGCAGAGAAGGCACTTTGGTGGTCTCAACATGGTGTAAGACATTAATCATTCGCCTGGTAGCGTCCGAGGCTTGACGCCCCTTGGTGAAGCCCGATTGATCTTGAGATATGAAAGAGGGTAAAATGTTTTCTAGCCTATTGGCTATGAGCTTGGCATAGACCCGCATAGCAACCGCCATTTCTAGTAAGTACATTTTTATTCTAGTTCTTTCTAGGATTTTAGTGTATTTTTTTTGGGTGGACCTCCACTTTAAACATTTCCTCCTCACCTGTAATGAGGGATACCTATGCTTAAAATAGTGCCCCTGTTGGTCATCTGGTAACAAGTGCATCAAGAAAATTAGCAACACGGCAAGATCTTCAATACATAAGGCAATCTTACATCTTATTAAGATCCAGCTAACGCATGTTTGACATATGCAAGGCAATGGTAAGCATATACATTTAGTTTTTTTGTAGTTACAAACAGCTATGTGGCTTAAACACTTTAGCGTTTTGTTTTATCTTAACCAGATGTGCAAATAAATTGTCCTATGTTTTGTAGATCTTCCTGTGTTGCTGATTTTCTTGATGGGCTTAAAATTGAATGGGCTGCCTTGAGGTTTACAGCCCTGGCCAGAAGTTTTAAGAATGACACAAATATTAATTTTCAGAAGGTCTGCTGCTTTAGTGTTTTTAGATCTTTTTGTCAGGTGTTACTATAGTATACAGAAGTATAATTACAAGCATTTTATAAGTGTCAAATGCTTTTATTGACAATTACATTAGGTTTTTACAAAGAGTTAATATTTGTAGTGTTGATACTTTTTTTCAGTCATTGTTCATCACCAAACTGGGAGAAGTTGCTCTTGGAGGATGTTTTTGTACTATTCTTTATTCATGGCTGTCTTCTTAAGGCCGCGTACACACGATCGAACATGTCCGCTGAAACTGGTCCGCAGACCAGTTTCAGCGGACATGTTCGATCGTGTGTACGGCCGATCGGACCGTTTTCCAGCAGACAAAAGTTTCAAAGCACGCTTAGAAACCTGTCCGCTGGAAACCTGTCCGTCGCACATGATCGATGGTTAGTACACTAAATCATTGGAGCAAAATCCTGTGCATGCTCAGAATCAAGTCGTTGTGTTCTACATCACCGCATTCTGGTCCGAGGGGATTTTGGTCCGATGGTGTGTACGCACATCAGACCAACAGACAACTTCAGCCTGGTCCGATGAAAACGGTCCGTCTGACATGTTTCATCAGACATGTCTGATCGTGTGTACGCGGCCTTAGGCAAAACTGTGAGTGAGCCCACTCCCTTAGCTGAGAATCAACCCCACACATGAATGGTCTCAGAATACTTTATGACAAAGGACTGATCGTAGCGCTCACCTTTTCTTCTCTGGACAAGGTTTTTTCCGGAAGCCCAAAACAATTGGAAAGGGGATTCAACAGAGAAAATGATTTTACCGCAATCCCTGTACCTTTTGTAAAATATTTCTCTGTCCCTGATGTTTTTCTCTAGAGAAGTGGCTTATTTGATGCCCTTTTATGACACCATGCCATCGTTCAAAAGTCTTCGCCTCACTGTGTGTGCAGATGCACTCACACCTGCCTACTGCCATTCTTGAGCAAGCTCTACACTGGTGGTATCCCGATTCCACAGCTGAATCCACTGTAGGAGACAGTCCTGGCTCTTGCTGGACTTTCTTGGGCTCCCTGAAGCCTTCTTCACAACAATTGAACCTCTCTTCTTGAAGTTGTTGATGATCGGATAAATGGTTGATTTAGGAGCAATCTTAGTAGCAGCAGCAATATCCTTGCCTGTGAATCCCCTTTTGATCAAAGCAATGATGACTGCACATGCACAACTTCACAACATTTTGCATTCCCCACTTTTAGTAAATAAACCTATCCATGTTGATTTTCTAGGGAGATGAACACCTCTGTTTATAAGGAGGAGGAATTCAGCATTTTGACAACAGAGAGTTGTCACCAGAGCTAAGAACAAGGTAAATCTTCCAAAGAGGACATATGCTACAGTGGCAAATGTCTATAACCAGAAATCTCCTCACCTTGGGAGGATTTATTTTCACTTCCAGTTTGTCTTCATAGTAGTAGATAAAGGAAAATCACCTGATGGGATTGCAACAAAATATAAATAAATAAATAATAATAACTTAATTGGGACTTTACCCCTTCCCTATCCAAAACTGAAAAAAAAGGCAATGTATGTCGAAGCATTAAAAAAGAGCACATTAACGTACATAGAGAGCTAAAAATCTTCCCCTATTTAACACAAAGGCTGCACACATGTTTAACTGTCAAAATGGAACTCAGGAGATTCTTCTTTGAAGTCAACTGCGACAACCAAATTTGGAGTCAGGCCTCGTACACACGAGGCAATAGATTTGTTCAAAACGGTCTGTCCGACCGATTTGAACAAATCTGTCTCTTTGGATTTTGGTTTGCTCGCGTGTACACACGAGCAAACCAAAATCCCCGCCAGCAGACGGCGCGCTGACGTGTCGGTGACGTGGCGGTGACGTTGACGCCGCCACGTCACCGCACCAGGAAGTAAAACACTTCCGCGCATGCGCCGAATCCATTCGGCGCCGGTGCGAGACGACATGTCTGCTGGTAAGTGTACTAACCAGCAGACATGTCGGGCGGACGGGTTCCCACCCGATAGATTTCAAAGCATGCTTTGAAATCTGTCGGGTGGCCAAATCCGTCGTCTCGCCCGTACACACGATCAAATCTGTCTGCTGGGACGGTCTAGCAGAGTGGTTCCAGCAGACAGATTTGATCGTGTGTACGCGGCCTCACAGTCCATAGTCCATATTCAGTATGGTTATAGGCTACAAGTGTGCATATGTATGTTTGTTCTGGGAGAGCAAAATAAAAAAAAGTTTGAAGATTAGCATATTCCCCAGAGTATGAGTATAATTAAATGTGATTTAACATCCAGTAAGAGCTCATTAGCTACTATGATACATTGTAATTGTGCCACAAAATGCAAACACACCCCTAGTGATGACAACCATGGCTTACAACTTGAATGTGATTGGGTGGGTACAGTCTTAAAGTCTTACTTTACCAGTAAGTTAGGATGCTGTGCAGCTATCATATTTCTCATTCCAAAATCAGTTTACTCTGAAAGCACGCAATATAGCAATGCTAGCAGGCAATCGGGGCTGTAAGGTGACAAAAGCAGTTCATTCTCAATGTGGTAGAGAAGAAAATGTTAAATGTATAACTGCACGGAACTCAACATAAACATTATAAGTCAGCATTTCCTATTATAAAGCAGCCAGCGCCTATGAGACAATCTTAGGCTGTTATCAAAGCAAATTATCCATAATTATATAGCACGCTGAACATTCTTTCGGTTCCATGTAGGATCTCAGTCCCTGCTTGTTAAAGGGGGAAATGGCATGTGACAAATAAAGAATATTCTTCTGTTTCCATATAAATAGGCGATACACAAAGCTTTACTCATCTTTGAAGAATTTTAGGTCATCCAGCTAAACAGAAATGAATATCACCTTTGTGCAGCACTAGGGGGTTCATTCCTGTGTTTACCTGCACACATAACAACGGCTTCAGATTTTCTATACAAGGAATGAAAAAGAAAAAAAATAAGCGATTGTGCACTCAAATCCTGAAAGAGAAGGGCTACAGTAAACAACACAATGGTAAGTGCTAGGTTTCATCATAATTGATCAAATATAAAGACGACTGCAGATCGCTGGGCAAGGGAGGTACCTGCGAGTTCAGACAGTTTAAGTCATTGTCTTGTAGACAGTAATTAGGGAGAGCAGAACCTGCAATCTTTGCATAAAGGAGTAACTCTAGTTTTTGTTGGAGAAAAAACAATCTTCTCTAAATGAGCCATGCAAGAATTGTACAAAACTTGTCTGCAATTTCATTGCTTTTTCTATTATGAATACATTGCTGTTTTTTTCTTCTCGTCCTTTTTCAAACAATTTTTTAATGGGAGGTCTGCCGTCATTTTAGTCACCTAATGCAATCTCAGTGCTGTAATGAGAAAGTAAAACCAGACAAGCTTTGCTTAGGTTGACTTAAAGTGGTTGTTAACCTACTTTCACAAATTTACATAATCTGATCTGTATCTTAATGCAGTGCCTCTGTGTTTTATTAAAAAAAATCCTCCTTTACCATATTTCACAGAGTTTCTCGGTGCTCATGTGACCAGCTGTGTCTCCTCTCTGCCCATCTGACAAAAGCAGTGGGAGGGGCCAATATTCCCCTGATGTCAGCGGGACGCGAGGAACAGAGGAGAGAGGAGACATGGCCGTTCATGTGATATGGTAAAGGAGGCCATTGTTAATAAAACACAGAGACGGGGGCACTGCATTAGGAGACAAAACAGATAGTACAGTATACAGCTAAATTTGATATACCTGCAGCAGATGGGGCGGTACTGTCACTAGGTGACACACAGAGAGGGGAGGGGAGGACAAAGGGGACACAGACACAGAAGTGTAGGCTGCAGATGACTGAGGCACGTAAACTGACCACGGTGTCAGGCTCAGCAGCCATGATACACTGTGGTCAGTTTACATAGGAGAGGGTGGTACAGGCGACCAATTGACAGAGGACAAAATCCGTGTTATATAACATGCTTTATAGGGGCAGGATCCAGGATTATTTTTTTGGGGGGGGTTACCAAACGCTTTAAAGAAACCAAAAATCACTTCATGAAACTAGTGTAAAGTATAATAGAAAGTTTACAGAATAAAATGTGGTTGATTTACTAAAGGCAAATAGACTGCAGCTGCTCCAGAGCTTAGTAGATAAAAAGAACCTCTGTTGACTTCCATCACCCAATCATGTGCAAGGAAAAATGCTATTTTTATTTTCCTTGCACGTGATTGGGTTTCCTTTCCAACGTGAAGCTTTAACTCTTTTACTAAGCTCTGTAGCAATTGCACTTGAATAGAGCACAGTCTATTTGCCTTTAGTAAATCAACCCCAAAGTCTCTGCAAAGTCTCTGCATGTCATTTTAAGATAGTGGGTGGAGTCGTGAAAGCTCAATGTTGTAGAGTCACGCGGCATTCAGCTTC
The DNA here is from genome assembly GCA_029574335.1 of Rana kukunoris. Lineage (NCBI taxonomy): Eukaryota > Metazoa > Chordata > Amphibia > Anura > Ranidae > Rana > Rana kukunoris. Next base: position 141,329,796 of record CM056052.1, read on the forward strand.
AGGCTAATTGGCCAATATCAGTGTAATGTACTTAAAACATGTTTCCTATGAAATAGGAGAATGAAAAGTATAACCAGGTAGATTATGCTGAGGATGAATAACAGAAGCCAAAAATCTATTGGCTAAAACAGTAGAGCCTCCTTGAATTAAGAAAATATTTTACTTTATTACTGTTATAAAATTATGGGTTATATTGCTAAAAGATGCATTGTCTGCAGATCACAAAACAACTCACAACCCCTATTGCAGGAGGTGCTATATGACACATTCATTCTAATGACAGACATCAACAGACAGCTAAATATTTACAGGAAGAAACTTGAAAAGGGTTTCAATTCTAGTGCTGCTATGATAATATGCCTTTTTTAGATTCCAAGTTATGGATTGCATTTTGTGCTTGTTGACCCTTAGAAACATATAAATTACAGAACAATAATTGCCTAGAACACATCAGATAGCCTATTGATCCTATTGTACAAAGGATCTTCAGTGAAGAAAATATATTTTCTTCTTTCTTTCCCTCTTTTTTTGTGGAGGGAGGGGGTTCATTTTTGCCCACCACATTTGCACTTGTAACTCCTTTCTTTCATCTTTTTCTGTCAATAGATTTGTATATCATTCCAATACAGATCAGTGTTGGAAAAGACTGTTGTAATAGTACACTCAAGCCAAAAACTGAAAATGAAGCCTTGATATATCTACAAGAAGCATGTCCTTTATTCCCCATTTTAGGATAGCGGGTGGAGTGGTGCAATCTTTATGTTATAGCTGCGCTAGACAGACCATTGATTTGCTAGTTAAATATGCTAATGAGGGAGTTACGGGGATCCACAAAAGAACGTTGGGGCAGCGCAGGCTACGCGCTGTGCACAACAGCAAAATGTCCTGTCTAAAATTAGACCATATAAAAGCTGGTCTAAAATTTGAAAAATCGTCTACATGTCAGATAAAGCAACACTGTTAGTGAGGAGCTGAGCAGTCACACGTGTTGCCCAACAAACTGTATGCCAACATGCCAGTGGCATCCATGCTCATAGTTATACTACTGACTTTAGATGAGCAAAGAAGGAGGAGGGCACTGAGGAGGGCACTGAGGAGGGCACTGAGGAGGGCACGGGAGATCTTTTTTTTTTTTTTTTACTTTTTATTTGCTTATATAAACTTTACTATTTAATCTAATCTAATACAATATTCTTATCTGATACAAGCCCCTCACTCTTCACTCTTCACTCTTCACGGGAGAGGATATATCACACACGCATAGACATCTATGGCATGAGTGATTCTGAGGTGTCTCGCATCTTCAGATTCACCCCTCATGCCATCATGGAATTAACCACAACCTTGCAGGAGGACATCAGCAGCCCAACACATGACACTACCCATGACACCCATGACAGCTACATATACAATCAGAGCCCCATCCCCACAGATTTCGAACAGAACATGTATGGGGACAGCTGGCTGGTTGGTGAGTGACATGGGTGGCAGGCATGACTGTCCCCCCCCCCCCATGATGCACACATTACAAGGGGCACATGCACTACTAACATCCTCCTGTCTTTTCCCTTCAAGGTGACTCTGCATATGCACTGGGACCCCATCTCATGACCCCATCTCATGACCCCATCTCATGCCAGCTCACATATGCATCTTTGCACGTTAAACACACACATTAATCAAGGCACATGCATGCATGCATGCACACCACTGTGGTCCCTAGCACACACACCCCACATCCTCATCAAATTGGATTGGCACAAGCCCACCATGCAGGACTTGTGAGCAGCAACGCCACGCCAAGGCTCCAATTATGTCACTGTACATTCATTCACCATTCACACGGACCTGGGGATCACTTCTCCCTGGTCCTGGGGAACCCTTCTCCACCAAAATTGAGGGTGACACCCCTTTTCCGGCAGGAATGTCACCCCCACATTCAAACAGCATTCACAACACAAAAATAAATGCCCAGCAAAATCAAAAAATTTCCAGCAAAAAAAAAAAAAGGAACAAAAAAAAGGGGATCACTTCTCCACCACAAATGAGGGTGACACCCCTTTTCCGGCAGGAATGTCACCCCCACATTCCCAAATCATACACAAACAGAACCGAAAAAAAAAAAAAGCCCAGCAAAAATATAATTAAAAAAAAAAACAACAAAGAAAACACATAAAAGACAAAAATCACTCTGCAAAACAGTCCCCAAAGATCTCAACGACACGTCACAAACAAACAAATAAACGCTAACAAACAACAGAACAATAGCACCTTGCTGTATAGGGAGGGATACAAAGAGATGTACTTTTCAATGGAAGTGCGTTTGTGTCTGGCTATTTATGGTGTCTGCGTAGTTCAGCAAAGTTGCCCGGGTCTACTTCCAATTTCACTGATTGCGCTGTTCCCGAGTTGTGAGCATGCGCACAGAGGTGCTGACCATGGTCTCCTTCAAGCGCGCATGCGCGAGCCGGCCGGCCCTTCATTTGCATGGGGTCACGGCACATTTCAATGTAACACGCCCACGTCCTTCCCAATTTGTATTACTCCGCCTTACGCCTCTGAAATAACGTTACGCATGCGCAATTTTATGCGTAAAAGCGACGAGAATAGGGTGATTGCACGGCTACATTGCGCAAGTCTAACGTAAAGTCTAACGCCGGTCCAATAATGCGCAGATATACCTGAATCTGGCCCATGGTTTGCAGGGGGTGCAATATGATACATATTACAGTGCACATGTATGAGAAAAGTAGTGAGCTAATGACACAAACAGGGAATTATGTTTTATGGAAGTATTCTCTACTCTAGGCTGCCATATTTGAAAGTATTTGTTCACATTTTAAAAAAAAAATCTGTTTATGCAAATTAAAAATAAAATACTTTGATGTATGGAAAATATGAATATGTATATATATATATATATATATATAGATATATATAGATATATATCTATATATATCTATATATCTATATCTATTTATCTATCTATCTATCTATCTATCTATCTATCTATCTATCTATCTATCTATCTATCTATCTATCTAGATATATATATCTATATATATATATATATATATATATATAGATATATAATATACATATTCCCTACATTATATACATATTCCCTACACAATAAATTTAGATTAATATATATATATATATATATATATATATATATATATATTAATCTACATTTATTGTGTAGGGAATATGTATATAATATATATATATATATATATTTTTTTTTCTGGAAAAAAGGAGTTTGCTGTTTTGTGTAAAAACTATTGCATTTTGAGCTGCCACTGACATGCTATTTTCAGACCGTTATCTGTTTGACCGTCATTTTTTCCCCCCAGACCGTTAGTAAACAAATGGAGCTCACAATGGTTTAAAAGTAAACCTGTATTTTATTCAAATGCAACACATTTATTGGTGTTTAACCACCTCAATACAGGGCACTTTCACCCCCTTCCTACTCAAGCCATTTTTCAGCTTTCAGCACTGTCACACTTTGAATGACAATTGCGCAGTCATGCAACACTGTACACAAATTTAATTTTTATATTTTTTACACAAAAAAATAGCAACAATTAAAAAAAAAGCAATATTTTTAACTGTTTGCAATAATAAATATCCCCCAAAAATATATATAAAAAAAAAATGTTTTCCTCAGTTTTGGCCGATATGTATTCTTCTACATGTTTTTGGTAAAAAAAAAATTGCATATATTGATTGGATTGCACAAAAGTTATAGCGGCAACAAAATAGGGGATAGATTTATAGCATTTTTATTATTATTTTTTACTAGTAATGGCGGCGAGCTGCGATTTTTATTGTGACACATTTTTGTGACACATTTTTGGGACCATTCACACTTATACAGCAATCTATGCTATAAAAATGCATTGATTACTCTATAAATATGACTGGCAGGGAAGGCGTTAACACTAGGAGGCGATCAAGGGTTTAAATGTGTTACCTAGGGAGTGATTCGAACTGTGGGGGGGAGGGGACTGACTGGGGGAGGTGACCGATCAGTGTTCCTATGTAAGGGACACACCATCGGTCTCCTCTCACTGACAAAACGTGGATCTGTGTGTTTAGACACACAGATTCACGGTCCTGCTATGTTACTGAGCATGTGCATCGGGTCCCCAGTGGCTCGGGAAGGCAAAGACACCATATGACGTTCGGCCAGAACGAGAGCCTCATCGTCCCGCCGTCATATAATGGCGGACAGTAGGCTACTGGTTAAAGTAAAGATAGTGTGAAGTCATAAAGAGTGTCTTGGTTTGTCTTGGTTTTGTGTTAGATGGCATAACAAGCCAGTAGTATATTGTTTTTTGCTGACATAATTCAGTTCCTGAGTGCATACACTCAGGTTTGTTGGATGCAGGGGATCCAACACATAGGGCCAGATTCAGGTAGATGAGAGCATCTTTGCTCCAGAGTAACGCTTCTCATTTACGTTACTCTGAAGACCCTTTCAGCGCAAGTCCTGTAATTCACATAGCAGTTGCGCGTAAACTTGCGCCAGAGTAACGATAATGCGCTGGCGTAACCCGACGCAAGTGGAAGTGGGTGTGATCATATGTAAATGATGGGCGGAGCCCAGCGCAGAGGCTTACGTTCAGCGCATCAACCACGGAGCATGCGCAGTGAGTGCGGCTCCACTCGCCCCCTTTGTGCGCATGCTCACAACTTCCGTCGGCACCACTTCACGGGAAACGTCAGCGCAATGCCTTCCGTTGGGCGTTTAAATGCGCCCGTAGAAGCGCCATTTCGGCACTAAAGTATATCCTGCTCCCCCTCCCCGCAGTGATGTTACTTTTGTTTTGAGATGGCTGCTCCCGTTCCCCGCAAACACACAGGAGAAAGCTGAACTTTAATGGCCAGGAGCTGTCAGCCGTCATCTCGGCTATGGAGACCTATGATGTCTTCCTCCATGGCTGTAAAATTTGACAGACAAGCATGGACAGAGGTGTTGTCCTGCAAGTGGGGGTGCTCAGCTAGCTCTTATCGTCGGTAACGCTGCTGTAGCTGCTCTCCTGCTGACCTGTGGCCATCTGGAGTAAAGATAAAGCAGCCTTTTGTAGAAATAACTTTGCGCCGGACGGACGAGATACGCGCGGCGCATGTAGCCAGCGTATGGTGCTAATCCGTTCGTGAATTGGGAAAAATCCCTCATTTGCATATTTGCAGGGGAAATCAATAGGCGCGACTGATGCGCCCAACGAAATTAAGCGCTGACGATACTCTGGCGTCGGAACGTTCCGCCAGTCGCAAATGACCCGTTATTGGGCGCATCTAGTTTGGTGGGTACGGGCACATAGAAACGACGGCGCATCATCACAGTTACGCGGCGCATATCGAAATACTCCAGCGCAAGTGTTCCTGAATCTGGCCCACAGTTGGGACAGTTTCTGCTTATAGGTAACCTTAAAGTGATACTAAAGGATCCTTTTTTATTTCTTAAAATAACCCATTTATAAAATATCAAAACAACTGAGCCCTATGACCCCCGTTTTTGGACGCCAGACTTCTTACCAGCTTTACACTCAACTACGTTCGGGCCTTGGTACAAACAGGAACATAGAAGAATTGTTCAAGTTCTTCAGACAGATTTGCTATCATTAGCAGATTCTTAATCAACAAAGACCGCTCATACACCGGCGCATTGGTTACAGAGACATCAAGCTTCATGCTATATAAGATCAATTCTTTCAAAACAAGATATCTATGCTGAACCAACTGCATTTGAATCCTTATTTCTGCAAGAAGAGCCAATATCACATGCAATCTCGGTAGTATACTCTATTCTCTTGTCATCAATACGTTCAGATCTCCCTCCGTTTACACGGAAGTGGGAAAAAGAACTCTAAGGCCTCGTACACACGAGGGGATATGTCCGCTGAAAACGGTCCGATGGACCGTTTCAGCAGACATCTCCGATCGTGTGTATGGGCTAGCGGACAGATTTGTCCACCCGACAGATTTCAAAGCATGCTTTGAAATCTATCGGGTGGAATCCGTCCGCCCGACATGTCTGCTGGTTAGTACACTTACCAGCAGACATGTCGTCCCGCACCGCCGCCGCCGAATGGATTCGGCGCATGCGCGGAAGTGTTTTACTTCCTGGTGCGGTGACGTGGCGGCGTCAACGTCACCGCCACGTCACCGCGCCGTCCGCCGGCGGGGAATTTGATCCGATGGTGTGTACACGCCATCGGATCAAACTCCTGATCGGACATATCCGATGGAAATGGTCCACGGACCGTTTTCATCGGATATGTCCGATCGTGTGTACGAGGCCTAAGAGATTATAATTTTATCAGATTGGCAAAAAAGTTTCATTTTGACTCATGGGACGTCAACAGGTACAAGAACGCAAGAAAAGGCGTATAAGGTGGTGAGTAGATGGTATAGATGCCCCTCTACCATGCATCAAATTAATCAGGATATATCTGATATCTGTTGGTGATGTCATGAGTCAAGGGGTAACTTATTACATATTTGGTGGTATTGTCCTCCAGTGAGAAGGTTCTGGAAACACATTTTTGACCTCTATGGTAAACTAGGAGATATACAAATCTGCACATCACCCAGAGTGGCTCTCTTAAACATGATCCCAGGTCCCCTGAAGAAAGCAAAGGAGGATGTGCTCAGGTACTTTATCGCAGCAGCTAAAGCAGTTATTCCGCGATATTGGAAAACAAGGACAGTACCTTCCCTGGGGGAATGGGCAATGGAAATGGACCTTATTAAAGATCCGGAGGGCCTGCTGGCACAGGAATTAGGAAGGGAACAGCAATACTCCCATACATGGTCTGTATGCTCCAAATCCCGAAAATCAGACGCGTTCCCTATTTGGGTTAAAAGGCACCTTACTGCGGTATAGCTATGGTGGACGGAATACCCCCCTTTTATTTTTCCTTTTTTTTTCTTTTTTTTCTTTGTACCTCTTATCTTCTTTTCTCCCTCTTTTTTTTTTTCTTCTTCTCTTCTTCCCTCTCTCTCTGATTATTTTTCGTTGCTAGGAGAGGGTTATGTATTGTTGATCTGTAAAATTGTATAATGTATTCAACTAGTATAAACAGACAGTCATTATATATGTATACCTGTAGGATATAGGGGAAACCCCTGTAAGATGAATATATAAAACAATAAAATAATATTGTAAACAAAATAACAAACATATCATACTTACCTCCACTGTGCAGCTCGTTTCCCACAGAGTGGCCCCGAACATCCTCTTCTGAGGTCCCCCGGCGGCTCTCGCGGCTTCACTCTGCATCAGATAACCCACTAGGAGGAGCTCACTCCCGATTCTAGTATTTGCGTCCACAGACACGAATGCCGGACTCGGCCTCGCCCCCGATGCCTGCATCATTGGATTTGATTGACAGCAGAGGGAGCCAATGGCTGTGCTGCTATCAATCTATCCAATTAAGAGCCTTGACCCTGTGGAGAGAGGAACAGCTCGTCCCCGCCAAAGAGATGAAGGAGCTCAGGTAAGTGAAATGGGGGGGGGGGGCTGGGGGGCCGGTGACTGCCAGGTGTTTTTTCACCTTCATGCATAGGATGCATTAAGGTGAAAAAACATGAGGGTTTACAACCCCTTTAAAGCAGTAGTAAACACTGCTTGGTCATTTGTACCTACAGGTGAGCTTATAATGAAGCTTACCTGTAGGTGCAATGAATATCTCCTAAACGTGCAACGTGATGTAGCCGGGGATGTCACCAGCACATGGCTCCCAAGCACATGCACAGGAGTGATATAATCAAAACTTGGCCATTAAAACGGCTAGAGCCCACAAACGGAAGGCAGACTGGGTGAAGATGGAAGCCCTGTCAGCGATGAGGTTGTGTCGCTGTAGGGAACCCTTTTACAGGTAAGTCTGTCATAATGTGCATACAAGTACATTATGCCATTAACTTGCAAGGGGACCATTTTTTTATTTTTTAGCAAAGACTTTACTACCGCTTTAATCTACATAAAAAAACTATTGTCTGAAAAAGTTTGGCATAATATATGTACAGTATATTGTAAAATAATAAGCTAAAAACAAAACAGATCACAAACCCACTGAACATCAGTTTGTTTTTTATCTAATTGTGGGTACTCTGATATTGGTTTGCCTACTTCAAACCCCATTTTTATTTCAGTTTATACTCTCATGCTCTGCCCTTCAGGTTGCAAGAAGGTGAATGCCGAAATTGTAATCTTTACTTACCTTGTCTCTGGCAGAAAATTATCAAGCATAACTGGACCTCTAAGGCCGCGTACACACGACTAAATAAATCCGATCAAATCGGTCTGACAGACCGATTTGATCGGATCTGTCTGCTGGGCTATTTTGATTTTATCGTGTACACACGATCAAACCAAAATCCCCACCGGCAGACAGCGCGGTGACGTGGCGGTGATGTTGACGCCGCCACGTCACCGCACCAGGAAGTAAAAAACTTCAACGCATGCGTCAAATCCATTCGACGCATGTGCGGGCAGATATGTCTGCTGGTTAGCGTACTAACCAGCAGACATGTCGGACGGACGGGTTCCCAGCAGACAGATTTTAAAGCATGCTTTAAAATTTGTCTGCTGGAAAAACCTGTCTGTCCGCCCGTACACACGATCGAATTTGTCTGCTGAAACGGTCTGTCGGACCGGTTCCAGCAGATAAATTTGATCGTGTGTACGCGTACGCGTTCTACTTTGCTGGCCAAAATGCAACAGAATCATGCTCACTAGTGAGTTTCTGCCAGTGACAGGATCACTAATGTGACATGGGTTTGTAGAAAAATCTCAGACAACAATGACACAAATCAGCAAGCTATCATTACATGCCAGCATACTTCTGTTTGGCTAAAATAAGACAGTTTACTCCAAGATGAGAATAGAGAAAGAAAATACCGCTTAATAGCAATCAGAAAACTCCTTCACTGGATCCAAACCTTGGGTGCCGACAATGCAATGGAAATGCAAAAATACAAAAGGAACTTGGACAGCCGCACTCCAAAAAAACGTTCCTTTAATTTAAAGGAATCACAAAAATAGACATGTCACAGCAAAACTGGAACAAAAAGCTAACGTTTTGCACTGTAGCTTCAGTGCTTAGTCATAGCTAAGTGCTGGTACTAGCTATGACTAAGCACTGATGCTACAGTGCGAAACGTTGGCTTTTTGTTCCAGTTTTGCTGTGGCATGACTATTTTTGTGATTCATTTTAATTAAAGGAACTTTTTTTTGGAGTGCGGCTGTCCAAGTTCCTTTTGTATTTTTGCAAGACAGTTTACTCCATTAACCTAAAGGTATAACTGAAGCCAATACTGTTTTCTTTTTCTAATAATTAGTATGGACTGCATGAAACCCCAGTTGATTTTTTTAGACATCTCTGACCAACGCTAAAGATTTCTCTTTGCTTCCTAACTGGTAAACCCAACAGTGAATAAAATCCTGTCATTGACAAATGTCACTAGAAACTTTTTGACGATTTTTTTTATTCTATTAATGTTCTGGTGCCAATTCACCATGACAAATAGAAAGAGGACACAAAGTGCAGTCAAATCCTTGCAATGGATCTAGGCCTTCATTACTCAAGTTTGGCTTCATAAATGAAGTACCGAGCAGGTTTATCAAGGCTTCATTTTGAATTTTGGCTAGAGTGTACCTTTACAACAGACTTCTTCAGCACTGTTTCTGTAATGGAATGGGATACCCATCTCATGTCCCAAACAAGAGAAAGAAAAGGATTTACAGGTTCATACCACACATTTGGTGGGCAGAAATTACCCATCCAAAAAAAGGAGAGAATAAAATAATAAAATATACCTTCCTTGCTGAAGATCCTTTGTACAGAAAATGAGATCAATGATCAATAGGCTATTTGTTGTATCCTGGTCAATTATCATTCTGTAATTTATATGTTTTTAAGGGTCAGCAAGCACTAAATGCAGCCCATGACTTGCAATCTCAATAAAGTCAAATTATAAAACCTGCACTATAATTAAAACTCTTTCCAAGGGTCTTCCAAATACTTGTATCTGACACAAGGATGGTTCATGTAACAGCAGCCATCAAGAGGCAGCTGATTGCTTTGGTGTAAAGCAGTATTTCAAGGTATACAAGGTCATGCCCATATCAAAGCTCTGTAAACCTGTCTGTGTAAATCTCAGTAGTTTAGGGTAGATTGTAAGCCTCAAGGTCAAGCAGTCAAAGCATGGTGTGGATGTTTGCACAATGAGAGTACTGTCCCTGTGCTGTGTAAGTGAAGACATTGATAAGGACATCTTATAGACGTCAGAATGATCTAATACAATTCACCCACATGCACCTTTGACATGATGTACAAAAATACCATACAGGAAAGAACTGTATTGTTGGTTAGGCAGAGAAACGAAGGATTACAATTCCAACAACTTATTCCTGTTATCACCAGTCTCTGGAATGAGTTCTGTGTGGGGCTACACTATACTACATAATTCATCACAAGATAGTGCTAATCCCTTTCCTTCTGCATTCCACTAGAAAAATAATGCCCCCTCTATAAATCATTATCTAACACCATATTAAACCTTATCGGGTAACATAAGAAATTGTATTATCATTGTTACCCTGCTGCTATTAAGTATTTGATTTATCAGAGCAAACAGGACCGTGTTTACCAGCATGCCAAGAGAAAGTCATAGTTACAGCAGCTACAGTCCTGCTAACAGATTATTGTATGCAGTCTATAAAATCAAGATTAACTATGTGTTATACTGTATTACAAACATACTAAAAGGAATAAGCACAGCAGTGTATTTGTGTATTTCTTATCAGTTCTTGTGAATTTTTGTGTTGCAATATATCAATTGAGCTGAAGTCCTTAAAGGGGTTGTAAATGTTTGTTTTTAATTTTCTAAATAGGTTCCTTTAAACTAGTGCATTGTTGGTTCACTTACCTGTTCCTTCGATTTCCCTTCTAAATGTTTTTTTTTCTTTGTCTGAATTTCTCACTTCCTGTTTCTCCTCAGTAAGCTTTCCACCATCATCCGAGCCGTTCTGGCTGGGGGTTAGTCAGCGTGCTCGCCCCATCCCTTGGGACTACATCCCTGTGGGGAGATGCTGACTAACCCCTAGACAGAATGGCTCGGATGATGGGGTAAGCTTACTGAGGAGGAACATTAAGTGAGAAATTCAGACAAAGAAAAAAAAGTCTAATACCGCGTACATTGATCAGGCTTTTGCCCGACAAAAAGCTCATCGGAATTCTGACAAAACTCCATTGGCGTAAAATAGAACATGTTCTATATTTAAACTCTGATGGAATTCATTGGAATTTCCAATGGAATTTCTCCGATGGGGCATACACACGGTCAGAATTTCTTATGGAAAAAGTCCATCTGACTTTTTCCATTGTAAATTCCGGCCGTGTGTAAGCGGCATAAGGGTTTACTACCGCTTTAAAGCATTGAAGTCAGAAAGACTTTACTGTAAGGCCTCGTACACACGACCGTTTTCCTTGGCAAAATCCATCAAGAAAAATGCTGGCAGAGCATTTTTGCCGAGAAAAACAGAAGTGTTTATGTTTTTCGTCGAGAAAACGGTTGTGGAACTCGACGAGAAAAAAAAGAGAACCTGCTCTCTTTTTTCTCGTCAGGAGTCTCAATTTCCTTGGCGTGTTTCTCGTCGGGCTGGTTTACGATGAGTAAAACAGGGGGGGTGCAATCAGCGCAAAAATATAAAGATCAGAAAAAAAATAAGAATAATAAGTGTAAAAATGAAAAATACTCAAAGAGTGAATTTCATATGGATGCAAGCTGAACACCAAAAGAACAATCACAAAATTCCTGAAGTAAATATATCAAACAGAGCAGTGCAGCGCAAACCTAAATAGCATAATATTAATATTAAAACGAATATGCTCATACCAGTGAAGACATAATTGAATTAATAACAGTGAAAAAATAAAATAAAATAAAAAGAAAGTCCACATTTGCAAAGTGCAAACAAATCCTGTGATCAGAACAGTCAGAGTATCTCCACCATGTGACTTGGAAAACCAATATTTCAAATATTTCAAACGTGATCCCTTCACCAGTAAAGATGGGTACTCTCACCTCACACCAAGACCCTTGTTTTACCAAAGGTCTAAAACGCTTAGAACAAATGGCAGGAAATCCAGATGGCTCAAAGATGTGCAATTGTCAGCTGAAGGACCCGGAGATATGCAAGTATCCTCAGTGGCACCAACGAATCAATATGCAAAGAAAAAAGGCCAGATCTAAGAGCTTCCATATAAACCAGGTCTCTTTAATGAGTAAAAAATGTGCAGGGTACTCACATTCAAGTAGAAAATACAGGCATAAAACACCATATCAGGCAGCTCAAATGAAGATGTGGGACATCAAGGAGTGACATGGGATGGTTCCTGACCCCGGACGCGTATCGTAATACTACTTCCTCAGCAGGATTGGAGCTGTCTGCACAGCAGGCTATATATTATCGAGGAGGACATTTAGAAGGTTCCGCCCTGCTGAGGAAGTAGTATTACGATACGCGTCCGGGGTCAGAAACCATCCCATGTCACTCCTTGATGTCCCACATCTTCATTTGAGCTGCCTGATATGGTGTTTTATGCCTGTATTTTCTACTTGAATGTGAGTACCCTGCACATTTTTTACTCATTAAAGAGACCTGGTTTATATGGAAGCTCTTAGATCTGGCCTTTTTTCTTTGCATATTGATTCGTTGGTGCCACTGAGGATACTTGCATATCTCCGGGTCCTTCAGCTGACAATTGCACATCTTTGAGCCATCTGGATTTCCTGCCATTTGTTCTAAGCGTTTTAGACCTTTGGTAAAACAAGGGTCTTGGTGTGAGGTGAGAGTACCCATCTTTACTGGTGAAGGGATCACGTTTGAAATATTTGAAATATTGGTTTCCCAAGTCACATGGTGGAGATACTCTGACTGTTTTGATCACAGGATTTGTTTGCACTTTGCAAATGTGGACTTTCTTTTTATTTTATTTTATTTTTTCACTGTTATTAATTCAATTATGTCTTCACTGGTATGAGCATATTCGTTTTAATATTAATATTATGCTATGGTTTACGATGAGAAACACCTTTGTGTGTATGCTTAGAAACCCGCGCATGCTCAGAATAAAGTATGAGACAGGAGCGCACCTTCGGTAAAAGTAGCGTTCATAATTGAGATAGCACATTCGTCACGCTGTAACAGACTGAAAAGCGCGAATCGTCTCTCACCAAACCTTTACTTAACACGCACTAACATGAGATTAGCAAAAGCAGCCCCAAGGGTGGCGCCAGTGGAATTGAAATTCCCCTCTATAGTGCCGTTGTACGTGTTGTACGTCACCGCGTTTGAGAACGACAATATTTTGTCTTGACAGTGTGTACGCAAAGAAAGCTTGACAAGATACTCATCAAGCTTGACAAGAACCTCGTCGAGGAAAACAACGTTTCTTTTACGTTGAGATTATCGGTTGTGTGTACGAGGCCTAAGATAGCCAGTATTTTTCAAGTGGTCATTACAATATAAACATTTTGTTAATAAAATCGTTTTTTTTTTTTTTTGTGAAAGATAAAATGGTTTTAATGTGCAATGATCTGACTTGCAGCAATGTCAGACGTGTGCCCATTAAAAGCATGCAGCCATATTATCTGTGGGGAAATAATGTAATGTGATTTGGCTGGTGCTATGAGGCATTAATTATAACACTGAGTCCCTGCTGCGGCTGCTTGGCATATATGCAGCTCCTCTTTCCAAAGAGCAGATATTAAACCTCTATCTCTAAATCCCCTCAGGTGCTGTGCACTATCCCTTCTCTAGGTGCAGTGGTCAAAGGAAGCTCAGCTAAGCGTGCAGGGCTCTGAAACAGTCCGTAGCATTTTAATTAATCAACCTTGTCCTCAGCAGGTTTGGCTCAAAGGTCTCTTTGTAACAGAGGCAATTATTGCTCTTATCAGAAAACAATGGGATGTCACTCTGTTATTACAGGTATCCCTTTCAACTGGCCTATATAGTGATAGAGAATTGCTGATCCCTGGTGCCACCGTGAAGTGATATGTAGAATAGAAAGTTCACCTGTTAAAGGGAACAGAAGGGGAGCTGATCAGGTTTACATCAGCCAGAAGCTGGGGGCTGGGGGGGACAATTTGACTTTGTAAGGATGCCTTGTCTAAAGTCAGCCAATTAGAGCAGATTATGACGGAATAAAGTAAATTGCACTCTTAGATCTATGGAGGTTTTATTAAACAGAATAACTATGTATTAACCCATGCTATGAATATACTCTTTGCTTTGTTGGAAAACATCTAAACTGCGAATACCAAGGTCCAATGAGATTAGTCATCTCATGTTTCTTTAACTGGCAGAGATCAACAGCATGGCTTAAAAACTCCATATACTTACAAGGTAAACTTTTTTAATCCCCTGCAGAGAGTAGTAAAGGAACTGTTTACATAGGGTTACCCAAGCAGCTTTGTTCACCTAGGAGAAATAAATCAGGTGACTTGTTTTGAACCATTGTAAAACTCTAGACATGGGCAAATGCCAGCTGGTATATTTAATGTGACACTAGGCCCAACTAAAAAAAGTTAAGCATATAGGAAATAAATGCAATGCCACTGCCACTCAATGAGCATGTTAATGAATTCTTGACTTAAAGTTTAAAAAAGTTCTATTTTTTTTTAATGTTTATTAAAAGTCAGCAGGTGTAGCTGCTGGCTTTTAATAAACATGCACTCACCTGCTCCACGATCCAGCGATACGCCGACCAGTGCTCCGCTCCTCTCCCCCCCTCTCCGGCCGGCGCCTTCATTCTTAGTGTGGGCACCCAGCCGTGACAGCTTTCGGCTTCACGGCCGGGCACTCACTGCTCATGTGTGAGCAGAGCTGCGCACTATGATTGGTCAAGAATCGCCTGGGACCTGTCACGTGTCCCAGGCGATCGCCTACAGGGAGGGGCCGCTGTAGGCGATATGACTTATCACCTAGGGCAGTGATGGCGAACCTTGGCATCCCAGATATTTTGGAACTACAGTACATTTCCCATGATGCTCATGCACTCTGTAGTGTAGTTGAGCATCATGGGAAACATAGTTCCTAAACATCTGGGGTGCCAAGGTTCGCCATCACTGGCCTAGGGGGTCCCTGGGTGGAAGGAGGAAGTGGGACAGGAAGTCTCACTCCTCCTAAAACCCCCACTCCCTCCCAAAAAAATGACATGCCAAATCTGGCATGTAAGGGGGCAAGGAGTGGATTAAGCGGAAATTCCACTTTTGGGTGGAACTCCGCTTTAAGTCTTTTAATTCCGATCCTGTAGAAACATCAGGAAGAGGGAATTTGTCCAAAGTGAGGTAAATCCCCTTACAAGGCAACAGGATTATTTCTCATCTATTGTATATGTTCTGTATGTAGGTTTGCCACTTTTTTATTCAAGCCAAACCTGAACAATTTAGCGATGCACAGTAAAAAAAAAATTGTTTTAGTATACACTATAGGATTTTAACAGACCTGGCACACCTTTGGGCACTCCAAAGAGAATAGTAATGAGGTACACATAGTTACTGTTGCCTTTCTATAAGGCACCCTCCTGTCATGCCCTGTTCTGAGCCACATTCCTATCTCAATAATGTGTCCGGGTTTCAGGTGGACTTCGAAACCCGAACTGTCCAGGGGGAAATCCTGGGCAGTTGGCAAACCTATCTGTATGCTGAGTTTATTTCTCAGTATCTATTTCTTATATATGGATACTGCACATTAACTGTTGTCTTGCTTTCTATGCTGGGCCTATGCAGTCCATTGCATACCAAAGCTCAAACACATGTGCCTTTCTCTGCAGCCTCAGCTACATGGGGCAGTGAATGAATGGGCAGGGCTCTGTGCTGAGCATCTTCCTGTTCATTCACAAACTGAAGACATAGTAAACACAATTTACTGTGCTTCAATTATGAAGGAACACAGCGAGTGAGTGTGTTCATTTAGAAAAAAAAGGGGATGCTAAATTACATATTTACTAGCCCTTCCATAGTTACATAGTTACATAGTTAATCAGGTTGAAAAAAGACACACGTCCATCCAGTTCAACCATAAAAATATATATATATATGTATAAATATATATATATATATATATATAAAATAACAAAGATCGTAAATCCCATATACCCTGGCAAGCCTGATGGGGCCCCCTAGTGGCATGGGACCCTCCGGCAGTGCCCAAGAGCCTCAATGGTCAGTCCGCCCTTGGCGCCGGTCAGCTGAATAGTGGCAGCTGGCTGGCTGTGTGGAAGTTCCTTAGCAGTGCTGGCTCTGATAGGCTTTCCGAGTACAGCCCTGAGGCTGTAGTCGGCTTCCTTAAGCTTATTCTTGGGACGTACCGGCGGTGCGTTCCTTGGATAAGACTGACAGGCGTCTCAGACAATCAGTAACCTGATTGGCTGAGCGTCATCGAGGGCAGGACGAGGGACATCGAAGGACAATAGAAGCCAGAAAGGTAAGTGCCAGGGGGGAATTTTACTGGGCACATTGGCTACAATTGTGGGCACAGTGACAACTATTGTCGGGCACAGTGGCTACAATTGGGGGGCACAGTGGCTACAATTACAGGGCACAGTGGCGACAATTGGGGGCACAGTGGCTACAATTGCGGGCACAGTGGCGAAAATTGTGGGGCACAGTGGTGACAATTGATGGCAAAGTGGTGACAATTGATGGCATGGCATAGTGGTGACAATTGATGGTAAAGTGTAAGATTTGTAGAGAAAAACTAGGACGGCCGCACTCCAAAAACAATGTTGTTCCTTTTTAATAAAACTGGTCACAAAACAAACATGTCACAGCAAAAAATCTGATGAAAAAGCTAATTGATGGCAAAGTGATGACAATTGAATGCAAAGTGACTGCGTTTGATGGCATGGCATAGTGGTGACAATTGATGGCACAGTGTCTGCGTATGATGGCATGGCACAGTGACTGCATTTGATGGCACGGCACAGTGGTTGCGTTTTGATGGCATGGCACAGTGGCTGCGTTTTGATGGCATGGCACAGTGGCTGCGTTTTGATGGCATGGCGGTTGCGTTTGATGGCATGACACAGTGGTTGCGTTTGATGGCATGGCACAGTGGCTGCGTTTGATGGCATGGCACAGTGGCTGCGTTTGATGGCATGACACAGCGGCTGCGTTTGATGGCACAGTGGCTGCATTTGATGGGCACAGTGAGGTTGCAATTGTTTTTTTTTTCGTTTGTCCCCCCCAAAAATGTTGAGCCACTGGAGGCAGGATACCAGCAGCACTGCAAGGGGGCATAACACAGGGGAAGCTCTGGCAATAGGGGGGATCAGCATCACATGCAGTAATTAGGGTTTGCCCCCTGCAAACCCCCTGTACATGTCTTTCTATATGTGGTACTATCAGGGCCATGCTTAGCCACTGCAACTAGAGGGGAGGGAGTGTGTACTGTAAATGCACAGGTGTTTCTTAACCTACTGGAGCCCGATAAATGTATAGTCTGTTTTAATAAAATTAGGAGATTTTACAAGCTTTTCCATCACCAGTAGTTTGACTACTATTACTTGATATTTTTCTTTTTTTTATACTGACAGCTCTGCATGGGACCATTATGTAAATCTTTTGGCACTGGAATCAAATGTGAATTTCACTCTAAGAACTCATACTGCCCAAGCGTCACCTAACGTAACCTTATAGTAGGGAATAGTTTTGACACCAGGTAGTTTTTTTGTTTTTTTAACTTTCTTTTTCCACCTGGAAACTACCCCTTTTCTTCATATACCACAGCAAGAAGTAAATGATATATCTCCAAAAATTAGGAAATATTCCTTCTTAGACATTTGTCACCAAAACAAGTATGCCCAATGGAAACCATTCCCTCACATTCTGTTCCCGTGACATCTCAAAATTTTTGGGTTTACCATTGTTTTGTAAACCAAAGATAATGGTCACATGGACCAATATAGAGTATGGCTCTCTAGCAAGGTCACTGGCAGCATTTAAAACATGAGCTTTCCACATTCTATCCAAAAACTTAAAAAATGTTTTGGCTTTACACCCTTTCATATTTACATAGACCTCTACATGCCCCCAAACTAAATTGGTCCAGCAGCACAACAAACAGACAGGCAACACTATTCCAGGTGATGAAAGTTCTATCCTTAACGATCAGGTGTCTAGTCAATGGTCTGGGTAATGGCCCATACACACGATCCGAATATCGGCCGACGGATCGTACAACTTTTTTCGCTTAATAATCGCGAGTAAAATAAAATAGGTTTTAAACTCACGAAAATTATCGTACGATAGAAAAAAACGATCGGAAGTGATGTCACGTGTTGTAATGTATTTGTATTGTATTGTCGGACGACGGCTGTACTGACTAAACGAAAATCGGACGATCGGACATCGGACGAGAAAAATTTTCGCGCTTGTCCGATCGAATTTAATCGGATGAACGGTCGTGATCGGCTGTCGAAAGTAGTGTACACACGATCCGAAAATCGCACGATCCATCATCGGACGATCGTTTTCGTCCGATATTCGGATCGTGTGTATGGGCCATAATGGATTCAGAAAGCAAAGCAAAAATAAGGAGAAGAGCTTTATTGTGTAAAATACATCCAACATGAAAAACGGTTATAGCAACAGCATCATAGCATGCACAGAGGGCAGCATGGTTGACGCGTTATACAAATTTCTTTGCTTAGTCATAAAACATATATCAAAAGCTCTTCTGCCTTGGAAGTGAAAATAAAAATTCATAAAGTTTCAAAGTTATATTGTTGATATATGTTTTAGGAATAATTACAAGATCCATTTAAAGTTAACCTTTGTTAGCATATAGCAAAGACGGACTAGCAGCATACTTAAGAGCACCAATCACTTTAATTTTTATTGTTTACACTAGGCCTAAGGTCAATTTATTGTGTCCCTGGATCACTATAAAGATTTTGCAGACTTAGAGCACTTGAAACATAATTTTTCAATATTCACCTATAGCAACAGAATAGCGCCACACCTACTACCCTAAACCATCCCTCACTCTATACTCTACTTAGGTAATTGTACTAGTAGGGGCATTTGTGCAGGACCACCCCAAACCTGTTTCATAGATCCAACAAGGTATTGGAAACATTCCTCAGAGATTTTGGTTCATATTGACATGATAGCATTACACTGCAGATTTGTCGGCTGCACTTCCATGATGCAAATCTCCCATTCTACCACATTCCAAAGGTGCTCTATTGGATTGAGATCTGGTGACTGTGGAGGCCATTGGAGTACAGTGTCCTCATTGTCATGTTCAAGAAATCAGTTTGAGATGATTTAAACTTTGTGGTGCATTATTATTCTGCTGGGAGTAGCCATCAGAAGATGGGTACACTGTAATCATACAGGGATGAACATGGTCAGCAACAATACTCAGGTAGGCTGTGGCATTTAAATGAGGCTTAATTGGTACTAAGGGGCCCAAAGTGTGCCAAGAAAATATCCCCACATTTTTACACCATGATTTTATGTTGTTTATACCAAAATCTGACGCTACCATCTGAATGACGCTGCTGAAATTGAGAATCATCAGACCAGGCAATGTTTTTCTGATAAAGGAAAGGCTGATGCGCTACTGTGAGTAAACAAAAGTGAACTAGGGTGACATCAACTGGTCTGAGGCAGCTCAATCTAGAGTGTCCACAAAACACAAATAATGAAAATTAATAGAAATAGTGATAAGCGCTTCAAAATGGTGATGTGTGAGCACTAAACAAATTATAAGGTATATGACAAAACCATAGTCAACTACTAAAAATCTTGAGGTGCATAAATGATAATAATAATAATAATAATAATAATGCAATGATGTCAAACTTATAAAGTCCCATACAACAGGTGCATCTATGTGCCAATAGATGAAATCCTATTCAACCGATGTGAATGTGTACTGGGTGAAAAGTACGGTTTGCACTGGACAGTCTCTATAGAGTAGTGGAGTGATGGGCTGGGTGTAGAATGGTTGGAGTCTTCACTTTGAATGCTATACAAGGTCTAGAAATCCATAGGAGTGTTGTAGTTCCCTTACCTTAGGGCTGCTATATGTAGGCATATAGTGTGGATCCTCCTGTATCCGAGGTCTCGCTTTCTCAGTGAGATTCCCTCTTCCTCTTCCCTCGTAGCTGTGATGGTCCGGGCTCAGCGATCCACAGTGAAGTCGAGATCACGTGACACCCGCACAAGCCGGAGGCCAATAGACTTAGTAGCGGTAGTACGATCGCTCCATCTCGCTCCATTTTTGTATACAGCTTGTTTTGGATTTTTATTCTTTTATTCATTAAACTGATTTTACTGGCATCTATCTACTTCACTATTGGAGGCATTTTTCTTTATCTTCCTCCACACTTACCACATCTCCCCTGTGGATCGCTGAGCCCGGACCATCACAGCTACGAGGAAGAGGAAGAGGGAATCTCACTGAGAAAGCGAGACTTTTCACCCAGTACACATTCACATCGGTTGAATAGGATTTCATCTATTGGCACATAGATGCACCTGTTGTATGGGACTTTATAAGTTTGACATCATTGCATTATTATTATTATTATCATTTATGCACCTCAAGATTTTTAGTAGTTGATTATGGTTTTGTCATATACCTTATAATTTGTTTAGTGCTCACACATCACCATTTTGAAGCGCTTATCACTATTTCTATTCATTTTCAATGTTTTTCTGATCTTCTATTGTCCAATTTTGGTGAGCCTGTGTGAATTTTAGCCTCAGTTTCCTATTTTTAGCTGACAGGAGTGGCTTTCGGTGTGGTCTCCTGCTGTTGTAGCACATCTCCTTCAAGTTTCGATGTGTTGTGCATTTAGAGATGGTATTCTGCATACCCTGGTTGTGATGAGTGTTTTCTTCTTTGAGTTACCGTTGCCTTTCTGTAATCCTGAACCAGTCTGCCCATTGTCCTCTGACCTCTGTCATCAACAAGGCATTTTCATCCACACATCTGCCACTCACTGGATATTTTCTCTTTTTTTGACCATTCTCTGTAAACTCTAGAAATGGTTGTGCATGAAAATCCCAGTAGATCAGCAGTTTCTGAAATACTCAGACCAGCCTGTCTGGCACCAACAACCATACTACATTTAAAGTCACTCAAATCGCCTTTCTTCCCCAATCCGATGCTCGGTTTGAACTTCAGCAAGTTGTCTTCACAGCATCTAGATGCCTAATAGTATTGAAATGCTGCCATGTGATTAGCTGATTAGCAATTTGTGTTACCAAGCAATTGAACAGGTGTATCTAATAAAGTGGCCGGTGAGTGTGTGTGTAGCACCAGGGCCGGCCTTAGGTGTTCAGGCACCCTGTGCGAGATAATCCTGTGGCGCCCCCCCCCATCTTCACCCCTCACCCCCTGGTCATCTAAACATACACAAAGAGGCTGTCCGGGGCCCCTCTGTCCTCTGCCAGGAGCCTGGGGAGCGACAATGATGAGGAAGAGGTGCGTCCTAGGCGGCTGCCTTCCTAATCCGCCTAGTGGTTGCGCCGACCCGGCCCCACCCTGCTACCACTCACATTCTGCGAGCTGTGATGGCCGTACGGCGCCCCTGTTGCCCATGGTGCCCTGTGCGGTCGCACAGCTCGCACACCCCAAAGGCCGGCCCTGTGTAGCACTACTCCCGGAGGAGCTGATGGTTTGTTTTGGGTGGCACTATTGCATATAGCAGTAGTAAAGGAATGTCTGCAACAAGTGTCTTTTGCTGTGCTCTTTATTACCCAGCCGGCTAAAAACAATGAACTTGTGGTGAGTAAAGTAGAGTTGAAGGAAGAATAGCAAATTCAGGCGTAGCAATAGGGAAACAGTCCTGCTCCCAAGTGTAACACTTCTCTGCGCCACTCCTGCTTGAGTGGGCATAGCGTACCTGGACAGGCCCCTCTCACTGACCTGGCAGCCAGAGTATCGCTCGAACCTTTGAGGAAAAGTCTCTGCCACAGACCCTCCTGAATGAACGTGAGCTTGAGGAAAAGTCTCTGCTACAGACCCTCTTTAGAATGAACGTCAGGGAGACACCTCGGCCACCGGACCTCTCTGATTGCAGTTACGGAGGCAATCCTCTGCAATCCTTACGCCTGGATCTCCTTCGTAACATCGCCCAGGTACCGACTGACAGGTGATCAATCCTTCAGTGTCCGGCTACCTTGTTCCCCGGTGGTTTGTCAAAATCCTTTTGGACTGCCAGCCTCTCATTGGCGCTCTTCAGACGGACTCCCCACCAAACAGCTATACCGCTTGGGACCCTCAGAGGTGGGAACCCAGTCGATCACTGGGTCCCTGTCGCTGCTCAAATGTTCCGGACCAACATGGTTCTGGAACCAGAACACTGCGTGACACGCATGCCCTGGCCAGGTAGGCCATAACGCCAGGGCGCTGTGATGTGGTCACTCTTAAGGTGAGTGCCACACTGGATGAAGAAGACCTCAAACCAATGGTGACTGCCCCATAAATACCCTCCCCCAGCACGTACAGCGAGGCTCAACCCTCCTGATTGGCTACTGGGGAAGAGCACCCAAACATTGACTCCACTGCTGCCATCTACTGCACTGGGGTGGGAAGAACACCCTAGCACAACAGAATGAGCCCACAGCACAGGCAAGCTGAAACAGAGACCCAATTTAAACATCTTAATCAGATCAGAGTTTAACTACACTCTGATCCCCCTCTAAATTTAAATAGCACTAGTACTTAAAAGTAACCAGGCGCTACATGTATGTATATATATATATATATATATATATATATATATATATATATATATATATATAATTTATTTCAATTAAATAGGAATACCCTATCATGAGCCCTAGTACTTCTTTGTATTTTAAACTCAGCTCTCCATAATCCATTTGTCACCCAGTAAAATAATACTGTACATCTTGTACAACTTGGCTTAAAAGGAACAAACCACGTTTATAATTGGTTTGTCTTGCAGCGGAGTGAAGATAAGGAATGCCTATGAAAGCTGCCCTTGCATGGAATTAATTCTATACACTCCATTCATATTAGTGTATTCCAGTGTCTATATCAAACAACCGTAATAAGTTTGTGAGGAAAAGCTTGATAGAGGACTGAATTATAGCACTTAATCCAAGAAAAAAAACTCACACATTAATAACATACAGCATTAGTAGTTGGCAGGTCGGGATGATTAAGTTATTTAAAGCTAAATAATTAGATTGTTAAGTTGCTCTTATCATTATCTTGCCAGAATTATTGCTGCTTATTATACAAAGCGCATTACATATTTAATCTTATGGTAAAAGCCTTATATCATAATGGAATAAAAAAAGGAAAAAGTGAAGTGCAATAGCATTTGGTGCGAAGAAGGAGTCTTAATAACATACCATAAAGAGCAATGAAGATGTCCAATAGTCTTAGAGTGCTTTCACACTCACATCGGCTGGGCGTCGGCGGTAAAACGCCGCCATTTTTAGAAGCGCTTTACCGTCATTTTTGCAGCACTTTTTGGCTGCTAGCAGGGTGCTTTTAACTCACACTAGCTGGTTTAGAGCACCTGCAAAGCGGTTTGGGGGCAAATTTCAATGGGCAGGGGCACTTTAAGAGCGGTGTATTCACCGCTCCTAAAGTGTTGCAAAGAAGCTGCTGGCAGGACTTTTTTTGAAAAACTCCTCCAGCGTGAAAGAGGTCCAAAACTTCGATAGGTACAATGACAACAGACATGTAATGACAGCCTTTCCTTTCTTTGTAGAAAAGGGTACAATCACTACCTGCAGTTGTACCACTTTGGATCCGACTTTGCCCTACGACTTGAAGTCCGACATGCATCCGACTTCAATAAACAGGGACCTGACTTTGATCCTCCAACAATACCAGGCACTGTGTCTGGTATGAATCTTTAGGGAGAGCTCCTGCCAATTTTATTATTATTTTTAATCGGCATGGGTTTCCCCTTCAAAAGCATACCAGGGTCCAAAAAAAAAACAGTGTGGGGGTCCCCCCAAAATCCATACCAGACCCTTATCTGAGCACACAGCCTTGCAGGTCAGGAAATGGGATGGGATGATTAACCCCCTGCCAACCGTACCAGGCTGCATGCCCTCAACATGTTGATGAGGACAAGGGCCTCTTCCCAACAACCCTGGTCGTTGGTTGTCATGGTCCATGGGCAGGGGGGCTTATCGGAAACCAGATCCCACCCCCCCAAGCTAGCTGCAGCCATAACAGAGATATCCTTCTTCAAAGTGCCAATGTGTATAGTTGTGCCGCGGTCCGTAAGTGGTTAAAGTGGTTGTTAAGCCACTCTAACCTGTATACACCATCAGCACTGCCTCCTATTGTAGTATCCCCCTCTATGTGTGATTTATAAAAAATAAATGCCGGAAATACCTAATTTCACTGCCGAGATTGTGATCACATTACTGGCCAGCTTTCTCCTTTTCTTCCTCTACTGATGTCAGTCTGAAGCAGTGTAAATTTTGTCGACTAAAACCAACTAAAACATTTTAGTCGACTAACTTAATACCACTTTAGTCAACTAAAATAGGACTAAAACTATAACAATTCAGATGACAAAAATATGATTAAAACTAAAATGGCATTTTAGTCAAAAGACTAAAATGGGACTAAAACTAAAGTGCCATTTTAGTCGATACGTATTGGTATCCCAAGAGCAGATAGCAAGCTACTGATGACAGAGGCACGTAACCTGACCACGATGTCTGGTCTTAGCAGCCATGATACACCATGGTCAGAGGGGAGGTGAGAAACTGTCAGGATCAACCTGTTTTTTTAGGTGTTGCAGGGGGGAAAAGTGACACAGGACAAGCACTGTGTCACATAACATGCTTTAAAGGAGCAGGATCTATTTTGTTTTGGGGTTAACAAACACTTTAAAGGGGTTGTAAAGGTACACGTTTTTTTACCTTAATGCATCCTATGCATTAAGGTAAAAAAACATCTCACAGCACCGCCCCCCCCCGAGCCCCCATTGTACTTACCTGACCGTTCGAATCTCCCGGGCGTGTCCACGTCGTCTTCTTCGGTTCCCAGCCTGGTCGTTGATTGGCTAGGCTGGGCGGATTGATAGCAGCGCAGCCATTGGCTAGCGCTGCTGTCAATCAGAGCGGATGACGCGGCGCGCCGGGGGCGGAGCCGAGTTATACAGTCGGCGGCTATGGCCGCCGCTGTATCATGGGAGCGCGCTCGCAAAAGCTTTCCTCAATGCGAGCGCCCTCGCATGAAGAGGGAAAGCTTTTGCGAGGAGGAGCCCAGACAGCCGCCGAGGGACCCCAGAAGACAGCTTTCCGGGCCACTCTGTGCAAAACGAACTGCACAGTGGAGGTAAGTATAACATGTTTGTTATTTTTTTACATGCAAATGAAGAATTCCTATCATATAGAAATATCAGAGATTGTAAGTGATATAATTACGAAAAAAAAAATCGGTATTACTATCCACAACTCATAAGCTGTCCAATCCTGTAAAACAATGTTCATTTACTAATAAGCAATAAAGCCACTGTATCACAAGAGTAGATCCTTGTGCAATTTGAACTAATCACATCCATGTAAGCTACTGCGAGTCTTAATTGCAGAGTGCAGACATTGCTGAAGGCAAAGGGCAATCACAGAGGTCAAAAGATTTTTTATTGTTTGAACTCTTCCGGTAATATTTTGAAAACAGGAGGAGGAAACTGTAATAAAATGGGAAATGTCTTGCCTTTAAGGTTTTGCTTGGGGTCATTCTAAGTAAGAATTGTCATCCCTATACAAGAATGAAAAATTCCTAAAATGTTTTTATAAAGGTAGTTCTGACTGGTAGTCACACTCACCAATATGTATGCTGACAACTGCTGATTAATGTTATTGTTTTTTTAATGTTAATATTAGTATGCTTCTGCATGAGATGCACATGTAAAATTGCTAACAGCTGTTAGATAGACACAAATGCATTAGAGGAAAAAAAAATCACACAGGGCAAATTTTCTATTTTACTTGGATAGAGTGAGAGAGGATTATAACCACTGTCAATTTTTTTTTTTTTGCCATGGGCCTGGAGATATTTCCTTCACTTCCTGTTCCATAGCCAAAACAGGAAGTGAAAGGCAATCCCTGCCAAGTGAAGGAATCCCTGGATATCACCAGAATTAGTGCATCCTTTAAAGATTTCCCCTATATTCCTGTTTTGGTGACAACCCAAAATTTAGAATTTTCTTTCACTCTTGGTGATCAGGGCACAGACTGCAAAACAAAATCTGACAGTTGTTCCAAACCCTCTCTTCTCTATTCAAAACTAAAATAAAGATTTGCTTTTAGTTATACTTTAACTGGCATATGTTTGGAAGCTGTCAAGTATGTCCACCGTCACCTAAATGAAGCATATCCACTTGATTCACAAGTTAATAGTAAATATTGTTTACGATAAGATTTGATTGTTTGTTCCCAATCAATATAAGGGTGCCTATACTTAAGTTTATCATATACAGTATGTAGCGCCTGGTTACTTCTAAGAACTGGTGCTAGTTTAAATTTAGAGGGAGTCAGAGAGTTAGTTAGCTCTGACCAGGCTGATTTGCTTAAATGTGGGTCTCTGTCTCAACTTGACTGTGCTGTGGGCTAATTCTGTCGCTTCTGGGGTGCTGATGCCACCCCAGGACGACAAGTGGCAGCAGTGGAGTCGAGGTTTGGGTGCTTTTCCCCAGCAGCCTATCAAGTGGGGTTTTCCTCGCTGTGCATGGTGGGGGAGGGTATTTATGGGGCAGACGCCATCAGTCTGGGTTTTCTTCTTCCAGTGTGGCACCGACCTTTAGGGTGACCACATCACGGAGCCCTGGCGAAATGGCCTTCGAGGCCGGGGGTTTGCGTGCCACATGGTGTTCCTGGTTCCGGGACCACGTTGGTCCGGAACATTTGAGCTATGGCTGGGTCCCAGTGATCGACTGGGTCCCCAATCCTGAGAAGATCCCAAGCGTTGTTCCTTTGAGAGGAAGCTGTTCGGTGAGGAGTCCTCCTGAGGAGAGCCAAGAGAGGCTGGCAATTCAATAGGGTCTCGACCACCCACCGGGGATCAAGGTATCCGGGTACTGAAAGGCTGGACGTTGGTCACCTATCAGTCGGTAACTGCAAACTACCTGAAGGATATCCAGGCGCAAAGTCTATTAAGGAGGATTATCTCTGTTATCTCAATTTTAAGGAGGGTCTGTGACAGAGACTTTTCCCTTGAAGTTCCGAGTGCTAGTCTGGCTGCCAGGTGAGTGAGAGAGGCCTGTCCAGGTACACTAAGCCCACTCTGGCTAGAGTGGCGAAGAAAACAAAGTGTTGTTGGAAGCAGGACTGTTTCCCTATTGTTACGCCTGGATCTGCTGCTTCTCCTTCTACTCCATCTTTACTCTTCACCTCAAGTTTTATTGTTTTTACCCGGCTGGGTAATAAAGAGCACAGAAAAAGACATTCCGTTACTGCTGCTTTCACCATACACTCCTAGAAGGCGGAGGAGCCACGAGGTAACATGTCACCCAAAACAAACCAGCAGCTCCTTCGGGGTAGTGCTACATAAACAAAACACATTCATTACATCTCTGGAACACATTTTCCCCAAGTTTTAATGCTGCAAAAACAGCTGTTGATTTTTCAGAAATCCGGTAATCTCCTAAACTCCTGTTTTAGCAAAACCACAGTGGGGTTGATTTACTAAATGGAAATAGACTGTGCACTTTGCAAAATGCAGTTGCTCCAGAGCTTAGTAAATGAGCAGAAGTTCTGTTGACTTCCATCATCCAATCATGTGCAAGCAAAAGAGCATTTTTTTTTTTTCCTTGCACGTGCCTGGGTACTGTTTGCAAAGTGAAGCTTTACCTTATTTAATAAGCTCTGAAGCAACTGCATATGAAACATGCCCAGTCTATTTGATATTAGTAAAGCAACCCCAGTGCCTCTGGTACAACCAATTTCCAAGTATTATTTCAGCCCTGCTCAGTTCCCTCTGACTAAAGAACACCTCTCCCTTCTCTTATCTCCATAACAAAAGAGGGATAAGTTCCAACATTCAGTAGAGGAGAACTCAGGCATGGCTAAAAACCTTTCTTGGGATTTCAGTGCAGCAGAAGCAGTTAGTCAGTTCACTACAGTAAGTACAGTAGTTAGAAGATTGCTGGATTTCTGTCAGGATCAGGGCCACAGCATGCATGCAGCAAAGTTAGAAAAAGTATTTAACTGAATGTTTCAAATGTACTGGGAGGAGAGGTCACATAGGGCATTTGAGCAGATGTGCTTTTATGGGACTCCCTGTCTTGATCATGGAATTGATCCTCTCCCCAGCTAATTTATGGCTCCACACCTCTACGACTGGCTTCCTCACAGCCCCAGGATTTCCCTGGCTATTGGCACCATTCATATCACCCGCATGATGACTAGAAAATCCAAGAAACAAGAGGCGGGCCAGAAATCCTAACTTGCAACAGATTAAGGACAGATTAAGGACACAACCTCTAAGCCGGGGAAGTTCTCCCACCTGCCAGGAAAGACTATACTAATGATATTTTTTAGTATAGGCAGAAAGTATCAGGCTCACAAAGGCTTGCTTTACCAGAGGAGGGGGGACGATTCATGTGATATGCTCCCAGACCATACACCTACTAAGTGCCCAGACTCAACAGGCAGACCAACTAGGGGGATTAAAGGGAGAGGATCTATTGCTTCTAGATCTACAAAAGATAAGGGAATGCATCACAGCAGTGGAAAGCCCCATTAGTCATCTTAAGGACAAGCTACCTCCATTGATCTTGGAATCCTACTCCAGTGCCCGGCTAGCTCTCACCACCAGTGAGAAGGCTGATGGCTAACAACTACAGTTGGCCTACCAGAAGTCCCTGAGGGTAAAGACCCTACTGAATTTGTGGAGAAATGGGTGCTGAAAATATTTGGCAGACAGGCCTTTACCCTTCCCTTTGCTGTAGAACAAGCCCACTATACCCCCAGACTACCTGCTCAGATCTATTCTAGTTAATTTCTTGAATTACAAGGACAGTTAAATAGTTTCCTTACACCCAATATAACAGGGCCAAGGTGTCCTTTTTCCACAAAAGTACAAGGTAGGTGTGCCACGTTTTTGGATATTAAACAGTGCCTGCAAAGGCTACGACTTCAGTATACAATACTCTATCCCTACACCTCAGCATTATGAGGTGTATTCTTGAAGCTACTCCTCTATTTTCTTGCAGTAGTGAGCTCAGAGAAGAAGCAGTTATTTCCTAAGCTTGCTTTCTATGAAGAGGGGAGCAGGCTGGTCCCATCCTGTCTAAAATAGTCAATGTCCAACAAGTGGCTCCCAATATCGGGGCATTGACCTCACCTGATGGCAAATTGATTAATTCTACTGTCTTCAACCTAAGAGTTCTCCTTTATAAAGTAGCATTGTTGGCTCAGGTAACAAAAGAGGCACATATTTACTTTCTTCTTTTCAAAGAGAGCTTTTAAAGGCAAGTTTAGTTCCTTAATTAAACGCACATAGAAATTGATTTAAACTGGAGGGTGCAAGATCTGTTAAAGCTGTTTATGGTAGCCAATTAGCTTCCAAATTCAGCTTGTTCAAATACGCTTTGACATCAAAACATGGAGGCTGATTGGTTTCTATGCAGAGCTGCATCAGATTTTGCACTCCCCAGTATTAATAAATCAACCCCATATTGTCAGCCCAGTGGTGATCTACTGTAGAAGGGCACTATAAAAAGCTGCATAAAACAGAATGTTGGTCCACTTTTTGTTGATGGCATCAGCAATATATTAAGGTTTGGGCTGGTCTTGACCCATGGTTTTTATTGTATTGCTTTTAAATGGCCTATAAGATTTGTGTTTACAGATTCCTGAATTACCGGTATATTCTAATAGAAAACTGCTCTATATGAAACAATTCCTCTTATCGATTTGTTTCAGTTAAAAAATGTTTTTATTTTATTAAAAACCTAGAAAATAAAGCCCCATGAGCAAGGTATTTTCAGAGTTTGTATCAGATAATCAAACGGGAAATATTTGTTATCTAATTCAATAAAAGTAAAGTCTTCATAACCAGATCTCATCTAAGGTCACTTCAATTAGAAAAGATTACTGGGGAATATGGTGAGCATCTCTCTCATCTTCTAAAGTATTATTACCCTGTTATATTAGGTTACTGTTTAGGTTAAACCCAGATAAGCTGAGCAAAGTTCACAGTGAAAGTACCTCTTGGATATTTTACTTGCATTATCTATAAAAGCACAGACTTTCAGGCATTATTAAAAGGAAGGACATTTTGTGCTGTGCTTAACAAGGTCTAGATACCTAAGGAAAACCCCCAGTGAGAATTTGTTTATCCAGATTACACAATCTTACAGTAACTGAACCCTAATGTAGCAGGTGCTAAGGTGGAATCATGTGTGTGGCTATCCCTACAGAATATAAATAGATTATGTTACTAACACAACTTCATTCTTCACTAAGGGGATTTTATTGAAGAGGTCATCATATAGTGAGAGAATATGGTTTAGGCTTACAGCTGGTTCCTTTCCAAAAGTCCAACAATCACACATGTCTTCGGTAAAGAAAAATAAAAGTGTGCTGGTGATATGTTGATAACCATATAAATGCAGTGCTATAACTTCTTAACCATATAAATAATTAAACAAAAAAATATGTATTTTGTGTTACCATAAACCAACAATCAAATATAATACTTAGATTTCGCTAATATTTCAAATGAAATTGTGCTAAAATGATACATCGTGTATAAATATTGCATAATAAAATTAATCAAAAATTTCATACATCACAATAAAACTTGTACAATGTACAAAAAAATAAATAAACGTGATATAAACCACACAACAGAGGAGTTCATAAGTGTTCAAATTTCTCGTTTCAAATGTTTTTTTATTTTTCAATTACAAGAAATAACAGGTTTTGACATAACAATATTCGTGGATATACAATTCATAAATAAATTAAAACAAAGGATAGTTTAAATATAATAATGGCGAAGCTTCTAATGTATCATATTTAAATATAGGGCGAAAGCATATAACAAAACTGTATCAAAGTAAAATTTAAGTAGTATATATATATATATATATCTAGGGTAATAAAAACTGTTAATTAAGTGTTCAAATTCCATTCCCTAAGTATGTAAAAAAAAAAGGGTTCTAACTAGTAAATCTTCAATCCAATGCAGTGCTACCCTCTTCCACCTCATGACACGCACAGCTGTTCACCTTCCACAATGTGATCCCTAAGTACATATGAGGTCAAAACAACCCTTCCCCTTTAGGGGTAACCAACACGAGCCCTCTCTCCTGTACACTGGACCATCAAGACTCAAATGGCAATTTAAATCTTCAAATAGCCACAACAATCATGTAGAGAAGAAGAATGCTCCCTGTATTTACTTTATTAAAATCACAAAGGGTTAAAACAACTTACAAATATCGGATGATAAAAGCGCATCTCACATAAAGCATCTCAACTCTCCATTACAAAGCCAACAAGCTTAGTCCACAGGTATCTTTCAGCCCTTCAGGAATGACAAACAAATTAGCCTAGTGTTATGATGTCATACATTTTCCATATGTTTCTCATAGGCTATAGGATTCTGTATAAATAAAAAACCTTGCTCGCCATTTGACACTGATCATTGTTGTTTTACATACGCACATGTCATCTGGTGCCATCAAGCGAGGTGATGCTAAGAGATCACCAGGAACCTTCAAAATGAGGTCCAACTATGCAAGAAGGTGTAGATTTAATTCAACTCAATTCTCAGGCTGTTGTTTTCCACTGAGTGTAAATAGATTTGAAAATTTAGTCACCTGGCTAAAAAGAAACATCATTATCCTAGTGTAAAGCTTCATGCAATGAACTTTTCATATTTGTGTTCTTGTTCTCCTTTTTTGGGTATTTTCTTGTTATTTTTGTCAAGTGGCTTTAAAATTTTAATTTTTAATTTTTTTTTCACTGTCAGTTATTTTTTTCTTTCCTTGTCAATAAAAAAATATTAATGAGGTTAATGAGTGTCATTAGCACAAGAACCGGTGCATATAGTTGAAAGGGGGTTCTGTAACCCATACAAAAAGAGGGCGGGGGGACAAAAGAAATGTATCCTCCCAGAGATAAAGATGCCAAATGTGGGTCTGTAACCCATAGCCCACTTTCACATTGACTGCGGCTTTGAAATTGTGCCAGTTCACCAGAAATCACACAATTTCAAAGCCATAAGTCAGTGCTACTTTGGTTGCAATTTGGAAGACATCTGCACAGCTTAATGTACAGATGTCTATGCAAGTTGCACCTGAAATCGCCAAAAGTAGTGCAGGAAGTAATTTTTCAAATCAGTACGGCACCGCAAAGTCAGCATCTCACTTAACAATGCGATTGCCAGAAATAAGGTGCGACTTTGATCTGTCAAATCTCATGACAAGTCACTTCAATGTGAACAGGGGCTTAGGAAATGTTTAAAGTCCATCGCAATCTTGAAAACCTTCAAAGACCTTAATTTTACATTCCCCATTGATTCCAATGTATTCCACAAAAATCTACCCTGATTTTCATTGAAATGTTGTGGAAAAATAAACTCTTAATTTTGCTAATCCCTAGTGGCAATATGCAACTAATGCATGTCACTGGAAGCTTTGAATGTGCAAAATGGCATCTATTCATTGGATAAAATAAAAAGTATTGTATTATTAGTTAATAAAATGAAAGTAATATATTATTAAATATTAAAAATATTATTATATTATTAAATAGTACATAATAAAAGAGTAAATACATTAATAATACATAAGTAATAATACCTGATAACAGTTGACCACCCCCTCCTCCTTTAAAAAACTCAAAATGTGCTTGGTCTCCATGGCTTCGCTCTCCGTTGGTTTGAATCTTCAGTGTCACTTACAACTCAACTAATACAACTCCAACTCCTCTAAGGCCGCGTACACACCACTAAATAAATCCGATCAAATCGGTCTGACAGACCGTTTTGATCGAATTTGTCTGCTGGGATATATTGGTTTGATCGTGTACACACGATCAAACCAAAATACCCGCCGGCAGACAGCGCGGTGACGTGGCGGTGACGTTGACGCCGCCACGTCACCGAACCGGGAAGTAAAATACTTCCACGGATGCGTCGAATCCATTCGACGCATGTGCGGGCAGATATGTCCGCTGGTTAGTGTACTAACCAGCGGACATGTCGGATGGATGGGTTCCCAGCAGACAGATTTTAAAGCATGCTTTAAAATTTGTCTGCTGAAAAAACCTGTCTGCTCGCCCGTACACACGATCAAATCGGACCGTTTTCAGCAGATAAATTCGATCGTGTGTACACGGCCTTACTGTTGGGGTGCCTCATGGTTCTGTTCTTGGACCTCTACTATTCTCGATCCACACATCCTCCCTGGGTCAGCTGATAGCCTCCCATGGCTTCAACTACCATTTATATGCCAATGACACCCAAATCTATCACTCTGCCCCTCAGCTCACCCCATCAGTCTCCTCACACATCACTGATTTACTAACAGACATATCAGCCTGGATGTCAAACCACTTCCTCAAACTGAATCTATCTAAAACCGAGCTCTTAATATTTCCTCCCCCACTTGCCCCTTCCCCTGACTTCTCTGTCAAGATCAATGGAACATCTATCAGTCTGTTCCCACATGCCAGGGTGCTAGGGGTAACCTTAGACTTTGAACTGTCCTTTCATGCCCACATCTAATACCTGTACAAATCATGCCACCTTAGCCTCCACAACATTTCCAGAATACGCCACCTTTTAACTAATGACAACACCAAGCTTCTAATTCACTCCCTAGTTATCTCTCGTTTCGCCTACTGCAACTCCCTCCTCATTGGATTAAATTAACATTAACTATCCCTGCTTCAGTCCATAATAAATGCCGCTGCAAGACTCATCCACCATACCAACCATTCAGTGTCCTCCACCCCTCTCTGTGAATCCCCCACTGGCTTCCACCCAACAAATAAAATTCAAAGTACTAACAGTAATTTACAAAGCCATCCACGACTCTGCTCCCAGCTACATCACTAACCCAGTCCCAAAATACCAACCCAGCCGCTCTCTTCAGTCCTCCCAAAACCTCCTGCTCTCTAGCTCCCTTGTCACCTCCTCCTATGCTCTCCTCCAGGATTTCTCCAGAGCTTCTCCTATCCTTTTGAACTCACTACACCAAATCTGTCCAACTCTCCCCTAATCTATCCATCTTTAGACGATCCTTGAAAACCCTTCTCTTTAAAGAAGCCTATCCTACCTCTAACTAACACTGTTTTACTTCCTCCATCAGCTCATCCCACACACCTATTACTTTTTTGTATCAATTGACCCTCCTTTTTAGATTGTAAGCTTTATTGAGCAGGGCCCTCTGATTCCTCTTGTACCAAATTGCAATGTAACTGTAATGTCTGCCTTTATTTTGTAAAGCGCTGCGCAAACTGTTGGCGCTATATAAATCCGGTATAATAATAATAAATAATACATAAATTATATACACAGTGAATGATAAATAGTATAGTGTTACAGATAATTATTTTATTCATGTCTAGAATATTACACATTCTAAGTAAGACTTTGTATTAGTTAAATGATTTGTTCTTTTTATTTACTACATAGCCACAAAAACAAATGAATTAAAACTGTAAATTGAAATCCTAATTTGCCATTCCAGCAATTTTTTTATATTATTTGCATACAAGAAGGTCATATTCTCTGAATAGGGAAAGGTTAGTATAACCATGAGTAAATGTCCTCAGGAATTCCCTAAAGGAGGTGCAATTTTGCTCTTTATACATGCAAAATAAAATCCTACTACAAAATAAAATTATACATAATAAATAAATTAACAGATAAAAAAACAAATGAGCTTTATAAAAACCACTGAACAGAGGAATAGTAAATAAATGGTGAAAATGTTAAAACGTGTCAAAAAATTATTCAACCCTTTATACTTTTTTTTTATACAAGAGAATATCTTTATAAGTTCTCTGTTACTTTACACATTTCATTGGTTTACTACTCTCATATTCACTCTAGATGCTAAATTATTCATATCACTAAGGCCCCTTTTACACATGTGGACCATTTAGGTCTGCCGGTCGTTTTTTTAGGTGGACCTGAACAAAGCTCCATGCAGGTCTATGGAGCGACTGATGTCAGTGGTGACATGTCTGCTGACATCTGATCTGCTCCACTCAACTCCGATCCGCTGAATCCAGATGGATTGAAACCCTATTTTCCATCTGTCTGGCGGACCTGGATGAAAGCATCCAATCCCCAATATAGGAGAGTGGAGCTCTAACAGGTCTATCCCTGCACAGTGAGCAGAGACAGACCTGTCATCCACCAGCTCAGCGGGGATCAACAGAGCGATCTCTGCTGAGCAAGCGGAGCCCATCAAAACGGACATGTGTGTGTGTGAAAGGGGCCTAACAGTACTACTGGGCCCAATCCCACTCCACTGCGATTTGATTGAAAGCATCTGTATTTGGTTCTTCTCCCTCTACTGATGACTAGCAGACTCGATGATTCTTGTATAATCTCTTTGCATTGGCTATATAAACAATGTGGGAAGAAAAACACAAAGATATCCATAAAATCAAGAAATTAAGGCAACCATTACTTTCTCCAAGCTTGGAAACATAGTTGTACTTTTATAATCCACTCATTCAGCAGTTTTAAATACACACACTATTTCCCTAAGACATGCAGCGAAGCAGGTTACAAAGACCTGTTACTGATAAGAAAATGTTGACTTCATGTACAAAAACAAGAAATAAGCCCTCATCTTTATCACTAACCACTCCCCTGTGACTGTTAGGCTGCGTACACACGATCGAATATATCTGCTGAAACTGGTCCGCAGACCAGTTTCAGCGGTCAGATTCGATCGTGTGTACGGGCTAGCAGACAGGTTTCCAGCAGACAAAAGTTTTAAAGCATGCTCTAAACTTGTCTGCTGGAAAGCCGTCTGTCGGATATGTCCGCTGGTTAGTACGCCTAACCAGCGGACCGAAATCTCCCGCATGCGTCGAATGGATTCGACGCATGCGTGGAAGTATTTTTCTTCCTGGTTCGATGATGTGGCAGCGTCAACGTCACCGCCACGTCACCGTGCTGTCTGTCCACGGGGATTTTGGTTTGATCGTGTGTACACAGATCAAACCAAAATCTCCCAGGAGACATATCCGATGAAAACAGTAAATTGGACCGTTTTCATCGGATGTATCTCCTCGTGTGTACAGGGCCTTACAGGAAGCCCAGATGTGTATATGATATGTGGTCGGTAGCTTGGCCTCGGCCTATCAATGGCTTATGAGAGGAAAGATGGCTGTGTGCAATTGGGGAATAACAGGGTCTTGGGGATCGGCTGAGTTGTATACAAGCACAATAGTTCATATTTGGCATCAGTGTAAACTCTGAAAAAGGAAATGACTGTTTAAGAAAATACCAATTAAAACAAATGGATATTATGAAGAAGCAAAAATAATTTTCATTCATTTTTCTATAGAAAATATGGTAAAAGTAGTCATTTTGACTGCACAGCTTGTTGCAGTATAAGCATATCATGTTGACTTTCATTTGCTGGTGCATTTCACTCTCTTGACATGAACTGTGACATCATTATCCAGCCAATAAGTGGAAAGCTCTTCCACTAGGTCTAATCCTGTGTTGTACACAAGAAAAAGAATAGAGTAATCTCATTTAATTTTCAGCAAGTCATTACGGATGAGATTGCATTAAAGTTTTATGCTAGATTTCTGAAAGGCAGCCAAATTCTCTATCAACATTGCCAATGCAAAAATGTTTGTGAACAGCAAATGTATTTAATGAACTAGAGAAAAACATGTTGATACATTCTAGCCTGGAAACAACTGAGGCATTTGTTACAAACACATCAGCTGAATAATGAACTGTTCAGGTGAATTTGGAAAAGGCACATGTCCCATTGCAATAACTGTATTTTAATGGCAACATATGGACTTTCCAAAGCTTTCTTAGAACGATTAAAATTATGATAACCCTAATACAAAAAATGTTTTAAAAAAATGTTTTCACCGATATATATATAGATACTGTATATATCGGCGTATAACGCACACGTTTTCCCCTTAAAATTAGGGGAAAATCGTGGGTGTGCGTTATACGCCAATCTGCGCTGTCTCTGAGCGCCGCCGACATAGACCGAGCCGAGTCGAGTGTACCCGAGTGTACTGCACACTCGGCTAGGCTCGGCCATGCTCTGCTCTGCTCGCAGTCACGCCCTGTCCCGCCTACTAGCCTTTATGCAAGAGAAGCCGAGCGTGGCCAAGCCTAGCCGAGTACGCAGTACACTCGGGTACAATCGGCTAGGCTCAGTCTATGTCAGCGTCACTCAGAGACAGCGCGCTCTGAGCCGAGAGAAGCGGGGAGGACACCAGACAGACACCGGACAAGGCCGCCGATGGATGCCGGGCAAGACACCGACGAGGGACATTCAAAATGTAAGTATTTTTTTTTTCCTTAAACTTCCCTTCTAGGCTTGGGGTGCGCGCTATACACCAGCGCGCGGTATACCCTGATAAATACGGTATATATAGATAAGAGAGAGAGAGAGATTCACATGGGCTCAAATTTGGGCCAAATTTGTCTGTACGTGCCATCCATCATGAAAATATGGAGAAGTGTAAAAGTAAAATTTACAAGTATGCAAAAAAGGGGTACTACCTGACAATACGTTATCATTTCACCTTAGTTAAATGCTTGCCTAGTCATTTATTTAGGGCTTGTATCAATGGCAACTGCTTTAGATTAATTTAAGACTCTTCTGAAATCATTCAGATTTTAAACGCATTTTTTTGCAGTTGACCTCCTTTTGGCTTGCTGCGAGTTGGCTTTGTACACCCATAGACTTTTATGGGAATGCAAAACCCATTTAAAGCAAACGCAACCCCTAATTCTTTTATATATTTGATTTATTCTTTGGATAACTTGAATTCCATTACTGAGCAGAGTTTCCCCAATAAGAAGCATATCCTTCCCAACCTAAACTTTATAGGTGACCAGGTGGGGATTAGCATTATATATCAGGTACTACACTCATTAGTAGTAGATGTGTGACAAAGACAACACTTGCATTGTGTGCTCTTGTGCTTTAGTCAAACAACTAATGCAATATTTTCTTGTCAGGCCATCTTTAAGCGTTAACATAAACGACAGTAGCTAACTAAACATTGGCTTAGATTGGTTGCTGTTCTTACTACATGCCATTTCTTCTATAATAATGTAATTACATCAATTAAAAAATAAAATATGAAATTCGTAGTTTGCAACATCCATAAACTCTTTCTCTTCTAACAAAAAATATTATAGCATGTTCAGAATCCATGTGATTAAAATATGTGTAGCGCTACCCCTGTAAGAGCCATTGTAAATATTGTGTCCTCTGCTCTTTCTCTGGTCCTATCCTGAACAGTGGCGGCTGGTGCTCAAAATTTTTTGGGGGGCACAAACAAATGAAAAAAAAAAAAAAGACAATTGCAGCCTCACTGTGCCCATCAAAGGCAGCCACTGTGCCCATCAAAGGCAGCCACTGTGCCCATCAAATGTAGTCACTGTGCCATGCCATCAATTGTCACCACTGTGCCCATCAATTGTCACCACTGTGCCCATCAATTGTCACCACTGTGCCATGCCAAACGCAGCCACTGTGTCATCAAACGCAGCCACTGTGCCATGCCATCAATTGTCGCCACTGTGCCCACATCAATTGTCACCACTGTGCCCACATCAATTGTCGCCACTGTGCCCACATCAATTGTCACCACTGTGCTCACATCAATGTCGCCAATGTGCCCACATCAATTGTCGCCACTGTGCCCACATCAATTGTCCCCACTGTGCCCACAGCAATTGTCCCCACTGTGCCCACATCAATTGTCGTCACTGTGCCCACATCAATTGTCGTCACTGTGCCCACATCAATTGTACCACTGTGCCCACATAAATTGTCCCCACTGTGCCCACATCAATTGTCCCCACATCAATTGTCCCCACATCAATTGTCCCCACTGTGCCCTGTAAAATGCTGCCAGTCAGATTGCCCCCCCGCCCGGCACTTACCTTTCTGGGGTTCGCCATCCTCCTTCCACTGTCCCTCGATTTCTTCTGCCGCCCTCGATGACACAGCCAATCAGGTTACGGAAACCAGAAGCACTGAAACCTGATTGGCTGAGACGGCCGTCAGTCTTATCCAAGGGACGTAGCCCACTACGTTATGAGGATAAGACATCCGGGAGCTGAAGGGCTGCACTGGGAAAGCCTATCAGAGCCGCTGGCTTTGACAGGCACTTCCCCACAGCCTATATAAAACAAAAAACCGCTCTAGGAAACCCCCTCCCCCAAAAGGACTACAGGCTGCAGCAAGCGTGTGATAAACAGGAAACAATGGGATATAAAAAGCCGCGCCACACAAAGGTTGATAACACCAGTGTCAATGATGGTAAAATTAATATAATGCTAAAGTCCATTAAAGTCCATAGTGATGGAAATAATGATGAATCTCGGAAACGATCCTCTGTGAAGTGTCACCAAACGCACACACGTCAAGAAGGTGCACCCGCCACCACGTGAATAAGCAGCTTACCAGAGGTCAGACATATGCTAGCGTCTGACTATAACCCAGTCAACGGCCTTTAGATCCTTGAGGTTCCCACGATCAACTCGAGTAGACCAGGAGAGGGACACTTCTTAAACTCCGGAAGAAAAGAAGGCGCACATAGCATAATTCCGTGGCGAAAATTTATTGTAAAAAGTAAAATTGTACTTACACAGCACATGTGGTAAACGTGTAATAAAAAACAGATACAGGTATTGCCGGCCGGCATGCAGGAGCCCTTCCTCCTCAGCGTGGTGACGTCACTGCGTCGCCTCCCAGACGCGTTTCGTCACAAGAAGGACGTTCTCAATGGGGATAGGGCTACACAGTGATGCACCACTTAAAAAGGACCAGCCGCCCGTTGTGAGAAGCAGCACGCTGAGTCCAGACGCGCCATCTTTGTTGTGGTAAAAAGCCATAGGCAGAAAAAACAATCTACCAGGCATTACGGGCGCAACTAAAAATTCCTTACCGGAAATCGGAGAGAAAGAAAGAAAATTAAACTAAACTAGTCCAAACCCCACCAGTAGTTGGGGTGGGCCAAAAGGTTTTATTGATTCACTTAAAATTAATTGTCTGGGTGTGATGTGGACACAGCGATGT
The DNA here is from genome assembly GCA_029574335.1 of Rana kukunoris. Classification (NCBI taxonomy): domain Eukaryota; kingdom Metazoa; phylum Chordata; class Amphibia; order Anura; family Ranidae; genus Rana; species Rana kukunoris. The sequence goes on from CM056052.1 coordinate 141,370,115, forward strand.
GGGGATAGGCAAGGTGGAAGAACGCTGGCACTAGGCTCTACCTCCCTTCCCCCCCCAGGTCACAGCGTCATCTAGGGGACAAGTCTGGTAAACAAAACCTAGACTTACCGAGAAACAAAAAAGGAAAAAAAATTCTGAACAACAAATGTATATTATGTGTATTCCCTGGGGACTAGTGTCCTCGTAGGGAAGAGAGTACTAGACATAGTACATGTACTGGAGTGGTATATTAATGTCTTACGCTCCAATACTAACAATTAGTGGGTGGTGTAAATAGGTACAAAACCCAGTATAGTGATCAGGGGGTGAAAAAGGGGGACAAGAGAAAAGCGCTATTTATTTAAAAATAGATTGGTGATATAATATTAGTGAAGAGTAGCTACATAAATTGTATCCTACAATCAAAACACAAAATATCTACAATATTGAAAAAGTGATACATTTTAAACATTTAAGTCAGCCATTAAACTATATGACCAATATTCGACAGTGAAGTGAAACTTGAAATCAAATATAACAGCAAAAAACGACAAGGGAAACGAAAAGAAACGAAAAAAACGAAAAAAAAAATTTCATAGACTGAGTGAAGACGACTAGAAGGAAATTTTTTTTTTTTTTTAAATTAAATCATAGTTCCATATAGGGTATAGATGTATATCTGCCCTCAGGTGTGCTTCTCACAAAGGTCAATTATAGGCAATGCTAATAGATGCATTAGCATATATAGACTAAGTGAAGACGACTTACATGACATAAATTTAATAATAAAATCTATACAAAAATCACATCGAGCAACAATATCCCTTACAGACATTGCTGGTAGACATATGGCCATATATAGACTCAGTGAGGACGACTAGAAGGACAGAAATAGAAAAAAAACAGATCTCACAAAACTCAAAAATGGAAAACTATTATACCAAAAGGGTTATTAATCCCCAAGCGTGTTTCCCACAAGGGTTGTATCAAGCATTACTAATGAATGCATTCACATCCGTTTCAATGTTTAACCCAAAGGGGGCGTAGGTTTTCAAACGAAAAATCCAGCCCATCTCCATCTGAGATATCCCTTGTACTAGATTACCTCCTCTCCAAGGTGCTTTATATTTATCAATCCCCAAGAAGAGGGTATTGGAGGTTTTTTTTTCATGCTTCAATCTGTAGTGATTGGAAACAGAATGGTCCCTAAATCCAGACAGGATGTTGGTGATGTGTTTGTTGACACGAACCTGAAATGCCCTCTTGGTCCTACCCACGTATTGTTTGCCACATGGACATTGTACCAAATACACCACTCCCTCAGAAGCACAAGTAATGCATGGTAGAATCTTGTATTCTTTCCCGGTGGCTGTAGATGTAAAGGACCTCACACATCTATGTTTGTTAGAACTTAGGGCACAGACCCGACATCGCCCACATTTGTAATAACCTTTTAGCTGGGCGAAAGGGAAAAAAGATTTAGTGAGGGGAGGATCTATAACATTCTTGGATATGAGGTTCCTTAGGGACTGTACCCCCTTGAAGATAACCCGGGGTTTAGGGGGCAAGATGTTTTTTAACACAGGGTCATTTAGGGCTAGATGCCAATGTTTCTTTACCAGATGGGTAATGGTTCTATGCTGAGTTGAATAAGTGGTGACAAAAGGTACTACGTCAGAGAACCTATTCCCCTCCTTGGGAGTCTTATCACGTAAAAGCTCATTCCTATCCATTCCTAAAACCTGATGTAAAGACCCCTGTAATTCCGTACTGCAGTACCCCTTATCAAGAAACCTCTCTGTGAGGACTGAAGCTTGTTGTTGGAACACCTGAGTGTCAGAGCAATTCCGTCTTAGCCGGAGATATTGACTCTTGGGGACACCCTTCAACCAAGGTTCATGGTGGCAACTTCCTACTGGGATGTAGGAGTTCCGATCAGTATCCTTGAAAAATGTAGAGGTAATAAACCTATTCTCTTAGGTTTCTATTACCAAGTCGAGGTAGTGAACCCTGGTCTGGCTGGCCTCATACTTCAGTTCTATGCCCCTATTATTATCATTAAGGTATTCAATGAAGTTGGTCAAATCGGTATGCCCGCCAGCCCATAGGAGGAGGATGTCGTCTATGTACCTGGCCCAAAGGACCACCTGAGGGGCATCCCTCAGGTAGACGACATCCTCCTCCCATTTGGCCATAAAAAGGTTGGCCCGGCTTGGGGCATATTTAGCCCCCATAGCCACCCCAGTGTTTTGTTTGTAAAACTTGTCCTCGAACCAAAAATAATTGGATGCAGCTGCAAAACTCAGGAGGGACATAATGAAAACAACTTGCTTAGAGGGAAGGCCTGAGTCTCTCCCAAGGTAGAATTGTACGGCTTCAAGTCCTAAGGCATGGGGTATGATAGTGTACAATGAGGTTACATCAATCGTAACCATCCACATATCAGAAGAAGCGGGGAGATCGGTAAGGATGTTGATAATATGTTTGGAATCCCTAACATAAGAGGGAATTTTTTTAACCAGTGGTTGCAAATAAAAATCAATATATCTGCCCACCCGGGAAGTGATTGAATCTATGCCACTAACAATGGGGCGACCCGGGGGGCAGACAGGATCCTTATGTAACTTTGGGAGATAATATAGTGTTGGGGTACGGGGTGCTTTAGGTATGAGGAAAAGCTTTTCTTTTAGAGACAGAATACCCTCAAACACACCTCTTTCCACTAATTTCTCAAGTTCTCTTTTATAGAACAACTTAGGGTCGTTGGGGAGTATGGAATAAGTGTTAACATCATCCACGATCTTATGCATCTCTCTCAAATAATCAGCCTTATCGAGTACTACGATACCCCCCCCTTTGTCCGCTGGTCTGATGACTAGATCCTTGTTAGTACACAAGGAATCCAAACCATCTTGGAGGGTTTTATTAAGCTTAGCTTTCTTAGTCTCAATGGCCTCCAGGTCCCTAATGAGGACATCCCTGAATGTCTTCAGGGAAGGTGCCAGACCCCCTGGAGGATTGAACAAAGAGGCGTTGGACAGTCCAGAGTGTACATAGTTGGAGGTAAGGTATTGGCTAGAAGTTGTGACACCTATCATATATCTTTTAATATTGATTTTCCTTATGAATTTGTGTATATCCATAAAGGTTTTGAATTTGTCCAAACTCTGGGGAGGCGCAAATTTTAAACCTTTGTCCAGCAGGGATTTCTCAGCCTCAGTAAGGACTTTTGAGCTGAGATTGAAAATGCCCTGCCCTGTTACGTTTTGGTACGCTTGGGATTTCCTGTGTCTCCTCCCCCCTCTGATACCTCTCCTCTTTCTACCTGCCTCTTGGTGCCCTGTCCACCCTTGTGAAAACCCCAATTGGAGGGTCCATAGGCCCCAGAACCAAGACCAGGAGGATTGGTAGTACCTGGGGGTGGGAAAGGAGGAGGGGCAAACCATGCCCCACTAGTATTGGGGGGGGGGTTGGATCTGAAAACCCTCCGAATCCTCTCCTCCACTCAGTGGAAAGAAGGAATTGGAGGTGGGTACATTGTAATTTCAACCTAATTCTGACTCAGGTTGGAAGTAGGTTGGAGAAGGGTACTCGAGATCACCCATAGGTCTCCAATTAGTGGTAGTGTATTGAACATTCCCACCCGTATTCGGGCCCCATCCCCTCCCTCTCGGGGCAGGCTTGGATATCTGGTTATGGTAGTAAGATCCTGTTGGGAAGGGAGCATTCCCGCCAGGAGGACCCCCATACCCAGGGCCCGCATAGGGGGGGACTCTATAATGATTGGCATTTGTTTTGGGTGGGCCAGTGGGACGCCCCTGATCTCTTAGGGGAGGTCCCCTAGATCCACCTCGGCCCCTCCTTGGAGATTGTTTATAAGATTGACCTCCCAATCTCGGAGGGTTCCGATTAGGACCAGGAGGCATTAGTGGATATGGTGCACCACCTGGGTGGGACCCCAAACCACTTGTTACCTCCATTTCTATGGAGGTCTGCTTATTCTGATCCTCTAAGAGTTTTCTCTGCCAATTGAAGATCGTGTTGTTATGATAATCTTCCAAGTCCCTATTGTACTTCTTTTTCTTTTTGTTCCTTTGTTCTCTATCTTCTTTTTCAAGGAGATTGAGAAGATCAAGAGATTTTTCTTTATATTCCTCTCTATCCTTGAAGGGATCAAGCTTGATCTTAATACTCTTGATCTCTTCATCAAGGCGGGTTAGTTTGCTGGCTTTCCTCTCCATTAGAAATCTGAGAAAGGAAACCCCCGCGCCATTGAAATAGTTATACCAATCATCAAGGTCAGTATCTCCCTTTTGCGGTGAAACCTCCCATCTCAGGCTTCTTGGAACCATCCCTAATTTTACATAGGTGTCAAGATAAGCCACATCCCATTTTGTATGGTTCTCTGAAATAAACAGATTTTTGAGCCGTATGAACAAACCCCCCAGGTCACCCTCATCATCTTTATATGATTCGAAGACGCCTTCGGTGTTCAACCTCTGATTAGCTCTAAATTCAAAGATATCCATATCTCCACTCTTCTCCAGGTGGACAAAACAATAATAATAAGCTGCGGTGATAATATCAGGAAAACAATATAAAACAAAAAACCGCGCTAGGAAACCCCCTCCCCCCAAAAGGACTACAGGCTGCAGCAAGCGTGTGATAAACAGGAAACAATGGGATATAAAAAGCCGCGCCACACAAAGGTTGATAACACCAGTGTCAATGATGGTAAAATTAATATAATGCTAAAGTCCATTAAAGTCCATAGTGATGGAAATAATGATGAATCTCGGAAACGATCCTCTGTGAAGTGTCACCAAACGCACACACGTCAAGAAGGTGCACCCGCCACCACGTGAATAAGCAGCTTACCAGAGGTCAGACATATGCTAGCGTCTGACTATAACCCAGTCAACGGCCTTTAGATCCTTGAGGTTCCCACGATCAACTCGAGTAGACCAGGAGAGGGACACTTCTTAAACTCCGGAAGAAAAGAAGGCGCACATAGCATAATTCCGTGGCGAAAATTTATTGTAAAAAGTAAAATTGTACTTACACAGCACATGTGGTAAACGAGCATAAAAAACAGATACAGGTATTGCCGGCCGGCATGCAGGAGCCCTTCCTCCTCAGCGTGGTGACGTCACTGCGTCGCCTCCCAGACGCGTTTCGTCACAAGAAGGACGTTCTCAATGGGGATAGGGCTACACAGTGATGCACCACTTAAAAAGGACCAGCCGCCCGTTGTGAGAAGCAGCACGCTGAGTCCAGACGCGCCATCTTTGTTGTGGTAAAAAGCCATAGGCAGAAAAAACCTTACCGGAAATCGGAGAGAAAGAAAGAAAATTAAACTAAACTAGTCCAAACCCCACCAGTAGTTGGGGTGGGCCAAAAGGTTTTATTGATTCACTTAAAATTAATTGTCTGGGTGTGATGTGGACACAGCGATGTGGGGATAGGCAAGGTGGAAGAACGCTGGCACTAGGCTCTACCTCCCCCTACTTCCCCACAGCCAACCAGCTGTCCTTATTCAGATAATCGGCGCCCTATGTCCGGTTATCTGACTAGGCTGGCCACAATAACACTCATGCAATGTGTGAGTGTATGTTATTTGCATGGCGCTGCAGAACACATTTTTAAAAGCCTAAAAGGGCCCTTTTTTTTCTTTTTTTTTTTATGACTACAGGAGGGGGGCGGCGCCTGGGCGCCCCCTATGGACGGGCCGCTACTGATCCTGAACCTCACTCCTACTGGCACCACTAAAATACCTTGGCTGGGAACTCTCAGAGTGGCACACACTGAATGTTGAAAAATAAGCAGATTGTATTGGTAGCCAAAGTGAACACAGTGACTCAGTAATTCATTGTCAACGTACAAGAAAACAGTGCAATACAAATACAATTCAGTTAAACCAGGTACCTTTAAGAGTGGACTCAGAGTGTACTGCAGTACCAAGAGAAAAAACAATAACTCTGTGACTGAGAGATTACACCCCACATCACCATGGAGGGCTAACAACAAGCACGGCAGGCTAGTTCACGTAAGGACTCTCAGTCAAGAAGGGCTAGGCTTAGGCCTGAGAATTTGATTTGCTATCAGCAAACCAATGCTGCCACCAGGCAGTGCACAAGATTGGTATCGTTTTTTTATGTTAACTTCTGCCGGCTCATTTTGGGCCCTTTAACGTTGGTGTGCAAAAGCATTGCAATGTTTCTAGAGCATGGAGTTCAGGAACAGTTAAATGAAAGGTTAGACTCATTCAGTGGGTATGACTTTTTAAAGCAGCTAGGCGAAGCAAACATGTTTAAAGAAAGGGGGAGTGCAATATGGAGAGAGGATTAGAAGGAGTTGGGAAATATGCAACACATTATGATGCAAAAGAAGTAATCAAAGTCAACAATCTGGAAGCAGCTTTGGTGGTTGTCTTTGGCATTGATAGCTGCAGCTTTCAGTAGAAATTGACGACAAAAATTGTTTAACTTCTATTGAAAAAGAGTGTCTATAAAGTGTCATGGGCCTGCGAGCAGACAAAAACTAGCTGTTGATTTTAGCAACAGGGGATGGGGACCCATTTAAGTAGTGATGCAGCTGTGGCGATCAGGATGAGTGCAACTCAGTCCGCGATTTTGGATTAACAGAGTGACTGAGGATCCCCTTCGGGTTATCTCTAAGTCAGGGCTCTTAGCACATCAGCCTGCTCCTCATCTCTGATGCAGTCCTGTAGACTGCAGTCCGATCCTACCGATCCAAAAAAGCATGGCACAGTCACACACACTTTCCTGGTTGGTACATCTCTCTCCAACTGCCCTCATTCTTCCAGGACTTTTTGTTTAATATCATCCCTTCTGTTTACTGGTACTTGTGAGCCTTGTGGTTATGACCCCAGTGTCACTGAATTGCCAAATCCACCTTTGGAACTACATTTCCCAGATGACTCTGGGCACGTGTATTAGAGTTATTGCAAGGCAAAATAATGAACACTGCCATCTTGTGGGCAAAGAGAGCTCTGCATCTTCAGTAACAGAGCCTTGTGTCACATACAGTATCATGGCTCATTGGCAGCTTGCTCAACCAGTACCTTAATACAATTTTCCCTAAAAAGACCCATAAAGCAGGCTGGTGGAAAGTGGCAGGTATTTTGCTAAAGATTTCAGTTTTCTCATTAGGCTGCTTAGGCATTTGCTTGAAAAAATAAAATGAAATACTGTTTTCCCTAATTAGAGAGTTATTTTTGTATTAAGGGTAGTTAGATTTATTTAATTCATTGTGTTTATTGAGGGTTTTCCATTTTTTTGTATTTGATTTTTTATTTTACGTTTTATTTATATAATTATTTTATTTAAATTTCCGGGAAATAATTTCCAATTTCACTCATGCCTAGTCACTATTAAAAGAAAACAAGGCTACTAGCAGCATTGATGAAGACTGGTAGAGCATGATTTGGGCGCAGGGACCCCTAGAAAAGTCAGAATTGCATGAATTAAGGAACATTTCTAGTGGGTAACAGTTACAGAATACATATAACAGACTCATAGTTGAATAAATTTTTCCTCAGTTTAGGCCAAAACTTATTCTTCTACATATTTTTCGTAAAAAAAATCGCAATAAGCGTTTATTGATTGGTTTTCGCAAAAGTTATAGCGTTTACAAAATAGGGGGTAGTTTTATGGCATTTTTATCAATTTTTTTTTTTTACTAGTAATGGCGGTGATCGACGTTTTTTTTCAGTACTGCAACATTATGGCGGACACTTCGGACACTTTTGACATATTTTTGGGACCATTGGCATTTTTTTAGCAATAAATGCTATAAAAATGCATTGGATTACTATAAAAATGCCATTGGCAATAAAGGGGTTAACACTTGTTTTATTTTTTTTATTTGTTTTATTTTTTTTATTTTTTTTTTTTTTTTTTTTTTTTTTATGGTTGAACTGGATGGACTTGTGTCTTTTTTCAACCTGACTAACTATGTAACTATGTAACTATGTAACTAGGAGGCAGGGAAGGGGTTAATTATGTCCCTGTGTGTTCTAACTGTATGGGGGGGTGGACTCACTAGGGGAAATCACTGATCTTCTGTTCATTGTATGAACAGAAGATCAGCGTTTCCCCCCGCTGACAGGACCAGGAGCTGTGTGTTTACACACAAAGCTCCCGTTCCCCGCTCTGTAACGAGCGATCGCGTGTGCCCGGCGGTAATCGTGCCCGCCAGGCACGGGACCCTAGTGGCCGCTGAAGTGCCGACGTAGAGCTACGGGCTCTCGCCCAGGAGAGCCGACCTGCCGCTGTAAAATGACGGCGGCAGGTCGGCAAGCAGTTAAAGTATAACTAAAGGAAATATTTATTTTTAGTTTTGCATAGCGTTCAGAGGGATTAGAACACCTGTCAGTTTTTATTGTTGTCTGTGCCCCCAATAAGGAAATTCTCTCCTCCCCCCAAATTTTATGTTGTCCCCAGAAAAGTAATAAAGGGAAAATCTTCCAATGGGGAAACTAGTTCTGGTGACCTTGGGCCCCCCTAATTTCCAGGGATTTCCTCTCACTTACTGTATGGCTATGGGACAGAAAGTGAATGTAAATCTCCACAATGGGACACAGATAGACAAAACAAATTAGTTAAGATGAGTTAAGACCGCCTATCCAAAACGAAAAAAGGGTTTTGTCTATAGTTCTATTTTAATAACAAGAGTATACAATTGTTGGACTTTTTATCTCTAAGCTAGGCTAAGGGAATGCCTAAGCCACATTGAACTTAGTAGAATTTTAGTAGCTTTATGCCCTGTACACACGATCGGTTAATCCGATGAGAACGGTCTGATGGATTTTTCCATCAGTTAACCGACGAAGCTTACTGATAGTCAGTCGTGCCTACACACCATCAGTTAAAAAAACTATTGTGTCAGAACGCAGTGATGTAAAACACAACGACATGCTGAAAAAATTAAGTTTAATGCTTTTAAGCATGCGTCGACTTGATTCTGAACATGCGTGGATTTTTAACCGATGGACGTGCCTACAAACGTTTTTTTTTTTCTAAATTTATTTTTTTTCTTTATTAAATTTAAAACAAGTTAGATTTTTTTTTTAACCGATGGTTAAATAACCGATGGCGCCCACACACGATCGGTTTGGTCTGATGAAACCAGTCCATCAGACTGTTCTCATCGGTTTGACCAATCGTGTGTACGCGGCCTAAGAGGGGTTAGAAGCTGATTACTTCTGCAGAGTAGCAATGTAATGTTAAAAATTGCTTCGGATAGTAACTACCCACTGTATGTCTGTCCCAGTCAACATCAGTGGTGTTATACCGACTGGTATCTTCAAAGGGACCTTACTAATTCTCTGGGCAGTCTCAGAGTGTCTACCCTATCGGACCCTTCGACGTTCCTGCCACCCTGAACCTCGGAAACCTACTCTATTTGCCCCTTGACACATGTGACCTGTTTATGCTTCTCTATATCCACGTCTCCCATTGCCACTTTAGATCCTAGTTCAATCCTGAAGTTGTTGCCTGCTTGGTTGTTTTGGGTTTCGTATTGCGTTTTTGATGCTCCAAATATTGTGTATGTCCCCTGGGGCACTGGGTCTAGGGATGCTCCTTCTCCCTGGTGCTTTATCACTGTCCTACGCGTAATCATTTTACTATGTTTACTGTGTTTTTCCTTTCATGACTTATTTCATGTTTTATTTACTTTTTAATTTATTTTTATTTTTTTCATTGTGCGCTTTGCTAGTATTACATTTTATATGACAATTTTTTATTTATTTGTTTCCATGTACATGGCTGTCTATATCTCGATTTTACAGTGCTTTGTTTCATTAAATTGTACAAACTCCAATAAAATATTTAAAAAAAAAAAACATCAGTGGTGCAGGTATGATAGAAATTAGCTATGTATACTTGGCCATGCACACAATGCATAGCTGTAGCATCATGAAAAACTGCATTTTGTGAACAGGCATGTTTAGATGGGAATGGAGACATCACACCACCAGCACTGGTGTCTATTATACTAGCTGGACTTATGTCAGGGGGCTGGGAGGATGTACATCCCACTTTGTAAGTTGAATATAGGAAACAATCTTTAAATTGCTACATGGCAGAGATCATCGACTACTTACCCCTCAAATGCTTATATTTTAAATGTGCCTGGGGCTTAGCTTTAAGAAAACATACAGACATGAGAAAAACATTCAGATTCAAATTCAAAATACTTTATTAATCCTAAAGGGAAAGTTTTGCAACACATGCCCCACCCAACAAAAACGACACAAGATGACAACAATGAACAGAGCAAGACACAAAGACATTACAAAATAACCATAACCCCAATCTCATGTCCATAGTAGTAGGCAGTAGTGTTGCTCACGAATATTCGCATTGCGAATATTCGCTACGAATATTGCATATTCGAGTATTCGCGAATAACACGAATATCGCGGCGAATATTCGCTATTTCGAATATTCGAATTTTTTCAATTTTTTTTTTAGAACAGATCACATCCTAGAGATCCCCATCGACGTCTAAAAGCATTGCTGGTATGATTAGAGACCTTGGGCCGAGTAGCTGCAGCGCTCATTTTATATTGCCGAAAAATCGCAATGCGATTATTCGGCAATAGCGATATCGCGCGATTATATTAAATTGTAATATATCACGAATATTCTGAGTCAATCAGAGTGCTCCATTCCGCATTTCTCGAATATTCGCAATTATTTTATATTGTAATATATCACAAATATTCTGAGCCAATCAGAGTGCTCCTTCCGCATTTCTCGAATATTCGCAATTATTGTGTATTGTAATATATCACAAATATTCTGAGCCAATCAGAGTGCTCCTTCCGCATTTGCCGAATATTCGCAATTATTGTGTATTGTAATATATCACGAATATTCTGAGCCAATCAGAGTGCTCCTTCCGCATTTCTCGAATATTCGCAATTATTTTGTATTGTAAAATATCACGAATATTCTGAGCCAATCAGAGTGCTCCATTCCGCATTTGCCGAATATTCGCAATTATTTTGTATTGTAAAATATCACGAATATTCTGAGCCAATCAGAGTGCCCCATTCCGCATTTCTCGAAATTTCGCATTCGCATTCGCAATTCGCATTCGCATTCGCATTCGCAATAGCGAAAATTCGCAATAATTTCATTTCCAAAAAATATCACGAATATTCGTATTTAGCGAATATATCTCGAATATTCGACTATATATTCGAGATATATCGCGAAATCGAATATGGCATATTCTGCTCAACACTAGTAGGCAGAAGCCTGCTGCCAGACTGTGCTGGGGGGGAATAGTGCTTTTGTTCCTTGCCAAGCTCCTCCTAACCCCCCCTTCCCCTCCTCCACATATCCTCTCTAAAACAAAATGCTCTTTATGTTTACCAAAATCCATGGTCATGTGATACTCAGGTCTCAAGTTTTTTCTCCTATTTTACTTACAGGTGGCCCTTCTTTGGGTGTTTAGGTGTCACTGCCTGTGTGACCTGCACACCTTCTATTGGCTGTGCAGTAACAGGGTCAAGAAAAGGTACATTCATAGTAATGTCAGCATGTTGTTAATATTGGGGACCAGTCAGCATGGGCACATCTGCAGCAGTGGATTAGTAGCTCAGAGATTGGCTTTAAAATAGCCTGTGCTGCTTAGAGATAAGCCAGGCTTAGCCAGCTTTGAAGTTTATAGGTGATTTACAGAATGATTTGCTGTCCTTAAAGCAGTCCCATTGTGTCTGTATGCCTGATCACCCTTTAAAGTGTATGGGCAGCCTAACCTGCTGAGCCCTAGTAATAGCCTATATTATCTGTATATAAAAAATAAATCAGATCAGGGTATATAACTATTTATTACATACCTACTCATGGTATATTACTTGGATTGTATTTTATATATTTATTTATATTATGTAATTAATGTGGTAGTAAACTCATTTAATGTTGTCCTACAGATAAGCCTTTTTTTAAATCTTCCCTGTAACTGTAGGTACTGTAAATCTCTCCTAAACTTGTGCCGTTTAGGAGATATTTACATCGACTCCAGCTGATGACATCACAGAACATTCACGGAGCTCTCTGCATTCGGGTCACAATGAGTGTGCTGTAAAAGCAGAGAGCACCGTGCCGCAATTGGGCTCTAATATGCATGCATGGGAATGACATCATCGTTACCCGGCCTTTTAATGGCCAGAGAGCGAGAACCTGGAAGAAGGACTGGGTGTAAATGCACTCACTGGCATTGGTGATGGCTCAGCGCTGGAGGGCTGTATGTGCAGTGCATACTAGCACATTATGGCACAATCCTGCAGGGGGTATATATGAGGCCCTGTACACACGATCAGTCCAAACTGATGAAAACGGACTGAAGTTCAGTTTCATCGGTCCAAACCGACCGTGTGTATGGTCCATCAGTCTTTTGTCCTTCAGTCCAAAGTTTCAAAACTTGCTTTAAAATCGGACTGATGGACGCCTGACCATCGGTCAAAACCGATGGTTAGTACGCAAAAGCATTGTTTCAAAACCCTTGCATGCTCAGAATCAAGTTGACGCATGCTTGGAAGCATTGAACTTCATTTTTGTTCAGCACGTCGTTGTGTTTTACGTCACCGCGTTCTAACACGATCGTTTTTTGAACTGATGGTGTGTACACACATCAAACCGTCAGTCTGTGAACCGATGAAAATGAACTTCAGTCCGTTTTCATCGGTTTGGACTGATCGTGTTTACAAGGCCTTAAAGATTTTTTTTTAATTTTTTATATAGAGTTTACTTTTTTAATGAGCTAGCTTTCTTCTTTCTTCCTGTGCAAATTTACATAACAGAGCACAACAGGTGTGTAAACCATCAAGGCATATTGGCATGTTTTGTTTCTTGGACGCATATAAGCTTAGCTAGGCTTGTACATGACCCCTACTCATCTCTAACTGCTGTGTGTAACTGATACTAGTCCACACCCTGAATGAAAACACACAGAAAAATAATCCATGCAAGAAGTGTTAAAAACAATGTGCCCTATGTCCATTACTCACAACAAATAATATTCTCTTATAGCATTTTCTGCCCATGCTGGGTAGTGGGGATTTGAGACACATTTATTCTAACTGTCATAATAAACTGTATGCTTGTCTACAAACAAGATGTATTGTAGATCGACAGAATGCAAGAATTGTACCTATTATAGTCTAATCATAGGGGGAATGTTGGGAAAATTCTAAACAGTGGCTCTAGAGAAATGGTATGGCATTTTTCATGAATTTACTAGTAAATGAGGTCTTAAGCAACCCTTGAAACCCGATTGAGTCTCTAGACAGACGGCTTTATACAAATATCGGAAACAGAGATGCGGTATGTTGTGGGTTTGACACACTAACATAATTCTGATGGATATTGTAGAGTTAATGAAACTGTGCCAAGGGAAAGTTGTGGTCAGGCAGGGTCATTGATGGTGGTAGACACGCACAAAGTTTATTTGTTTCCATTCACATAGAAGGAAAATCAAGAAGCAAAATATCACGTATTCTCTACTTCAGGCCCCTTTCTTTGTAGTTTTTAGTTCAATGTTTCAACCAAGTTTCCCTCAGGGAGTTTAAACATAGAATTCCCCCTAATCTGGAAATGTTGTTTTTCTAATTTTAGTTGGGATAAAGTCAGCCTGAAAATGTCTTTCCTCAATTTGTATCTCTCTCACTTGGGAAAAGCGTACAAAGTGTGAATACAGATTAAAGAAAAAAAAAAGGAAGAATTCCAAGATGTGGAAAATCAGCTACAGAAGTGACTAGCTGAATTACAACCACATGAAAGTAGAATAATTTCTAAAGATTTTTATGTTATACATAAAGTCAGTAGTAATTATATTCTGGCATTTTTATGATAATTAATTTTTTATATATTGTATATAAAATGATAATTGGTTGCATGATTATTATAAAATCCTACACTGATTCTACTAGTTCTAGGGCAACACATCATTAACAATGAAGCCACATACAGTAGGTTCCAGTTAACATCATTAGAAATTGGATATTAGAAAATGGCTGCTTCCATTATAGGTTTCTTATGGCCACGCAAATTAGATTTCTATTTAAGCTGTTAACATAAATTTTATTGCTTTCTAAAAATTCTGTTTTTTAGTCCACTGTATCTCTGATGCAGTGATCTTCTTATAGAATGTCATACAGACACCCAGTATGTGAATGAGACACATGCATTTTTTTCCTCTGTTGTTTAAAGGGGTTGTAAAGGTTTGTTTTTTATTTTCTAAATAGGTTCCTTTGAGCTAGTGCATTGTTGGTTCACTTACCTTTTCCTTCCATTTCCCTTCTAAATGTTTTTTCTTCTTCTTTATTTTCTTTGTCTGAATTTCTCACTTCCTGTTTCTCCTCAGTAAGGTGTTCAGTAAGCTGTTCTAAATGACTTTCCACCGCTGGGATGATGGTGGAAAGCTTACTGAAGAAAAACAGGAAGTGAGAAATTCAAACAAAGAAAAAAAACATTAAGAAGGGAAATGGAAGGAAAAGGTAAGTGAACCAACAATGCACTAGCTTAAAGGAAACTATTTAGAAAATAAAAGATGAACCTTTACAACCCCTTTAATCTACTCTCAAATAAAAGAAGAATAAGGAATCTGCCACAAATTTAAAACAAAAACAATTCTACTTTTGGTTGATTGTTGAAGCTGAATAAGGACACAGCTGGGCTGTGGGAATATAGGCTATAACTGTAATTCATAAACCTGTATTGGCATTACATAAATTATACATATTATTTGAACTGATTAAATTAATGAATTATAAAAATGTAAAGTAAAATAAAAAAACGTGATTCTGCTTTCATGTGGTTTCATACCAATAGCCATAATATGTCAATTTAAAGCCAATAGTATACACATATACAATAGGTGCTACAGCATATCTGTGCTGTAAATGCATGCCTCACCACAGGGCTAAAGAAGCTCCCTGAATCACTCAAAGATAGAGGGGAAAAAAAACTCTTGTCATCTTCCTGCAAGGCTGTAGCTTGTTCTATTTTTAGGGAAAAATGCAGATTTTCAGATGTAATGCAGCGTACACACGATCAGGCTTTTGCCTGACCAAAAGCTCATCAGAATTCTGACAAATTCCATTGAAGTAAAATAAAACATGTTCTATATTTAAACTCTGATCGAATTCATCGCAATTTCCGATGGAATTTCTCTGATGGGGCATACACACGGTCAAAATTTCCTATGGAAAAAGTCAGTCGGACTTTTTTGATTGGAAATTCCGATCGTGTGTGCGTGGTTTAAGTCTTTGCATATAAACTCCATCATGGTCCAGCAGCGGCAATCTAAGGAGCCCAGCTGCTACAATACAGGTACACGTGGTAGTTTACTCTTGAATTCCTTCATATTGGTAAAGTATAATATATTAATTGAAACACCACCTTTTGGATATACCGATTTTATACCGATTTTTGGTAAAAAAAAATTGCAATAAGCGTTTATCGGTTGGTTTGCGAAAAATTTATAGCGTTTACAAAATAGGGGATAGTTTTATTGCATTTTTATAAAAAAAATGTTTTACTACTAATGGCTGCGATCAGCGTTTTTTTTCGTGACTGCGACATAATGGCGGACACTTCGGACAATTTTGACACATTTTTGGGACCATTGTCATTTTCACAGCAAAAAAAGCATTTAAAATGCATTGTTTACTGTGGAAATGACAGTTGCAGTTTGGGAGTTAACCACAAGGGGGCGCTGAAGGGGATATGTGTGACCTGAATTGTGTTTACAGCTGTAGGGGGGTGTGGCTGTAGGTGTGACATCATCGATTGTGTCCCCCTATATGCCACCATAGAGAACAACGGGGAAGCCGTGTTTACACACGGCTCTCCCCGTTCTTCAGCTCCGGGGACCGATCGCCACACTCCAGCGGCGATCGGGTCCGGGAGTCCCGCGGACCCGGAGCTTCGGACCGAGTCACGGGTGCACGCCGTGGGCATGTGCCCATCACCCACGGCTGGGTACTAGCACAGCACGTACCTGTACGTGCATGTGCCCAGCCGTGCCATTCTGCTGACGTATATGTGCAGGAGGCGGTCCTTGAGTGGTTAAATGTAACCATATTGTAACACTTAGAGGTCCCGCTCTTCTTTTTTATCTGTGGAAAAAATTACTGCGCAGGTCTTTAACAAAATATACAAAACAATAAAGTGATTGGTTGCTGCTGCTGCATAAACAATGTGCGATACACATAAATTACCTATAAAATCAAAAAAATGCTGCGCTGCACTGACATATGTATCATAAATCCAATATCAATTGTGACCATTCCTCTTAATGTGAAAAATAAGTGAAACGTGAATATCGTGGTAGATCTAAAGATAACACATTTAAATACAAATAATAATAATCATAAAGTCCATGTGTGTCAAACTTGCACCCGAAGTGTGTTTGAAAAAAGTTCGTAGAGTAAGATCAAACAAAGGGCACCTCCACCTCTAGTAAATTGCCTGCTTACCGACTCCCAATGATCTTATTGCTAAGATCACGATCGCATGTAGCTCTATGTTTCTATGGTAGGCTTGCTTCTACTGGTCATCTACTGTTCAACTCCATATGTAGGTAAACCATACATCGGTGCATGCCAGATCCCGGAGTGTAGAAAAAATGAGAAGGCCAAAATAGAGTAGTACCGTAGATAAATTCTATGTTTAATAATAATAAAAATACACTCACATAGTAGGTGTACAAGATTAGCGTTTTAAAATAATGTAGCCGGCCGGCTAAAACACTCGCTCGTCCTTCCGGATAGTCGATAGCGGTGACGTCAGCACGCCGCTTTCCCTACGCCGTTTCGTCACAGATGACGTCTTCCACCTGAAGTGTGTTTACAGCTGTAGGGGGGTGTGGCTGTAGGTGTGACATCATCGATTGTGTCCCCCTATATGCCACCATAGAGAACAACGGAGAAGCCGTGTTTACACATGGCTCTCCCCGTTCTTCAGCTCCGCGGACCTTTCGCCACACTCCAGCGGCGATCGGGTCCGGGAGTCCCGCGGACCCGGAGCTTTGGACCGAGTCACGGGTGCATGCCGTGGGCATGTGCCCATCACCCATGGCTGGGTACTAGCACAGCACGTACCTGTACGTGCATGTGCCCAGCCGTGCCATTCTGCTGACGTATATGTGCAGGAGGCGGTCCTTGAGTGGTTAAATGTAACCATATTGTAACACTTAGAGGCCCCGCTCTTCTTTTTTATACTCAGTTGTGTCATGAGGCTACTCTTATATCAAGACATCGCTTGTATATCAAGGCAAAATGTATTAAAAACATTCTGCTTGTCTTGCAAAACGCTCTCAAACCAAGTTACTCTCAAACCAAGGTTTTACTGTATATTTTGTACATACAACTTTGCCTTCACTACAAGCTTGCATGTGAAGGCTTATGTAGCATTGCTGTGGATTCTCATACCAGATTTCTACCAACAAGAAAGGTTTTCCACTTTACTTAATAATAATTATGTCTCTGATAAAATAAATACTGGACCACTGTGATGGACTCCTATTATAATTAACCCCACACATTCCAGTCCCTTATTTTTATTACAGCCATGATTTTGAGCACCAAATGGGTGGGATTTAGCATACGGGTGTGTTTTCATTTTTTGGGCTGGATCTTGCTGGATAGATGAGGATCAGGTATTGAAGTGACATCTTTTGTTGTAAGATCTTGGGAGGTATGTCTAAACACACTGACTGCTGGTCTTCACGCACAGCAGAAATGATTTAGGCTTTATGGCATGCATTAAAGTAGACAGATTTCTCCGAACATCTGGGCTGTCAGTGAACTTTGAGAAACTGAAAAGATTACATATTGGTGTTTTCTCTCTATGAACTTATAAATACACACTACATTTGACTTTTGCATAAAAGGTTAACTAGATTGTACAGTACTGTGAATGTTAGTCGAACTGCATAAAGAAGTAAGACATAACACCACTCATTTTTCAAACAACTGAAGACATTCTTCCTTAAGTTCATACATCTGCAAGCAGTTCAGGCCATTTCACATTGTTGATGAATTATCCCCTGTTTCCTTGGCCTAATCCTTTTCATTTATTTATATTTTATGAAGAGAACATGAAAGGCAGCTCGTAAAAACCCAACTGCTTTTGATAAACCCTGTCATGGGCGCTTAATGGAACCTTGCAGGGGCCCAGTTGAAAATGAATACTTGGTCAAAATGAAGACGGCAATTCGAATAGCAAACAACTCTATACTATTCCTTTTCAAACTCTGTAGAAATTATCTCGATTAACACATGAAGCTGAGTTGCTTCAGTTAGTTGAACTCTAGAGCGTTTTTTCAGTGCAGAAGCAAACTCGTCTTCCTTACACCACAATATAAATTAGCATCTAATACTGGCAAATATACAGAACAGTTAACCTGAGCTGCTCTATTATAGGTGATCCCATGACTATCTTTTTCAGACCACATAAGACAGCTTTGCAGGCACTCTGTGTGGTCAAGGCCAAACTAAGGATAAAATGTAATTTTACCATGACATACGATAGCAAGGACACCTCCTTAAAGCCTAATACACACAGGGCGAATGTCAGGCGACATTGGCCGGTTCTATAGAAACCGTCCGACATTCGGCCCGTGTGTACTGCCGCCGGTCCGACAGAAGCTGCCCATTTGTCAGACACATCCGTCACAGGGGCATGACCGAAAAAGGTGCCAACCGCTGTCAGCACACAATAGCACATTACTAACTATACTAACGTTGGAGCTGTCCGTATTTTTCATTCAGCCCACTGGGTTAGAAGAAAAAAACGATTACGCCGCGTACACACGTTCAGAATTTCTGACAACAAATGTTCGATGGGAGCTTGTTGTCAGAAATTCCGACCATGTGTAGGCTCCATCGGACATTTTCTGTCGGAAACTCCAACAAAAATTTGAGAGCTTGTTCTCAAATTTTCCGACAACAAAATCTGTTCTCATAAATTTCAATCATGTGTGGACAATTTTGACGCACAAAATTCCACGCATTAAGTACGAGACAGAAGTGCTCGGTCTGGTAAAACTAGCGTTCGTAATGGAGATTGCACATTCATCACGCTAAAACGGACTAAAAAGCACAAGGCTGAAAAGCACAAATCGTCTCTCACCAAACTTCTACTAACAGGACTGGTATTGAACTTCCCTTTAATAGTGCCGTTGTTTTTTTTTTTTTACGTGACCGCCTACTTGCCGTTCGGAATTTCCGACAACATTTGTGCAACCGTGTGTATGCAAGAAGAGATAGTTTGAGCCAACATCCATCTGAAAAAAATCCACGGTTATTGTGTTTGTTTTTTAGCAGCTTACCAGTCCTGTTGCAAATACAGAAAAATAACTGTTGATGCTGTAAATCTGTGTACACATTGTGAGTTGGTTTTTCTTTTTTTAACCAGCAGGCTGAGCAAAAAAAAAATCACAGATTCCTGCATCCAAAAAAGAGGTGTGCATGGATGTTCTCTGCTATGCTATTGGATTTTTTTTTTGCAAAAAGGTGTTATTTTGGGGTTGTTTACACTGTCCTGTCATTTAAAAAAATATCAAACAAAAATATCAAACATTTTATTTTTTTCTATATGTAGTAAAATACACTTTGCTTTGCTGTGCTTCATAATTTATACTTCTCGTTCCTTTCATCATGCTTTGTCAGATCTCAAAGCCCCCATAGAAGTCTATGGCCTTGTTTAGTTTAGTTGTGCAGTTTAAAGCCCGATCCACCTTTGGATACATTTTTTAGATAGCCAAGGAACCCACTGAGCAGAACAACTGATGAGCTGGAGAGCTGCTGGGCAGGGGTACTAATGAGACAGGAAACTGATGAACGGGGATTCAAATGGGTCACCAAAAATACCAAAATAATAAAAAAAAGGTAAAAAAAAAAAAAGGCCCCAACAAATACCATTATAACACATAATATAACTGAGTACTAAGTTCTGTAGGTAAAGTTGATCCGGGGTAAATCCGATTGCCTCTCGGGGGATCAGGAAGGAATTTTTTCCCCTCCGGTAGCAAATTGGATCATGCTCTGCTGGGGTTTTTTGCCTTCCTCTGGATCAACTGTGGGTACGGAGTTGGGTGTATGGGATGTACTGTGTTTTATTTTGTTTGTTTATTTTTTTTTATTTTTTTATGGTTGAGCTGGATGGACTTGTGTCTTTTTTCAACCTGACTAACTATGTAACTATGTAACTATGTAACACCTAATAATGCCACAAATCCAGCAGCTTCTTTATTATTACTTCACATTTATACATTTTTCACAAATAGAACACTAAGGCCGGGTACACACAATTAGTGTTGCCCACGAATATTCGCATTGCGAATATTCGTTACGAATATTGCATATTCGAGTATTCGCGAATAAATCGAATATCGCGGTGAATATTCGCTATTGCGAATATTCGTATTTTTTCAAATGTATTTTTAAAACAGATCACATCCTAGTGATCTCTATCGACGTCTAAAAGCATTGCTAGTATGATTAGAGACCCTGGGCCGAGTAGCTGAGGCGATTCTTTTTATGTTGCCGAAAATTCGCAATGCGAATATTCGTATTACGAATATTCGCAAATACTTTCTCTGCCCTTCTGTGTTTTGTGTATAAATAAAAAATTAGCTTTAGTTTAGTCATATAAGTTTGTGTAAGTAGAGTTAGTGTTTAGTGCATATTCGTTTAGTAATCCAGGAAATGATCTCCGTTTTCGCGTGTTGACGAGAATTTCGCAATCAATTTCGCATTCGCATTAGCGAAATTTCGCAAAATTTTTTTTTTGATAAAATACCACGAATATTCGATATTAACGAATATTTTGCGAATATTCTTCTATATATTCGTGAAATATCGCAAAATCGAATATGGTGTATTCCGCTCATCACTACACACGATCAGTCCATCCGATAAGAACGGTCCTAAGGACCGTTGTCATCGGTTAACCGATGAAGCTGACTGATGGTCTGATGTGCCTACACACCATCGGTTAAAAAAAAACTATCGTGTTAGAACGCGGTGACGTAAAACACAACGATGTGCTGAAAAAAATGAAGTTCAATGCTTCCAAGCATGCGTCGACTTGATGCTGAGCATGCGTTGGGTTTTAACCGATGGTCGTGCCTACTAACGTTCGGTTTTGACCTATCATTAGGCGTCCATCGGTTAAATTTTAAAGCAAGTTGGCTTTTTTTTTAACCAAAGGTTAAATAACCTATGGGGCCTACACGCGATCGATTTTGACCGATGAAAACGGTCCATCAGACCGTTGTCCTCTGGTTAACCTATCGTGTTGACACAGCCTAACACACACAGGGCATTTGCCAACCTTCAAAAACGCATCACAAAGGCATAAAAAAAACATCAAAATGCATATTTAGTTAGTAGAAGTTTTAAGTAATCGGTCAGTAAAAATATCATAGCATTGGAAACTGGAAAAAATTACCTGGAAATTAAGGGGTAACACAGGCTTTTATTCAAGTGGTTAAGGAATGGGGAACATTTACGTATTTATTCTGAAAAACAATAGAAAAAAAAGGTTAAAACAAAGATAAAGGTTCGAGCAGATGCAGACCTGACAGCATACATCAGAAACTACTGGGCATGTGTTTATTGGAAAAATTGAACGTTTTCCTATCTGCTTCTTTAAGTACTTTTTACAGTACCATAAGTCAATTTATTGTTGGGAGCCATTTGTCATAAATATCATGTCTTGACACTGGAATCTTGGCTTTATAGACATGGGTGACAGGAAGGAGCACTAAGAGCACATTCTCAATTCTCTATGGGGTTTAATGTAGAACATTTGAATAGGCCTATGTACAAACAAATGTACAACATGTTGGCTGTATATAAACACAAGAAATAAATAAATAAATATGTTTTTGATATAAATGCACTGTATGTCCAGCATTTGTTTCACATTTTTCCCCAGACCCTTACACCTTTATATCACAAGGTTTGCAGCATAAAATTAGCATATAATTGTATCCCTAAAGTCACACCAATACTCTCTTTAAGTGCAAATGAAAAATACCTCCGCCCAAGAAGAGATCTGTCTGCGAACACTCCACTGAAAACTCATTGATGAATCCTGAAGTCTTGGATTGAGTGATAGCTGTGTGTATACGTCTCTGTGTAATTTTCCGCTGACCTCTGGCTTGAAGTAGGCAATTAGAAAAAATTAAAGTCCAATATAATCAGTGGATGTAGTTGATTCTCCAATTAGGAGTTCGATTCTATTAGTGTAATAAGCGTAAATTAGACATTTATGATGGAAGATAAGTGGACACACACTTAATGTTTGGATAGATTCCTGACAAATAATGCAATTTACTGAATTAACCCTTTCACCCCTGACATTCACAACAACAAGGGAAAAGCTAATTAAACTTATTTTACATCTAAAAATTAAACGGGAGTCATCTGATTGGAGGTCAGCAAATGAAAATAGTTTTGTCTTTAAAGTGTCACTTTTGTGGCTGCCACTGTGGGATTGATTTGCTAAAAGAATATAGACTGTTCACTTTACAAAGAGAATGTTCACTTGCCAAAGTGCAGCTTTAATTATACCTCAGACAGGAGGCTCATATCTTATGCATTAATCTTTCTTTATTAATGCTCACAGCAGAAACAAAACTGATCAGTATTCAAGCTTTTCTAAAAATAACATGAAACAGAAAAGCTGAAACTTGAAAACTAGAAAGAAACTACGTTTCCCAGCAGTCCTTGGGTCTGCGACCCCTCCCTCTGGCCTCTGCATATAAGGACTGCTCCTCCCCTTCCTTTTCCTCTTTCTTTCTGCTCACAGGAGAGATAAGTATTGCACTGCTGCTAGTTATCTGTGAGGTGTTTTACTTTTACTTGTACAAAACCTGTGTAACCTTATTATAACTTATTATTATTATAACCTAGTGCTTATTACTGAACATTGTTCGTTTATACACCGCTCGTTCGCCTTGTCGCAGCCGTTGGTCACACTGCGCTCGGCGCCCATTTCACCTCCCTCCCCTCTGCTCGGTGAGGAGGGGCTGGATCACGTTCCTCCCGCACGCGCGATTGGTCCACGATGACCAATAAGCTCGCAGCCTGGTCTCCTCTCGTCCCTGCGGCGTAATCTCGCGAGATTTCGCCCAGGAGACGGTTTTCTTCCCTTCTTCCCGCGCACCGCACGGCAGTGCGGACGGAGCTGAGGAGGTGACAGGAGCGGTTGCTGGGCTACTAATAATACTTAACATCTAACAGGTGTAGTACACCTCTCTCTGGCAGGCCCCCTCCTTCCCATAGGTCAGGATCTGAGGTGGTGATTTATCATCACCCAGTTACTTAGCATTCTATAACTGCACTGCCAGAAGGCAATGTCTGAGGACCGCTCTGTCCCCTTGAAGGGACCTGAAGTGCCTCTGGAGCCATCATGCATGCTTAACGCTGCACAGATTCAGGACCTGGTAGCCAGGTCTGTGCAAGCTGCCATGGCAGCCGTGGCGTTACCCTCGGGTTCACAACAAACCCCTAGGGTTGCCCCCACCGTAATTGAAGAACCTCTAGTAAAAAGAGGGAAATCCTCCCAAAAGAGAAAGCATTTGGCTCATATCGAGGACTCCCCGGCAGGGGAAGCAAACAATGTGCACAAGGCTCTCCCTCACCCGGATTGCCACCCCACGCACCCACCGGACCCCTTTCAACCCCTGAGCCTCAGGGAGTCATGCATGAGGCGTACATCCGCCAGGCGGAACAAACCGGACTCCTACGTACTCGACTCAGACGATATTTCGTCTGACGAGTCCTCAGAAGCCGGATTCTCGGGGGTCCGAGTACGATGACAATGATGATATGGGTGCTGGGTCAATGGCGATCCCACACGACGCCAAACCTGATATTCAGGGCAATACAATCACAGACGCTCTGGGAGAACCTCTCTTCCATCCAGATGCCATATCTCACCCGCGGTCGGGAGATTGGGCTCCCCTGCCCCACGTGTCCCAATACGTGGAACTCTGGACCCGCAGATCGCTGGATAGAGCTAACCGAAATAAATTGCGGGCGGAATGCCCACGCCCTTGCCTACCCAGTAAGGTGGCATGTACACCAGACATTGATCCCGTCTTATCTAAGTACCTGGCCAAATCAGGGAAATTCCCCAAGAAGGGGATAGATCGCTCATTCAGGAGCATCCAGGACCGGGTCCTCGACTTGTTGGGCCCACTGACAAAAATCCTTAACTTGTCTGAGCAAACAGCTGCCTCAGCACAAGAGGTTGATGTGCAACAACTTCGGGGGTGGGCCCAGAGGGCCATATGCCTTTTAGGTAACGCCAACACGGCATGCTCCACGGAGCGCAGACGCTCCATCCTCATGCGCCTGGATCCACAACTGGCCCACCTGGCGGAGACCGAACCGGGACCTTCTGCTGAAGGCCTACTATTTGGGGACTCCCTTGTTAGGGACATTAACAAATTCGTGGGACTATTCAATAGTCTCGACAAAGCTCAATCGTCCCTCAAAAGGGCAGGCAACCAAAAGGTTTTTGCTAGGGCCGGCAGAGGTAGGGGCCGCTCTGCCGGCCGAGCTGGTTACTCCAGACCATTTAATAGGGCTCCCGCCCAGCAACATTATGCTCAGACTCCTGCCTCCTATACCACGGTGGCACAACCCGCACCGTTCTTTCCACCACGTGGCAGACCATGGAGAGGACGTGGGAGCAGAGGTGACCCCAGATCCCGTCCATACTCCGGTAAGTCCTCTTCTGACTCCAAGTTTTTCCACCTCTGTAGGGGGAAGACTACGGTTTTTTATCCACGCCTGGTCTGCGATTACGGCAGACGCATGGGTGATAAACACAGTCACAGGGTTCCAGATAGAACTGTTGTCCTGCCCTCAACTGGGCATTATTCCTCCCCCCATTCGTTTCACTGCTCAGAACATTGCACTCATAGACAACGAGTTGGGAGAACTGATTTCCAAACAAGCAGTGCTCGAGGTAGACCCTCTCTCCCTGGGGTTCATAAGCAGTCTTTTTATAGTCAAAAAGAAGGGGGGAGGTTACCGCCCCGTGATAAATCTCCGGGCCCTGAATCAAAACGTCACATACCGTCACTTCAAGATGGAGGGTATCCATTGCCTCCGAGACCTCCTCCACCCGGGGGATTGGCTGGCAAAGGTGGACTTAAAAGATGCATATCTCACAGTCCCCGTACATCCGGAGTCACAACACCTACTCCGATTCAAATGGTGGGATCGCACGTGGCAGTTTTCATGCCTACCGTTTGGGCCCCATGGTGCTTCACCAAATTACTCAAGCCCGTGGTAGCCGCGTTGCGGAGCAGGGGCGTTCGTCTGATTATTTACCTAGACGATATCCTTATCATTGCGAACTCAAAATCTCAGGCTCAGACCCACGTAGGCTGGACCGTACGTCTCCTGCAGGACCTAGGCTTCCTCATCAACATGGAGAAGTCTATTCTAGCACCATCCCAGAGCATGGAGTTTCTCGGTTTCCTGGTAGATACCAACCAGGCGGTCTTGCATTTACCCAAGGCAAAACTTGCTCTGATCCGCAAAGAGATCAGAGCAATACTGCGCAAGCAATCCCTATCTTTACGGGTATTAGCCAGAATAGTGGGCCTCCTGGCCGCATCCATACAGGCCGTCTTCCCGGCCCCTCTCCATTACAGAGCCCTTCAACGCCTCAAAATCCTTCACCTGAGACAAGGTCTCCGTTATGCAGACGAGATTCCACTCTCCGCAGAGGCCAGGACGGAACTGAAGTGGTGGCTCGGACATGCCGTCGATTGGAACGGCAAGACAATCTTCAATTCCTATCCGGACGTCGTCTTAGAATCCGACGCAAGTCGGAGAGGCTGGGGCGCTCGATTCGGAGAGATTTCAACAGGAGGGATCTGGTCAGTCAGGGAATCCTTCCTTCACATCAATGCCCTAGAGCTACTAGCTGCCCTCTTCGCGGTTCAGAGTTTTCTCTCGAAGAGATCAAACTGTTGCGTATTGCTACGCATGGACAACATTTCAGCGGTACAATACGTCAACCGTTTGGGGGGCACCAGGTCCAAAATCTTGGCGGATATCGCCAAGGCTTTATGGCACTTCTGCCTGGCCAGGAACATCGTCCCCATGGCGGAGTACATTCCGGGATCCTCCAATATCGTGGCGGACTGGAACTCCAGATACATTACCGATTCCAGCGAGTGGCGGCTAGACCGCTCGACCTTCATCAGTATCATCCATCTCTGGGGACCACTGTCCATAGACTTGTTCGCCTCCAGACTCAACCATCAGTTGCCCCAATTCTTCAGTTGGAGGCCGGACCCAATGGCAACAGCGGTGGATGCTTTCCGCCAATCCTGGACGGGGGGGACGCATTACGCGTTTCCACCATTCCAGCTGATATGCCGGACCTTATTGCAGATAGCTACCCAGGGAGCCAAGGTGGTGTTGATTGTGCCCTGGTGGCCAACACAACCGTGGTTTCCTCTTCTGTTGGAAATGGTCATCGACCTTCCCAGGGTCTTGCCCTCGTTTCCAGTCCTCCTTTCACACCCGTCCAAAGACATACACCCGCTAATTTCAGACGGCTCTCTGACCCTCCTAGCCTGCCTGGTCTCAGGATGCCAGACGCTGACGGAGGCCTTTCACAGTCAGCTAGAGAGCTTCTCGCCCTGGCCTGGGCCCCCGGGACTCGATTGGCGTATAGGTCAGCCTGGGGAATCTGGGTGCGTTGGTGTAATCAACGACAGGCTGATCCGATACATACCCCTGTAGCACTTATAGTGAACTTCCTGGCGGAGGCTTTCGATACCGGTAGAGCGTACAGCTCCATTAACGTGTATCGATCAGCTATTTCGGCTTACCATCACCCTGTGGATGCCTTGCCGGTGGGTAGACACCCTCTCATTTGCAAACTAATGAGAGGTATCAAGTTTAAACAACCTCCTCGTCCCAAATACCTATCAACATGGGACGTATCCAGGGTCCTAGACATGCTATCCACGTGGGATGACAATGAGGACTTGTCTCTCAAACATCTCACGTACAAACTTACGATCCTCCTCTGTCTTATCTCGGTCAAAAGGGTTTCAGATGTTAGAGCACTGGATATTTCCAGGCGACAATTTTCGCCCCTAGGAGTTAGGTTCTCGGTCGTGCGTAGGACCAAGACCGGCATTCAGTCGGTATTCTATACTTTCTTTTCGGATCGTCCGCGCTTATGTGTCGTCAAGTGCCTGCAGGCCTATGAAACGCGTACCGCCGAACTTCGTTCTCCATCTTCGCCCCAATTATTGGTTTCCTACGTCCAACCTCATCGCCCGGTGACTTCTGCCACTCTAGCGCGCTGGGTCAGGTCGACTATGGAAATGGCGGGTATAGATACCACTAAATTCGGCGCACACTTCACTAGAAGTGCAATGGCTACTAAGGTGGTCTCGGCCGGGGGATCTCTGTCAGATCTTCTACTGGCGGCGGACTGGTCCTCGGAGACCGTTTTCCGCTCCTTTTACTTCAGACCGGAAACACACGTGTCTATGGCCGCTTTGGGGTAATCTGATGTATATTGTCTTCATTTTCTGTAAGAAATGCTAGCTTTGAACTTGCATAAGATATGAGCCTCCTGTCTGAGGTATAATTCGAGATTTTCCTAGCTTGTGACGGAAAATATTGATTATATGAAGACAGGAGGCGAGTATCTTCCCTCCCTACCCTACCCTATTATGGTTCCTTCTACTCTCTTACAGGATACTGAACACGTTCGACTGCGTTCAGGAAGGTCGAAGACACGTTCCTTCTAACATGGTTTCGTTTCCAAAGGCCCGGTTGGCCGTAGAAGCTGTCGGTTGGTCCCCGTTGGGACGAATGTTACCCCGCGTACAACGGAACTTCTGGGATTCAGAAAAGGCCGGCCGGCCGAAGTCCCCGGAGTTGGTGGTCCCAGAGACTGGTGAATCATTTTCAATTTGTTTGGAAGTTCGCATGAAGAAAGAGGAATAGGAAGGGGAGGAGCAGTCCTTATATGCAGAGGCCAGAGGGAGGGGTCACAGACCCAAGACTGCTGGGAAACGTAGTTTCTTTCTAGTTTTCAAGTTTCAGCTTTTCTGTTTCATGTTATTTTTAGAAAAGCTTGAATACTGATCAGTTTTGTTTCTGCTGTGAGCATTAATAAAGAAAGATTAATACATAAGATACGCGCCTCCTGTCTTCATATAATCAATATTTTCTGTCACAAGCTAGGAAAATCTTGAATTATTCAATAACTTACAAACAAAAGTCTACTATTTAGTTATTTTTCTTGCACATGATTTGGTGTTTAACCGCTTGAAGACCGCCGCACGACACTATACGTCGACAAAATGGCACAGCTGGGCACAAGGGCGTCCCCTTTAAGATCCAGGTCCTCTTCTCCGTGACCGTCCCTGCGATAACAGCGGAGCCGATCGCCGCCGGAGTCCCACGATCGGGTCACAGAGAGGGAGAACGGGGAGAGGTAAGTGTAAACAAACCTCTCCCTGTGATTCCTAGTGAGCATTTCACTGATCATCTGTGCACCCTAATGGCCCATACACACGATCCGAATATCGGACGAAAACGATCGTCCGATGATGGATCGTGCGATTTTCGGATCGTGTGTACACTACTTTCGATCACGACCGTTCATCCGATTAAATTCGATCGGACAAGCGCGAAAATTTTTCTCGTCCGATGTCCGATCGTCCGATTTTCGTTTAGTCAGTACAGCCGTCGTCCGACAATACAATACAAATACATTACAACACGTGACATCACTTCCGATCGTTTTTTTCTATCGTACGAGAATTTTTGTGAGTTTAAAAACCTATTTTATTTTACTCACGATTATTAAGCGAAAAAAGTCGTACGATCCGTCGTCCGATATTCGGATCGTGTGTATAGGCCATTAGGCTCAAACACACATGCATGTGTATGTATCTACATATATATGACCCCGGAACATTGATCTCCCTGCTGGCACAGTGAAAGAGAAGAGCATAAACACTTCTCTTATTGCAGGACCGGTAAGAGGGAGATCTTTACCATGTACACAGAGTGATAACACTAATGCGCATGGGATGATTGGGGTGGGCCTGGGCATACCTGGCACACCCTGTGCGCAAGCCTATGACTGTAGGCAAGACACACTTGTCTTGTCCTCCTCACCTGTTTGCCGCCACACACACTTTACACCATCTGAACCAACAGGGCTGGACTGGGACAGAAATTTGGCCCTGGACTTCATCCAGACTGGCCCACATTGACAGGTCTCTCCCACAAAGGCCGGACAACTCCCGCACCACCCCGGCCACCCAAGCCCCCTCTTCCCCTTCACTAGCCACTAGCCCATCTACTTTATTAGAGTAGAACGGCTGGTACTGGTACTCTTATAGGCAGTACCAGTGAGGAAGCTAGACATTATTTCACCCAGGGCAAAGAAGCAGTTTGGTGCCCCCCCCCCCCCTTATGGGACAAGATTAGCCAGAAGTGACAAACTCCCAGGCCATAGCTGTTGAGTCAGCTGTCTGTCCCCTCCCCCATGCCACTGATGCCGGCCCACTGAGCCATCGGCCCACCGGGAAACTCCCTGTAGTCCCAATGTCCAGTCCATTCCTGTGAACCAAATAAGTTTATCTTGGTCTCATTAGACCACAGGACATGGTTCCAGTAATCCATGTCCATAGTCTGCTCGTCTTCACCAAACTGTTTGAAGGCTTTGTCGTGTATCATCTTTAGAAGAGGCTTCCTTCTGGAACAACAGCCATGCAGACCAATTTTATGCAGTGCGCGGCATATGGTCTGAACACTGACAGGCTGACCCCTCACCACTTTAACCTCTGCAGCAATGCTTGCAGCACTCATCTATTTCCGAAAGACAACCTCTGTATATGAAGGTGAGCACGTGCACTCAATTTTATTGGTTGACCATGGTAAGGCCTATTCTGAGTGGAAACTGTACTGTTAAACCGCTGTATGGTCTTGGCCAACATGCTGCAGCTCAGTTTCAAGGTATGGGGAATATTCTTATAGCCTAGACTATCTTTATGTAGAGCAACAATCTTTTTTTTCAGATCCTCAGAGTTCTTTGCCATGAGGTGCCATGTTGAACTTCCAGTGACCAGTATGAGAGAGTGAGCGTGAGAGTGATAACACAAAATTTAACACACTTGCTCCCCATTCACACATGAGACCTTGTAACACTAACAAATCACATGACAATGGGAGGGAAAATGGCCAATTGTGCCCAATATGGACATTTTCACTTAGGGGCGTACTCACTTTTGTTGCCAGCGATTTAGACATTAATGGCTGTGTGTTGAGTTATTTTGAGGGGACTGCACATTTACACTTTTATACAAGCTGTACACTCACTACATTACATAATAGCAAAGTGTAATTTCTTTAGTGTGAGGGGTGTACTTACTTTTGTGAGATACGGCTCTCCTGCGCAGGATCACATCTCTAGAACATGATCCTGCACATTGGGGGCTGGGGCACATATGCTCGCTGCCAGCTCATGCTGTGATTAGACAAAGCGGGAGCTGATCTGCAGTTACCGTGGACTCGATGTCCACCAGCACCCGCCGATCTTAAGGCAGAGAGCCAAACCGGTGAACAATGCAGATTGCCATTCTGTCACTGGGGGAGGATTAATGCATTCCCATAGTTCAAGCACCTCCCACAAAGTGAGTAAGCACAGGCTAGGCACACAGTCAAACCTTTGATCGCCCCTGATGTTAACCCCTTCCCTGGCAGTGTCATTAGTACAGTGACACTGCATATTTTTTTTAGCACTGATCACTGTATTAGTGTCACTGGTTAACAAAAAGTGTCAAATATGTCAGTTAGTGTCGGACTGTCTGCTGCAATATCGCAAATCTCACTATAAGTCACTGATCACTACAATTACTAGTAAAAAGTAAATAAAAATGTCATAAATATATCCCATAGTTTGTAGACACTATAACTTTTGTGCAAACCCATCAATACACGTTTATTTTTACCAAAAATATGTAGCAGAATACATATTGGCCTAAATTTATGAAGAAATATGATTTTTTTAAATTGGATATGTCTTATATCACAAAGTAAATTTGTTTTAAAAAAAATGTATGCTCTTTTTTTGTTTATGACGCAAATATTAAAAAAACGCAGAGGTGATCAAATAACCACCAACAAGAAGCTCTATTTGTGGGGAAAAAAAGACATACACTTTATTTGGGTACAGTGTAGCATGACCGCGGAATTGTCAGTTAAAGTAATGCAGTGCCATATCGCAAAAAAATGCACTGGTCATAAAGGGGGATAAATCTTCTAGAGGTCAAGTGGTTAATGTGTCTACTTGTTCTTACTTTACATCAGGGGTGCTCAACCTTTTAAAGTGTGAGGGCCACTTAAGCGACTTTGTAACCAGTCGTGGGCCACAATGAGTGGGGCAGGCGGATGACAGGTCCATGTCCACCCTGCATATGCAAAGCGGACACAGACATTGCTTGCTCTACTCTATGGGCGCTCAGATCTGATCTGCCCAGATGGAATTGGACGGATCCCCCTTCTGTTTTTTTTTTGTGGATCGGATTAGAGGTAGGTGGGTGTATACGGCCACAAGTTCGTTTTCATCTGTGGCTCAATAGAGGTGAACGGAGGGTCTGATTGGGTTGGACCAATCATGCCAAAGGGGCCTAAGGCTGCTTTCACACTGGCACACTATGGTTTACCTGCACTGCAGCACAGTGCACCTGTGGCTTTCCTGCGGGTTTGCTGCACTTTGCCATAGACATCTATTATATCCTGCACTTTCTGAAAGCTCACCACACCTGCAGGCAGGGGAGGGCTGGCAGCCTTAGGCCTGGGGGGCAAGTCCAGTCAAGTGGCCCATAGAGCGTGGAAAAGTGATGGATCGAGGAAAACAGTCTAAGATTTTTCATGATCACAAGAGTCTGCACAGAGGCCCCCCTTACATCAGAGTTCGCACAGAGGCCCCCCTTACATCAGAGTCCACACAGAGTCGCCTCCCACTGTGCAGAGAGAGAAGGGGATGTCAGAGCTGGTGTGAGCTGAGGCTGAGCTATGTGTGAGAATAGACATAGCTCAGCTCTGCAGCCATCTACCTCGGAGCTGACAGAGGCACGGCTGCACAGTGGGAGGTGAGCTGTGTTAACAGAGCTCCAGCAAGCATATTCCTGCTCTGCAAAAACAGCATTTGGTAGTGGTGGCCGGTGACTGTGCATAGTGTCACCAGCCCGGGGGGAGATTTCCACCCTGCCCCCCCTCCCCTGCCTGCAGGTAATACCATAAGTCTATGGATCTGTGTAGGTAACCCACGGGTGTTCTGCGGATCAGTTTGAAAGCAGCCCAGTAACCACCGCAGAAGAGATGTGCCCATATATATATACACTGTGATTTTAGTAATAAACTTGCCTTTAATGAAGGTCTTCCATTTAGGTATCGCTGGCTGTTGCTGTCCCAGGCAGAGTGCATTTGGTATCACTTCGCCTGTGACAGGAGGCGGCGCTATACAGGAAGCATCGTCTAATGCGGCTCTGAAGCCACTTGCCTTCTCTACCGCCAGCTTCATTACAATCTGGGCTTGCCAACCTGCCATTCCAGAGCAGGCCACATCAGAGGACATGGGCCACATCAGAGGACTCTGCGGGCCACATGTGGCCCCCAGGCCACTGGTTGGGCACCCCTGCTTTACATATTAGATGTACAACACCCACTGGCCAGCCTATGGAACTTTTCTGTGAAAGGGATAAAAAAAACAACAACTGTGTTTATATGGCATCCCCCAACTCCATTAAATACATAATATGATACATTCATATTAGGAAACTTGGTGGGAGAGAAATATTTAGGCTGCCATTGCTCAGCCTACATTCTGAAAACACAGAATACCTGACTGGCTACTTTATACTCTGACTTTGTATTTTTTAAGTCACTGATTTGGAAGAAACATAGAGATAAGGACTTCTGACCCTTCTTTAAATTTCATTTGCTGAACGCTTGTTTTTGAGTCAGTGACTCAGGAGTCCTGAGGCCAGACATAGCCAGATGGTACTGTTTTGAGAATATGAAGAAAAGGAAGAAGTAGTGTCTCCTTTTTTATAGCCTGCTGTTGGCTGCACTTTAAATAAGGATTTTGAGCCATATGGTTTTTGTCCCCTCACTGGTGGGTTGTCACCGAGTGTCACATAAGACAGTCTGCTGGACAGGCAGCATTGCTAGCTGCAGTCAGGCCACAGTACACAGAGGATAGCAGGAATTTAAACTTTCTACTCTGACAACAAACAGTTGCTAATATAAACTACCCACAGAGCACTCAGCATGCAGTATTTCTTCCATGTTATTGTTGGACTCCAGGCAAGTTGGACTCCAGTTAAAATACATATGTTCACAGTTTTAACTCTAATTTATAATGATTTATAATTCTGTACAAACCTCTGCCATACTGCACTGCCACGTATAGAACACCACTATTTCCTAGTTTAACAGTTTGCTACCTACAGTCTGCTTAAAGGGTTAGTTTACTGTCTATGCTGATAAGGGACACCTGTAAGTATAAACAAACTGTGCAGCTTTGACCAATGTTGAGTAATGCCCTTGCTATAGGTGTTTATGTAAGAAAGGACTTTAAGGCCCCTTTCACACTGGGGTGGGAGGTGCGGTGGCGGTATATAGCCACTATTTTTACCGGCGCTGTACAGTCAGAATTGCCGCGGAATTGCAGCAGCGATGCGGTTTTAACCCCCGCTAGCGGCCAAAAAGGGGTTAATACCGCTGGCAATGCGCCTCTGCAGAGCGGTGTCCTATTGTTTTCAATGGAAAGGAGCGGTGGAGGAGCGGTAAACACACCGCTCCTCTCATCGCTCCAAAGATGCTGCTAGCAGGGCTTTTGGAGTGGTCCCGCCAGGGCATCGCCTCAGTGTGAAAGCACCCGAGTTTTTTTAGGCGGTATTTAAGCGCTATTTTCAGTGCTAAACTGCCTGAAAAATTCCTCAGTGTGAAAGGGGTCTTTATGAGGCAATTGACTTGTGGAGTGGTTAGTAAACATTATTTATTTGTAACAATAGTATGAAACAAGTAAAAAAATATTTTCATATATATACATACACATGCACACATGACATAAACATAATAGATACGTATATGTCAGCTTGGCAGCACATGAGAGTGAATATTGATAAAATGTAATACAAGGTATTTCCTATTAGCAGGCACTGGTACACCATATGCAAAAGAGCTGTTGTAAGATAGATACACATACACATTAATAGTTACATAGTACTCAATGAATTATGAATGTATAAAAGATATATATGGGCCAATAAATAGATAATGAGCCAGACTTGACTGAGCATCGAGGAACGGACCCACCCCAGCCAAGAAAACATCCACATAGCATGCCCGATCGTCACAACACATTCCACATGTGTGTGGATGGTTGCAAGCATGGTGTTCTGGAAAAAATGTATAAAGATATGTGAAAAATATGCATAAAAAAAGTGAGAAAATTTGAAAAGTGAAAAAACACAGGCCGCGGCGTCATCCCGCAACACACTACGCTACAGCCCTCATCTGAGACCTGTTGATTGCGTTGAATACCTCATTCTGGTTCCCACCTAAGAGTCAGAAGATTCCTGGTGGACAGGACGCCGGCTCGTTCCCACAAGGCTTCACAGGGATATTTTGAGAACTGCAGACCAGAGCGGAGATCAATACCTCACTGGACTCCACTATGCCTCTCTAAAGAAACCCACATGTGAGTGTTTTAATGCACCTTGTTTATTAAAATTATACAGTTTTACTCAAGTGGCGCTTGTTCTCTGTTTCCTCTCTTCACATGTTTTGGAGTTTGCTTCGGTTCCCCCTGCAAGGCAGCCCTGGGTATTAAAGACTGTTATCTCACACTAGAGCCTCACAGCTCAAAGGACTCAGTCTTGTATGGACTTACATTTACATTGTATACCACAGTTTTGTGCTCCTATCCTCTGTATCCCTCTAATACTTACCTAAGCCCCCACTTGATCCAGCGATGTCCACAAAAGCCTTGTCTCTTTGGAAACTCGCACTCCTGATTGGCTTTTGGCAGCAGGGAAAGCCATTGGCCAATCAGGGTGGGGCCGAGCCATGGCTCCATGTGTCAATGGACACACAGATCCGAGGCTCGGGAGCATGCCTGCTTGGGTGCCCCCAGAGAAAGCTGCTTGCTCTGGGGGCAGAAGGGGGGAGCCAGTAACACCGGCATAGGACTCAAGAAGAGGAAGATCTGGGCTGCTCTGTGCAAAACCACTGCACAGAGCAGGTAAATAAGTATAACATTTTTTGTCATTAAAAAAAAAAAAACAAAAAAAAAAGGCTTTAACTTCGCTTTAACTCATAGTATGTCAGAACATTTTACAAAGTAGCTGAATTCCTGAAGTTTAGCTTTAGGATTTCAATAACCCCCAGCCAGGGTCTAAGCCACCATTGTCGATATGTCACTGTCAATGCTTGAAAAACCGATGTACTTACCCACAATTCCACTATAAATCAGCTGTGAAATAAAACTAGCATGGAGTTTTGCAAAAGACAATACAGTGAGTTCTCTAAATTTTTGTACAGTTTTATTGTAGATTTGTCTCTATATTGGCAGATCAATTGACATAATAAAGAGGCAGGTGCATCAACTGGCATAATAAAAAAGCTATTTGGATCAGGTGACACAAACGTCACACATATTGACTGATACATTCCTAGAATTCATGGTAGTTGCTTCTGCTAAATATACTATTTAAGGTGTGCCCCTCTCCACCCAAAACAAACACAGTCTTATTGGTAGGAGGTGCTTTTTAATTACCCCAATGCTTAAAAAGAATCTCAGCAAGCATATCAAATTCAGCAGCACATTTTACATTTTGGGTAAAAAAGTATTGGTCTATATAGATTCTCAGGCTAATTGTTGAATTTAAAAACTCCAAGTTAATTTGCAAGTCCACAACCCAGTAGTATAGTTTAGGCCCAAGGATGCACTATCTATGGAATAATGTGTTTTGGTTTTTCATTTTAATTTTTCTAAGAACATGCAGATTTCTATGAAAACAACTGGAATAATAGCCATATGGTTGGGTACAAAAGTCTTTATTTTAAATAATGGAACATTCAAACATGAAAATAAACATTTTAAGCTTGTTCAAGGTGCAGAGAATAAATCTGACACCTTCCCTGACTGCCAAATGAAGTTGATGTGTTGCATGGCCACGAACAGCGGTATTAGTTGGAGTGACTGAAGACAGTGACTAGAGTCAAGACAAACCTCATTTTATACAGATTGGGAGAAAAGTCTGGTTCCTGGTTGTGTACTGAGAAAACAGCTGGGGCAGCAGTGTTTTAGCTCAGGAAGCCTAGGTCAAGCCCTAACGTGGAGCTTGTGTGGATTCCTTTTAGTTCTCCTGCCCTGAGCCTGAAAAGAAAACAGAAGCAGGCAATGTCAGGGCAATCCTGGCAGGTTGTGTTTTAACAGCTCAAATCAGGATGCGTAGTAACTCTTCATAATTTCTTTCCTAATACTGTGTGCCCTGAATGCTTCTTTCATACATAAATTTCCATATCTAAAGCTGGTCATAGATTCATGGGTAATGTTAGACCCTGACAACCAAGGCACGTGACCATGATCTTCCATTGAGCACCCAGGTCTCATTTGCAGTAATTGTTGCTGTCACCCGCCCAAGATTGGTCCTCTATGCATATATAACATAAATATATAGATAAGATAAAAAGGCAATTGTAGTCCAAAAACAGTAAGGGGTAGGGAATGCACAAATTATAAAATAATATAATGTTTATGACTAAGGCCCCTTTCACATGAGCGGACGAACGGTCCACTAATTACAAGTCCGTTTACGGACTTGTAATGTCTCCCTATGGGAGCGGATCCGTTAGCGGATGATGCATCCGCTAACGTCCGCCTACGATCCGCGTCCGTCTGGATCCGTTTTGCGGACGGAAGAAAACCCTATTTTTCTTCTGTCCGGTAGATCGGATCGGATGCAAACGGACAGACGGTCCGTTTCCATCCGAATCCCCATAGGGGATAGCGGAGGAGAGACAGGGCGGTCCCTGCACAGTGTGCGGGGACGGCCCTGTCCGCCGACAGCTGAGCGGGACCCCCCGCTGAGCCGACGGACACACACGGAGCGGACCGAAAAACGGACCGCTCCGTGTGAAAGAGGCCTTAAAGCGGAAGTAAACCCATCGATTTAACAGTTTCAAAAAGCAGTTAAATTTCCGGCATGCCGGGATTGCCAACTGTCACATTGGTTGTGCTCTCAACCAAACTGTCAGGCCCCGTACACACGGCAGAGAACCTCGACGGGCGGAACACATAGTTGCGCCCGTCGAGGTTCTCTGCCGTCCGTCAGAATCGGCAACCCGCCCATCGGGAAAGGCAACCAGCCATTCATCCCGACGGGCTGTCGAGCAAATAGAGAACCTGTTCTCTATTTGCTCGACGGGTTTCCCGACGGGCGGGGCTCGCCGAGAGCGTACACACGGCCGAGGTTCTCGGCAGAATGCGGCTCCCAGCGAGGTTCTCGCTGGTTTCTGCCGAGAACCTCGGCCGTGTGTACGGGGCTTCAAACCATCCAATGGCTGGTGTCATAACTGATCACATGTGCAGCACCACGGCAGTTGAAGATTAAACATAGGCCAAGATGGCAGCTTTCTTGGCTGAAAATGATAGAGGGGTTTACTTCCACTTTAAAAAAAATTGTAATAGGGGTGTGGCCGGCAGCTGGAGGAGATGGTCGTATTGTAGACAATCTTTGGCTTAACAGGATCTTAAAAGTGTCTCACAGCGAGTAGGGACTAGTAATACCCAGGAAGTAGCAGTGACATAAGGGAGAAATTAAAGGACCGCGAAAGGCCCCGCAGGCTGATGGATTTCTTCAGCCCGGCGGGCGCCCAGGC
Source organism: Rana kukunoris (assembly GCA_029574335.1). Classification (NCBI taxonomy): domain Eukaryota; kingdom Metazoa; phylum Chordata; class Amphibia; order Anura; family Ranidae; genus Rana; species Rana kukunoris. The sequence continues at coordinate 141,408,105 of CM056052.1, forward strand.
TTTCCAAGATGGCGCTGGCGTCGCAGCACCAGTACACAGAACAGCATTGGCTGCTGCCCCCATAAGGGCCGTAGAGGGCTTAGGAGACCAACTTTCCTCTGTATTCAACAGCCCTGTGAAGCAAAGGAGAAAAATAGCAGCTGATGGTGAAACTGTAAGTGAATCTGTTTCTGATACTGATGTTACAAGAGAAGCTAATGGATTTAGTGAGAAGCTAGACTCCTTTCCTATCATGGGCCAGCCCATACTTGATACCACACTCAAAGACATGCTAATTACCCTCCAGGGGGGCTATGCAGCAAGATATGCCCAACTTTATGAAACAGGCCAAAACAGAGCTTGAAGTACTGGACGATAGGGTATACTACATTGAAAATAAAATAGGTGACTATGCCCAGGCCCATAATGAATTGGTCAATGCCCATGGCGAGCTGGTGGATGAAATCCGCAATATAAAATGTAAATATTTAAAATTTTGAAGACCGATCCCACCGTAACAATGTCAAGCTCAGAGGCATGACAGAGTCAGTCTCTCCTGCGGAACTTCATCCATTTCTACAAAACATGATTGCAGAACTAGAAATGATATATTAAGTACTTGTGCACTGCTATGGACCTCACAACCAACCAAAACTTATGTACACAATACATATCAAAGAATAATAAATCATCCTAAAAATAGACATGAAAAAGCTGTAAACCTCAAAAACTCTAAAAAAAAATAAAAAAAATAATAATAAAAATGGTGCACCATTTCAAGAAGCTATGCATCCCTAATTTAAAAATAAAAAATAGAATAAAAATGCAGTTATATGCGATATTATGTGATAATATGCAATAATATGTGAAAATGTGATGAAGTGCACTAATTCAAGAAGCTGTGCAACAAAAATAGAAAAAGATGCATGAATGCTTATACATAATGAAAAAAAAAATGTCAGTAATATGCAATAATATGTGAAACAGTGATAAAGTGCACAAAAATAGACAAATACACAGAAATTACTAACCCTAGTTTAAAAATAAATAGATACAGTAATATGCGATAATATGTGAAACAGTGATAAAATGCTAGAATCAAAAGCAGAGATCCATCTGATGTTTTATAAAAAATATTAAAAAAAGTCCCAAATATTAAAGTGCCTAAGCATCAAAAATGTATGAGATCTGAACATCACATACTCAAAAAACAGTTCTTGAAAGTTGTGAGCACTTTTGCACCCACCATCCACGTATCCACCAGGGGTGTGCTCTAGCAGCTCACCTTAAACAAAGACCCCAATAGGTCTAGTGGGGCTTTGGTATATAGGTATATCCTTAGCAGCAGTTCATGTTCTGCTCTCCTCTCCTGCATTGAAATCCACAGCTGGTCTGACAAGGCTTTATCATATGGATTTATTATGGGCAATCACATTCCACTCTCCTCTCCTTATAGCATAAACTCAGGGATAAATATCCTCTATGCTGTATTGGATCTCCTCCTCTCCTCCATTCACAGGTCATACAAGACAGATAAGAACTCCATAGTTTAGTAATGTAACAAAATAAATGGTTTTATTAAAACATAATACCTTACATCTAGATTAAAAGCAAGCAGAATCAATAAAATCCCTACTTCCTCGTCTCAGCCGTGACTGTAAGTGATGTCACCGGCTTCTCCTACACGTTACGTCACTGGTGGTCATGTGGCTTTTTTAAGGATAAGAGCCAGGTGACAGAGGTCGGGCTTATAAAGCCTATAGGTTATTATGGAGACTTTTAAATAGAGTGCCAGAAAACACACATGCTCACAGCCACTGGTGAAATAACAACTGACCAGTGACATAACACATAGGAGGAGCCAGTGACATCACTTCCGGTCACAGGCGATACCAGAAAGTAGGCATTTTATCGATTCTACTTGCTTTTATCCTAGATGTCAGGTATTATGTTTTAATAAAACCATTTTTTCTGTGAAATTACTACACTCTGGAGTTCTTATTTGTCTTGTATGACCTGGGAATAGAGGAGAGGAGGATATCCAATACAGCATAGCGGATATTTATTCCTGGGTTTTTTCTATAAGGAGAGGAGAGGAATGTGATTGTCCATAAAGGATTTTTATTATGAATAGGCATCCATGCATAATTGTCTATTTTTGCTGCACAACTTCTTAAATTAGCGCACTTCATCACTTTTTCACATATTATCGCATATTTTGCATAATACCACATATTACTGTACACCAATCTTTCTTTTTTTATAAATTCTTTATTTTTCATATTTGTTTCTTCCATACATGTTTCTTCACATAGTTCCAGTTAATCTTACATATTCTTAATATAACATTTATATTACATTCTGTAAATTGTCTACCTTCTTCCACTTCCTGAGATCCTATGTTCACTTATCCACAATTCTTCTACCACCCACCCTCCCCCACCCTCTTCCCAAAAAAAAAAACAGGGAAGGAAACCCCTCCTCTGCCCTGCTCCTTCCCCCCCCCCCAACCACAGCAATCCCCTAATCCTCTGTTTTTGTCTCTTCTCTATACGTCATATATGGGCCCATGTCTTTCGGTACCTCTCATCTTGGTCTTCACCAATCTTTCTCAAGCAATCATTGAAGCCCGCCACATTTTGATTGCGATAACGAAAATTCTGCGTAACAACAACATTCCATATTAGTGGAAATTTCCAACTTATGCCACGTACACACGATCGGAATTTTCAACAGGAAAAGTTTGATGTGAGCTTTCGGACGGAAATTCCGACCGTGTGTAGGCTCCATCATACTTTTTCTGTTGGAATTTCCAAGAGCAAAAATTTGAGAGCTGGTTCTCAAATTATCTGTCAGAAAAAGTTATTGTCAGAAATTCCAATCGTCTGTATGCAATTCCGACACACAAAAAAACACGCATGCTCGGAATCAAGTCGACGCATGCTCGGAAGCATTGAACTTAATTTTTTTAGCTTGTCGTAGTGTTGTACATCACCACGTTCTTGGTGGTCGGAATTTTGTGTGACTGTGTGTATGCAACAAAAGTTTGAGCCAACATTCTGTCGGGAAAAAAAACACAGTTTTCTTGTCGGAATTTCCGATCGTGTGTACGCAGCATAAGCTGTCCATAGATAGAAATAATGTGAGCTATCTTGTGTCCAATTTAGAACTTAACCTCATGAGGTCCTGGGGCCTCCTTCCCCAAGAAGAAGACATCTTGGACAACCCTGCCACAGTCCTGCCTCCACAGGAAGATGTGCAAGCTCTAACAGGTGATCGAAAGTTTTTCCTACTGATTCGGATTCTTCCTTCTAAATGGATTAATTTCTCTAGCTGGCAACGTGTCCTCACTCTTGCTCAACTAGAGTTTTTTACATGTTCAGTTTCATCCAGTACATCATCTACATCAGAACTATATTTGGGCTCTTCTCACTGACCAGCACTACTTTTTTCTTTCTCTATGGTACTTAAGCTTCTGGCTTTAAATGTTAAAGGGCTTAATAGTCCCTACAAACGCAGGGCACTGTGGAAAGGTGCAATCGGTCAGCAATGTGATATTTTATTAACAGAAAAAATTGCGCTTATCAAAAATTGGTTGTCAAATGGCAATAGGGTAGGAAAACATTGGCTAAAGCACATGCAATGGGGCAATTGATATTATGTGGTGACTTCAATATCCCTATGGACCCTGAATTGGACACCACGGCAATGAACTATGCTTGAAAGGCCCCTTAGTCCCCTTTCCCATGGGGCGGATAAGCTCAATGGACCCCACCAGCTCAGCAGAAGATTGCTCCTTTGATCTCAGCTGAGCTGACGGATGACAGGTCCCTCTCTTCTCATTAAGCAGGAAAGGACCTGTAAGAGCCCCGCTGATTTCTATGGGGAGATTGGACGAAAATGGATAGCATGTCTGTTTCCATCAGATACCATCCAATCGGATACGCCAGACGGACGGCGAACGTATCGCCATACGCCTGTTTTGAGCGGATCTGATCGGATCGGATGGCAGATGTGTGTCAGCGGACACATCTCCACTGACATCAACCTGCCCATAGGCATCAATGGGTGGCCCACTTGGATCCGCTTGAGAAATGGACAGGCGGATTTGAGTGAGCTTATCGTGTGAAAGGGGCCTTAGAGACCTTTTTCTAAAGGAAGACCTTCTTGACCCATGGCACTGCCTGCATACATCTGGAATAAATTACTCAATGAGTTTTTTCCTCTATCTGGGAGCCCAATCGAATAGTAGAAGTCAAAATAGTATAAATACATTTTATTTGAAATTAAATAATTAATTAAAAATATTTTCTATTTAAGATGTATTGCCGGCATACATCTGAGTGGGACTACACTTTCTTTTCATACCCACATAACACCTATTCAAGGATTGTTTTTTTTTATTACAGATAGATGCCTTTTACAAAAAGTGGTAGCGGCACAAATCGACAATATCTTGTGGTCTGACCATGCTCCAATTTCTCTAGATATTGTGGGTGGCCGCCCTTGAAGAAATACGTCATTGTGGAGAAAGAACACTTGCGTTTTATCCAATCCTAGCTATGTAACAGAATTAAAAGCACAGCTAGAGAAATTCTTCTTATTCAAACTCCTCTAGCATCTTAAATCTATGGTGCTCTCACAAAGCTTTTGTTAAAGGTATATTGATTCAATTGGCCTCTAGAGACAGGAAAAAAGAAGTTCATATAGATTGTCATTATTATCTGATATTGCTCATCTGTAAGGTCTGCACAAACAAAATCCTTATGAGTCTACCCAGTCTAGGCTCAAGTTACTTAGAGACGAGTTCAAAACAGCACTAATCGGGGACCATGACAAATGTATCAAACGTTTAAATCTGGCCTCTTATTCACAAAAGAATAAAGCAGGGAAAAGTTTGGCCTCTCAACATAAACAAAAATAAGCCAAAGCAAGAATTGACCAATTACAACACCATAGTACATGCAAAACGGATATTAGCCATTTGACATAGCCTGGTCTTTTTGTGAATATTATGCTTCATTGTATAATCTGAAGGACAATAGCAATACCCCCCAACCCAAATCGGAAGATATTTCAGCCTTCTTAAATAAGTTAAACTTGCCATCTCTTGACCCTACCTCGCTAGACCGTCTTAATCGCCCTATTGGAGAGCAAAAGTCCCTATTAAGTCCTACGAGTGGCTAATCCCCTGCTTTGCGGTGCGTGACTGCCAAGTTTAAGGAATTAACTTTCTAAGTAGTTTCAAACTGAGTGGTCTACCCCAGGACGTCTACAGAGTCATGCAGATCAGGCACTTCCACAATGCTGATGGTTGTAAAGCAAGTATAGCAATCCCCAAACACATTTGGCATTATCTCTGGGGTAAATCAAACAAGAAGGTTCATGGTATTTCCTTCTTTTACTCCATTTTAGCTGGTCCTCCTCCAGTGGTCAAAACACCTGATATGCTTAAATGGGAAAAGGAGCTGGCAAACAAGTTTTCTCTGATGAAATTGAAAAGTGCTATACAGTTGAGTTTTCAAGTAACATCACGTATTGATCACTTGGACATGTTCCCCAATAATTGACCATAGATGGCATGTGACCCTTTATAAAATATCCAAGATATTCCGCAATTACCTGTTAGAGGCTTTGTAACCAAATAGGTAGGGATGAGCCGAACATGCGATGTGAAACGCGTCAGCTTTTGTTACCCCACTGTTTGCTGTTTTTGCTGTTTTAGTTTTTTGACTGGAATAAACAGGCACTATTTTTAAGTCTTTTCATCCATTGGAGTGCGGCTGTCCATTTTTCTTTCCTTATATTGCACCTGTGCATTGCCTGCACCCATTTGGGTTTTTGAACTCTACTCACCACTGAAGAGTGTCGTCTGGAGCGGCAGTTTTTCCTTTATCCCGATGAGCCGAACACCCCTGGGTTCGGTTCGCACCAGAACCTGTGAACAGACCAAAAGTTTGTGTGAACTTTAGAACCCTGTTAAAGTCTATGGGACTCGAACGTTTGAAATCTAAAGTACTAATTTTAAAGGCTAATAGGGGACATGCCCCAGGGTACATGTATCAATGCACAAAAAGTTTTAAAATACTGACGTTTTTTCAGGAGCAGTGATTTTATTAATGCTTAATGTGAAACAGTAAAATTGAAATATTCCTTTAAATTTCGTACCTAGGGGGCTGTATAGTATGCCTGTAAAGTAGCGCTTGTTTCCTGTGCTTAGAAATGTCCCTGCATAAAATGTAATTTCTAATGGAAAAAAGTCATTTAACCACTTAAGACCCGGACCAATACGCTGGCAAATGACCCAAGGGGTTTTTGCGATTCGGCACTGCGTCGCTTTAACAGACAATTGCGCGGTCGTGCGACGTGGCTCCCAAACAAAATTTGCGTCCTTTTTTTCCCACAAATAGAGCTTTCTTTTGGTGGTATTTGATCACCTCTGCGGTTTTTATTTTTTGCGCTATAAACAAAAAGAGAGCGACAATTTAAAAAAAAATGCAATATTTTTTACTTTTTGCTATAATAAATATCCCCCAAAAATATATAAAAAAACATTTTTTTTCCTCAGTTTAGGCCGATACGTATTCTTCTACATATTTTTGGTAAAAAAAAACGCAATAAGCGTTTATCGGTTGGTTTTCGCAAAATTTATAGCGTTTACAAAATAAGGGATAGTTTTATTGCATTTTTATTAATTATTTTTTTTTTTACTACTAATAGCGGCGATCAGCGATTTTTTTCGTGACTGCGACAATATGGCGGACACTTCGGACAATTTTTACACATTTTTGGGACAATTGTCATTTTCACAGCAAAAAATGCATTTAAATTGCATTGTTTACTGTGGAAATGACAGCTGCAGTTTGGGAGTTAACCACAGGTGACGCTGTAGGGAATGTGTACCTAATGTGTGTGTTTACTACTGTAGGGGGGTGTGGCTGTAGGTGTGACGTCATCGATCACGTCCCCCTATTACAGGGATGACGCGATCGATGCTCCGGCCACAGAGAAGCACGGGGAAGCCGTGTGTACACACGGCTCTCCCTGTTCTTCCGCTCCAGGGACGGATCGCCGCACTGCAGCGGTGATCGGGTCCGCGAATCCCGCGGTCCCGGTCCTGGAGCTTCGGACCGGGTCGCGGGCGCGCGCCCGCGGGCGCGCGCCCGCGACCCACGGCTGGGTACTAAAACCAACGTATATATACGTTGATGTGCCCAGCCGTGCCATTCTGCCGACGTAAATCTGCAGGAGGCGGTCCTTAAGTGGTTAAAATCACTCGTGGCTAGCAGGCGCTACATTGGAGGTGGCTCGCGCCACACACCCCCCGCGCAGCACGGTCCCATCTGGGGCGCGGGGGTGAGGTGGAGTGGTTGCCACAGGCTCCATGGTATGTTAAGGTTAGACTTGCTCTTTAGTGTCTCTGTGGTTAAGGTATATTAACATGTTGTACTTGATCTTGTTACTGTTTGCCTTACCTTGGTATTGTTGTAAACTTTCAATAAAAATATGTTTAAAAAAAAAAAAAAAAAAAAAAATCACTCGTGGCTATAATGAATTTTCGGATACTAGCAATACAGAGAAAAATCATTCATAAAAAAAGAATGCGTGGGGGTCCCCCCAAATTCAATTACCAGGCCCTTCGGGTCTGGTATGGATATTAAGAGGAACCCTGCATCAAATTAAAAAAAAAATTATGTGGGGTTCCCCCCAAATATCCATTCCAGACCCTTCAGGTCTGGTATGGATTTTAAGGGAAACTCCACCCCAATTTAAAAAAAAAAAATGCCGTGGACCCCCATGCATTTTTTTTTGTATGAATGACATTTCTCTGTATTGCCGGGAGCCAACAATTCATTATAGCCGCAAGTAATTTTAAATTACTTTTTTTCCTTCAGAAATGACACTTTGTGCAGGGACAGTTCTAAGCATCGGAAACAAGCGCTACTTTAAAGGCATATTATACACCCCCCCAGGTATGAAATTTAAAGGAATATTTAAATTTTATTGTTTTGTATTGATACATGTCCCCCGGGGCAGGATCCAGGTCCCCAAACACTTTTTATTACAATAACTTGCATATTAGCCTTTAAAATTAGCATTTTAGATTTCAAACGTTCGAGTCCCATAGACTTTAACAGGGTTCTAAAGTTCACACAAACTTGCCGCGAACATCCCAAATAGTTCGCTGTTCGGCGAACAGGCAATGTTCGAGTCGAACTCGAAGCTCATCCCTACAAATAGGCAATCTTTACCATATACTATGGAGTTGCCCACATATCTGTTCTTTCAGGAGCTCTATAGCCAGTCTCATTAGTGAAATCACTGGGGTTTACAGGCCCCTAAGCCTCAAACTAGTCGTCCTCCATCTAGGCTTAGATGCAATCCAGGCAGCAAACAGAACAGTGATAGCCCATATTTTATTCGCAGCCAGGATATCTCTTACCTGTCATTAAAAATCTCAGTCGCTGCCCAAAATAGATAAAGTTATCACTCGTGTGAATATACAGTGACGATATGAAACAATTCTCGCATTTAAAAAACGGAAAATTGTATACTCACCTTTCCGTAATTTTCCTTTCCTGACGCATCTTCATGGCAGCACACACTGGGTTGTGACTCCGCCCCCACAACCTGACAGGATTGGTTAGCTATAAATTTGAAGGGGAGACGCCCCGCATCATTCTCTGTATATATCATCATAAAACAGCAGGGTGGGCATCTGTGTGCTGCCATGAAGATGCGTCAGGAAAGGAAAATTACGGAAAGGTGAGTATACAATTTTCCGTTTTCCTGACGCATTCATGGCAGCACACACTGGGATATAACTCGCCAGTCGGGAGGGTGCAAGAAAACAGTAATATTTATTCTTTATAGCGCTGAGGAATTGGCTCTAAGAACAGATCTGCCGAAGTCGACGGTAGCCAGGAGAGCAGAATTCACTCTGTAGTGAGAAATGAAGATGTGTTGGGAAGACCAAGTTGCTGCTCTGCCTATGGTTTCCGGTGAAGTCCCGCAATATGCTGCCCAAGAAGTGGCCTCTGCCCCTGTCGAATGAGCCCTAATGCCCTCTAGGAGGCGTAAGTTGCTGGATGGAATAGGTCTCCTTGATAGCTTTAACAACCAAGAGGTAATGGTACGGGAGGTAGCTGGCTGACCTCGTCTGCTCCCGTGTGGGATAATCAAGAGAGAATCCGTCTTCCTGAGATGTAGCTGTGACGTAACTGGAGATGGTAGACTTGACATCCTAGTCATGGGACTCGCCCCTCTCATTAGTAAAAGACGAAAGGACGATGTCCTGGTTATAATGAAAGGAGGAAGTTACCCTTGGATAAAAATGGTCTGAGGGCTTCAGAACCACTCTGTCAGGGAAGAACACTGAATAGGGGTTCCATAGCCATAAGTGCTTGTATCTCCGGCGCCCTCTTAACTGAGGTGATAGCAATACGGGAAGCCATCTTCAGAGCTAGGTTCCACGGTGAGACTAAGTTGAATGGAGAAAAGGTGGATTGGACAGGGCCTCGAGTACTACACAGAGATCCCCTGTTGGAAAGGCTGGCCTCCTAGGTGGTCTGATCTTACGTAGGCCCTGAGGAACAGAGTGACCAGATGATGAAGAGCCCATCTAGTACCCGTCATGGCTGAAAGGGCAGATACTTGCACCTTCAGGGTACCCAAGCCCGGGCCCTTGTTAAACCCTGACTGAAGAAATTCAAGAATTACAGATGGGATTCCAATGTCTTTGCTGCGATGACACGAACCTCTCCCAGATCCTAGTATAGGTGACATCAGTGGAGCTCCTTAGAGCTTGTACTAAGGTTGATATTACCTCCTGAGAGTATCCTAGTTCCCCTAACCTAGCCCTCTCAGCTTCAAAGCTGGCAAATGCAGCTTCTCTGGGCTGGATGGAAGAATTGCCTCTGATGTATGAGATCCCAGGTTACTGGAAGATGTATTGAGGCCGCGTACCTAGTTGTAGCAGGGTCGTAAACCATGGCCTCCTCAGCCGGAATGGTATTAGTACAATAACTGTGGCTGAGGACTTCCGAAGTCGGGACAGGAATCTTGTAATCCGAGAAGTTGGAAGAAAAATGTACCCTAGCTCGCAGCTCCATGGAAGAACTAGGCAGTTTGTCCCTTCAGGTAATGGAAAGTGGGCTCTGGACAGGAACCTCTGACACTTGGAGTTCTTTGGCGTGGCCGCTAGGTCGACTTCTGGTTCTGGTACTAGTTTTCGTAAGAATGGAGAATACCTGTTGGTTCAGGGACCGTTCGTGTGTTTGAAAGTGTCTCTCGGCTTAGGTAGTTGGCCAACGAATTCTGTGTTGCTGGGACGCATACTCCCCACAGATCTAACAGGTGCACTTGTGCCCCTTCCATTATGAAGCGTGCGACTCCTGATGCTCCCCTGTCTCTGGATACATGACACCGCTACTTGTTGTCCATCCTGATCAGGACACTCTTCCTCTATAGAAGAGGCGCAATGGCCAGGAGGGCCTGAAAGGCTGCTCTGAGCTCTAAAATATTTGACACTATGCCCTGAGCCCGAAAATGCCACTGTCCTTGGGCTACTCAGTCTAGATAGTGTGGACCCCATCACCCCTGGCTGGCGTCCGATGTTACTACTTCTGGACTAGGGGGAACTTTTGGAATGGACTCCCTGAGGTCGGACGGGTGTGTCCACCACCATACTAATTGCTTTACCCAGTTCGGGATGTGAATGGTTTGGAGTATTGACGTTCTATTCCACTGCCTGAGAAAGGAGTTCTGTAAGACTCGCATGTGCCACAGGGGCCACTGTATCAAGGGTATGGATGCTGACATGGACCCCTGGGTACTGAGGCAGGCTCTGACAGTTAGACGTCTGGATGATAGCAGACTTTGTATCTTCTGGAGCAAGGGCTTCAGCCTCTCTTGAGGGAGTTGCACCCGGTACAACCTGGTATTTTATTCTGCCCCTAGGAACACCCTAACTTGCCGAATGCTCTGGGTGCTGAGGCGATGCCGAATGGGGGGCACCAAAATTGGAAATGGGATTGATCGATTGAGAACCGAAGGGACCTCTGGAAGGTAAGATGAACTGGGATGTAAAGGTAAACGCCCGAAAAATCTAGAGATAGCATCCAGTCTCCCACGTCCACTGACAACAAAATGGACTGAAGGCTTTTCCAATCTGAGGGCCTCTATTTTGATCGTCTGTTGAAATTCTTTAGGTCCAAGACTGGACGTAGATCCCCGTTTTTTTTTTTTTTTGTACCAGAAATAAAGGGGAATAAAACCCCCTCCCTTTCTGGTGCGGAAGTACTTGGTAGGCTGGAATGTGTTCCCTGGCAATGTGCCCATGAATTTCCAATTGTGACCGTTCTTGATAGAGGATAGTGTTCATGGATCTGTTATACGAGTTGCCCATATCCGAGCGAATCTCTTGAGTCTGGTGCTCACCTGAGCTGGGTGGGCAGACGGACCCTCAAAAAGGACTTCTGCTGTTCCCCAGCTGTGATTGGCTTACTGTATCTACATGAAGGAGGGTCGAGTCTTCCAGTCCCTCCTAAATTCCCTGCCGGGGCGGTAGGATCTAACATCCCTGTACTTGACAGGAAGATCACGCCTGTAAGCGGGGCCCTTCTGGGGCTCTGGTTTTCCTATCGGAGAAATCAGCCCAGACTTTCCCCCGGTAACCTTGGAGATGGCCGAGTCCATCTTTGTGCCGAATACACTTGAGCCGCCATATGGAATTTTGCACCAGTTGATTTTGACGCTGCCTTCGCTATCCAGGGTCTCAGCCATAAGGCTCTTCCCAGCCATGAAGTCGCCCCCTCAGGAGCCGTAAGCCAACTTAATTTTCCTGCAGGGAGGAGAATATCTTCCCCTGGTCGGCTCCTTCTAGAATGGGATTCTCAACATTAGCTGCCTATGCAGCGATAGTTTTAGCGACTGCCGCTGTGGTGATAGCCGGCCTACAAGCGGCTCCTGTCGTGGAGCAGGCTTTCTTCAGTTCTATATTGATTTTATGATCAAGAGCGTCCCGGAAGGTAACTGCGTCTTCAATCGGTAGAGAAACGTCTCTAGCGAGTCGCATTAAAGATGAATCGACCGTAGTTGCATTGATCAAAGAATCGATCTTAGACTACCACAAGGGGTACAATCTGCAAACTTGTTGCTCATACTGGGCCGCTTATGCGACCCCCCCCACTTATCCTTTATGAGGTTCTCCAGCTCTTCGATGAAGGGAAATGATTCAGGACCCCCTTTTCAGCACCGGGAAATATTTCTGAACCTTCAGAAGTTCTGCCATAACCTCCTCCCAGCCGATCGCTTCCTTGAGTGAATGGGCAAATGGTTCAACCAAAAAGAGACAGTCCGACGCCTGCTCACACTCCTCATTCTTAGAGAGGGTTACTGCACCCTGGCGTAACGGCCGGGCGATGTGCTTGGGGAAGGATCGCCCACATATGATCCCTGTGGCGATTCTCCTGGGAGCTCAGTATCTACTCTGGCCTCTGAATCCTTGGTTACTTCGATGAAGCACGAGTGGCAGGCCAATTCCCCTGGCAAGGATGGCGCCCCGCATATTTGGCAAACATTTGCCGTGGTGCGGGTAAGATAGCTCTGTCTGGGATGAAGGTAATCGTCTGCGGTGGGACCGACTATGACGGGAGTGCTGTGACGCGAGCGGCTATGCCTTGATTGAAGAAATCAAGAGGGTAACCTTGAGCGATTTCTTGCGCCTTCTGCCGGAAGCATGGCTAGAATCTCCCTCTGTGCCGCAAACTTGCGTCTCTTGACCCGATAGGGCTACCAAAACTGTAGCATCAGTGGCCAGGCTCTCTTTTTTGTCTCCCCTCTACTTACCACCTTCTGGATGGCCTCTATACCTGGTCAGCTGATGGTGGTCTGCGAGGGCAGTGGCTCCCATGAGGATAGCAGAGAGACAGCCCGAAAAGGTGGGAAAAAAGAGAGAAGGGAAAACATTACAATATGTTCCCCCCCAACATTTCTATTTATTAAATTAATATAATAATTTTATATACATATATCTATCCTTTTTTTTTTTTTTTTTTGATTATATTAATTGTTAAATTATGGATACACTTTCTTCTATGGTATGTTATAAATTAATATATAAATGTATTGAATGAATGAATGATGAAAACTTATATAGCGCGGCACATGCAAACTGAATCGCCTCTGGGCGCTTGTATAATATCTTCTATCCTATTTATTCCTTTTTTTTTTTTTTGTGTGTAATCAATTAGCCCAGGCTGATCTGGGACATGCCTGCACACACCTGGTGCAATCTTCACTCTTCACTGAGTAGAGCAGAGCAGCAGTGCGGCAGCCAGAACTACAGAGCAATAAGACTGTTTCTTTTTTACTTCTTTTTTTTAATGACGCGCGCATGTGCAGAAGCGTCCCGCTCGCCCGGCGCCATTTTGGAAGAGGGCAGAGGAGACAGGCGGCGTCATCACTGAGCTGCGCGCATGTGCAGAGCGCCAAGGGGTACGCAGCGGTGACCCCGAGAGTATGGGGTGTCAGAGGAACCACAGGGCTCAGCAGAGCTGAGAAAAAAACAACAGGCAGAAAAAGGTACAAAACGGACTAACCTTAGGTGGTAAATGTAATGATACAAATACCTTTGTGGAAGGACACACTGCACTGGAAGGAAAGACAGAGCGAAAGTGGGGGCCACTGCGAGATTTGAAGCTTCTTTAAAGCTTGCTACAGATGCCAGTATAATTCCAAAGCCCCTGAGACCACCAGAACGGGGTTCCCACCATAAAGCTCATTTAGAGACTGTACAGGAGGGACTTCCAAACAGGAGAGGCTGAACCTGCTGGGGCGATTTGCGGTAAGAGGCATGCTTTTTGCTTGTTCATTCAATCTTGTCAGGTGAGGATGAAAAAAGAGAATGATGCGGGGCGTCTCCCCTTCAAATTTATAGCTAACCAATCCTGTCAGGTTGTGGGGGCGGAGTCACAACCCAGTGTGTGCTGCCATGAATGCGTCAGGAAATCTCAAATGCTTCTTGATTTTGAGAATTGTGGTTGCTCCACCCTAAGGCCCCTCCTGGCCTCCAATTGTATCCCATATGAATACCTTTCTGAGTCCAAGCACACAGAAGTGGTTGCTGGTATGTTTAGACTAATGTACTGGTTTGGTTTCCTCCTCCTTAGTTTTCTTTAGTTTTAATTATGTCTTGTACACATGATCGGAATTTCCAATGGAAAAAGTCAGACGGAATTTTTTCATCAGGTATTCCGACCATGTGTGTGCCCCATCTGTTTTTCCATTGGAGATTCTGACGGACTTAGAAAGAGAACATATTCTAATTTTTTCCGATGAAAAAAAAGCAAATTCCGTTCGTCTTTATGGAACTCTGATGGAGAAAAAAACATGCATGCTCACAATCAAGTTCGACGCATGCTCGGAAGCATTGAACTTAATTTTTCTCGGCTCGTGGTAGTGTTGTATGTCACCACGTTTTGGACAGTTGGAATTTGGTGTGACAGTGTGTATGCAAGAAAAATCTCTCTGAGTTTATCCCAACGGAATTTCCGTTCTTGTGTATGGGGCATTCGTTTTCTTTTTTAGGTGTGTATATAGCCTTGTCACAGTTTGCTCCCTTTAGGGGTGACAAGGAGTTATAGAGACAAGTTCTTTAAGGCCGCGTACACACGATCAAATCTATCTGCTGGAAACGATCGGCCCGACCATCCCAGCAGACAGATTCAATCGTGTGTACGGGCGAGCCGACGGATTTGGCCAGCTGACAGATTTTAAAGCATGCTTTAAAATCTGTCGGCTGGGAATCCGTCCACCCGACATGTCTGCTGGTTAGTACGCTAACCAGCACACATATCTTCTCGCACATGCGTCGAATGGATTTGACGCATGCGCGGAAGTGATTTACTTCCTGGTGCGGTGACGTAGCGGCGTCAACGTCACCGATCTGTCTGCTGGCGGGGATTTTGGTTTGATCGTGTGTACAGCGATCAAACCAAAACGGCCAGCAGACAGATTTGTTCAAATCGGTCGGTCCGACCGATTTGAACAAATCTATTTGCTCGTGTGTACGGGGCCTAAGGGTTGATGGCTATTCTCCACCTAGAATAGCTAATTTGTTTTGTTTTGTTCTATGGACTCTATGCCTTTCAACATTGGTATTAATGTTGATTGAATTGCACATAGTATCTCAATAATCATTGGAATTGTATCCTACTGGGATTTTTTCTGCATTCTGACTTTCTTTTATAAAAATATATATATATAAAAAAAAAGTAATATAAATCTTAAACAGTTACTTAAACGCCTACAAAAGTGTTTAAAACTCAGCACGTTCTATGCGGAAAGAAATGAAAAACTGAATGATAACCACAGCAAATTTATGGAAACATAATTCCTTGTGAATTTGCTGGGGAAAGGGGGAGATTCCCAATTTTATTTTTCTCCTCTGTCAAGCTGCAAGCTGCACCACAGTTGAGTTTTTAATTTTGTTTGCACATTGGTATTGTCATTGAATGCTGTGTTTTTGGCACTTATGTAAACATTAATTTATTATTTGCGTATTTATATTACTTTTGCGATATAAGTGATTAACATTATATTATTGTTTATATGCCCATTAGCCTTCTGGTGCTAGCCCATTCCCCATTTCTTTTACTGTTTTGCATGCATAGGTTATTGATACATGGAGTACCATCCTACCGTGAGTCAGCACACGTACAATTCATTACAATTGAATGGACATACAATTTTGTGTTGTTTTTTCTTAGAATTGCATGTGTAGCCTTTTTTTTTTTTTTGACCAGCCTGAATATTGTGGTGATTTTTTTAGTTATATTTTGATACAGAAAACCACAATTGCTCATTTCCCGGCCAATCCTTTTCACAAACCTAAACCTATAATCCCTAAAATCTAAACACACACAAACTCTGGTGGTGAGTATTCCTGAAAAACCGCAGATAGCTGTTATGGTGGAAGTCAGAGAGCTTTTTGGCTAGTATTACTTGGCTGTTTGTATTTGCTGTAATGTACTAAAATTACAGAAGATTGACCCGTGTATGGATAAATTAAGTTTCACTTTTAAGCTCCATGCATTCTAGCTTTAAAAAAAAACACTCCTAGCAGCAGCTTTTCTGCATTTTGTTCTGCTTCTAGGAGCAAATAGTGTTATTCTATGTGTCCATGCACACTATTTTAGTCTAGAAGCATTTTCAAAGCTTCAGCAGCAGAAAAAAAATCTCTATTATTTGCGTTTTTATGAGTGATTTGCTACTCTAAACTCTCCTTACTACTGATAACTGCTGCTAACTGAAAAAAAGGGGATGAGTTGCATTACAGGAAATGTCAATAATGTTTATGCCCCATTCACACGATCAGAATTTCAGACAGACTTTTTCCATCGGAAATTCTGACCGTGTGTATGCCCCATCTGACTTTTTTCATAGGAAATTCCAAGGAATTAAATTGGAGTTTAGATAGAGAACATGTTCTCTTTTACTCAGATGGAATTTCGTCGGAATTGCTTTGTGATTTTGGCCAGTTAAAAGTCTGACTGCGTGTACGGGGCATAAGGCTCCTAAATGCTGCTAAAATACTGCAAGTCAGCAGAGAGTCGGCAAGTCTTTTACACACAGAAATGTCAACTGTACATTCTGCTATTTTTTTTTTTTTTTTTTTACTAAATTAGATGAAAGAGGCCTGACACCACATAATTACCAAGCTAAACCTCAACAACCCCATTACTTTAAGATGACCAGACAAAACAAATCCACAGCCACTATAGTGGCTGCAAGTTGATTTTTAGTTGCTAATGCTACTTGTCACCAGTTTTCATGTAGAAGTTAACCTGGGATGCAGTACAGCCACATTATCACTTCTATGTGTTGGAAGTGGTACAGTGCATTTGCCACTGTAGTCTTGAGTCCTTCTCCAACCCCAGGCTTACCTGGCTACTCACTGTGAGCCTAGGACCGCTGTACATGGATTCAGGATGCCAAGCATTGGGCATCCACTCAACTTGACAACTGGGAATACACTCAGATGTTCTCAGCTATGGACACTTCTCAGTTCAGAGTTGTCAAAATCCCAACTGCAGCAAAAGGTAAATATTAGATAGAAGGCTCTCTGTCCTTGATTTTCATTGGCTGAATACACATGGAGGGGAATGGCTCCATACAAAAACCTTATTAATCTCCATGTGACAGTAGTACATTATAATACTTTTAAATGTGTAAACATGTTACATTTAGAAAAGAATAAATAATTATTATAAATGTATATATTTTTTTTGTTTTTCAGAAAAAAAACATTCAACAAGTAAAGAAAATACTTTTTGATCTTGCCAAAAGCCCAGTGTCCTTGTGCTAAAAAGACAGAAAAACAATTGTACCTTTATTTCGTAAGCTAATAATCCAATCAACTACAATATAATGGATATAAAAAGAGGTAGTCATGTTTGAGGTCCAGCCTGTATAATATATGGCTACCTCTATAGATACAGTGGAGAAATTAGTGTAGCCAGGAAGGAAAGAAAGTGTGATATTAATAGAATTATCAGGTGTAAATATATTACATATTTGTTTTTGGGTTTAGAAATGTTTTCCGAAAGCTATGCTGTGCTTATCAGTGGTTAAGGGAGGACAGTCTCTGCTGTGATGCTGGGGCATTCTAGGCAAAAGGCAGAATGATAACTTTGGGTTTTTCAGCCAGGCTTCGGGGGTGGGGGGTGCTGGAGGCCACAAATGTTGTACAGCTATGGCATTTACTTTAAATAACATATTTTCAAGCCAATTTTCTTTTACCTACTGAAGGTCCTTTGGGCAATTTTCTGGAAAAGGGGAATTCGGCCTTTTAATGTTTGTTGTAAAGCAAACTTTAAGTATGTGCCCAGAATAGCACTTCAAAAAAATAATATCTAACGTTTTTCTTTTTTTTTACCAAATGAAAGTGTCTGTATCTCTTACAATAACTAATCATATTCCCAAACTAAGTTTTCTAGGCAGGTTAGAAGAAGACAAGTCATGACGGCTTGCAGTATGACTGCAGCTAAAGTCAGAGCAGACAGACTACCAGGGCCTGGCAGGAGGAAGACTGAGACCTGGTGGTTAAGAGACACTGTTGTAAATAAAGAAGAAGAAGAAAAAAAAAGAAGAGTAGAGTAGAGTAGAATGTACATAAAAAAATAAAGTACCAGAATAACACCTGTACCACACCACTGTCTTAAAAACATCAGGAATATTTTGCAATAATAACGGTACAAGTAGGGTTGCAATTAAAATGTATCACAACAGTGAAATGTACCCTCAATAAACACCGAAGTGGTGGATATTGCTTTCATATGAGACCCATTAAAGTAGCATAAACACATTTCTTGATAGTGTCTTATTCTTTTCCGTTCCCTGGCTTTTAGCTGCCGCTCTAATTGCTTTAAGGACAACTAGGAATGTAAAACACCACTTCGCTCTAGCCCCGTATAAATACAATTAAAATATACATCGGTATATCAGACACATTTGAGAATCCGTTTTCCCTGATTACTTGCAAAGTGTTAAATAAGCAGGGAAATGGTTGATACAACCTAGACCGCTGTTTATACAACACATTTCAAATGGTGTTATGACAAAAGAGTTACATCAAGCATTTTCCTGTTTACACAGCATGCTGTCATTAAAGAGGTCTTGGAGAGTATGGAATGACTGTGTTTTTTTCTAGAATGCGAGACTTCATATGTAACAAAGAGAGGTGAGGTTTGATCTTGCATGTGAGCTGTTGGGAGTCAAGCACTACAATAATAGGAAGGAAGATGTCACATTTCCCTGGAGATATTCAAACAGAAAGTATAGTATATACAGTATCTCACAAAAGTGGGTACACCCACTCACATTTTTGTAAATATTTTATTATATCTACTCATGTGATAACACTGAATAAATGGCACTTTTCTACAATGTAAAATAATGTGTGTACAGCTTGTATAACAGTGTACATTTGCTGTCCCCTCAAAATAACTCAACACACAGCCATTAATGTCTAAACCACTGGCAACAAAAGTGAGTACACCCCTAAGTGAAAATGTCCACATTGGCCCAAAGTGTCAATATTTTGTGTGGCCACCATTATTTTCCAGGACTGCCTTAACTCTCTTGGGCATGGAGTTCACCAGAGCTTCACAGGTTGCCACTCATAGGCGTGCGCACATAGGGTTTAAGGTGTGCCTGGGCACACCCTAATCACGCTGTACTGTGCAGATTCCCCCTGCTGCCTGGCTACAGAGAAAGGGACTGGGGAATCTCTGTCTTCAATCCCTTTCTCTGTCTCAAAAGTTAGACACCAATCTCTCCTCTGCTGACAAAGCCCTACTGACTTGCCCACTGCCATATACGGTATATTACACACACATGTGTGTTTGAGCTTTGGTGTGCACACCCTAATGCAATAGGCTGCGCACACCTATGTTGCCACTAGAGTCCTCTTCCACTCCTCCATAACAACATCACAGAGCTGGTGGATGTTAGAGACCTTGCACTCCTCCACCTTCTATTTGAGGATGCCCCACAGATGCTCAATAGGGTTTAGGTCTGGAGACATGCTTGACTAGTCCATCACCTTTAGCCTCATCTCCTTTAGCAAGGCAGTGGTTGTCTTGGAGGTGTGTTTGGGGTCGTTATCATGTTGGACTACTGCCATGTGGCCCTGTTTCCAAAAGGAGGGGATCATGCTCTGCTTCAGTATGTCACAGTACATCTTGGCATTCATGGTTCCCTCAATAAACTGTGTCTCCCCAGTGTCGGCAGCACTCATGCAGCCCAAGACCATGACACTCCCACCACCATGCTTGACTGTAGGCAAGACACACTTGTCTTTGTACTTCTCACCTGGTTGCCGCCACACACGCTTGACACCATCTGAACCAAATAAGTTTACCTTGGTCTCATCAGACCACAGGGCATGGTTCCAGTAATCCATGTTTTTAGCTTGCTTGTCTTCAGCAAACTGTGGGCTTTCTTGTACATCATCTTTAAAAGAGGCTTCTTACTGGGATGACAACCATGCAGACCAATTTGATGCAGTGTGTGGCATATGGTCTGAGCACTGACAGGCTGACCCCCCACCCCCACCCCTTCAACCTCTGCAGCAATGCTGGCAGCACTCAAACGTCTATTTCCCAAAGACAACCTCTGGATATAACAATAAGCACGTGCACTTAACTTCTTTGGTTGACCATGGTGAGGCCTGTTCTGAGTGGAACCTGTCCTGGTAAACTGCTGTACAGTCTTGGCCACCATGCTGCAGCTCAGTTTCAGGGTCTTGGCAACCTTCTTATAGTCTAGGCCATCTTTATGTAGAGCAACAATTATTTTTTTCAAATTCTCAGAGAATTCCTTGCTATAAAGTGCCATGTTGAACTTTCAGAGACCAGTATGAGAGAGTGAGAGCGATAACATCAAATTTTTCTTGTTCAATGTTTTTATTAAAGTTTCAGTAGAGCCATTATAGAAGAGAAACAGTGTTAGCCATACATTAGATCATTGTAAACAGGTTTGCATTAACGTGTATTATTGGCAAAACCATAGTGGGAAACATGTGGGAACACTGTCGTCTATCCCGAGGTTAAGCAGAAGGTGGGGCCATCGTCCAGAGCCCACAGACACCCCAATTTGGGACATCCTGTGTCATGGGCCGAGGATAACTCACCCTACCTGAGATGTCAGAAGTTTTGTTAGGATTGCTAAGTGCATAGAAATGTGTGCGGTAAAGTAGAGGCAAACAAATGTCCAAGTATGGACTAAAATTGTGTTAGAAACATTAGAATAGCCAGCGTCAGCGAGCTAAGAGAAGGTTATTCAGTCTTGTGATAAAAGCCCAGAGAACCAATAAACTGATGTGTATAATACTTTTGTTAACTGTAAAGAAATCATATTAGAGACATATGACAATGCGGTAAGCTTGACCTGACGATAAGTTTAACTATAGAGATGAGTTGTAAAATGTCAACTACCTACTAGAAAGGGGAGGTAGGATATTTAGAAGAGAGAATAGGGTAAAGAGGAGCGAAGGAGAAGATAGGTAGGGAGACAGGGTGGGAGAGAGTGGAGAGGGTGAGGGTGAGGGATGGTGTGAGGTCCCAGGTGTTTTTTAGCTAGCATCATATGAGTTGGTCAAGAGATACATTGGAGACCATGCCTTTTATAGGAGTAAAAGGGATTCATCAAAATTGGGTGGGAGAAAGTGTGTCACCCAAGGGGTCTAAAGGGCTTTGTATTTGGCGACCTTGTCGTATATGACTGCCTCTATTTTGCGTGGATCATCACTTGTGTGACCTTGTTTTTGACCGCAAGGACACAGAGGCTGAAAGTTTTGCAGGATTTGGTAATGATTTGTTTGGCTGCCAATGTGACCTGCAAGAGAAGTTTGAATCGATGTTTATAAGTGCTATAGTTAGGTCAGGTTGTAGAGTTGTGTTGATGAGGGTATAGAGTATGTTAAACAGGTTGGACCAAAAAGTTTGTGCAATTGAGCATGACCACCAAATATGGTGGAAGTTTCTTTGTACGGAACAACCTCCCAAGCGGATGGAGGGGTAGTGAGGAACATATTTGGCTATCCTGGCTGGAACCAAGTACCAACGGGTCAGGACTTTGTAATTGGTTTCCACAATGTTTTGGGAGGAGGATTTTGTGGCCTTCCATGTGTGGTACCAGTCCACATCTTCTAATGTGGTTTCCAAATCTCTTCCCATTTAGAGGTGCAGGGAAGGAACAGGAGAGGGTCCTGTGTTAGCAATTGGGTGTAGAGGGTTGAGCTCATGCATCTTCTATGCGGATCGCTATTGCAGGCTTGTTCATAGAAGCATATGGAGAGGAAAAAGGAATCTCTGGGAATTAAGGATGTGAAGAAATGCTTTATCTGGCGGTATCAAAAGATTTCAGAGGTTGGGATATCGTTTGATACCCTGAGGGTCGGAAAGGGCTTTATGCCATTAGAAGTTATACATTTGTGTGCTCAGATGAGGTTAGTAGAAGACCATTTGAAAAAGGAGGACGATGAGGTCCAGGCCGGGTAGAATGAAAGGTTGCATAGGAAGGAAAGCATGGAGTTATGAGGAGATTGAAGTGAGTGCTTGGACTTAAGATGGTCCCAGAGAGAGAGTGAGTGGCATATAACCGGGTTATGTATTGTGCAGCGATCAGATGGGTGAAGCCAAAAGAGGATTCAAAAGAGGAAGCCAAAAGAGGATTTGACGGATTCCAGGGCCACCCAAACAGGTATTTCAGAGGTGGAGTGGTACTTAGGCAGTTGGGCTAGTTGAGCAGCATAGTAGTACTTTGTGAAGTGTGGAAGGCCTAGGCCCCCCCCGTTCTTCGGTAGGTAGAGGGTAGAATGTGGAATACACGGGGTCTAATGGCATGCCAGATATAGGAAGATGATTGTTTCTGTAATATGCAGAGATAGTAGCCTGGAACTGGTGATAGGTAGAACTCGGAATAGATATAATATTTTAGGTAGAATCGTCATTTTGACTGCAGTTATTCTACCCATCCAGGTGAGTGGGAGATGAGACCATTTGGAGGCTGATGAGGTGAGAAAGCATCAGGGATAATTGGCTGAGTAAAGGTCTGTTGGGTTAGCTGTGAGCTTAATTCCTAGGTACGGATTGTCACAGATAGACCAGGGGAATGGAAGAGAGGTTTGTAGATGTGTCAGGTAGGCAGTAGGGGTGGAGATGTTTAGGGCTTTGAACTTTGTCGGATTGACTTGTAGGCCTGAGATTTGGCCAAAGTCTTGGGTGCGGAGGTTAGTGGAGATGACATAAAGAGCAGGACATCATCTGCAAACAGACAAAATTTATGGTGATGGCCACCGACTTCCGACTTCCAGTCCTTTAACCCC
Source organism: Rana kukunoris (assembly GCA_029574335.1). Taxonomy (NCBI): domain Eukaryota; kingdom Metazoa; phylum Chordata; class Amphibia; order Anura; family Ranidae; genus Rana; species Rana kukunoris. The sequence continues at coordinate 141,430,975 of CM056052.1, forward strand.
TTATAGAACGCCGCATGTACATTTACGTCAGCAGAATGGCACCGACAGGCACATCAATGTATATATACGTTGGTGCCTTGAGGTGGGTCGGGGGTCCGATTGGGACCCCCCCGGTACATGCGGTAGTCCCCGCGGCTGTACGAGCGATCCGTGCTGAGGGGGCGGCGGTTCGTTTTTGTCGGCCTCCTCCGGATCGCTCCCAGCCAATGCGCGTGCTCCTCCTGCAATGCACTTCCTCCTCCTGTGTAAACACAGGAAGGGGGAAGTGATGTGATCTCTGCTCTCAGCGTTTTTTTCATCCAACGCTGAGGAGAGATCACATCGCACAGTAAGTCTGCAGAACACTACACTGACACACACTACACATAGGCACATTAACCCCTTGCGATCGCCCCCCTCCCCCTGTCACAGTGTCACTGAATGCAGTAATCATACATGTATGATTACTGTATTTAGTGTCAGTGTGACAGTCAGTTAGTGTTAGGTTCAGGGTAGCCCCCGAAACCCCCCTAATAAAGTTTTAACCCCTTGATCACCGCCCTAGTTAACCCTTTCACTCCCTATTGCCAGCGTCACTAAGCGATCATTTTTCTGATCGCTGTATTAGTGTCGCTGTTCCCGCTAGGTAGCTAATTTTTTTTATTGCGATTTTTTTTTACTAAAGACATGTGACTAAATAAATTTTGGCCTAAATGTTCGACTAAAATTTAGTTTATTTGATTTTTCTTATAACAAAAAGTAAAAAATATTGTTTTTTTTCAAAAATGTCGCTCTATTTTTGTATATAGCGCAAAAAATAAAAATCGCAGAGGCGATCAAATACCACCAAAAGAAAGCTCTATTTGTGGGAAGAAAAGGACGCAAATTTTGTTTGGAAACTACGTCGCACGACTGCGCAATTATCTGTTTAAGCGACGCAGTGCCGAATCGCAAAAAGGGGCCTGGTCGTTTACCTGCATTTTGGTCCGGGTCTTAAGTGGTTAAAATCCTGGTTATCGCAAATTAACTTGACTGGGGCGAAAAGGAGTGATGAGAGCAGACAACCCTGCCGTGTGCCTCTTTTGATCTTAAAGTGGTTGTAAACCCACTTGTTGGACTTCTACCTATAGGTAAGCCTACAATAAGGCTTACCTATAGGTAGTGGAAATATCTCCTAAACGTGCTCCATTTAGGAGATATTTCACTTGTAGTCCGCCAAATATCTTCACTGCGCATGCAGGGGGAAGAAACAAAACTAAGTGCCATTTCTTTCCCAGCCCGTGCCGTGAATTGCTGCTCCCATGCGCGGGAGTGACATTACATGACTCTGGCGCATCACAACACCAGAGTCAGCGGCCCAGAAGGAAAAGGGGCCAGAAGATGGATGCTGCCTACTGTGGGGACATCGCTGGATTCTTTTGCAGGTAAGTAACAAATAATGGGCTAGTATGCGATGCATACTAGCCCATTATGCTTTTCATTTGCAGGCTGCAGCAGCGGTCTCCAACTTGTGGACTATATAGCAGACAAAGGCCGTGGGGTCAGCATATAGTACCGATATCCATGAAAGGAAATGGGAGCCAAAGACCCATCATTTAAGTACAAATTGTAAGTAGGGCCAGGAGATTGTATCGAATGCCTTTCTGATGTCCAAAGACAAGAGACATAGGGGAATATTGTGTTTGCGTGCTAAATGTGTCAAGAGAATTGTGCGGCGGATGTTGTCCCCTGCCTGTCAAGACGGGATGAAGCCTACTTGGTCCCTATGTATTTGAAAGTCGATGGTGTGGTTGAGTCTAGTAGCTAGGATTTTGGCCAGCAAATAGATGTCTAGGTGGAGGAGGGAAATGGGTGGGTAGTTTGTACCAAGACGAGTCATCGGTCTGGGGTTTTGGGAGCATAGAGGTGACAGCTGTCAATGTTTCAGGCCAAAATGTGTCGACCAGCAAGAATGGCAATAAATTCCATGACTAGTTCTGGGGCGAGGAGGTCTGAAAACTGTTTAAAATAGGTGGCTGAGAACCGGTCAGGGCCTGGGCGTTTATGGCTTTTCAAGGATTTTATGGCCATAAAAACGTCCTCGATTTTGATTGATTTCTCGAGATTTTCACACTGTAGAGATGCGAGAGAGGGTAAAGTGTTTGTTGAGAGAAGGGATTCGGCTCCAGTGCAATCAAAATGATCATCTCTTGAGTAGAGGGTGGCGAAGATGTTTACTAAATACTTTTTATGAGGGCGGTGATTTCTACGCTATGGGCTTACCAGGAGATAGGTAGAATAGCTGATGAGAGTAGGGGTGTGGTACCCTTGGTGAGAAAGATATGGCCGATACGTGAGAGCGTTTTGTTAGGATGGGAATAACATGTGTATTGACTTCAGACTTGGTTTTGCTCACGCCAGTAATCTACTAGGGAATGGCGATGCAAGAGGTGTTGGAAGCTGAGTTTCGTAGATCTAGGAAGGTAGGATTGGGGAGATGTGTCTAGAAAGGAGTATAGGGATTGGTTAGAGTCCTCGCAGAGGAGGAGTGTGCCCCTTTTGTGAGAGTTAATTACTCCTAGAAAAAGAAATGGTAGGAAAGAAATGGTAGGGGTTTAAAGTTAGGTGCATAGTAGGAAACTACCGTTACTTTGGAATCAAGCAGCATTCCTGATGCAAAGAGATAGTGGCCTTCCGGGTCCTTGATTTAAGCCAGGGGTGTAAAGGGAGTGGAGCGGTGGAAGGCAATAAAAACTCCTCTACTTTTGGAGTTGGCTGGAGCTGTATACACTGGGCATGCTCAGTGGAAGAATTTAGGTGTGGATAGGGGAGTGAAATGAGTATCTTGCAGGCACACAACATGCACCTTAGTGGTGTTAAAAGTTTTAAAGGCGTTGGTCTATTTGTGTGGAGAGTTAAGCCCTTGTACATTGAGTGTTAGTATATATTTAGGGGTCCCATTGTGAGGTTAGGCATGTGTTATGGTTGTGATTGCGTCTAGAAATTGAGTTTACTAGGCAACACTTGGGGGGAGGCAGAAAAGAAGAGAGTAATGAATTACCTTTTAGTATACTATATGTAGTAACAAATGACAAAAACATAAGAATGTAACAACATGGGTGGATGTTGTCCCCAAAGGCTAGTGCCACTTTACAAGCCTGGGGGGCAGGAGCAGTGCCATGGAGTGATTCCAAAGTGGAATCCATGGTCTAGGAGGTGGGGCGCAGTAACTGCTGCTAGGGTTTAATGGCCCAACTGAATTTCTTAGGTGGCAACCCACATGAGGGGTTGCGTCAAGTGCCTCAATCGGTTTAACAACATTGACGGAGGCTCAAATGAGATCTAGTAGTGAACTAGACCTACTGTGGCTTGCAAATAAGTAAACTCATATTTCAGAAAATGATACAAGAAACATGTTTTGAATAGTGGGTATGAGCACTCTGGGCTGAAATGCCAAACAGGTTTAAGGGGATTAGATTGTCTAATGCTACAATTTGTGAGCATGGGAAGGGTTCAAGAAGCTTTAGGCCCGGAGTAAAACCAAAACGCAATAGACGGAGGGCCGGCATGACAGGGGTTAAAGGGGCTTGGGACAGGGACATAAGCATCAGTGGGCTGCTGTAGGATAGGCTTGGTAGCAGGCTGGCTGGGCATGGTCTGGGCTGGGTGGAGCATTTAAGAAGTGGTGAGGAGACCAGATGGGAAGGTCCTTCAGTCAAAACAGCAGCGTGGAACAACTTCCCACCCTCCGACCCTGCATTTGATGGGTATTGGTGGTTGGGGAATTGGGTGATCAGTGGAGCTAGATGTGGCGATCGGCGGGGTGCAAGGTCCTTTTTTAAGTTCATATGGGCAAAAAAGGTATGGTGTAGGGACCAGTCTGAGGTACAGTCTGAGGTACAGCTCCCAGTTCATGGATGTTTACCTGTGAGATGTCTCAGGCCGCGTACACACGATGAGACATGTCTGCTTAAACATGTCTGACGGACTGTTTGCAGCGGACATGTCTCATCGGATTTTGGTCCGATGGCGTGTACACACCATCTGACGAAAATCCCCTCGGGCTGAGGACGCGGTGACGTAGCGGTGACGTTGACGCTGCCACGTCACCACTCCAGGAAGTAAAATACTTCCACGCATGCGTCAAATACATTCGACGCATGCGCAGAGATTTCTGTCCGCTGGTTAGTGTACTAACCAGCGGACATATCCGACGGACATGTCTCCGGCGGACAAATTTCAAAGCATGCTTTGAAATTTGTCCGCTGGGAAAACATGTCCGCTAGCCCGTGCACACGATCGGAGATGTCTGCTAAAACGGTCCGTCTGACCAGTTTCAGCAGATAAATTTGATCGTGTGTACGCGGCCTTAGAATCAGTGATTTTGTGGCTGGTGGCCTATGAAGTGACAAGCAGCAAGCAGGTACTGTCCTGGTTTATGCCTGTTAGTACCTAGTGGCTCCTTTCTTTAAAGGATCACTAACTTTTTTAACTAAATAGCTTCCTTTACCTTACTGCAGTCCTGGTTTCATGTCCTCATTGTTCGTTTTTGCTTTGAAGTTGCTGTAATTCTGCTCTGATCTCCACACTTCCTGCTTGTCTGGCTCCTTATAAAATATCTTGGCAGCTTTTCACTGTGGTCCAAGCTGTCATTACTGTGTGTCTAAAACTCCTCAGAACCAACCAGATTCATTTAAAAAAACAAAACACTGCCCTGGATTTGTTTGTTTTTGTTCTGTGTGTCTCTTTACTTCACAGAAACATGAAACCAGTTTAAAAGTGAAACTAAACTGCAGGCACATTATATGATTGATTGTTATCTATTTTTAATCATTTTAAAAGGGAATCAGTTAACTTTGATGTCTCTATACCCTGTAAACAGTAATTTCAGCTATTTTTTTTTTCCTTTAGTGACCCTTTAATAAACTATCTTGTCTGGTTTTTATGTTCTTGATCTGTTAATTATTGGTTATTTATATTTCGATTAATAAATGGGCAATTTAACTCCAATCTTGTGTGGTGTGGTTGGTACTGGAAGTATGGGGTTTTGGTATAACAGTTAAAGTGGTTGTAAACCCACCTTAAAAAAATAAAATAAAAACTAACACCTGCAAGACAAAGGCATAATGAGCTATTATGCGAAGCATACTAGTTCATTATGTAATACTCACCTGGGATTGAAGTCCCTGCTGCAGTGGCCGACACAGCACCGGCCGGCGACATGTCGTCCTTGAGTTACTACTGGGTACCGTGGCTCTGACGCTATGATTGGCTGGAGCCGCGAGAATGTCACTCTCGCGAGCTGCCAGTCACGGTATGACCTCCTTTAGAAGCGGCACGATAACTGTTTCTAAAGTGCACCTGCGCCGTTATATATGTATGTGGCACAATTCTCTATTGTAAATATCTCCTAAACCGTGTAGGTTTAGGAGATATTTCTAGCACCTACAGGTAAGCCTTATGCCACGTACACACGATCACTTTTCGGCATAAAAAAAACGATGTTTTTCATCATGAAAAAAAACAACGTTTTTCCAACTTCATCATTTCAACTTCACACACCATCGTTTTGGAAAAATGATGAACAAAGTGCAAAACGGCACTCTAAAGGGCAAGTTCTATTCGCCTTTAGGGCTGCTTTTAGCTGATTCCTTGTTAGTAAAAGACAATTTGCGCTTTTCTGTCTGTTACAGCATGATGAATGTGCTTACTCCATTATGAATGGTAGTTTTACCAGAACGAGCGCTCCCTCCTCATAACTTGCTTCTGAGCATGTGTGGGTTTAAAACGTTGTTTTAGCCCACATACGGTCATTTTTTACAACCTGAATTTTTTTTTTTTTAAACAACGTGAAAAAACGCAGCATGTTCGTGTTTTTTTTTTTTGTCGTTTTTCAGAAGATGAAAAACGATGTGAAGCCCACACACGATCATTTTAAATTAACTTTTTAAAAACTGCGTTTTTTTTTCATGCCGAAAAGTGATCGTGTGTACGCGCATGCACACACACACTGTAATCTTTTCTTGCAGCAGTGAAGTTTGTACTTGATTCTCCACTCTAATTTTAATGCATTTTATGATATGCATAGTTAAATGTTTTCTGTAAAGTGACTCAAGTTATTTATGTAAATACATATACAGGGATTTGCTTTTTAAAGTAAAGCAAAACTTAAAGTGGAACTTCCCCCTTTTTAGTAGGGGTGCAACGGATCATCATTGATCCGTGATCCGAACGGGTCAACGTCCATGGATCAGCACACCACGCGATCCACAGATTGAGCCCTTAGGAAAGGCCGTGGCTTCAGCCTAGCACCGGAGCGGCGGCCATCGTGGTACACCCGGCGACGGCCTAGGTGAGCTCCCTAGAGCGGCGTGCTAACGGGGGAGATGTGAAGGACACAACAGTGGGGGAGATGTGGGGGACATTACAGTGGGGGAGATGTGGGGGACATTACAGTGGGGGAGATGTGGGGGACATTACAGTGGGGTAGATTTGGTGGACATTACAGTGGGGGAGATGTGGGGGACATTACAGTCTGGGAGATGTGGGGGACATTACAGTGTGGAAGATGTGGGGGACATTACAGTGGGGGAGATGTGGTGGACATTACAGTGGGGAAGATGTGGTGGACATTACAGTGGGGGAAGATGTGGTGTACATTACAGTAGGGGGAGATGTGGTGGACATTACAGTGGGGGAGATGTGGTGGACATTACAGTGGGGAAGATGTGGTGGACATTACAGTGGGGGAAGATGTGGTGTACATTACAGTAGGGGGAGATGTGGTGGACATTACAGTGGGGGAGATGTGGGGGACATTACAGTGGGGGAGATGTGGTGGACATTACAGTGGGGGAGATGTGGGGGACATTACAGTGGGGGTGGGGAGATGTGGTGGACATGACAGTGGGGGAAGATGTGGTGGACATTACAGTGGGGGGGAAATGTAGTGGACATTACAGTGGGGGGAGATGTGGATATTACAGTCGGGGAGATTTGGAAATGACAGTGGGAGAGATGTGGACATTACAATGGGGGAATGTGGTTATTACAGTGGGGACTATATATGGTGGTGATCCGAAAAATGATCTGATCCGTGACTCTGACCCAAGGAACGATCCAAACCATGAGTTTTTTGATCTGTTGGACCAGGTGAAAAGGTGCACTGAGGCCAGGTGGGCCCACTCTGCTGGATGGGTGGAGCCTGATGGGAATTTAGAGAAGCTAATTGGCTAAGCAATCTGTCAATCTGACAATTACAAGAAGAGAGTGGATCTGATGGGAATTTAGTTCCTTACCTTAGCTTTCCCATTAGGCTCTGCCCACTATTAACATCAATGGCTGCTAGGAGTCTGTTGGTTGTAAAGTCATCAGCTTCCTTGCAAACCAGTAACAGGGAGAAACATGCCACTCTGATACACAGTAGGGTCCAGAGACAGGTACCAGTGTTGCCAACCTCCTGCAGCATTTTATTACAGACAAACCATGTAAAGTTTACTGATAGAGTATATTTTTTAACTTAAAAAAATTACAGAACTCCTATTAAAAACAAAGACAATTAAAACGTAAACAGTACAAACATAATATGAAAACACTGAAGCCCTGTACACACACGCAGGAATCCTGTCGGGAAAAAAAACGTTGGTTTTCCCAACGGGATTTCCGGCAAGCTAGCCTTGCCAAGCCTTGTGTACACAGAGCCATTCAAAAGAACGGCCATTCAAAAGAAAGGAATGTCAAGAATGCGGTGATGTTATCAACTACGATAAGCCTGTGCTCGTCACATTCAATGCCATCGCCGCCATCTTGCTACACCCTACACTGCCCTTGTATGCTACTGTGCTTGAGTCAAAGTATTTTCGAGCATGCGCGGGTACAGGTAAGCGTACAAGTCTCGTACACACGCATGGTTTTCACGGCAGGAAACCCAACGAGAAAAGTAGAGAGCAGTTTCTCTATTTTTCTCATCGAGATTTCCGGCAGTTTTCCCGACGAAAAACCAAACACACAAACGTTTTTCTCTGCAAAATGCTCTCCCAGCAGCTTTCTTGCCGAGAGAACCATACATGTGTACGGGGCTTGACACTAACCCCAACAAGAAATTTGCCTGGTTTACACTTAAAAAGTCAACACAGCATGACAAATGATCAGACCCTGACATTTAAAGACAGTTGTAAAAATCACTGATTTTTACAAACTGTCCATAAATTTACTGACAGTTGGCAACTCTGACAGGTACTCGGCCTGTCTCTGTACACCAAGTTTGGTTCCAATTACATCCAGCTTTGTTATCTACAAACGTGTTCTTTTTAAATTTAGTGCAGTCATTACAACACTGAACTACCTGAATCTGCTGGATGAATTGGTTGATCCACAAGGGATTTTTGGATCTGGCAGGCCATTTTATACCAAACAGTGTTCATAGTGCTTTTATTGAATTCCCCTTTATGTATTCCTATACAGCTTCTTTTTGGAAAAAAAAAAGTTTTGAAAACATTTAGCTGCACTACATTAATCATGTTGAATTAGGTGAGGTAAGAAAAAAGAGGGGATTCATAAGCAGATGTAATAATATGCCTTGTGATCTTTGAAAGTGTGTAGTTCTATCCGTATTAAAGGTACATTGGTAATGTGTTCTACTTAAAGAGTTCTGATTTTACATTCCATAAAAATTGCTACTATTTATTACAACTTGAAAGAAGTCATTGTTTTATCTAAGAATCAAATTGGGAATATCCCAGAGCCAGAAAAATCTGGTTGCTTAAATCATGACTTTATGGGCCGTCGTTAGTAGAAGATCATAAAGCACTGTTGTATGGTTGTTTCTGTGAGCACAGGTTCTTTGATATCCATTCAAAATAGCTTCCTTATCTTTTTTATAGATTAGAGCACACTGGAATCTTGTATGTGTACAAAGGAAAACAGAACACATTTGTGATTGCATGAAGACTCCTTCACATGTGGACGAAGGTTAGACATACCAGTATCATCATTCATAGGATGCGCAACTGACACTCCCACCATGGAATGTTTACGACAAGCTATAAATTACCCCCTCGCTTATCTGGATAAACCGTAAGACATCTAGTTTCCTGACAATAGGCCTGTAAGGGAGGATAAGAATAGCTTGCAAAGCACCTCATAAAGCCATCCTTCAATAGAAAAAAAGAAAAAAAAATCGAAAAGAATTCTCATCTGTTTAGATATGACCATTACTTTAATCTGAGTTTCTCCATGTGTTTCAATGCAACAATTTTTTTTCTTTACTTGTTAAAGGTTTCATTGTTTTCAGGTTTTCTGACATCATTGGAGATTTATTTTCAAGTCATAAGGTTAAAAAAAAAAACATAGGCCTGCATTTCGAAACCAAATATGCTGATATGAATAGCCTTTAAAGGACTTTATTTAAAGCGGAGTTCAACCCCCCTCCGGTGTCACATTTGTCACCTTTCAGGGGGAGGGGGGAGCAGCTACCTATGTAATCCAGGTATTTGCTCCCACTTCCAACCATAAATTGCTGCAGTATCCACGACGATCTACACCCTGTCCGGCCCCTCCTCCGTCCCCACCGCTGTCTTCTGGGAGACACACAGGTCCCAGAAGACAGTACCAGTGGCAACACGCAACATGACTCGCACATGCGCATAAGGGGACCAGGACCAGTTTCAGCGGACAGATTCGATCGTGTGTACGGCCTAGCGGACAGGTTTCCAGCGGACAAAAGTTTTAAAGCATGCTTTAAAACTTGTCCGCTGGAAACATGTCCGTCGGATATGTCCGCTGGTTAGTATGACTAACCAGCGGACAGAAATCCCCCGCATGCGTCGAATGGATTCGACGCATGCGCGGAAGCATTTTATTTCATGGTTTGGTGACATGGCGGCGTCAACGTCACGGCCACATTACCGCGTTCTCTGTCCGAGAGGATTTTCGTCCGATGGTGTGTACACACCGCAGGACCAAAATCCTGCAGGAGACATGTCCGATGAATGCGGTCTCCTCATGTGTACGGGGCCTAAGAGTTTCTCCAACTTCAGAAAAAAGTTGGAATCTCATTCACTGGGAAAGTTCTTTTCACTCCCCTAACAGTTATTGCAGTAGCAGGAAACAAAGGTTTGTTTTTTTCTTTTACAGTACATAAACTACTCTTGTGGGTATCTCAAAACCAAGCTGAGAGAAGATAAGCAATTCTAAGGGCCATATCACACTTTTGTGTGACGGTAACATGCACAGTACCATAATGCCTAGTAAAGCATTTTAGCCACGTAGATGCAATACAGTCCTATTTATTTAAAATAACACACTTATTTTATTTATTACAGATACTTATACTTACATAGAATTGTCAATTTACGCAATGCTTTACTTACACTATATTGTCAAAAGTATTGGGACACCTGCCTTTACACGCACATGAACTTTCATGGATACTGCACGCCAGGCCTTCATATCCAACATCAGTGCCTGATCTCACAAATGTGTTTCTGGAAGAATAGTCAAACATTCTCATAGACACACTCCTAAACCTTGTGGACAGCCTTCCTAGCAGAGTTGAAGCTGTTATAACTGCAAAGGGTGGGCCAACTCTATATTGAACCCTAAGGACTAAGACTGGGATGCCATTTAAGTTCATATAAAGGCAATCGTCCCAATACTTTTGACAATATATCGTCCATGTTATACATACACATCAATCTCTGCCCTCATGGACCTTACAATCTAAGGTCCCTAACTCACATTAATACATTCTAGGGCCAATTTAGACAAGAGCCAATTAACCTTTCAGCATGTCTTTGGAGTGTGGGAGGAAACCAGAGTACCAGGATGAAACCAACGCAGGCAGAGGGAGAACATACAAGCTCCGCGCAGGTAGCGCCATGGTTGAGATTTGAACTATCGATCCTAGTGCTGCTACGAGGAAGTGCTAAGCACTTAGCCACTATGCTGCCCACACCACCTGGTTTGTGGTAACAGATGTTATGTGGCATGTAAAAATCTATTTAGTTAAGGCAATCCATTCATTTTGAGTGGGCCAGCCACTGCATCAGCACAAACAATAAACCTAAACTAACAATAGACAATAATAATAATAAACAGGCAATAAAAAAAACTGCACTATCTTTCCAACAAAGAGCACCACAATGCACAGCATGTGAGTAATAGTGAAACCCAGTGGTGGCCCGTCCATACGTAGCACAGTGGCACCTCACTCCTAATCCATGCGACGGGCACCTAACCCTATTTTTTTTTTTTTAAAGAAGCACATGATTAGAGCCTGAGGCACTAATTGGCTTTAGAAAAGGGTGGGCTCGGGGGTGCAGAGAACAGCGTCCTGAGCCCAATCACTTGTGTGACATAATTTCCAGCATGTATTGGCAAGACTACAGTGGGTTAAAAGGTTGGCGTTGTTGCAACCAGTGAACACAGTGGTCTGTCTTTTTATAGACACGAAAATGGGCAATCAAGAAGATATGGGCAGGTACAGATACAGATATTATAGAGCTTCCACATGTAAAGCCATAATGGAAATTGAAGTGTACTCTGCATGGCCGAAGCACTGTTTTTCTTCAAAAGCCCCCTTCCAAGATGTTAATTTTAATATTTCCTTCACTCCTCTGCTGTTGTAATTTTTTATCCCTGTTAACAAGGAAAAGAAGCCCCGTGTAAGCTGTGAGTCACTGTAGTTGGAGCCTACACATGTTTGAGAACTTTCCTACTCTCATGTTGCAATGCTGGGTCTTGTCCTTGCAAAGCTGAACTAAACTGTCTCTGAGCACCACAAACTGAAAAAGCTATTTATTTCATTTTTTATTATTTAACGCAACCCCACTCATCCATCCATGTCTTCATGCTTTATTTTGTTGAAAAGTCACTTCCCTAGCATTTCGAGCTGTAGCCATCTTGAAGAAGAGCAAATGAATAATGCAGCATTTACCTCCTGGAATCCATCCACCTTTAGCTCAGGTATGCTGGCAGGAAGGTGTGCTTTGCTGAGAAAGCCCCTCCAGATGAAAGAAAAGATGCCCATGAAGACTTCTGGGATGTATGACATAATTTTGGCCCAGGCCACAAACCAGAAATCAACTGAAGAAATGTAAATAAAAAGTTTTAAAAAGTAAATATGGTACAGTATAACTGTCTATCTATTTATTAATGCCAGCATCATAAGAAATACAAATAGTTACTATTGATTGAGAGAGTTTAGTTCCACTTTAATAACTGTATAAAAAACAATTTCTAACAATTTGTTGGATCTGTTATTAAACAGCCCTAGAAAAAAATGCTAGAGATAGGGTAAGTATGCAACCCACCCGGATCAGCTGTTTTATTTGATGGGAATTCATAGGTTTTTATTAGGCCAAAGTTGAAACTATGCTTTAAATCACTTAAGCAGATTAAGAAAAAGATGACTAACCATTTTAAGCCTTGCTGAGGCTGCAGGTTTATTTTTTTAACACAACACATAATAGGGGAACGTTTAAGTCATCTACAGGACCAATGGTGATGAAAGAAAAAGTCACTTTTGATAAAAAAGGTGAGGTGGATTGAGGCTATGTGAAATTTCTGCAGTTAAAGTTAGCAAGGCCCATCTGGAAAAAGACATTATTAACAGATATCAGCACTGTGAGGTAATACACAGACAAATAAAATTACTATTAAAGCAAAAAGCAGATGGCACAAATGTTGACACCTATTGGAAAAATGATATTGTGACCAATGACACTAAAACACCAGCAAACTTCAGTTACATTTCCAGCTAATCCTTATTACAATTAAAAAGATTTAAGAGGAACATGCAGTTGTTGTTTTTTTCACTGTATACTGTATTTTATTTGATTATTTATTATGTTCAATGATAATACATTGTTTGTATTATTATTATTATCTCTAATTATTTCTTATTCACCATTTGCAGGCAGCAGGGGGCAGGCTCCAAAGAAGAGCATCTCCTTTCTGCGCGGTCTCCCCATGGCTTTCCTCTTATGTAGATGCTTTGCAAACTTGCTGTCGTATACTAATAAATAAATGATTATTCGCACAGCAAAGATTTTATATAAATTATTAAGAGACATTGAATTGGAAACATTTTTAATTTAAGAAACTGTTTAAACAAATGTATTGAAAAAATAGTACTCTCGTTTTAAAGCTCTGCTCCAAGCAAACAATTAAATACACAGATATTATAGTATTCTAATGACATAAAGTTGTCAGATGATATAATATATAATATTTTGATAGATATGGTGCAATAAAAGTTTAATATTCATGTTATTTGTAATCCCAGGCCTTGAATTGGACGCAGTGCATTGGCATGTCCCCCCCCCCTTTTTTTTTTTTGCCCTCCCTTCCTCCTTCTCTATTCCCTTGCTCTATAAAAAGACATATTAATATTTAAATAACATACAGTATATGTTGTTTGTTTAAATTGTTCCCTTTTTTCTTTCTGTAAGATCTAAAATGACTGACTATATTTTTATTTTTGTATTTATGTTTGAAATGGCAATAAAAAGTAATTAAACATAAAAAAATAAAAAATAAATAGATATATTCGAACATAGATGGACCATAATTCAGCTGTTCCCTACTGAACCGGCCTAATTTCTGTCCTACTGATTGACTGCTCTCTAAAGGGCTTGTTGGAATATTTTAGCTCAATCAGTGCTGCAGCCAATTTGCTGCAATTCTGATCAGTGTATTCTGACAGTGAATTAGTCCCCTCTCTCAGAATAAAATAACTCAACCCAGATAGCAAGGATAACCCAGATAGCAAGCAATTGTGCTGCAAGTTTGAAAATGACTTGCTAAGCTATTTCTAGACTTGCCAGGCTCCACAAATGTGTTGCACGATTGCAGCGAATCTATATTGCAGGATTCCAGATCAATTTTCTTTACAAATATTCTGAAAGTCTGCTGCAAGTTCTGGTTCAGTTATGTTATGCAATAGTCATCCCACCACAGGAGTCACTGTTGCCGAAGTTTCATGCTGTAGACTTGCAAAACCCTTGCTGTAGACTCAACACTGCAACTTTGCTCTTGCTATAGGCTTGCCACTGGGGATGAGCCGTACACCCCCCCACCCCCCTGTACGGTTCGCACCAGAACCTGCGAACAGACCAAACGTTTTTGTGAACTTTAGAACCCTGTTAAATTCTATGGGACTCGAACATTTGAAATCTAAAGTGCTAATTTTATAGGCTTATATACAAGTTATTGTCCTAAAAAGTGTTTGGGGACCCGGGTCCTGCCCCAGGGGACATGTATCAATGCAAAAAAAAAAGTTTTAAAAACAAACGTTTTTCCGGGAGTAGTGATTTTAACAATGCTTAAAGTGAAACAATAAAACTGAAATATTCCTTTAAATTTCCTACCTGGGGGAGTGTATAGTATGCCTGTAAAGCAGCGCTTGTTTCCCATGCTTAGAACTGTCTCTGCACAAAGTGTTCTGAAAAAAAAAAAACATTTAATATCACTTGCGGCTATAATGAATTGTCGGGTCCCGGCAATAAAGAGAAAAATACTTTATAAAAAAAATAAAAATGTGTGGGAGTCCCCCCAAATTCAACACCGTTGGGAAAGTTCTTTATTAAAAACAAAAAAAAACAAAAAAAGAAGATTCCAGCGGTGGTAATCCACTCTCGGTCTCATGTATTTTTATGTATGACTCTTCTCTGTATTGCCGGGAGCCGACAATTCATTATAGCCGCGAGTGATTTTAAATGACTTTTTTTCCTTCCAAAATTACACTTTATGCAGAGACAGTTCTAAGCACGGTAAACAAGCGCTGCTTTACAGGCATACTATACACCCCCCAGGTATGAATTTGCCGTGAACACCCCAAATTGTTCGGCGAACAGCGAACAGGCAATGTTCAAGTCGAACATGAGTTTGACTCGAACTCGAAGCTCATCCCTACTTGCCACACAAATTTGCTACAAATTGGAAAAGTGTCAACTAGAACTTGTGCTTCAAGTGCTCTGGTCTTCAAGTGTACAACTTGCCAGTTAAAATGTGCATCAAGTTAACTGACTTACAATTCAACACCGCCACAAATTTGTTGCAACATATCCTTGCTATATTGGAACTTTCCACAAATTTGTGACAGTGTTGAATTGCAACGCGTACACACAATGGGACATTCTGACAACAAAACCATAGATTTTTTTACCGACAGATGTTGGCTCAAACTTGTCTTGCATACACATGGTCATACAAATGTTGTCGGAAATTGCGAACGGCAAAAATGCAGTGACGTACAACATTACGACAAGTCTAGCAATAGCTTAACAAGTCATTTTTAAACCTGAAGCTCAATTGCTTGCTATCTGGTAACATGGAGGATTCCTCCCTTCACTTTGCTTGTGTGGACGGGGAAATTAGTTCTGTTTTTTTTTTGTTATCAATCTGCTGGCTGATTGAAAAAACGTACCCATGTATGGCCAACTTTAGAGATTTTACATGTGCATCTCATGTGGGAATAACACTGCATGAAACACCTACTGGTATGATAAATGTAACCAAATATTAAAAAAATTCTATTGACTGTCTCTGTGCACAGCGAATTTCTCGAATAAAATGTTGTTGCTCTTCTGAAATCAGGTTTTCCCAATGATATCCAAAATGTGCTCCAGCTAAAACACTTTTTTTAGGTTTTGAAAAGAGTGGTGAATGTGTAAATTTTTTTATTATTATTAATGGAAACCTATTATAATATATATGCCTCCTAACCTGTGAAGTGAATATATGCTTTGACTATGCAGGGCAAAGAAAGAGGTTTACCTTAATGTACTTCTACACAACACTAAGGCCGCGTACACACGATCAGTCAAAAACGATGAAAACTGAAGTTCAGTTTCATCGGTCCAAACCGATCGTGTGTGGGCCTCATCAGTGAGTTGTCCTTCGGTCCAAAAACAGAGAACTTGCTTTAAAATTGAACCGATGGACGCCTGACCGATGGGTCAAAACCGATCGTTAGTATGCAAAGGCATCTGTCAAAAGGCTGCGCATGCTCAGAATCAAGTCGACGCATGCTTGGAAGAGAGAAAGGAGTCACCGCTCCAGGTGGGATCACTAAATGGTTACAGGTGGTGCAGGATACCGAGGGTGCTGGCGGTGCACTAAGCAAAATGAAGACAAAGAAAAATGGATAGCCGCACTCCAAAACCTGATGGGTGGTCTTTTATTCAATAGACAGCATGTACAAAAATAGGGTCACAGCAGTAGAAACAAGGAACAGCCGACGCGTTTCGCACTGGATCAGTGCTTATTCATGGCCATGAATAAGCACTGATCCAGTGCGAAACGCGTCGGCTGTTCCTTGTTTCTACTGCTGTGACCCTATTTTTGTACATGCTGTCTATTGAATAAAAGACCACCCATCAGGTTTTGGAGTGCGGCTATCCATTTTTCTTTGTCTTCGCATGCTTGGAAGCACTGAACTTTGTTTTTTTTTCAGCACGTCGTGTGTTTTATGTCACCGCGTTCTGACACGATCGTTTTTTTAACCGATGGTCTGTAGGCACATCAGACTGTCAGTTGGCTTTGTAGGTTAACCAATGAAAACGGTCCTTCAGACCGTTCTTGTCGGATGGACTGATCATGTGTACGCGGCCTTATACTTACCTTCATTTTCTTCTCTACTGTTTTGTGCAGCCACAAAATGCAAAAGGAAAATCCTGTGTAAACTTTGTGCCACCAATGTGATGGTTCACACAGTGCTATAGACAATTCTGGTTCGGCCTAGTACCATCATATGGGTGAGTGACATGCTCCTCCATATGCAAAGAAGAGGTGAGTACTGTAAATACTGCTGGGAATGAGGCTAATTTAGTGCAAAGTAACAGGTTTTCTTTAAGATGCAGTGATTAAGTAAAGCATTTATCAATTTTGAATTATTAGGTCAAACACTACTGAATACTATCAACTGTCCATTTTTTTGCCACCACCTTGCAATATTGAAATGTATTACACTTAACATATGCCAAGGCCACAGCAGTTTAAATAAGTTAACAATACTCAGAATTTCACACCAGCTTGTGGAAAGCTCTGCTAAGAACATTGTCTTCACAAATCTCCATCAATACACTCAAAAGCATTGTGGGAATTATATATTAATGTAGAATAGTCTCAAATCTTGTTGCAATAAAAAAAAAAAGTGATGCCATGGCACTATAATCACTCCTCTGACACTGTACGCATAATGTGTACACTCCTCTTCCACCTCTCCAGTCATCATTGGGCCAAATTCAGGTAGAGCAGAGCATCTTTGCTCTGGAGTAACGCATCTCATTTGCGTTACGCTGCTGAAATTTTAGGAGCAAGTGCTGTTATTCAGGAAGCACTTGCTCCTAAAGTTGCGGCAGCGCATCACAAATGAGCCGGCGGAATTCAAATTGGGCGGGTACGGGGCGTGTAGTATTCTAACTAAGCGCGATCCCGCCGCCAACGTACTGCGCATGCGTCGAGTGTCCAAACATCCCCGTGCGCATGCTCCAAATTCTGTGAATGAACGTCAATGACGTCACATTCCCATTCATGAACTTTTTACGCAAGCGACGTGATTTTTTTTTTTCCCGACGCGATGACGACGCCTATACCTAACATAGGATACTCCAACCCCATGTAGGTATATCTATGCGCCGCGTATCCCGTCCGGAAACGTCATACCGTCATTGCGTCGCGCCGGAATTCGATCGTGAATTGCCGATTTCCGCTCATTAACATATTTTTTGAGCGTAAATCGGCGGGAACGCCCCCGGCGCCATTTTTAAGTTGAAGTAACGATGCGATGGCGAAACTCAGTTACGCTGCTCGCATCGGAGCTTCAACCCGGCGTTTCTTGTTTTCTGGTTACAGAAAACAGAAACGCCGGCTCAAAGTCACAGTTAGGCTGGCGGATCACTGGATCCGCCAGCCTAACTGTTCCTGAATCTGGCCCTATGTCTTCAGAATGGAAGCTCTCTTCCATTTCAGCTTCTGTGCAGCGACTGATTAATGTGGTATAGGGACTCATCTTTTTAATAATGTGTATAGCCTAGACTCAACACATTTTTGTTCCAGCAACATCATTTAGCAGTACTTTCTTCTAACACCATTGGCTACCATGTCACCACAGTCCCTGTAAAAGAAGAGCATGTATACTTACCTTTCTGGCAGAATGTGTCTTCAAACACTGCTGCTTTTCCATATCCTATCTGCTGCAGGTATTCTACACTTCTGGGTGTGTCAAATACCCTCTCTCTACTCAGCACAGTAGTTCCTCCCACCGATTTGCATAGTGATATACAAGGTGGTCAGAGGAACCACAGTATGAGGCAAGAGAAACACATATTCAAACACTGGAATATTGTACATGCAGCTGGCCCAGCAGAGTTTGAAGACACAAGCCCTAGAAAGGTAAGTATGCACGCCCTTCTTATACAGGGTTGGCTATAGCAACCGATCTAATTCCAAGTGTTGCTCCCCTAAGGCAGTTTAGAAATTAAATTCTAACAATTGATCTGTGAAAGGAACGCTTCACGGCTACATTTACGGCCTCATGCACACTGGGTGTAAAAGACTCCACTTTTTAAGAGAGTTTAACTTTTTTTTCAACCTCTATATTACCCTCTCTGTAAGACACACTGGGGCGTTTTTCAGGTGCTTTAGCATTAAAAAAAGCGCCTGAAAGTAGCTGCATCTGCAATCCCAATGTGAAAGCCCGAGTGCTTTCACACAGAGGCACTGTCCTGGCAGGGCATCAAAAAAAGCCATTGAGGCTCTTTTTTTAATGCCAAAGCGCCTGAAAAATGCCCCAGTGTGAATGGGGTCTTCGTGGAGCTTTACCAGCATTTTCGGGCGCTGGCAGTGTGAAAGGGCACTCAGGCTTTCAAATTGGGGTTGCAGCGATGAGGCTTCTTTCAGGCACTTTACAGGCGCTACTTTTAACGCCAAAGTGCCTGAAAAACGCCCCAGTGTGAAAGGGGTTTTAACCTAAGTGGCCATAAACATATGAGCGTTTACAGGTGTATTAGAAGAGGAGTGTTTAGACACATTGCACATTCAGGAGAGGAGCATTTAAAGTGATACTAAAGTCTATTTTTTTTTCTGTTAAAAATAACAAACATGTTATACTTACCTGCTCTGTGCAGTTTTTTTTACACAGTGCAGCTCAGATGCTCCTCTTCGTGGGTCCCTCTTCGGTGCTCCTGACCTCTTCCTCCTGTTGAGTGCCCCCACAGCAAGCAGCTTGCTATGAGGGCACCTGAG
The DNA here is from genome assembly GCA_029574335.1 of Rana kukunoris. NCBI lineage: Eukaryota > Metazoa > Chordata > Amphibia > Anura > Ranidae > Rana > Rana kukunoris. Next base: position 141,450,181 of record CM056052.1, read on the forward strand.
AACCCTGTGTCCATTCAGACATGGAGCCACAGCCATACCTTTCCTGCCCTCTTTCTCTCCTCATTGGCTCACTGATTTTGACTGACAGTAGCGGGAGCCAATGGCACTGCGTTGGTGTCTCAGCCAATGAGGAGGGGAGTCCCGGACAGCCGAGTCTCTAATGCAACATCGCTAGATTGAGATGGACCCCAGGTAAGTATTAGGGGGGCTGAGGGAGGCTGCTGCACACAGAAGGTTTTTTATCTTAATGCATCAAGATAAAAATACTTCTGCCTTTACAACCACTTTAAGCAGAAACAAATGAGTGACCTGCCCAACCGCATCTAAATGCCCCTAAAAAGGTGTTTAGCACTTGAACATTCATTCATTTCAATGACCAGAATAACTAGGTATTTTGGCCAATGGAATGAATTATGCCCAACTACTTGAAGCATTTAAATGCGCCAAAACATATGTGTAAAACCCAGCTTTAGGCATGTTTTTAAGTTACTTTTCTCCTGCCAGGAGAAGAGCAATTCAGAAAAGGCCTTGGGCCCTCTTCACATCTGCAGATTTTAGAAACATTGTGGGTACAGTGCTTTAAAAAACATCTAGCTAAGACATGAGTGCAATGGTCATGCATGTAAAATCTGGACACCCAAAAATATACTGATGTGAATGAAGCCTTAACCCCCCTGGCGGTATTCCCGAGTCTGACTCTGGGTTAAATTTCTGTGCTGCGATCGGTAACCCCGAGTCAGACTCGGGCTCGCCTCCCAGCATCCACAGGCATGGTTTACTTACCTTGTCCCTGGATCCAGCGAATCGGCGTCCTCACTCGATTCACACAGTGCCTGTGTGCCACCGATCTCCGTTCCCTGCGACGTTACGACGCACAGGGCGGAGACGCGGCAGCAAATTCAAAAAAGTAAACAAACACAGTACATACAGTATACTGCAATCTTATATATAATCTTATAATCTTATAGATTACAATACTGTATGTAAAAAATACACACCCCCTTGTCCCTAGTGGTCTGCCCTGTGTCCTACATGTTCTTTTATATAATAAAAACTGTTCTTTCTGCCTGCAAACTGTAGATTGTCCATAGCAATAGTGTTGCTCACGAATATTCGTATTGCGAATATTCGGCTCGAATATGGCATATTCGAGTATTCGCGATATATTCCGAATTTCGCGGTGAATATTCGCTATTTCGAATATTCGTATTTTTTCAATTTTTTTTTTAGAACAGATCACATCCTAGAGATCCCCATCGACGTCTAAAAGCATTGCTGGTATGATTAGAGACCTTGGGCCGAGTAGCTGCAGCGATCATTTTATATTGCCGAAAAATCGCAATGCGATTATTCGGCAATAGCGATATCGCGCGATTATTTTCGAGAAATTCGCAATATTGTTTTTAGCTAAAATAACACATATATTCAATTTCAGAGTGTTACTGTCGAAATTCCGCAATCAATTTCTCATTCGCATTTTTGCGAAATTACGATAAAATATCAAGAATATTCTGAGCCAATCAGAGTGCTCCTTCCGCATTTGCCGAATATTCGCAATTATTTTGTATTGTAATATATCACGAATATTCTGAGCCAATCAGAGTGCTCCATTCCGCATTTCTCGAAATTTCGCAATTATTTTGTATTATAAAATATCACGAATATTCTGAGCCAATCAGAGTGCTCCATTCCGCATTTCTCGAAATTTCGCAATTATTTTGTATTATAAAATATCACGAATATTCTGAGCCAATCAGAGTGCTCCTTCCGCATTTGCCGAATATTCGCAATTATTTTGTATTGTAATATATCACGAATATTCTGAGCCAATCAGAGTGCTCCATTCCGCATTTCTCGAAATTTCGCAATTATTTTGTATTATAAAATATCACGAATATTCTGAGCCAATCAGAGTGCTCCATTCCGCATTTCTCAAAATTTCACAATTATTTTGTATTATAAAATATCACGAATATTCTGAGCCAATCAGAGTGCTCCTTCCGCATTTGCCGAATATTCGCAATTATTTTGTATTGTAATATATCACGAATATTCTGAGCCAATCAGAGTGCTCCATTCCGCATTTCTCGAAATTTCGCAATTATTTTGTATTATAAAATATCACGAATATTCTGAGCCAATCAGAGTGCTCCATTCCGCATTTCTCGAAATTTCGCAATTATTTTGTATTATAAAATATCACGAATATTCTGAGCCAATCAGAGTGCTCCTTCCGCATTTCTCGAAATTTCGCATTCGCATTCGCAATAGCGAAATTTCGCAATCATTTCATTTCCAAAAAATATTGCGAATATTCGCATTTAACGAATATATCTCGAATATTCGACTATATATTCGAGATATATCGCGAAATCGAATATGGCATATTCTGCTCAACACTACATAGCAACCAAAAGTGTCCCTTTATGTCAAAAATGGTTTTAGAGCAGCTAGAAAACAGTGATAATAAATTATAATCACTTGCAGAATTGAGCGATAGCGATTTGTGGGGAAATTAATCATAAAAAAAAAGTAATGACAGCGACAATTCTGCAACTGAGCAAATTTCAGTGATTTTGAATTGATTATATTATTGAGTATTTATTATAGCAAAAAGTTAAAAATATATATATTTTTTTAAATTGACGGTCCTTTTTTGTTTATAGCACAAAAAAATATAAAAAATGCAGAGGTGATTAACCACTTCAGCCCCAGAAGGTTTTACCCCCTTCCTGCCCAGGCGAAATTCTGGCACTGCGTCGCTTTAACTAACAATTGCGCGGTCGTCCGACGTGGTTCCCAAACAAAATCAGCGTCCTTTTTTTCCCACAAATAGAGATTTCTTTTGGTATTATTTGACCACCTCTGCGGTTTTAATTTTTTGCGCTATAAACAAAAATAGAGCGTAATAAATATTCCCCAAAATATATAAAAAAACGTTTTTTTCCTCAGTTTAGGCCGATACATATTCTTCTACCTATTTTTGGTAAAACAAAATCGCAACTAGCGTTGCGTTATAGCGTTTACAAAATAGGGGATAGTTTTATGACATTTTTGTTATTATTATTTTTTTACTAGTAATGGCGGCGATCAGTGATTTTTTTATTGGGACTGCGACATTATAGCAAACACATCGGACACTTTTGTGACATTTTTGGGACCAATCACATTCATACAGTGAACAGTATATAAATATGCACTGATAACTGTATAATTGTGACTATCAGGGAAGCGGTTAACCACTAGGGGGCGGGGAAGGGGTTAAATGTGTAGCCTAGTTTGTTGTCTAACTGTAGGGGGTGACTGGGGGAGGTGACCGATCTGTGTCCCTATGTACAAGGGACACAGCATCGGTCTCCTCTCCTCTCCCTGACAGGACGTGGAGCTCTGTGTTTACACACAGACCTCCACCTCCCTGCTCAGTTATTGGGCAATCGTGGGTGCCCGGCGGCGATCATTGCCGCCGGGCACGGGCATCGTGACGTCCTGTAAGAACAACTGAGCTACCTTGCCCCTTGACGGCGGCTGGTAGACAAGATGTTAAACACAACGTATATAAAGCTCTATTTGTGGGAAAAAAAATTGTTCGGGTATAATGTCGCACAACTGGGCAATTGTCGGTTAAAGCGACACAGTGTTGTATCGCAAACATTTCCTGGTCATTAAGGGAGAAAATATTCCAGGCTGTAAGTGGTTAATATACAACAAGATGAAATGGGGGGCTTTAACACCTGCCTATAATCACTTACAATAATGTGTTAATTGGAGTTTCAGTGATGAAAATTGATGAGGTTGGTCAAAAATCTTTTGCAATGCTGGAAATGTTCTCTTTGATAAGTGAGAAAATTGAACTATCCTTTCACTGTGCAGGTGCTCTTCCATAAACTAAAACATCTTTTTCGGCTGAAAGGAAGAAATTGCATCTACTACATTTCCCAGGTGATCATTCAGAGAACTGGCAATTACTGAAGCTTTTATTGGTGTTTATAGACAGGGAGAGAGTAAAGATAAGTATGCATCGCTGCTGATCTGTTATCATGAAATTACAGAAGTGAATACAATTTTGCAGATATGCTTGTTTATGTGCATGCATGATATGCAAACTGACTGTTTGGTGCAGGTTAGAGACATAAACACAAAGCTCAGTCTATTGTAGTTTACACAAAACCCTGTGATTATCTCACTGATTTGCTTATTTCTAAATGTGTCCATGCTCAGGCACAGACATTTTATTTATAAATTAAAGATGTCGGTCCACCTAATGATGTCTTAGGCCGCGTACACACGATCAAACATGTCCGATGGACCGTTTTCATCTGACCACGCTGAAGTGGTCTGTTGGTCTGATGTGCGGTGACGTAGAACACAACGATGTGATGAAAAAACGAAGTTCAATGCTTCCAAGCATGCGTCGACTTGATTCTGAGCATGCGCGGGATTTTGGTCCGATGATTTTGTGAACTAACCATCGAACATGCCCGACGGACAGGTTTCCAGCGGACAGGTTTCTAAGCATGTTTTGAAACTTTTGCCCGCTGGAAAACGGTCTGCGAACCAGTTTCAGTGGACATGTTCGATCGTGTGTACGCGGCCTTACACAAAAAGCATGATAGTCAGTATTGTATAGAAATTTTAAATGGTAGATAAAAGGGCTTGCCCCCATCATCCAAGCCGTTCTGGTTGGGGGTTAGTCAGCCAGAACAGCTTACTGAGGAGGAACAGGAAGTGATAAATTAAGACAAAGAAAACAAAGAAAAAAAAAACATTTAGAAGGGAAATTAAAGGAAATGGTAAGTAAACCAACAATGCACTAGCTTAAATGAACCTATTTAGAAAATAAAAAAATTAACCTTCACAACCCCTTTCACAACTTAAGGACTGCCTAACACCGATATACGTCGGCAGAGCGGCACGGCTGGGCATAAGCATGTACAGGCACGTTGCCTTTAAGAGCCCAGCCGTGGGCGGCGCACTCGCTACCCCAGTCCTGAGCTCCGTGACCGTGCCCGTGGGACCCGGGCTTTAACCAGTAGACATGTGCATTTGTTTTCGTCCGAATGTATTTTCGTCTGAATTTCTGGGATTTTTGCAAACGATAACAAACGTGCAGAATCCAAAATCCTAAACATCCGACATTAAAAATGCTTTATTTTTGTTGCGACAACAGTTCGATATGGATAGAAGATTCAAAATGATGGTGAACATAGCGATCTGTGTCTATTGAACCTGCGGTTGAATGTGCCTAACCTAACTCTATTAGTCCGAGATTATTCGACATAGAGAGAAAAGATTTGACATTATAGAGACATGAAGATTTGACGAAGCAGCTAAAAACATACGATCTCCGCAAGCGGACATTTATGGTCAAATGCTCCACCCATAGGCTATAGAACAATTCTAATGTTGTTTGGCTAGTAATAATAATTAATAAATATAACTATTACTAGTCATACAACTTTAAAATGTCACTATAGCTTGTGGGCGGAGCATTTGAAATGTACGATTGCGGCGTCGTACAGTTCAGCTGCTCTGCCAAAACTTCTTAGAACATTCGACAGACAGCATAAGCCTTCAATGACAGATTCAACCTTAATTCATTAGGATTTTTGGGCAAACACATTTTTTAATGAAACAAAATAAATAAAAACAAATTTTGGAAGCAACTAAATAATTTTATTTTTCGGACATACCAAGATTCCAAAACAAAATATAGTCATATGCAAAAGTTTAGGAACCCCTGACAATTTCCATGATTATCATTTATAAATATTTGGGTGTTTAGATCAAAAACACTTGCTACCCACAGTAAAATTAGGTGGAGGTTCCATCATGCTGTGGGGTTGTGTGGCCAGTGCCGGTACGAGAAATCTGGTTAAAGTTGAGGGTCACATTGATTCCACTCAATATCAACAGATTCTTGAAAATAATATTGAGGAATCAGTCACAACGTTGAAGTTACGCCGGGGCTGGATATTTCAAAAAGACCCAAAATACTGCTCAAAATCTACTCAGGCATTTATGCAGAGGAACAAGTACAATGTTCTGGAATGGCCATCCCAGTCACAGTCACCAGACCTGAATATCATTGAACATCTGTGGGGTGATTTAAAGCGGCCTGTCCATGCTCAGCAACCATCAAACCTAACTGAACTGGAGATGTTTTGTAAAGAGGAATGGTCCAAAATACATCCATCCAGAATCTAGGTACTCATTACAGGCTATAGAGGCTGTTATTTCTGCTCTACTAACTATTGATGCGATTTTTCTGTTGGGGTGCCAAAATGCATGCACCTGTCTAATTTCATTTTGATGCCTATTGCACATTTTCTGTTAATCCAATAAACCTCATTTCACTACTGAAATATTTCTATGTCCTTCAGTTATTTGATAGATCAAAATGAAATTGCTGATCCAAACACCCAAATATTTATAAATGATAATCTTGGAAATTGTCAGGGGTTCCTACCTAAAATATTGCATATGACTGTATTTCAGTGTGCACATGTCTATTAACCAGTGCTTGGCTGGACACTGCTAGAAGGAGAGAGGAGAGAGATGAGAGAGAGGAGAGAGAGAGAGAGAGAGAGAGAGAGAGAGAGATGAACCTTCATCAGTGTCTGATCTCACAAATGCGCTTCTGGAAGAATGGCCAAACATTTTCATGGACACACTCATAAACCTTGTGAAGCTGTTATAGCTGCAAAGGGTGGGCCAACTCAATATTGCACCCTACGGACTAAGACTGGGATGACAATATAGTGTATTTTAAGGGTGAAGGTAATCCAGAAGTAAAACAGTTGATGAACCAGGGTATGAACAGTTTGCCAAAGGGGTTTGATAAATGGACAATTTCAGTATATTTTTTTGAGAGATTCAAAGCTATTTGTACAGTGTCAGCACCTATTATTGGCAGTTGTATAAAGTCTGTAGCAGTTTTATCCTGGTTTTCTTTGTATAGTGTAAATCAAGCTTTTAGATGCCTAAGACCATATGAGTTGTCAAGTTTCTATTGCAGCGTAATTCCGACCGTGTGTAGGCCCCATCGGACCTTTGTTGTTGGATTTTAACCAAAATGCAGGTAAAGGACCTTGCCCCTTTTTGCGATTCGGCACTGCGTCGTTTTAACTGACAATTGCGCGGTCGTGCGACGTGGCTCCCAAACAAAATTGGCGTCCTTTTTTTCCCCACAAATAGAACTTTCTTTTGGTGGTATTTGATCACCTCTGCGGTTTTTATTTTTTGCGCTTTAAACAAAAATAGAGCGACAATTTTAAAAAAATTCAATATTTTTTACTTTTTGCTATAATAAATATCTCCCAAAAATATATAAAAAAACATATTTTTTCCTCAGTTTAGGCCGATACGTATTCTTCTACATATTTTTGGTAAAAAAATCGCAATAAGCGTTTATCGGTTGGTTTTCGCAAAATTTATAGCGTTTACAAAATAAGGGATAGTTTTATTGCATTTTTATTAATTTTTTTTTTTTACTACTAATAGCGGCGATCAGCAATTTTTTTCGTGACTGCGACATTATGGCGGACACTTCAGACAATTTTGACACATTTTTGGGACAATTGTCATTTTCACAGCAAAAAATGCATTGTTTACTGTGGAAATGACAGTTGCAGTTTGGGAGTTAACCACAGGGGGCGCTGTGACTTTGAGTGTTCCCTGTGTGTGTGTTTACTACTGTAGGGGGGTGTGGCTGTAGGTGTGACGTCATCGATCGCGTCCCCCTATAACAGGGATGACGTGATCGAGGCTCCGGCCACAGAGAAGCACGGGGAAGCCGTGTTTACACACGGCTCTCCCCGTTCTTCAGCTCCAGGGACGGATCGCCACACTGCAGCGGCGATCGGGTCCGCGAGTCCCGCGGTCCCGGGCCTGGAGCTTCGGACCGGGTCACGGTAGCGCGCCGCGGGCGCGTGCCCGTGACCCACGGCTGGGTACTAAAATCAACGTATATATACGTTCATGTGCCCAGCCGTGCCATTCTGCTAACGTATATGTGCAGTAGGCGGTCCTTAAGTTGAGTTGAGTTGAGTTGAGTTGAGGTGCACTTTCTATAGCGTGGTCAATTACCCCGGAGGATCCCGACACAAGTGGTTAATGATGCTTAAAAAATAATCCTTTAAATATTGTACCTGCTGGGTGTCTATAGCTTGCCTGTGAAAACGTCTTTGAGAACGCGGGTCTTGCCCGAGGGAACATGTATCAATGGAAAAAAAGTTTTAAAAACGGTCACTTTTTCAGGAGTCCTGCTCCTGAAAAAACGACTGTTTTTTAAACTTTTTTCCATTGATACATGTTCCCTGGGGCAAGACCCGGGTTCTCAAAGACGTTTTCCAACAATAACTTGAATATTGGTCTTTAAAATGAGCGTTTTTGAATTTGAACGTTCGAGTCCCATAGACTTCAATGGGGTTCTAAATGTTTGCGTGAACGGTCGGTCTGTTCAACGGTTCTGGTGCGAACCGAACGCGGGTATGTTCGGCTCATCCCTATTGAACTTCCCTTTTCTAGTGCTGCCGTACGTGTTGTACATGACCACATTCTTGACGTTCGGAATTTCCGACAACATTTGTGTGACCGTGTTAGTGCAAGAGAAGTTTGAGCCAACATTAGACATGTGCGTTCCCGTTCGTAATGGATTTTCGTACGAATTTGTTAGTATTTGTACATTCGTATCAATTTGAACATCCGAAAAGCTGAAAGTACCCAAAATACGAAAATTATGGAATTACGAATAAGCAAAATAACGATCAAGCGAAAATACGAACGTATGATTGGACAATATTACTAAAATACGAAACACCGAAAACGGAAAAGAACGAAAATGACATCTATAACAAACGATTTGCATTCCGTATTTTAAATTCTTTGTTTGTATTTTCATTTGTTTCATTTCATTTGTGTGTTTTGTAAATCTGTTTGTTTGTCTGTTCATAAATTTGTGTACTTGAATCGTTCTTTCGCATGGGCAGTGTAGTTAGTGAGTGATGTATCTTAATTAATATCTTAGCCAATCAGCTTATCTCTTTTGTGCTGAGTCACATTGTACAGTGTAAAGCCTCGTACACACGATCGGACTTCAAACAAACTTTTCTGTGGATTTTTGTCTGAAAGGAAGTTGGCCAGACTTTTGAAACCAAAAAGTTTGGCCGATAAAGCGTACACACACGGTCAGATTTTTTTGGAAAACGCTAATTTTGACGTTTGTTGGCAAAAAGTCAGACCGTGTGTACAGGGCTTAAGAGAAAGTATATCTTAATATGGATTAGCCGCGTGTTGCTATGTATTTACGAAAGTACAAAATTACGAATCCATGAAACAAAAATTATTATCTAACAAAATTACGAATTTCGAATCAACGAAAATAAATTAGACAGAATTACGAATCATTCGGTAAAACGAAAATAAAACTGTTACGAAAATACAAACGGATCCGAATAGGAAAACTTGTGTTTTACGAAATACGAACAGGTCCGAATAGGAAAACTTGAGTCTTACAAAATTACGAACGGATCCGAATAGAAAAACTTGCGTTTTACGAAATACAAACGGGTCCGAATAGGAAAACTTGAGTCTTACGAAATTACGAATCTTTACAAATCTACAGAATGAGACGAAACGGAACAAAAAAATACAAAAAATTTTGTTGTGCACATGTCTAGCCAACATCCGTGAGAAAAAAAAATCCACAGTTTTGTCGTCGGAATGTCCGATCGTCTGTACGCGGCATTAGGGTAGTTCCTTCCCCAGAATCTGGTCCCATTTTTTTCATATTGTATACAAGTGTTTAATTGGGAGTGGTGGGGAAGGGGGAGGAGTGTGATCAGGCAAAATAAGGCCAGCCAGCTTATAGTGACTGCAATTCACCAAGCAATTTTGGGTAAATTTGTATATTAGTCTGTGCTGCATTAGACATATTAGTGCAGTGTGACTTCATAGGCTGTACGTCCTAAAGCACATTAAGAAAATATTACTAACCGGTGTAAAATAAAATAGAATTGTTGTTAAAGATGTGAAGTGTGAGCTGCAAAGCTTGGCCACTTGTTTATGTTTTGGTAAGCTAAATGATTCATCCTAAGCTTTAGATTGTGAATAAACATTTACCCTGCAGCGCAAAATAATAAAGGCCATGGCAGCAATATAAGGAGAAGGCTCAGAAATGGAGCAGCACTATGTGTGCCGTATGAGCTGAGAATTCCATAGAGTGTACAATTGCTTCCAGATGTGTGCTGCTAGAATACTTATTGCTATAGAAAAATAATGTGCTTGATTAACAGGGCAGTTGTCAGAAAGGATCTGGGGCACCGGAGGAGTCCTATGCTTGTAACATTAACTGATTCAGAGCTAGCAGAGCAATACGTATAAATAAAAACATCAGCACTGTGGGGGATAAAGCATAGCAAAATGTTCCCACCTCTCCAAGTACCTGGTTGCAATTAATAGAAAAAGCAATAGTGCAGCTTTACCCCATCAGTGATCTGTGTAATTAAGCTTAGCTGAGCTACAGAGTATTTTCTGCATAAATTAGCCCTCCACATGTGCTGCGGTTGGGGCCTGTTGTCTGCCAAGTCCGATTAAGGGAGAGGGTTCTCTTCTAGTCACCCCTAGGTGATTGATGTCTCTGCTACTCAAACGTAGCACCTTATTATTTAATGTATGATTTAACAATTAGTGTGCAAGCATTCCTTCGCTAAGGCAAAGGTTTTAATTTCCATTTGTGTTTGACATTACATTTGACATTGCTGGATAGCCTGTGGATTCTGCCTGTCATTGGATCATATCTTTGTATGATACAGTGTCTGTTAATGCACAGAAATTCCTACATTTTTTTTTTTTTCAGAGATTATTAATATCACTGGGTGCTCCTTATAAGAGCATCATTGCATGGCATTTTAATATTCTCCCAGTGTCTCCTAGTACTCCAGGTTCTACCCTCAATCTAAAAACTTGCCGATAGGTTATGATATATTGGACTTTGACCTATAATGACAATAATGTAATATCTTGCAGCTTACTATGTGGTGGCTGCATTGGTATTCTTTGTTTCAGGATAAGTATGTAGCGCTCACCAGGGACGTGCAGTTAGAGTCGGTTCACACACAGGCGACACGACTTCGGGGGTGGCTCTGCAAGGATGATTACAAAGGCGATTTGCAAAAAGACTTCTGTATAGAAGTCAATGCAAGTCACCCCGAGCCGCCCCCGAAGTTGTACAGGAACCAAATTTCTAAGTCGGACTTGCGTCGCTCCTATTTGAACGGTTCCATTGCAGTGCATGGACGCGACTCGTCAGGCGTCTGAGCCGCCTGTCGCGTCGCCCCAGTGTGAACCGGGTCTCAGGGAGGCAGAGCATATAAAAACAAAACAAAAAAAACAATTAAGCTTTGAGGGTCCTACCCCACCACTGGTCAAAATTTAGGCCTGGTTCACACCATCCCTGCATGCGGCTAACAGCAGGGGTCCGGTGCGTGCTGGTTCACCGGTTCAGGTCTGATTTCAGCACGAATTTTGGGCTGAAATTGAACCTGAAACACACCAAAAAATGCACAGACCCGCTGCGGAGGCATAGAGAGACAGTCACATTCTCCTGCTATGCGAATTTAATGCAGAGAAACACGCATTCAATTTGCATAGATGTGAACGCGGCCTCAGGGCTCCTGCCACCTATAGCCCCGGAAATACAGGGCTTCTTGTGCAACTTGTCAGAAGCTACTTACAAAGCGGCCAGTTTAAATACAAGCTGGCACACTGTTTGCAGCAGACTGAGAGGATGAGCTCACAGTGCCTATTACTACTTGTTAGAAGCACTGAGCTCAATGGACAGATTGGAGCCTTGGACCAATGGTAAAGCATCATTGGAACAAGCTGTCCAATAAAAAGTAAGCAGTGGAGGCTCTCCTCTCACTGCAGTGTCATAGAAGGGGTCTCCCGTCACGCTCAGCCCTCTTAACTGGAAGGGGAAAACATGAGTTTATGGGTATTATGCCGCGTACACACCATCATTTTTCAGGTTGTAAAAAACTAAGTTTTTCAGGCTCTAGAAAAATAAATAAAAAATTCAACTTCATTATTAAAACAACCTTGCCTACACACGATCATGAAAAAAAAATGCTCTAGCAAAGCGCGGTGATGTACAACACTTACGACGGCACTATAAAGGGGAAGTTCCATGCGGATGACGCCACCCTTTGGGCTGCTTTAGCTGATTTTGTGTTAGTAAAAGACGATTCGCGATTTTCTGTCTGTTACAGCGTGATGAATGCGCTTACTCCATTACGAATGGTATTTTTACCAGAACGAGCGCTCCCGTCTCATAACTTGCTTCTGAGCATGCGTGGGTTTTTCACGTCGTTAAAGCCAACACAGGATAATTTTTTACAACTCAAAAAACAACGCTTTAAATGTTGTAAAAAAAGAGCGTGTTCGGAAAAAAAATTTGCCCGTTTTTCAGAACCCGAAAAATGCTCTGGAGCCCACACACAATCGAAAAATTATCGTGTGTACACGGCATAAGATTTACCCATAATCCCATGTTTTATCACACAGTTAAGAGGGAGAATGAGAATCTGCTGCTGCTGAAAAGATACTGTTTTAATCAAGCTAAATCATATATTATTATGCTATAACATAATAATGTATTATTATCCATTTACTGTGAAATTACTGGTTAAAAATTATGGGGCAGATTCAGGTACAATTGCCCTGGCGCAGAGTATCAGAGATACACTACGCCGCCGTATTTTACCTGGCTCTAAGACGAATTCAGGTAGATTTCGGCCCGTAAGGTACGGCAGCGTAGTGTATTTCTCGTGGCGGAATCAAAATACGCGATTAGGGGGCATGAAGCATTTAAATTAGGCGCGTCCCCGCGGCGATCGAACTGCGCATGCTCCGTTCAGAAATTTCCCGCTGTGCATTGCGCGAAATTACTTTGTTACATCAGGTTTTTTTTGAGTAGCGTCGTTTACGTCCATTCCTATTCCCGGACGCGGGAACGACGGCCATACTTAACATGGGCTGTCTAACTATAGACTAGATTTTTGCTTTCCTAACTTTACGCAGCAAAAAGATGACTACAGATGCCGTAATAGAATGCGACGGATGATCGTAACTTCGTGGATCGCCGGAAAAAGCTAATTTGCATACCCCGACGCTGAAAACAACGCAAACTCCACCCAGCGGGCGGAAAAAGATTGCAGCGTAGATCCGACAGTGTACGAAGACGTAAGCCTGTCGGATCGAAGGCCGACGCCGTCGTATCATGGTTTGAGGATTCAAACTAATGATACGACGCGGGTAATTTGAAATTACTCCGGTCTAACAGGAGATAGACCGGAGTAATGGCTCTCTGAATCTGGCCCTATAAATTCAACCTTCAGTAATTTGTCCATTAAGCCACCTGCTTGAGTACAGATTTAGAAAATATAGTAAATTACCTTAAAAAACAATATATAATCATTATTTGTATATTACTTATGGTAATTAACCCCTTGCCACCCAGGCTAATTCTGACACTTCTTTCTTGCATGTAAAAATCAAAAAGAAATTTGCTAGAAAATTACTCAGAAACCCCAAACATTCTATATATTGTTTTACCACATACCCTAGAGAATAAAATGGTGGTTGTTGCAACTTTTTATGTCACATGGTATTTGCATAGCAATTTTTTCAGAGCTTTGTTTTTTTGGAAAAAAAAAATGTTTTGTAAATAAAAAAACACAAACATTAGCCAGATTTTTTTTGTATAATGTGAAAGATGTTGCTACACCAAGTAAATAGATACCTAACACACTTGTCACGCTTTAAAATTGCGCATGCTCGTGGAATGGCAACAAACTTTGGTACCTAAAAATCTCCATTGGCCACGTTTTAAACATTTTGACAGGTTACCAGTTTAGCGTTACAGAGGAGGTCTAGTGCTAGAATTATTGCTGTCGCTCTAACATTCGTAGTGTACTTGTGTGTATCTGGCTCTGATACTAGCCAGTGCCTCACCAGCCACTGACCTCACTGCATGTCCCTGGCGCTCACCCCACTGATTTGGTCTCAAGGTTCTTTCCCCAAAGAATGCTCTAACAGCCAGACACAGTCTCAGTCAATTTTCCAGTCTAATGCCGCGTACAGTACACACGATCACTTTTTGTGATTAAAATGACCGTGTGTGGGCAAAACGTCGCTTTATGTCTTCAAAAAAACGACCAAAAAAAAATTCGAACATGCTTGAATTTTTTGTGTCGTTTTTCAAAACGTCGTTTTTTGTGTCATAAAAAGTGATGGTGTGTGGGCAAAACGACGTTGAAAACAAAGTTTTTAAACCCGTGCATGCTCAGAAGCAAGTTATGAGACGGAGCTTCAATGGAACGAGTGCCGTCGAACATGGTGTACGTCACCACGCTTTGCTAGAGCATTTTGAAAAAACGATGGTGTGTATGCAACGTCGTTTTGGAAAATTAAGTTTGAAAAACTTCGTTTTGTTTCATCACAAAAAGTGATCGTGTGTACATGGCATAAGGGTATTTTTATTTTCTTGCTTTATTGAAAAAAATTGAACTTGAAAGGGTGCAGGGTAACTGTGTGATACTCCAGCAAAATTAAGTTGTAACTTAAGGACACCTATCTTCCTCTACAGATTCTGAACACAGTGCTTGCAGCAGCAAATTATGGGCTGAGCTACTCTGAAACACTATGAACAATGATGATTTTAAGTAAAGCTCTGATGCAAGGGGGGCAGCAGCAGCAGACAATCACGAGATCTCACACAACAGTCTGTACTTACTAATGTCTTTGGTTAATTGAATGCTTCCTTCCAATATTTTTAAGATGCCTCTCCTGTGAGAGGTAGGCAGAAAAAGGCAGAACCAGAAGTATGTTGGATGTTGAAGATTTTTTTTACCAACAGTAACTCAAGAATAGAGATGGGCAATTCATGGGATAGTAAAAGTGAACTTAAACAGATGACCCCAGAATAGTTTTTTTTTTTAAAAGTCAGCAGCTACAGCTACTGCAGCTGCTGACTTTAAAAAAAATGAACACTTACCTGTCTATCGCGCAATCGCTCGGTCCTCGGATGCTGCCTCCGTCATGCTTGGTGAGGGAATAAGGAAGTGCGCGGCGAGCCGTCACTGGTCCCCGCTCTCTCCTGGGAACACTGTGTTTTCCAGAAGACAACGGGGGGTAACGCGTGACGCCTGAAAGTTGTCGGAGGGGGGAGGTTTCCGAAAAGCGGAAGTTCCATTTTTGGGTGGAACTCCGCTTTAAGGCAAACTTATTTTTAATTTTGAACAGAGTAAGGGAGGGTTATAACTAGGGTTGTCCCGATACCGATACCAGTATCGGAATCGAGACCGATACTGAGCATTTGCAGGAGTACTTATTCTCCCACAAATGCCCCTGATGCCAGATCCGATACTCATGCCACCGCAATGCCGCCGCCGCATACCGCAACGCTGCCGCCGCATTATTTGAATAGCTGTAGCGTTCCCTGCGCATATTAACTATGCGGCGGCATCTAGGTATGGGGGACATGGCTGCATCTATGGGGGGACATGGCTGCATATGTGGGGGGACATGGCTGCATATATGGGGGACATGGCTGCATATATGGGGGACATGGCTGTATATGTGGGGGGACATGGCTGCATATGTGGGGGGACATGGCTGCATATATGGGGGACATGCCTGCATATATGGGGGACATGCCTGCATATATGGGGGACATGGCTGCATATATGGGGGATATGGCTGTATATGTGGGGGGACATGGCTGTATATGTGGGGGGACGTGGCTGCATATATGGGGGACATGCCTGCATATGTGGGGGACATGGCTGCAAATGTGGGGGGACATGGCTGCATATGTGGGGGGACATGGCTGCATATGTGGGGGACATGGCTGCATATGTGGGGGGACATGGCTGATTATGTGGGGGGACATGGCTGCATATGTGTGGGAACATGGCTGCATATGTGGGGGACATGGCTGCATATGTAGGGGACATGGCTGCATTTGTGGGGGGACATGGCTGCATTTGTGGGGGACATGGCTGCATTTGGGGACACATTTAAAAAAAAGTATCGGTATTCAGTATCAACGAGTACTTGAAAAAAGTATCGGTACTTGTACTCGGTCCTAAAAATGTGGTATCGGGACAACCCTAGTTATAACACCTCTCAATTTTTTTTTTGCCATCCTTTTTTTTGCACCATAGCCAAAACAAGAAGTAAAAGGAAATTCCTCCAAAGTGAGTGAATCCTTGGTTGTCATGAGGGTTACCAGAACTGGTACCACTGGAAGATTTTTCCTCTAGCTCTATTCCTGTTCTGGTCACCATTTAGAATTTGGTGTTTTCTTTCACTTTCAGTGATAATAATCATTCGGACAAGTAGATGTGAATCACCCTAATGTAATGAGGGCACAAGCAGAAACTGATAGGAAACTGCTTGCATGGTGTGAACTAGAGCCAACTAGAGCAATTTGAATACATGCAAAACACTGTGCATGCATTTTGTGCAGAAAAAAAAAACACATGGAACTGAACGGAACTGCGTCTGGTGTGAACTGGCTCTTACAGAGGGTTCTAGCCCCTCTCTATCCAAAAATTAGCAAAAGGTGTTGCCTTTAGTTACAGTTTAAACATTAAAAGCCTTATTTTCTAAGTAGCTTTTTTTTTAATTTAATTTCGGTAGTGACAGAGTCAATTAATGTAAGTGCAGAGGGCTGCATCATAGCCAGAATAGCCACTTCAACAAAGTGATATCAGATATTGTACACTTGCAGGAAAAGTCCCCTGCATGCATAGAGGGACATCCTTCTATAAGCTACAGCTAAGGTGTGTTTGCAACTGTCATGGTGACAAAGGGTAAGAAAGCCAACTTCAAAGTATACTAACTGGTAGCTCTAAAATGGTGCAGTATGGATACATGTCAGGGGCGGACTGACCATTGAGTCACTCGGGCACTGCCCGAGGGCCCCATGCCACTAGGGGGCCCCATCAGGGTTGCCAGGCCCATTAAAACCAGGGACAGTATGTATAAATCTATGTTTTTATTACATCTGTCCCTGATATGTCGAAACCAACATGCTTTTGATGTGAAAATCCTAATATTTTAGCTGCCCCGCCTCTGCACTGACTCCTGGCGTGGTGGCCATCTGAAAGGCCAGGGGCCCCATAATCTTCTATTGCCCGGGGGCCCCATGAGTTGTCAGTCTGCCCCTGATACATGTATAAAACTGTACAGAATTCCTCTGGCTGTGAAGGAATTGATATCAATAGCATAGAAGATAAAGAGTGTGTTATGATTTCATGCTTGTTGTATTAGCATGCTGGGTGACACAAACAAATCCCCAAGACAATTAAAGCAATCAGTATCCACAGCTCAGGCTTCTTTTAATTAGCTAAAACATGAGCAACCCAGTTGGATTATCCCCATGTTTCACAGTCATCACCACTTCACTGACATACATAATGCAACAACCACAGGCACAGACCATGTACTACTTACATACAATGCTAATTGTTTTATCTCCTCTTAATTGTTTCCTTAGCATAACATTTAGAAGACTTCCTCTTAAAAACATCTTGAGAAACTAAGGATATCATTGCTAACTGCCCATGATTGATGGGGACTGAAGACTAAACTTTCTGATACAAATATTAATTGCATTATATTACTTTAACCACTTCCATACAGGGCACTTATACACCTTCCCGCCCAGACCAATTTTTAGCTTTCAGAGGTGTTGCAATTTGAATGACAATTGCGCGGTCATGCTACACTGTACCCAAACTAAATTTGTATAATGTTGTTCCCTAAAACAGTGCTTTCTTTTGGTGGTATTTGATCACCTCCTCGGATTTTTATTTTCTGCAAAAAAAAAATGACTGAAAATTTTGAAAACATTTTGTTTTTGTTTCAGTTAGATAAGTAAGTAAGTTTTCTCCTTCACGGATGGGCACTGATGGTACTGCACTGACGGGCACTGATAAGGCGGCACTAATGGGCACCAGGGGCGGACTGACAACTCATGGCAATAGAAGATTATGGGGCCCCTGGGCTTACAGATGGCCACCACGCCAGGAGGCAGTGCAGAGGTGGCACAGCTAAAATCTTGGGATTTTCACATCAAAAGCATGTCGGTTTCAAACATATCATGGACAGATGTAAAAAATAAAAACATATTTCCTTACATACTCTGCCTGGTTTTACTGAGCCTGGCAACCCTGATGGGGCCCCCTAGTGGCATGGGGCCCTCGGGCAGTGCCCAAGTGACTCAATGGTCAGTCCGCTCCTGTTGAGGTGGCACTGATGTGGTGGAATTGATGGGCACTGAAGGTGGGCACTAATATGCGGCACCTATAGGCTGCAAGGATGGGCACTGATAGGCAGCACGTATAGGTGGTATGGATGGGCACGGATAGGTGGCATGGATGGGCATGGATGGGCATGGATGGGCACAGTAGGCGGCATGGATGGGCACGGAAAGGCGGAATGGATGGGCACGGATAGGCGGCATGGATAGGCACTGATAGGCGGCACGGATGGGCATATATGGGCACTGATAGGTGGCACTAACCTACTAATGTAGGTGTTGTACTAATCGATGCCAATCAGTGCCAAACAATAATGCCTGCCAATCAGTGATGCCCATTGTGGGCACTGATTGGCATCCATTGTGGGCACTGATTGGCATCCATTAATTGTGATTGTCATCCCTGGTGGTCTAGGGTGGCATACCTGTGGTGGGCATTCCTGGTGGTCTAGTGGCATCCCTGGTGGTCCAGTTTGGGCATCCTTGGAGGGGCTGTGCTGATAATTGATCAGCACAAACCCCCCCCTGTCATGTGATAGACGCGAGTGAGGAAAGGCCGATTACCGGCTTTTCCTATTTACATTGGGATCAGCCGTGATAAAGAGACTCTTTACTAGTGATGAGCGGAATACGCCATATTCGATTTCGTGATATTTCACGAATATTTCGAAGAATATTCGCGAATATTCGTGATATTTTATAAAAAAAAAATTGCGAACTTTCGCCAATGCGAAATTTCGCTAATGTGAAATTTCGCTATTTTTTTTTTGGATAAAATATCACGAATATTCGATATTTACGAATATTCGCTATATTTTATATTAAAAAAAAAATGCGAAATTTCGCTAATGCGAAATTTCGCTAGTGAGAATGCGAAATTGATTGCGAAATGCGAATGCGAATGCGAAATTGATTGCGAAATTGATTGCGAAATTTGAAAAAATTCGAATATTCGAAATAGCGAATATTCGCCGCGAAATTCGAGTTATTCGCGAATACTCGAATATGCAATATTCGTAGCCAATATGCGAAAGCGAAAATAATTGCGAAATTTCGCTATTTTTTTTTGCATAAAATATCACGAATATTCAATATTTACGAATATTCGCTATATTTTATATTAAAAAAAAATTACGAAATTTCGCTAATGCGAAATTTCGCTAGTGAGAATGCGAAATTGATTGCGAAATTGATTGCGAAATTTGAAAAAATTCGAATATTCGAAATAGCGAATATTCGCCGCAAAATTCGAGTTATTCGAGAATACTCGAATATGCAATATTCGTAGCCAATATTCGCAATGCGAATATTCGTGAGCAACACTACTCTTTACCTAGATCGGTGTTGCGGGGTGTCAGATACATGTAGACATGTGCATTAGTTTTCGTTAGAATGCATTTTCGTCCGAAAATCTGGTATTTTCGTTGTCGTTTTAACGAGCGAAAGCGCAAGAAACTAAAACCGAAAGATCCGACATAAAAAATGCTTTATTTACGTTTTCGTTCAGATCCGACGATTTTCGATGCTTTGTCGAATTTTCGTTGTTCAATTCGACAAAGCATCGAAAATCGTCATTCTGAATACAGTGAATAGGTAGAAATTAAACTACGAAAATTCAACGATTTTCGATGCTTTGTCGAATTTTCGTCATTCAATTCCTACCTATTCACTGTATTCAGTGAATACAGTGAATATAGGTAGGAATTGAATGTCAAAAATTCGACAAAGCATCGAAAATCGTCAAATTTTCGTCGTTCAATTTCTATCTATTCACTGTATTCAGAACGACGATTTCTGATGCTTTGTCGAATTAAACAACGAAAATTCGACAAAGCATCGAAAATCGTCGTTTTCGGACGAAAACTTCCCCGACGAAAACTACATAAATCAAAACGATTATCTGGAGTAACTAAATAAATTAATTTTTCAAACGAAAACGAAAAAACTAAACAAAATATTCCAGTCTGCACATGTCTAGTGTCAGACTGACACCCTGCAACAATGATCGCCGCGATGTACGCCTCCGGGGGCGCGCAGCCGCTCAATATCCTGAGGACGTCATATGACGTCCACTCAGGATATTGAAACCACTTTGCCGACGTCTTTTTGCATAAGGCGGGCAGCAAATGGTTAAAGAAGAAAAAGATGCACGTGATATGAGAAAATATGGTTTACTAATATATGGTTACTTATAGAACCTACTCTATCTACCTATACACAGCATTTTTCCACCTTGTTTATGCCTTTATGTAAGGTTTTGCTGTTCTGTTCTATTTTGGTTTGCCACTTTCATACATAAGCATCACACCTCCTAAATTATACTGATGTGCCAGATTATCTTGTCTCACACTTGTGCAATCTTGCAAATCATTCAGGTAAATGAATACAAATAAACATTTAATTAATTAGCAAATTAAGAAAATATTAATGGAAAAATATTATATATTTAAAGATAATGTTTTACATCAAATTGTGACATGATAAATACACAAAAGCATATAAATTCAAAATATTAAAAAAAAAAAGGTTCCGTACAGTGATGCAGGATAATGTGTAAAAGTCCAAAGAGGAAATATAAAAGCCCCCAAAATTAATCAGATCAGAATACGGTAATGAAGTGATCAAATCGTGCACATCTTCAATTAGTGTTTCAAAGTGGCCCACTCCAAAACAGACATTATTGGCCTCTTACCAGGAGATGAGACCCTAATGTTTAGTTTATACATGCTGTACACTCACTACTTTACACTGTAACCGTGTGAATGGTGTATGAATGTACAGTGACATAATTGGAGCCGTGGCGTGGCGTTGCTGCTCACAAGCCCAGCATGGTGGGCTTGTGCTAATCCAATTAGATGAGGATGTGATGTGTCTGTGCTAGGGACCACAGTGGTGTGCATGCATGCATTCTCATTGTGCCATGATTAATGTGTGTGTTTAACGTGCGAAGATGCCTAATGTGAGCTGTCTTCTGGCTGCTCTTTCCTCAGAAGACGGGTTAGCCTCGGTTAGGGGGGGATTGTCTGGTTCAGGGGTCAGGTCATCACGTATGTCAATCTGCAGGCCCTTTCTTTCTGCAAAGTTGTGCAGAATGCAACATGCACCGATGATCTGGCACACGAAGTTGGGGGAATACAACAGGGTCCCCCCAGACTTATCCAGGCATCGGAAACGTGACTTCAGGAGGCAAAAGGTGCGCTCCACCACTGCACGTGTTTGGGCATGGGCTTCATTGTATCTTTCCTCTCCTGGGGTTTGGGGGTTCCGGATAGGAGTCATGAGAGGGGGTCCCGGTGCATATGCAGAGTCACCTGTAAGGAAAAACACAGGAGGATGTTAGTCATGCATGTGCCCCTTGTGATGTGTGCATCATGGGGGGGGGGGACAGTCATGCCTGCCACCCATGTCACTCACCAACCAGCCAGGTGTCCCCATACACGTTCTGTTCGAATTCCATTCGGATGGGGCTCTGATTGTATATGTAGCTGTCATGGCTGGATCCGGGGTGTTTGGCACGGACGTGCCATATGAGGCCTTGGGCATCGACTATCACCTGTACGTTGATGGAATGCCAAAGCTTCCGATTGCGGTATATGTGCTCTGTCTCATGGGGGGGCTGGAGTGCCACATGTGTGCAATCAATGGCCCCCACGGTGCGTGGGAATCTGTCAATTCTGTAGAAATCTGTCATTGCCTTCAGCCGCAGCTCCTCAGTGATGCGCCTGTCTAACAAAATTACGCTGGACAAAAAAAAGTAGATTTCTTGCGTATCTCGTTTTGGGGATGCGGAGTATCGAAACGCATGCGCAAATTTAGACTTACGCCGCGCATCTCCTGTTATGCCGGCGTAATCGCTCTGTGAATCTGGCCCACAGTGCTTTAACAACCTGAATCTTATCTACTTAAGGGTTAAATTCACTTTAACCACTTCAATACCGGGCTTTTATACCACCTCCATACCGGGCCTATTCTGACACTTCTCTCCTACATGTAATAATCATCATTCTTTTGCTAGAAAATTACGCAGTACCCCCAAACATTATATATGTTTTTTTAGCAGACACCCTAGGGAATAAAACGACGGTCATTGCAACGTTTTATCTTGTACGGTATTTACGCAATAATTTTTCAAACGCCTTTTTTTTGTAAATAAAATTGTTTCATGAATTAAAAAAATAACAAAACAGTAAAGTTACCCCAATTTTTTTGTATTATGTGAAAGATTATGTTACACCGAGTAAATAGATACCCAACATGTCAAGCTTTAATTATGCGCACACTCATGGAATGGCGCCAAACTTCGGTACTTAAAAATCTCCATAGGCAACGCTTTCATTTTTTTTTTACAGGTTACCAGTTTAGATTTACAGAGGAGATCTAGTGCTAGATTTGTTGCTGGCACTCTAACGCACGCAGCGATACCTCACTTATGTGGTTTAAACAGCGTTTACATATGTCGGCGAGACTTACGTGTGCGTTCGCTTCTGCACGCGAGCTACCGAGGACAGGGGCGTTTTAATTTTTTTTTTTTATCTTTTATTTATTTTCTGACTTATTTTTTATTTATTTTTACACTTTTTTTTTTTTTTTTTACTTTTATTCCTATTACAAGGAATGTAAACATCCCTTGAATTAGGAAATGTGTGTGACAGGTCCTCTTTAAGGAGAGATGCGGGGTCAATAAGACCTCACATCTCTCCTCCAGCCTGGAAACCATGAGATCGGTGAAAAAAAAATTCACCAATCTCATGAATGGTTGCTTACAGCCGCAATCGCGCCTTTGTTTACTTACGGGGACCCGGGCGTGACGTCATCACATCGCGCCCGGGTCCTCCGACGGTCATAGAGATGAGTGGTGACCATCTGGTCACCACTCATCTCTATGCTTCCTGCCGACGCCAGACGATTCGTTCTCTGGGCCCCCGAAGGCACGGTAGAGCCTGGAGAAACACCGGATGGCGGCGGGAGGGGGGGATGTCCCCTCCCGCGGCCTGTAAGAACGATCAAGCGGCGGAACCGCCGTTATAATCGTTCTTATGTCGTGCAGAATCGCCGGCTGAAGAAGAGGATATCTGGATGATGCCTCTGGCTGCAGGCATCATTCAGATATTCACCCGCAAAGCCTAGGCCGTCATTTGACGTTCACTTAGGATGGGAGATCCCATCTCTGGACGTCAAATCACAATGGGCCAGTATTGAAGTGGTTAAATAGCATTGAACATATTTATTGTATATTTCCCTACATCCAGGTTCTTGTTAAGACCTCCTAACCTCAGTAATTAAGGGCAATGCATTGTTGGTACACCCATGTTTAATAGCTCTTCTAAACATCTGTCCTAATATTACGCATTTCAGTGATGGCACTCTTCCTTGCTTTTCTTGCTTGGTTAGATTGGATTTTCTGAGGTCTAGTTTTTGCTGTTAAAACACACATTTGCACTCAAAGGCAACAAAAATAGGATTTTTTCATCATACTTACCTAAAAAATAATTTTCTTTGAGTACATCATGGGACACAGTTAGGCTAATATTCATTACCCGCTAGGTTATATGCCATCTCTAGGTGAATAGACACTGGTAGACAACATTTTAGACAGGAAGAGATTCCCTATATAACCCCTCCCATGAAGGAAGTACATCAGTTTTGTAGCAAGCACTGAATCCTTAAAAAAGAGGGGAGGGATTTCTATGTCCCATGATGTACTCAAAGAAAAGGATTTTACAGGTAAGTATGATGAACAAATACAATTTTCTTTTTCATACATCATGGAACACAGAGTTCGGCTAATATTCATTACCTACTGGGACGTCCCAGAGAAATAGCCTTGAGGGGAGGGAGACACCCTGACAAAAAATAGCCATCAGACCCTATACGGCAGCCTGCAGTACACTGTGGCCAGAAGCCGAATCTTCGGCTGCTCGAACATCCACTTGATAACATTTTGTGAATGTATGCGCTGAAGACCAGGTAGCAACCTTACAAATCTGAGCCACAGATACCTCATGACAAAAGGCCCAGGAGGTTTCTACACCCCTGGTAGAATGAGCTCTCACCCTAAAAGCGAGGAGCTTTACGTTTCAGACCCAATTGGCAATGGAATCTTTGGAAGCTTCCTGCCCCTTCTTGGGTCCTTTTGGTAAAACAAAAAGATCTAGACAAATAAATCTTGACTGCCCTGGACAACATCCAAGGAATAAAGTTGTCTCTCTCCCGCCGACCAAGGCTGAGAGAAAAAAGAAGGCAAAATAATGTCCTGATTTAAATGAAAGGCTGAACTTTTGACAAAAAGGATGGAACAGGTCGTAAAACAACCCTGTCATGGTGAAGAATCAAGTATGGTTCCCTGCACGAAAGGGCCGCCAACTCCGAAACCCAGGTGATAGCCATCAGGAAGGCTAGTTTGCGTGACAGCAAGTCTAATGAAATTTCCTTGATAGGCTCAAATAGTTGTTTCTGTAACACAGACAGCACCAAGTTCAAGTCCCAAGGGCACATAGGTGACCTAATGGGGGGAAGCAAACAAGTTTCCCCCTGCATAAAGTTTTGGACCAGCAAATGGGAGGCTAAAGGTCTTTTGAAGAATACTGACAGGGCCAAAATCTGTCCTCTGATTGTACTCAAAGCCAATCTGATTTCCACAGCTGACTGTAGAAACGAGCAAATTCTCCCATTCACGTACTTCCCAGGATGCCATTTTCTGGCTTCACACCAAGCAATATAAGTCTTCCATACCTTATCATAGATCTTCCTAGTGACAGCTTTTCCAGGATTCACCAGGGTAGACACCAATGGTCCCGAGATCCCACGGTCCTTCAACACCCTGGCTTCAATAGCCATGCCGTCAAATTTAGAGACTGTAAATTGGGGTGGAATATAGGACCTTGAGACAGTAGATTGGGGTGACATGGAAGCATCCATGGCCCATCTATTGTCAGTATTACAATCTCCGGGAACCAGGACCTTCTGGGCTAGGCTGGTACCACCAGAATGATTGGAACCCCCTTTCTCCAAATATTGTGCAACAAATTTGGAAGGAGAGGGATTGGTGGGAAAGCATAAACCAGGGAGTACTGGCTCCATGGAACTACCAGAGCATCTACTCCGATTGCCAGAGGATCTCTTATTCTGGACACAAACTGCTGTAGCTTGTTGTTGAACCTGGATGCCAATAAGTCAACCTCTGGCCATCCCCAACGTTGAGATTACAGAGCATACGGAAGCAGATCATTACTGATTACCGTGTGAAAGGGGCCTTAGGAGGTACAATATTCTGTCAGGATGTTTCCAATCAGCATACACAACCTGTTCCATCAGTGGGTGCAAGAGGAATGCCTGTGCGGCTTGAAGAGGCCTCAGGAACCCCAAAGAGGACCAGGGGGCTCAGTACCCTCTGCAAGAGGCAACTTAAATGCAGAACAAACTATCTTGGTAAGAGTCTGGATCAAAAGCCTCTGCGACGGAGAGACAGACACCAACTAGATATCTTCTTGTTCAGATTGCTCATAAGCAGACTCATCCGCCAGGCCCTCCACAGAATCCTGAGCTTTTATCTCTTCCCACTCTTTAACCCATTCCTGCTCCAAACTGGATGGCTCAGGGGAGGGGGGTCTGTCACGCTTCTTGCCACCCTGCGGGATTGGGGCAATAATGCCAGCAATCCTGTGCTGTAACCCAGCTAGAGCCGAGGACAGTTCATCCTTGGTGATAAATGGTGAAGTAGCAGCATTGACTGTAAGCACAATACTGGATAGGCACAGTGGCTCAGATTTCCCGGAAGCCTCTGGTCTTTTAGGGGATACAACACTAGTAATATGACTAGGTTCATCAGGACCTACTGACAACATAGTTGTGCCCTTCCCTGTAGTTTTAGTCCCACTCCTTTTTATGAAGACATTAACAAGCCACAAAAAGGGAGTACCTAGGTGTAGTATTAACACACCTCAGAAGGGAGACCCTTTAATAGGGCTCACCAAGCCCCTATGCAACAATTCTGCTAAGCACCTTAGCCTGCCAACCAATACCTGGTGACCCACGTGACCCAGGTAAGGAGAAATTAACCGCTGCAAATGCCTCATTCAGAGCCTGCTCTGTGTCCCACAGCTGCCTTCTGGAAGCACCACATGCTTGGCATACACAGCTTAAATAAGCTGTCTGTGTTCTGCGCATGCGTGCACACGCACATGTGCAGTCCCGGAAAACAGGCACGGCTGTATTCGTATATGGCACAAATATCCGTATGCCCAGCTTAGGCTATGGCCCATGCGCGGCTCCGAGTGCGCACAATGCCTATGGTGAAGCCAGGTGCTCCATGGCCGCCAAACAAACAAATTGATGAGCACATCAGCTCTCTTATGAATGCACATGCGCCATGGCGAACCAAGGCGAAATGGCGCATCGTTGTGGGCCATCATACAGGTAAAAACAGCCAGGCCCAAGCAAAGAAAAGGTACACTTTGCAAACACCCAAAGCTAGCCCAAAACTCTGTATGGTCACTGCACACTGGTGTCCGGCCTCTAGCTAGCTTGACTGATTGTTACAATCACTGGGACACCCCACAATAAGTAAATAAAAGGGTTTCACTTGTATAGGCGCAGGGCAGCTTAAAACTGAGAGCCCAATCTTCACCCATTACGGTGGGTTCCTGTCACTTGAGGACCTTCAAGGACTAGGTACCCTTTACATGTTTAGGGTCCACTCCCTTGGACCTGTACAGCATCCTGCAGGAATGCCTTAGCACTGTGGTGTCCATGATTCCACTATGCAGTGTCCAGCACCCAGAGGTCGCATTACAAGCAAAACCTTGCAGGATCTTGAGTCTTCTTTGAGAGGCTTGGGTACCATTTATCTAAGCATATAGAGCCTGTGTCAAATACATCCAATTGGTCAATCCCTTGATTAATTTAAGAACCGTTTGTGGGACTAGAGACCTGGAGCTCAGAGAGCTGAAACAAACGTGCCCATCTACCTTGGAGACACTGGTACAAAACTGATGTACTTCCTGTATGGGAGGGGTTATATAGGGGACCACTTCCTGTCTTATGTTGCGTACACACGATCGGAAATTCTGACAACAAAACCGTGGATTTTTTTCCGACTGAATTTTTTCTCAAACTTGTCTTGCATAGTCACACTTATGTTGTCGGAAATTCCAAATGTCAAGAACGCGGTGACATACAACACTATGACTAGCCGAGAAAAAATAGGTTCAATGATTCCAAGCATGCATCGAATTGATTTCGAGCATGCGTAGGATTTTCATGCATCGGAATTTTATACAGACGATGGGAATTTTTGACAAGAACTTTTGCTGTTGTAAAAATTGAGAACCAGCTCTCAAATTTTTCTTGTCAGAAATTCCGGCAGCAATGTCCGATGGAGCCTACACACGGTTGGAATATCTGACCAAAAGCTCACATCAAACATTTGTTGCCAGAATTTCCAACCATGTGTACGCGGCATAAGACTTTGTCTACCAGTGTCTATTCAACTAGAGATGGCGTATTAACCCAGTAGGTAATGAATATTAGCCTAACTCTGTGTCCCATGATGTATGAAAAATAAATGATTGTTCTTGGCAAAAATGAAGACTTGGATACAGATCACTACTTCACTTTTATCTCCTGCTGAAAGAGACTCTTGCTTAAGAAAAAAGGTCCATCATTTAAAAAAATAAAAAATAATAATTATATTCAAGGTGCCCAGTTATTACACATTCAAAATCAGTCAAATCCTTGTATGACCTAAAAGTGTAAAAATAAGATTGGAATGAAAGTTTCAGATCAACAGACTGAGAATCATTTTGGTGCGCAAGTTGTCTTGCTCCGTTGTACTCTGTAAACAGATCTTCTTGTTGCTACTCGTCTCTTCCAGTCTATCATCTCACTCATGGAATGCTGGTGTAATGGATCATGAACACAATACACTAGAGATGTTTAGAAATGTAATTTTAACTGTAGCCTCCACAATTATTAACCCGATAAACTTGCATATTAGTCTTGGTCCAAAGAATATGAGACTGTATGAGTTCTTATAGGCCAGTACTTCTCAGGTATGTAGCTAGGAATGCAAACAGATTGGAAAAGTACAGGTTAATAAACTGCCTCTTGCTAGGTGCTGAAAGCTACAGTAATTATATTGATTTGCCCAGTGCTTCCCAGGCATTCCTCACATGCTTCCCTAAATCCTCCTTATAAACCTCATTGTTTAAAGGGATACAATGTTGTAAGGTATGGAACATAAAGTACATAATATGTACATTCTTAGAACAAGATATAACTATATCTATCTTTGGTGTGTGCTACTTTCAGCCTTAGTATCTTTCATATTTGTCTAATGTCTAGTTTATACTGCTTTCTCATATATTATGGCCAGAACATAATGCAATAATCTGGCTTAAAGTGACACTAAAGGTTCCTTTTTTTTATCACAAACAAGTCATTCTTACCCAGTGGCGGCTGGTGCTCAACTTGCAGCCTCACTGTGCCTATCAAATGCAGCCACTGTGCCATTAATTGTCACCACTGTGCCATGCCACCAAACACAGCCACTGTGCCATCAATTTTCACCACTGTGCCATGCCATCAAATGCAGTCACTGTGCCATCAATTGTCACCACTGTGCCATGCCATCAAACAAACGCAGCCGCTGTGCCATTAATTGTCACCACTGTGCCATTCCATCAAGCGCAGCCACTGTGCTATCAATTGTCACCACTGTGCCATGCCATCAAATGCAGTCACTGTGCCATCAATTGTCACCACTGTGCCATGCCATCAAACGCAGCCGCTGTGCCATCACTTGTCACCACTGTGCCATGCCATCAAACGCAGCCGCTGTGCCATTAATTGTCACCACTGTGCCATGCCATCAAACGCAGCCACTGTGCCATCAATTCTTACTACTGTGCCATGCCATCAAACGCAGCCGCTGTGCCATCAATTGTCACCACTGTGCCATGCCATCAAACGCAGCCGATGTGCCATCAATTGTCACCACTGTGCCATGCTATCAAACGCAGCCACTCTACCAATTGTCACCACTGTGCCCTTTAATTGTTGCCACTGTGCATGTCACTGTGCTGTGCCCTTTAATTTTTGCCACTGTGCCCATTGTCACCACTGTGCCCTTTGTCACCACTGTACCCATTGATGCCACTGTGCCCTTTGTCGCCTCTGTGCCCATTGTCGCCGACAAAAAAAAAAAAGTGCTAGGGTCCTTGAGTCAGCGCACTGCGACTGGGATCTGGGATGACCACACTGATACGGAGGAAATTTGGAGGAAATTTGGTCAACGCCTTCAATGATCCTTTAACATGGAACAATGGTATCTGGGAAAGATTGTTGAGTGTAAATAAAGATGTTTTGGTTAACAAGTTATTGGTTAATTTGTTAATAAAATGGCCGATGCGGCCAATTTTTACTCCAAAATGGATGTTGCTTGTTTATTCCTTAGGTTAAGGTACAGTTGGGGTTAAGTGGCAATATGCGGTTTATATGGCTTACCATAGTCATGCTGTAACTGCTTATAAAGTGTGAGCTGGACTTCAATTTGTTAGTGTCTCTTAATCTGCTAATACATTTAACACTACCCTCCCCCCAGACTGACAATTCTGCTGTCTGCTGTGCCTCCTATTCTCATTGCTCCAGAATTGTGTCTCACAAATACAGGAGGTATATTACTGGACAGATCACTTGCTGAAAACAAGCCAAAGAAGCCAAAGAGAAGAAAACAAATGCAGCCACTACTTCTAATGTGTGGTATGCTGCAATATAATACATGTTTGGTTTTGGGTTTATTACCACTTTAATTTGACTAAAATTAGCCATTAGAACTAGACTCCCTATCATTTTAAATCAAAAGAGATTGCAGCACAAATGCACAAGAGGAGCAAAGCCTTTGTGGGTAGCATTCTGATGGGCCTCAAAGCAATGATTATGGCAGAGCTGGTACAGGTACGTGTAACACTTGGTAGGGGTGCTAGGGAAGATTTCTGCCTCTAATAGGAGAAACTTTATGAAAAGCACAATTATTCTTTAACAAGGCAGAATGACTGACTCAGAGTTCACAGTTGTTAAAGTATTACTATTCATATTTTTCTTCAAAATTGAAAAAAAAAGGTCTATGCCTCTGTAACTTTGTGAATTTTTCTAGCTATGTTCAGGAATAATAATACAGAAAAGATAAACCACACAAAAGCTCTCATATTGATATTCAATGAGAGGTTCTACACTTGTACAGTCTCAGCTGAGAATACAGAATCCTGTCCCTTAATCCCACAGTTGTCAAAAGCTTCTCTAATGCATTTTATCAAGTGACCCAGTTTTTAGTGAGCACTTCAAATGAATAGATCAAGGTTGACCATGACTTGCCTACACAATGCTAAATATTAAAAAAATAACCCTCTTCTGCACATTTAAATGAAGTACTCTTAGGTAAAAATTGCATTGCTACAAAAACACATCTTTGGGACTCCTTAAAAAGGAATACTTGATATTTCAGTAGAGACACAGTGGTTAAGAAGAATACATGTTACATATATGCAAATCCAATAAATCAAATAGCAATGGCCCAGATACTTTTTTTTTTATTATTAAACATCAGATGAACCATGAAATGGGGCAGGTCCCATCAGGACTCCTTGCAAGGGAGCACTATGTTATCGCTACTTCTCAAACAAAGAGGTCTTTCAACACCTGCCTATTTTTAGGAATAGCTTCAAAGCACAGGCTTGCCAAAAACATGTAATTTAGATCTAGGATTCACCAGCCGTGTCTTATTGATCCTATTTACAATACTACAATTATTATTAACATATTTACTTAAGCAGGTGGTGATATTACAAGAAACTAAGCTATGTAACAGACTTTTCTGGAATGCTGAAAGTATAAAGGAATCAGTAAGAAAAATGTAACTTCTGCTACACACTGATGATCAAGGGTATTGCTTTTAAACTTGTATCTGAAAGATTTGGAGATAAGTAAAAGTATAAATGTGAATAACTGGGAGGCTTAGCACATTCTATTAAGCACTGGCAGTACAGGTATGTATGTTTTAGGTCAGTAGCTGTTTGGAAGTCTAGGGAAAAGTACAGTGAAAAAAGTTTGCAGAAACAGATTTTTTTTTTATTGGTGTAGAGCTACCCCTGTAGGAGTAGCTGGAGGGAATGAGTGTTCTGTTCTTTGGCTCAACCTTGTCAAGAACCTCAGCCCCTCTGACAGGTTGTACAAACATACAATATCACAGGAATTCACTGAAAGTAATACATAATACCGAATAGTACTGCTATATCAAAGAAACCAGGCATACAACAAGGCAAACATAATCTATTGTCACCCAAGATGAATGGTAGCTAAGCAAGCATAAAATAGAATAACAATGGTAATAACACAATTTAGCATACAAAGTGTTTAACGGTAAGGTATAAGTTGACATTTGGCATCCAGATCAACATAAACAGTAGCAAGTGCAGCAGTGAACTATATTAAAGCAGAGTTCCACCCAAAAATAGAACTTCCGCTCTTTGGAATATTCCCCCCCCCCTCCGGTGTCACATTTGGCACCTTTCAGGGGGGAGGAGGGAGCAGATACCTGTGTAAACCAGGCATTTGCTCCCACTTCCGGGCATTGGTTGTCACGGTGACCTACGCCATGTCCAGTGTGTCCAGTGCCTTCTGTGTCTCCCCCGCTGTCTTCCAGGAGATACAAAGGTCCAGGAATGACAGTAGGGACCAGTGACATCGCGCAGCATGATTTGCACATGCGCAGTAGGGAACCAGGAAGTGAAGCCGCAAGGCCGGAGGAGAATGCTGCAGTATAACATCAGTATCTAGGTGGAGGAAGAGAAGAATAAAAGGCAGTTTCTCCTTCTCCATATTGCTGCAGCACAACACCTGGCTACATAGTTTGCATAATGTACTTTGGCAGATGATCCCCAAGCAAATATTCAGCCAGATGCTAGCAGCATCTACTGTCATAGTCTTGTCTCCACTGTGCTGTTACAAACATTACAGAGTGTGTCTAAATATGACTGTGCAATCTAAAAAGTACCAGAGATCTGACCTAGTGCAGTCTGTAATCTAACAATCCTGGTCAGCCATACCCTATCTCTTTGTCAGCACGACAAGTACAAGTAAGGACATCTGTGCTAAGAGGTGTGGCTGGTACTTATCTCTGCTAGTACAGAGTACTGCCGGACTGAGGCCTAAGATGAGAAAAATGTACCTGGGTTTGGTTCCAGGCGGTTCTTTGAATGTTCTCCCCCTTAAAAACCATACCAAACTGAGGGCCTGCGCCTGTTTGTTTACATTCAGCCGTCAACTGAGATCCCACAGCTAACAGCTGAATTGTCAAAAAATAAGGACAACCTGGACTTTAAAGGTTCCAACAGAAAATCAATAAACTTTTATTAATACAACATAAATACATATAAAATATACCTCCCACAGAAACATCCCATAGAATTGCAGACACCAAACACCATGAAAACAAAAAGTTTAAAACTTGAAACAATATGATGGATTGGGTGTCTTCCATGGGTAGGCAGTCTCTCTCATCTTGACGCATTTCGCAGGAACAACCCACTTCTTCAGGAGGTGAGAGGGACAAGAAAGGTAAAACATAACAATGCAAAGTACAAAATTATCCTGCTACAAAAAGTATATAAATCAAAATGAGCCTATTATTTAAAGAAGTCCAGAGATAGCACAGTCTTATACAGCACACACCTAGAGGGTGTATTTGCTTGCGTCATTTAAATTCTTTACAGTATAAGCCGAGAAAGCTATTAAAACGCTGTAGTATATTAATGCTTTTTCTAAAGAGAAAAGCTACAAATACAGTACAACACTCCTCCTTTTTATGAATGATCATATTCCCTTGGTTCTTAGCTGCACACAAGCTGGGGGAGAACAAGCAGCAACAAACTGAGCTTGCCAGTGAATGGCTGTGCAGCAGGGGCATGTCAGGACAAGTCTGATCATAAGAGGGGAGAGCACTACCTTCCTAGCATAGCTAGAGAACTGACCAAGCTGTGATTGCCTGCTTAGTGTGATCAGTTTTAATAGGAAATCAAGAGGACTAGTAGGAACACCAGGGATTTCACATAAAGAAAGCAATACAATGAGGGACAGCACATATCAGAAATATGAAGTGTTGAGGTAATGAACGCTTTAACTTGGCTGTTCCTGGTGATGGAATATTCTCATGGCTTGGTCGCTCAGAGTCCAGCACAAAATAACTGTTTTCTCTGAAGTCTCAAAACAAATGTTGCTTCATCTTTGTCTCCAGAACAACTCTGTCCTTTAACCACATGGCCTGTTTAAGTCCTCCCCTCCTTTTAACTTCCTGTACATAATATCCTGTAACCTGACTTTCTCTGCTGACCTCATAAACTAGTCTGACTAGTTAATTTGTACATCAAAGGGGAAGACTTAGCTTAAAAAAAATAGCACACGGTCTTAAAATCTAACAATTCACATACTCTATATTGTCAAAAGTATTGGGACACCAGGCCTTTACACACAAATTAACTTTCATGGCATCCCAGTCTTAGTCGGTAAGGTTTAATATTGAGTTGGCCCACCCTTTGCAGCTATAACAGCTTCAACTCTTCTGGGAATGCTGTCCTTGCAGTCCTGAACTCATGCTAATATAACACCTTTGAAATGAATTAGAGCGGTCAGGCCTTCTTGTCCAACATCAGTGCCTTCCCTCCCAAATGCGCTTCTGGAAGAATCGTCAAAAATTCCTATAGACACACTCCTAAACCTTGTGGACAGCCTTCCCAGAAGAGCTGAAGATGTTATAGCTGCAAAGGGTGGACCAACTCAATATTGAACCTTACGGACTAAGACTAGGATGCCATTAAAGTTCATGTGTGTAAAGGCAGGCGTCCCAATACTTTTGACAATATAGTGTATGTCTATGCTATAAAATCATAAAATCATCCAAAAATATCCATAGCAACATAGTGGGTTTCACATATCAATTCATTGCATTGGTCCAGAGATGGATAGTGATGAAAAGCACTGCTTCTAAAAAAGTTTCATAACATTCTAATGACATAGAAGAAGTAGTAGTAAAGTAGTGGGGACAGAACATCGCTAAATGTCTAAATACTCCAACTGAATTTCAGTAAGGGATAACTAGCAAAGCAGGGGCATATTCAAGCAAACACACTCACCAATACAATCACATGTCCCTGTGTGAAAGACAGAAATTGACTCTATAGAAAGTCCTTAACAGCAAAAAGATAAAAGTGGAAGTAAACTGTGCATATTAAGGTTACATGTGACTAACAGTCCAGGACCCGACAAATCCACAGCCCATGAGCAAGATGGTCAATTGCGCATGCATGGTAGTAAAGACACTGAATCCCATCTTTCCCATCTCATTGCAAACCCTATTTTAGACCCAGTGTTGTCATCAATGGTGTCTGCGCTTCTCTTTGCAATGCAGGCAAATCATGGCTGGTCCGAGGCACTAGCAGTGTGCTGTACATATTGATTGATGGACAGCATCAGCTCAGTTGTCATATGTTGATCATCAGGTCTTTTCAAACCTAAAGGTTTTTGAATGCCATTTGATGATGTTTTTTCACTGTTGGTATACATCTATAATGATATGTGTTTTATATATATATATATATATATATATCTATCTATCTATCTATCTATCTATCTATCTATCTATCTATCTATCTATCTATCTATCTATCTATCTATATCTATCTATCTATTTTATCTTGGTGTTGTGACTCGATAAAAGTCTCATGAGCTATAGATAGTTGTACTAATCGGGATTGAGACACAACCAGTACCCATTTCATACCAGCGTCCTTTTGTATAATGTGCTGCACATGACTTTCCCAAAACATCACATCAGCCTTTCTTTGTACTTTGCTCAAGAGACTTCAGCCCAGTGGACTGGCTCCTGGGGGGGGGGGGTTATGCAACTATCAAAATGCCTCAATGGGTAGATGCCAGTCTGGAGTATTGGGGTTTCCTAAGCAGGCTGAATTTGCATGAAGACATGTCTTGCTGATCCTACATCAACTGAAATCCAATGAGGGAAAGAAGCAAACCTAGGACAGTCGCGCTGAAGAAGACATTTTTTTTCCTCTTTTGTGCCCATAGTAGTGGATGTGCACAAACGAAATAAACAACAACAACAAAAAAGCACATGAATAGAAAAAAATGTGCACTTGGGGTGTTTCTCTGGTCCAACTCCCAAAGAAGTAGGACCCCTCCCAGACCCCTTGGGCACAAGGCTCCTGACTGGAGTAAGGTGCACTTAAGACCACCCAGCCAAACGGTCCGGCAGACCCCCCTCCTTGTGATCAACCAAAACGAACCACCAAGTACTAGGTGAGGATCTCTTCTTAAGAGAGACTCCTAAAGGCAGAGGAGGAACGAGCCTAATGGCCACACATCCTCCCCCTAGACTTCAGGGTGGGCCTGAAAACCCAAACCTTCCATCCTTAGTAAAGGCGAACACAAAGCTAAGTGCATGGGACACACATGGATAGAAGATAAATAGACAGATACATAAGTGGCAATACAGTGCAATGGCTTTGCCGTGCGGCCTGGTAATAAAAATGACCCTGGTCTCAGCCAAAAGGTCTATCCCATGAGTCATAGTGCAGAAAAAAAGCAAGGATATTGTGGCCTAGTGCTTGCTTTCCCAGTGAGCTTGCAAACCCATAGTGATACTAAGAACTAGGGTTGTCCAGATACCGATACTAGTATCGGTATCGGGACCGATACTGAGTATTTGCGGGAGTACTTGTACTTGCACAAATGCTCCCGATACCTAAATAGAATACTTTTTTGTATTTATCAACATGTTCTGTGAAAATTCTTTGAGTTTTTTACTACTGCATGACAAGAAAATAAAACATTTTTATTAATTTTTACTCATTTTTATTCTTTTATAATGTCTTGAGTTAGAGTTCTTCATAATTCTAAAGAAAATATCCTTAGTCTGTATTGTGGTTTGAAAACTGTCACATGACATTTAAAAAAAGTATCGGTATTCGGTATCGGCGAGTACATGAAAAAAAGTATTGTTACTTGTACTCGGTCCTAAAAAAGTGGTATCGGGACAACCCTACTAAGAACACCACCAGGGTGCCGCTGCCAGGGGCTGCTTGACACCACAGGTTCTCTGCCTTTCCAGCCCATGGCCAGACAAGGCAGCATAATTCAAATCAGGAGACACTGGACCTCCTGCAAACCTTCCACATCAGGGAAGTACATCTTTACTCACCTTATGTGGTGCAAGCTCAATTTGGTTTATTTAACTCATCGGAAAGGCCCCTCAGGCCCCCCATTATGCCAGCAGGATTGCTATAAAACAGCCATCCAATCCCTAAGAACCAGGTAAACTGTGGAGGGCTCCCACTGGAAGCCGATAGTAACTGATATTACACATGATTTTAGCCAAAAGGTCGAGAGGGCTGCATAATGCTGGATGTCTTCCAGTCTGCAAATAGGGCAAGCTCTATATGATATGCCACAGTTTCTAATGTACACTGTAAGAAGTTTACAGCGTGCAAGCAATGTAGTTTTTTTTCAGGTGCAGGAGAGGAGTCTGCACAACTATGCAAGATTGAATGTAAGGCTGGAGTCCAGCTTTAAAGATTGAAAAGTAAGAAAAAAAGGAGACTGGCAAACGAGAACTTGAATCCTCTCAGTACTTCAGACTAGTGTATTTGACAAATTAGTATCAGAATTAATTTATCTTTAGGAAACTCTAGGAATCATAATACAAATTATTACATATATATAGTTAGTAGACATAGGCATTCGTTTTCGTCCGAATGCATTTTCATCCAAATTTCAGGTATTTTCTCTTAGTCCAAGATTATTCTACATACTGTAGAAAGGAAAGATTCGACATTATAGAGAGAAAAAAATTGACATTATAGAGAGAAAAGATTCAACATTATAGGTAGAAAAGATCGCTTCTGGAATTGGGTGGGGGAGTTAAAATAAAAATAATGATGATGATGAACGTTATTGGCTGATTGTAACCAAAGAGGAGGAGCAGTAAAATAGCTAGAACTAACTTGACATTTCAACATGAACGACAAAGATTCGACAAAGCATCGAATAACATACAAACGTCAAATCTGTCATTGAAGGCTTATGGTGTCTGTTGATAGTTCTAAGAAGATTCGACGGAGCAGCTAAACTGCACAATGCTGCAATCATACTTCTCCGGTCAAATGCTCGGACCATAGGCTGTAGAAAAATTCTAATGTTGGTTGACTAGTAATAATAATTAATAAATATAATTATTACCATACCTCACAACTTTGGAACTTGAGAATGAGGGACATTTTAGGGAGATAGCGACCTGCAGTGTGCTGTGCACACCGCAGCAAAAAGTGGGTGTGACCAAACAGTGGTAGGAGCTAAAGAGGCACAGTTAAACAAAAGCTGGAGTCACACAAACACATACCTTCTATACTCCTAAATAACACCAGACCCCCTTATACACCTTGTACTCCTAGATAACTAGGAGTATAGGGGGTCTGGTGTTATCTAGGAGTATAGAGGGAGTCTGGTGTTAACTAGGAATACAGGGGGTATAGGGGGGTCTGGTGTTATCTAGGAGTACAGGGGGGTCTGTTGTTATCTAGGAGTACAGGGGGTATAGGGGGTTCTGGTGTTATCTAGGAGTACATATACTCCTAGATAACACCAGACCCCCCTGTACTCCTAGATAACACCAGACCCCCCTATATCCCCTGTATCCCCTGTACTCCTAGATAACACCAGACCCCCCCTATATGCCTAGAAAACATCAGACCCCTCCTGTACTTCTAGATAACACCAGACCCCCCCCTATATGCCTAGATAACATCAGACCCCCCCCCATGTACTCCTAGATAACACCAGACCCCCCTATATCCCCTGTACTCCTAGATAACACCAGACGCCCATAAATCACATGTACTCCTAGATAACACCAGACCCCCCTATACTCTTAGATAACACCAGACCCCCCTATATCCCCTGTACTCCTAGATAACAACAGACCCCCCCTATACCCCCTGTATTTCAAGTGTTTTTGTATGCAAGACAGATACACAGACTGTTGGGACTTGTAGTTCCTGTATACAAGACAGACACAGACTGCTGGGACTTGTAGTTCCTGTATAAAAAACAAATATACAGACTGCTAGGACTTGTAGTTCCTGTATAAAAAAAAAACTAATATACAGACTGCTGGGACTTGCAAAGTTGTAACTAATACACACACATCCATATACACACGTCCCAGCAGACAGATTCGACCGTGTGTACGGGCGAGCCGACGGATTTGGCCACCCGACCCGCCCGACATGTCTGCTGGTTAGTACGCTCACCAGCAGACATGTCTTCTCGCACACGCGCCGAATGGTTTTGACGCATGCGCGGAAGTGTTTTACTTCCTGGTGCGGTGATGTGGCGGGGTCAGCGTCACCGCCACGTCACCGCGCCGTCTGGCGGCGGGGATTTTGGTTTGAACGTGTGTACACGATCAAACCAATATGTCCCCAGCAGACAGATTTGTTCAAATCGGTCGGCCTGACCGATTTGAACGAATCTGTCTGCTCGTGTGTACGCGGCCTTACACTCACACACACATACAGCACAGTAAACTGACCTGCTAAACGTCTGTGCAGACCCCTGGCTGGCATTCTCTGCTACACACGGAGAGGGGGCGTGGCTGAGCTGAGACTGAGGGCATATTTCTTTCTTTAGTGAATGCAGCCAGGAGAAGAGCTCAGTGAGTGAAATCACATACTACTAGCACAGGGCAGCTCTAAAGGGCTTTGCAATCACTTGGGCTGCTGAAGGGACTGGGGGTGTTATAGGAAGCACAGCCCAACATTCGACGGGAAATGCGGCGTCGTACAGTTTAGCTGCTCCGTCTAATCTTCTTTGAACATTCGACAGACACCATAAGCCTTCAATGACAGATTCAACCTTAATTTGTTCAGATTTACGGACGAATGCAATTTCCAACGAAAAACTAACTAAATAAAAACACATTTTGTGAGAAACTAAATAAAAAAAGAATTCGGACAAAAACGAAATTCCGAAACAAAATATTTCAGCGTGCACATGTCTAATAGTTAGTAAATTAACCACTTGCCGGCCGCCTTATGCAAAAAGACGTCGGCAAAGTGGTTTCAATATCCTGAGCGGACGTCATATGACGTCCTCAGGATATTGAGCCGATGCACGCCCCCGGGGGCGCGCATCGCGGCGATCGTTGTTGCAGGGTGTCAGTCTGACGGAGACTCTTTACCATGTGATCAGCCGTGTCCAATCACAGCTGATCACGATGTAAACAGGAAAAGCTGGTAACCGGCGTTTCCTCACTCGTGTGTAGAGGAGAGCCGATCGGCTGCTCCTCTGACAGGGGGGGTTTGTGCTTAACGATTATAAGCACAGCCCCCCAGAGGATGCCCACACTGGACCACCAGGGATGCCACTAGATCACCAGGGATGCCCACCACAGGTATTCCACCCTAGACCACCAGGGATGGAAAATGTACAAATAATGGATGCCAATAAGTGCCCACAATGGATGCCAATCAGTGCCCACAATGGGCATCACTGATTGTAAGGCATTGATTGGCACTAATTGGCATCCATTAGTATAACACATACATTAGTGCCACCTATCAGTGCCCATCTATGCCCATCCGTGCCGCCTATCCGTGCCCATCCATGCCGCCTATCCGTGTCCATCCATGGTGCCCATCCGTGTTGCTTATCCGTGCCTATCTGTGCCGCCTATCAGTGCCACATATTAGTGCCCATCATCAGTGCCCATCAATGCCACCACATCAGTGCCACCTCATCAGTGCCCATCAGTGCCGCCTTATCAGTGCCCGTCAGTGCAGTACCATCAGTGCCCATCAGTGAAGGAGAAAATGTACTTATTTACAATGTTTTATAATTGAAAAAAAAAAAGCATGACCGCACAATTGTCATTCAAAGTGCAACAGCGCAGAAAGTAAAAAATTGGTCTGGGCGGGAAGGTGTATAAGTGCCCTGTATGGAAGTGGTTAATCATACCTCCCAACTTTTTGAGCAAAAGTATGCAGGCATAAGACACACCAAGCCCCCTTAACCACTTCAATACCGGGCTTTAAAACCCACCTCCTTCCTGGGCCTATTCTGGCACTTCTTTCCTACATGTACAAATCATCATTCTTTTGCTAGAAAATTACTCAGAACCCCCAAACATTATATATGTTTTTTTTAGCAGACACCCTAGGGAATAAAATGGCGGTCATTGCAACTTTTTATCTTGCACCGTATTTGCGCAATCATTTTTCAAACGGCTTTTTTTTGTAAAAAAATTGTTTCAAAAAATAACAAAACAGTAACGTTAGCCCAATTTTTTGGTAAAATATGAAAGATGAGGTTACGCCGAGTAAATAGATAACTAACATGTCATGCTTTAAAATTGCGTACACTCATGGAATGGCGCCAAACTTTGTTACTTAAAAATCTCCATAGGCGACACTTTAACATTTTTACAGGTTACCAGTTTAGAGTTACAGAGGAGGTCTAGTGCTAGAATTGTTGCACGCGTTTACATATGTGGGCGGGACTTACGTGTGCGTACGCTTCTGATCGCGAGCTATTGGGGATAAGGGGCATTTTTTTTTATTATTATTATTTATTTAACTTATTTATTTATTTTTTACATTTTTTTTTACTTTTTTTTTTTTATCGCTTCTATTCCCTTTTACAAGGAATGTAAACATCCCTTGTAATAGGAAATGTGTGTGACAGGTCCTCTTTAAGGAGAGATGCGGGGTCAATAAGACCTCACATCTCTCCTCCAGGCTGGAAAAAATGAGATTGTGAAAAAAAATTCACAGATCTCATTCAAACTAGCCACAATTGCGGTTTGTTTACTTACAGGGACCCGGGTGTGACGTCATCACATCGCGCCCGGGCCTCTGACGGTCATAGAGATGACTGGTGACATCTGGTCACCAGTCATCTCTATGGCAAACATCCGGCGGACGACGATCATCTCTCCGGACCCCAGATGAGACGGGAGAGCCCGGAGTAGCACCGGATGGTGGCGGGAAGGGGGATGTCCCCTCCCGCCGCCTGTAAGAACGATCTAGCGGCGCTATGATCGTTCTTACGGTGCGCAGGATCGCCGCCGCTAAAAAATTATATCTCAATGATGCCTCTGGGTGCAGGCATCATTGAGATATCCCCCCCGCAAAGCCCAGAATGTCATATGATGTCCACCCGGGATAACAGGTCCCCGTTTTGGACGTCGTCGTATGACAGCGTGCGGGTATCAAGTGGTTAAAGGAGAATTGTACATAAAAACAAGATTGGTTAAACCCACAAGTGCTTTTTTACCACTACTATTCCTTTATATTGGCTTTTGGAATTTACAAATACAGCAATGTAGAGATCAGTTGAAAGGTTTAGCACTGGAAAACACTTTTTGATAGATAAAAAGTGCAGTTTATATACATCTACCGTATTTATCGGCGTATACCGCGCACTTTTTTGCCCTGAAAATCAGGGCAAAATCGTGGGTGCGCGATATACGCCGATACCCGCTTTGCCGTGCCGAGTTTGAATACTGCACCGACATATACCGAGCGCAGTACACTCGTGTATAGTTGGGCAGGCTCGGCTGTGCCCATCAATGCCACCACATCAGTGCCACCTCATCAGTGCCCATCAGTGCCGCCTTATCAGTGCCCGTCAGTGCAGTACCATCAGTGCCCATCAGTGAAGGAGAAAACGTACTTATTTACGATGTTTTATAATTGAAAAAAAAAATCTTAATTTTCAGTATTTTTTATTTTTTTTGCAGAAAATAAAAATCCCAGAGGTGATACAAATAACACCAAACGAAAGCTCTATTTGTGGGAACAAAATGATAAACATTTTGTTTGGGTACAGTGTAGCATGACCGCACAATTGTCATTCAAAGTGCAACAGCACAGAAAGTTAAAAATTGGTCTGGGCCGGAAGGTGTACAAGTGCCCTGTATGGAAGTGGTTAATCATACCTCACAACTTTTTGAGCAAAAGTATGCAGGCATAAGACACACCAAGCCCCCTTAACCACTTTAATACCGGGCTTTAAAACCCACCTCCTTCCCGGGCCTATTCTGGCACTTCTTTCCTACATGTACAAATCATCATTCTTTTGCTAGAAAATTACTCAGAACCCCCAAACATTATATATGTTTTTTTAGCAGACACCCTAGGGAATAAAATGGCGGTCATTGCAACTTTTTATCTTGCACCGTATTTGCGCAATCATTTTTCAAACGCACCGACATATACCGAGCACAGTACACTCGTGTATAGTTGGGCAGGCTCGGCTCCTCTCGCACTCACGTCCTGGACGTACAGGACGTGAGCGCGAGAGTAGCCGAGCCTGCCCGACTATACACGAGTGTACTGCGCCTGCATATACCGAGCGCAGTACACTCGCAGTGCTCACGTCCTGTACGTCTAGGACGTGAGCGCGAGAGGAGCCGAACCTGCCCGACTATACACGAGTGTACTGCGCTCGGTATATGCAGGCGCAGTATTCAAACTCGGCACGGGAAAGCGAGGATCGAGCGGGGAGGACGCCGCAGAAGGACGCCGGACCCATCGAAGAGGACACCCGAAGCCGCCGATGGACGCCGCGCAAGATACCAAAACTGTAAGTACAAAAATATTTTTTCTCCCACAGGATTGGGGGCCACTTTAGGGGTGCGCGCTATACGCGGGAGCGCGCTATACCCCGATAAATACGGTATATATAACAGACCAAAATGAGGGGGAAAATGAGGAGGGATGAGGGACAGAGAGACATTGCTCCAAAATCTGGGACAGTGCCTCAAAATCAGGGACAGTTGGGAGCTATGAATT
Organism: Rana kukunoris; assembly: GCA_029574335.1. Classification (NCBI taxonomy): domain Eukaryota; kingdom Metazoa; phylum Chordata; class Amphibia; order Anura; family Ranidae; genus Rana; species Rana kukunoris. The sequence goes on from CM056052.1 coordinate 141,493,420, forward strand.
AATATACATTTTTTATATATATATATATATATATATATATATATATATATATATATGTATATATAAAATAAATGTTGTATAATAATAATAAATATGTATTCTTCTTCATTATATAATTTGTCTTTAAATATGTAGATGGCCTATAGAGAAATTAAAATGTTTAAGTTTCACAAAGACTTCTCACATGCTATTTGGGAGCTGGAGAGTGTTGAAATGTGGCAGAGCAAAGGGGCCAATTATACACATCCATGTGCCTGCAGGGCAATGTTTGAACAGGCCCCTTCCAATTCTCTGGCAAGGGTTCCCCTAGTTGAACCCAATCATTTCTACTGATCTACTTCACACAGTTCCAGCCCCATGTTTAACAGGGCACCCTTTTAATAATGTTTTAATCTCTCTCATGTGCAGAGGTGACTGAAGAGGTGCCTCCTGAGATGTTAAATTAATGTTTTTAGCACGTTGTGACCTATGCTATTTTCTGGGAGGTTGTCAGATCTTTGAATTAAAGGGAGGTTGATGTGTGTCTGCACTCTGCAATGTGGACATTAATGTGGATCTGCAAAATACCAAAAGACTCCTGGCTTGTATATGTAAACTTTAATTAAAGGCAGAGCACAGAGAAGGGTACCTTTTTATGGTATGATACAGCTAATTTGTTGAAAAGAAGCAGTATACATAACATATTCCACTTCTTATTTCAATTCTCTCATGCAAGGAAAGTCAACAGCTAACTGCTACAAAAGTATGACCTGACTGTACCTGGGTTCTGTCCAATGTAGGGTCACCAAATTGTACTAAACCCTATTGGAGCTAATTGAGAATTTTAGAAATCAGTAATGGCCATTTTCTAGGCTAGAAGGCAAGTGGCATGGGGGCTGAGTACTTTCTGGGGAACATGTATCAAAGCAAATGGTTGTGGGTGGTATTTAATGATGCAATATGTTTTTTTCTTGTCAAATAGTTTTTATTAAGAGAGAAAATTTTGCAAAACAGGTTACAATACAAAAACGAGATTAAGGAGACCAAGTAGGTCAACTGTACAGCAGTTCTCCATATGGGAACCATAACTACAAAGTACAATCACAAATCAAGAGAGTAGAATTAAATCCCTGATATGGAACCATAAATGAGGTGCAAACTGGTCAACTTAAGAAAACGGGGAGAAAGGAGGGAGGGGATGGGGAGGAGAAGAGAAGGGAAGGGAAGGGAAGAGGGGGAGGGGGACAGGTCTGTCTGCCGTTTAAACAGTATTCATACTAGAAAATAACATACGACAAATAATACAAATATAAATACAAAAGGCATGCCTAAGGTACACTCTGGAAGTGCGCAGTCCATACCTGCCAAGTAGTGTCAAACTTCCGCCTGTTACCCCTCCTATTTGCTATTAAGGACTCGTATACATAGTGCGATCGTGTGATCTCCAAAGCATCTGACGCATTGGGGGCTCTATCTGCCTTCCAATGCCTCGCAATGAGGGTCCTAGCCGCTAGCAGAATATGGGTGACCACTACTCTAAGATCAGGTGGAAACTTCTCAATGCCCACATGGAGTACTGCCAAGGCAGGGGTCGGGCGAATCAGAAATCCAGTAATCCTGGATATGTAGGAAAATATGAAATTCCAGAAGCTTGTCAAATTATTACACAGCCAAAACATATGTAGCAAGTTACCCGGTTCTCCGATGCAATATGCTTTTAAATACCATGATCGGGGGATGCCCGGACCTGCCTGTGAAGTTGCGTATCTGTATGATGTATACAACATACTAATGCAAAACTGACATTTACTCTGGTTCACATTGGTGCGATTTGTCATGCGATTTGTCACACCCTACTGTTGGCAAATAAACCATTCACGACTCATACCGCAGCAACTTTGAAAAAGGTTCCGGCACTATTTTTTTCCGATTTAATTGCGACCCGCGTCTACTTGTGTTAACCACTTGCCGGCCAGCCGCTGTTTTTATACGGCAGCGGGTGGGCACGTTCATGCTAATCTCTGTAGGTGTACGTTGGCTCCTTTAGGGAACCGTAGCAGGCAGTGGGGGCCTAATGTCTGTGGCTGGTGGCTGCAATGTCTGCCAGCCACCCGAGATTGTGGGAACGAGAGCCAGAACGGGGATCTGTCAATGTAAACAGAGCGTTAGAGAGGGATCTGCTGTTCCTAGAGATTAGGAACATCAATCTTTCCCCTCCTCCAGTTAGCTCAGCCCCCATACAGTTAGAAACACCTCCCTAAGGAAGACTTAACCCTTGATTGCCCCCTGGTGTTAACCTCTTCCCTGCCAGTGACATTTATACAGTAATGTCTTTTTTTTAGGTCTGATTGTTGTATAAATGTCAATGGTCCCGAAAAAGTGTCCGATCTGTCCATGTCCTGCTTAAAATCGCAGATCACCACCATTACAAGTAAAAAAATAAAAATAATAAAAATTACATAAATATATCCCCTATTTTGTAGATGCTATAACTTTTGCGCAAATCAATCAATATACTGTACACAGAATACATATTGGCATAATCTGATGTAGAATTTTTTTTTTGTTTGTTTTTTGTGGATATTTACTATAGCAAAAAGTAAAAAAAAATTGTTTTGTTTTTTCAAAATTGTTGCAGTTTTTTAGGTTATAACGCAAAAAAAAGTGGTAAGTGGTTAAATGAAGTCGCAAGCCGCAGTGCGGCAAATGCAAACTAAATCGCCTCTGGGCGCTTGTTGTTCCTGTCTCCTTTGATATCAAAAGAGATGAGTCTTGATCTTTCTCCTGAATGCTAAATGGTTCTCTTCCAACCGAATGCTGGTTGGTAAAGCGTTCCATAGTCTGGGACCTTGGACCGCGAATCTTCTTTCTCCTTTGGACTTGTAGTTGGCTTTCGGAATCTGGAGTAGGTTTTGATTGGTGGATCGCAGAACGCGATTGGGATTGTGAGCTTTTATTTTTTCGCATTAATAATGGGGAGCATTCCCATGGATACATCTATGCGTTAGACAGAGTGCTTTAAAAGCAATTCTGTCTTTTACTGGCAACCAGTGAAGGGATCTCAGCGAAGGTGAGATTGATTCCCATGGTTTTTTCCCAGTCATAAGTCTGGCGGCCGTGTTTTGAACGACTTGCAGACGAGCGATTTGGTATTTAGGGAGTCCGAGGTAAAGGGCATTTACATAGTCCAGTCTGGAGTCCACAATTGCTCCCACCATGACCGCTAAGTCTTCTTTGGGGATGAAAGGAGTAAGTCTGCATAGTAGGCGCAGCAGATGGTGGGATCCGCTGACTACTGACCCTATTTGTGCGTCCATTGTCATATAGGAGTCTTATAGGAGTCTGTGCTCTTGCTTCATTAACGACAGCTGGTTGCTAAACCAGCTGCAGTTGTTTTTCCGGGTGCTACTAAGTCAGCTGACTGTAGCAGGGCTTAGTTTATGGCATCCAGTGTTCCAGTGCGGCTGAATTGTTTTTATTTTTTTCCCTTAACGTGGTTTTGAAGAGTTCCGAATGGAGCTTCTTCAGACATCTAGTCCAGTGTGTTGTCACTGGTTTTGATGTTTTTGTCAAGGGAGGGATTTCGGAAATAATGCATTTAATTGCATGGTGATCTGTCCATGGCAATGGTTCATTTTCCAAGATTTTTATTTCCAGATCTTGTCTGAAAATAAGATCAAGTGTGTGACCTGAAGCATGTGTGGGCCCACATACTAGTTGTTGTAGCCCTAATCCTTCCAGATGGTCAATAAAGGCGTCAGCAACAGGGTCTTGTGGGGAATTGGCCCAGAGGTTGAAGAAAGGTGTTTGCTGTTAAGGGTATAAGTAGAGACGAAGTCCGTCAATGATATTAAAAGCTGAGATTTTGGGCCAGGTGGTCTATAGCAGAGTAGAATCCGGACGGTCTCCTGGGAGTTTGTCTGTAGTTGCAGAGTAAGGGTTTCCATGAATGGAAGAGGGTTTTGAAGGACTGGTTTAGTGATCGCAAGAATAGACTTATGGATCACCGCCAGTCCTCCTCCTCTTTGCCCTATTCTGTTTTCTGTTATAATACGGTAGTTTTCTGGCACCTGTTCTCCTAGAACGGTGTTACAGTCGGCTGTAAGCCAGCTTTCTGTAATAAAGAGGCAGTCTAAATCGTATTGTAGGATGAAATCATGGATTTCTAGTTGGTGTTTTACTGCCGATCTTGTGTTGATCAAAGCACATGATATGTGCTTAGGCTGGGGTGAATGACTGAAATTTTTTAAAGTCGATCGTCGATCGACTCTCAATAGTTGCTCAATTCTTAGGGCCTTTTTGGTGACGGCTGGTAATATTGTGGCAAATTGCCTCAGACCCCAAATGGTTTCTGCAGAATACCGCAGATTAGCCATTGTCACCAAGCCTCGGGGAGGCCAGGGAGGTTTTCCAATGAGGTAGGGGGGGGGGATTCATTAAAATCCTCACTCCCTAGTTGATCCAGAGGAAGGCAAAAAACCCTGGCCGTGCTTACCAATGTGCTGCGGCAAGGGAAAAAATTCCTTCCTGACCCCTCAGGGGTGATCGGCCGAAATCCTGGATCAAGTACTAAAGGGGTGGTGGATACACAGTTGGGCAGAATAGGGGGAGATGTACTGGGGTGTACCAAGATGGCCGCCGAAAACAGGATCCAGGCTGAGGGCTGTCAGCAGGGTGGATCGGTCTCCAGGGGAAGGCTGGTAGGCAACTAGGAGAGGATGTGGGTCCTCCTAGGGTAGGGGGGTTTCTGGGCAGTTTTGGAGAGGATTCATGTGAGTGGGTGCGGCGCTCCGCTAGGCCACGGGTGAAGCCGCGGTCTTTCCTAAACACGACCGCCGCAAATCCCCACAGGTCGGCGCGGATGCCTGGAAATGGCAGGAACTGAAGCGGGGCGGAGGCGGGGGGGTGCCTCAATTACGGATGGCTCTGTGGGGGTGCAGAGGAGGGTGAGCCACAGAGATTTAGGCCGCTGCAGCGGCTTGTCCTGAAAAGGATGGCCGCCAACGATCCCAGGACCCAGGGCAGGAGTAAAAGGGACTGGTGGTTAGGGTAGTGGCGGGCCTTACCTTTGGGAAAGGAGCCAGTGGCCAGGAGGAGAAAGGAGGCAACCAGTGGGAAGGAACAGCAGTTGAAATGCTGAAGGCTGCGGTGATTTTCCTTCTATTTGTAAGAAAAGCAGCTGGGGATTCTTTCATCTATACCAGACTTGTATTCTAGATTAGGGTTTGGTATAGATGTTATTGGAGGAACCATCGGAAGAAAAAAAGAAAGCATGATTCCCACTAAACATACATACATACCTGACCTTAATCCTTCATAAGGGTCTGCTATGGCCGTCAAAAGGGAGCTCATGCAAAAAAACTAACAAAAACAAAACAAGCAAGGTCTCCTTTCTGAAATTTAATGGCAAACCCCATGCAAAAAAGCAAAAAACTATCCTATGTCTTTTGTGTAAGAGTTGCTAATAAATGTGGTTTTATACTTTTATATGCAGCATTAAGGTCCTTTTTTTTTTTTGCTAGATATATATATATTTGTGGACTGGCATTTAGAATACCGGGATGATTGGAGCATATGAACTGTGCATTCAAAGCCCTGACTTGTCAGTAAGCCTGATGGTTTGATAAGGTGCATTGTCTGTGGAGTGGTATGGTGCACATTGTGAAAGATACACACTAATGTGGTGACTTTGCACTTAAAGTGATTGTAAAGGCAGAAGTTTTTTTATCCTAATGCACTCTATGCATCAAGATAACAAGCCTTCTGTGTGCAGCAGCCCCCCTCAGCCCCCCTAATACATACTTGAGGTCCCTCTAGATCCAGCGATGTAGGCAGGAATGTCTCAACTGCCCAGGACTCCTCTCCTCATTGGCTGAAACAGCAGTGCGGTGCCAATGGCTCCCACTGCTGTCAATCAATGTCAGTCAGCCAATGAGGAGAGAAAGGGGGTGGGGACCCAGTTGTTCTGTGAATGGGCTCCTGCAACCTCCTGGGATATGTGGTAATGCTGGCTGGTTGTTTGTTGTAAATTCAAAATTCACCTGTCCAGCCGATCAAGAGGAGTCCTTCAACAACCTACTGGGATATGTGATGTGAGTTTCTCAGCCCCGCCCCCCTACAACAAACAAAACCTGCTATTATTATTGCAGGCGGGGTTGTACTAAAGGAGGAAAGGTGAAGTTCCAGTGGAAGTTGTTATATATAGCAGCAGTAGAAAAATGCTTATGTATGATGAATACAGAGCTACATTAATTAAAATATTTTATATTTGCCGGGAGTTCCACTGTAAATAGTTTTAGTATATTTATGAGTATTTCCATTAGAATGATGCTCAGGAATGTATCATGTGTTTTGAATTATAATTATTGTTTTATTATTAAAATATTAGCTTTTCTGCCTTACAGATGAAAAAACATTGAGAACTGTACTTGAGTGGAAACAATTACTTTTACTGTCTGTGTGTTTGATTATTTTTATTACACCCTTTTTATTAGTCTTTGCTTGAATTTGCTGACATTTTGTTAATCATTTTTTTCTTGGGTCCCAGTACAGTAATAATTTACTTATTTGGGTCTACAGAGAAAAAATGTTTAGGAAACTGCTCTAAAGTATAACTGGCCTTTTATTCATTTGTACATGCCCCTACAGCTTCTGATAAAATGCCAATATGATGTGTTATCGTTACTGAAGAGACGTTCTGTTTCTGGAAATATTGCCTTTAGCCTCCTGGATCTGAGAATATACAGCTCAGCTCTGATGAAATCTATTTCTGGAGATGGATTGTTCGCCCAATGCAGAGCAAGTCTTCAAACATCATCATCTATCGGTGGCTAGGGACAATTTGTTCACAGATGGATGTAAATACATGGCCAGACCCGGCCATTGGAAGCACGATTCATCTTCAGCAAATATAACAAACATAACCCATCATACTGACATTTTTCTTAGGCTGAAGGGACAAATATGAATCCTAAATGTTTAGTGAAAGTACAGTTTTACCTTAAAGTATATCTAAAAACTTTTAGTATAAACTATTTACTTCACTGATAGATGCAGCGGGTGTCTGTGTTGTATGAGTGATATGTAGCTTTAGCTGCCTACAGTATACAGTGCTGTGTTCCAGCAGTGGGACGAGAACTTCCCACCCTGCTCCACAAACAGAATTGAGTCAAGCTGAGCACTGTTCCGCCTTTTACAGGGAGCTTTGTATTCTATGGGTGAATACAAAGTTACCTCTGATTGGCTGAGGCAGAAAGGTGGGCTGATAACATGACAATTTCCAGCTCAGCCAATTTAGAGATAGTGGAGAAGATAGTGCAATATATAGTAGAAGATGTTGAAGAATTGAAGAATTAAACAGTATAGGTACCTTTTCAAGAACAACAATAGGTATCTGGGGGACAAAACTGACAACACACTTGTAGGCAGGTGTAGTCTACTTCCTTTACTGCAGAAGACGCTCTTCCACAGCAGCAATTTTGTTGGGGAGGAATCAGGAGGACCAGAGTTCCTCTTTGGTTTCATTGGGTCACTGGGAAAGCTATCCTATTAGATGGTGCCATGTTATGTGACTCTAGCAGCCATCTTTGGCTTCCAGGTCTGGCATGCATTTTGTGAGTAAGTAGAGTAGGGAAAGAGTTGGGAAAAGCATTAGATAAACTCCTCTTTTAGGTGTCCTCAAGAGATCTCATCTGGATGGAAAACCATCTCTTAGGGCGCGTACACACGATCAAATCTATCTGCTGAAAACGGTCTGACAGACCGTCTCAACAGACAGATTCTATCGTGTGTACGGGCGAGCCAACGAATTTGGCCAGCAGAAAGATTTTAAAGCCTGCTTTAAAATCTGTCTGCTGGGAACCCGTTGGACCGATATGTCTGCTGGTTAGTACGCTAACCAGCAGACATATCTGCCGCAAATGCGTCAAATGGATTTGACGCATGCGCGGAAGTGTTTTACTCCTTGGTGCGGTGACGTGGCGGCGTCAACGTCACCGCCACGTCACCGCGCTGTCTGCCGATGGGGATTTTGGTTTGATCGTGTGTACAGCGATCAAACCAAAACAGCCAGCAGACAAATCTGACCAAATCGGGCTGTCAGACCGATTTGATCAGATTCATTTGCTCGTGTGTACGGGGCCTTACTGTTTAACGTATGTCTTCCTCTGCTCTAATGCCTCAAAACTGCCAGCATACTCCTCCTTCTCCCTCTCTTGTGTGTTCTGTGGCATAGGAACAATGGTGTCTGCATAAAGTGGGCCTTGAGGGGAAAGGAAGTCATCTTCCTCCCTTTGCTCTGCCTCAAATGCCCTGTCCATGCAGAGTCACAAAAGGGATTGTGTCACTAATGCATGCATTGTCATGGCTCACCGTCCTTGTGGCCTCCTCAAACAGTGACAGTACAATGCATGCGTCATTTATGAGCAGCCATTGGCGTGGAAACAAAAGCAGAGATGGCCTGAGCCTGTTGAGCCATACTCACACAGGTACTCGTTGATGCCCCTCTGCTGCATGTGCAGCCGCTGAAGTCAGGTTCCACCTGGTCGGCTTGTCGCAAATCAGGCGGTTTACAGGTAGGTGGAATTTTTGCTGAATTTTAGTCAACCAAGCACTGGCTGTGTATGACCACCGGAAATGGCTACATACTCTTCCAACCCTGGGTACCTATTGAGGAAATGATACACCATCAAATAGAGGACATGGGCCAGGCATGGCACATGTGTCAACTTTCCCTATCTAAGGGGCGGACAGAAGTACAGTTCACCTGATAGTCTACACTGACAATAAAATCAGTATAGCACACGATAACTTACTAAAGGTCTAATAGCACTGAACAGAGCCCCGTTCCATTTCTCTCCTAGCTGATATCACACTGAAAATGGGCACTATTGAAAAAATACTTTTATAGTGTGGGGCGGGACTAACAGCAATGAGCCATGATTGAATAGTCATCATAACAACGTCCAATCATGGCTTTGACAGTGCTCTGGGCAAAGTTTTCATTGCTTCAGCCAATCAGGGCTTTCAATGTGTGAAGGCTCAGTGCATTGTGGTCGTTCGGCTGAACCTTTCGCCCATCCCTACTCACCTTATATAGCAGTGGCGGTGCGTCCATCAAGGGCACATGGGTGACGCCCCCTCTCTCCAGACACCCCTCTGTGTAAAATGGATAGATTCATGCATTGCATGAATCTATCCATGCCCATGGCCGCCGCCGCTTCCACCCCCTATTCAGGTGTCCGACCCCTTTTCGGACACCCAGGTGTGTTAGAAAAACAAATGAATATTCCCTTTCCTAACACTGAACCGCCTTTCCACCAATCAGGTGAGCGGGTACATTATTATTTTTATTATACAGTTTTTTATATATTTCCCAGCGCTTAACAAAATAAAGGCAGACATTACAGTTAAATTACAATTTGTTACAAGAGGAATCAGAGGGCCCTGCTCGTTAGAGCTCAGCTTACAATCTAAAAAGGGGGGGGGGTCAATTACACATCACTTAGTGCTAATTGGTGCTCTATGCTGAAACTTGCTACACTGCAGTATTCTATTGTAAACAGAAGTCACCATCACCTTAGTTAGATCAGTTTTAAAAAAATGATAAAGTGAGGTCAGAATGAACTCAGAGTAGATGACATTACCATGCAATGCATGTAAAGGGTGCACAGACATACCTTCCGATCATTATATCTCTGCGTTCATTTGAAGTATAATGTAAAACAGGTAAGTATTTGCAGATCAGTTCTCTCTGCAAGCAGAAATTTTAATCAGAAACACGCAAACCACTACTTTATGGAAATTGTTAATTTAAAAAACTTGTTTTCAAACTTTATTTGTTCAGGTGTTTCCACTTTTGTCCAGTACCTCTGTCTAGGATTAATTACATAAACTGAAATTCTGAAAACAAAGCTAATAAATCTTGCAGATTAGAACAATACCCATAAAACATTGTAATTAACCTTGAATAATATGGAATTTGTCTATGTATTATGCATTATTTTTCTATGGCTATGCACAAACATATGTGGTGCTACACCTGCCTGCACACATTTGCTAAATATGTTCAGAGAACATATTTGATATGAATCAGATACAAGAAGTAATATAGGGGACATATTCCAATGTGGCATTCGTTCTGGTTACCTTGGGGTCCCAGAGATTCCCTTAATTTGCAGAGACTACCTCTCACGACCTGTTTGACTATTGGACAGGAAGTAAAGTTACATTTCCCCAATAGGAAAAGGTGGCATAAATAAACCTTACAGGGGTTATTACTCCCTTAAAAAAGCACACGGCATGCTAGTATTAGATGCAAGGCTTGTACAAATTTGGTGTGTCATTCAGGTACAGTTAGAACAGGATGATGTCACCTCCCCAACATATGCCCATTGGAGCAGGAGCGGTGTTTACTTCAGTGATTTCCAGCTTCCAGGGGGATTGGCCAGGTATGGTACATACATATTTACATTGAACCAAGCTGGACCCATGTCATTGTTTAACCACTTGTCACCCGCCCACCGGTGGGCGGGTAACTCCATTGTCCTGACTGCACGTCATATGACGTGCAGTCATAGAAAGTTGCTAGGGGCGCGCGCGCGTCGCCGGCGGCGCGCGCGCACCCGTCGCATCACTGGGACCCCTGTGCGTGTGCCCCGGTGGCCGCGATGGCCGCCGGGCACACGCGATTGCCGAGTAACTGAGCTGGGACGTGCAGCTCTGTATGTAAACACAGAGCTGCACATCCCTGTCAGGGAGAGAGGAGACCGATTGTGTCCCTTGTACATAGGGACACAATCGGTCACCTCCCCAGTCACCCCCCCTCCCCCCACAGTTAGAACACAAACTAGGAGAAACATTTAACCCCTTCCCCGCCCCCTAGTGGTTAACCCCTTCCCTGCCAGTTACATTTATACAGTTATCAATGCATATTTATAGCATTGTTCACTGTATAAATGTAAATGGTCCCAAAAATGTGTCAAAAGTGTCCGATGTGTCCGCTATAATGCCCCAGTCCCGGAAAAAAATCGCAGATCGCCGCCATTCCTAGTAAAAAAATAAATAAATAAAATCATAATTATGTCCCGTATTTTGTAGGCAATATAACTTTTGCGCAAACCAGTCACTATACGGTTATTGCGATTTTATTTTTTTACCAAAAATATGTAGAAGAATACGTATCGGCCTAAACTGAGATAAAAAATGTTTTTTTTTTTTTTTTTAAATGGATATTTATTATAGCAAAAAGCAAAAAATATTGTGTCTTTTTTCAAAATTGTCGCTCTTTTTTTGTTTATAGCGCAAAAAAAAAAAACGCACGGGCGATTAAATACCACCAAAAGAAAGCTCTATTTGTGGGGAAAAAAGGACGCCAATTTTGTTTGGGAGCCATGTCTCACGACCGCGCAATTGTCAGTTAAAACGACGCAGTGCCGGAAGCTAAAATTTTGTCTGCGCAGGAAGGGGGTGTAGGTGTACAGTAGGCAAGTGGTTAAAAACCACCCATTGCCTGGATTTACTATTTGAAAAAATATCAGCACAAGGCTTAACAATAGTTAATATGGATGAGCCGCGTATTGAAAGTGACGCGAATCCCGCAATATATTTACGAAAGTACAAAATGACGAAAATCCTTTTTCTGTTCATATTTTTAGTCGCATGTTCATATGACATAGGACATAGGATTTTCGTAATTTTGTACTTTCGTAAATATATTGCAGGATTCGCAGCACTTTCAACACGCGGCTCAAATCTTATGTTATAGATGTCATATGAACATACGACTGAAAATAGCAAAAGAAAAGGGTTTCAAGATAAAGAATGCAAATCATTGACGAAAATTCATGAAAATTATTGTCTAAAAAGTAATGAACATGAATTAAACAGAAAAACGAACCATCCCGCATGTACGAAAATAAAATGGTAACGAAAATACGAAAGGATCGGAATCCGAAAAAATCGCGTCGTACGAAAAACGAACGGGAGCGAACAGGAAAACGCCCGTCTTATGAAAAACTAACGGAAACGAAAAAACGGAACGATACGAAACGGAACAAAAAAAAACATATTTTTCTGTGCACATGTCTAACCTATACTGCTATGTATGGAATGCATTCATACAGGCTTGCAAAAGTCCACTTTAAGCCATTAGGTTGCTGTAAAACAGTTTCTTACCTGGATAAAATGGAAATGTAATTTCCAATAAGATCTCAACCTGCAGCATATTATTTATTTTCACGGTTGTTTCTATACAGATAAAATCATAATGCTACAAATGCTACAAATACAATTACTGTATTACTGATACTAAGGCAATTCCTATAGATGGTAAAATGCAATTACATTTCATTTTGCAAAACATAATAAAGACTGAAGTGAAATGATACTCCCACTGTAGCACAGAATCTAAGCCCAAGGTGAGATTTCCCTATTTCAAATTGATTTTACTGGCAGAGATTTGGGCAGCCGGTAGTCACACAAACAGAGCATTAAATTGCCACCTTTTCTGGAAAGAAATTCTTAGCATCCTAGTTATTGCATACTATTATTATTGGCCTCAAGTACAACTTTTACTGGGAAGCATCAATCCTGAAGTAATTAAAATGTATTTATTATGGCTGTGTGCATTTATATTCCCAGATCCCCATTAAGGGGGCATTATACCAAAGGAAAAAATATATAATTTATATATGTTCCTGCCATGAGGCATCTGAGAAATTAGAACTTCATCTCACCTCCTGACTTATTATTGCCCTGCTGCCTTGATCCCCCTAAATTGTATGCACACCCTTTCCTTCAGTGCCTAATATGGACAGATAGGGAACAGAAATCTTTGACAAATAATGGAAAAGGGGAGGAAAGTATGGACAAGAAAGTTGTTGGGGTGAATATTTACAGCTGTTTACAGAATACAGGCTTAGACACAGCATGCCATGGATGGAAAGTTCAAACTAGACACATTTGATATATACAGGCTTTACACCCTTATATTGCCAATTGGAGCAAATTCTAGAACCAAAAATGCATTTTAGTCCACTCAGGGGCGGACTGACCATTCGGTCCGTCGGGCACTGCCCGAGGGCCCGTGGTGGGGGGGGGGCCCGGTCGGCTCTGACTGCAGTCCCGACTCCCGAGTCTCTCTCTCTCTATCGGTATAATCAGAGAGAGAGACTCTTGTCATTATGCCGCGCTGGAGGGAGGAGGTGGGTGGCGCTGCGCCGCTGGTTGCTAACGCCTGTGCCGCTTGGCGTGTAGCAACCAGTGACGTCAGTCACGTCGGAGGCTGGAGCCGCCCACTGCCGATGAGAAGGAGAGCCCCAGCAGAGCAGCCGCAGAGCCTTCTCCGCCCCGAGTGAGAGTGTTGACTCCACCCACCTCCTGCCTCCATCTTCTCCACTGTCCACAGCATGGCGTGAACACAGGAAGAAGCAGTGACTGTGTGTCACTGTCATCTGATACTGCCGGCTGCACTGCAGACAGTGCAATGCAATTCATGGATCTCCATTACTCCTGCATGGGAGCCCCTCCCCCCACCAGAGCACCCCCAAAAAAAAGTGAGTAAAAGGATTAATGATTGTGTAAAATTGTGAAATATTGCATGCCATACTGCCATTATTTATGAAAAACGGATGCTGCCTTTTTAGTTTTGTTCTATCTAACCCTTTCAGCTCCGGGAAGTTTTACCCCCGTGAACAGGCAATTTTTTGCGATACTGCGATGCGTTACTGTAACTGACTGACAATTGCGTGCTCGTGCAACGCTGTACCAAAGTAAAATGTATGTTCTTTTCTTTCCACTAATAGCACTTTACGTGATATTTTATTTTTTGCAATATAAACAAACCGATAATTTTTTAACTTTTTGCTATAAAAAAAAGTCTTCCTCAATTTAGGCCAATATGTATTTTGCTACATATTTTTGGTAAAAAAATCCCAATAAATGATGTATATTGATTGGTTTGCACAAAAGTTATAGCATCTACAAAATAGGGTATATATTTATGGTATTTTTATTTATATTTTACTAGTAATGGTGGCCATCAGTAAATTTTTAGTGGGACTACAACATCATGGCGGACAGATCGGACACCTAACTGACACTTTTTGGGGACCAGTGACACTAATACAGTGATCAGTGCTAAAAAATATGCACTGTCACTTTACTGAAACTGTCTGGGAAGAGTTAAAGCAGAGTTCCACCCTTAAAACCACTTTCTTTCATCCCATCCAGCATACTGGCGTCAGCACCAGTATGCTGTTTTTTTTTTTTTTTTTTAATCCATGTACTTACTTTATAATAGATCATTTAATTTTGGGCACACCTCCATGTATGTCGCCGCTATAAGGCGTCATGCCTTCCGGAAACAGCCGACTAGCGTTCGGCTCTTCTCGGCGCCTACACACAGACCCAGAAGCTGACTGCGCAGGCGCCGTATATAGGCGCGTCACGCCCTCCGAAAAAAGCCGAACTATGACCGGCCATTTACGGCGCCTGCGCAGTCAGCTCCTGGGTCTGTGCGCAGGCGCCGAGAAGAGCCGAACGCTAGTCGGCTGTTTCCGGAAGGCGTGACGCCTTATAGCGGCGACATACACCGCGGTGCGCCCAAAATTAAATGATCTATTATAAAGTACGTACATGGATTCAAAAAAAAAAAAAAACAGCATACTGGCGCTGACGCCAGTATGCTGGATGGGATGAAAAAGTGGTTTTAAGGGTGGAACTCCGCTTTAACATCAGGGGTGATCAAAGAGTTAACTGTGTCCCTAGGGTGTGCTTGCTAACTGTGTGGGGATGGACTCACTAGATGAACAGAGTGATCCGTGTTCCTGGTTAGCAGGAACACAAGATCACTCTGTTCATCTCAGACAGAACAGAGATCTGCTTGTTTACATCAGCAGACCGCTGTTCTATCTCTGTGGGGAGAAATTGCAGGTGGCCGGCGGACATCACGTCTGCTGGACCCGCTGATTGGCTCCCCCTCTGGCCAATCAGCACGTGTGCCTTTGCTGGCTATTGCACAATATGGCGTACAGCCTGTACACCTTATTTTCTGGCAGTGCCCCTCCCGAGACTAGATTCTGGATCCACCCCTGCACCCACATTGTGTGCAGCAGCAGGTCAGTGTGATAATAAAATCACTGCAGTTACTGTGTCTGTGCTGTTATAAGAGCCATGCTGAGTGTTACTTCCTAGTTCCTTCCTTCTTGCCATGTGCTGTGCCTATATACCAGGTGGCAGGTCAGGGCAGGTGCTATTCACTAGTGCACACTGATATCTGGTACACTCAATGCCACTCAATGCACACAGTGTATAGATATCAATGTTATATAGGGAATAGCACTTAGCCCTGGTTCACATTGGAGCAATTTGCCATGCGATTTGACATGTGAAATCGCATGGCAATGGCACTACCTGAATCAGTGCGATGCCCCATTTGTGGCGCCGCACCGATTCCCAAAAGTAGTTTCTGTACAACTTTTAGTGACTTCTGGGTGCATTTTCCATAGACATCTGTGCAGCGACCCCCACAGATGTCTCTGAAATCGCCCGCCAAACTCACACTGACATGCGGGCATGAAATTGTGTGAGTTTACTGAACTTGCAGGATTTCATTCCGGCTGTCAGTGTGAACCTGGGCTAAGTGAGTGTTATTTCCTATATATATATAAAATCATTGAAATGTATACACTGAGTGCTTTTCCCCAAGTCCCCTTTCACACTGAGAAGTTTTTCATGCGCTTTTGGGATAAAAATAGCGCCTGTAAAACGTCTCCCCTGTAGTGTAAATGTGAAAGCCTGAGTACTTTCACACTGAGGCGATGCGCTGGCAGGATGTTAAAAAATGTCCTGCAAGCAGCATCTTTGGAGTGGTGCCCATTGAAATGCAGCAGCACTTTGCGGGTTGTTTTATCCCTTTTTCGGACACTAGCGGGGGTTAAAAGTGCCCCACTATCGGCCGAATTCCTCCACAAAAATTACGGTAAAGCGCCTTACATTGGTGATCAGTGAGAAGAATGTCCCTTACATTGGTGATCAGTGAGAAGAATGTCCCTTACATTGGTGATCAGTGGGAAGAATGTTCCTTACATTGGTGATCAGTGAGAAGAATGTCCCTTACATTGGTGATCAGTGGGAAGAATGTCCCTTACATTGGTGATCAGTGAGAAGAATGTCCCTTACATTGGTGATCAGTGGGAAGAATGTTCCTTACATTGGTGATCAGTGAGAAGAATGTCCCTTACATTGGTGATCAGTGAGAAGAATGTTCCTTACATTGGTGATCAGTGGGAAGAATGTCCCTTACATTGGTGATCAGTGAGAAGAATGTCCCTTACATTGGTGATCAGTGGGAAGAATGTCCCTTACATTGGTGATCAGTGGGAATAATGTTCCTTACATTGGTGATCAGTGGGAAGAATGTTCCTTACATTGGTGGTCAGTGAGAAGAATGTCCCTTACATTGGTGATCAGGGAGAAGAATGTCCCTTACATTGGTGATCAGTGGGAAGAATGTCCCTTACATTGGTGATCAGTGAGAAGAATGTCCCTTACATTGGTGGTCAGTGGGAAGAATGCTCCTTACATTGGTGGTCAGTGGGAAGAATGCTCCTTACATTGGTGATCAGTGAGAAGAATGTCCCTTACATTGGTGATCAGTGAGAAGAATGTCCCTTACATTGGTGGTCAGTGGGAAGAATGTCCCTTACATTGGTGGTCAGTGGGAAGAATGTCCCTTACATTGGTGATCAGTGAGAAGAATGTCCCTTACATTGGTGATCAGTGAGAAGAATGTCCCTTACATTGGTGATCAGTGAGAAGAATGTCCCTTACATTGGTGATCAGTGAGAAGAATGTCCCTTACATTGGTGATCAGTGGGAAGAATGTCCCTTACATTGGTGATCAGTGAGAAGAATGTCCCTTACATTGGTGGTCAGTGGGAAGAATGCTCCTTACATTGGTGATCAGTGAGAAGAATGTCCCTTACATTGGTGGTCAGTGAGAAGAATGTCCCTTACATTGGTGATCAGTGGGAAGAATGTCCCTTACATTGGTGATCAGTGAGAAGAATGCTCCTTACATTGGTGATCAGTGAGAAGAATGTTCCTTACATTGGTGATCAGTGGGAAGAATGTTCCTTACATTGGTGATCAGTGGGAAGAATGCTCCTTACATTGGTGATCAGTGGGAAGAATGCTCCTTACATTGGTGATCAGTGAGAAGAATGTCCCTTACATTGGTGATCAGTGAGAAGAATGTCCCTTACATTGGTGATCAGTGAGAAGAATGTCCCTTACATTGGTGATCAGTGGGAAGAATGTTCCTTACATTGGTGATCAGTGAGAAGAATGTCCCTTACATTGGTGATCAGTGAGAAGAATGTCCCTTACATTGGTGATCAGTGGGAAGAATGTCCCTTACATTGGTGATCAGTGAGAAGAATGTCCCTTACATTGGTAATCAGTGAGAAGAATGTCCCTTACATTGGTGATCAGTGAGAAGATTTTTTTAATTCCTATAATAAACATTTATTTTGAACATTGTGTAGAGAAATTCTTTGAATGCATGCAATGTGGGCAGTGCAATATGTAGGTGGGACTTTGTGTGGATGTAGCTTGAACGTAGGACCGGAGACACAGGGGGCCCCATAATCTCCTTTTGCCCGGGGGCCCCATGAGCTGTCAGTCCGCCCCTGAGTCCACTGAATTTATGGTAAAATTTGAAGTTTAAGTGGTGCCATTTATCGGCTACCAAAAAATGTCACTATATGTTATTCTTAGTCTCTTATTGGGTTTTCTTGCCTCCTTTAACATTATCTATGAGTTTGCAAACCTCTTCTTTTCCCCCACAATTATGTTTTCTTGAAATTAGCAGTGCACATTAGTTGAGGTTATGTGCATTGCTCTATGCACACCACACATTCCATGGTCCATAGTCCCTTATCCATTTTGAAAGTGAGCAAGAGAAGGTGGATACTTTTTTACATAGAGTGGGGCCATGCAAAACAAACATACCCTCTAACAGGAAGTCAGATCAGGATCAGGAAGTCAGGGGGAAATAAAGGAATTTAGAGATTTGGAGAAGGCTGAAAGCAACAGAAAGTCGTTTTCTGAGTTCAAGAAAAACTTCAGTCGGCTTAATGCTGTGCTTGCCCTGTCAACCACCACCACCAGCATTGCCAACTTTGAAGGTCAAACCTGTGTGCAGATGTGCCAAAGGGCTCTGCCCAGTCTTCAGGACCTGGCAGAGCCCTGTGGCACATCTGTGCACATGCCAAGTATCAAGCGCATGTGCAGACCAGGATGTCCTGGACCTCCTTTACTGCTCCATCTTTGCACATGCACACAGGAAAACCCATGCATGCACAGATGCATCAAAGTGTAAACCAACAAGATGGAAAAGGTCTTCTGTAGGATGCCACTTAGCTTGCAGGGGCGTACGCAATTTTAAAGCTTGACATGTTTGGTATCTATTTACTCAGTGTAACATCATCTTTTATATTTTACAAAAAAATGTGTTATGTTTTGTGTTTAAAATTCAAAAAAGTGTATATTTTTCACAAAAAATGTGTTTGAAAAACCGCTGTGCAAATACCGCTGTGAAAATACTGTGTGACAAAATACTGATTGTTTCATGTGAAAAAAAAGTGCCAGAAAAGGCTGATGCCGTGTAAACACGATCATTTTTTGTGATGAAAAAAAAACGACGTTTTCAAAAACGTCATTTAATAAAATCACCGTGTGTGGGCAAAACCTTGTTTTATGTCTTCAAAAAAAGACCATAAAAAAATTCGAACATGCTTGAATTTTTTGTGTCGTTTTTCAAAACGTAGTTTTTTGTGTCATAAAAAGTGATGGTGTGTGGGCAAAACGATGTTGAAAATGACGTTTTTAAAGCCACGCATGCTCAGAAGCAAGTTATGAGATGGAGCTTCAATGGAACAGAGTGCCGTCGAAGGTGGTGTACGTCACTACGCTTTGCTAGAGCATTTTGGAAAAACGTTGGTGTGTATGCAACGTCGTTTTGGAAAATGAAGTTTGAAAACTTGAAACGTCGTTTTTTTTCATCACAAAAAATGATCGTGTGTACGCGGCATTAGACTGGAGGTGGTTAAGTACAACTACATGATTTGTGTTGCATGTTTCTGCTCTCCAACTATTCCCTTACTTCAGTAAAACGTGTAGGCACTTCTGCAATTAGTGGATGATGAGCCATATTGCTGCATAAGCCCGAAGTTGGCAGTTTTTTATCTATATGATCTTGGTCTGGTTCCTAACAAATTACTGAACTCTGTGAGCTTCCATACACAGAATAAATAGAGGTTTTGTACTGTGTTTTATATAACACTGCCATTTTTTTTGTAGAAATTCCTCCTCTGAATGAAAAGGTGTACTGTTTAACCTAGACCTGTCAGTCATTTCAGAGGTTTGCCTTCCGTTGTAAGGGAGCTTGTACATTTGCTCCTGTCATTTCTAGAACTTCACACCATAAAATAGATTGTCAGATGAAAATTAAAGAAAGAGAAAATATTAGAAAATGGTTTCACTCAAGATTGAGCTGTCAAGTGAAATATAATGCATGTCACACACCCAGAACCACATAGTACCTTGACTTCAACAGGGAACTGGCGGCAGTGTCATTCTAGAGCCCCAGAACTCTCTGACCGATCTTCAATACATCATACTGCTCTGGGACAGCTCATTGATTTCTATCAGCGGTCCTTCAGATTTCAATCTAGCTTCACAGGCTGGTCAGAACATTTCAATTAAACAACAATTTGTTGCAAGGTTTAAAGATCTATAAGAGAATATCTTCAAAGTAAAACATCAAAATGATTGCTTATTACTGTAGTATAAAATAAAAGTAAATACAATTGGTATAAATAAATGTGGGTGGGGTATTGGCCATACCAAATAATTACCTTTGATATTTTTTTTTAATTAAAAATGTTAGCAAATTTATCAGACACACCTTAAAGTGCTATTGCAACGTTTATGCCGCATACACACGATGGCCCGGATTCACAAACAATTTACGTTGGCGTATCTCCAGATACTCTGACGTAAGTCCAAATGTGCGCCGTCGTATCTTTACGCCGATTCACAAAGCGAGATACGTCGAAAAATAGGCTTCCTCCGCCCGGCGTAACTTGCCTACGCATTCGGCGTTCCCATTATAAATATGCAAATGAGTGAGATACGCCGATTCACGAACGAAGATGCGCCCGGCCGCTTCATATACGCAATTTCCGTAAGGCTTACGTCCGGTGTAAAGTTATGCCTCATATAGCAAGGTATGGGCCAGGGAACAACGCCGTCAAATTTGACGTTGCGTCGTGAATAGGGCACTGCGTAGGTTACGTTCACGTCATAGGCAGTTTATGCGACGCGATTCTGAGCATGTGCACGCATGCCCAGTTTGACCGGCCATTAATTTGCATGGGGTCACAATTAATTTAAATAGATGACGCCCACCTCCTTCCTACTTTGAATTAGGCAGGCTTACGCCGGCCAATTTACACTACGCCGCCGCAACTTACGGAGCAAGTGCTTTGTGAATACTGCACTTGCCTCTCTAAGTTGCGGCGGCGTAGCGTAAAGAAGATACGCTACGCCCGCACAAAGATACGCCTCTATACGTGAATCCAGGCCGATCACTTTTCGGCATGAAAAAAAACTTTGTTTTTTAGCATGTTAAAAAAAAACAAAGTTTTTCCAACTTCATCATTAAAAATGATGTTGCCCACACCCCAAAATCGTTTTAAAAAAAATTATAAGCAAAGCGTGGTGACGTACAACACGTACGACGGCGCTCTAAAGGGGAAGTTCCATTTAAACTCCCATCTCAAAACTTGCTTCTGAGCATGCGCGGGTTTAAAACGTCGTTTTAGCCCACACACGATCATTTTTTACAACACAAAAAACGACATTTTCAAAAACGACATAAAAAATTGAAGCATGTTCGAATTTTTTTTTTTTGTCATTTTTCAGAAGACAAAAAACGATGTGAAGCCCACACACGATCATTTTAAATAACGTTTTAAAAAACGACCCTGTGTACGTGGCATAAAAGTTAAGGCCTTTATAAGTTAACTGCGTGGCTTTATTTAACATTTTGGCAAAAGGTAAAACAAATACCATATGAAGAATTTAAATCATATCAACGTACTGTTTTTATCACAATTATAATTTTAAATATGCATAGTATATTTACTGGCAGTAATTCTGGTTAAAAAACTTCAAATTAGATAACATCTATGATGCACTTTGGGATCTATTTAATTTTTTTTCACACAAGATTCAGCGCACCCAAGATTTTTTCCAATGGATTCCAATTAGAATATGTAAGAATCTTGGGGTCTAGAACCAGCAATGTATCTGAGACCTAGAGTGGGTCTTTCTTTAACAACTTTCTCTTCTGTCCAAATTTTTTTTTAGCAATACTCATGAAACAAAATTAATGATAATACTGATAATGGTCTGAAAAAGGCATACAGCCAGGGCAGCTTCCTAGAGTATGTATTATACAGAAATGCACACAGTATGTCTCTGGTATTAACTGAACTCGGTGGTCATTGTAGCCCCCCCCCCACATTAGTGAACAGGGGAGAAGTGCCCCCTTGAATTGATGGTAGTTAGCAAAGTGCACTTTTACATGGGTGGTCAATAGAGAAGTGTTTCTTTACATTGGTAGTTAGTGGTGAAGTGCTCCCTTAAATGTGTGGTCTGTGGATAAGTATTCCCCTTACATAATTTGTCTGTAGAAAAGTGCGTCCTTACATTGGTGGCCTGTAGAGAAGTGTCTCCTTCCATCAGTGGTCTGTGGAGAAGTGTCCCTTTACATTGATGGACTATAGAGAGGTGCCTCCTTACATTGCTGATCAGTGGAGAAGTTGTCCCTTGAATTAATGTTATATTGTAAAGTACCCTCTTACAGTGGGGAAAAGCTGCCTTATGCCGCGTACACACGATCACTTTTTGTGATGTAAAAAACGTTGTTTTATCTCACGAAACAAAACAACGTTTTTCAAACTTCATTTTAAAAAACGATGTTGCATACACACCATCGTTTTCTGAAAATGCTCTTGCAAAGCGCGGTTACGTAAGACACTTTCGACGGCACTCTGTTCCATTGAAGCTCCCGTCTCATAACTTGCTTCTGAACATGCGCGGGTTTAAAAACGTTGTTTTAAACGTCGTTTTGCCCACACACCATCACTTTTTATGACACAAAAAACTACGTTTTGAAAAACAACACAAAAAATTCAAGCATGTTGGAATTTTTTTTGGTTGTTTTTTTGAAGACATAAAACTACGTTTTGCCAACACAATCATTTTAAATGACGTTTTTTAAAACGTCGTTTTATTTCATCACAAAAAACGACCGTGTGTACGCGGCATTACACTAATGATCATTGAAGGCCCCCTTATAGTCATGGTCATTGGTCAGTTGTGGTTAGTGGAGCAGTATACCCCTACACGCCACAGGCAACCGCCCGTGGTGTCAGAGGGGGTGGGGGTCACCCAGTATTCATCACCGGGTGGCCCCACCCTCAGCTATATAACAGCTGTCTAAGCGAGAAGAGACACTCTGCGGGAGCCGCCCATGGAGGCAGAGCTGTTGTATTTTTTTTTTTCTGTGGCAGCGGCGAAATAGAAGATGATTGGACATCGCTGGACATTTTTTTTTTTTTAAATAAAGGACTTGTCCCAAAGTGTCTCTTGCCTTTTTTTACAATTTTCAACACTTTTTTTGGTGAAATGGTAGGGGTACAATGTACCCGTTACCAATTCACATAGGAGAGCAGGATCTGGGGGTCTCCTTGTTAAAGGGGGCTTCCAGAATCTGATAAGCCCCCTGCCCAAAGACCCCCACAACCACCTGGCAAGGATTGTGGGGATGAGGCCCTTGTCTCCATCAACATGGGGACAAGGTGCTTTGGGATGGGAGGGCAGAGACCCCCTGCCCCAAATCATCCATCCCCCCATGTGAGGGCATGTGGCCTGGTACAGTTCAGGTGTGTGTGTGTGTGTGTGTGAGAAAGGGGAAAAAAGGGGAGTGAGTAAATAAATAAAAAAGCTGCAAAATATAAGAATGATTGAGTATGTGTTTGTATGTGTGCATGTGCGTGCAGAGGAATAGTGAAGAATCAAAGTATAAAATGTGATAGATTATTAAGTTAGGAGTCCCACTGGGGAAAAGAGTGGGAATAGTGATAAAGTGGCAAGGATTGTGGGGATGAGGCCCTTGTCTCCATCAACATGGGGACAAGGTGCTTTGGGATGGGAGGGCAGAGACCCCCTGCCCCAAATCATCCATCCCCCATGTGAGGGCATGTGGCCTGGTACAGTTCAGGCTGGCACTCTCTCACCCCCCCTCTTTTCCTGTTGCCTGCCAGGTTGCATGCTCAGATAAGGGTCTGGTATGGATTTTTGGGGGGCCCCTATTTAATTTTTTCTTGAATTTTTGCACAGTATTCCTCTTAAAATCCATACCAGACCTGAAGGGTCTGGTATGGATTTTGAGGTGGACCCTAAAGAGCCTGGTAATGGACTGGGGGGGGGGCATGCCATTTTTTTCAATTACTTTTATCTGTTTTGCTGGGACCCGACAATTCAATACAGCCGCAATCAGTTTTAAATTACTTTTTTTCCTTTGGAAATGTCATTTTGCTGCGGGACTGTTCTAAACACAGGGAACATTTATTACTTTACAGGCATACTATAGACACCCCTGGGCATTACATTTTAATATTTCGCTTTTATTGTTTCACTTTAAGCATCATTAAAATCACGGCTCCCAAAATGAAAATTTGTTTTTAAAACTTTGTTGATACATGTCCCCTGGGGCAGGACCCGGTCCCTAACACTTTTTATAACAATACCATGCATATAAGCCTTTAAGAATAGCACTTTTGGTTTTTCATGTTCGTTATTTATGGACTTTAACTGTGTTCGTGTGTTCAAAATGTTTTTTTGCCTGTTCGCAAGTTCTGGTGCAAACCAAACAGGGGGGGGGGGGGGGTACAGCTCATCCTTGCTTGAGAATTACTACTGTTGTTCAAATGCCACAGGCACTGGCTTATCAGTGTCAAAACTACGTAGGTACATCTGCTCAATAAGTGCAACAATGCTTGTTGATTTTACCTTATGTCAGGTTGATTTTACCAGACATATTGCCAGATAATAATTTCCTAGGATCTATTCTTGGGCAGCAGTCTTATCAGTTACATAGTTCCTAGCTATCTCTGATGATGTTATCACACATGTCGCAAGTGGCGCACTGCAGCCCCCGCTGGTGCTTTGCTAACTAGTTGAAGGATAAGGGGATAGACATTGCCCTGTGGTTTGTGGTTGATAAGCAGGCTTTGTGATAACTGATATTTGGAAATATTTCTCAGCCTTATCCACCATTTTTTTCCTTTTTTTCGTACTATTTTTTTTTTACAGTTTGTAGTAATTAAAGTAAGGAAAAACAATTAGAAGAAAAAAGAAAGTAACATGAGGCAGACAAGTTGATAACACCATGTCACATTTTCAAATAGTGTATGAAATCAGCCGCAGCCTGAATTAGACAGAAAAGATTTAATATAGTAACTGGAAGGTGTGATTGGAGATATTTCCACAGTCTAGTCAGCTCTTGGTCACAACAAGATTTTCTAACATATTGAAAATCTTTCTGTCTAATGACAAGCTTTTAACACTTACAGTAGAAACACTTGTTATAATGCTTAATATATCTTTTATACAGCCTAATGGTTTCCCAATTGTCACAATTGATGCTTAAGCTGTTGCTTTGCTTGTAACTGTTGGGCATACACAATGATACAAAACTGGTGAAAAGAAGGGAAAACGTAAAACCAATCAGTGAATTTTTAAAGCCAGTCAGAAACTACTGTAAGGGTGTTAGGCCGCGTACACGCGATTTCATCGGATATGTCTCCTGGAGATTTTGGTCTGATGTGTGTACACACGATCAAACCAAAATCCCCGCGGACAGACAGCGCGGTGACGTGACGGTGACGTTGACGCCACCATGTCACCGAACCAGGAAGTAAAATACTTCCCCGCATGTGTCGAATCCATTCGGCGCATGCGGGGGATTTATGTCCGCTGGTTAAGCGTACTAACCAGCGAACATATCCGACAGACGGGTTTCCAGCAGACAAGTTTTAAAGCATACTTTTGTCTGCTGGAAACCTGTCTGCTAGCCCGTACACACGATCGAATCTGTTCGTTTCAGCAGATATGTTTGATCGTGTGTACTCGGCCCTGAAGCCAGAAACGTACTAAAAATAACTACAGTACTGTGCTGCTTACTGTTCTTTTTGCTGGAGGCTCTGACATGAGGAATCAAAACCCTGCCCCCACCAAGATGGCTGCCTCCATATAAAGACAGTGCTGAACAAGGCATGGAAATAAAGTAAAAGAGAAAGAGGGTTTCCCCATGGTGCTTTTAACAGCATAATGGTAGAGGTCAAAACATGAATGGAACAGTGATACTGTAAAACATCATTTAATCGACAGTTGACAAAGGTCACATGGTTATTAAAATCATACAATAGAAGTTGGAACAACATTGCTGATCACACAAAAAGATTCCACAATGGATGAAAGCATATAAACAGGGTACATGATAGTGTTACGTTGCACAATGATTCAACACGATCTGGGTTCCCCGACGCGTTTCGAACTGTTATAGGTCTCTTCAGGGGGATAATGCATTCGTAAAAATCGCGGATGGATAGTAGTGTGATCAGGGATGAAGCAAACCATAAAAACAATCCAAAGTGGGACCTCGTGGTTATCGCACCAACGCCATAAGGGGGGGGGGGATGATTCGCCCAAGGAGGCTTGCAAGGAGCCAAAAAGTACACACCCTCCGGGGAACAGGGAAGTGGATGCCTGTAATAGATGCCCAAAAATTGTCATATTAAGAGATCATAATATTAGCAGCATGTGGTGCTGAGTAAATAGGTATAAGTATTTAGGCATATAGAAGGTTGCTGGCGACTAGTAGTAGAATAAATAATCAATATTATATAGTAATAAAATTAAATGGTTGATGATAAGGGCAGACATACATAAAGGCCTCCCATAAACATCTAATATGTAGAAGTATGAAATATCAATATAATGAAATCATAGATATTGAAGTAAAGAGAAATAGTGTGTGAATGCTGAAAATATCAAGTTGGGAGGTAGAAGGTGATGGCGAACTGCCTGCGTGTGTATGTGTGTGTGTGTGTGAGAAAGGGGAAAAAAGGGGAGTGAGTAAATAGATAAAAAAGCTGCAAAATATAAGAATGATTGAGTATGTGTTTGTATGTGTGCATGTGCGTGCAGAGGAATAGTGAAGAATCAAAGTATAAAATGTGATAGATTATTAAGTTAGGAGTCCCACTGGGGAAAAGAGTGGGAATAGTGATAAAGTGGAATGAATGTGTGAAAGAGATGAAGGAGATATGCTGTGGGGATCAAAGGTGTAGATGGAAGGTATGGCAGTAAAGTATGTTGGTATACAAAAGGGGGGGGATAAACCCAGTTAAAAAAGTACATATAGTAAAATAGGTGAGAGGTGTGTAACTATGAAACATGTGGGTAAAATGATTAGATAGGTGATATCACATGAAGATGTTAGATGTATGGATTACCTAGCTGCAAACATGCAGGGAGGATAGACTAGTGCTATCGAGCAGTGAGGTATGATGTCTAACCAGCCAGGACTCCATGGAGCAAAGAGCTCAACAGGGAATCCACCTTATATATGCCTGGGAATATGACTGGGCTGCAGGCTCCGAACTATCCCCGCCCTCCAGAAGGAATGACGTAGGGCCACCACGTGGGCGACCCGGCAGAGGCTCCCTCGGCGTCCCGGAAGGCCGGGAGGTCCCGCCCATCGACGTCACCTACTGCCGCAAACTGCGTGACGCCATGGCAACGAGCGCGCGCTGGAGTACAGCGCGTGCGCCCCCGCCATGACAGTCCAGAGGTGCACGTGGGACGCCGCCGGCAGGGCAAAGCGTAAGCACCGCGGACGGGCACTGAGTGAAGCCCGGACCGTAGGTGAAGGCAAAACGGGGGGGCGCAAAGGGATTTGCGACCCTCTACCCTGCCGGGAAGCCAATATGGGCGGGATCCCATCCCCCAAGGCGGGGCACCACCAGAGGCCCCCCAGATGGATTGCTAGGATGGCGAAATGTAAAAAGAGTTAGAATTGGATATTGATGTATAATGATGCTGGAGGCTCTGACATGAGGAATCAAAGCCCTGCCCCCACCAAGATGGCTGCCTCCATATAAAGACAGTGCTGAACAAGGCATGGAAATAAAGTAATGAATGAGGGTTTAGCTTTTGAGAAACAACAGACAATATGGATAAGTCTTTTTCCTTCAGGCTGCCTTTTTACACTTATACACTATTGCATTAATATTGTATTTTGAAAACTCAGCCAGAGATGCATACACCTTTTATTTACATGGTCTGTTTTCATAGGCTTCGCACAGGGCGTGCCAGGTGTGCCCAGGCACACCCTAATCACCCTGTGCAGAACAGATTCCCCCTACTGACATGGATCTCCCTCCTTCCCCCCACAGCACTGCCGGCTTCCCCCCTATCTCACTGGTTGTTGCTATGTATGTTTTAGGATGAGTGGGGGAAGGGGCTAGTAAATATGCCATTTACCAGCCCCTTCCCTTTCTAAATGAACATTGTGAGTGATCGGTAGAGTGTGTTTGAGCTTTGAGGTGCACACCCTAATGCCAAAGGCTGCGCACACCTATGTCTGTTTTAGATTGCCGCAATCCCTGTCACTGTGACGTTTTCAAAAAGCTTGGTCTTCATGAAAGGCCTCTGTTCACACATGGCAGTTTCTGTGTCAACTTTTGCTGCATTAAGGTCGCCCGCAAATAACACAATACACAAAAAAGACATGTCCTTTTTTCAGTGCATCACTCTACATTGCACAGGTGATTCTTATCTGTGTCCTCTCTGGGTGCGTTTGCAAGATGTGTTGGGGTGCAAATAAAAATGAATGGCACCATAATGCACAGAACCATGGTCTTGTGTTACCATTAGTGTTGAGCAGAATATGCCATATTCGTATTCGCGATATATCTCGAATATATAGTCGAATATTCGACAGATATTCGCTAAATACGAATATTCGTGATATATTTTCGAAATGAAATTATTGCGAATTTTCGCTATCGCGAATGCGAATTGCGATTGCGAATTGCGCATGCGAATTGCGAATATTCGAGAAATGCGGAATGGAGCACTCTGATTGGCACAGAATATTCGTGATATATTACAATATAAAATAATTGCGAATATTCGAGAAATGCGGAAGGAGCACTCTGATTGGCTCAGAATATTTGTGATATATTACAATACACAATAATTGCGAATATTCGGCAAATGCGGAAGGAGCACTCTGATTGGCTCAGAATATTCGTGATATATTACAATACACAATAATTGCGAATATTCGAGAAATGCGGAATGGAGCACTCTGATTGGCTCAGAATATTCGTGATATATTACAATACAAAATAATTTCGAAATTTCGAGAAATGCGGAATGGAGCACTCTGATTGGCTCAGAATATTTGTGATATATTACAATACAAAATAATTTCGAAATTTCGAGAAATGCGGAATGGAGTACTCTGATTGGCTCAGAATATTCGTGATATATTACAATATAAAATAATCGCGCGATATCGCTATTTGCCGAATAATCGCATTGCGATTTTTCGGCAATATAAAATGAGCGCTGCAGCTACTCGGCCCAAGGTCTCTAATCATACCAGCAATGCTTTTAGACGTCGATGGGGATCTCTAGGATGTGATCTGTTCCAAAATGTTTTAAAACATTCGAATATTCGAAATAGCGAATATTCGCCGCGATATTCGCGATATTCGCGAATACTCGAATATGCAATATTCGTAGCGAATATTCGCAATTCGAATATTCGTGAGCAACACTAGTTACCATGCATTGTGGAGAGAATTATGTATTACCCACATATAATAAATACTATGGCCCGGATTCACAAAGCACTTACGCCAACGTATCTCCAGATACGCCGACGTAAGTACAAATGTGCGCCGTCGTATCTATGCGCCCACCCACAAACTAAGATACGCCTAAAAATAGGCTTCATCCGACCGACGTAACTTGCCTACACTGGCGTAGAGTGGGCGCATATTTACGCTGGACGCATGTGGCTTTCCCATTGATTTTCGATTAAAATATGCAAATGAGGGAAATACTGTGATTCACGAACGTACTTGCACCCGGCGTATAATTTACATGGTTTGCGTAAGTCGTACATCCGGCGTAAAGTTATTCCTCATAGATGAGGCGCAACCCATGCAAAGGTATGGACCAGGGACAACACACCGTCAAATTTTACGTAGTTTACGTTGTACGTGCATATGGCTGGGCGTAGGTTACGTTCACACCGTAGGCAGTGATTCGACGTATCTTAGGCAGTTGTTTTGACGTGATTGTGAGCATGCACACTGGGATGTGGCCACAACACGACGCATGCGCAGTCCATTCTAAGTACTTGTCTGGCACTCGGCCAGTGGCGGCTGGTGCTCAACATTTTTGGGGGGGGCGCAAACGAAAAAAAAAAAAAACAATTGCAGCCTCACTGTACCTATCAATTGTCACCACTGTGCCATGCCATCAAATGCAGTCACTGTGCCATCAAAACGCAACCACTGTGCCATCAAAACACAGCTACTGTGCCTTGCCATCAAACACAGCTACTGTGCCATCAATTGTCACCACTATGCCATCAAACACAGCCACTGTGCCCCCAATTGTCGTCACTGTGCCCCCAATTGTCGCCACTGTGCCCCCAATTGTAACCACTGTGCCCCCAATTGTAGCCACTGTGCCCCCAATTGTAGCCACTGTGCCCCCAATGGTTGCCACTGTGTCCCCAATTGTCGACCACTGTGCCCCCGATTGTCACCACTGTGCCCCCACTTGTAGCCACTGTGCCCCCACTTGTAGCCACCCCCCCCCCTGGCACTTCCCTTTATGGCTTCTACGTCCCTCAATGTCCCTTGTCTGCCCTCGATGACGCTTCAGCCAATCAGGTTACCTGATTGGCTGAGACGCCTGTCAGTCTTATCCTCGGACGCACGTCCCGAGGTTGAGCTTCAGGAAGCCGACTACAGCCTCAGGGCCGCTGGCCCTGATAGGCACTTACCCACAGCCAGTCAGCTGCCGCTATTCAGCTGACCGGCGCTCAATGTCCGGTCAGCTGAATAGTGGGCGGCAGCGGCGAAAATATTCAGATTCATACAGTGTATGAATCTGTATATTTTACTGGCTGTGAGCAAGCCAGAGGTGGCGGAGCTCCTGCGTCCCTATGGACGCACCGCCACTGCACTCGGCCCATCATTTACATGGGGTCACGCCTCATTTGCATGGCTCACGCCCACTTCCACCTATGCCGGCTTACGCCTTAGAAACCCACTGTAGTTTTGAGAGCAAGTGCTTTGTGACTTCTGTGCTTGCCTCTCTGCTCTGCGTTGGCGTAGCGTAAAGAAGATATGCTACGGCGGCATATATATGCGCCGATGTATGTGAATCCGAGTAGATGTGCAGCAATTTGCCGTGTTTCTAAGTAATATTGCTTTTCAGAAGCATTTGACAGACTAAGGAGGCAAAATTACACAATGTTAACCCTGGAAATGCCACATCAATGCGCTACAGCTGCATGGCTGGATTGCGTTTAGCAGCAGGAAAGCCCACTAAACGTGATGGGGGAGATTGTTTTTGCTATGGACACAAAGGAAAATATGAGCACACCTCAGTCCACTGCCTTTTGCAACTTAAAGGGGGCTGCTAAAAATGCGTGTTGTGTGTTTTTAGCACCCCAATCCAACTGCAAATTTAAACAAGCCCTTAATGTCTGTTCACATCTAAAAAAAAAATCCTTATCTTGCTAAAAGAGCTGTTATACCTGATTTCATCAGCAGGCGGAGTCTCAGGTAGAACCCAGAAATGCCATTCCAAGCTCCAGGTAAAGTATCAGGAGATGAAGCACCCATGTGAATTCTACTATCATTGGATCACACTGTGCAGCACAGAGGTAAGTCTAATTAATGGTGCAAAATGAGGCTTATCAGCAACGTCCAGGCTTCCTACCAACAAATGGGCAACATAATGAAGAGGAAGCCTCTGGTCGTACATGTATACATGTTATTGTATGAGTGATAATAAATTAAGACCTGCAGTAAAAGAACATCTTTTCACATAGGAAATGGTGACGACAAATAAAATTCTACCTGTTGCTACATCCCCTATTTTCAGCCACCCCATTTTAATCTATCACTTTCATCTGAATTTCCGTTTCACTAAAGACACGTTTACCTGCATTGTATATGTTATATGTTACAAAGTGCTTTTTAATGCAAGAGTAACTGGCTGACATTTCCTTTATAGTATCCTCACCTTTAAGCCCTGGATTTTTCTGTATAAACAGTGTGGGAGTTAATTGAATATTTATTGCTGGCTGTCTGCCGTCAAATCTGTATCTGGCTTCTTATAAACCATGCACCATCCATTACTGTGTATTCAGCATTGTGTAAATGGATCTAGGTCCAGCCCTTAATCTAAACATAAACTCCTATTTAATACATGTAATAGAGTGGGAAGTCAGTAGTTTATGTTCCAACGTGGGTTGAATAGTGCCAATTATTTTTTTTTACATGAGTACACGCCTTCAATCCTTCAGATACAGCCAAAGACAATCATGTACTCTAGGCAATAAATCAGCACTTTCTTTCACCGCAGATCTTCTACTGACTGCAGTAGCTTGATGTTTATTCTTCAAGACAAACCTGAAATGTTTTGTATCAATAAAGACCTCTAAGGTAGTTATTGTGTATAAATATTTCCTTGCAGCTTTACACATTTTTACAAAGCCTTTTTTTTTTCTTCCTAGCAGACATACAACACTTCAACATGCAAAAGGTGCACATAAAAATACATGTTGTGAGGCGCATGCGTAGAGCTCTGAGGATGGCTGCTTGAGCCAGGAGCTCCTCATCACCCCAGTCCAGCCGCGCCCGTAAGTCAGCCAAAAACGGGCTGGAAGTGGTGCCATCACTACACATGGCACCCCCAGACACCAGGGCACCCCCTATTCAACTAGTTTTAAAAAAGTGACACTTTAAAGCTGCTATTTTATAATTTAAAAAAACGGCAAAAATACAAGATGGCCGCCGCTGCTGCACCTCACAAGAGCGGAGCTGAGGAGTTGCCTGAGGGAAGGATTCCTCCAAATATGGTACTCCTGCCTTATACCCCCCTGGTCCAAGTAAATTACCAGCAGGACATGCCCCCCTCAACAACTTCCACAGAACCCCTGGTAGGCAGTAATATGGAGGGCTTTGCACTACCCCTCATAGGACCTAACATAGAGAGCCAGGCTGCTCAATTCTCTGTCATCACCCTGACGGCAGCATCTGCATTCTCAGTGACTGACTTATATCAGGCACTGGCTGAACTCCTGGATAGGGGACTCGCTCAGACTGCTACCAAAATAACAGGAGATTTAAAAGCAGATTTTCAGAATTTGGGCACCAGAATTGAAGCGATAGAAGACAAGCTTGATCAAACGGTGGCAGCCACAGACCAGAACTCAGAACATATCCATACAGTACAGGAGCAATTGGATGTGGCCCTTTCCAGGATCGACGAGTTGGAGAACAGATCCAGGAGATACAATTTCCGGATCAGAGGTCTGCCCGAATCCATCACTGACATTCCAGCAGCGGTACAAAATATGATCCAGAACTTGATCCCAAACATTCTTCAAGACTGCCTAGAGCTTGACAGAGCCCACAGAGCCCTGGGGCCACCCAGAAAGGACAGCTCACCACGGGACATCATCGCCAAACCCCACTTTTACGCAGTAAAGATGAAGTCATGAGACTAGCACGTTCTGTGCCCAATGTTTTGTGCCAAGGTCATCCCATCCAAATATACGCAGACCTTTCTCCATCCACAATGCAGCGAAGACGGTCATTAAAGCCGCTACTCCTTGTCCTGGTCCAAAAGGATATAAAATATAAATGGGCATTCCCCTTTGCGGTCAAGTTCTCGGATAAAGGGAAAAACTACTCCTTCTCAACCTTTCCTGATGGAGAAAGATTACTAATGCGCCTTAAGCTCATCTCGCAAGAACCCGCCATGGACACTTCTCATAGTATCCAAAACACTTCCAAGAGACCGACCCCCACCAGTCCTAAATCCCTACTCTGGACCAGGTCGAGGTCCAAGAAAGCTAGAGACAGCGGACCCACTTATCCAGATCTCGGCTGACACATTGGTCATATACTCCTTGAACTTTCGAGGTTCTTGGTCGGTCCTATGCCTGAGAATTAGACTTTCTCTGATCAGCGTAACAGCTTTTTGGACAATTGATATTTCAACAGTATTCCTCCAGCTAAAAATATCTCTTTTTTATTTTATTTTTTGCAGGGGGATGTCCCCACTTTGCATCTGAGGTCCCTCCCTCCTCGGTCCCCTCAGGGGGGAGGACTTCCGGATCGAACCTAGATCCGACCGAACTGGGTTTAGATTTACTCAATCCCTTTCAGTTTCGGTTTTGAAAATCGCTGTAATCATCTTTTCAGGGGCGCCCTGGCTGGGGTGGGCCCCATGTTCCTCCACCTCTCCCTCAGACTCCAGAAGGTTTCTGGGGGCGAGGTCGCTTGTTCTCTCTTGGAGCAAGCCCTTTTTGATCTACCTTGGTAGAAGTTCTCGAGGGGCATCTCCCCTCCCCGAGAATGTATTTTTTCTTATTTTTTCTCTTCTTCTTTAGTTGGATTGGGAGACCTTTATATCATCTCTTTCTCTCTTTCAAATCTGTTTTTTCCTCTTCGGTTACTCATCTTTCCCACATGTGCCTAACCTTTTATTATTTTTCAGCTTGCGGTACCTACGAACGAGGAGTGTCCACCAGGCTGCCGGACGTCCATCCTGACAAATGGCAAGGTTGGGGGGACAGAAGACGTCTAAGGGTGAGTGGAGGTAGAGACAGACTTTTTGGATCCCCATGGCTGATCACGTACAGAGCTCCCTCAACATAGCCACACACAATGTTCAAGGCCTGAACTCCCCTGTCAAAAGGTGAAAGATCTTTGATAGTTACAAAACACTCAGACTTGACATTCTCATGATCCAAGAGACCCACTTCCCTGGGCGGTACAGTCCCAAATTTGTCCACTCTCATTTTCCCCTCTTCTACTTGGCTAATGCCGAGAACAAGACCAAGGGGGTCGCAATCTTTTTCTCCAAATCCAGTAACTTTGAGTATCTCTCTGACTTCAAAGACCCGGAGGGATGGATTATATTGGTTAAGGGTAAAATTGAGGGTCATCTATACTCCCTGGTCTCATACTATTCTCCCAACAAAGGGCAAGACAAGTTTTTCCAACTAATCTTGGATACTTTACCCCCACTTCTGGAAGGCACAGTCATTTGGGGGGGGGGGGGGGATTCCAATGTGGCATTCGACCAGGGTTTGGACAAATCCAGACCTCCGTCTGCCCAACTTACTAGACCCACTAGGGTCAGCCTGAAAATTGCCAAACTACTCCATGACAGGGGGTTGACGGATGTCTGGCGGGAGTCTAATCCTTCAAAGAGAGACTATACTCATTACTCTCACCCGTATAATACCTATGCCAGGTTCGATCATATTTTAATTCCTTCATTTGTACTTCCGGCAGTGATCAAGGCCCAAATCAGAGACACAGTCCTATCTGACCATTCTATGGTCATCATGTCCATCCGCACTATAGCCGGTATGGCAAGGAACGGACTTTGGCGGCTAAACGAGTCCATTCTCTCCAATCCAACCACAACAACGGAAATCAATAAAGCCCTTCAAGAATATTTCACAATTAACAATGTTGAGGATATCTCTGTGGAGACCCTATGGGCAGCCCATAAAGCCTGTATTAGAGGTAAGATTATTCAGATCTCCACGCGAATCAAAAGAGAACACGAAGCAGAAATTGTATGACTGGAGAAGTCTTATAGGACCCTAAGGGCACAACACAAAAAGAAACCGTCTTTAGCCTTACTAGAGAATATTGACAAGCTGAGACTAGAACTTAATTTAGCTCTCACAACGAAAGCGGAGAGATCTCTCCACTGGAGTGGCAATAAGTTTTACACCCCAAAAGGAAAAATAGGTCAGATGTTAGCGACCAAATTGTCCCCTAAAACAAGGTTTCTCTCCTTGCCCAAGATACGCTTAGCAGGTCAAGAACCTACGACCAACCCTAAAAAGATCCTGGAGGCATTTAAAAAATTCTATTCCGGGGGCGCATGCGCGGCGCTGAACGAGATGGTCGCCTGAGGAATTTGCTCCGCAGCATCAGGGCTGATCCCGGCTCACGGAGGGCCATCATCTTACATTAACACCTTCAATTTATCACCCCTCGAGCCCTCTACAGGCGGTGCATGTCGACCTCCAAGAAAAAGAAGGATAAGGGCACTGCTCAGAAAACTCTGACCCACTACCTTCTCCGCACCCGTGAACTGTACGGCATGGCTCAAGATGGCGCCGACGCGGGAGATGCTGGCACCCTTTCCCAGTCTCCCATCCCCTATTCACTCCGCTCGCAGGAAGCTCCAGAGGCCAATACTGCAGCCTTATCCAAGGCAGACCTGGACTCTAGCCTGGAGGCGATGTATTCCAAGCTCGCCGCTAAATTCCAATCGGAGCTACACAAGACCTCCCATACCCTGTCCCAGGAGATTGCGGCCTTGGGTACAAGAACAGAAAGGCTTGAAACGAAACATGACGAGCTCGCCCTGGCCTACAACGACCTCAGTCGGGAACATGAGAATCTGGCCTCAGCTTTCTCGGTAATGCAAGCTCAATTGGAGGACCTTGACAATCGTAACCGACGCAATAATTTACGTCTGAGGGGTATCCCGGAGTCGGTAACGGAGCTTATTCCAGCAGTGGTACGTCTCTTTAAATCGCTCCTTCCTAATTGCGACTCTGCGGCCTTCACTTGCGATCGGATCCACCGGGCGCTCCGTCCGAAACCACCTGTGGATAAACCTCCGCGGGATGTCGTTCTCGGTATGAAGGACTTCCTGACTAAAGAAGAAATCCTCCGGGCTGCCCGTAACAAACAACGCATCACCTTAGATGATCAAGTTGTGCAGATTTTTCCGGATGTCTCCCAGGCCACCCTGGAGAGACGCAGAGGCCTGAAGGAAATCACCACCGCGCTCCAGGCCGCTCGGATCAGGTATAAGTGGGGATTCCCTTTTAAATTAATAATCCCTCACAATGGATCTACGTATGTAGCCACCACTTTACCCGAAGGCCAGGAGATCCTTGTGAAATTAGGTCTCCTAGAAGCTGATGCTGTTCACCGCCGGCCTTCCACCCCAAGACCATCTCCTCTCTGGCATACTCCACCACCACGCCGTGACCGTCGGAGACTTCGATATGACATCGGAGGTATGGGCATTAATTATTGACTGATCCCTGATATTCTGGCTATTTACATTCTCTCACCCACTGACTTATGCCCTTGAGAATTTTTCCTTTTTTTTTTTTTTTTTTTGCGTTTGTTTTGTTTGTCTTCTTCGGCTGCACCGATCATTTTCAGCTAATATAGCCCTGGTTCCTCGGGCCCATCCGTTTGAGTTGTTGCATGACCTCCCTTCCCAGCCTTTCACTGACTCTATGTATTCCCTGCGATCACAGGGATCTGGATGACTCCTTTTGCCGGCCCTCACATCTCATCCTCCCTAATGGACGTGAGGCTGGTCTACTTTCCTGGCTGGTTTTGAGACCAGGAGGTCTCGTTTGGTTACTTCTCTTATCAGGTGTGATGTTTCTACCTGATCCACAAACTGTACTTCTGTGCTATTTTTTTTTCCTATGCTTTTTTTTCACCCTGAGATATTTTTTGAACGTTTTTCTTTTAGTCCATGGTTCTGATCAGTCCTTCTCTTCCCCGTGGCTCATTTGGCTCTATGGCTTATATGTATCACACAACTGTTTTAGATGTAATCTACTTGTGATGTCTATGTTTTGTGGAATTGTGGCGGCAACCCCTGCTTCACCCCATAGACCCTTCTTAGGCGACAATCTGATGATTGGGGGATTACCTACCCCCCTTTTCTTCCTGATGAGATTTTACTTACCCTATTGGTATGGCGGTTAAATGTCTTTCTCACAATGTGAAAGGTTTAAACTCCCCGGTTAAACGCAAAAAGGCATTCGCCATGTATAATCAACTTAAAGCCAAAATTCTCCTACTTCAGGAAACACACTTCTCCGAGTCCTCCCACCCTAAATTTTTCCATAGGAATTACCCTCAATCTTATTACACTTTGCACTCATCCAAGAGCAGGGGTGCTGCCATATTCCTTCACTCCTCCCTCCCCTTTGAAGTTGGGAGGGTTTTCAGGGATAAGGATAGTCGGTTTGTAATTATTAAGGGTTTATTGAATAACAAAGAATTGACTATTGCCAGCGTGTATGCCCCGAATGACCCCCCGGCTACCTTTTTTACCTCATTTTTTGAACGCCTGTCCGCTTTCCAATCCCCCCACATGATTGTGGGGGGAGATCTTAACCTGGTGGCTAACCCCTCACTAGATAGGACTTCCTTTACCACTTCGACTAGGGCTTTCCCTAAATCACTTACTCGTGCCCTAAGGGA
Source organism: Rana kukunoris (assembly GCA_029574335.1). Taxonomy (NCBI): domain Eukaryota; kingdom Metazoa; phylum Chordata; class Amphibia; order Anura; family Ranidae; genus Rana; species Rana kukunoris. Next base: position 141,531,132 of record CM056052.1, read on the forward strand.
TCACCAACTGATTGACTCCTGGAGGGCACACAATATTGGAGCCAGAGAATATACATTTTTTTCCCACCCACATAATAGCTCGGCCAGGTTAGATTATATTTTTGTTTCTCCCATCATTTTGGCTAATTCAAAGGATGCCGATATACTTCCATGTGTATGGTCAGACCACCACATAGTGTCTTTTGCCACAGGTTTTATAGGGCTTGCCCCGACACCTTATGCCTGGCGTCTGAATGAATCTCTTCTCTCAGATGCGGCGATAGAAGCGGAGGTTTTACAATCCATTGAACAGTATTTCGAACTGAACGCCCTCCCTGAGACCCCTATTTCTACGGTCTGGGCGGCACATAAAGCCGTCCTAAGAGGTAAACTGATCGCACTCTCTTCCGCCCGTAATAAAAATAATAGACAGCGTATTCTTACCCTCACATCTGAATTAGATGCCCTCTACAAAAATATGTCGGACCATCCCAGGGACTCTGTAAGGGTCGACATAGATAGGAAGCGTCTGGAACTAGATTCATTGCTCACGGACAAAGCTGAGAAGGCTCTAAGATGGGCCAAGGCCAAGTTTCTCTTACATGGCAGCTCTCCCTCTGCCATGCTAGCTAGGAGGCTGAATCGCCTCACCAGACCACCTCATATCTATAAACTTACGGATGAATCTGGACTGACCACTTCTCACCCTCAGGAGGTTCTGAAGATTTTCTCCAAGTTTTACTCCTCCCTCCTGGCTCGGTCTCCATCGGATCCATCCGGTGATGACCTGGCTTGGTTGGACTCTATCCCGGTCCCTACCCTCTCCCCCTCTCAGGTTGAGACGTTGAATTCCCCTATAGCTACAGAGGAGGTCCTGGCAGTCATCAAATCCCTGAAGCTAGGATCAGCCCCAGGCCCGGATGGCTTTTCCGCTTTATATTATAAGAAATGTGCCCCTTCCCTTGCTAGCAGGCTGGTAAATTTTTTCAACTCTGTACTTCAGGGTGGCCCCCTACCGGAAGACATGCTTTTAGCAAACATGTCACTTATCCCAAAGCCCAACAAAAATCACTCCCTCCCTCAGAATTTTAGGCCCATTTCCGTAATCAATAACGATTTAAAAATTTCAGTAGAATTTTGGCAGACCGTTTAGCTAGTATTATCCCCTCCCTCATTTCCCCTTTTCAGGCTGGTTTCATCCCTCATAGATTGATCACCGACAACATCCGCCTAGCAACTAATGTGATTCAGGATGCCAATTTACATTCCAAAAAATTGATTCTGTTAAGCCTTGATATTCAAAAGGCATTTGATAGTGTATCGTGGCATTATGTATCCACCTTGCTGAGTCGCATGGGGTTCAGAGGCGAATTTCTGCAAGCCTTTCTAGCATTGTATAACAACCCCAAGACCCGGATTAAGATCCCGGGCTGCACTTCTGATTTTTTTAATTTAGGTAGGGGCACTAGGCAGGGTTGTCCTCTCTCGCCCCTCATTTTTGCCTTAGCCCTGGAACCCCTTGCCATTGAGCTGTTAAGAAATCCGGATATCTCGGGTCACTGCAAAGGCCTGGCTGAATACAAGTTTTGCATGTATGCGGACGATGTATTGATGTTTATCTCCAACCCTCTAATAACCTTGCCTAATCTCTTTAGCTCTCTGAACAGATTTGCAAAGGTCTCTGGTCTTTCGGTCAATGTCTCCAAATCTGTTGCACTCCCCATAGGCTACTCCCATTCTGAGCTGGACCATCTCAGGCATACCTTTAAATTCTCCTGGGCCACCCACTCCCTCCCCTACTTGGGTATTAATTTAACCAATGATTATCAAAAACTGTTTGATGCCAATTACCCCCATATAGTCTCTAAATTAACACAACTTCTTAAATCCTGGGCCCCGCTCCATTTCTCCTTTTTAGGCAGGGTAACTGCCCTCAAAATGACCTGTCTCCCTAAATTATTATACCTATTTCGTTCCCTCCCATTAAGACTTTCCAAACTTTATATTCTCAGAATTCAGTCCCTATTTAATAATTTCATATGGAAAAATAGGCCCCCTAGATTCTCAAAAGACATTCTCTATCGTTCCGCCAAGGAGGGGGGGCTCGGGGTCCCTCAAATTTGGCTATATTATTTATCCAGTAGATTTTCCCAACAGGCTCAATGGAACATTTGTAATCCTAGAGTCCCCTGGGTCAGATTCGAATTCGATTCGATTTCCCCGTTATATCTCCCAGGCCTCATGTGGTCCTCCAACCCGATAGGCGCTACCCTTCGATCTAAAAACATGATAGTAGCGTCCTCCCTTTCCCTGTGGGATGGATATAAAACCAGGTTTGGTCTGATCTCACGCCCCTCTTTGAATGCCTCATTTCTTGGGGATTCTCGTTTTTCTCCTGCCTTTGTCACCCCCGAGGCTTTCCAAACCTGGGTTAGACTGGGTCTTACTAGGCTCAAGGATTTCATACAGGGTACAACGTTTGTTCCCTTCACCATGCTTCAGAAAAAGTTTGACATCCTGGGGGGAGAATTTTTTCATTATCTCCAAATTCGCCATTTTTTTCAATCCCATTACGGGACCCCCCATTCAGAACGGCCCTCAGATTTTGAGATGTTTTGCTCTACAGCCCCCAGGGGGAAAGGTTTGATTTCAGGGACCTATGGCATGTTAGTGCAGGCTAGCCATGCCCCTGCGATTAAATATAGGACCCAGTGGGAGCGGGAGTTGCACTTAGACGCAAACTCATTGAACTGGTCAGCATGTTGGCTTAACATGCGTGGGTGCACTCTCTCTCTCACTGTCAGAGAAACAGCGGTCAAACTGCTGACTCGTTGGTATTACACCCCAACACGTCTCCATAGTATTTTCCCGCAGGCCTCCCCGTTATGCTTCAGAGGCTGTGGAGAACCAGGCTCATATCTCCATGTATATTGGGAATGTCCTAAACTTAAACCCACCTGGGCTGAAGCTCACAGACTTATAGATATTTTAGCCGGTGACCATGTGGCCCTGGGGCCCTCACACTGTTTACTTTTTAACACCATCCAGGACCTGTCAGTTCCCATCACGAGACTGATTCACTCTATTTGTCTAGCAGTGTTGTGGGCCATCGCCCTATGCTGGAAAAAAGACCTGGTTCCTTTTTCACTGGTTACATCTAGACTCGATCAAATGATGTTGTCTGAAAAAATATTCTATACCCTGCAAGACTCTCTCCCCAAATTTGATGCCAAATGGAACCCGTGGTTTATCTTTAGACTCCAAGACTGATCCTTCCCTCCCCCCTTGTTTTCCTTTATTTTTCATTATCTTATTTTTTTTTTTTTTTTTTTTCTTCTTTTCTTTTCTTTATTTTTTTCTACCTTCTGTCATTGTTAGGTCTAGGGTCTCTCCTTAGACAGGTTTACCATCTAGATCATGGTCATTTTTTATGATAACAGTTTATGTCAGTTGGATTTTTGCTGGCTATCAGTATTTTTTCTGTTTTCTGCAATCTGTATGTTGATACCTGTGTTCTGTTGTATCTCTTTGACTACCCATTGTACTTATTGACGATGTACACGTGCTTTTTCCCTGACCATGTACTGTCTATACTTTCAATAAAATCGTGTTGAAGTAAAAAAAAAATTCTATTCCGACCTGTATAGTGCCCCTCCACAGCTTCCCAGGGACTCGATTGACGATTTTCTGGACAGCCTACCCATCCCATCCTTAAACGTAGAACATAGAGACAGGCTGGAAGCACCCTTTTCGGTTGAAGAGGTGGCGACCGTAATCAAGGGCCTCCGAAAGGGTTCAGCCCCAGGCCCAGATGGCCTGTCGGTCCCCTATTATAAGGCATTTGCAGATACCCTAGTCCCACATATAACAAACTTTTTTTTAATTTCAAGACTCAAGGCACCCCTTTGGGTACACAACTTAATACTGCATACATTACAGTTATTCCAAAACCGGATAAAAACCCAGAAGAAGTCTGTAACTACCGCCCCATATCTCTGATAAATAATGACTTAAAAATTCTTACAAAAATTCTAGCTCTCCGCATCTCCTCTTTCATTGATAAATATATTCACAAGGACCAAGTCGGATTTATTCCAGGTCGACAAGGCCCAGATCAAGTGAGAAGGGCAGTGGACATTGTCTCAATTTTGCAATCCAACTGGGACGGAGGTCCGAAACAAAAAGGCTTTCTCCTAGCTCTTGATCTGCAGAAGGCCTTTGGTTCTGTGTCCTGGCAATATCTTCTCCCCCTACTAGAACGATGGGGCTTTGGTCCGAGATTTATGGGGGTAATACAAGCTCTCTATTCTAAACCAAAGGCCCAAATTCGAATCCAAGGGTACTACTCTTCTCCAATAGACATAGCTAGGGGTACCAGACAGGGATGCCCCCTCTCCCCAATCATTTTCGCAATGGCAATTGAAACCCTGGCGATAGCCATTCGACAGAACCCTGACATTCAAGGTGTTTCATGCGGAGATCAAACTCATAAATGTGGGCTCTTTGCCGATGACTTACTACTATTTCTAACCTCTCCCATTACTTGCCTACCAAACCTCTGCAAGGTAATTTTGGAATTCTCTAAAATCTCAGGACTCCAAGTCAAATATGCTAAATCACAAGTCTTGAACGTATCCCTTCCACCTTCCACAGTATCCCTCCTCCAACAGTCATTCAAATTTGAATGGTGTCCCTCATCCATCAAATATTTAGGGATTTCTTTAACAGCTCATACAGAATCCGTTTACACAAATAACTATCCTCCCCTATACCAAAAACTTACAGCAGACATGAAAAACTGGGCCAAATATGATCTTTCCTGGCTGGGCAGAATTAACTCTATAAAGATGACTTTGCTTCCTAGAATTTTATATCTATTCCGCTCCCTTCCCATTCCCATCAGAAAAGACCAGGTGCAGACTTTGCAAAGCAAAATACTCAAATTCATCTGGGGCAAGTCAGGTTACAGAATCCCCCAAAACACTCTATATAACCATAGGAAAAGAGGAGGACTAGGATTACAGCATCTATATAAGTACTTCTTAGCTGCCATTTTGGCTCAACTATCCGTAGTTTACTCCAAACTACAGGGAGTGCAGAATTATTAGGCAAGTTGTATTTTTGAGGATTAATTTTATTATTGAACAACAACCACGTTCTAAATGAACTCAAAAAACTCATTAATATCAAAGCTGAATATTTTTGGAAGTAGTTTTTAGTTTGTTTTAAGTTTTAGCTATTTTAGGGGGATATCTGTGTGTGCAGGTGACTATTACTGTGCATAATTATTAGGCAACTTAACAAAAAACAAATATATACCCATTTCAATTATTTATTTTTACCAGTGAAACCAATATAACATCTCAACATTCACAAATATACATTTCTGACATTCAAAAACAAAACAAAAACAAATCAGTGACCAATATAGCCACCTTTCTTTGCAAGGACACTCATGCAGCCTGCCATCCATGGATTCTGTCAGTGTTTTGATCTGTTCACCATCAACATTGCGTGCAGCAGCAACCACAGCCTCCCAGACACTGTTCAGAGAGGTGTACTGTTTTCCCTCCTTGTAAATCTCACATTTGATGATGGACCACAGGTTCTCAATGGGGTTCAGATCAGGTGAACAAGGAGGCCATGTCATTCGTTTTTCTTCTTTTATACCCTTTCTTGCCAGCCACGCTGTGGAGTACTTGGACGCGTGTGATGGAGCATTGTCCTGCATGAAAATCATGTTTTTCTTGAAGGATGCAGACTTCTTCCTGTACCACTGCTTGAAGAAGGTGTCTTCCAGAAACTGGCAGTAGGACTGGGAGTTGAGCTTGATTCCATCCTCAACCCGAAAAGGCCCCACAAGCTCATCTTTGATGATACCAGCCCAAACCAGTACTCCACCTCCACCTTGCTGGCGTCTGAGTCGGACTGGAGCTCTCTGCCCTTTACCAATCCAGCCACGGGCCCATCCATCTGGCCCATCAAGACTCGCTCTCATTTCATCAGTCCATAAAACCTTAGAAAAATCAGTCTTGGATATTTCTTGGCCCAGTCTTGACGTTTCAGCTTGTGTGTCTTGTTCAGTGGTGGTCGTCTTTCAGCCTTTCTTACCTTGGCCATGTCTCTGAGTATTGCACACCTTGTGCTTTTGGGCACTCCAGTGATGTTGCAGCTCTGAAATATGGCCAAACTGGTGGCACGTGGCATCTTGGCAGCTGCACGCTTGACTTTTCTCAGTTCATGGGCAGTTATTTTGCGCCTTGGTTTTTCCACACGCTTCTTGCGACCCTGTTGACTATTTTGAATGAAACGCTTGATTGTTCGATGATCACGCTTCAGAAGCTTTGCAATTTTAAGAGTGCTGCATCCCTCTGCAAGATATCTCACTATTTTTGACTTTTCTGAGCCTGTCAAGTCCTTCTTTTGACCCATTTTGCCAAAGGAAAGGAAGTTGCCCAATAATTATGCACACCTGATATAGGGTGTTGATGTCATTAGACCACACCCCTTCTCATTACAGAGATGCACATCACCTAATATGCTTAATTGGTCGTAGGCTTTCAAGCCTATACAGCTTGGAGTAAGACAACTTGCATAAAGAGGATGATGTGGTCAAAATACTCATTTGCCTAATAATTCTGCACTCCCTGTAGATAAACCAGACTGGGTCCACATAGAGAAGCAAGCTGTCCCCCAGTTCTCCCTAGAATACTTACTCTGGTGCCCCCAAAGAGAAGACCACCCATTTTGTCCCCCTCCCTTTCTCAATCTTACGCCCTTTGGGATAGAATTTGTCACCTTCCAGCCCTGGTTTCGAAGGGGTAACCTCTAGCCAGTGTATTCCAAAATCCGGATTTCCCACCTGGAATGGACAGGAAGGCCTTCAGATGGTGGTTGGATAAGGGTCTGTACCGCATAGGACACTACTTCACAACCAAAGGCCCTCTTACCCTAGACCACTGTGTGACTAAATTGGACCTCCCTGACACTGAAAAATTCAGATTCAAACAGATATCACAATTTCTACACACTTTATGGACGGATAGGCCTCTACCTCCCAAATTCACAGATTATGAGCTCTGGTGCAGGCAGACCACGGGACAAAGGGGAGGGATATCTGTCATCTACTCTTCACTCACCCGCCCGACTGAGAAGTCTTCTTATATGATGGCATGGGGGGCCGACCTCCAACTGGAATGGGACCTGGAGACCTGGCAGGCAGCTTGTTCTGATTCATTTCAGAGCATCTTAAATACTTCCCTGATGAAAGCAAACTTAAAGGTCCTTATGAGGTGGTATATGACTCACACCAGGCTTGCAGCCATCTACCCATCATCAGATCCCAGCTGCTTTAGAGGTTGTCAACTCCTGGGTTCGATGGTGCATGTCTGGTGGGAATGTCCCAGAATCAGACCAGTCTGGAAGAGGATTTTTAACCTCATTTATACAGTCACTGGTTGCTCGGTCCCCAGGACGGCTTCTGTAGCTCTCCTAAATGCTCGGATTCCGGGTATATCCAAGCCCAATCAGAAGCTGATCCGATTTATGCTCCTCGGGGCTAAAATTACCATCGCTAGGGCTTGGAGACAACCCAGGGTTTCCACTGCAGAAATAAACCGCAAGATTTCGTGGATTATGGTGCAGGAAAAGCTGGCCAGCATCCTTTCAAACACAAAACAGAAATTTGAAGCCGTGTGGGGACCATGGGCGTCCCACTGTGGTTTACCTTTGGCAACTGGGGTACACCCAGCGCAACCTGCATCCTCCAGCACTAGTTAGGCACATGCTTCCCTTCCTTACTTTTTTTCTTTCCCCCACTTTTCTCTTTCTCTTTTCTTCCTCCTATTCTTTTAAGATAGTTGTATGACTAGAGGGTAATGTTCTTTGTCCGGTTTTTCATATGGGCAATTTGGCAACACTAAAGGCCTATATTATTTTGTGAGTATGAGCTAGAGGTTCAATGAAGCCAAATTCGAAACCACAAATTTTCTTTCAAATACTTTTATAGGAGGAGGCGGATTGGGGGGCGCCTGGCCGGGACACAGAATGATCCCATTAGGGGTGTCTGGGACAGGCAGGATTCCCCTGAGCGAAAGACCACCATATTTACTTCTTTTCCGCCCTTTCCCCTGTTATCAAGCTCATTGGATTCCTTTAATCAGCCCACAGTTGGGCAATTTGAGTCATTGTTACTGTCATTATGCCCTGTTTGTTGAATGTTATGATGATGTAGTCTCAGCCCTTGGGTCATACTATACCTGTATCCTTTATTAAAAAAAAAAAAAATCTATTGAAAGTAAAAAAAAAAAAAAAATACATGTTGCCCTTTGGAGTAAGGCATGCTGTGCCTAAATTTGTCCTAAGCACACAAGTATGTTTATACAAATTCTGGAGGTACTAGAGAGAGTAGATGGGGTGTTCAAACACACATTAAATTACCTGCCCGATTCCAGTAATACAATTGCCCCATGTGGCCTTATTGAATGACAAAGTGGATGAAATACCCAGTGCCAAGCAAAAATGGATTCACTGTCTGCTGTTAGCTATTGTATTGGTACATGTTCCACAAGGCAGTGACAATCATCCAATGTATACAGCCATAACTTTTGTGTTTCGTAAAGAAAAGAAAGTAAAGTGTGAATAGAGATAAATTATTGCTTTTATACAAAGGTACTCTAAAATGTCCCAGACTAACTTGATGGTACCCCTAGAAAAACATATAAATAACTGGATCATAATGATATTTCAAACTGATTAGTATTGTGCATGTCTTCAATCTTTGTAATTAATCTTCCTATTTACCTAGAAAAAATGAGTCGCTTTGCTGTTTGGTATCATCGTGTGCACCACACACAACATGGAGCAAAGAAAGAGAAGATAGTTTTTTTGCAGAGATCTAAAAGAATATTGAAGACCAGCATGTCAAAAGTAAAGGCCATAAGACCATCTCCTAGTAGCTTATTGTTCCTGTGATTACAGTTGCAAATTGAACAGCAGAAAATTCTTCCAAGGGGATACAAGCTGAATTCCAATCTCAAGCTACATCAATGCATTGTTGCATCATCCATTTCTTTTTGAGCGATGGTGAACTTGAATGAAGTACTCCATTGTTGAAAAATTTTGCCTGGAATTTGTAAAAATGCATACAGTATTGACAAGACACAATGCCTCTAATGCCTCGTACACATGACCGGTTTTCCCGTCGGGAAAAACTGCTATGACAGCTTTTGGCCGGGAAAACTGCCCGTGTGTATGCTCCATCGCAGTTTTCCCAACAAGAAAACTGCGGGGAAAAAAAAAGAGAACATATTTTAGTTTTTCCTGACGGAATTCCCAGCGGACTTTTTCCTGTCGGGAAAACCGGTCGTGTGTATGCTTTCCGAAGGGGAAAAAATGCGCATGCTCAGAATCAAGTATGAGATGGGAGAGCGAAAACTGAAAAGCGCGAATCGTCTCTCACTAAACTTTTACTAACACAAGGATCAGCAAAAGCAGCCCAAAGGGTGGTGACGTTTGAATGGAACTTCCACTTTTTAGTCCTGTCGTACACGGTGCACGTCACCACGCTTTGAACGGGCGGTATTTGGCTTGAACATGTGTATGCAAGACAGGCTTGAGAGGAATCTCGTCAGGAAAAACGTTGTTTTTTTTTTCCTGCGGAGAAAAACGGTCGTGTGTACGAGGCATTAGAATGTCCTTTGGACAGATGAAACAGATCTGGTGCAAGTCATATAAGCTCATTCTTCACAGATGGGAAATTAAGCTGTTAAAGAAAAGAATACTTGACCTACTATGAAACATCGAGAAGGCTTGATATTGCTTTGGGGCTGCATGGCTACATCCAGCAAGTGGTGCCTTTAACCTGTGCATGGCACAAAAAAATCTTGAAAACGATCAAGGAATTATGAAGTGAAATGCACTACACCATGTCAGAAATCTCTTTCTCAGTTGTAGTACATAATTCCTCTAACAGGATGGTTACTCAAAACATACAACCTAAAGCGTAACTACACTAAACATTACCCTCTGGGTGATCTATGTACATTGCAAGGATTATAACAACCTTTGTCGCAGATTCCTACCTTTTGTTGTTCTGGAGAAATCCCTGTTTGTTCCTCTGTGCCTGAGTGGGTCTAATGGGAGTGGTTTCATAATTATCAGTCAGCAGTGGCAGCTGCAGGGCACTAATGAGAAATATGCTAGGCCTGTATCCCTTTAGATGTGTTTCTTTTGGGAGTATCTCATCAAAAGTCAAATTTTTGTTTCAAGGGATACCTAAAATCTGACTTGTATCCTAGGCACAATTTCTGGGAAAATTGGTGAGCCAATTACACAAGCAGGAAATTATGTTTCTGTACAGAACAACTCCAGTTAGCCATACTGTATTGCATTACCTTTTTCAGAAAATTACAGTTGCTGCATATTGAAAAGGAAAGATAACTTTCAATTACAATATGACAATATGACGATATGGCAATTGTATACCCTAGCCACTCTTTAAAGGGGTGTTCCAGTCATTTTTAATGTTTATTAAAAGTCAGCAGCTACAAAAAGTGTAGCTGCTGGCTTTTAATAAACATACACTCACCTGCTCCACGTTCCAGCGAAGCGCTGGCCGGGGCTCCGCTCCTCTCCCCCCTCTCCGGCCGGCGTGTGGACACTCAGTCGTGACAGCCTTAGCAGCCCCTCGGCAGAAGGAGGAAGTGGGACAGGAATTCCCACTCCTCCTGAAGCCCTCCCCCCCAAAAAAAATTACATGCCAAATGTGGCATGTAAGGGAACGAGGAGTGGATTAAGCGGAAGTTCCACTTTTGGGTGTAACTCTGCTTTAAAGCACCCAAGAGTGGCTAAGAACATAACTATTCTGCAGTGATCTGCTATGAGCCCTTATCCAAACCCTCTCAAAAAATCTCTAATTATGCAGTCTGAAGATGGCACCGTTCAAACTTGAAATAGCTGGGGGATTAGAATCTATAACACTGAAGTTATGAATATAACACTGCCCACCGGCTGTTTAGATGGTGGAAGTCCTTTATTAATAAAAAAATTAAAAATCCAGCGGTGGTAATCCACTCTCGCTCCGGCTCCCCGCTCCAACGTTGTCTGTATCCAGCGACGGTGATCTCTCCGGTCCAGTGATGAGAAATCCATCCATCCAGAGCAGCATCGCCGACCTTCTCTCTCCGCTGGACACAGCCCAGCGGAATGACGCGGCCGGAGCTTTCACTTTTCTTATATAGGGGAGGCGGTCGCCCGTTACATGACCACGCCCCCTCTGACGCAAGGGGGGTGTCTGGGCTTTCCCAGTGACATGGCAAAGTGCACGTCAAAGGGGGGATGGGGTCACGTGACGGGTGGCCCCGCCTCCCCTATATAAGAAATGTCAAAGCTCCGGCCGCGTTATTCCACTGGGCTGTGTCCAGAGGAGAGAGAAGGTCGGCGATGCTGCTCTGGATGGATGGATTTCTCATCGCTGGACCAGAGAGATCACCCGTCGCTGGATACAGACAACGTTGGAGCAGGGAGCCAGATCGAGAGTGGATTACCACCGCTGTTTTTTTTTTTTCTTTTTATTAATAAAGGACTTTTTTCTACGGTGTCTGTTTTTTACAAGAATTTACACTTCCTGCGTTAAATGGTAGGGGTACAGTGTACCCCATTACCAATTTACATAGGGGGGCCAGGATCTGGGGGTCCCTTTGTTAAATGATAAGCCCCTGCCCGCAGACCCCCACAACCACCGGGCAAGGGTTGTGTGGATGATGCCCTTGTCCCCATCAACAAGGGGACATCCTCTCCATGTTGAGGGCACGTGGCCAGGTATGGTTCAGGAGAAGGGGGGGTGCACTCTGTCCCCCCCTCTTTTCTGCGACCGGCCAGGTTAACGTGCTCGGATAAGGGTCTGGTGTGGATTTTTGGGGGAACTCCACGCCATTTTTTTTTTAATTTGGGGTGGGTTCGGGTTCGCTCAACCCTAGTAACCAATAAAAACTTTTGACAAACTACCTCAGTGAAAGCTACAGAAATTAATTATTTGCAGTGTTTCACTTTAAAGTTTGCAAAATACAATTATTAAGGGTTACGGGGCTCCATCATTTTTGTCCATGCTATTTCCATTTATTTTATTAAAAATATTTTGTTTAATCAGAAATCAAAAGCACAGTCTGTTTTATTAAGTTTGGAATAAACAATCACAGAAGCCAATTACTTTGGTTTAAAGTTATTTCAGAGAAAATTGTGGGTTCTTTTTCCATGGAAGGGTATCAACAAATTTGTTCTGTGTATATTAAGCAAAGAAGGCTGCTGTACATATGAAATTGAAAACTTTAAACAGAAAGATGTAAAAAAAAAAGTACTGTAAGTTAAAATGAAAATTTCTTCTATTTACTACTGTTTTGTATAAAGCATGCCATGGCTCCACGAATATGCAAACTGTATTGAATTCTCTATTGACAGCGGCAGTTTACACATACTGTTTTGGGGATAGAAAAGGTGAGGCCACATGTGACATTATTGTGTTCTCACTTTCCCAGGCTGTGTTTGGAAATGAAATGTTCTGCCATAGGAGAGCTGTTTAGAAATGTCCAAGGAAATGCAATTACTGAGCAGTACTGTGGTGAACCAGGAAATTAGTTGGAAACTACTCAGGCAGAATCGTTTAAAGTAGACCCTGGAAGAATATAAAAGTACGTCTGGGAGTAGAAGACCTTTCTTTTTCTAATGGTATTAATTTGGAGTCACATACAATACGGCTCTCTAGAGGGACAATTGTACAGACTACAGAACAGACTGAGGCTCTTCATTATCATTACTATCTTCGTAATAGGATGAGCTCACAGCAGCTTCAAGGAATCAATTGCTCACATTACCTCTTTATACAGAAGCACTGTGAAAACACATCCACTGCTATACAAATAGCACTGTGCGAACTTGTTATGGGCAGATCCATGTCACCAGCAACAATGGAAGCAACCTCTCCTGAACTGAGATCCACCAGTGCCAAGATCTTGGCGCCAAAAGAAACTGACTTGCTTATTGTGCTTTTTAAATAATCCAGTTAGGTAAAATAGTATACATAAGAAAGCGGTGCAGCACTAAACAAAAACTAAAATCGCATTAACAAGTCCAAGGGTGTGGAATGCTGAGGCCAAGAGGTGTTGACAGTAAAGAACGATCAGAAAAAGGAAAAGGACTTCTCCACAATCACTGTGCTTCCATTTCCGTGTCTCCTCCACCAAAGATGCAGGCCGCTCACCTTAACGATTGGACCTCTAAAAGAACAGAAGGTCATGCAAGCAATCCCTTAACAAGGGTAAATGTAAAGCTGAGAAGGAAGATATCTTCATAAATCTCCTCAGTCTGTTAATGGCCTCCAAACTCACTCATAGGCCGCGTACACACAATAGAATTTGTCCGACGGACCAGTTCAGCGGACAAATCCGATCGTGTGTATGGGCTAGCGGACATGTCTGACCGGCGGACATATTTTAAAACATGCTTTAAAATTTGTCCGCCGGGGACATGTCCGTCGGATATGTCCGCTGGTCAGTACACTCACCAGCGGACATATCCTCCCGCACAAGCGTCGTATGGATGCGACGCATGCGTGGAAGTTGTTTACTTCCTGGTGCGGTGACGTGGCGGCGTCAACGTCACCGCCACGTCACCGTGCTGTCTGCCGGCGGGGATTTTGATCCGATGATGTGTACACGCCATCGGACCAAAATAGCCCGGCGGACAGATCCGATGAAAACGGTCCGAGGACCGTTTCCATTGGATAAATCCGTACGTGTGTACACGGCCATAGACATTCATGTATTCATGTTAAAATGCAAAAAACATACATAGTGCTCTCCGTATGCATAAGTAACACTAGTTTATTAAAAAGGATAAACTACTGTAGTGCTCACCCCCGAAGGAGCCACTGGTTTGATGATGGGATCAGCAGATTAACCACTTAAGGACCGGACCAATATGTTGCTAAATGCCCAGAGGCGTTTTTATAATTCGGCACTGCGTCGCTTTAACAGACAATTGTGCGGTCGTGCGACATGGCTCCCAAACAAAATCTGCGTCCTTTTCTTCCCACAAATAGAGCTTTCTTTTTTTTTTTTTATCTTTTTTTTTATTGAAAAAATCTTGCAGCGATAACCAGAAATGTGAAATAAGACCGGAGCAAAATAAAACAATAATTAGCCGGATCCATTAAAGCTTCAGACATTAAACACAGGCAAATCAATACACAATAACAGGAGTTCCCGCCCAATCCATCCCCAGAGCCCCAAAAGGGAACACACTGCCTCGTGAGTGGGCGGTCTAGGAACCCTCCAATCTAACATCTGGCCCACAAAGAGCAACATAAATGAGGGAGGGCATGCCAAATATGACGAAGCTCCGATCCGAGACAGACTCGAACAGGGCTTAAGGGTCAGCATAACATAGGGGTCAAAGGAGATTGATATGCACAAAAAAACTTTCGGAGACCTTAGAAAAACCACCATAAACCCTTATTTCAAAAGAAATAAAATAAAACATAGCAAAACCGTATCCAATGAAGAGATTTAAGACTAAACGGACCCTCACGGCCCGAACTACGTCGTTATTCAAATTGTAGAAAATCGAAACAGTTGAGAAGAGGAAAGAGGGCGAAAAAGAAAAAGGAGAACAGAAGAGAGAGAAAAAGACAGAAGAACAAGGAACAGGAGACACACGGAAGGCCTAGCAAGCTGCAAATTTCAAGAGCAAAATAAAAGAATCAGAGCAGGACTCCAACATGCGTTGCCCAAGGTTCCCAGATGAGCTTAAAGCCCTCAACAGAGTTAAGGATCATGTTGGAAAACCTCTCGTTGGACATCATCCACAAGATTTTTCTCTTAGCCATTAAGAGAGAAACCGACGGAGATTTCCAAGCCTTGGTAATAGTCATCTTTGCCCCTAGTAAAATAAAAAATATCAGCGCTTGTGTACTTTTGGAGATTTTAGGGACAGGGCTGTTAAGTAGGGCAACGGTAGGATCAAAAGCAACTCCTACTCCCGTGACCTTTCTAATAAGGTGAAAGATTTTGTGCCAGAAGGATCAGATCCTAGGGCATTCCCACAGTATGTGAAGGAATGATCCAGAAAGCCCACAACCCCTAAAACACAAGGGAGAAGATTGCGGGTAAAACTTGGCAATATGGGTAGGAACTAAGTATCAGCGGGTCATGACCTTGAGGCTCATTTCGGAAAGCGACACATTCAAAATGCTCTTGAAGGAACGGGCCATATTCGAATGCCACCATTCCATTGGCCAATCGAGGTCAAGGTCACGTTCCCAGCACTTCATGTAAAGCGCTTTCTCCATAGGCTCAGCTAAAGCTGAATAAATTAAAGATATACCCCCCTTTGTGTCCATGGCTGAGGAACACCACTGCTCATAAAGGGTCACAGAGGGTTGTTCCGGGCAGGTCCTCCTAATCTGCGAAATTTCTCAGACAGGGGCATTTTGAGCTCAGAGGTACAATAACCTAAGGTGAGGGGCCCGTTTGAATTAAAAAAGTGGGCAATTCTGTATAGTCCTTTGTCAAGCCACCATTTAAAGGCTACAATGTCTAACCCGGGTTGGAATCGGGGGTTGTGAAAAATATGTGCAAGTGGGTGCCAGTGGGATACAAGTGATGTCAGTTTATGTAATGAGTCACATAGAGACATAGAGTGGGACAGTGTAGGAGCTAAAATCGGTGGTCGGTTACTAGGATGGTTCCATAAAAGGAAATCTAGGGTGAATCCTGGGGTCGCAGCTCTTTCCATGGAGACCCAATATGGCTTGGGTCCTTTAAGGTAAATTATAGAAAACTGGCTAAGTTGGGCCGCACGGTAGTACCACCATAAATTAGGGAGCCCGAGGCCAACTTTTAGCCGAGGTCTAAAAAGCACTGTCTTAGAGAGGCGGTTTCCCTTTTTCTCCAAGATGAATTTAATTATAGCAGATTAAAGACAATCAATATATACGATTTAGTGACCGGGATGGGAAGGGAGCGGAAAAGGTACAACATTTTGGGCAGGAGGGTCATCTTAACTGCATTCACACGGCCCAGCCAAGATAAATTATACAGAGACCATTGACGTAGATCAGTCATTAACTTTTTAACCATGGGTGGATAATTATGTTTATGGAGAAGCTCAGTCTGTTAATACCTAAATATGGGATAGAAGTAGAGTTCCAGGAGAATGGGAAGCGACTTTTCAAACTATCTACTAGTGATGAGCGGAATACGCCATATTCGATTTTGCGATATTTCGCGAATATATAGAAGAATATTCGCGAATATTCGTTAATATCGAATATTCGTGATATTTTATCAAAAAAAAATAAAAATTGCGAAATTTCGCCAATGCGAAATTGATTGCGAAATTCTCGTCAACACGCAAAAACGGAGATAATTTCCTGGATTACTAAACTAATAGGCACTAAACACTAAGGCCCCATACACACGAGCGGACAGATTTGTTCAAATCTGTCCGTCCGACAGATTTGAACAAATCTGTCTGCTGGGATTTTGGTTTGCTCGCGTGTACACACGAGCAAACCAAAATCCCCGCCAGCAGAGAGCGCGCTGACGTGTCGGTGACGTGGCGGTGACGTTGACGCCGCCACGTCACCGCACCAGGAAGTAAAACACTTCCGCGCATGCGCCAAATCCATTCGGCGGCGGTGCGGCGGCGGAGCGGGACGACATGTCTGCTGGTAAGTGTACTAACCAGCAGACATGTCGGGCGGACAGATTCCCACCGGATAGATTTCAAAGCATGCTTTGAAATCTGTCGGGTGGACAAATCTGTCCGCTAGCCCATACACACGATCGGAGATGTCTGCTGAAACGGTCCATCAGACCGTTTTCAGCGGACAAATTCGATCGTGTGTACGAGACCTTACTCTAGTTACACAAACTTATATGACTAAACTAAAGCACATTTTTTTTATACACAAAACACAGAAGGGCAGAGAACGTATTCGCGAATATTCGTTAATATCGAATATTCGTGATATTTTATCAAAAAAAAAAAATAGCGAAATTTCGCTAGTGCCAAAGCGAAATTGATTGCGAAATTCTCGTCAACACGCGAAAACGGAGATCATTTCCTGGATTACTAAACTAATATGCAATAAACACTAACTCTACTTACAGAAACTTATATGACTAAAGTAAAGCTAATTTTTTTTTTTTTTTTGTTTTTATACACAAAACACAGAAGGGCAGAGAACGCATTCGCGAATATTCGTAATACGAATATTCGCATTGCGAATATTCGGCAACATAAAAGGATCGCCTCAGCTACTCGGCCCAGGGTCTCTAATCATACCAGCAATGCTTTTAGACGTCGATGGAGATCACTAGGATGTGATCTGTTTTAAAAATACATTTGAAAAAATAGATAGCGAATATTCACCGCGATATTCGATTTATTCGCGAATACTCGAATATGCAATATTCGTAACGAATATTCGCAATGCGAATATTCGTGAGCAACACTACTATCTACTTGGGATTGAGGAAGGGAGACGTTAAGAGCAACAGACTTGGACATATTGACTCTCATGCCGCGTACACACGATCACTTTTTGCGATGAAAAAAAACGACGTTTTATCTCATGAAAAAAAACGATGTTTTTCAAACTTAATTTTCCAAAACGACATTGCGTACACACTATCGTTTTTCCCAAAAAGTCTAGCAAAGCGCCGTGACGTTCATCACGTACAACGGAACTATAAAGGGTAATTTCCATGCGGAAGACGGCCTCTTTTGCTGATATTGTGTTGCTGTGTGTTAGTAAAAGTTTGGTGAGAGACGATTCGCGATTTTCAGTCTTCGTGCTTTAATATCGTTTACTGTCGTACAGTTTGTGCTTTTGGGGTCGTATTTGTGTTACAGTGCTTGTTTTCAGATCGTATCTGTTTTGGCAGTGCATTCTTGTCTACACGTTCCTGTTTTGCAGGTCCGTTCTTCAGAGGCCTTTCTGTACTTCAGAGCGGTGTTTTAGTGTGATCTGATTTGACGACCGTTTTCTAGCCATGTTGCGGGTACATTCTCGTTGCCGAGATCATGATGTGCTTCTAGTTAGGATGTGTGCTGCATCCCGGCTCAAGTCCTTGAGGAAGGCGAGGAGGACTTTGTGGGCCAAGAACTGGTTTCTTCGCAGGGACCAGTTCTCTCATATGCCTCTGCTGCGGGAGATCCAAGAAAATAACCCTGATGACTTCAGGAATTTTCTTCGGATGTCTGACCCCGTATTCCAGCAGCTTTTGGCTTTGGTGTCGCCATATATCACCAGGCAGGACACTGTTATGCGGGAAGCCATCACTGCTGAGCAGCGGCTAGTTGCTACCTTGAGGTACCTGGCAACAGGGAGAAGTCTGCAAGAATTGAAGTTCTCGACGGGCATCTCCCCCCAGGCTCTGGGCCTCATAATTCCATAGACCTGTTCTGCCATCATTCATGTTCTGCAGGAGGACTATATTAAGGTAAGTGGTGCCCTTTAAATGCACAAACTATGTTTTATTTTGGCTTTTGTATCTGTTTCATTTTTTTTTGGTTTAAACAGTCCCTAATTAACCTGTTTGTGATCTGCTGGGAATGTTCCCTCTCATCTCCATGCATGCTGTATTCATTTTATATTTGCTCCTACATGCATCTTTTGTTTTGCCAACCTGTCCAGCATTTTTTTTTTGTTCCAAACCCACCTAGCCTAGTCCCCTATATCCCCCTATATTTGTGTCCTCTATTGTAGTGCTGTCTATAGAAGTCCCTATATCCCCCTATATTTTTGTCCTCTATTGCAGTGCTGTCTATAGAAGTCCCTATATCCCCCTATATTTTTGTCCTCTATTGTAGTGCTGTCTATAGAAGTCCCTATATCCCCCTATATTTTTGTCCTCTATTGCAGTGCTGTCTATAGAAGTCCCTATAGCCCCCTATATTTGTGTCCTCTATTGTAGTGCTGTCTATATAAGTCCCTATATCCCCCTATATTTTTGTCCTCTATTGCAGTGCTGTCTATAGAAGTCCCTATATCCCCCTGTATTTTTGTCCTCTATTGTAGTGCACGCACAACCCCCCCCCCCCCCCCACCTCTTTATTTTATAATTGTATAAATTACCTTCTTTTTTTTTTAGAGGTCTCAAACTCATCTTGGGCCTCCACTCACCTTAATTTTTTGTAGGATTGTGACCATCAGAGGGTGTGATTAATCTGCTTTAGTGATCCCTTATTATTTTGGCCATTTTTACAAATACTTCAAATTAATGATCTTCTTTTTTTTTTAGGATCCAAGAATGTTTTGTGATGTTTGTTTAGGAATGTTTGTTTGATTTTTTTTTCTACATTTCCCCACCACGCCACAGGAATGGCAGACTGTGGCAGCGGACTTCTCCCAGCGATGGAATTTTTTTTTCTAAACAAAACCTGTATAACATTTTTTAATTTCCAAAATAAAAACAAAAAAAATCAAAGCCTACCCAAATAATCAATTAAATGTTTAATTTGTAGCTCCACCCCTTTTGTTTTTTCGATCACTTGTCTCTATTTGTTCCCTGCAGGACCATATTTCGGACAGCACGAACTGTTTTTTGGTCATATTTACTAAGCTTTTCACATCTACTTTTCTTTAGGTACAAATCTACATTACAAAAGATCACAAGTGAAGTCACATTACACCAAAAATGGCACGAGATTCCTGTTTGGGGACACATGAATTGGTCGTAGGAGTCGTCGTCGTTTGTTCAAATTATAACAAATACAAAGACGTTTTTGGGAATGATATAGTGTTTATACACTCCATTTTGTCCATGCGAACTAGGCGCATGATGATATTTAGCACGAAGATTGTCGTTTAGTAGGTCGAAAAACAACGAATGAACGACGACTCCTCCGACCACTTTTTGTGCCCACAAACATAGATACAGTACAACCTGAAATTAAAAGCACATGGCACAATTAAGAAACACCACAAATGTGGCCACATAAAAAATACTTACTTTTTGCCCGAATCAGCCTATTGATTTGATTGAGTTGTTCAGGCTCTCATTTTTTGAGGTCTGACCACCTCTTTCTCAATTGCTCTCTAGTCCTGCGTTGGCCAAATTTTTCATGCAGCCTCCTGATCACCTTCTCCATAATGTCGGCCTTGACCTTATTTGGATGCAGGTAAGGGCCATGCTTCCCATCATAATCCTCCCTTAGTAATATGGTGACCATCTCCACCATCTCCTGGAAGGCCATGTTTGAGGCCTTGTACCTCCGCCGGGATCGTCCGGTTGGCTGGGCCTGGCCTGCCTGATGGCTTGAGCTTGCCATATTTGTCGCCATCTTTTTCTTCCATAAAACACACCCACAAAGCAAGATCGAGAAAGGGGCGTGGAAAAGACGAGACCGAACGTCAGGGGCGGGATCTCGTGCATCGCGTCACACGTTCGCGCCCTTTAAAGGGATCCCACGTAATTGCAAGCGCCGTTCACAATCTGCGGAACAAGGCGGAAGAGACGATCGGATCATAAGACGGTACGTAGCTGGATTATGGACATTAATAATATTAGGGAACAGTGGATGATTGTGTGGGCTAGAAGATATGGGTGGTTATTTACTTAAAGGAAAAGCCACTTTGCACTACAAGTGCACTTGGAAATAAAGTCGCTGTAGATTTTGAGGAGGACATGCAAGGAAAATTAAAAACAGCATTTTAGCATGCACATCATTGGATGATAAAATCAGCAGAGCTTCCCCTCATTTCTGATCTACCCCTCTCAGATTTATACAACGATTGCACTTCCAAGTGCACTTTCAGTGCAATTGAAGTGCAGAGTGGATTTTCCTTTAATAAATAATCCCCATGGTGTTAAAAGCTAATTGGTAGTAGTGGCTTGACTGACACTAGGCATTGGTTTTTGTTTTGTACATGCAGAAATAATGGAGGCCTTTAAGGAAACCGAATTTCTAACGGAATTTATACAGAGATGGAAGGAACATCCAGTGCTCTGGCAATCAAAAAGCAAAATCAATAAAAACAAAGATGCCCGGAAGAAAGCAAAGGAGGCCCTTCTTCAATTTGTAAAGACAAGGGTCCCCAACGCAACATTGGAGACTGTGAAGGCAAAAATCTATTCGCTTCGGGGCACCTACAGGACCCAAGGGGCACAAGTGCTGGCCTCGATGAGATCTGGGGCTGCAGCTGACAGCATCTACAAGCCAAACCTGTGGTAATTTGGTCAGCTGCAGTTCCTGGATGATCACATCGAGTCCAGGCCATCCCTGTCTACCCTTCCCCCAAAGAGGCAGTACAGGCTTCCCTGCTCCTCCAGTGTTCCCTGCAGTCAGCCCTCCAGTGTTCCCTGTAGTCAGCCCTCCAGTGTTCCCTGCAGTCAGCCCTCCAGTGTTCCCTGCAGGCAAGAGCAGGCAACCTCAGAGGAAGAGCCTGAGTTCCTGGAGGACCCTGATTTTGACCCATGGAGCCAGGTATTGCATTTTCATATTCATTTTTTAAATGCAAAGTATAATAATGATGAGTAATTAATGTTACAAGTGATCGAAATTATATAAATGATTGCCCAAAAAATTAGGAACATATCACTAGGCAATAGTGGAAAAACAGAATGGGGACAAGATACATAAATGCAGAGGTCATAATGAATGTGTGTCATTTTCTGGTACGCCATTAGGTACACCATACAGTGGCCGCAGATGTTAAACACCCTTTTTGGCCATTAACATTTTGTCCACCCCGAAGTAAAAAAACGGTTGGGTAAAGGCCCCCTACTTGGGAATTTCAGACAGCATCAACGCCCCCCCCCCGCCCCCAGCTCCAGGGGCCACATATCTATAAAACTGTGTAAGGGGCCACATAATTAGGGATGGAGGGCCTGTGGTAAATATATTTTAGCATTCAATTATGATATGTCATTAAGTTAAAAATGTGTGTGATGAATGAAGCCAAAAAATAAACTATGTCCCTTTTTTATTATACACAGGCAGAGCAAAGCCAGGAGGAGGCAGGCCCCACAGGGAGCCAGGGGGAGGCAGGCCCCGCAGGGAGCCAGGGGGAGGCAGGCCCCGCAGGGAGCCAGGGGGAGGCAGGCCCCGCAGCGAGCCAGGGGGAGGCAGGCCCCGCAGGGAGCCAGGAGGAGGCAGGCCCCACTGGGAGCCAGGAGGTGTCAGGCCCCAGTGGGAGACAGGAGTCACGCCAGCGTGATTGCATCTCCCAAATCCCTCCTATCCGTAATCCAGCAAAAAGGGCCAGAAGGCTGATGCAAATGGAGGAGGAGACCCAGGCCATGCTCCGTGAAGCAACTTTGGCCATCAGAGAGCCGCCCTGTGAAGAAGAGGGATTTGCAGCGTTCATCGCAGCCAAGCTTAAAAATCTTGAGCTGGGCCAGCGTGTGTGCTGCGAATCCATCATATTCCAGGCCATAAGCATGGCCACACTGGGACAGCTCAATGACGATATTGGCATTGGGCAGATTGGCACTCCTGTCGTTACTGCGCTTCCTGGTCCTGCTCCTTCTCCTGCTCCTTCTCCTGCTCCTGCTCCTTCTCCTGCTCCTCCTCTTCCTGAGCCTGCTCTGGCTCCTGGCACAACGTCGGCTCCAGGAACACAGCCCCTGAGGACTCGGGCTGCAGGGAAGGCTGCAGGGAAGACTGCAGGGAGGAAGAACTGAGGAGATGGTGCCCCGAAGCGAATTGTTTTTTGCCTTCACAGCCTTCATTGTTTGCTTGGTGGACCCTTGTGTTTACATCTTCAAGCAGGGTCTCCTTTGTTTTTTTCCTGGCTTCTTTGTTTTTATTTGGTTTTGCTTTTTGTTTGCCAGATGGTTCTAATTTTAATTTATTTACCTTTTAAACCTGAATAAAGGTATATTTTTGTTGGTTTTCAAATTTTGACGATGTGTATTTTTGCCAAACAAATATAGAGATTGTTATAGTAAGTACTAGGCAGACACATTTAAAAAATTAAAACGACATTAAACACCAACCTCCTTGTGGGTAATTAAAAAAAAAAAATCAAGTTGTTGTGGTCACTTCACACCCTCCAAAATCCTAAAAAAGAAATTGTAGTTCAAAACATCTGTTAAAAGATATTACCCCCCAAAAAATGTCCAAAAAACAAAAAAAACAAAACAAAAAAGGGCCCAAAAAAATAATAAAGTCAAAAGGTGGACAGAAATATGTCAAACAAGATGAGCCACAACAAACTAGGGCCCAGATTCAGAGAGAATTCGATTCTCGTAGCGTATCAGAAATACACTACGCCGCCGTTTTTTACCTGGCTCTACGTGGAATCCAGGTAGATTTTGTCCAGTAAACGACGGCGGCGTAGTGTATTTCTCCCGTCGCAATCCATCTGCGCGAGTAGGGGGCGTGAAGCATTTAAAATAGGCGCGTTCCCGCGGCGATCGAACTGCGCATGCTCCGTTCGCAAATTTCCCGCCGTGCATTGCGCGAAATCACGTTGTTACGTCGTAGTAGCGTTGTTTACGTACATTCCTATTCCCGAACGAGTTACGTTAAAAAAAAAATAATAATTTCAAATCGGCGCGGGAACGACGGCCATACTTTACATGGGTTACGCACTGTTAGACCAGCAAAAAGCTCCTCTAACATTACGTAGCCAAAAAATGACGTAGGCGATTGCGAGGGACACTCGTACCTTCGTGGATCGCCGTAAAAACTAATTTGCATATCCCGACGCATGAAAACGACGCGAACTCCTCCCAGCGGCCGCAAAAATATCGCAGCGTAGATCCGAAGGCTTACGAAGACGTAAGCCTCTCGGATCGAAGCCCGAAGCCGCCGTATCATGGTTTGAGGATTCAAACTAGTGATACGGCGCGCGAAATTTGAAATTTGAAATTACTCCTGTCTAACACCAGTTAGACAGGCGTAATTGCTCTGTGAATCTGGGCCTAGGAGTTTAGGGTAGCTTGGAAATGCTTTGAAAAGCATTGTGGCAAATGCAGCGCATTGTTTTCTTCATTAGTTTTAAAATAACGAATGTGCTTAATCCATTCTAAACAGTAGTTTTACCAGAACGAGCTCTCCCATCTCAGAAATTGCTTCTGAGCACGCACGGGTTTAAAACGTAATTTTCTATGTCGTTTTGCCCACACACGATCATTTTTTATGACACAAAAAACGACGTTTTGAAAAACGACACAAAAAATTCAAGCATGTTGGAATTTTTTTTTGGTCGTATTTTTGAAGACAAAAAACGACGATCAATTTAAATTACGTTTTTAAAAACGTCGTTTTTTTTTATCGCAAAAAATGATCGTGTTTACGTGGCATTAGACCTGATATACCGCCAAAATCATTGAGGAGGCGGATCACGTTAGGGGTCGTGGTGAGTTGGGCGGAGAGAAAAAGGAGGACGTCATCCGCGAACAAGGCACATTTATGTGTCGATTGTCCACAGCGAACCCCTTGAATACCAGGGTGATTTCTGATCGCGATGGCCAAAGTTTCAATGGCCACCGCAAAAAGAAGGGGGGAGAGATGGCGAACCCTGTCTCGTACCCTTTCTAATGGGGAATTGTTCCGAGAAGTGACTCTGAAATCTGACCTGTGCTCTCGGTTGGGAATAAAGTGCTTCTAAAATTTTGATAAAGTCAGGCCCAA
Source organism: Rana kukunoris (assembly GCA_029574335.1). Lineage (NCBI taxonomy): Eukaryota > Metazoa > Chordata > Amphibia > Anura > Ranidae > Rana > Rana kukunoris. The sequence continues at coordinate 141,555,756 of CM056052.1, forward strand.
AACCCCAGTGACGGAGCAAAGCAAAAAGGTATGGCCATTCAACCGTATCAAACGCCTTTTGCAGATCAATAGAAAGCAGATAGCCTTCTTTGGGAGACCCACCATCCCAGCCTGACCTCATAAGGGAAATAACATCCACTGCTCTCCGTATCTGGTCTGGTCCCTGTCTTCCCGGGATGAAACCCACCTGATCTTTGTTAATACAAGAACCAATAAAAGATGCCAGCCTATTAGCTAAAGCTTTCGTCATTATCTTCATATCGTTGTTAATTAACGAGATTGGCCTGTAGTTGCTCACTTCACTGGGGTCCTTCCCTGGTTTGGGAATAACTGATATGAACGCTAGGTTTGCAGAGGGATCCAACAATGGATCCTTACGTAAGGAATTAAAGAACCGGACCAGATAGGGGACCAAAATTTCGGAAAAAGTCTTATAGTAATGATTTGAGAATCCGTCGGGACCCAAGGCAGAGTCAGTCTTAAGGTCTTTAATAACATCACTAATCTCTGCTACCTGGAATGGTGAGTCAAGGATGGAACGATGGGATTTCGAAAGTCTGGGGAGAGGGACTGTTACGTACCTTGTGGATAGAGCCTAGTGTGCATGAAAGAGCCCCTCTTACAGCCCGGGTTCGGGGGATGCTGGAGTGGGAACAGCAAGCCCGGGAGCGCGGTAAGGTAAGAGTGCCTGGTAATGACAGCAAACCGGCCGGGATGGGGATCTTGCAGACAGACGGTGCAGGAGACAGCGTCTCTGGGAGGCTCAAAGGAACTGGATAGCTGATGCTGGTGAGACAAGCCTGTTAGAGACAAGACAACAGCAGGTATACGGCCAGCAAGGTCAGGTGAGCAGATAACCAGGAAGTCACTCAAGAGGAAGTAACGTAGTCAAGCTTCAGGCACAGGGTCTGGTAACGATGGGCAGGAGAGCAGAGCGGAGTCAGATCAAAGCCAGGGGTCAGTTAGAGGTATTCGGGTAGTTAGACGGAGCCGGGTCAAAAACAGGTTCAACAGATATCAGATTACAGGTTTGTGGACACTATGCTGCAGATCAGACAGTGAAGTGTCACTGCAGCTGCTGACCTTTTAAAGGCAGGGTGAAGCCAATTAAGCCTAACGCGCATTCGCGCGCTCCCGCGCGACTGGTGCACGAGCGCGAGCACCAGGGGCTGACATTGCCCCCCCCCCAAGGGGCAGCCTCCGGATGCCAAGTCGGGTTCTCTTTTCAGGGTGAGCGGAAAAAAAATTACGAATCAGTCTCTGTGCATGGACGTTGCTCTCAGGTTCCCAGGAATTGTCCTCTGGGCCATACCCTTTCCATTTTACTAAAAATTGCGTTTGCCCTTGCCGTTTCCTGCAGTCGAGGATGGCCTCCACAACATATTCCTCGCACCCATCAACAAAAACTGGTTCTGGGGGACTGGCCCCTCTGTCAGGAAAGGGTTCTGGAGCTGCAGGTTTCAACAACGATACATGGAACACTGGATGAACTTTCAGAGAATCAGGTAAGGATAGTTCATACGATACCTCATTGATCTTTCTTCGTATTGGAAAAGGTCCCATGAACTTCGGTCCCAACTTCTTTAAAGGACAGGCCAACTTGAGGTTAGTTGTAGATAGCCACACCTGGTCACCTGGCTGAAGATCCAGTTCGCCTCTCTTTTTCCTGTCAAAGAACCTCTTACTGGAGACTTGGGCTTTAGTCACTGCCTCCCGCAATACCTGGTTGTTGTGGCTGAGGAACTCCATCGTACTCTGCACTTCTGAAAAAAAGTCAGGTAGAAAGGTTAGATTAAAACCGTAATTGGCAAAGAAGGGGGATTGCCCAGTGGCTGAATGGTTGGCGTTGTTATACGCAAACTCCGCTAAAGGTAACAGGGGGACCCAATCGTCCTGGGAGAAGGACGTAAAGCACCTAATGTATTGTTCAAGAGTCTGGTTGGTCCTCTCCGTTTGCCCGTTGGTTTGGGGGTGGTAGGCTGAGGAAAAAGAGAGCTTGATCTTCAAGGTCTCACATAGAGATTTCCAGAAGCGGGACGTGAACTGAACCCCCCTATCAGACACGATGTTGGAGGGAATCCCATGTAACCGGACGATCTCCTTGATGAAGATACGAGCAGTCTCTGCAGCCGTTGGGGTACCCTTTAAAGGAAGGAAATGAGCCATTTTGGATAGGCGATCTACGACCACAAAAATTGCCGTACACCCCTCCGAACAAGGAAGCTCCACTATAAAATCTATGGAAATCATCTCCCAGGGTCGATTAGGTACAGGTAGGGGCTTCAGTAGTCCCCAGGCTCGGTTCCTTGCGGTCTTGTTCCGATTACAAGTGGGGCATGAGTTAACATACGTTTTTCAGAAGTTTTCCAGGTCTGGCCACCAGAAGGTACGACGTACTAGTTCGAGGGTCTTCCGAACCCCAAAGTGCCCTGCCAACGGGTGGTCGTGAAGGAGTTTCAAGACCTCCACGCGATTTGTTCCCGGAACGAAAATTTGGCTTCCTCTCCAGAACAGTCCGTCCCTGGATGTTAAGGTGGTGCTGGAAGGTTTGGAGGCGTCTGTGGATGCTTCCCTAATTTGGGAGAGTAGACCAGACTGGAGAAGTAGGAAGTTACCTGCTGGTAGGATGGTGTCAGGAGCAGATACATCCTTGGGGTTATCATGCATCCGGGATAATGCGTCCGGCTTGACGTTCTTTGAACCTGGTCGGTATGTAATGTGGAAACAGAAGCGTGAGAAAAACAGTGCCCAGCAAGCTTGACGGGGTTTCAGCCTTTTAGTGGATCTCAGGTATTCGAGATTTTTGTGATCGGTATAGATTAATACTGGATGGGCTGCGCCTTCTAACAGGTACCTCCATTCCTCCAAGGCGGTCTTGATGGCAAGTAACTCACGATCACCGACATCATAATTTCTTTCCGCAGGAGAAAGCTTCCGGGAAAAGAACCCAACGGGATGCATTAGGTCTTTATCTCCCTGGCGTTGGGAGATAACAGCTCCCACTGCGACTTCAGATGTGTCAACCTCGAGGATGTAAGGTAGTGCTGGATCAGGGTGACTGAGGATTGGGGCTGAAGTGAAGAGCTTCTTGAGTCGGTCAAAGGCCCTTTGGGCTTCCGGGTTCCAGTGAAAATGTAGGTTTTGTCTGGTTAGTTGTGTGATGGGGAAATTATTGCAGAAAACCCCCTGATAAACCTTCTGTAGAAGTTTGCAAACCCTACGAAGCGTTGTACTCCTTTTTTGTCCAGGGGTACTGGCCAGTCGAGGATAGCGAACACCTTCTGAGGGTCCATCTTGATTCCTGTAGGGGAGATTACCAGACCCAGGAACTGGATGGTCCGTTGCTCAAATTGGCATTTCTCCGCCTTGGCATACAATCTGTATAGACGGAGCCGGTTGAGGACTTTACGAACATGTTCCCGATGTCTGTCTAGTGATCTGGAAAAGACTAAAATGTCATCAAGGTAGGCAATTACAAAGATGTCCAGGAAGTCTCTGAGCACGTCGTTAATGAAGTGCTGGAAAGTGGCGGGTGCATTACACAGTTCGAAGGGCATGACTAGGTATTCGTAATGACCGAATCGGGTACGAAAAGCTGTCTTCCACTCGTCCCCCTCCCGAATACGGACCAGGTTGTAGGCTCCTCTCAGGCCTAACTTGGTGAAGACGGTGGCCGACCTCAGCTTTTGGAAGAGCTCGGGTACCAGGGGTAGCGGGTACCGGTTTTTCACCGTGATGTTATTTAGCTCACGATAATCCACACAAGGGCGGAGGGACTGGTCCTTTTTGGTGACAAAAAATATTCCGGCGCCTGCTTGGGAGGTAGAAGGCCGGATGAACCCCTTGCCCAAATTTTCGTCAATATAAATTTTTAGGGCCTCCTGCTCCTTTTCTGATAGTGGGAAAATACGCCCAAAGGGAATTTCGGCCCCTGGAAGGAGCTCGATCGGACAGTCATAAGGGTGATGGGGCGGAAGGGAGTCGGCCCCCCGTTTACTGAAAACATCTAGGAAGTCGTGATAAGGTTCAGGAATGCATTGAAGCAGGCTTGGGTCTGAGTCCATGCATAGTAAGGTAGAAGGTGAGCTAGAGGGCCCGGGTATACAGTATTGCTGACAGTAAGGGGACTGAAAAGACACATCCCCAGACACCCAATTAATCAGAGGGTTGTGGGCCTGGAGCCAGGGCAGGCCAAGGATCACCTAGAACAGAGGAGAGGAAATAACGTCTAGGATCAACAGTTCCTTGTGTTGAGGGGCGATTAAAGCGGGTAGGGGAAGAGTCTCTTGGGTTACCTGTCCTGAACTGATGTGGGAGCCGTCGGCCAGTAAAACAGAGAGTCCATGGGTCTTTCTTCGTAAGGGGATGCTGTGCAAGTTGACAAAGGCGGTATCGATGAAGCAGCTACATGCGCCGGAGTCAAGGATAGCGTTGACCGGAATAGTCCTTCCCTGGCACTGTAACGAGAAAGGTAGAGCAAGGTGGGTTGCATTGGCCGACAAGGCTGAGAAGTTGGCAGGAGCTGAGAGAAGGCACTTACGTGTCTTAACAGGACAGTTGTGCACGTAGTGGCCAGTTCTGCCGCAGTACATGCAAAGGTTAAGTTGGCGACGGCGTGCCCGCTCTTCAGGTGGTAGTGTTGGTCGCATGAGGCCGAGTTGCATGGGCTCAGGTGAATCCAAGTTGGTGTTGGAGGGACTAGGGCAGGTGGGAGGCAGGTAACGAGAAGCCGGCATTGGTACTCTTGCAGTCATCCAGGCAGGGCGGTTTGGCTGAGAAGAACACTCGGCCCGGCGTTCACGAAGCCTGCGGTCGATCTGGATGGTCGTGGTAATTAGATCCTCAAGAGTCTTAGGCACCCCCACTCGAGCGAGTTCATTCTTCAGGCTTTCGGAAAGGCCCAAGCGAAACTGATGCCGCAGGGCTGCATAGTTCCACTGAGTGTCCGCGCTCCAGCACCTAAAGTCCGTGACATAGTCCTCAGCCGCTCTGCGGCCTTGCTGGAGCATGAGTAGGGCAGACTCTGTGGTGGCGGCTCGTTGTGGGTCATCATACAGCTGAGCCATGGTCTTAAGGAAGGCGAATAGGGTCCGCGTCTGGTCACCATTCTCTTCGAGCAGCCGGTGGGCCCAGGTCTGGGGTTCACCTTGTAATAGGGAGATTACAAATCCCACTTTGGTGGCTTCTAAGGAAAAGGTCCGGGGTTGCAGGGCGAAGTAGAGTTCACAGGCGCTACGGAAGGCCCGGGAACTTGGTGCGGTCGCCCGCGAATCGCTTCTGCACTGGAACTCTTGGTTCGGGTGGGAGCATTACCACTGATGGAGTAGAGGCGGCCGATGCGGACCTCGCGGTAGAAGGAGCAGCTGGGTCACTGGGGGTAGCCAGACTGTGTACTTATCCTTCTAGCCTCACGTAGCCTTCCTATAGGTTCTTTACTGCTTCTGTGAGAGACGCCAGGTGTTTGCAGATTTCCTCTATGGCAGGGGCTATTCCCGCAGGCTCTGACATGGCTGTCTGATACTGTTACGTACCTTGTGGATAGAGCCTAGTGTGCAGGAAAGAGCCCCTTTTACAGCCCGGGTTCGGGGGCTGCTGGAGTGGGAACAGCAAGCCCGGGAGCGCAGCGAGGTAAGAGTGCCTGGTGATGACAGCAAACCGGCCGGGATGGGGATCTTGCAGACAGACGGTGCAGGAGACAGCGTCTCTGGGAGGCTCACAGGAACTGGATAGCTGATGCTGGTGAGACAAGCCGGGTTAGAGACAAGACAACAGCAGGTATACGGCCAGCAAGGTCAGGTGAGCAGATAACCAGGAAGTCACTCAAGAGGAAGTAACGTAGTCAAGCTTCAGGCACAGGGTCTGGTAACGGTGGGCAGGAGAGCAGAGCGGAGTCAGATCAAAGCCAGGGGTCGGTTAGAGGTATTCGGGTAGTCAGACGGAGCCTGGTCAAAAACAGGTTCAACAGATATCAGATTACAGGTTTGGGGACACTATGCTGCAGATCAGACAGTGAAGTGTCACTGCAGCTGCTGACCTTTTAAAGGCAGGGTGAAGCCAATTGAGCCTAATGCGCATGCGCGCGCTCCCGCCGTGCACGCGCGCGCTCCCGCGGCACAGATGCGCGCCGTGCACGCACGCGCACAATAGGTGCACGCGTGCGACTGGTGCACGAGCGCGAGCACCAGGGGCTCGCCGGAGCCCACCGGTAGGTCCCTGACAGGGACATTCTGTAAAAAAGTGTCAAGGTCCGTCTGGGAATGTCGAACATCAGAAGAATACAGGGAAGAGAAGAAGGATTGAAAAGTCTTGAGAATCTTTTCGGGGTTCTGGGTCAAATTGCCGTTCGAGACTTCAATCTTGGGAATTGCATACGTCCTCAATTTAGGTGAAAGTTTAGCCGCTAACTGTGGGCAAAACTTGTTCACCCGCATGTAAAACTTACTGTTCTGCCATAGCAGATGTTTGTCCGCCAAGGATGTGAGAGCCAAATTGAGCGCCAACCTGGCTGAATCAAGTTTGGCAAGGGAAGCCCGAGAGGGGAAACGCTTATGGGTCTTACTTAGAGTTTCAAAGTCTCTCTCAAGTTTCAGAATGTCCATCTTATGTTCCCGCTTCAGTTTCGACTAAAGCTGTATGATCTTCCCCCGGAGTACTGCCTTATGGGCCCCCCAGAGGGAACTGGGGGAGGTCTCACTATTGTCATTGTTCACAAAATATTCCCGAATTTCCTTCTCCAACATGGTACAATGAACCGGGTTAGAGAGAAGCGATGCGTTAAGGCGCCACGGACGAAACCCGGGGGGAGAAATTGTATTAGCAAGTTTGACGAGCACCAAAGAATGATCAGACCACGGGACTTCAAGAATGGACGCAGAAGACGCGGTGTGGACCTCAGAGGCATGTAAAAAAATATGATCAATTCTTGCATAAGTTTTGTGAGGGGCCGAGTATAGTGTGTAATCTTTCATCCTAGGATTAAGTTCTCTCCATGTGTCTATGAGTCCTAAGGAGTGTAGAAGACGGGCAATTTGAAGGCTTTGTTTCGGAGGTCTTTTGAGGTGGGGGATCCCAGCTATTGATTTATCAAGGATATTGTCAAAGGTAATATTAGAATCAACTCCCAATATTACCCTGCCTTCAAAATGCGGCGCCAGAGTAGTAAATAATTTAGAAAAAAAGTGAGTTTGTCCAGTGTTTGGGGCATAATAGGAAACTAATGTGTGAACCTTGCCTTCTATCGAGCCTTTAACGAGAATGTAACGCCCTTCCTTGTCCGTGACAGTTAGAGAGTGTACGAAATGGGTCTTTTTTAAAAAAAAGTATAGCTACCCTTTTCTTTTTAGATTCAGCATTTGCCAAATAAAAAGTTGGGTATCCGCGGTGCAAAAAAGGGGTGGTTATAGGTGATGGGGAAATGGGTCTCCTGGAGTAGGACAACGTCAAGGCCCCTGGAGTGATAACTCTGGAATGCCTTGCGCCTTTTGAGCGGGGAGTTTAGGCCTTGAGTATTGTGCGAAGCTACCCTAAGTGCAGCCAATCTGGGAGGTGTGTCAGCCATGGACCAAAGAGGGTGTGTGCGAGCATACCGGAGAAAGGCTTACCTTAACCCACGAGAGACTGGGAGCATACAATGAGGAGTCAGGTGGAGGTCGCGTGTAAAATCTCAGCAAAGTGGAGGCCTTCCGTGTGAACTTCTGAGGAGTCAAAAGAAAACAAAAAGAAAAACATGAGGTACAAAATCCAGACATTAGGGTAAGGAAATAAGGAAAGAAAGGAAATAAGTAGAAGAAAGAAGCCTAGATAAGACTGGCTAGGAGAAAATGTAGACAGGACTGGCCAGCCAAGTCCTGAATGTGAGTCCAAAACAAAGGTGGACCCAGTAAGGTGACAACCCCAAAAGGGGTTGTGTTCCTGCAGTCGCAAGAAGAGCGAGCTCTGTCCTGTTACTGCAGAGGGAGTGGCGTGCTAGTCCGCCCCAGCCTAGAGGCCCACATTAAAACATTTAAACTTTAGCTGGGAGACCTCCAGGCCATAGGCCTAGAAAAAGACAGCAACAATTTTAAAACACTGAGGAAGGTTAGAGCAGAAACAATATGGCAAACAGATTAATACATGCTCACGCAACAAAACCAAAACCCCATCACCCCCGGAGGGAGAACAGGGTCAAAAAATTAGACAAAACTTGTTGAGAAGACTAGTCTTGCTAAGTTAAGATATAAAAAGTAACTTGAGTAGCACGATCTTGGTGGGTATAGGGAATAGCACTATACCAGCAGGAAACATGACACCCGAGATAGGGTGTAAAAGAACCAAGGAAATGAAGCCGGGAAAAACAGTCATCTAGGAGGACGAGAGTCTTTGGACCACTTTGTTTGCTGCTTATTCCACAACGGGGTGATGGGGCTGCCAGTGGGAGGCCTTTTAGATGTACCAGGACGAAAAGAAGATTCCTGAGGGGGCAATTCTTGATTGATAAAACCAAGGCGCAGTAGTAGCTGTTCACCATCCCTGAAGCTCGAGAAGCCATATGATTTATCCTTACATTCAAACTGGAGGCGAAATGGGAAGGACCACCAATATTTAATGGATTTCTGCAAAAAGACCCCTAAAAGGGGCTCCAGGGACCTCCTCTTCTGGATAGTGGCTGGTGAGATGTCAGCAAATAACTGTATCTTATTCCCTTGAATGTTGAGGTCATCTATATTACGGGATCTCCTCATAACCTCCTTCTTTACACTATAGTAGTGGGGCTTGACCACAACATCCCTCGGGAGCCCGTCTTGGCGAGGGGGCTGTAGAGCTCTGTGGGCCCTGTCCAGCTCAAGCTTATGATCAGGAATGTCAGGGATAACATTTTTGATGAATAGTTTCACTGTCTCAGGGATATTGGTCACCCCCTCAGGGATCCCTCTAATGCGAAAATTATATCTCCTGCTGCGATTCTCCAATTCATCAATTTTGGCAAGTGCAATTTCAAGTTGGTTCTGCAGCGACTGTATGCAGTTAGTATTTTGGTTGGTGCGGGCCGCGGTGTTGTCTACCGCTTGTTCAATGGCTTCCATGCGGGCCCCTATATTCTGCAGATCAGCCTTAATGGAGGATGTGATCTGTGCTGCAGTCTGAGTTAACCCCGCTGCCAGCATGTCAGAGAAGCAATTAAGAAGCTGTGCCATATCAGTTTGAGTGGGTTGAGGCATGGAAGATTGTAACTGGAAGCCAGCCTGACTCATAGGGGATTGCAGCATAGGGGTGCCCATAATGTCCGCCATAGTGCGTTTTATAAACGATTCCGTGGAAGCTGGGGATACTATGATGGGAGGTTCACTACTCACAGGAGTTGCCAGCAGAGGTAGAATGTGCTGGATCGGGGACGATGGGTCTGCAATAGACTCTGTGTCTGCCGCGTCTCCACGAGAAGACGCCACGGCCTCCATTTTAGGGCCTGAAGGAGCTGCTAGGTCGAAGTCCAGCTGACGGCTAAAACCCCTCCGTTCGCTGCTGCCTGACATCCAGGGCAATGCACCGCTATCCCCGCTGCCCACACGGACCTTCCTCGGGACAAAACTCCCAGTAATTCCGGTGCTGTGAGCCTCGATGTGCTGGGGCAGTCCGGAGCTCCCGTTCAGCACGTCTTCCCGGAAGTCCCGCGCATGCGCACTTCCTCAAATAGAGCTTTCTTTTGATGGTATTTGATCACCTCTGCGATTTTTATTTTTTGTGCTATATACAAAAATAGAGCGACATTTTTGAAAAAAAAACAATAATTTTTACTTTTTGTTATAAGAAAAATCTAATAAACTAAATTGTAGTCAAACATTTAGGCCAAAATGTATTCAGCCACATGTCTTTAGTAAAAAAAAATTGCAATAAAAAAAAAAAACTAGCTACCTAGCGGCAACAGTGACACTGAGGCCCCGTACACATGACCGAGCTTCTCGGCAGAATACAGCGAGAAGCTCGCTGGGAGACATATTCTGCCGAGGTTCTCGGTCGTGTGTACACTTTCGACGAGCGTCCCGTCGGGAAGCTCGTCGAGCCAAAATAGAGAGCATGCTCTCTTTTTCCTCGTTGTTCAATGAGGAAATTTGGCTCGACGACCTTTTCGACCGCTCATCGGGAACCTCGTCGGGCGGAACGATGGGTTTAGCCCGACGAGGTTCACGGACGTGTGTACGCGGCCTAATACTGCGATCAGAAAAATGATCGCTTAGTGACACTGGCAATAGGGGGTGAAAGGGTTAACTAGGGCGGTGATCAAGGGGTTAAAACTTTATTGGGGGGGTACGGGGGCTGCCCTGGACCTAACACTAACTGCCTGTCACACTAACTGCCACACTGACATTGAATGCAGTGATCAGTAAATATATGATCACTGCATTCAGTGACAGTGTGACAGGGGGGTGGGGGACAGATCGGGGGGGTTTTATTTGCCTATGTGTGTGGTGTCAGTGTAGTGTTAGTGCAGACTCACTTGTGATGTGCCAACAAATAATTCTAAGAATACAGAATCAGCTATCAAACTAAATAGGGCATTGGTGAAGGACTATATCTAAATGCAATCTACCTGAGCAGTGGCTTTTCATTATTAAGCATTTTTAGTAAAGGAAACTAAGCAATTCAAGCAATGCCATGTTATTTGCTTTGGAAGTAAGGAAATATTTTAAGTGCACCAGTCTTGGATACTGGGTAATGAGTGATTTACAGTCCACTAGGGAGGATTTTAGTTTTATTTTCTGCCAAAAAGGGCATTTGCCCATAGTTTAGAGTTGCATTTAAAGACGTTTGCTGCTATAGGTGAACAAATGGTTTAAAATCCACTTTACCCACAACCTATCCAATAAGCTGGCACAGTCTGTTATGCCAAATCCAGTATTTGTGGCTCAACTTTTTTTTTTCTTTCTTTTTTTTTTCATTATAGTGGAGCTTCTCCTCCTCTGGGCTTTTTTTTGTAATTACAATTTTACTGTTCCTGGAGCATTAGCCCCTCAGTCAGGAAAACAGACTCCTCATTTTCCCACTCTGACTAGACTAGAAAGTAAGTCCCCCATATAAATGGATGATAGATGCCCACGTTGGCAATGGTTATTACAGCTAATAAATAGAAAGGTAAAAATCCTGTCGATCATGTGATACAAATTATGAATGATAACACTTACTTCCTGCCCTATAACTACCACACGGTATGTCCTGGTATAAAATGGCAATATAGAAATTTTGCACTATTATTCTGTAAGGTGTTATTCATTTAAACAAGGCATTCCTACTGGTTTACTCACTCACTGTAATTCAAAAAGTTAAAGTGGAATTAAAGTCCTGCTTTCAAAAGTTGCATGTGTGTTCTACAATAAAATAAATCTGTCAGCTTGCAGACTCCTCTGGAATGTATTCTGAGCTGCATACATGCTGCTCAGTTGACATATCCACACAGTGCATGTGTTTTGGGATAAGTGTACTCATTCCCTGCATTAAGGTAACAAAAATCTCCACTAACTGTTCTCACCTCCCCTCCAAACACACTTACCGAGTCCTGTCAGTGTCCGTGCTCAGCTGCAGGTCTTCTCCTTTCACTTCCTGGTCTCACAGGAGCCTCAGGCAGCAATGGAAGCCATTGGCTCCAATTCTGTGAGAAGGGAGCGGGTGGTGGGGCTGAGTCAAGCAGAGCTGTATGTGTCTATCGACACCTACAAGAACATACCCAAACCCATGGCTCCACTTCAAACTTGCTCCTTTCATCCCACATGGACAACTGGGGTTCTGGATACCATAGCCTGTCTCTCTGTCAAAAGTAAAAAATATAGGCCTCACTCCAAAGCTTAACTCTTCTTTCTGTGTTTAATTTGTCAAAAAAGACTGCATACATCGATGTCTTCACCCCAAACCTACCTTCCTTGATGCATCTCATTGCTACTAGCTTGCTCACAAGAATTGGGGAAGTCCAAGCAGGTAAGTATACTATATTTTTTATTAAAATAAAAGAAATAGGCTTTACAACCACTTTGAGTTGTAAACCACTTGCCAACCATGCTATAGCCGAATGGCTGCTACAATGCAGATGGCTAGTTCTGGGAGGCGATCATATGATGGCCTCCCATGATCGTGCCCGCTGCGAAGTGCTGGTGACACACTCTGTCACAGTGTCCAGAGGAGAAAGAACCAATCAGCAGCTATTTATCACGTGATCAGCTGTGTCCAATTACAGCTGATCACGGATGTAAATAGAAGCTGCTATTGGCACCCCTTTCCTTATGCTGACAGCATGAGTAGAGGTGAAGAGATATAATAACTGTCTTCTTTAAAGGGGACAAGTACACTGATAATCAGGGCACTGTTTTTTTAACCATTTCACCCACCCTTCTCCTCAGTGGCCTGTTTATTAACACCCTTGTCTTGCTTATTGTTTACATCTGTGCATTAACCCCGATCAGTACCGACGTATCTAGTGCTTTATTACTAAGCTCATGTTTAACCCCAATTCCATGTTTCTACAATTCCAAAAAAAAAAAATTGTGGCAAAAGACAAGATCAACTTGGGATGTCTATTTCCAAAAAGAGGTCATCCAATCCTGGCATTTCTATTTAATATACAGTATATATTATAACAGAAGATAAGGGAGACTGTTCACTGAATACCACAAAAAAAAAATATTACAAAAAATTCTTTGGCTGGTGTATTGCAATACAATTATTGTCATTCAAACCATAACAGCACTGAAAACTGAAGAATGGCCTGGGCATGAAGGTTTATATACAGGTTGGTACTCAAGTGGTTAAACTAAATGACTTCTAATATATTTACTCCACACATGATATTGTACAAATCTGTTTGTTGTTTTGAAAGTTTAAACAATACACAGGAAAACGAATATATTACAAGTCTGCTAAAAGTTAATGTAACCTCTAGTAATTCTTCACCACTGCCAAGTTTGGTGTGGTTTGAGATAAGAGATTTGGTTTTGTTCGTAGTCATGGGTATTTTGTATCGCTGTGACTGATAGAATTATGGTATATCCCTTGGACCACAGTCATAAAATATTTTGGCAGAGAATATAACAGGGGTTTTATCATTGCATGTTAATCATTGCTTCCCCTAAATTTCCCCTTGTTGTATAGGAAAAAGAAGATGATGTGATTATAAGTACAATGGATAATCTTCTTGTATTTTGCTGTAAAGCTTGTAATATGATGCATACAGAGTTAATGCATTCAATATTTTGTTTAGTTAAAGAAAAGGCTGCTGTTCCATGGTGCCATATTACAGTATAAAACACATTCTGAATCTCTGAAAAGGTCTGTTTCTTTCCCTGCAAACCAGGCAAATGCAGAGACATAATAAAAAGTGTGTCATCAATAATGAATTATATTATTTGCATAAATATTTTGAAGGATATAAGCTGGAATTTAAAAAAAACGTAATTTAAAATGATCGTGTGTGGGCAAAACGTCGTTTTATGTCTTCAAAAAACGACCAAAAAAAAATTTGAACATGCTTGAATTTTTTGTGTAGCTTTTCAAAATGTCATTTTTTGTTTCATAAAAAGTGATGGTGTGTGGGCAAAACGACGTTTAAAACAACATTTTTAAACCCGCGCATGCTCAGAAGCAAGTTATGAGACAGAGCTTCAATGGAACAGAGTGCCGTCGAACGTGGTGTACGTCGCCACGCTTTGCTAGAGCATTTTGGAAAAACTATGGTGTGTATGCAACCTCGTTTTGGAAAATGACGTTTGAAAAACGTCATTTGTTACGTCACATAAAACGTCGTTTTTTTTCATCACAAAAAGTGATCGTGTGTACGCGGCATTAGAATACGGTATACACAAAGAAATCAGGAGGACTGTCTCTTTCTTCTGCCTACTTTCTCCAGGGGCACCCCCCCTTCTCTGCAGAGACTACAGGCACAACACTTCTAGAGAACTCAGCAGGGTGAATTCCACTTTAGCAGCACTAGGCCAGTGACACAATAAGGTAAATAGCAAGTAGGACCCCACTTCCAGGACTTTACTTACTGTGCCTCCATATACGGTACTTGGATTGATCCTGTCCAGTATTGGGACAATCCGGGCTGGATCCTGAGTGCACCAAGGAAATGTGGCCCCCAGCCCAGGCATGGCTAGGACCTTGGTGTGCTCTCTACAAGGTTTCAGTTAGTTTGCCCAGAAAGACAGCAGCCCTTCCAGACTGGGATCTCCTCCTCCAGGATAAGCTGCTCCAGGTCTCAGGCCTCGTACACACGACCGAGAATCTCATCAGGAAATACTCTTGCCACCCGAATGTACTGACTTTCATTTCAAAAGAACCACAGTTCTCTTGAAAGGAAGGAACGTGGTGACGTCATCTTGCTTCACCCTACCTATGCCGTGAAAACTACCACGCATGCGTCAAAGTAATTTCATGCATGCGCGAGTTTCCACAGCGACAGATAAGTATACACACTCTCGGGTTTCTCGTCGAGAAACAGGCCGACAAGAATCTTGACGAGAAAAAAGAGAGCAGGTTCTCTCTTTTTCTCATCGAGATTCTGTCCAGATTTCCAGAAAAGAAACCTGAATGCCTCGTACACACGAACAGGAATCTCGGCAAGAAGCAGTTTTCTTGCTCTTTTTTGCCGAGAAACCCGGTCGTGTGTACGACGCCTAAGACTATTTAAGTGCTCTCACCACCTTTTGATCACACCTTTAATCCTGCGCATCAGGGAGTAAAGAAAATATGCACAAAAACACTATACATTATCTTTAACATTTTATAATAAAGGGGTTTACGGTGGAATTCCTTCAGTCTTTTTAGTTATGCTGGAATGGTAAGACATATGATAACTTTTTCCAGTGTTAAACCTATGATATCACAGCATTTTTGAAACCTGCAATAACCTTGTGCCTTTATATCCTTCCCATTTAAAAATTATGTCTGAAAGCAACACAGTATTGATGATATTTGTTTTTTTAGCTTACAATTTTTATAGCTATTGTAGTTTAGTAAAAACATTTTTTGTTATGAACTTGTTATATAATTCAATAACCATGTCAATCTTTTCATAAAAATCTGTACTAGTACTATTACTCATTTACAATACGCAGGGCCATATTTAAAGCGGGGGTTCACCCGAAAAAAAATGTTTTAACATTATATTCAGCTGAATTGTGAGATAGAAATTACGGCAATGAAATAAAAAAAAAACAGCGTACATACCGTATTTTCACCGCAGCTTCCGGGTTTTTAATCTGCGGCACTGGGCGTTCCTAATTGATTGACATGCTTCCGACCGGCACATACAGCGCGTCACGAGTTGCCGAAAGAAGCCGAACGTCGGTGCGCAGATGCCGTATAGAGCCGCACCCGGAAGCCGCGGTGAAAATACGGTATGTACGCTGTTTTTTTTTATTTCATTACCGTAATCTCTATCTCACAACTCGGCTGAATATAATGTTAAAAAATGTTTTTTCGGGTGAACCCCCACTTTAATATCGATTGGACCCTGGGCAAACATTTTCTAGGGCCCTCGGGAATCCACTTATCAACTATTTGTGGGCAGTGCAAGCTCAAGAGGCAGCTGCTTTGGGCCCCACAACAATAACTGGGCCCAGGACAGCTGCCCCTGTGTTCCCCTGACAATATGTAAAAATGCATAAGTCTAAAAAATTTTTTTAGTAATATATATTTTTACAGTATGATAATAATAACCCTGTACAAGCTTCATGTTAGGAAATGTTAGCTTTAAATCTAATAAAATGATTCTTTTGTTTAATGCTTATGCTGGTCATTTTTCAAATTGTGATAATATACAGTATATTAAGTCCTTTGTTATTTAACTATATACGGTAGTTACTAATATATTGCATGACTATTTTCCTGCTTTATTGTAGCATGCAACCTAATAATCCTGCAGTAGACAACCAAGCATTCACATAACTGAGGGTCAATTCAAGGATCAATTGACAAACACTTCAACATTTTAAAGGCTGGGTGAGAGAGCAAACAATGAGATGAAACCCTTACAAACAGTGATAATCTATAAACTCCATAGAGACAGCAACCTGCTAGGATGTGAACCAAGGATCGTACCAGTACAATACATTCATTTTTATATTGTCCTGAGTGAATTATGTTTTTGTGTTTTATAATTTAAAAGTTTAAAAGTTTTTTTTCTTGTTCTTATAATATCTAGAAAAAAAATACAAATTTGGAAACAAGAGAGTCCACACTATAGGAATTAAATGAATCTGTGTTTGTCTGAAGGACTAGATCCATATGTTCCTTTAATACTGAACTTTGACAGCAGAAAGTTCAGATACAGACCTTTCTGATAGTTTCCTTTCTGTGTCTTTATCTCACTTCAAACCAATGTGTATGGAGCACTTAAACTCTGACAGACCCAGCCTCAGGAGCAGAAGAACATGGACCATATGTCGTTCTGCAATTGTAAACAAAAAGCAACACTTTTTAACATCTTCTTTGCATGGGCTCATCCCCAAGTGGCCTTGTGGAAGCAATTTCAGTTTCCTCATAACTTAATAATTAGCTTCATTGCTAATACCCCCTCCTTTCTCATTGACAGTTTTGCATCTGTGAGGACTTACATGTTTTTTTTCCGAAAGGTAATTATTTTCTGCTGCCTCTACAATATGAAATAATTGAGCTGAGATTTAAAACCCCAAAGTGGAGGCATATCCAGTATACATTTCAGGCTACCATTTGTGAACTAAACTTGCATTAGAGAGGTTATGACCGGGTAAATACATATTTTAAAATGTGACTTCATCTGACAATCAGTATCAGTATAAGGTTAGTATGTATATCAGAGTTTTTTTATACAAGGTAGTCACAAAAGTCTTGCAGTAGTTATCCAAGGAAGTGTCACTTCTTTGGTAGCAACTGAAAAGATTGTAGGATTATGTAATTCACCTGTTTTACAGTTTATTGAACTACAAATAAAATACCTTTCTACTGAAAAATGTTTTGCGACCCTTTTTATTTAATATTAACAAAGCTATACTTTAACCACTTACTGACGGCCGTACGACTTTGTACGGCCGCAGGGTGGTTCTAATTCTCCGGGTCGCCGTCTTTTTACGGCCTCCGCTCCTCCAGGCCACTGGGGGCCACGTGAGCGCCGGCGGCGGTGCGCGCTTGCCCGCCCCATCACTGAGATGCCGATGCGCGTGCCTGGTGGTTACAGAGTCAAGGACGTGGATCTGTGTGTGTGACCCCCACACATTTTTTTTTTTTATTTGGTTCAGGGTTCCCCTTAATATTCAAACCAGACCCGAAGGGCCTGGTAATGGACTGGGGGGGGGGACATGACGTTTTTTTCAATGAGTTTTATCTATTTTGCAGAGACCCGACAATCCATTACAGCCGCAACCATTTTCAAATTACCTTTCTTCCATTAAAAATGAATTTTTTTTGCTGCGGGACTGTTCTAAACACAGGAAAAATGTGCCACTTTACAGGCATATTTCGGCTGGGATTCAGAAAGCATTTACTTTGGCATATCTCCAGATATGCCGCCGTAATTTCAAATGTGCGCCATCGCATCTTTGCGCCGATTCACAAAGCGAGATACGTCCAAAAACATGGCTTCAGCCGTCCGACATAACTTGCCTACGCCGGCGTATCGTGGGCGCATAGTTACGCTGTACACATTCGGTGTTGCCATTATAAATATGCAAATGAGTAAGATAGGCCGATTCACGAATGTATACGCGTTTTTTGTAAGGCTTACGTCCAGCGTAAAGTTACCCCTGCTATAGCAGGCGCAGCTAATGCAAAGGTATGGGCTAGGGAACGACGCCGTCGAATTTTACGTTGCGTATGCCGTTTACGTAGTACTAAGTGAACAGAGCTGTGCGCAAGGCTGCATTCAGACCTGGGCGTACGCTGCAGCGGCGTATTGCGGAAACATCAATACGCGTTTTGTCCCGGCGATATGCGGCGACAAAACGCCTATTGATTTTTTGCAGAAGAGGTGAATTAACACTGTCGGCTATGCCTGTACGCCCGATACGCCTGAAAAAAGGGTCCGGGACTTGTTTGAGCTTCAGGCGTACGGGCGTTTGGGCGTTCGGCGTGGAGATGTGAACAACTCCATAGCCGACTATGTTAATTCGCCCCTCCAGCGTATCTAGGGCTGCTTCAGCGTCGGGCGTAGGGCGACAAAACGCCTAGGTCTGAATGGAGCCTAAGTGACGTTCACGTCGTAGGCATTGCGCCAACGTCTCTTAGGGAGTATATGCGACGTGATTCTGAGCATGCGCGCGCATGCCCAGTTCGACTGGCCATTCATTAGCATGGGGTCACACTTAATTTAAATAGATGACGCCCACCTCCTTCCTACTTTGAATTAGGCGGTCTTACGCCAGCCAATTTACACTAAGCCGCCGCAACTTACAGAGCAAGTGCTTTGTGAATACTGTACTTGCCTCTCTAAGTTGCGGTGGCATATCGTAAAGAAGATACGCTACGCCTGCACAAAGATACGCCTCTCTACGTTAATACGGGCCTTCATTTTTATCGTTTCACTTTAAGCATTATTAAAATCACTGCTCCCAAAAAAATTAAAGTTTTTAAAACATATTTTTGCATTGATACATGTCCCCTGTGGCATGACCCAGGTCCCCAAACACTTTTTATGACAATACCATACATATAGCCTTTAAAATTAGCACTTTTTATTTTTCAAGCTTGGGTCCCATAGATTTTAACGGTGTTCGTCTGTTTAAACAAATTTTGTCTGTTCACAAGTTCTGATGCAAACCAAACTGGGGGATTTTCGGCTCATCCTTAATCAGTATATATAATTTAGACGGTTTTGTTGCCCCTTAACCACTACCTCCTTTATCTGCAGAGGCACACATGCCACAGCTGCAATGTTTCTCTTCGCAGCTGTGACAGGAATTACAGTATACCCCTGTAACCATGCTGATAGCGACCCTGTCAGGGAAATGTCCGTAGAAGTACTGGCAATCTTGCCAGTAGAAGAAATGGCCATAGAAGAAGTACTGGCAATCTTGCCAGTAGAAGAAATGGCCATAGAAGAAGTACTGGCAATCTTGCCAGTAGAAGAAATGGAAGCCATAGGCTCATCATGTGACAGTAAGATCCTCCTGCTGGTCTATAAATGGCTGCCACTGTCTGATCCAAATTGCTGGATTGTCGTCAGCCTTCCTGAGTTCCTGAGTCTCTGTATTATTACTGTTTGGATTTCCTGTTGTGACCCGGCTTGTTCCTGACCTGTCTGATCCGCTCTCCTGGTTTGACCCCCTGGCTTGCTTTACTGACTTGTTACCTTCTCCAGCACCCGATCTCTGCTTGTTTCACGGACTTTGCTTCAGTTATCTGTTCCTGCCTGTTTTCCAACACCAGACCTTGGCTTGTCTCCATTCCTGCAAACCTGCATCTCCTGCCTGGATCCACAGTGTTTGATCCCCAGCCGGCTTCCACTGTTGCTCTTTGTGCACACCTTGCCAAGTGTTACCGAGGACTCCTAGAGACTGCAGCCCAGCGGTGTTTACTGTATTCTCCAGTATTCTTCAGACACTCACCAGCTCTTCTCTCCTGGATCCATCTGGCAACCTGTGCTTCTCTGGGCACTACACCCTCTGTACCCAACCTCAGGGGGGGGACTGCACTTAGCCACAAGGGGAGTCCTCTCGGCATTTTGGCCTCCAACCAGGTACGTGACAGACCCATTCACGTGAATTCAACAAAAATTCTCTTACTCTTCCAAATCCTCCCTCCTTCTCATGCTCGGAAGGAGGATGCTGTACCTGGAGTCACAGGGCAGAACTGGGAGGTCCTGAAGTGGCTTGCAGGGAAATAGTTTCCCCTTGATATAGGTTCCAGCAAAGAGTGTCATCAGTTCCTAACAACCAATGACTACAAAGAAGATTGAAGTGGGAAGGAGAGGGGGGAAACATAGAGTTTAAGCATGACTCGCTGGCAGGAATCCTCACTGTGTACAGTGTATGAGAGCACATATTTCACCTATTGAGGATGCCGCCACAGAGTGGAGCCCACTGTCGGAACTTTTGCCCAGATCTATGGGACAGAGACTTGAAATCTTGGGACTGTCCCATGGAATCCTGGACAGTTTAGAGGTATGATATAGTAAGGAACCGGGATTAGTGATTCGTAGTAGTTTCGTTTTTTATGACATGCACCTAGGGTGTTTTAGCCAGCAGACACCGTAGCAGGGACAACCAGGAAGTCAGAACTGGGCTTTACCTATTACAAAGTATGTTATTTAAGGCGGTGAGTCAGTACGCTGCCCGTGACCCTGGAAGAAGTCTGTTAAGACGAAGTGGCGTAGGGTAGCGGCGTGCTGACGTCATCGCGTACTGTGCCAGTCCCGGAAGCTACGGGCTGTGATCGAGAGCCGGCCGGCTCGTGTATACATATTGTATCGCCTTTTTATATCATCGCATATGTAAGTGCAATTTTAAATCTTTTTAATAAATATCTTTGTACGGGTTACACTATGGAAGTGTTTTTTTCGTTCCACATGGGCTACTATAACACCCGGTGAGGCGGACGTATGAGCAGGATATTTGGTTAAGGAGCCCCTTGTTGTGATACAGACATCTAAGGCTGGGAGACTGACTACATGCATGTGTGATCTCTTTTAATTGAGGGATCATACCATCTGGTAAGTGGCTATTACCTGGTGGTGGAGGATTTCCTATACTCACTCACTTCTGTGTGTTTTCTGTCACTGTGGATCTTCATCTAAGAAATGTTGTGATTTGCTGAGAGATTCTCTTCATTTGGGAGGACTTTCAATCATTGTATTTCATTTTATTTTATTTTAATTTATTTTTCATCATTAGTTTGTGGACATTTTAGTGTTTTCT
Source organism: Rana kukunoris (assembly GCA_029574335.1). Classification (NCBI taxonomy): domain Eukaryota; kingdom Metazoa; phylum Chordata; class Amphibia; order Anura; family Ranidae; genus Rana; species Rana kukunoris. The sequence goes on from CM056052.1 coordinate 141,576,602, forward strand.
TAAAGGGACAGCAACCCTCAAAATTGCAGTTACAGTGTTTTCAGTGTCTAAGAACACTAACACCAGTTGTTTAAGTTCTATGTGGATTTGGTTTCACTTTTGAGCACATCATTTTGTTTTTGCGCAGCTTTTTTGTTTTTTATTGTTATTTTATGTGTGTGTCTCACATATAAGTTGCAGCATCACCCAAATTTGTTTTATATTTAGGTACAGCGCAGTATATATATATATATATATATATATATATATATATATATATATATATATATTTAAAATATAGTAAGGAAGGGTCTGACCAAGAAAGCAGTAAAGCTGACCCAAAAGCAATAGTAATGATAAACCACAAAGTAGCAAACAAGGTGTTTGTACCACAACAATGACTGTCCAAATGTATAAATCTTTCGGCAAGTGAACTGGAAAACTTATATGTATTTCAGCTGTGTGTTTATCTCTTTGTCTGGAGTTAAACTTTATCTTATTGCAATAATTGGCACAATAAAAGATATAACATTTGTATTTGTAAATTATTGAATTTTCATTTGTAAAACAACACTGATGGGGAAAATGGAGGCAACTAGGAGATCTCACCTACTCACAAACAATGTCATATTGATCAGCCTTTTTGGCTTATTCCAGATTTGTTTTTATTGTAAATTCAAGCTTGGCCTAAGAACACAGGGCAGGTCATAGACAGACAAGAACAATGAAACCCCTGCGTCTACAAAACTGGTAATGTCCCAAATACATAAAAATGTAGGCAGCATTGGGGAAACCTATGCTAATGAGCTACGCTGTGGTGACTAAATCAATCAACCTTATGTTTATGCAAGCATTCAACAGGTTTATTGTAAAGGGAACCTGTCATGGAGAAAATTACCTTGTGTGAAATCTCTGATGGATGCAACCAGTATATGTCTCATTAAGTCTCATACTTGTTTTGAGACAGTAAAGCTACATCAATTTACTGCCTTGGGAATGAATACAATCTGTTAGTAAGGAAATGGTACTTCCATCAGATGCATTCATCACAGGTGTTATTTTGGGGACAAAATCCCTCAAAGCCAAGTATTTTCCCTGAGGGAACAAGATAAAGTACACATATTACCTTAGTCAATAGTCATTGCCAGAATAAAATAGAGTGTAACTCCTGGAAATGCCCGAGGCAGATTTGGATCCAGGCAGATGAGCTCTATAATCAGACTTTTTCCCCACTTTGTTCTAAAGAAAGATAATGAAAGTCATATGGCAGTATTAAAACAATGTTTCCATGGCAACACTATACGTTGCTTCTTTCCTACTGTGGTGTCATGAAATATATTGCCATTTGTCTTGGTAAGTACAAGCTACTACACCAATCAGTCAAAGTGGGACAAATGTAACAAGTGCAAAGTGTAAAAGAGGTAAATAAGGCTATTACTACTCATTCTGATTTAAGCAGTGTAAAAAAGAATGGTGACATACAGGGTGGAGTTATACATAACAATCCCAGTGGATTGGCATATGCTATACCATGAGGTTGTGGTAGTGGAGTTACAGTGGAGCTGTGGGTAAGCTGCACTGTCTGTGTCTATGGAAAGGCAGCACAGCTTGGGATTGTGCCTGCAGGTGTGCTACTACAGGTAGTGGCTTCCTATGGAGGAGCCAAAAGTGCCAGAGGGGGACCTCAGAAAAAGAGGATCAGGACCACACTGTGCAATTCCATTAAACAGAGCATGTAGGTATAACATGTTTGTTTTTAAAAATAAATCTTTGCAATCACTCACTTTAAATTTACCAATGCTTATTTGGAGAGTTGGGAAAGGAATATGTTTTAATAGTTACCTTATTGCTTGCTTCCCTTTTGCCAACTAGTGCTGTCCAACACTCTGGAATGTGTATGTGACCCTGCCATCCTCCTGTACAATGCAGGACAAGTTGTCCTGCAAAAGAGGTGATGACGGTGCAGTGAAGTGAAGAGGATTTGGACGAAAAAATAGAGGAGAAGGGCTGCAGGAACATGACATATATATATATATATATATATACTGTACATATATATATATAAATATAGTACTTGTACTAATTCCTTTCCCCCCTAGCCACACATGTATTTAATCCATGCAGTGTGTGGAGTGATGGGTACCCTACTGCATGAGTAAATTTAGCAACAGCTCGGAGTCCGATCATGTGTGGGCCCCATCAGTTAGTTTTCCATCGGTGAAAAACAATAGAACATGTTTTAAAATGTTCCTATGGATAAAAAACTGATAGAAAAAAAACGATCGTCTGTGTGGAACTCCATCAGAGAAAAATACACGCATGCTCAGAATCAAGTCGACGCATGCACGTCGTAGTGTTTTATGTCACCGTGTTGGACACGGTCAGATTTTGACTGATGGTGTGTAGGCAAGACTGATGAAAGTCAGCTTCATCGGATATCCGACTAAAAAATCCATCGGAATAGATTCCATCAGATATCCGATCGTGTGTACAGGGCTTTAAAGATAACCTGCCAGTGCCACTGCCATAAAAAAAAAAACACCTGAACATTTGGAAATTCACTAATTAGACAAAGTAACTTTTATTTTTTTTGCTGAGTCTGGCAGTATCTGGATCAGAGTTACAGTGGAATAATAAATTCACTCTGATTGGTGCCATATTGAATAATACTCTGCGATGTCCAGACACAGATCAGTGACAGGAGAAGCCACACTATGAAAGTTCAATGAAACCGACAGGCTGCTCTCTGCCAAAGTGTCAAAAATATAAATATCAATTCCAAAAGCTCTGATTTTCTGCTGCTGATTACATGGCAATGTGTTTAAAATGAAAAACTATTTCTTCAGTGTCTCCTCCTTCTGTAAAACTCTGTGATCTTGCCTCACATGCGACAGCGGTAATTCTATGCAGGTCACAAGCACACTGGTGTAATAATCAAGAAATGTTTTCATGAACAGTGAATACGATTATTAGCCTGCTTTTAAGAACAGATGTTGAAAACTGTAATGCATTAGCAAAGTGTTACTGCCTACACTGCCTAAACCACATTTGGCTTTGTCTCTAACCCCCCTGTGTAATGGTAAATTATTAGACATTTTCTAAGCACTATGTTTAATAAATTGCTAATTGTGAAAAATCATACACTGGTACTAAAAGTGACTCAAACAACTCCAAAAGTGAATGTTATTCTAAGGAACATCTAAAAAAAAAAAAAATGTTTTTGTCAGTAATGCCTCCTGAATATTAGCAGTACACTTCTTTGTATGTGAGTGTGTCTAGGCACTCCTGTGCATGCAACCTGTACATGCAGAGTGGGATGAAAGGCACTACTGAATCTGACTTCTAGTCTCATGAGAGGTGATTTCACTACAGGGCTGCTTGTCGTTCTCCTTGCTGGAGACATTGGGCCAGATCCACGAAGAATTACGGCAGCGTATCTCCAGATACGCCGCCGTCATTTCAAATTCCCGCCGGCGTATCTTTGTTTTGTATCCACAAAACAATATACGCCGGAGTTACGCTAAGATACGACTGGCGTAACGTTATTACACCGTCGTATCTTAGTTGCATACTTACACTGGACGCTAGGGGCGCTTCCGTCGTTTTTCTGTGTTGAATATGCAAATGAGCGAGTTACGGCAATTCACTAACGTATAAGCGGCCGGCGCATTCCTTTTACGTCATTTGCATAAGCGTATGTCCGGCGTAAAGTTACCCCTGCTATATAGAGGCTTACACCATGTTAAGTATGGACGTCGGGCCAGCGTCAAATTTTCCGTCGTTCACGTCGTTTGCGTAAACCGTTCACGAGTAGGGATTTGCGTAAGTTATGTTCACGTCGTTTTCATTGACTATTTGCAACGTGATTTCACGCATGCGCACTGTGATACGTCCACGGCCGGCGAATGCACAGTTCAAAAAATACGTTGTTTGTGTCGGGTCATTCATAATTAAAATAAAACACGCCCACCTCTTGTTCATTTGAATTACACCCGCGAACGTCGGCCCATTTACGCTATGCCGCCGTAAGTTACAGAGGAATTGCTTTGAGGATAAGGATACGCCACTGTAACTTACAGTGGCGTAGAGTAAATGGGACACGCTGCGCCAGCGGGGCATGTATGTGGATCTGGCCCATTGACATTAGGAAGCAAAGCCCTGCCTTTACAAAGAAGGCTGCCAGTGTAGAACAAGGTATGGCAAGTCAGTAATTGGGAAAATATCAGCTGCAGTAAGATCACCAAGAATACTGATGACTAGTCTTTTATACTCTTTTTACTTTCATATATATATTTACAGTATCTCACAAAAGTGAGTAGACCCCTCACATTTTTGTAAATATTTTATTATATCTTTTCATGCGACAACACTGAAAGAATGACACTTTGCTACAATGTAAAGTAGTGAGCGTACAGCTTGTATAAGAGTGTAAATTTGCTGTCCCCTCAAAAAAACTCAACACACAGCCATTAATGTCTAAACCGCTGACAATTAAAGTGAGTACACCCCTAAGTGAAAATGTCCAAATTGTGCCCAATGTGTTAATATTTTGTGTGGCCACCATTAATTTCCAGCACTGCCTTAACCCTCTTGGGCATGGAGTTCACCATAGCTTCACAGGTTGCCACTGGAGTCATCTTCCACTCCTCCATGATGACATCACGGACCTGGTGCATTTTAGAGACCTTGCGCTCCTCCACCTTCTGTTTGAGGATGCCCCACAGATGCTCAATAGGGTTTAGGTCTAGAGACATGCTTGGCCAGTTCATCGCCTTTACCCTCAGCTTCGTTAGCAAAGCAGTGGTCATCTTGGAGGTTTGTTTGGGGTCGTTGTCATGTTAGAATACTGCCCTGCGGCCCAGTCTCTGAAGAGAGGGGATCATGCTCGGCTTCAGTATGTCACAGTACATGTTGGCATTCATGGTTCCCTCAATGAACTGTAGCTCCCCAGTGTCGGCAGCACTCATGCAGCCCCAGACTATGACACTCCCACCACCATGCTTGACTTTAGGCAAGACACACTTGTCTTTGTACTCCTTGCCTGGTTGCCGCCACACACGCTTGACACCAGCTGAACCAAATAAGGTTATCTTGGACTCATGATCAGACCACAGGACATGGTTCCAGTAATCCATGTTCTTAGTCTGCTTGTCTTCAGCAAACTGTTTGTGGGCTTTCTTGTGCATAATCTTTAGAAGAGGCTTCCTTCTGGGATGACAGCCATGTAGACCAATTTGATGCAGTGTGCGGCGTATGGTCAGATCACTGACAGGCTAACCTCCTACTCCTTCAAGCACTCATACATCTATTTCCCAAAGAAAACCTCTGGATATGATGCTGATAATGTGCACTCAACGTCTTTGGTCCACCATGGTGAGGCCTGTTCTGAGTGGAACCTGTCCTGTTAAACCTTTGTATGGTCTTGGCCAATGTGCTGCAGCTCAGTTTCAAGGTCTTGGCAATCTGCTTATAGCCTAGACCATCTTTATGTAGAACAATTTTTTTTTTTTAAATCCTCAGAAAGTGCTTTGCCATGTTGAACTTCCAGTGACCAGTATGAGAGAGTGAGAGTGATAACATCACATTTAACACACCTGATCCCCAGTCACACCTGAGACCTTATAACTTCTAATGAGTCACATGACGCCGGAGAGGGAAAATGGCTAATTGGACCCAATTTCGACATTCTTACTTAGGGGTGTACTCACTTTTGTTGCCAGCGGTTTAGACATTAATGGCTGTATGTTGAGTTATTTTGAGGGGACAGCCAATTTACACTGTTATACACGTGTACTTTACATTGTAGCAAAGTGTAATTTCTTCAGTGTTGTCACATGAAAAGATATAATAAAATATTTACAAAAGTGTGGGGGGTGTACTCACTTTTGTGAGATACTGTGTGTGTATGTATATATATATATATATATATATATATATATTGTACAGGTCGCCGTGGCTGCGTCCTGGAGGGACGCTATGTTTCCCCTCTATTTGGGCTATGGTCCTTTTAAGAGGACAAAAAGGGTTAATGCACCTGTCCAGGAGATGGTTTAAGTGAGGACAGGAAGTTGCAGGTGGGAGTGTGGAAGTGTGTAGCAGAGCCTGTGTATGGCGATGCTAGACAGGTGAATGCTGCAAAGCTCTGAGAAGCTGGGAAGAACTTTAAAAGGACTTGTGTCCTGCCTGAAAGCCTGCAACTGGGGAACTTTACCTGCAAGGACTGTGAATTGCAATGGCAGTGCTGAGCCCTAAGAGTCGGTGAGACTGATTATTTGTTTTGCTTTTGCTGCTGTGAAGCCGTTTGTGTTCAATAAACCTCAGTTTTGATTTAAAAGCCTGTGTCCTGCGATCAAGCTGATCCCCCAAACGTTACACTGGTGCTCGAATGCGGGCAGGACAGATTAACAGGCATAAGAAGAGACATTTTTTTTTTTCTTTGCATTGGACTGTATATTGAACTGACATTTAAAGAGACAGTGCATTGGATTTATGTCCTGGGTTAAAGCTGCACAAGCATTGAAAGCTGAAGCAATGGAGGAGCTAATTAAACAGCTGACCCTGGCTAACATGCAAGCGCAGACTCGCCATGAGGAAGCTAATCAGCGCTTAGCCACCCAACTGGAGGCACAACACACTTACCACAAAGAGGCGCTGACGCTGCAGCAAGAAAATACCCGCCTGTTGGTGGCCCAGTTGGCAGCCCAGCAAACAACCCAGCAAGAGGTTATGCAGACTCAGGTGACTGCTTTAAAGGAAGCAGTGCAGCAGCTGTCTAAGGTTCAGGGACAAGCGGCTGTTGCCCCTGGCAACCAGGTGACTGTGAGGGCAAGCCATTTTCTGCAGAAATTATCCCCAAACGATGATGTAGAAGCATTTCTTGCTACCTTTGAGAGGACGGCAGAGAGAGAAGGGTGGCTTCAGGACCAGTGGGCCGGCCTCATTGCTCCTTTTCTCACTGGAGATCCTCAAAAAGCCTACTTTGACCTGCCACCGGATGATGCTAAAGACTATCAAAAGCTAAAAGCAGAAATTCTGGCTCGTCTGGGGGTGACTACGGCTGTTCGGGCCCAACGAGTACACCAATGGAAATATCGTCCCGATCGGCCACCCCGGTCTCAAATGCACGACCTGGTGCAACTAGTGAAAAAATGGCTGCAACCTGAGGTGTTGTCTGGCCCCCAAATCGTGGAGCGGGTCGTGCTGGACCGATATCTGAGGTCCCTGCCAGATGACCTTCAACGGTGGGTCAGCCATGGAGATCCCAAAACCGCAAACCTCCTTGTTGAGATGGTGGAACGATTTACAGTGGTGGAGGACCTGCTCGGACCTACCAAGCGCATAGGGCCCAGTTTGCCACGGCCTGTTCGACCAACTGCTGCCCTTCGAAAGGATGTTCCAAGGGGCCTGGGAACAAACACCCCGGAAGGCCAAGAGTCACTCCCGGTACCTCCCCAGCGTTCTGTTCCTGTTCGGAGAGGAGTGGATGTACAATGTTGGCGATGTCATTCCTGGGGTCATACCCGGGCACACTGCCCACTGCAAGAGGAGCCCATGGAATGCGGGGTTCTTCGGAGGGGGTCTTTCTGTGCCCATAAAGTATGCACCACACATCTCGACATGGATGACGATAAGTTTGAGTATGAAGTCCAAGTGAACAACCTCCCTGCCTGGGCTTTGTTGGACTCTGGAAGCATGGTAACCCTTGTTCATCCTAGAATAATTGGGAAGGTCGGTACGGTAAGCAAAACTTTACGGGTGGTGTGCATACACGGGGACACTAGAGAGTACCCCATCATCACGGTGTCTATCTCCTCAGCATGTGGCACCTGTACTCAAGAGGTGGGGGTGGTAAAGAACTTGGTACATGATGTTATTATAGGACGAGACTGTCCAATTTTTACCAAACTGTGGGAACAAGGAGAACAGTTCAGAGACTGGGGAGAAACTAGCCCCCCTGTTCCTGCTGCTGAGAGGAATAACCCTGAACTGCCAAATGTGTTTAATGTGGATCCAGATGAGGAAAATGCTCATGATGTGGTTATTGGTGATGAAAGTAGCATTGATACTGTTGAGAATGTCAAGACATGTGGTACACAGACCTACCAAAACCCTCAGGGGGAGGAGCCTTCCCCACTTCAGGTAATGCTGGGGGAAGAGGATGAGGAAGTAGCCTCTACTCCTGCCCTGCCGGATTTGGGTGTTCCCCAGGGGGCGTTTGGTACTGCTCAGATGCAGGACCCCACTTTGGCCCGTGCACGGGAACAAGTTGTAGTAGTAAATGGGGTTCCCCAAGAGCCAGGTGCGAATGAAAGGTGGCCACACTTTGCAATATATAATGAATTGCTGTATCGGGTTACCAAAGAGAGAGAAAACGTGGTAGAACAATTGTTGGTACCCCAACAATATAGACGAAAGGTTCTGGAACTGGCCCATGATGATGTGTTAGGGGGGCACCTGGGAGTTGAGAAGACGGAGGCACGGATCACCGACCGGTTTTACTGGCCAGGTCTGAAAGCAGAGGTAAAGAGATACTGTACCTCTTGTCCGACCTGCCAGTTGACCGCTCCGGTGATTCACTTTCGGAGCCCTTTGGTCCCTCTGCCCATAATTGAGGTCCCATTCGAGAGGATAGCCATGGATATAGTGGGTCCCTTGGTAAAGTCAGCTCGAGGTCACTCCTACATTTTGGTGATTCTTGACTATGCCACCCGATATCCTGAGGCGCTACCCCTGCGGAATACCTCCTCAAAGGCCATTGCTCGAGAATTATTCCAATTGTTTACACGGACGGGTTTTCCCAAGGAAATACTCACAGACCAGGGTACCCCGTTTATGTCGAGGGTTATGGCCGATGTGTGTAAGCTGTTCCGCATTAAACAGCTGCGCACCTCGGTCTACCATCCCCAAACGGACGGGTTGGTGGAACGCTTTAATAAAACCCTTAAGTCTATGCTCAAGAAAGTGGTGCAAAGGGATGGGAAAGATTGGGACTGCCTGTTGCCAGCTCTCCTATTTGCCATCCGGGAAGTGCCCCAGGCCTCCACAGGGTTTTCGCCTTTTGAGTTGGTTTATGGGCGGAGACCTCGCGGACTACTTGATTTTATTAAAGAGGAATGGGAAAGTGAACCGGTTCAGCATAAGAGTGTCCTGGAATATGTCTCCCAAATGCAGGAAAGGATCCAAACCGTGATGCCACTAGTCAAAGAACATTTACAAAAGGCCCAGGAGGCTCAACGACGGGTCTATAACAGGGCTGCTAAAATAAGGCACTTCCAAGTGGGAGATCGAGTAGCTGTGCTCATTCCCACTGTGGAAAGTAAATTCTTGGCCAGATGGCAAGGTCCCTTTGAAGTTGTGGAAAAAGTAGGAGAGGTAAATTATAGAGTGCACCAGCCAGGCAAGAGGAAACCGTATCAGATATATCATGTTAACTTGTTAAAACCCTGGACGGATCGGGAAACAGTGACCTCCCTGGCAAGTGCAAGGCTTGAGCCTCAGGGGTAGAGCGTGTCCAAGTAGCAAATACCCTGTCTAAAATACAAAATCAGCAAGCAAAGGAGTTCTTGCAAAGAAACAAAGAAAAGTTTTCAGACTTGCCAGGGCTTACTAGGGTGATAGAGCATGATATTATCACAGAACCTGGAGTCAAAGTTTTTGTCCGGCCCTACCGCATCCCAGAGGCGCAAAGAAAGGCCGTTTCAGAGGAAGTGAAAAAAATGTTAGACCTGGATATCATCGAGGAATCGCAGAGTGAGTGGTCGAGCCCCATCGTGTTGGTACCAAAGCCCAACGGGACTCTGCGATTCTGCAATGATTTTCGGAAACTTAATGAGGTTTCACGGTTTGATGCCTACCCCATGCCCCGGGTGGATGAACTTATTGAGCGACTAGGTCCAGCCAGGTACATCACAACATTAGACCTTACCAAGGGGTATTGGCAAATCCCGTTGACTAAGGCGGCTAGAGAGAAAACTGCTTTTTCTACTCCAGAGGGGAGTTTTCAGTACAAACGAATGCCTTTTGGACTGCAAACTGCTCCAGCCACATTCCAGCGAGCAATGGATAGGATTTTACGACCTCATCGGGAGTATGCCTCAGTGTACTTGGATGACATAGTCGTTTTTAGCAGAGACTGGGACTCGCACTTGCCCAAAGTCCAGGCAGTACTGGACTCTCTTTGGAAGGAAGGGTTCACAATAAAGCCTGAAAAATGTCATTTGGGAATGGAGGAGGTAAAATACCTAGGCTATATCGTGGGTAGAGGGGTGGTGAAACCTCAGGTCAACAAGGTAGAGGCTATAAATAGTTGGCCCCGCCCCCTCACAAAAAAGCAGGTACGTGCATTCCTGGGCATGGTGGGATACTACAGAAGGTTCGTACCCAACTTTGCCACATTAGCGGCTCCACTGACCGATCTGACCAAGGGTCGGAAATCGGTCATGGTCGAGTGGAATGCGGATGCTGAAAAGGCTTTTTTGGAGCTCAAGTCAGCACTGTGCCAACACCCTGTCTTAATAGCGCCCAATTTTTCAAGAGAGTTTGTTGTCCAAACTGACGCTTCCGATGTAGGATTAGGAGCGGTGTTGTCACAGGTTGTTAATGGTGAGGAGCACCCAGTAGTCTTCCTCAGTAGGAAGTTGACACCAGCAGAAAAAAACTACGCTGTTATTGAGAGAGAGTGCCTGGCCATTAAGTGGGCCCTGGAGTCCCTCAGATATTACCTTTTGGGCAGGAAATTTAGGCTCATTTCTGATCATGCCCCTTTAACATGGCTTAGGCAAGGTAAAGGGACTAATGCCAGGATTACCCGGTGGTTCCTGGCGCTCCAAGAATTTAAATTTATAGTGGAGCATAGGCCCGGGAGACTGCATCAAAATGCAGATGCCCTCTCCCGAGTCCATTGTTTGGGCTCCACTGTTGCCCCCACCTCCTCGGCGTTGGGGCACAGGGGGGGGATATGTACAGGTCGCCGTGGCTGCGTCCTGGAGGGACGCTATGTTTCCCCTCTATTTGGGCTATGGTCCTTTTAAGAGGACAAAAAGGGTTAATGCACCTGTCCAGGAGATGGTTTAAGTGAGGACAGGAAGTTGCAGGTGGGAGTGTGGAAGTGTGTAGCAGAGCCTGTGTATGGCGATGCTAGACAGGTGAATGCTGCAAAGCTCTGAGAAGCTGGGAGGAACTTTAAAAGGACTTGTGTCCTGCCTGAAAGCCTGCAACTGGGGAACTTTACCTGCAAGGACTGTGAATTGCAATGGCAGTGCTGAGCCCTAAGAGTCGGTGAGACTGATTATTTGTTTTGCTTTTGCTGCTGTGAAGCCGTTTGTGTTCAATAAACCTCAGTTTTGATTTAAAAGCCTGTGTCCTGCGATCAAGCTGATCCCCCAAACGTTACACTATATATATATATATATATATATATATATATATATATATATACAGTATGGGCCAGATTCAGGAAAGAGATACGATGGCTTATCTCCAGATAAGCCGTCGTATCTCTGCGTCTGAGCCCTCCTATCTATGCGACTGATTCATAGAATCAGTTACGCATAGATTTCCATTAGATCCGACTTGCGTAAGTCTCTTACACCGTTGTATCTTATTTTCATATTTAGGCTGGACGCTAGGTCGCGTTCCCGTCTAAAATATGCAAATGAGCCTATATGCCGATTCCCAAACGTATGCATTTTTTTTACGTCGTTTGCATTAGCGTAGGTCCGTCGTAATGTTACCCCTGCTGTATGAGGCGCAGCCAATGTTAAGTATGGACAGTGTGCCGGTGTTTTTTTCCCGTCGTTTACGTAAAACGAATAGGGCTTTGAGTAAGTGACATTCACGTCGTTTACATTGTGTATTGGCGTCTTGATTTGGAGCATGCGTGCTGGGATAAATTCACGGCCGGCGCATGCTCAGTACGTTCGGCACGGGATCGCACGTTATTTAAATAATACACACCCGCCTAATTTGACTTAAGACGGGCCATTTATGCTACGCCGCCGCAACTTTACAGGCGAGTGCTTTGTGAATACAGCACTTGCCCGTAAAAGTTGAGGCGGCATAGTGTAAACAGCATATGCTACGCCAACACAAAATTACGCAATTATACCTGAATCTAGCCCTATATATATATACACAGTTGCTTTTGAGTAATTCATTCTGTATTCCCTTTATGTAATCAGAATTGTGTGCAAAAGATTTTGATTTTTTTCAAATTGCAGTATAGTGACTGAAACACGGCACGTTTCATTACTGACAGACAATGAAAAGATTTATTAGCTGACGTTTATACAATTTATTACTAGCCTTCATTTTATGATCTTTTATTCTATTTTTTTTCAGCAGTCTTGTTTTGCCTATAAAAATAAATGATTTGTTTTATTTGGTTCCGTTGCTTGCTGTTGGTCTTGAATTGGTCTTATAGTATCATCGGTGTGCTTAGTTCTTGCGTAAAGTCTTTATTTACTCTGGTCATACAAAATAAAGATGACCATATGTCTCTGTGATGCTACGACTATGTCAACATCATAAAGCTGTGTTCATCTGCATCTGCTCTTTTCCTTAAGTTACGTTTTAATGACCAGTGGCTTAATCCTAAGGGGTCTTATAGGGCTATATTGGTATTGAGTTTACTTATGAATATCTTTCCCACACAACTAGGCTGCGTAACCAACATAATTAAAATTGACCTGCTTTAATACATAAAATGGGGAACCCTAACACAAGGTCTACTAACTCCGTTCTGAATAGTTTAGGTTATAGGGCACAGGAACAGATCTTCTTTAAATAGGCATCTGGCATTTTATATATAAATCACATATTCTTCATTTACTTTCACTTGGAAGAAAACATTGGGGATTCGGACCAAGATTTGGACATACAATAAGCTAGACAATGAGAGACAAGCTGTGACTTGGGCTTTGTTTAATAAGAAGCTTTCCTTGAGTCTAATGTATGCCTCGATCTTCCTCCTAATCCTCTGACATTGCTTAGAGGCAAAACACATTATCTTCTTTCATATTGCTCATTTTCATTACACAAACTTTGCTTTACCAAATTACTTTAGGCCCAAAACATCTCTACTCACACTATGAATGTGTTTATTATATGAATTATAAAAAAGCACACAATGGGAATGTTCCTGCATTTTACTGAGACTTCATTGTCCATCACTTAATGAGGGCTTCTCACTCTGCTCTTTTAATGAGGGTTTCTCACCCTACAGATAATAGTTATAATGAGATAAATAACTTTGAAAAACTTCTCAAATGTTTTTGCCAGAAGAGACATTTCTGGATGTTATAATTAATCCTTCTATCACTCGAGTGGATAATTCCTATTTACTGGATCTAAGATAGCTTTTTAAACCGGATTTAGCACTTCTTCTGAATCCTAAAACATAAAAGCATTGTGGTCATTGTTTGTACTTTGTATAGTTCTTCCATTGCAGGAACTGATCTTTCTCTAACTGAAATTTCAATTTGAAACAAAGTGCATTAAAGGTGAACCCTAGGCAACCCTACACAGATGAAAAGCATAGGGGAGCTGTTTTACCTTTTATATTACTATAATACAGGATTTATATAGAATTTACATTTTTCACAACACTTTACAACATAAGGGCAGACAGTAAAATTACAATACAGTTGAATATAGTAGAAATCAGAGAGCCCTGCTCATTAGAGCTTACAATCTAAGAGGTCAAGAGATACAAAAGGTAATAACTGTGGGGGATGGGCTAAATGAGAAAATAACAGTAAATAAATGTACAGTTGCTAGGTGAGGGTCAGATAGGCCTCACTGAAGAGATGAGATTTCAGGGATTGTCTGAAAGTTGACAAAGTAGGAGATAGTGAGATTGGGGTAAGGGGTTCCAGAGGATGGGAGAGGCTCCTGGAGGCAAGCTTGGGACGAGGTGACAAGGGAGCTAGAGAGCAGGAGGTCTTGGGAAGAACAAACAGAACGATTAGGTTGGTATTTTAAACTAGGTTAGTGATGTAGCTGGGGGCAGAGTTGTGGATGGCTTTGTAAGCTGTTGTTAGTAGGGTTGAGCGAACCCGAACTGTAAAGTTCGGGTTCGTACCTAACTTTGTTTTTTTTTGGACCCAAACCCGAATAATTTGCTGAAAGTTTGGGTTCGGGTTCAGAGTTTGGCTATGTAACAGCGCACTGCAGGGCAGCCAATCAGCCATTCTTTTACTTGTGTGACCTAGAAGCCATCACAGCCATGCCTACTAATGGCATTGCTGTGATTGGCCAGTGCAGCATGTGACTGAGCATGTGACCCAGCCTTTATATAAGCTAGAGGCACACAGCACAGCTCGTTATTCTGCTTTAGCTAGGGTAGGGAAAGGCTGCAGCTGCTCTCAGGGACAGATTTAGATAGGATTTTCATGCTTCAGAAATCGAATTACAATACTCAGCGATCGATCTACATAGCATTAGCTACATTAGGGAAAGGTTCCTGATTGATTGTGCTTATAGGAAGATAATTAGTTAGGAGTCAGTCCTACTTCACAAATCTAATTGCAGCAGCACTGCATATGTTCCTGTCAGATACTCTGCATATTGCACCAGCAATGCATATGTTCCTGTCAGATACTCTGCATATTGCACCAGAACTGCATATGTTCCTGTCAGATACTCTGCATATTGCACCAGAACTGCATATGTTCCTGTCAGATACTCTGCATATTGCACCAGAACTGCATATGTTCCTGTCAGATACTCTGCATATTGCACCAGAACTGCATATGTTCCTGTCAGATACTCTGCATATTGCACCAGCAATGCATATGTTACTGTGAGATTCTCTGCATATTGCACCAGCACTGCATATGTTCCTGTGAGATACTCTGCATATTGCATTAGCATTGCATATGTTCCTTTCAGATACTCTGCATATTGTACCAGCACTGAATATGTTCCTGTAACATACTCTGCATTAGCTACTGTAGGGAAAGGTTCCTGATTGTGCTTATAGGGGGAGAATTAGTTAGGAGTCAGTCCTACTTCACAAATCTAATTGCACCAGAATAGTGTCCCATCATTGGTATCATTGGCAGTAATAGTGTCCCATCATTAGTGTCAGTGGGAGAAATAGTGCCCCATCATTGGTATCATTGGCAGGAATAGTGTCCCATCATTAGTGCCAGTGGGAGAAATAGTTCCCCATCATTGGTATCAGTGGGAGGAATAGTGCCCCATCATTGGTATCATTGGCAGGAATAGTGCCCCATCTTTTGTGTCAGTGGGAGAAATAGTGCCCCATCATTGGTACCAGTGGAAGGAAAAGTGTCCCATCATTGGGGAAGGTTCCTGCTTGTTAAGATTTTTTTTATGTATTTTATGTTATTTTAAGTTATTTTCCTATCCATATTTGGTTGCATAGTACTTGCCATGCTCTTACCAACATTTTGCTGTCATTTGCAGCCCTCTAGCCCTTTCCCTTAGTTTTTTAGAGACATTTTAGTAGTCACAAATTTGGGTCCCCATTGACTTCAATGGGGTTCGGGTTCGGGTCAAGTTCGGGTCCCGAACTCGGACTTTTTTCCAAAGTTCGGCCGAACCCGCCGAACCCAAACATCCAGGTGTCCGCTCAACTCTAGTTGTTAGTATTTTGAATTACATTTTTTGGATGAGTGAAAGCCAGTGGAGGGTCGGCAGAGAGGGGTAGCAGACACTGAGCAGTTTTTTTTAGGGTGGATGAGCCTGGCAGCAGCATTCATTATGTAATGAAAGGGGAATAGCTAATGTAAGGGTAAGCTAGTGATTAGGGAGTTGCAGTAGTGGAGGAGGGAAATGACCAGGGAGTGAATTAGAAGCTACGTGGTGTCATTAGTTAGGAAAGGGTGAAGCTTTGGAGATGTTGACGTGGTTGAGGTGGCAAGATTTGGACAGTGAATGGATGTGAGACTGAAATGATAGTTCAGAGTCTGGGATTACACCTGGAACTTTGGTGTTTTCCGGGACAAAAAAAGAAATCAGAGGAAGAGGCACATGGGGGAGGAAATATTATGAGCCAAGTTTTGGATAGATTGAATTTGAGGAAGTGGTGTGACATCCAGGCTGATATTCTTGTCAATATTCCTATCACACACATTCCTGGAAAGTATGGCTCTTAAAATGGTGGGTGCTGTAGCGATTACCAGTTGGGTCCTGGAAACATCAAGCAAGTGAACATATTCGCCAGCACATCATGGATCAACACTTCTGTCCAAAAGTGTCTTTTATTGAGAAAGATCACATCACAGAAATAGGTGCAACATTTCAGAGCCGTGCAGGGCCCCTTTGTCAGGCATGTGATAAGGGTCCAGGCTGATATGTCTGTTAGTAAATTAGTGATGTGTGGGGAGACTGATGGAGTGAGCTGAGAGGTAGAGAGGTAGATTTGGGTGTCATTGGTGTAAAAATGGTATTGAAATCCATGGGTGGCATGGAGATTAGGGGAGGTACAAGAGAAGAATATTGGGAATTGGAGAAAGGAAGAGGAGAAGAGGGTGTAAAATTGTAAAACTGAAGGTGCGTAGGCATAGGTAGGATGAGAAACAGGGAAGAGTATAGTCACAGAGACCAAAGGAGCAGAGTTTTATGAGAAGGAGGGGGTGGTGCACTGTGTCAAGGCAACAGAGAGGTCCAGGAGTAGGAGTACAAAATAGTGTCCATTGGTTTTAGCCATTTGCACATATAGTTACATAGTAGGTGAGGTTGAAAAAAGACTCTCCATTTATCACCACCTTCTGAACTCGCCGCTGTAGCCAGATTCAATCCATGTACTTACCCTATGGTCCATGCCAACTAACCTTATTTTGTATAGTAAACGGTTGTGGGAAACTGTGTTAAATGCTTTTGCAAAATCCAGATACAACACGTCTATGGGCCTTCCTTTATCTAGATGGCAACTTACCTCCTCGTAGAAAGGTTAATAGATTGGTTTGGCAAGAACGATTCTTCATGAATCCATTCTGATTACCGCTAATAATACCATCTTGTATATAGTCCCTTATCATCCCCTCCAAGAGCTTACATACTATTTGATGTTTGGCTAATTGGTTTGTAATTCCCAGGGATGTATTTTGGGCCCTTTTGAAATATTGGTGCTACATTGGCTTTTCTCCAATCAGCTGGTACCATTCCAGTCAGTAGACTGTCAGTAAAAAAACAATGGTCTGGCAATTTCTTGACTGAGTTCACTAAGTACCCTTTTAAAGTGATTGACGATTTCTTGGGCAGTGAGTGAGTTAGTAGGTGGAGCCAGTGGAGGACGAATAAGAGAGTTGAAGGTAGAGAAGAGTTGATGGGGACTGGATGAGAAGGTGTTAATGAGAATGATAAAATAGGTCTGCTTGGCAGTGAGGAGGCAGGAATAGAATTTTTGGAGGGCAGATTTATATTGGTTTTCTGGGATTTAAGCCACAGTAGCTCAAGAGCATTGCCATGTTTTATTAAGACTTCTGGTGTCATCAGTTTGCCAAGATTGTAGGGGTCTAATTGTGTGTGTAGTGAGGGGGGCGAGCTTGTCTAGGTGTTAGGCTGCGTACACACGATCAGACCGGTTCAGGCCAGTTTTATCGGACCAAATCGATCATGTGTACGGCCCATCGGACCGTTGTCCATCGGACCAAAGTTTTAAAACTTGCTTTAAAATCGGTCCGATGGACGCCTGACCATCGGACCAAAACGATGGTTAGTATGCAAAAGCATCGGGCCAAAAACCCGCGCATGCTCAGAATCAAGTCGACGCATGCTTGGAAGCATTGAACTTCATTTTGACAGCACGTCGTTGTGTTCTACGTCACCGCGTTCTGACCCGATTGGATTTTGGACTGATGGTGTGTACGCACATCAGACCATCAGGCCACTTCAGCGATGACCCGATGAAAACGGTCCGTCGGACCATTCTCATCAGACCGGTCTGATCGTGTGTATGCGGCCTTAAAGGTTTCTACGGGGAACTGTTTGGCTGTTGGAGGGAGAGGAGGTGGAAGACAGGGAGAGAGCGAAACTAATAAGGTGATAAAAAGAGAGCGGGAAAGGATTGTTGGAGAGGTTGCATGGAGTGCATAGATAGGAGAATACAAGTTCAATGGTATTGTCATTGGAGTGAGTAAGAGCCTGTATCCATTCCTTCACGTCAAAACGAGGTTAGACTAAAAAGTTTAGAAGTAGCAGTAGTATTAGCATTAACAGTGATGTTGAAGTCAACGAGAATGATTGTGGGGATTTCAGAAGAGAGAAAGTAAGGTAACCAGGCAGAGAAGTCCTCAAGGAAGGTTAAAATTGGTTCAGGGGGCCAGTACATGACAGCAATACCTATACCTGCCATAAGATTTTCTTTTCAGTTCATTCATTTCTGAGATTTCCACAGCCCTGCCACACAGCACTGCCCTGTGCACAATGCAAGGTCCATAAAGACATGGATGAGCAAGTTTGGGTTGGAGGAACTCAACTGTCTTGCACAGAGTTCTGACCTCAACCTGATAGAACACCTTTGGAATGAATTAGAGTGGAGACTGCGAGCCAGGCCTTCTCGTCCAACTTCTGAGGCACAAGGCGGAGTAATCCAAATTGGGAAGAACGTGGGCGTGTTACATTGAAATGAGCCGTGACCCCATGCAAATGAAGGGCCGGCCGGCTCACGCATGCGCGCTTGAAGCAGACCATGTCAGCACCTCTGTGCGCATGCTCACAACTCGGGAACAGCGCAAACAGTGAAATTGGAAGTGGACTAGGGCAAAATCATGAACTACGCAGACAGCATAAATAGACAGACAGAAACGCACTTCCTTTGCAAAAGTACATCCCTTTGTATCCCTCCCTATACAGCAAGGTGCTTTTGTTCTGTTGTTAGTTGCGTTGTGGTTTGTCTTTGTGATATTTGTGGACTGTGTGATCTTGTGTTTGTTAGAAGATATTTGTAAGTGATTTTTGGTGACTGCTTGTGAGAGTTTTTGGTTGTTAGTTTTTTGTTCGTTTGTTTTCTTGCTTGATTTTTCCTGCTTGTTTTCTTGCTTGATTTTTGCTGCTTGTTTTTGTGAGTGATTTTTCCTGCTTGTTTTTGTGCGTGATTTTTGCTGACTGTTTGGGAGTGAGTTTTTGTCTGAGTATGACGGAGAGAAAGAGGAAGTTAAATTTTACTTTGGGGGAGGAACTAATTCTTGACCGGGCCATTTCCGATTATGGGCGTTACCTCCACGGCCCGGACAGTGCCAACACCACCCCGGCCAGGAGGAGAGAGATTTTGGACAGGATCACTGACCAGGTGAATGCATCGGGGGGGGGACCCAGACAAAATCAATGACCTCCGGCATCTGGTCAAAAAGAAGCTGGCCAAAATGCTACCCCATGCCAGGGGCACAGGAGGGGGCCCACCATGCCCTGTTAGGCTGACAGCAGAGGAGCGTGCGGTGGCCCAGACCTTTCATAGGCAAGAAGTGGAGGGCCTGCCCGGCTATGACTCAAGTCATGAAGGCGTGATGCCAGGTAAGGTTTTTTGGCCCTATCAGGTGTGTAGCATGTGTGGGGGAGGGGGTGAAAGGGAATATGTGGCAAGTGTGTGGATCCTCCAACCTGTGAATGTTTTGTGTCATCCACAGATGAGCAGGAGGGTGCTGGGCCATCTGGGCTGACCGCACCATCCCAGCCTGATGAGGACCCCCCGACAATGCCGGAGTCCTCGGAGGAGGTTGAAGAGGAGGAGTTTGAGGAGGAGGAGGAGTCCATGTCAGGCACTGGACTTTTGTTTTTGGAGGACTCTTCCCCTCTGGCTGGCAGCAGCCAGCCCTCCATAAGGGGTAGCCCCACCCACTCCTCCCCCAACAGGGCTCCTCTCCCAAGGGCCTCCCCTTCTCCCCGTCCACAAGCCTCAGCTGGAGGCAGGAAGGCGACCCAGAAGACCAGGGGGCTGGCCGATCTCCTGCCCGCCACTCTGAGAAAGGACCAGTTCCTTCAGACCCGCCATCTGGGAGAGGTCAGCCAGACCTTGGGGCGGATGGAGGAGAGCCTGTCCTCCATAAAGGATACGCTTGGGGACCTGGACTGCCACTCCCGGGCTCTTACAAACTGCCTAAACGACCTGCAGACTACAACAGCAGGCGTTGGGCAGGATGTGAGGGCCCTCACCCAGGCTATCCAGGCCAATACAGCATCATTAAGTGCTGGCCTAGACAGAATTGCTGTGGCCTTGGAGGGCAGGCCGCCAGGTGGGCAGAGACCAGGGGCTGCTCCTCCTTCCCCAGTTTACCCCCTCCCCCATGAGTCTCCCCTGAGGAGCCGGGGCCGTGGCCGTGGGCGCCCCAGTCATGGCTCACGTCAATGGCATTAATTTGTTTTTTCCTTTTTTTTTGGCCTGTTTTTTTTTTGCCCATTTTTTTTTTGGTGCTGGAAATTTTTTTTTTTTGCTGGCCATTTTTTTTTTTTTGGGTTGTGAATGCTGTTTGAATGTGGGGGTGACATTCCTGCCGGAAAAGGGGTGTCATCCTCAATTTTGGTGGAGAAGGGTTCCCCAGGACCAGGGAGAAGTGATCCCCAGGTCCGTGTGAATGGTGTATGAATGTACAGTGACATAATTGGAGCCTTGGCGTGGCGTTGCTGCTCACAAGTCCTGCATGGTGGACTGGTGCCAATCCAATTTGATGAGGATGTGGGGTGTGTGTTCTAGGGACCACAGTGGTGTGCATGCATGCATTCTCATTGTGCAATGATTAATGTGTGTGTTTAATGTGCAAAGATGCATAATGTGAGCTGGCATGAGATGGGGTCATGAGATGGGGTCCCAGTGCATATGCAGAGTCACCTGGAAGGGAAAAGACAGGAGGATGTTAGTAGTGCATGTGCCCCTTGTGATGTGTGCATCATGGGGGGGGCAGTCATGCCTGCCATCCATGTCTCTCACCAACCAGTCAGTTGTCCCCATACATGTTCTGTTCGAAATCTGTGGGGATGGGGCGATTGAATATGTAGCTGTCATGGGTGTCATGGGTAGTGTCATGTGTTGGGCTGGTGATGTCCTCCTGCAGGGTTGTGGTTAATTCCATGATGGCATGAGGGGTGAATCTGAAGATGCGAGACACCTCAGAATCACTCATGCCATAGATGTCTATGCGTGTGTGATATATCCTCTCCCGTGAAGAGTGAAGAGTGAGGGGCTTGTATCAGCTAAGAATATTGTATTAGATTAGATTACATAGTAAAGTTTATATAAGCAAAAAAAACGTTTTCCAAAAAAAAATAAAAAATCCTGTGCCCTCCTCAGTGCCCTCCTCAGTGCCCTCCTCAGTGCCCTCCTCCTTCTTTGCTCATCTAAAGTCAGTAGTATAGCTATGAGCATGAATGCCACTGGCATGTTGGCATACAGTTTGTTGGGCAACATGTGTGACTGCTCAGCTCCTCACTAACAGTGTTG
This sequence comes from Rana kukunoris, assembly GCA_029574335.1. Lineage (NCBI taxonomy): Eukaryota > Metazoa > Chordata > Amphibia > Anura > Ranidae > Rana > Rana kukunoris. The sequence goes on from CM056052.1 coordinate 141,597,981, forward strand.
CTTTATCTGACATGTAGACGAATTGTCTAATTTTAGAGCAGCTTTTATATGGTCTAATTTTAGACAGGACATTTAGCTGTTGCGCACACTGCGTAGCCTGCGCTGCATCAACGTTCTTTTGTGGATCCCCGTAACTTCCTCATTAGCATATTTGAATAGCAAATCAATGGTGTGTCTAGCGCAGTTTTGTGCGGACGGATGCGCCTATCTAACGAAATTACGCTGGACAAAAAAAAGTAGATTTCTTGCGTATCTCGTATTGGGGATGCCGTGTATCAAAACGCACGCGCACAATTAGACTTACGCCACGCATCTCCTGTTACGCCAGCGTAATCGCTCTGTGAATCTGGCCCTAAGACTGTAGATGTTTTTTTTCGTTCTTTCTTTTTTTTTTTATATATTTTCTTCATTATTATGGTCAGGGCTAAATTAAAGTAATACATTTTAAATGTAGTCATGTAAATTTGAATTAGCAGTGAATGTATTTTTAGTGTATGCATAGTATTCTTCTATTCAGCCAGCAGAGGCAACTTTAGGCTCTTTTTCACATGTTCTTCTCTTTAGCTCCTTTATTGCAAAAGGGCAGTGTCACCTGAATCACGGGACTATTTGAACAGACACCTAAACTTTTGACAACTGTTTTTATAAATTTTTTTCCCATTAGAATAGCTATATTCAGTATAGTTTGCTAAACAAAGCAGTCACAAAGGGCAAAGTAAAAGAAGTAGACAATGATGACCTATCAAAGACATGACTGTGGAGTACAACTGTACATACATAACAGTTATGCCGCGTACACACGGTCGTTTTTTGCGATGAAAGAAAAACAACGTTTTTTAAAACGTCATTTAAATTGATCGTGTGTGGGCAAAACGTTGTTTTTTGTCTTCAAAAAAACGACCAAAAAAAAATTCCAACATGCTTGAATTTTTTGTGTCGTTTTTCAAAACGTCGTTTTTTGTTTCACAAAAAGTCACCGTGTGTAGCAAAAATGTCGTTCAAAACGACGTTTTTCAACCCGCGCATGCCCAGAAGCTAGTTATGAAGCGAGCTTCAATGGAAAAGAGTGGTGAACGTAACCTCGCTTTTTGTGAAAAAACGATGGTGTGTATGCAAAATTGTCTTTGAAAAGTGACGTTTCAAAAACGTCGTTTTTTACTTCACAGAAAACGTCGTTTTTTTTTTCATCGCAAAAAACGACCGTGTGTACGCGGCATTATAGTTAGACCTTTTCATCCTTATTATGAACTGACCACTGTGAAATGCAGCACTCAACATATTCATTTTTATGTGGCTACTGAGCCCCCCTATGGGCCAGAAAACATATTATTGTGAATGCATGCTATATAAATCACCATGCTCTGCCTTTATTATCACGTGTGCCTTCTTTCTTCTTTATATTCACCTCTTGGTTGCCTTAGTAGGAAAGCACAGTTGTTGCAGCTGTTTTACCTACCAGTCTCTATAAAAGTAAGCCACTAGACATATTTTTTTAATTATTCCTGCCTACATGAAATATATATGGTGCCATAAAACACTTATTTGCCAGATAGGCCAAGCAGTAATGTAAGAACTCTGGTAGAGTCAAGGAGCTAGAGAATAACTGCTCACTAGACAAAATACAGTACCTTTCTATACAGCTGTGTTGAGGTGTTCTCTATTCAGCACGACTAACAGTGGGAGACCTTTTTATCCCTTCCTTTGGAATTCATATTGATGATAAGGTGACACATCCCCTGTCTGTGAACCTACATTATTAGGAACTCATTTGCCTGGTGAGTTAATGTTACAAATGTTCTTGTGCGCTAATACAGTTGTTTGTTAGTCAAACATTTATTTAGCAGTGACAGTGGGTGATGGGTTTTTGTAATCCACAGCTGCATTGTGGGAATTAGGAATCAGAATACCTTCCGAATATGCTTAAAGAGGAATTTTAGGCAACTGCAAAAAAAAAAAAACAACACTATTTTTTATTTTGGAGTATATGTACAAACTACTACTGTAGATTGTTGATAGTCTAACCAAAACACTTTGTAAATTCTAACTACTTGCAGACCGCCCGCCCGCAATGTCTAACTATTTGCAGACCGACCGCCCGCAATGTACTGGGGACAGGTAGTCCATACAGGCAAAGCAACATACTGTACACAGCATTAGTCAGTCAGCAGGGCAACGCTCCTCGGGTACAAGTCAGCTATGGCAGACTGTGGCAGTTCAAAAGTAGTAGAATTGAGCAAAGTTCTATGCAGTAGCAAACAGTTGGACAAGCTCTTCAGAACACTAGCAAATGTTTCTTTTGTTCAGCTCAGCTGACTACATAGCACACCAAAAAGGGGGTTAAAAGCACAAATCTACAGATCCTATAGAGACAACTGGCAGCCTCCTTCCAACTTTCAAGTGATACCAGACCAGATCTTGAATAGACAGCCCCTTCAACAGCTCTCTGCAGAACCAGGGTCACTCTCACTAACTTCAGGCCCTCAGGACTCCCGCCTGAGGCTGCATGGTAGCACACTCTCTCAATTCAGGTCCTCAGGTCGCCCACCTGAGGCTACATGGCAGCAAGTGGCAGGGGAGCCAGTGCCTCTCTCCCAGCTGGTGCAATCCTCTGCTAAGAAAGGCCAAGAGCCCATGTGCTTCTAGAATATAAATACAGGCACCCGGCATGCACAGGGGCACCTATGTGCTGCTGTATGAATATTCATGTTTCCATCTGCATGGTTTATGCCTATTATCCAGAACTTTCCTTAGTTGCTTGGATACAGTGAAACTTTAAGACAGCATGAGTAGCACCAGAGCACATTAAGCACACTACTAGCTGATCACATCTCTTTGTTAAGCAGACAGCTATTCAATTTACCTAGCTGTTCCTCAGTTAAGCAGAGAAACCAAAAACTATATTACACAAATCCTAGCACCTACCTAGGAGGGTGCTACAAAACATGATGATATATTACTTTTTTCTTACTCAATCCAAAATGCATAAACTATACTTTGAATTTACTTTCGCCTTAAGATAAATTATAGATATAATGCAACAGTTTTAGCAAACTTTTTGACAGATTTATACCCCATGTTAGTGTAGCACCCTCTTCCTTAAGTAGGTAGGTGCTAGAGTAGTGGGTTTGTTTTGTACTGTCAGCGCAGGTAAATTTAGACAGGCCTATGCTGTGAACTAGGCCTGTTTGTTTTGATCTGGGGGCAGGGGAGTGGTTTAGTGTAGTAGCAGGTGACTCACGTGTGCTTCAGCTCTTGGGCACCTCCTCTAGATTTCAGAAGGCTCTGAAAGAGGCAGGACAGAGAGCTGGAGTGACATGGGGTGTATGAGGGAGCCCTGACCGCTCCCCAACTAGGATTGGCAGGGGCAGGCCTCCTATATATACCCATGGTCAGTCTGCTGTGGGAGGAGTTGTTGGATGGAAGAACTGAATGATGGCGTGTTTGACTGTCATGGTCTGAGGGAACCCCCTTTCGGGGGGGGGGTGAACTCAGGCCTGGAGCTCGGAGACTGGGAGGGAGCCTCTTTTTACAAAGTCATTCAGAGGTGTCCTGGAACAGGAGCAGGAATAGGACAGTTGGGAGGACTGCCAGTTTATTCAGGAGGGATCCATGCTGGGGTTGGTAAGTGAGGGGCAAAGTGTGAAGCTCTGGGAGAGACATGCTGGGAGTTGGATGTGGAGCCAGAGGGAGAGACTGTGGTGGTGTTTTAGAGTCAAGTCATTGCAGCCACGAGACGTGCTGGGATCAGTAGTCCACCAAGTGTCAGCACATTTACTCTTCTCAACTAAAACAGCTGCTATCACAGAGGGGACTGCAGAGGGAAAATGCTAGGACTTATTCAGAGTAAGGCCTAGCTATGTGCTAACGGTGACAGGAACCTAGATTTGGACAGTGAAGTGAAGCAAGTGCTCTCAAGTATTGTCCTGGAGGAGATGTGCAGAGACTGTCAGATCTAGACTCAAGCAACATTGATTTAATTGAGAAGTATTCATTTTATGGGCATCCCATGTCCCCTTTCCCCATCCAAGTGTAGAGACTATTAATTGTCTGGGAAAGTGTGCCAAAATGGATGTCTGACCAGCAGGGTGAAATGTGTGGATGTTGAAACATGCAGTGACCCCCAAGGGGGTATAGCTATATTAGCCTTACCAAATCTTTTCCTATACCAATTTCTGAATGAGAGGGTCTGACTTTATAAAATCCACCTGAGCAGTCTCAGTGTTGTAATAAAAAAAAACTTCAGGTGCTTCAGCTTTTCTAGTTGAGGAATACTTAAAGACAGAAAAATGAAACAAATTTTCTACATGACTTCCATGTAATTGCATACTTATCTAATGGGAAGTGAGCCAATCACACTAGGAATCTGAGTATCAACAGGGCAATAAGTATTTTTTTTTTTTAATAAGGCCATTATAGCCAGTGTCTATGTTCACTTATTTTGGAAGAATGTTCTATAATTACCCATAATCCTTGTTTACATTAAAGGGGTTGTAAAGGTAAATATTTGTTTCCCTAAATAGCTTCCTTTACCTTAGTGCAGTCCACCTTCACTTACTTCATCCTTCCATTTTTCTTTTAAATGTCCTTATTTCTTCTGAGAAATCCTCACTTCCTGTTCTTCTGTAACTAAACACAGTAATGCAAGGCTTTCTCCCTGGTGGGGAGAAAGCCTCTTGAGGGGGGAGGGGGCAAGTAGGAGTGTCAGGATGCCCACTAACACACAGCTCATTTCTCTATCTACAAAGTAGAGAGTGTCCTGACTTGCCTGCTTGCCCCCTCAAGAGGCTTTCTACACACCAGGGAGAAAGCCTCGCATTGCTGTGTGGAGTTACAGACAGAAGAACAGAAAGTGAGGATTTCTCAGAAGAAATAAGGACATTTAAACGCAAAATCGAAGGATGAGGTAAGTGAAGGAGGACTGCACTAAGGTAAAGGAAGCTTTTTAGGGAATTTTTTTTTACACACCATCTGAAATTAAAATAATGAGAGATGTAGTAAACAGGAGGTGTGGAGGCCTTGCACACACGATCAGTCCAAACTGATGAAAACGTACTGAAGTTCAGTTTCATCAGTTCACAGACTGATGGTCTGATGGTCTGATGTGCGTACACACCATCAGTTCAAAAACCAATCGTGTCAGAACGCGGTGACGTAAAACATGACGACGTGCAGAAAAAAATGTTCAATGCTTCCAAGCATGCGTCGACTTGATTCTGAGCATACGCGGGTTTTGAACCAATGCTTTTGCATACAAACCATCGGTTTTGACCGATCGGTAGGCGTCCATCGGTCCGATTTTAAAGCAAGTTCTAAATTTTTGGACTGAAGGCCAACAGACTGATGGGGCGTACACACGGTCAGTTTGGACTGACGAAACTGAACTTCAGTCCGTTTTTATCGGTTTGAACTGATCGTGTGTACAAGACCTAAGAGTAGACCAGCCCTGACAGATTGATATTTTAGGGTTAGTTGGGAAGAAGTGCAGGCAGCCATACAGTCTCCAGAGGTGGGGCCAAAATATATACTGAAATAGCTTAGTTAAGGGGTCATAATCATAGGCGTTGTTTCTCTACAGTGGGGTATGTTTACTGAGTTGGGTTCCTCACTTAGCTCAACAAGTGAGGGGATTTTTCTGATTCCTATATGGAATATCCTGTCTTGAGTTACAATTGTTCTTCTACCGCTTGTTTGAGACTATAGTAGGCTAATTTTACTAAAATAAGTAGAAACCCAAGTTTACTAAATCTACAGTATCTACCTAGTGGCAGAAAATGACAGTTAAAAGGCGCTATATGAATAAAAGTAGCAGAGGGTTTGATCTGAGTGTAGTAAGTAAGGTACATTGGTTAACCGCTTCAATACTGGGCTCTTTTACCCCCTCTCTGCCCTGGCCAAGTTTCAGCTTTTAGCACTGTCACACTTTGAATGACAATTGCGCGATCATGCAAAGCTGTACCCAAATTAATTGTTTATCATTTTTTTTTCTCAAACAAATAGAGCTTCCCTTTGCTGTTTTTTTTTATTTTTTGGCAAAAAAAAAAAGACTGAAAATTAAAAAAAAAAAAAAAAAACATTGTTTCTGTCAGAAAATGTTGTAAATAAGTAATTTTTCTTCTTCACTTATATGCGCTGATGAGACTGCACCGATGAGCAGTGATGAGGAGGCACTAATATGCAGCACTGATGGGCACTGATAGACGGCATTGATGGGAACTGATAGGTGGTACTCATGGGCAATGATATGCAGCATTAATGGGCAGTGATTGGCCACACTAATGGACACTGATAGGTGGCACTGATGAGCAGGCAATGATGAGCATTGACATGCGTCACTAATGAGAACATTTCCTTGTTTACATGTGATCAGCTGTGATTGGACAAATGGACACAGCTAAACACATGGGTCCCCCTGATGATATTGGATACAACAAAACGCCACGTAGGGTGGAGTTTTTTTGATGCGTGGCGTTGCTGTGCATGAGGACTATAGCCATCTTGTCAGTTTGAAACCATCAGGAACTGTTTATATGACATGCCTGTTTATATCTACTACTGTGTGAGTATATGGATGTGGTTTTAAGAAATTCAAATATGTTTGATACACTACACCATGAAGTGGTTTTGTTATTACACCTTTCAACATGAGGAGTGATGCCTGGATCCATGCTGGAGCAGTCCATGGTGGATTGATGTTTGGGTGCTTTGACCACCTGTAATTTAGTGGTCCAGTTGTAAGGGAAAGAAGCTTGGCTTACTGTGGAGTTGGTGGAAGATCACTGTTCGTCTTTTTAGTCAAGTTTCATTCACCTATCGGGTGTCTCTCAGCATTAATGGACGTTTGCTTTGCTTTTATGGACATTTTAAGTGCTGCATTTCTTCACTTTAAATTTGTATATTGTTGCCCACAATTTATGCTAGCTGCTGTCCTCTTATTAGCTTTGTAACCTAAACACAGTATCATTTATTTGTATATTGTATAATCAAAACTTGGCTTGAATGATGTAGATCTCAGTATAGTAGTGGGCCTTATTCCAGTCCATGATAAAGTGTTTAGGGCTGTCAGCTGGGTATACCTATAACGCTAAGAGAACACCAGAGGGCGCCAGACTAATCGCAGCATATAAAAGGTATGGCAAACACACATTCAGAAGCCAACACACAGATTTCTTTCTCGTACATCACGGGACACAGAGCGGCATATTCATTACTATATGGGTTATATGGAGTACCTTCAGGTGTGGACACTGGCAATCTCAAACAGGAAGTCCCCTCCCTATATAACCCCCTCCCCTAGAGGGAGTCCCTCAGTTTTTTCGCCAGTGTCTTAGGTGTTGGTCACGGAATAGCTTTGCTCCACATCCTTGGGATTAAGGGCGGGCTAACCGGATCTGTCCAAAGAGCCTCAGTGCCAAAGTGGACAGTACCCGGGCCCCAAACCGTGGGGTTTTGCCTATAATGCTCCTCTTTTGAGGGCTGGACCCTGGGCCCAGGACTTGGAGTTCATAAAGACCATAAGTTCCTGTTTGCCAGGGTGCTATATAGGTCCAGGACAGTGGGTACCTTCATAGGACCCCAGGGCCTGAAGGTCTATTACGCTACCCACGGAGATGGGAGAAGATTGGATCGTTTGGCTAGACAAACATCCTGCAGCATGGAGCAGGTAAGAGGGGAGCCTGCGGGACTTGGTTCGACAGCAGGCTCTCCGGGGTAACCTAAAAGGGGGGTAGCCTAAGTATGCTCTGCATTGGCAACCTTGATCACTATGTCTGAGAAAGACAGGATGATCCCATTTCCCCCATCACTAGGTTCTCCTGTCTAAGAATTGTGTTGCTAGCTACCTGCTGCTTTCTTCCTAGGACTGGTAAGGATCCCTATGGGGCCTGTTGGAGAGTCCTACCTGGCCGGGGGTTTGAATCTGCCGCCTGGTACTGCAGTCCTGGGTCTCCAGCAGCGCGGCTCCTCCATGTTCTTCCTGCTCCGGCATACGCGCGCGCGCGCGTGCACGTCTTATAGACGTTTTTCGCGCCGTTCGGAGGGGAGGGCGGGGGGGGGGCGTGCCTGCAGCGTCATACAGAGGCGCGCCTTGTGCTGTTATAGATCAGCAGGCATTGTCAGTGCTCAGTCTGAGGCTGATCTCAAAGGGAGAGGACGCAGAGCGGCAGAACAGTGACTCCCGGTGGCGGAAGAGGGGTAGTACATGCTGGACTTTGTTCCAATGCCTTTCTGTTAAGCCAAGAAATCCCCCTTTTTGCAACAGGTTGGAGGCTGGCAAACTAAGTTTGGGGTCGCTGTATGTTGAAAAAAAAAAAAAAAGAAAGAGACTTATATATATTTAAAAAAAAAAAAACATACGGGGCCCCATCAGTTTTTGGGCATTAGTGAGCTATTGTCCCCTAAGCTCTAGTTTTGTACTCCTGGCCACTACAGTCTGTTGTGGTTGGCGGAGTCCCTCGATTTTGTATTATGGCTTCCAAAGGTTCGGGGTCAATGGGTACAAAAAAGACCAAAAAACAAAGGGGTTCCCCCTCTGATTCTGATGATATGCCGATACTTTCCCCGCAACTTATTCCCATAAAGGTCGCCTTGGATGAGCCATTAGGGGGGTCTGGTGCGGAGGCTGGCCCAGATCAGCCCAGCCCTGTGTTTATCACAGAGGAGATGCTAGCTGTATCCCTAGGGGGGCTAGAAGAGAGAATAGCAGCATTGATCGCTAGAGCTATTCCTGGCAAGAAACGGGTTAGATCCCCATCACCAAGAGGTGTATCCTCAGATGCTGAAATTCTCTCTCCGGAGGAATTGGAATCGCAAGAGGATCAACTGGATTTTTCTGCCACCGAAGAGATTTGCGGTCATTTACCCCATGGAGGAAAAATTCTCCAAGAGGTGGAAGCTCCCAGTGGTGGATGCAGCCATCTCATGTGTGAATAAATCACTAACTTGCCCGGTGGAAAACATACATATGTTTAAAGATCCGGTTGATAAACGGTTAGAGACACTTTTAAAAGCATCCTTTGCTACGGCAGGAGCAGTGGTACAGCCAGCTGTGGCTGCAATTGGAGTTTGTCAGGCGTTAAAGGACCAGACAAAAGAAATGCTAAAAGACATGCCTACCCAACAGGCAGAAGAGTTTTCTGACATTCCCAGAGCTCTGTGTTTTGCGGTAGATGCTATAAAGGATTCCATCCAGCAGGCCTCTCGTTTATCACTATTTTTGGTGCACATGAGAAGGCTCTTATGGTTGAAGAACTGGGCGGCGGAGCCCCCATGCAAAAAGCTTCTGGCAGGGTTTCCCTTCCATGGAGGACGACTCTTCGGGGAGGATCTGGATAAATACATTCAGACTATTTCAAGTGGCAAAAGTACCCTTTTACCGGTCAAAAAGACATTCCGGGGTCCTACATTTAAGAGGCAGCTCTTTCCTGTCTCAGGGCCCTAAAATTCCAGGCAGTATCGACGGCCGCCTGCACGATCCAATGTTAACAGTAGATCGCAGGGACAGGCCCCTGGGGGTAAGAGACCATGGTATCGCAAGCCGACAAAGACAGCCCCTAAGTCTGCCTTATGAAGGGGCGCCCCCACTCTTGCGGGTGGGGGGAAGGCTTCGTTTCTTCTCAGAAGTTTGGGAAGCCAAGATCCCCGACAAATGGGTCCGGGCGTCTGTAACCGCAGGCTACAGACTGGAGTTTCTAAACTTTCCTCCGCCTCATTTTCAAGAGTCAAGGCTACCAAAGGATCCAGCAAAGAAGGCCTCGATGCTGGCAGCTTTGGATCACCTGCTTTGCCAGGAACGTAATAATAGAGGTGCCAGCCCAAGAGCAAGGGCTAGGTTTCTATTCCAATCTCTTTGTCATACCAAAGCCCAACGGCGATGTCAGGCCAATCTTGGACCTAAAGAGGTTAAACGGTTACCTAAGGGTTCGTTCCTTCCGGATGGAATCCATCCGGTCAGCAGTCGCCACGCTTCAGAGGGACGATTTTTTGGCTTCCATAGACATAAAGGATGCTTACCTTCATGTACCAATCTTTCAGTCGCATCAAAGATTTTTACGCTTCGCGGTGGGGCAGCGACACTTCCAATTCAGGGCGCTCCCCTTCGGGCTGGCCACGGCCCCCCGGGTATTCACGAAGATCCTAGCCCCAGTTCTGGCCAATCTAAGGATCCAAGGGGTCACAGTCCTAGCATACTTGGACGACCTTTTAATCATAGATCACTCACGGCCGTGTCTGCAACAGGCAATAAACCTCACGGTTCAGTACCTCGAAGGGTTCGGCTGGGTCCTAAACCGGGAAAAGTCAGCGTTCCAGCCTACAAAGCAGTTGGAATACCTCGGCATGAGGTTAGACACAGAACAGCAAAGGGTGTTCCTGCCCCTTGTAAAGATCGAGGCTATCAAGGGGTTGGTTCAGTTGGTTCTAAGCAAGAAAAAACCAACTATTCGCCTGTGTATGCGATTACTAGGCAAGCTAGTGGCCACGTTCGAGGCAGTACCATACGCTCAGATCCACACTCGCGTCCTACAGGCAGCCATTCTAGCAGCCTGGGGCAAGAGAGCATATGCCTTAGAGTCCCCTTTGACGCTTGGTCCGACAAAGCCTGGCCTGGTGGTTGAACCCTCAGAATCTTCTAAAGGGAAGATCCTTCAGCCCTGTTGTCTGGAAGGTAGTTACCACAGACGCCAGCCTGGCAGGCTGGGGGGCGGTCTTCGAGGGGTTCTCTCGCCAGGGAACTTGGGTGAAAACAGAGAGGCAGCTCCCCATCAATATCTTGGAGATCAGAGCTGCTCGCCTAGCTCTTCTGGCATGGACCTCCAGATTACAGGGGTCCCCGGTGAGAATCCAGTCAGACAATGCCACAGCGGTGGCATACATAAACCACCAAGGGGGAACCAGGAGTCAGGCCGCTCAGAGGGAGGTGAGCTTGATTTTTCAGTGGGCAGAGGTTCATGTACCCTGCATTTCGGCGATATTCATTCCCGGAGTGGACAACCTGCAGGCAGACTTCTTAAGTCGCCAGAGTCTGTCGCCAGGGGAGTGGTCTATGCATCCCCAGGTCTTTCAGACAATCTGCCAGAAGTGGGGAATGCCAGACGTAGATATAATGGCATCCAGGTTCAACAAGAAACTAGACAGGTTCGTGTCTCGAGCGAGGGACCCTATGGCCTGCGGAACCGATGCGTTGGTTTGCCCTTGGCATCAATTCAAACTTCTATATGCATTCCCTCCGCTACAGTTACTTCCTCGCCTGTTGCGCAGGATCAGAGTGGAGCACAAGCCAGTCATTCTAGTAGCTCCAGCTTGGCCCCGGAGGACATGGTACTCACTAGTCCTGAAGATGGCAGTGGGAGACCCTTGGACTCTTCCTCTACGACCAGACCTACTCTCACAAGGCCCGATCCTCCACCCTACATTACAAAGTCTAAATTTGACGGCCTGGAGGCTGAATCCCTGATTCTCAGGGGTAGAGGTCTGTCTAGGCAGGTAATTCCTACCCTGATTAGGGCTAGAAAGCCGGCCTCCAGGGTGATTTATTACAGGGTGTGGAGGAACTACGTAGGCTGGTGTGAATCCAAAAGATGGAATTCCCGCAAATATACCATTGATAGGGTGTTAAGTTTTCTCCAGCTAGGAGTGGATAAAGGCCTGGCATTAAGCACAATCAAGGGACAGATTTCAGCTCTGTCAGTGTGGTTTCAGAGGCCGCTGGCCACCCACTCGCTGGTAAAGACCTTCATACAGGGGGTCTTGCGTATTAATCCTCCTGTCAAGTCACCAATTTGTCCATGGGACTTAAATCTTGTCCTGTCCACTCTACAGAAACAACCCTTTGAGCCGTTGGCTGAGATTCCTTTAGTTTTACTGACAAGAAAGTTGGTTTTCTTGGTCGCCATAGTTTCGGCCAGGAGAGTGTCAGAGTTAGCAGCCTTATCGTGTAAGGAACCATATCTCGTTCTACATAAGGACAGGGCAGTTCTCCGGCCCCATCCTTCCTTTCTACTAAAGGTTATATCCAATTTTCACTTGAACCAGGATTTGGTACTTCCATCCTTCTTTCCGAAACCCACATCTAGAAAGGAGGGGTTGTTGCATACCTTGGATATTGTCCGGGCCATGAAGGCCTATCTTAAAGCTACAGAAAAGATCCGGAAAACAGATGTGTTGTTCGTTCTACCAGATGGCCCCAAGAAGGGGCAGGCAGCTGCAAAATCCACCATCTCGAGATGGATTAGACAATTAATCATTCAGGCCTACGGTTTGAAGAGGTTGCCTCCTCCTTTGTCGGTAAAGGCCCATTCTACCAGGGCCATGGGCGCCTCCTGGGCAGCACACCATCAGATCTCTATGGCTCAGATATGCAAGGCGGCGACGTGGTCATCAGTCCACACGTTTACAAAGTTTTATCAACTAGACGTGAGAAGGAATGCGGATTCTGCCTTTGGACAGGCAGTACTACAGGCTGCAGTTTAAGATCCTCGGGATCAGGGCACCCTTGGTTGTAAAAAAGAAAAAAAAAAAAAAAAAAAAGTTTTTTTCTTGACTAAGTTGGAATTATTATTATTATTTGAGTATACCTCTTAATTAAATCTCGTTTGAGAAGATGTCTCCCTCCCCTCATTAAAGCATTGCTTTCGGACATCCCATATAGTAATGAATATGCCACTCTGTGTCCCGTGATGTACGAGAAAGAAAAAGGGATTTTTAAATACAGCTTACCTGTAAAATCCTTTTCTTGGAGTACATCACGGGACACAGAGCTCCCACCCCTCTTTTGGGGAACATTTTTGGGAGGCATACTGCTTGCTACAAAACTGAGGGACTCCCTCTAGGGGAGGGGGTTATATAGGGAGGGGACTTCCTGTTTGAGATTGCCAGTGTCCACACCTGAAGGTACTCCATATAACCCATATAGTAATGAATATGCCGCTCTGTGTCCCGTGATGTACTCCAAGAAAAGGATTTTACAGGTAAGCTGTATTTAAAAATCCCTTTATGAGGAAGAATCAGTGTATCAAAGAGCCCAGGTCTGCAGTCCAATATAGTATCGGCATCAGGTGTGTCCTGTCCCAAAATTCCTAGTTAAGAATCAATTTTTTGACTTTGTTGGTAAAATACAGATGCTGGTGCAATCAGGAAGAAAAAAGATGGACAACCTCAAAACATGCTTCCAGAGCCCCCCCCCCCCCCCCTCACTTAGTGATATTCAGGAAATTACGTCACATCCGGTCTGCTGTGAGCACCCCAACCTCAGCAGCTACTTCCTGATTCCACCAGCATCTGGATTTTACCAACAGAATTGCTGCCTAATTGGAGATTTTCCTAGCTGGTGACGGAAAATATTAGTTATATGAAGACAGGAGGTGAGTATCTTGCATTTACTTTCTTTACTAATGCTCATAGCAGAAAACAGAATTCAATACTTTAAAAAGAAAATTTTTACAAAGAGAACTTTACTACAAATCCCAGAATCCCTGAGACCGGAAACCCCTCCCCCAGGAGATCCTATATAACGTCTGCATGAAACCAGGAACTTCCTCTTTCTGGATGCGAATACTCCAGGTGTAACTCCAACTGCTGGAACAAAAAAGTCCAAAACCTTCCGCGTCCATCCGGGCCGGAATCCTTGAACCACTGAGAACAGCCTCTAGGCTTCACGAATCCTGGCGCAGAGCTTCGTCTCCCAGAGATCTTCAACAGATAACGCTTTAATCTATAGCGCGACTAACTTCGACCCAACGGGGTCCAGAGGGCATCTTTGAACTGTGTCCAGAGTTATGTGTAAGGCATCAGTATCCTGAAATGATAAAGAATATGCATCATAGGGTGGGTAGGGTGGGAAGATACTCGCCTCCTGTCTTCATATAACTAATATTTTCCGTCACCAGCTAGGAAAATCTCCAATTATATTTCAGACAGGAGGCTCATATCTTGCATGTTTAAAGCACAGTCATAGATCATGCAACAGTATATATAACCCTACCACAAACGAGTGAGCCTACAGTCCTCTACATAACTACATGTACGTTAGATTCTCCCTGAAGGGCGAGGTAAGTACTAGCTGAGTCAGAGTATCACGATCAAGAATTCAGTACCGATAGAGAGACATGATTTCCTGGTCTAAAGTAGAACTCGCGAAAGGTCGATTCGGACGACCAGTCGGCCGCTAGTAAAAGGTCTGATAGAGAGCACCCTGTGGAAAAGACCTTAGTGGCCATGGCCCCCCTGGTCGAGTGTGCGCCGAAAAGAGAGACATCTATCCCCGCCATGTCCATGACCGCACGCACCCATCTAGCCAAGGTGGCTGAAGTCACCGGATGGTGTGGTTGCACAAATGAGATTAGAAGCTGTGAAAACCTAGGAGGGCGAAGATGCGCCGTGAGATTTTCGTAGGCTTGCAGGCATCGAACCACACATAGTCGAGGATGGGCCGGGAAAAAAGGGTAGAAAACCGAGTGCAAGTGGGTTTTTGTCCTGCGTACTACTGAGAATCTCACTCCTTCTGGAGAAAATTGCCGTCTGGAAACATCCAGGGCTCTCACGTCCGAGACGCGTTTGATAGAGATTAGGCATAGAAGAGTAGTGAGTTTCAGAGATAACAGTTTTAGGGAAAGGAGGTCATTGTCTTCCCAGGAAGAAAACAATCGAAGAACCTTGGAAACGTCCCAAGTGGAGGAATAACGTGGCCGGGGAGGTCGGTTGAATTTTGCGCCGCGGAGAAGGCGACACACCAAAGGATGTTTCCCTACAGGGAGGGAATCGACCGGGCAGTGATATGCTGAGATGGCGGATCTATAGACATTCAAGGAGCTATATGCCTTGCCTGAAGCGTAGGACTCCGCGAGGTAATTTACAATCGCGGAGACAGGGGCCTGAATGGGATCAATTTGTCGTTGATCACACCAACGAGCCCACAGCCCCCAGGCATATCGATAAGCCGATCTAGTCCCTGGGGCCCAGGCCAAGGCGAGGAGGTCTCTAGCTGATTCTGAAAGTCCAGTACTAGATTCTGGCAGCCCGATACCAACCATGCGAGGAGGGGAAGATTGCCCTCCAGCAGTAAAGGATGTGGACCCTTGGAGGGATTGGACAGGAGGTGAGTCGAGTGGGGAAGAAGCCTGGGGTAGTCGACCGACATCCCTAAGGCCAGAGGGAACCATGGTTGGGTCGGCCACCAAGGAGTGATCAGGACCA
Organism: Rana kukunoris; assembly: GCA_029574335.1. Taxonomy (NCBI): domain Eukaryota; kingdom Metazoa; phylum Chordata; class Amphibia; order Anura; family Ranidae; genus Rana; species Rana kukunoris. The sequence continues at coordinate 141,613,167 of CM056052.1, forward strand.
CTGTGGATCCCAGGTTGACCACCTGGAGGAGTAGCCTGGTGATCATGGAGAAGGGGGGGAAAGCGTAATGTGGGCCGTCTGGCCACCATTGAAGGAACGCGTCTACAGCCACGGCTTCCGGGTCCGGTCTCCAACTGTAGATACTCGGCAGTTGTCGATTGAGCCGGGAAGCGAAAAGGTCCATATGCAAAGGACCCCAGAGGTCGTGTAACGCCAGAAACACAGATCTGTCCAGGGTCCAATCGCTGGAATCGGACAGATGACGGGAGTTCCAATCTGCTACCCAATTGGATACTCCCGGGATGTACTCCGCTACAGGGGAAATATTGCGAGAGAGACAGAAATTCCAAAGTTCGGAGTCAATATCCGCCAATTGTTTGGATTTCGTGCCTCCTAAACGATTGATATATTGCACCGCCGCTACGTTGTCTAAACGTAGGAGAGCGCAACAATTGGATCTCTGCGAGAGAAAACTCTTGACGGCGAAAAATGCCGCCAGGAGTTCCAACGCGTTGATGTGGAGAGGAGACTCTTCTACGGACCACGTCCCTCCTGTGGAGTCCGGGCCGCAGCGAGCTCCCCAGCCTAGGCGACTGGCGTCTGATTCCAGGACAATGTCCGGGCGGGGGCTGAAGATCGTTTTCCCATTCCATTCCAGGGCATGGTGGAGCCACCATCGGAGCTCCGCTTCCGAATCCGGACAAAGGGTGATTTTGTCCGAGTACCGAAGACCTCGACGCAAATGAAGGGCACCTAGACGTTGAAGGGCTCGGTAGTGAAGGGGCGCAGGGAAAATAGCCTGAATGGATGACGACAACAGACCGACTATCCGGGACAGGAGTCTGAGAGATATCTGCCGTTTGTGCAAAACCGTCCTGATTTCCTTCCGAATCAGAGCCATTTTGTGGTGTGGTAAGCGTAAAACCGCTTGTCTGGTGTCCACCGAGAACCCCAAGAATTCCATCTCCTGGGCCGGAGATAGTATGGACTTCTTGTGGTTTAGGAGAAAACCTAGACCTTCCAGGAGAGATATCGCCCAACATTTGTGTGTTTCGGCTTGAGACTTCGAGCGAGCCATAATGAGAAGATCGTCTAGATAAATTATCAGACGTACCCCCCTGCGACGCAACATGGCGATAACCGGTTTCATTATCTTGGTAAAACACCAAGGGGCCGCTGAAAGGCCGAAGGGAAGGCAGGTAAACTGCCACGTATGTCCCCGCCATCTGAATCTCAGATACTTTTGGGAGGATCGGTGCATAGGAACCGTCAGGTATGCATCTTTTAAATCTATCTTTACTAGCCAATCCCCCTGGACAAGAAGGTCCCTGAGCATATGGATACCCTCCATCTTGAAGTGGCGATAGACCACGTATTGGTTCAGATTTTTTAGATTTATTACCGGACGATATCCACCATCCTTCTTTCGAACCAGGAAAAGGTTGTTTATGAACCCCGGAGACTCGGGGTCTACCTCTATGACAGCGTGTTTTGCGATCAGGTCTTGTAGTTCTAAGTCTATGAGGTTCCTGTTGTGTTCTGAAAAATGAATGGGGTGCGGGGTCCCCGTCATGGTAGGTATAGTCATGAAGTCTATCTGGTAACCCTGAATTGTGGACAGAATCCAATCGTCTGCCGTAATCATGAACCAGGCATGGGTAAAATGTTTCAGTCTGCCCCCTATTGGTATGTGAGGGTGGTATGGGACACTCACCGGTAGGAGGTCGGGATCTCGGGAAGCCCCTGCCGCCGCGACTCCTCCATGGACGTCCTCTAGGGGGGAAGAATGGTGCCGGTTGTGCAAGGGTGGTAGTATATTGCTGCTGTGTTGGCGTAAAGGCCTGATTGGGGGCCCTTGAGAAGGCCCTATAGTAACCAGCACGGCCGGCAGAGCGGCCTCTACCTCTGCCGGCCTTGGCAAAAACCCGGGTACCTGAACCGGACTTCTTCAGGGACGACTGGGCCTTGTCCAGGCTATTGAACAGACCCACAAATTTATTAATATTTTTAATTAGGTCCTCCCCAAATAGGAGACCCTCAGCCGAGGGACCTGGCTCAGACTCTGCTAGATGAGAAAGCTGTGGGTCCAGCTTCATCAAAAGAGACCTGCGCCGTTCTATGGCACAGGTCGTGTTGGCTGAACCTAGAAGGCATATGGCCCGCTGGGCCCAACCCCGTCACTGCACTAGATCTACCGGTTCATCGGTGTTGGCCGCCTGTTCAGACAGGTTCAGGATCTTTGTTAAGGGTCCCAGCAGGTCTAAGATGCGATCCTGGATCGACTTAAAGGAGCGTTCAATGCCCTTTTTAGCATATTTCCCTGTTTTTGTCAGGTACTTAAGCAGGATCGGGTCAATCTCTGGGGTGACTGCCGCTTTATGGGGTACGAATGGCCTGGGACATTCTGCCCTTAGTTTATTTTGGTCTTTCCTATCAAGGATCTTCCTGACCCAATGTTCCACATATTGTGAAACTTGCGGAATCGGGGCCCAGTCCCCTGACCTAGGGTGTGTGATACTTTCGGGATTAAAGAAAGGTTCACCCAGAGAGTCCAGAATAGTTGTGGACTGCAATTGTGAGTTGGTTTCCGTTTCAGGAACCATGTACCCAGCATCCTCCATTTCCGCATCGGAATCGTCCGATGAAAGGATCAGAGATCCGTCAGGTGACTCCTCGTCTGATTCCTCGTTAAACGAGTCCGGTTTAACCCGGTGGGCAGAAATAAAATTTTTATTAGTGATCTCCTTGTTTGTCAAGGGTCGTTCATTGTTCGGATGTCTGGGTCGGCAGGCCGTGGAGGGTCCTGCCTCAAGCATGAGTTTTACTTCCCCTTCCGGGGAGTCGGTGTGGGTCAACAAATGTTTCCTCTTGCAAGAGGCTTTTCCCACTTTCATTGCCTCAGGGTGAGGTAAGATGTTGGTCACAGTGGCAGCTAATGCTGCTTGAATAGAATTATTAATGATGTCCTGAATTTGAGCAGCTGTGAGCAGCTGAGGGGTCTCAGGGGTGATACCCTGATCTGCTCCATGTGAAGCTAGGTTCCTAGAACCTTCTGCCATATTAGTAGTAAACAAGGAATTTTGCTCAGGCAAACCGTTTCCTACAGACCACTGATTACAGTGCTCCGTCTATTCAATAAACTGCCTGAGGTGAAATATGTGTGTGTAAGTCTACCGTGCCCTGATAGTGGTCACGCTATCAGGGAGAATATGAATCCAGCAGCCAAGCCCGCACAGCACCTTCCCCTAGTAGATCAGCCGCTGAATGCAGCGGTGAAGAGCGGTGGGCAGGTCCTGTGTTCGGCGCGTCGCGGTGACGTCACCGGAGCGCTGCCATTGGTCGAACGAACGCGGGTATACTAGGAGGGAGAGAGTCTGTGATCGGCCCGCCCCCTCCTACAAGAAGGGCGCGAATCGCCCTGAGGTATATAGTTCAAGGGACACACGCGCAAGTGGGGGGGGGAAAAAGGGGGGGGGGTAACACAGTCTAAAGGCGTTTGAAGCGCCAGAAAAACGAAGCGCAGCCGCGCCTCACAATCGAATAAACAATACAATTTACAATACAATTTACACCATAGACAAAAAGCAAGAATATGAGGTACTTAACTGGCCATGAGCAGAAAGAAAGAGGAAGTTCCTGGTTTCATGCAGACGTTATATAGGATCTCCTGGGGGAGGGGTTTCCGGTCTCAGGGATTCTGGGATTTGTAGTAAAGTTCTCTTTGTAAAATTTTTCTTTTTAAAGTATTGAATTCTGTTTTCTGCTATGAGCATTAGTAAAGAAAGTAAATGCAAGATATGAGCCTCCTGTCTGAAATATAACTGGGAATTTTGGGGTAGGACACACCTGATGCAGATACAATTGAGCTGCAGACCTGGATTCTTTGATTATTACACAAATCTGTGAGTTGTTGTCTTTGCATTTACCATGCCTTTATTTGCTGCATTTAGTCTGGCACCCTCTTGTGTTCTCTTAGCCTTATAGGAATAACCGGCTTACAGCCCTGAGCACTATCCTAGACTGGAATCTGGCTCACTACTGTGCTGAGATCTACACCACCCAAGCCTTACTTTCATTATAAGCAAGCCTTTAGGCCTCGTACACACGAGCAGACAGATTGGTTCAAATCTGTCTGTCCGACAGATTTGAACAAATCTGTCTGCTGGGATTTTGGTTTGCTCGCGTGTACACACGAGCAAACCAAAATCCCCGCCAGCAGACAGCGCGCTGACGTGTCGGTGACGTGGCGGTGACGTTGACGCCGCCACGTCACCGCACCAGGAAGTAAAACACTTCCACGCACGCGTCGAAACCATCCGGCGCGTGTGCGAGAAGACATGTCTGCTGGTTAGCATACTAACCAGCAGACATGTCGGGCGGACGAGTTCCCAGCCGACAGATTTCAAAGCATGCTTTGAAATCTGTCGGGTGGCCAAATCCGTCTGTTAGCCCGTACACACGATCGAATCTGTCTGCTTAAACGGTCTAGCAGACCGTTTCCAGCAGACAGATTTGATCGTGTGTACGAGGCCTTACTATTTGTGAGTTGCCAATTTACTGTTTTTACTAATATATGTACCTTACTTACTACAGTTAGATTGTGTCCTCTGCTGCTTTTATTTGTACTCCAAGGCCGCGTACACACGATCGAACATGTCCGCTGAAACTGGTCCGCAGACCAGTTTCAGCGGACATGTTCGATCGTGTGAACGGCGTTGTGTTTCGTGTATCGTGTTTCCAGCGGACAAATGTTTCAAAACATGCTTTGAAACCTGTCCGCTGGTTAGTACACAAAATCATCGGACCAAAATCCCGCCCATGCTCAGAATCAAGTCGACGCATGCTTGGAAGCATTGAACTTCGTTTTTTCATCACTTCGTTGTGTTCTATGTCACCGCGTTCTGGTCTGAGGGGATTTTGGTCCGATGGTGTGTACACACATCAGACCAACAGACCACTTCAGCGTGGTCCGATGAAAACGGTCCGTCGGACATGTTTCATCGGACATGTCTGATCGTGTGTACGTGGCCCTAGAGATCCTTCAGTCTCATAGCGGTGCTGCACAGAGTGTTTAGAGATCTGGAAGAATTCAGCCAGGAGTTTTCCATTTTAGGACTTTTTTCCTCATGAACTTTATACGCAAACCCTTTATACATATGGACATCAATCGACTCTATACAAGAGAACCATAACACTATTACTGTTCATTTCTGAAGATTGCTGTATGACTAATTGCTGTATCACTAATGTGATTGTGGCTTTTAGTTCTTTTAGATCTTTTTGTATCTATGAGGACCAGGGCTTTTTCAGGGGGGACTTGGTGGAACTCAGTTCCACAGCCTCTGTCTCAGACCCTTGGGGGGAGGCTGCTCACCACAATCACTTGTAAACACAGAAGTCTGGTTTCTGTGTTTACAAGTGACATCTCTGCACTGTGTAACTCCCCATGAACTCTGCACTCTGCATGTAATGCAATCCTGATATTTAATGCCCCTTTAAGACTCTCCTACTGTGTGTGAAATTTGACTGACCACACCCACTATTTGATGTGATTTGGAGGGTGTGTGTAGGGGAGGGGTTTTGGGGGTTGTGGTTGAGTTCCAGCACCTATTGTTTGAGGAAAAAAGCCTTAAATAGGACGTTTGATAAAAGGTAAAGGAATTTAATAGTAGAAGGACTGTTTTTGTAGAAGCATGTTCATGAGTACAGCCAGGTTTGTTTCTTGCAGGGTGTTTCCTGGGTAATATGCTACTGTGGTCCACTGTCCTAAGGTCTGAGCTGAGAAAGGTATGGCACAAACTACTAGTGGTGCTGGCTAGGCCCAGCCAGGGGGCTCCTGAGAATGCTCAATTGTTGGAAGGATCCTATGCCCAAAGTACCCATGAAGGACTAAAGGAAGCAACCAAAAGAATAGGTGCTCCCGCAACTCACCCAGTTGTTAATGTACGTGGAGGATATGCAGCTCAGCATGCGACTAGGCCACTATAAAACACCAGTATATGGTGTTTTACATCAGGCATGTCCAAAGTCCGGCCCCTGTTCCAGTTTAATGTGGTCCCCCTGGTAATTTGGATATATCAGCGCTGTCTCAGAGGGGACAGGGAGGAGGGGAACGAGTGCTGTCAAATTACATACAGGAGAATCTCCTGTTTACACTGCGGCATCTGTAATAGGGAGTCTCGTCTCCTTGGCTGCCATTGGACTACTCCTCTGTCTATCATAGAAGGCGGGACATTGTATTAAAGAGGCTGCTGTGTAAACAGGAGATTCTCCTGTATGTAATCTGTTTGCACTCGTCCGGCCCCTCCCCTCTGAGGCAGCAGATGGGCAATAGTGAGGCTATATTCATGGCAATGGTGAGGCTGCAGATGGGCACTAATTGGGCTGCATTGATGGGAAATTACCCTTATTTTGCTTCACAGTTCTTTATTTAAATTTTTTTCCTGAAACTTCCCTCCTAACGTTAAGGTGCGTGTTATACGCCGATAAATACGGTCTATCCAAATAATACGCCCAAGCTCATCTTTTCACCACACACAGCCACAAAGACAGGAGACTTCATGTTGGGCAGTGTACTAGTGCTCAGACGAACACACTTAGACCAAATTTTATTGGTTCAAAGAATGTCAGGCAAAATGGTCGGCCCTTACGCATGTTCACTTTATCAAATCTGGCCCTCTTTGAAAAAAGTTTGGACACTCCTGTTTTACATGTATTCACTGAAACACTGAAAGAACCAAAAACTGAATAAATAATAAAAAAAAAAAATCCCAGTTGCCATTTTTTTTAAATACATACATGTGATTTTTGTAGTTGTACTAGAACATAAAAGAAATTCTAAAGTGGTAGCAAATGTATTCATGTCTTCTTCACTATAACTCTTTTTAATATGAAGCAGGACTTGCTGTTCTCTATGGGGAATTAGACGATACTCTAGTGTTCCTAAATTTTCTGCAGAATAACTGTCAGTTCCAAATTTCCAAACATGACTTAAAGCGGAGGTTCACCCTCAAACTGAACTTTATATCTATCTTTTCTGAAGCCTCAATAAATGCTTGTAGCGTTGTTATTTTTTTCTAAATGTGTACCCTTACCTGTATTCGGCATGACTTCCGGGTCTTCTTCCCTGCGGGGGAGTGGGCGTGTCACTCCTTTTCCCCGACGACTCGAGGCTTAATGGTCGCAAGGTCTCCTGGGAGTGACGTTGCTACACTCACAGGAGACCATTCGGAATAGCTAGGCGTGTATTCTCGCGCTAGCTCGAGGTGTCACGTGGTGCGGGAAGCGGGTCACATGACTCGCAAAGCGCGTCATGTGTCAAGAAATCCAGGAAGTGTTTGCTTGTGGGATTCAAAATACCCACAAGCAAGATGGAAAAGCACAGGAGTATTCTTTCTAAGTTCTTCTTTTTTACGAAAACGGAGCGGACGGACGTACGAGCGGCTAGCAGGTGAGGCGTACCTAGCTAGCTATATTACCATGCATTGCACATAAAAAAAAAAAAAGCAAAACCAGCGGAACCTCCGCTTTAACAAAGACAATGGCATGGAAACAACAGAGAGCAGTGTGCCATGCATAGAGGAGAATGCAATGAAACAGTCCCATGCACAGCCTACTGAGCAGCTGTTTATGTTGTAACAAATATAAAAAAAATAACAGGAATTTCATTTGCTATTTTCCAGATACAAAATCTTTTGTAGAAAATTTATCAAAACCACCTTTGCAAGTGTTCCAAGTTTAATAGAAGCATGTCTAGTGTTTAGCACAATCATATGTACAAGGCCAAGATTAAATCCAGAAATTAAATACTATGTATTCCATTATTCCTAACATAAATAAATGCAATAAAGTAGGCCTTTATATGTTGCCAGCAATAAATAGTACTTTTATTATACACGCACCAGATGCTGTGCATGGGCCTGTTCACCATTGTCTTTTCATAAGGCTAAGAATTATTGTGTCCATGTTGTCTGGTTGCTATATTGCCTCAAGATGTGCTACTACTACCTGTCTGCAGGTACACAGTGGTGGCATAGGAAGAAGAGTTTCAGCAGTCATAGTGGTAGCTGGGAAAAATGTCTCTAATTTGACGAAGGGGTCATGTAATCCAAAAACATTATATATATATATATATATATATATATATATATATATATATATATATATATATATATATACGAAGACCGCATTTCTGCCTGGGCTCTGGTTCTCATTTTTGGGTAAGCTGCTCAAAAAAATTCTGTATTCACTTTGTACATGTTACTAAACTGCTGTATGTCACTTTTACTATAGTGAACATATGGCATGTATACTGCAAGCAAGTTTAGCGTGCTAGTCCTGTGCTCTTTTTCTGGTTACATTCCATATCCCCACTTTAACTATCTCACTAATAATTGTAAACCCATGGGTTGAACTATGCTAAGAATTTGTGTTAGTATGGTGTTATTGTGAAATCTATTTTTTTGCCAGAGTGCTGACTAAAATGGTACCTATAGACCAGACAATGAGTCAATGTCATTGTAGAAAGGAGCACAGAGTGCTGGAGATATGGTTTTGACTTCCAGTGACTGGCAAGTCTAAGGCCCCATACACACGAGCAGACAGATTTGTTCAAATCGGTCTGCTGGGGATGTATTGGTTTGATCGTGTACACACGATCAAACCAAAATTCCCGCCTGCAGACGGCGCGCTAACGTGGCGGTGACGTTGACGCCGCCACGTCACCGCACCAGGAAGTAAAACACTTCCGCGCATGCGTCGAAACCATTCGACGCGTGTGCGAGAAGACATGTCTGCTAGTTAGTGTACTAACCAGCAGACATGTCGGGCGGACGGGTTCCCAGCCGATAGATTTGAAAGCATGCTTTCAAATCTGTCGGCTGGCCAAATCCGTCAAATCTGTTTGCTGAAACGGTCTGGCAGACCGTTTCCAACAGACAGATTTGATCGTGTGTACGCAGCCTAACACCACCTTTACAACACTTACCCTCAAAAAAGCTGCTGGATGTATTGGGTCCCCGATTCCTGTCCCTAGAACTCTGCAAAAAATCAACACACATTCTGACACACCTGGCTGGGTGAGGAATATTTACTGCAAATTTATATGCAGTACCCCAGTAGCAAGACAGATATGACACAACAGTATTGCTAAAGCAAACAGTTAAACTATAACAAGGAATATACTGAAAATAGGTGAACTGTAAAAAGAAAAATCTCCTAAACCCTATACTGGGACAATCCAAACTATGTATTTAATACAGCACGCTAACTGTTAGGATGTCTGTATTGTACTCTGTCTTCTGCTAGCCAGCTTGTTTGAGCCCAACTATTATGATAGAGCACTCAGGAGAATGTAGTTTTAGGCACTCATGATGATACTGACTCTGGTCCCTTTAAGTTTAGATAAAACCACTGGCTCTGTGATATTTGCATGCAACACTTTCCCTCCAGTGTCAACGTTTAATGTGGATTTGGCCAGTTGCCTCTCACCAACATCTTGTGTTAGCAGGTAGTGTCTCTATGTATGCTGGGTGAAGCACAACCAGCCTGTGTCTGCAGTATCCTTCCCCCTTGATCAGGCAGCAAGCTCTATCAGCATGCGTGGCTCTTTCTAACGTTCCAGAATGTCTGTCACTGTGCCTCTCTCCCTCTCAGGTACAGGGGTTAGCAGTCCGATGGACACTAAGTCATCTCAGAACATCCTCCACAGTTCTCCTCAAGTCAGGAAAACAGCAGGGAACCAGCTCTCCTCTTTGCCCCAGTGCCTTGTGGGATTTGCAGTTTATGTTATCCTACTCACCTAGCCATCACAGTCTGTCAGAACTATACCTTCCACAATCCTTCAAGTCCAAAACCTGCATGCTTTTCTATTTGGTAGAGCAAAGGCTCAAAACTGGCTATACATAGCTCTACAATAAGAGCCCCCTTCTGTAGCTGTGCCTGTAAAAAGTCTTCTCTGCTGAGAAACACAACATCCTTTTCCTTCCAGAGCTTCAGACTAGGCTATACCTGCATTTATTTACAGAAGCAAAAGTCCAATTTTGACTGGTTAACTGAATCAGACAAATCTGTGAAAAATGCCTGCTTTGTCTAAAAAAAAAAAAAAAAATACCTGTAAATAAATGTTTTGTTGCCTCACAACCTGGAATTAACATGGATTGTTTGAGGATGTGCATCATGTATTTACAGAACATGCCCACAACTTTGAAGATTTTTTTATTGTTAAGCAAACAACAAATATGACAAAATACCAGAAACAGTCAATGGGCATAACTATTCACCCCCCTAAAGTCAATACTTTGTAGAGCCACCTTTTGCGGCTATCACAGCTTTGGATAAGTCTCTATGAGCTTGCCACATCTTACCACTGGGATTTTTGCCCATTCCTCCTTGCAAAACTGCTCCAGCTCCTTAAAGTTGGATGATTTGTGCTTGTGAACAGCAATCTTTAAGTCTGACCACAGATTTTCTATTGGATTGAGGTCTGGGCTTTGACTAGGCCATTCCAACACATTTACGTGTTTCCCCTTAAACCACTCAAGTGTTGCTTTAGCAGTGTGTTTGGGGTCATTGTCCTGCTGGAAGGTGAACCTCTGTCCTAGCCTCAAATTACACACAGAGTGGTACAGGTTTTGCTCAAGAATATCCCTGTATTTAGCACTATCCATCTTTCCCTCAACTGTGACCAGTTTCCCAGTCCCAACTGCTGAAAAACAACCCCCCAGCATGATGCTGCCACCACCATGTTTAACTGTGGAGATGGTGTTCTTTGGGTGATGTGATGCGATGTGTTGTGTTTGCGCCAGACATAACATTTTCTTTGGTGTCCAAAAAGTTAAATTTTAGTCTCATCACCTTCCTCCATACATTTTGGGAGTCTCCCACATGCCTTATTGCAAACTCATGCCATTTTGTTTTTTGCTGAAAGTAATGGCTTTCTTCTGGCCACTCTGCCATAAACCCAACTCTATGGAGCATATGGTTTATTGTCATTCTATGTACAGATTCTCCAGTCTCTGCTCTGGAACTCTAAAGCTCCTCCAGGGTTACCTTAGGTCTCTGTGCTGCCTCTCTGATTAATGCCCTCCTTGCCCGGTCCGTGAGTTTTAGTGTACAGCCGTCTCTTGGTAGTTTTGTGGTTGTGCCATGTTTTCATTTGGTTATGACACATTTGATGGTGCCCCTAGGGATCATCAAAGATTTGGATATTTTTTATAACCCAACCCTGACTTGTACTTCTCAACAACATTGTCCCTTACTTGTTTGGAGAGTTCCTTGGTCTTCAGTGGTTAGTGGTGCCTCTTGCTTAGGTGTTGCAGCCTCTGGAGCCTTTAAAAAGGTGTGTATGTGTAATGACAGATCATGTGACACTTAGATTGCACACAGGTGGACATCATTTCACAAATTATTTAACTTCTGAATGTAATTGGTTGCACCAGTGCTTTTTATGGGCTTCATAACAAAGGGGGTGAATACATACGCATATACCAATTATGAGTTTTTTATTTCTGAAAAATAGTTTTATGTATATATTTTTCTAATTTGACTTCACCAATTTAACCAACATCACATATAATTCAGATTAAAAAAACATTGAACTAAAGGTTGTAATGTAAAAAATAGGTAAAAAGCCAAGGTGTGAATACTTTTGCATGGTTATATGTAAATTACTGAAGAACACTTATACTTTTGTTTGTGATTTTTCACTGTTTTGTTTGTACCTTAGCTCACTATATATATATATATATATATATATATATATATATATATATATATATATATATATATATATATATACTGTATATATATATATATATATACTGGCGTAGCAAATTCTTTGCTATTACTTTTGTCTAAATATATATTTGTAGGCCCATACCTCCCAACGTTTTAGGATGAGAATAAGGGGACACCTATTAGCAAAATAATTTAGGCATAGGACACACCCCTTGTCCCACCCCCTTAAAGGAGAATTATACCAAAACGATTATTAGTTAAACCGTCAAGTGCTTTTTTTTATCACTACTATTTCTTTATACTGGCTTTTGAAAGTTACAAATGCAGCAGTTTAGAAATTGGGTGGTAGGTTTAGCACTGGAAAACACTTTTTGAAAGATAAAAAGTACATTTTATCTACAACTATATAGATCAGACCAAAATGAGGGCAAAAGAGGAGGAAAGAGGGAGAAAGGGACCAAATCAGGGATAGTCCCTTGAAACAAGGGACAGTTGGGAGCTACAGTTAAGCCTCAAATATTCTTTTGGCCAATGACAGAAAGTCTGTATTTATACTGAGATTAAATTACACACAGGTGGACTCTATTTACTAATTTGGTGACTTATGAAGGCAATTGGTTCCCCTGGATTTTAGTTAGGGGTATCAGAGTAAAGGGGGCTGAATACAAATGCACGCAACACTTTTCACATATTGATTTGTAAAAAAAAAAAATTAAAACCATTCATCATTTTCCTTCCACTTCACAATTACGTGCCACTTTGTGTTGGTCTACCATATAAAATCCCAACAAAAAATATTTACGTTTTGGTTGTAACATGACAAAATGTGTAAATTTTCAAGGGATATGAATACTTTTTCAAGGCACTGTATGCAGGACTGTCTGTGGAGAATCACCTATTCCGGGTAACATGAGACTAAACTATTTCCCAAATTTTACCCATCTATCTATCTTAATTACTTGGATTTTGGAATTAGACTGAGTAAATTAAATGCATTGTAAGATGTGAGGAGGTTATTTCTGACCCTTCAAGGCAGGTAGCTATTGGATCCTGTTTGGCCAAAAGAATATTTGAGAATTAAATTCTTAGACACATAACCCCTTCCACTGTAGTCACATGTATGTTTTCGGTGGGAGGGGTTGTTTGCTTGGGAAGTTTAAAAATAAAGGGGCAGATTCACAAAGACGTAATATTCCGCTGCGTAATCGAAATACGGTACGCTGCCGTATTTCACCAGACTCTACACCGAATTCAGGTAGTTTTTTTGCGCGTACGCTATTGTGTCGTATTTTTTTTCCGCCGCGCAATCGAAATACGTGATTAGGGGGCGTGAAGCATTTAAATTAAGCGCGTCCCCGCGACGATCGAACTGCGCATGCTCTGTTCAGGAATTTCCCGCCGTGCATTGCGCGAAATCACGTCGTGACGTCATTCGTTGTTTGAGTAGCGGCGTTTACGAACATTCCTATTCCCGGACGACTTACGTTAAAAATAATAAAAGACATCGGAAAACGTTGAAATTCGACGCGGGAACGACGGCCATACTTAACATGGGCTGTCTAATATTAGACCAGCAAAAAGCAGGTATAGTGAAACGGAAAAAAAAGATGACTAAAGGTGCCGTAAGAGATTGCGTTGAAAGTGCGAAATTTTGTGGATTGCAGGCAAAAGCTCATTAGCATACCCTGACGGCGAAAAACAACAGGAAGTCCGCCCAGTGGCCGCAATTTTCTGGCAGCGTAGATCTGAAGGCGTACTAACACGTAATACAGTCGAAATGAAGCCCGCAGGTGTCTTTTCATGGTTTGAGGATTTCGACTAGCGTAAAAACGCCCGTAAGTCGAAATTACTCCAGTCTAACAACATTTACACAGGCGTAATCGCTTTGTGAATCTAGGCCAAAGTATTTGTTAATTTTTTTACAAGAATTTATTTAGTACCATCAATTTGTACAGCATTATACATATACATTATATATTGTACATGCACATCAGTCCCTGCCCTCTAGGAGCTTTATAGTCTAATGCAAGGGTCTCCAAACTACGGCCCTCCAGCTGTTTCGGAACTACATTTCCCATGAGGCATTGTAAAATTCTGACATTCACAGACATGACTAAGCATGATGGGAATTGTAGTTCCTGAACAACTGGAGGGCCATAGTTTGGAGATCCCTGGTCTAATGTATGAATAGCTCACATTCAAATATACTCATAATAGGGCCAATTTACACAGAAGCCAATTAACCTACCAACATGTCTTTGGAGTGTTTTGTAGGAAACCGGAGTACCCGGATGAAACCCACACAGGCACAGGGAGAACATGGATGCAGGTAGGGTTGCGGTTGGGATTACAATTGACAACTCTAGTTCTGTCACTTAATTTTTCTATGAAATGTTGACATCTTGTCAGATTCTAAAAATCTGCATGTGTATTCGCACACTTCTAATTAATTCTCGTATTTTCTTATGTGATTATCGAAATTATTCTATGACCATTTTTTTCCTAGTGGTACAGAAGTACAGCTGGACAACAGTAGCACAACAAGATTTAGGTAGGAATAATACAGATAGGTTGATGTGTAGGAGCCCAATGTCCATCATGAGCCTTTACACTTGCTGGACACATAGCACACCTATGCAATTGTCATTGGTTCTGTAAGCGCTATACCGTTGGAATGTACCCTGAAAGCATACTTTTGCTTTGGACCATAAAGCTGCTATGAAAGTGGTAAATGCATCATTCATACTCTTTGTGGTATTTTAATGACTGCAGTTACGACTGCGTAAATGTACAGTTTAAGCTTGTGCAGTATATGAGTATTAGGAAACTCCAGGTAGGGTCACAGTTTTTTGCTGTTTTCATATTTTGACTACCAGGGAGTTGATGACTTGGAATAAGTGCTTGCTGTAGAAGCAGTGGAAAAAGTAACTGGGGATTTAAAGCATCATTGAGTTTGTTAATGCTTTGCAGACACCTTGCCATATTAGTTTAATTTTGCATCATTTTGAAGGCACAAGTGGTACATTCTTAAAAATGTATAACTTTGGCTAAATGAGTTCTTTCCTCATTTAAAGTTAAAAATAAAATAAAAACAGGTTGCAGCCCAGCTGTAAAGGGAGCTGTGACTTCCTGATTGTTTTTTTTTTAGAGGATTAGTCTTCTGAAGGAAGACTAACATTAGAAGAAGTGTTTTATTAAATGTAATCATAAAAGCACAGTTTGAGTTTAAGAAAAGGTGTTAATGGGGAGTTTATACAGTTTCACTCTATGCTTCTGTAACCA
Source organism: Rana kukunoris (assembly GCA_029574335.1). Lineage (NCBI taxonomy): Eukaryota > Metazoa > Chordata > Amphibia > Anura > Ranidae > Rana > Rana kukunoris. The sequence continues at coordinate 141,628,185 of CM056052.1, forward strand.
CAAAAATGTAGCACTTGGGAACCCCACAGATCTAAAATTCAAACTTTCTTTTGTAGATGTCAAAGAACAAATGACATGGCATTTGCACAATTAACATGGTACATACAAGTAACAGTGACTGTAGAAAGTTCAATGTACTGTAGTCACATGAACTCACAACATTAAGACACTGCCGTTAAAAAAGAACAACTTGTTCTCGAGCAGTTACAGCAACAGATGCCTTTTCCTTTTCTGTACCCCTATTTTGACTAGTGTTACGCATATAGGGCCAGATTCACGAACAGTTAGGCTGGCGGATCGAGTGATCCGCCAGCCTAACTGACTTTGAGCCGGCGTTTCTGTTTTCTGTAACCAGAAAACAAGAAACGCCGGGTTGAAGTTCCGATGCGAGCAGCGTAACTGAGTTTCGCCATCGCATCGTTACTTCAACTTAAAAATGGCGCCGGGGGCGTTCCCGCCGATTTACGCTCAAAAAATATGTTAATGAGCGGAAATCGGCAATTCACGATCGAATTCCGGCGCGACGCAATGACGATACGACGTTTCCGGACGGGATACGCGGCGCATAGATATACCTACATGGGGTTGGAGTATCCTATGTTAGGTATAGGCGTCGTCATCGCGTCGGGAAAAAAAAAAAACGTCGCTTGCGTAAAACGGTCATGAATGGGAATGTGACGTCATTGACGTTCATTCACAGATTTTGGAGCATGCGCACGGGGATGTTTTGACACTCGACGCATGCGCAGTACGTTGGCGGCGGGATCGCGCTTAGTTAGCATACTACACGCCCCGTACCCGCCCAATTTGAATTCCGCCGGCTCATTTGCGATGCGCTGCTGCAACTTTAGGAGCAAGTGCTTCGTGAATGACAGCACTTGCTCCTAAAATTTCTGCAGCGCAACGCAAATGAGAAGCGTTACTCCAGAGTAAAGATGTTCTGGACTACCTGAATCTGGCCCATAGTCTAGAATACTTTCCTTCTCCAAGGTCAGGGCTGTGCCTATCTAATCTGTTATTCAGGCTTGTATATGTATCAGCACAATGTACACAGACACTATTTATATGTAAAAGACAATAGAGTGTCAAATTGTGCATACATGTGTTACAGAATATCAAATATGTGCATGTATAGTATGTGTTACAGAATGTCAAATATTTACATACTGTGTATGTAATAACCACTTAAGCCCCGGACCAATATGCTGCTAAATGCCCAAAGGTGTTTTTACAATTTGGCACTGCGCTGCTTTAACTGGTAATTGCGCGGTCATGCAACGTTGTACAGAAACAAAATTTGCGTCCTTTTCTTCCCACAAATAGAGCTTTATTTTGATGGTATTTGATTGCCTCTGTGATTTTTATTTTTTGCGATATAAACGGAAAAAGACCGTAAATTTTGAATAAAAAATAAAATTCTTATAACAAGTAGTAAATAATATCGAATAAACTAAATTTTAGTCAAACATTTAGGCCAAAATGTATTTAGCCACATGTCTTTAGTAAAAAAAATCACAATAAGCGTATATTTATTGGTTTTCGCAAAAGTTATAGGCCCAGATTCACAGAGCAATTACGCCTGTCTAACTGGTGTTAGACAGGAGTAATTTCAAATTTCGCGCGCCGTATCACTAGTTTGAATCCTCAAACCATGATACGGCGGCTTCGGGCTTCGATCTGAGAGGCTTACGTCTTCGTAAGCCTTCGGATCTACGCTGCGATATTTTTGCGGCCGCTGGGAGGAGTTTGCGTCGTTTTCATGCGTCGGGATATGCAAATGAGTTTTTACGGCGATCCACGAAGATACGAGCGGTCTTCGCAATCGCTTACGTTTATTTTTTTCTACGTACTGTTAGACCAGCTTTTTGCTGGTCTAACAGTGCGTAACCCATGTTAAGTATGGCCGTCGATCCCGCGTCAAATTTAAAATTGTTATTTTTTTATTTTTACGTAACTCGTTCGGGAATAGGAATGTCCGTAAACAACGCTACTCAAGAAAAAATGACGTAACGACGTGATTTCGCGCAATGCACGGCGGGAAATTTGGGAACGGAGCATGCGCAGTTCGATCGCCGCGGGAACGCGCCTATTTTAAATGCTTCACGCCCCCTAATCGCGTATATGGATTGCGCCGGGAGAAATACACTACGCCGCCGTCGTTTACTGGACAAAATCTACCTGGATTCCACGTAGAGCCAGGTAAAATATGGCGGCGTAGTGTATTTGGGAAACGCTACGATAATCTAATTCTATCTGAATCTGGCCCATAGTGTCTACAAACTAGGGTACATTTTCTGGAATTTACACAGCTTTTTTTTATGACTGCCTATCTAAATTCTTGAGGTGCTAAAATGGTTGGGTAGTACAAACCCCCCCCCCCCAAATGACCTCATTTTGTAAAGTAGACACCCCAAGGAAACTGCTGAGAGGCATGTTGAGTCCATTAATTTTTTTTTTTGTTTGTCCCAAGTGATTGAATAATGACAACATTTTTTTTACAAAAAGTTGTCAATAAATGATATATTGCTCACACATGCCATGGTTATATGTGGAATTACACCCCAAAATACATTCTGCTGCTTCTTCTGAGTACGGGGATACCACATGTTTGGGACTTTTTGGGAGCTTAGCCACGTACGGGACCCCGAAAACCAATCACCACCTTCAGCATTTCTAAGGGCGCAAATTTTTGATTTCACTCCTCACTATCTATCACAGTTTCAAAGGCTATAAAATTCCAAAATAGCACAAAACCCCCCCAAATAACCCCATTTTGGAAAGTAGACACCCCAATATATTTGCTGAGAGGCATGTCGAGTCCATGGAATATTTTATATTTTGACACAAGTTGCGGGAATATGACAAACTGTTTTTTTTTGCACAAAGTTGTCACTAAGTGATATATTTCTCACACATGCCATGGTTATATGTGGAATTGCACCCCAAAATACATTCTGCTGCTTCTCCTGAGTACGGGAATACCACATGTGTGGGAGTTTTTGGGAGCCTAGCTGTGTACAGGACCCCGAAAACCAAGCACCGCCTTCAAGATTTCTAAGGGCATACATTTTTGATTTCACTCCTCACTACCTATCACAGTTTTGAAGGCCATAAAATGCCAAGATGGCACACAACCCCCCCCCCCCCAAATGACCCCATTTTTGAAAGAAGACACCCCAAGCTATTTGCTGTGAGGCATGTTGAGTCCATGGAATATTTTATTTTTTTGCCCCAAGTGATTGAATAATGACCACAAAAAAAAAAAAAAAGTTACAAAACATTGTCACTAAATGATACATTTCTCACACATGCCATGGTTATATGTGGAAATCCACCCCAAAATACATTCTGCTGCTTCTCCTGAATACGGTGATACCACATGTATACCACATGTGTGGGACTTTTTGGGAGCCTAGCCGCGTACGGGACCCCGAAAACCAATCACTGCCTTCAAGATTTGTGTGAGTGAAATAAAAAATGTATGTCCTTAGAAATCTTGAAGGTGGTGATTGGTTTTCGGGGTCCCGTACACAGCTAGGCTCCCAAAAAGTCCCACACATGTGGTATCCCCGTACTCAGGAGAAGCAGCAGAATGTATTTTGGGGTGTAATTCCACATATGGGTGGTGTATGCTTTGCGCGTGGCTGTAAGCGTTACTGGCACTAACTAGCTACCTAGCGGCACCAGGGTACCTAATAAAGGTTTTAACCCCTGATTGCCCCATAGAGTTAACCCTTTCACCCCCTATTGCCAGCGTCCCTAAGCGATAATTTTTCTGATCGCTGTATTAGTGTCGCTGGTGTCGCTAGGTAGATAGTTATTTTTCAAGGTTCGCCCATCAGGTTTTTATAGCGTTAGGTACCCCCATACATTTTTCAAATAAAGTTTTAACCCCTGATTGCCCCTAGAGTTAACCCTTACACCCCCTATTGCCAACGTCACTAAGCGATCGTTTTTCTGATCGCTGTATTAGTGCCGCTGGTGCCGCTAGGTATCCGCCATGTTTTTATAGCGTTAGGTACCCCCATACATTAACGCTATAAACACTAACGCTATAAAAACATGGCGGTGAACCTCAAAAAAGAACTAGCTACCTAGCTGGACCAGCGACACTAATACAGCGATCAGAAAAACGATCGCTTAGTGACGCTGGCAAAAGGGGGGTGAAAGGGTTAACTAGGGGATGATAAAGGGGTTAAAACCTTTATTGGGGGGGGTAGGGGGCTACCCTGGACCTAACACTAACTGCCTGACACTAACTGCCTGTCACACTGACACTAAATGCAGTGATCAGTAAATAAATGATCACTGCTATTTAGTGACACTGACAGGGGGCTGGGGGGGTAATCGGGGGGTGACTTGGGGGGGGGATTTGTGTGTCTGTGTGTCAGTGTAGTGCTTGTGCTACTCACTGTGTGATGTCTCTTCTCCTCCACCGGACGAAAATACCAGCGGGAGGAGAGGTGGTATCACTTTCTCCTTGCCTGTGTTTACAGTTCAGGCAGAGGAGGAAGCGGACTGGCTGGGAGCGATCGTGAGGGGGCGGACAAAAACTAACAGCCGCCCCCTCATCCCGAATCGCTCCTAGACACTTAGCGACCGCCGTACATAGCGGGGGGTACCGATCGGACCCCCGACCCGCTAGAAGGCAGGGACGTACATGTACGCCCATCTGCCTGTATGTGCCATTCTGTGGACGTACATAGAAGTGTGGTGGGCGTTAAGTGGTTAATGAATGTCAAATATGTGCATATATGTATTATAGAATGTCAAATAAATCCATGTATTACAGAATGTCAAATATATATATATATATATATATATATATATATATATATATATATATATATATATATATACATCTCTCTCTCTCTCTCTCTCTCTCTCTCTCTCTCTCTCTCTCTCTCTCTTTTTGTGTGTGTGTGTATATATAATATATAATATTATTATAAACACATATGGACACAATATTGTGAACATCAGTATCATAAGGCTTTTTATTTGTGTAGGCTACATTGTAAAAAAAAGTTGTGATTATCCTTTGTTTATTTTTTCTTTGAATATGTCTCCAAACATTCAAAACAAGGGGCCAGTTTACTGTCCTTCAGACTTTGGGGGGGGGCTGGATAGTGTCAGTGGGCGTAAACAATGGCACATCTTTAGTGGGAAGAATAATGCCCCATCATTGGTGTCAGTGGGAGTAATAGTGCCCCATAGTTGGTTTTAAGTGGGAGGAATAGTTCCCCATTGTTGGTAAAAATGGGGGAAATAGTGACCCATCATTGGTGTCAGTGAGCGGAAGGGTGCCCATCATTGATATCAGTGGGAGGAATAATGCTCTGTTGTTGGTGTCAGTGGCAAGAATTATGTCCCCATTATTGGTGTAACTAGGAGTAATAGTGTCCCAAGGGCCAGATGAAGATGAGTAAAGGGCTGCATTTAGCCGCAGGGCTTCAGTTTGAGGACTCCCTGGATTATGCGATCCAGCTTGCATGCCAGGGTATTACATACAATGTTCAGCAGTGGTTAGTACAAGTGGCCAGTAAACTGGGTGACTTATGAGCCTTGCAAATAAGACAAATCATTTGAGTCCCTTTAGCTAGAGCATCTGTAACCATACCAGTCACATTGTTTGGTGTTTCAAGAGCAAGTTTTTACCATTATAATTGCATACATAAAGCATGGCAGGACTCCATCCACAAAGAAAACTAGTGTCTAAAAACTGAAATTAAATCAAAACAATGATTTGAGCACGTCCATGATCTTGGATTTGTGAAGTGCTCAGCAGGCTGTTTTTGTAGAAACATGATAGGACAGATATTGGATTCTGCTGTAACTTTTTTTGCAGGAGTTCTGCTTTGTTTGGGCACAGTCCTTGTTAGTGTTTGATTATCTTTATCAACAAAGATGAATAGCAGCTAAAAACGACATTGAATGACAAAGTCTTGCCATGCTTGGTGTATGCACTCATAACCACGAAGGCTGTTGTTCTCAGAGCACCAATTTGGCTAGCTAAATGGGTTCCAATAATTTGTCCTTTTTGTAAATCTGACATTTACTGGCCACCCTTACTTACCACTGCTAAACACAATTTACAATTACAGTATCTTGTATAAAACCTAGAGAGTACATCGGCAATGACAAGATAAACAAAAGCTACAGTATTCACTGTTACAGCTTAGGCAGAACTCACCCTCTGGACATCGTTTGGTGCCAACAGTTGCTTGCCCCATTTGACTTAATATATAGAAGGGAATCCAAATGCTTTCTGTAGTTACTCATGTTTATTAAACAACTAAGTTAAGCATAGTTACAAATTACTGTTAAATTATGTGATGGTTTTCAATCAACTTGAGCCTTTCTCAGGAGAGTAAATATATACACTCTAGTAACAAAGTGATTGTCAACAACTAAAATATTTGTTAATTTATTTACATATCTGAGACACTCACTTTTCCAATTGTTGACACACCCTTATTTAGACATGTGCATTCGATTTCGTCCGAATGCATTTTCGTCTGAATTTTGGATATTTTTTTTATCGTTTTAACAAATGCAAATGGACGTGCAGAATCTGAAATCCGAAAGATCCGACATAAAAAAATGCTTTTTTTTTCATTTTCGTTGCTACAACAGTTTGATATAGATAGGAAATTCGACATGACGGTGACAATGGCAATCGGTGTCTATCGAACCTGCAGTCGAATGTGCCTAACCTTAACTCTATTAGTCCAAGATTATTCTACATAGAGAGGAAAGATTTGACATAGAGAGAAAAGATTCAACATTATAGAGATAGTGTTGGGGTAGACCATTCGACATGAACAACGAAGATTCAATGAAACAGCAAAAAACATACAAACGTCAAATCTGTCATTAAATAATTTTGATGTCTGTCGAAAGTTCTAAGAAGATTTGACAAGCAGCTAAAGTGCACGATGCCGCAATCGTACATTTCCAGTCAAATGCTCGGCCCATAGGCTATAGAAGAATTTAAATATTGGCTGACTAGTAATAATAATTAATAAATATAATTATTACTAGTTATACAACATTGGAATTTTTCTATAGCTTGTAGACGGAACATTCGATTAGAAATGTACAATTGCAGAGTCGTACAGTTTAGCTGCTCCGTCTAATCTTCATAGAACATTCGACAGACACCATAAGCCTTCAATGACAGATTCAACCTTAATTAATTCTGATTTGCAGATGAATGCATTTTTTAATGAAACTAAATAAATAAAACCAAATTTCAGGAGTAACGAAATAAAAAAAAATTTCAGACGAAATTCCGAAACAAAATATTTCAGTGTGCACATGTCTACCTCATTATATACTAAGACATCCAGAATTAGGACTAAAAGGACTTGAGTTGTACACACAACCCCATAAATATAGCCAAAACATTAAATTTCTGATTTTTGAGTTCACCAGCTCCCTGCTGACATCTCAGTGAGGAGCTGTCAGACTCAGAAGCCGGAAATTATATTTTCAGCAAGACAAATCTGACAGGAACTAAAGGTTTTGGTGCACTGCTATGGAAGTCTGAGTCTTCCTTCTGATGGTGAAGGAGGCGTGTTTGTCAGCTGAACTTTCTGACTCCTTTCTGGACTACATGCCAATACCACTATTTGCCAGTGTACTAACACCCAGTTCATTCCAGTGTGTTTTTTGAAGTGTGCCAGCTTTCACCTGTCTTGTTCTCTGGGTTTTCTTCATAGATTGGTGGCTGTATCATTATGGTAATTACTGTCTGTACATGATCTTCATATGATACTGTATTTATGTTTGTTATAGAGATGTAAATATATGTCTTTTTTTTATTTGTAGACCGTATTGCAAATTTAATCATAGTGGGCTGTGGGTTGTATTTCATATAATCAAATTTGATACATAAAATCTAATCTTATATAATTACATTTATAATCAAAATCCTGAAGAAGCGGAAGGTCTGCAAAACAGCATCCTATGTCCATCATACCTCGGTTGCAATACCTTAATAATTGTTAAAACTGAAGTTACCATATTATGTTCAGTTTCTAAGTATGGGAATGGCTATGTGATTGAATGTGGTTTCAATACATATTATTATTATGTATTATATATTGAATACTGATTCTATATGCAATTAAATACATTTTTGTATAATATTTATAATATGTACAAGCAAGCAGAAAAAGAAAAATACACTTGCATAGAGTCTATATCAAGTCCTGCAGCAGCGCTACAAACAGTGTGTTTGTGAAGATAAATAGCCAAATGATGTGATGTTTAAAAATAGTTGTACTCAGTGCTCCAATCACCAAAAGAGATGTTCACCACATGGGGGGACAGCAAATCCCCTTTGGGCAATAAACTCACCAGATACTGAGAATTAGGCATGTGCAAAAGTGAAAAATTTGTTTCGTTTCGTTTCAATTCGTCATTTAATACATTTCGTTAAGTTAGGTTTGTTACATGTGTTGAATTCGTTTTCGGAATTCGTTCGTTTTCGACCGAATTTCGAAAAATCCGGTCGAAATCGAAAATATTTCGACCGTTTTTCGAATTCGTTCGTTTTCGACCGAATTTCGAAAAAAAAACGGTCGGAATCCAAAATATTTCAACCAGATTAGAAAACAAATAGTCTCTTTTCGAATAGAATTTTTTTCGAATTCCAATCAAATTTAGTCCGCGGGTATTCGATTCGGAATTCGAAAAAAAAAAAAAAAATCTATTTCGACCATTTTTTTCGAAATTCGGTCGAAAACTAACGAATTCCGAAAACGGTCGAAATATTTCGCTAATATAGCAATTCGGGAATTCGTATGCATCCGAATGTCCGAATAATAGAAAATTCGTCCGAATTTCGATTCGGAACGAAACGAAATGCACATGCCTACTGAGAATAAACCAGCCTTCAACATAAATCATCCTCCGCTCATTCCACTTGGTTTAAATGATATCCAATCTCATGGCCATATGAGAAAATCAAAAAAACATATATAGGGCAGTATTGCTTTAAAAAAAGATTTATTAAACCCAAAACATACCCCCTTACATATGCGTACCACATGTAAATGTTACTCAGGCAAAAAACAATACTAAAGTTGAGGTATTGTGATCACGGATTTCTCCCTGAAGACCACCGTGTGTGTAATCCGGGTTCTAAAGTCTTCCTGGTCTTTCTCCTGTGAAGGACCAGGACGTGATTACACAGCACTACAACCGGAAGTGACGTATGGGCTTCACAGGAGAAGGACCAGGAAGACTTCAGAACCGGATTACACACACGGTGGTCTTCAGGGAGAAATCGGTAAACACAATGCCTCAACTTAAGAATTGTTTTTTGCCTGAGTAACATTTACATGTGGTACGCATATATATGTAAGGGGGTATGTTTTGGGTTGAATACATTTTTTTAAAGCAATACTGCCCTATATATGTTCTTTTGGTGATTGGAGCACTGAGTACAACTATTTTTGATCATCAAATCATTTGGCTATTTATCTTCACAAACGCACTGTTTTTAGCGCTGCTGCGGGACTCGATATAGACTCTATGCGAGTGTATTTTTCTTTTTCTGCTTGCTTGTACATGTTTTTCAATTTTAAGCAGCTGCTGCGGAGAGTTATTAAGGTTCATCTGTAATAGTTTATACTTTAAACAACTAAGTAACATATATCCTAAGCGCTGAGCTGTACTTAGGTAGGGCTCGCAATCAGTACTTATTTGGTGTATAATATTTATAATATATTTATAATTTTTTATAAAACTGTTTTTAAATATATTTCTGTGGGTTATGTTGACAAAAATCCTGTAAATTAGTTCTGGTTGTCTTAAAAATAATGCTCATTATCTTCTGCTGGTGATTACGGAGTCAAAATGTGTGTTATCCACATTCTCTATTCCAAGAGAAAGAAATATTGAATAGAGTAGTTAATCATACAATATTATACTGTCTGTTCCTCATTTGTTAAGGGTTAAAGCAGTGATTCTCAACCTTTCTAGTACCGTGACCCCTTAATAAAATTTCCCAAGTTGTGGGGACCCCCCAACAGTAGAATTTTCGTAGCGTGGGTTGTCAGCACCCAAGGCAAGAAAAGTAATTTGCACCCCTAACCCATGGACATTTAGGGCTCTTGAGTCCCTTCCACTCGTACAGTATTATAACCCCTTCTGGTACCTTTTAGGATGTACCACTCTCTCTATGTTCTCATTTATTTCCTTTTTATCTCTCTATCTTAATTTCTTGTGTTTTTTCCCCATCCCTCTCTCTAACCATCTTTCCTGTTCTCTCTCTTATTCTTCCTCTTTCCTTCCATGTATTCTCTATTTTTATATTTTTTTCCTTCTCTTACTTCCTGCAGGGAAATGAGTGGCATTGCTGGGGGGGGTTCTGATCAGCCAACTTGGGTGCTCTTGATCAAGGTCATCTGCTGATCTGAGAACTGTAGTGGGGACTTTAAATGGCAACTCCAATCATAGATAGTGTTACTGGCTGTGTCTCCAGCTCTGTAGTGTCTCGCAGCAGTGACACCAATGCCGAAATCAGGAAGTAGGGTCTCCTCCAGCCCCTCACACTTCACATTTCTCACCAGTCAGCTGACCTCTAGCCTCTGCCTTGCCACAGGCTCCAGGGACTGCCCTGCTGGGCGGCTGCGAAAAGGCTGCAAGTGCTGTTGGGTTCAGGAACAGCCCAGGATTTGGTGACCCCTGGCAAATCGTCATTCGACCCCCGAGGGGGTCCCGACCCCAGGTTGAGAACCACTGGGTTAAAGGGTAGGTGTGGCGCTATTCTTGAGTCCTGGGATTTAAGTGCTCCAAAATCACTCCCTGACCAGTGACTTGTATATCTAGACTTATGTGCATTAATTATAAAGTGACCAGTGCTAAAACATAATTCATATGCATATTGTGCAAACAGTGCAATCATGAGAAAAGTGACAAGTGCTAAAAAAAAATTGATGTGCACATTCCAAATATAAAATGTCAAAAGTGACAGGTGCTCTTCAATCGTAATGCCGCGTACACACGGTCGTTTTTTGCGATGAAAAAAAAACGACGTTTTTGTGAAGTAAAAAAACGACGTTTTTGAAACGTCACTTTCAAAGACGATGTTGCATACACACCATCGTTTTTTTCACAAAAAACGAGGTTACGTTCACCACACTTTTCCATTGAAGCTCGCTTCATAACTAGCTTCTGGGCATGCGCGGGTTGAAAAACTTCGTTTTGAAAGACGTTTTTGCTACACACGGTGACTTTTTGTGAAACAAAAAACGACGTTTTGAAAAACGACACAAAAAATTCAAGCATGTTGGAATTTTTTTTTGGTCGTTTTTTTGAAGACAAAAAACGACGTTTTGCCCACACACGATCAATTTAAATGACGTTTTAAAAAACGTCGTTTTATTTCATCGCAAAAAACGACCGTGTGTACGCGGCATTAGTGTCCTTTAATGCTGAAATAAAATTAATATGTGAAGTCCTTATAAAACATATAGTTTTTCAAAGTGACGGGTGCTTCTCAATCAAGTGTCCTTTGTGCTTCTTTACAGTGCCCCTAGAGGTAATGCACTCACCAGAAATACTCGAAGGAGCATTGCACATTCACAGTATTTGCCTCTGTGCAGCAGTATCCAGATCCATGCCTAAGTTTACTCTAAGGCGCCGTACACACGATCGGATATATCCGATGAAAACGGTCCGCGGACCATTTCCATCGGATATGTCCGATCGGGAGTTTGATCCGATGGCGTGTACACACCATCGGATCAAATTCCCCGCCGCCGGACGGCGCGGTGACGCGGCGGTGACGTTGACGCCGCCGCGTCACCGCCACGTCACCGCACCAGGAAGTAAAACACTTCCGCGCATGCGCCGAATCCATTCGGCAGCGGCGCGGCGGCGGTGGGACCCGACATGTCTGCTGGTAAGTGTACTAACCAGCAGACATGTCGGGCGGACAGATTCCACCCGATAGATTTCAAAGCATGCTTTGAAATCTGTCGGGTGGAGAAATCTGTCCGCTAGCCCATACACACGAGCGGAGATGTCTGCTGAAACGGTCCATCGGACCGTTTTCAGCGGACATATCCCCTCGTGTGTACGCCGCCTTAAGCTTCGTACACACGATCGGATATCTGATGGAATCTAATCCAATGGATTTTTTCATCAGACATCCGATGAAGCTGACTTTTATCAGTCTTGTCTACACACCATTAGTCAAAAATCCGACCGTGCCAAAATGCGGTGACGTAAAGCACTACTATGAATGCGTGGATTTTTGACCGATGGACACAGACGATCATTTTTCTCTAATAATTTAGAAAATGCGGTGACGTGAAGCACTACTACCAATGCGTGGATTTTTGACCGATGGACACAGACGATCATTTTTCTCTAATAATTTATTAATTATTCCTAAGTGAGGCCATACTCACATTTTTTCATTTTTCTCTATCGTTTTTTTTATCCATAGGAAAAATGTGAAACAGGTTCTATTTTTTTTCACAGATGGAAAACAAACCGATGGAGCCCACGCACGATCGGTTTGTCCAATGAAAACAGTCCATCGGTCTGTTTTCATCGGACAAACCGATAATGTGTATGGGGCTTTAGTATATATTAATCTGTTTAGTCTTACACAATCCTTGCTCTGTGCTGCCCAGTCTTGTCCACACAGTCCTTACATATTAAATCTAATCAATGATGTAGGATTGGTACCCAAGCCATATCCAGATAAAATGATGGGTTCCCTTATCTTTACAATTTTAGCCTTTTGGTCCTCTTTCAGTTTGATTGTGGCGCCACACCACAAGTAAACTGCTAGAGGACCAAAATCCCAGAATGTTCCTCATTTGTACTTTTAAATGTACTGTGTAAGAGAGTTATTACCAAGTGATTACTAGAGCAAACTAATAAATAAGCATAATAAAGAGAAAGTCCTTTCGTTTCTGCAAACTGACCATGTGCTAGGAATGCTATAGTGAAAATACCAGCCTTAGCAAACATCACAATAATTTTATATAGGATAAAGTGTATTCTTTTTGAGTTCACACAAAAATTTGAATTACTTTATGAACAGAGCATTGGTTCATTATTTATTCTCAAATTTCTTTTTTCTCTTTGCCGTAACCGCATACTATAATGCATTTGAAATTTGCAACCGTACCGTAATCTACCATTTTAATACACCCAAGTTGTGAAGGGAAATACTGAAGGCATGCCAGAGACTCTACCCAAAACAGAGAAAAATAGAAACATTTTATGATTGTGTTATAAATTATATCCATAAATGCCAGCTCCCTAATGGAACATTGGGTTTTCATCTGAAATAAAGTAAACTCTTTCAGCAGTGGTTATTTGAACTCTCATCTGTCTTCACATGGTAAACCAGAGTTCTTATACTGCAGTCAATAAAATATAAGTTGCACATTCTCTTGTTCTTTAAAGTAGCGGGGGCATTTACAGACCTATATCTACATTAGCACACAGCTTAAAAGGAAACACAGCAAAAAACAGTAAAAGTACATGATGTGCCATCAGAAGAAGAAAAGCATGTGTGTTTCACCTAAGCTACTGTAAATAAAACCTTTGAAAGAGCTATTTGGCAAGAACGCATTTTGTTTTAAAGCTATAGAGAACTCTGGTACCTGCATAGCGGCACACATTTTTATCAAGGCAGCTTTATTTTAATATAATCTCATTCTTTTTGTTATTTGCATTAGATAGCTTGCACAATATATGAACATCACACACTGATGCAAAATTGGTAACTCAAACGCAGCATGTGAGCCTTCAGTGAACTCTCTGCTTATTTGTTTTGCTCTGCATGCTGTTAAATATTACTACACTCCATTTTAGTAAAAGTGGGAAGTTGTTTAACCACTTAAGGACCGGACCAATACGCTGGTAAATGACCCAAGGGGTTTTTACAATTCGGCACTGCGTCGCTTTAACAGACAATTGCACGGTCGTGCGACGTGGCTCCCAAACAAAATATGCGTCCTTTTTCGAGCTTTCTTTTGGTGGTATTTGATCGCCTCTGCGATTTTTATTTTTTGCGCTATATACAAAAATAGAGCGACATTTTTGAAAAAAAAACAATATTTTTTACTTTTTTGTTATAAGAAAAAACAAATAAACTAAATTTTAGTCAAACATTTAGGCCAAAATTGATTTAGCCACATGTCTTTAGTAAAAAAAATCGCAATAAAAAAAAATAGCTACCTAGCGGGAACAGCGACACTAATACATCGATCAAAAAATGATCGCTTAGTGACACTGGCAATAGGGAGTGAAAGGGTTAACTAGGGCGGTGATCAAGGGGTTAAAACTTTATTAGGGGGGGTACGGGGGCTACCCTGAACCTAACACTAACTGACTGTCACACTGTCACACTGACACTAAATGCAGTGATCAGTACACTGCATTCAGTGACACTGTGACAGGGGGGTTATCACAAGGGGTTAATGTGCCTGCGTGTACTGGTGTCAGTGTAGTGTTGTGCAGACTTACTATGTGATGTGATCTCTCCTCAGCGGCGGTTGAAAAAAACACCGAAAGCAGAGATCACATCACTTTCCTCTTCCTGTGTTTACACAGGAGGAGGAAGTGCAGGGCGGGGGAGCGCGCACATTGGCTGGGAGCGATCCAGAGGGGGCAGGCAAAAACGAACAGCCGCCCCCTCAGCACGGATCACTTCTACAGCTTGTACCGGGGGGGGGGGTCCCGATCGGACCCCTGGCCCACGTCAAGGCAGCCACGTTGATTTGCCTGTCCGTGCCATTCTGCCAACGTAAATGTACATGCGGCGGTCCTTAAGGGGTTAAAGCGTACCTAAAGTGATCTGACTGTCGCAATGCCGCAGTAGTGATAACAATCGCAAATCACCGCCATTACTAGTAAGAAAAATGCCATAAATCTTTCACATAGTTTGTAGACACTATAACTGTTGCGCAAACCAATCAATATACGTCTATTGCAACTTTTTTTACCAAAAATATGTAGAAGAATATATATCAACCTAAACTGATCAAGATTTTTTCAAAATTGACGCTCCTTTTTCGTTTATATAAAAATCGCAGAGGTGATCAAATACCACCAAAAGAAAGCTCTATTTGTGGAAAAAAAAGACTCACACACTGTGTCACTTCTTGGTTACCTCCCTCTTCCTTCTGGCATTTTCTAGAAGGAGAGGAAGGGAAGAGAAGTGAAGCTGCCTGCGGTATCCCAAACTTGGATTGGCAGGGGGGAGGCGTCCCTAAATACCTGGGGTCAGGCCAGCTGTGGAGGAGTTGTCGGGTGGAAGAGATGGAGTGAGAGAGGTGTGGAGGCTGTCAGGGCCCACGGGTAGAGGGGGTGACCCTGGGCTGGGCATGGGTGCATCCAGGAGCAGTGTCAAGATGCTGAAAGGAGAGGCACATGAGAGAGCAAGTCAAGGACAGCGGGAGAGAACACTTTTAAGAGACGCCATGGAGGACTACTGGTCACAGCCAGGAGGGCTGGTAAGTAAGCACAGTCGGGAAGACTGGGGAAGCACAATAGGAGAGGTAACTGTCAGCACAGATGAAAAGTGTATGTATAAGTAGGCATACAGTATGGCGATAAGTCCATTAGAAATAATACTAATAACAGGCAGTTCAATGGTTAAAAATGCAGGTGATGTGGCTGTTCAATGGCGGCTGCTGTCCTCAGAGAGCTTACTCTGTGGTAAACAAAAGAGGGGTAGAGAAAGGAAGCGCCACCTAAGTGCAGTATTAAAGAGGTTCTTTTAATGACACATTATACAAAACACACTTACAAGAAGGCAAGGAAAGAAGGCTCATCTGTAACATCCTGTAGTCCTCGACCTGGATCCATGGGATTCTTAGAAGTGAAGATAGCAGAATGTGTGGAGTCTTCAGGCTTGTCCTGTGGCCATCAGGATAAGGCCTGGTCCAGTCTCATGGGTCACATGACAGGTCACATGATTACTTTTGGGGAACACTTTCGGGTAGAGGGTCAGACAGGGAGAACAAAGGCTGATTAGGCTACGCACTCAGAGACACTGCTCCTTCTATTGGCACGCCTGAGAGAATCCACATTTTTGAATTGTTCTAGGAAAAGTAATAGAGGGGAAATATTCTAATGGGCAGTGGCGGCTGACGCTCAACATTTCTGGGAGGCGGGAAAAAAAAATGCAGCCTCACTGTGCCCATCAAATACAGCCACTGTGCCATCAATTGTCACCACTGTGCCATGCCATCAAACACAGCCACTGTGCCATCATTTGTCACCACTGTGCCATGCCATCAAACGCAGCCACTGTGCCATCAATTGTCACCACTGTGCCATGTCAAACACAGCCACTGTGCCATCAATTGTCACCACTGTGCCATGCTATCAAACGCAGCCACTGTGCCATCAATTATCAACACTGTGCCATGCCATCAAATGCAGTCACTATGCCATCAATTATCACCACTGTGCCATGCCATCAAACGCAGTCACTGTGCCATGCCATCAATTGTCACCACTGTGCCATGCCATCAAACACAACCACTGTGCCATCAATTGTCACCACTGTGCCATGCCATCAAATGCAGCCACCGTGCCCCTCAATTGTCGCCACTGTGCCAATTGTCACCATTATGCCCTTTAATTGTCACCACTGTACCCATTGTTGCCACTGTGCATGTCACTGTGCCCTTTAATTGTTCCCACTGTGCCCATTGTCACCACTGTGCCCATTGATGCCACTGTGCATGTCACTGTGCCCTTTAATTGTTGCCACTGTGCACATTGTCACCACTGTGCCCATTTTTGCCACTGTTAATGTCACTGTGCCCTTTAATTGTCACCACTGTGCCCTTTGTCGCCACTGTGCCCTTTGTCACCACTGTACTTATTGATACCACTGTGCTTTTTGTCGCCTCTGTGCCCATTTACGCCGCTGCGCCCTGTAAAATGCACTTACCTTACTCCTTCTACGTACCTCGATGTCTTCTCCCACCTAGGTGACGCTTCAGCCAATCAGGTTACCGATAACCAGAATCGGGGAACCTGATTGGTTGAGATGGCCATCAGTCTTATCCAAGGAACACACCCCCCGTAGGTTCCGAGGATAAGACATCCGGGAGACGAGGGCTGTACTCGGAAAGCTGGCTCTGATAGGCACTTCCACACAGCCAACCAGCTGCCGTTATTCAGTTAGCGGCGCCCAAGGTCCGGCCATCTGAATAGATCAGCGGCAGCTGGCAACAATAACATACATTCATGCAATGCATGAATGTATGTTATTTGTGAGAGCCAGAGGGGGCGGCGCATTTTAAGGAAAAAAAAAAACCTTAAAGGGCCCGTTTTTAATTATTTATTTATTTTTTGTGACTACAGAAGGGGGGGGCGGCGCCCGGGTGCACCCTATGGACGGGCTGCCACTGCTAATGGGTACCCTAGTTTTGGTGACCTGGGGGTCCCCAAGGGATCCCCTTAATTTGCAGAGATTTTCTCTCATTTCCTGTTTGGCTATAGGACATGAAGTGATGGTAAATCTCTGCAATGGGACACAGACAGCGAGAAAAATCTGACAAGGATTATAAACCTCCCTTACTCAAAATCCAAAATGTAAAAAAAGTTTTGCCTATAGTTCTTTACACCCTGTGTAATGTGTTCCACATTATTAACTTCCCTGGCAGTATGATTATTTCAGATTTTAGGTGCTAAAAGCGGTACCATTATTTTGCATGGAAATTTGGCATTTTAAATTGTAGGCCTGTAACTCTTATGCCGCGTACACACGATCATTTTTTGTGATGAAAAAAAACGACGTTTTCTGTGAAGTAAAAAACTACGTTTTTGAAACGTCACTTTTCAAAGACGATGTTGCATACACACCATCGTTTTTTTCACAAAAAGCAAGGTTACGTTCACCACTCTTTTCCATTGAAGCTCGCTTCATAACTAGCTTCTGGGCATGCGCGGGTTGAAAAACGTTGTTTTAAACAACGTTTTTGCTACACACGGTGACTTTTTGTGAAAAAAAAAACGACGTTTTGAAAAACGACACAAAAAATTCAAGCATGTTTGAATTTTTTTTTTGTCGTTTTTTTTAAGACAAAAAACAAAGTTTTGCCCACACACGATCAATTTAAATGACGTTTTAAAAAACAACGTTTTTTTTCATCGCAAAAAACGGCCGTGTGTACGCGGCATTAGGAATAATGCCGCGTACACACGATCACTTTTTGTGATGAAAAAAACGACGTTTTAAAAAACGTCATTTAAAATGATCGTGTGTGGGCAAAACATCGTTTTATGTCTTCAAAAAAACAACCAAAAAAAAATTCCAACATGCTTGAATTTTTTGTGTCGTTTTTCAAAATGTCGTTTTTTGTGTCATAAAAAGTGATGGTGTGTGGGCAAAACGTCGTTTAAAACGATGTTTTTAAACCCGCGCATGCTTAGAAGCAAGTTATGAGATGGGAGCTTCAATGGAACAGAGTGCCGTCGAAAGTGTCTTACGTAACCGCGCTTTGCAAGAGCATTGTGGAAAAACGATGGTGTGTATGCAATGTCGTTTTTGAAAATGAAGTTTGAAAAACGTTGTTTTGTTTTGTCAGATAAAATGACGTTTTTAAGTCACTTAAATCTGTCCAAACAAGAGTCTAGTAGACATCCCGGTATGATAACGTTTGAAAAACAAAATAATAAATTATAATATAATAAATAACTATAAATAATTATAACAAATAATAATGTAATTATAATAAAAAATATTCAATATTTTAATCAAATCAAAAACACTGAAATGTGCTCAGTTGCAGAATTGTCGCTGTCTTTACTGTTATTTTTTTATGACAAATTTCCCCACAAATCACTATCGCTCAATTCTGCAAGTGATTATAATTTATTATCGCTGTTTTCCAGCTGCTCTAAAACCACTTTTGACATAAAGGGACACTTTTGGTTGCTATGGACAATCTACAGCAGGGATATGCTATTAGCGGACCTCCAGCTATTGCAGAACTAAAAGTCCCATATAGCAAGACTCTTATAGCCACAAGCATGAAACCCAGAGGCAGAGGCGTGATGGGACTTGTAGTTTTGCAACAGCTGGAGGTCCGCTAATTGTATATCCCTGATCTACAGTTTGCAGGCAGAAAGAACAGTTTTTATTTTTATAAAAGTACATGTAGGACACTGGGCAGAGCACTAGGGACAAAGGGGTGTGCATTTTTTACATACAGTAAGATTACAGTATACTGTATGTAATGTGTTTATTTACTTTTCGATCATTTTTCTCTATCATTTTTTTTATCCACAGGAAAAATGTAAAACAGGTTCTATTTTTTTTCACCGATGGAAAACAAACCGACACCCGATCGGTTTGTCCGATGAAAACAGTCCATCGGTCGGTGTACTTTTTTGAATTTGGTGCCGTTCTCCGCCCCCGTGCGTCGTAACGTCGCAGGGAACGGAGATTGGCGGAACACAGGGACACTGTGTGAATCGAGCGAGGACCCGCTCGCTCACACAGCGGGGAGGCATCGCAGGATACAGGGACAAGGTAAGTAACTTGGTCTGAGGCTGCTGCGAGGCGAACCTGAGTCAGGCTCGGGGTTACCGATCGCAGCACAAAAATCTCACCTCGAGCCAGACTCGGGAATACAGCCAAACAGGTTAAGCAGAGCACCATTTTCAAGCAATATGGGGAAGAAAAAGGATCTTGCTGCTTCCAAAAAGAGTGAAATAGTTCCATGCCTTGGACGAGGTATGAAAACATTAGATATTTCATGAAAACTTAAGCATGATCATCGCACTATTGGGAGATTTGTGGCTGATTCAGAGCACAGACGGGTTTCGTGCAGATAAAGGCACATTGAGGAAGATTTCTGTCAGATCCATGCATCGGATCCAGAGAGCAGCTGCTAAAACACCATTACATAGCAGCAAACAGATATTTGAAACTGCTGGTGCCTCTGGAGTCCCACGGACACAGGGCCGGACTTACCATTGGGCTTGTCTGGGCTCAAGCCCATGGGCCCCGCCCAATAGGGGGCCCCTCTAAAAAAAAAAAGCCCCCAGGGCCCCCGGGCAGCAACCCCTACTTTTTTTTATTTATTTTTTATTAAAAAAATGTTTATATATATTTATTTATTATTATTATTATTATTAATATTTTTTTATTAAAGGGCCCATAGGTTTATTTTTTCTTTTTATTAAAGGGCCCAGAGATCCCCAGGGCCCCGGATGGCTACCCCCTTTATATATATATATATATATATTTCCTTTCCTTTTTTTTTTGTAAAGGCCCCCCTGCTTCTCAATTTGCGGCAGACCCCCCCGGTTCTCAATTTCAGGCGCCAGCACCCCCCCCCCTGGTTCTCTGCTCCAAAGGTCCCCATGGCCCCCGGATGGCAACCTCCCTTTTTTATGTATTTTTTATAAATATATATATATATTTTTTTTTTAGGGGTCTGGAGGGCCCCGGACAGCAACCCCCACTTTTTTTATTTATGTTTTTCTAAAAAAAAATGTTTATATATATATATATATATATATATATATAAAATATTATTATTATTATTATTATTATTATTAAAGGGCCCAGAGGTCTCCAGGGCCCCCGGATGGCAACCCCCCTTTTTAAAAAAAAAAAAATACATTTTCTTTATATTTTTTATAAATGTTTATTTTTTTTTATTTTTTTACTAAAGGGCCCAGAGGTTTCTTTTTTCTTTTTATTAAAGGGCCCAGAGATCCCCAGGGCCCCAGTGGGCTACCCCCTCTATATATATATATATATATATATATATATATATGTATATATATTTTTTTTCTTTTTTTTTTGTAAAGGCCCCCCCCTGCTTCTCAATTTGCGGCAGACCCCCCGCTTCTTAATTTCAGGCGGCAGCACCCCCCCCCGGTTCTCTGCTCCAGGGGGCCCATGCCTTAAGCTGTGTAAGGGGCCCCAAAATTGCTGATGGCAGCCCTGCGCATACCTCCCAACACGCACGGATTCTGCGGGACTTTCCGCTTCTTCCCGCAGTCCCGTGAAAGGGTTAATTTTCCCACACTGCAATAGGAGGCAGCATGGAAGCAGGAGAAAAAGGAGCGGTGTGTGGAGGACTGTGGCTGCTGAAGGGAAGAAAGCCGACAGCCGGGCTAATGACAGGTGAGAGGCACTCCCCCCTCCGCTGAACAACTGCAAAACCTCCCCCAGGAGGAACCGGAGTGGTTGAAGAGAGCCGACACATTCCGTGCACAGATGAGAGTCACCCCCCCCCGCTCAACAACTTTAATGCGCACCCCCCTGCTCAACAACTTCAATTCGCCCCCCCGCTCTACAAATTCAATGCGCACCCCCCCCCCGCTCAACAACTATAATCCCCACCCTCGCTCCAGGGGGCCCCTTCAACACTCAAGCCCAGGGGCCCCCACCACCCTAAGTCCTGCCCTGCACGGACATCAAGGTGTAGAGTCCTCCAGAGTCTTGCAACTGTGCATAAACCTTCCATTCAGCCCCCACTAACCAATGCTCACAAGCAGAAATGGTGCATGAAGATGAGTGCCGTGTAATCCTGGATGGTCCAGATGGATGGAGTAGTGGATGGTTGGTGGACGGCCACCCTGTTCCAACAAGGTTGGGACTTCAGCAATGCGGTGGTGGAGTCATGTTTTGGGCAGGAATCATGGGAAGAGAGCTGGTCGGCCCCTTTAGGGTCACCGAAAGTGTAAAGATGACCTCTGCAAAGTAAATGGAGTTCCTGACTGACCACTTCCCTGGTACAGAAGGAAGAACTATGCTTTCCGTAATAAAATCATCTTCATGCATGACAATGCACCATCTCATGCTGCAAAGAATACCTCTGCATCAGCTGCTATGGGGATAAAAGGAGCGAAAGTCAGGGTGTGGCCTCCATCCTTCCCTGACCTCAATCCTATTGAGAACCTTTGGAGCATCCTCAAGCAAAATATCTATGAGGGTGGGAGGCAGTTTACATCCAACAGCAGCTCTGGGAGGCTATTCTGACATCTTGCAAACAAATTCAAGCAGAAAAAACTCCAAAAACTCACAAGTTCAATGGATGCAAGACTTGTGAAGCTGCTATCAAATAAGGGGCCCTATGTTAAAATGTAACGTGACCTGTTTAAAAAGTTAAAATGTTGTTCAAAGTTTGATTGAAATAGCTTTTGATTTCAGTAAATATGCTGCAAACACAATACATGACAATTTTCAGTTCTTTACAACCTATAAAGTGTTTTGAAACTCACTGTGCGTAATAATTTGGAACAGTGCATTGCAAGTTTTTTATAAAAAAAAAAAAAAAAAAAAACTGTTATCATTAGGAGGTTTGTTCAATAACATTTGAATTATGCTCTTAATAGTTGATAACATGAGAATTATGCTGCCTGTTGTTTACGTCAACTATTTAGGTAATTAAGAAAAATATCATTGGCATAATAATTTGAAACAGGGTGTAGGTTTAACACTAATGCCACGTACACACGATCGGTTCATCCGATGAAAACGGGCCGATGGATTTTTTCATCATATATCCGATATATCAGTCTTGTCTACACAGCATCAGTTAAAAATCTGTTTGTGTCAGAACGCGGTGACGTAAAACACTACAACATGCTGAGAAAAATGAAGTTCAATGCTTCCGAGCATGCGTCGATTTGATTCTGAGCATGCATGGATTTTTAAGCGATGGACTTGCCCACAGACGATAGTTTTTTTCTATCGTTTTTTTTTTAACCATCAGATAATTTTAAAACAGGTTCTATGTTTTTTCACCGATGGGAAAAAACGATGGGGCCCCCACACGATCGGTTCATCCGATGAAACCGTTTTCATCGGACGAACCGATCGTATGTCCTCTACATGATAATAGGCATGCGGAAAAAAAACTTGATTGAAAGTTTGCCAATTTCCAAACTATTACGTGTATTTAGAATGTATTCTGAGACCATGGATTGTGAAAATAAAACAAGGGACATACACAAATACATTTTGACAGAGAAATTACCCTGAATGGGTGTTCTTACCAGAGCACAGTAAATAAAGAAATTGGGATTTAGGAATAAAACCTTATGGGAAGCTATTCAGTTTGTAAAAACTTTTAAGCATTCTATTGTGCAAGACAAACCACTCAAATTAAACATTTTAGAAGCTGTCCCGAGCTTCACCCATGAGATAAACAGGCCCTACTTTTTGTTTATAAAGCTTGTAAAACATCAAGATCAACTCTTGCTCCATATGCCCAGTCGGCATTCAGGTTTACCCGAATGATTGGGAATTACAGATATTCACCTTAACCCAGACAAATTCCACACTTCCATCCACATCAAATACCTTGGTATAAGATATAAACAAAATAATAATAAAAAATAAAATAAAAATACTGCACTATACCATGGAATAATCCAATACATGTGATTTATATTGTGTGAAAAAAATTGTATATATCATACTATCTAAAAAAATATATACACATCATATACAATCATTGTGCAAAATTAATACGTAATAACCATAATTTATGATTCAATAATATAGTCCAAACACCCCATAAGAAAAAGTGAACTATGAAAGTAAAAAAAGGAAAATGTGAACTGTTACCAAAAGAAGTGAAACCCAAAATAAATGAGGTCACTTTAAATGAATAAACCATCACATGAGTAATAAAGGGTATCAGCCAGCTAAACGTTACTGGAACAAACGTAAGGAAATACAAACACAAGTAGTTAATAGTTATACCCTCACCGCCCATTCCATCTAGAGAAGACGTGATGACACCAGTGTGCTATGCTCTTTCTACGCATTTCATTATCAGGAGCTAGATGCTATTTTTCCTTCGTCTATATAGGGAAGACTGCTTGAAAAGGTTCCAAAAGGTTCCAAAAACACTCCTATCATTCCCATCCCTTCAGGTTCATGATGGGATGGCTCAAATGCTGACCTGCCATAACATGGCTCGAATGCAGACCTGCTTCTTAGACAATGTCGCCAACCTCTTGTAGCATTTTCTACTGACAAAACATGGAAAATTTACTAACAGAGCAAATTTTTTACTTACAGTCTGAAAAATGACAGAACTCATGTTAACCACTTCCATACTGGGCACTTAAACACCCTCCTGACCAGACCAATTTTCAGCTTTCAGCTCTCCCACACTTTGAATGACAATTACTCAGTCATGCAACACTGTACCCAAATGATTTTTTAGTCCTTTTTTTCCCACAAGAAGAGATTTCTTTTGGTGGTATTTGATCACCTCTGCGGTTTTTATTTTTTGCGCTATTAATGAAAAAAGACCGAAAATTTGGGAAAACAATTATTTATTCTTAGTTTCTGTGATAAAATTTTGCAAATTATTAACTTTTTCTTCATGTCTTTGATAAAAATAACCCAAAGTTTTTGGAAATTATTTGGTCTGTGTGAAAGTTTTAGAGTCTACAATCTATAGTGCAAATCATAAAAAATTATCACATCTGATCACACCTGATGTACTGAAGACCTCTCTCATTTCTTGAGACCCTAACAAGCCAGGAAAGTACAAATGCCCACAGATGCCACTGAGGCAGCACAGATGGCACTGAGGTGGCACAGATGGCACTGAGGCGGGTACTGATGAGATGGGTACTGATGTGCACCGATGAGGCCTGTGTACTGGTGGACACAGGTGGGCACTAATGAGGCAGCACAGATGGCACTAATGAACCGGCACAGATGGCACTAATGAGGCGGCACAGATGGCACTAATATGGCGGCACAGATGGCACTGAGATGGGTAGGGATTTGCACTGATTGACTGCGGCACAGGTGGGCACTGATGAGGTGGCACAGGTGGGCACTGATGATGTGGCACAGGTGGGCACTAAGGTGGCACAGGTGGGCACTGATTGCAGATGTGCACTGAGGTGGCAGATGGGCACTGGGCAAAGGTGGTTCTGGTGGCACAGGTGGGCACGGTGGCACAGGTGAGCACGGTGGTACTGGTGGGCATGGTGGTACTGGTGGGCACAGTGGTACTGGTGGGCGCACGGTGGGCACGGTGGTACTGGTGGGCACGGTGGTACTAGCTTAAATAGACAGACACAAACGCCCTTCCTTTGCAAAAGTACATCCCTTTGTATCCCTTCCTATACAGCAAGGTGCTTTTGTTCTGTTGTTTATTAGCGTTTGTTTGTTTGTGACGTGTCTTTGAGATATTAGGTGACTGTTTTGCAGAGTGATTTTTGTCTTTTCTGTGTTCTCTTTGTTGTGTTTTTTTTTTTAATTATATTTTTGCTGGGCATTTTTATTTTTTGCTGGTCATTTTTTTTATTTTTTTTATTTTTTTTGGTTCTGTTTGTGAATGATTTTGGAATGTGGGGTGACATTCCTGCCGGAAAAGGGGTGTCACCCTCATTTGTGGTGGAGAAGGGTTCCCCAGGACCAGGGAGAAGTGATCCCCAGGTCCGTGTGAATGGTGAACAGTGACATAATTGGAGCCGTGGCGTTGCTGCTCACAAGTCCTGCATGGTGGGCTTGTGCTAATCCAATGTGATGAGGATGTGGTGTGTGTGATCTAGGGACCACAGTGGTGTGCATGCATGCATTCTCATTGTGCCATGATTAATGTGTGTGTTTAACGTGCAAAGATGCCTAATGTGAGCTGTCTCCTGGCTGATTTCCCTCAGAAGACGGGGTAGCCTCGGTTAGGGGGGGATTGTCTGGTTCAGGGGTCAGGTCATCACGTATGTCAATCTCCAGGCCCTTTCTCACTGCGAAGTTGTGCAGCATGCAACATGCACCGATGATCTGGAATACAATTTTTGGGGAATAAAACAGGGTACCATGGGGGGTTCCGGATAGGAGTCATGAGATGGGGTCCCAGTGCATATGCAGAGTCACCCTGAAGGGATAAGACAGGAGGATGTTTGTAGTGCATGTGCCCCTTGTGATGTGTGCATCATGGGGGAGGACAGTCATGCCTGCCACCCATGTCACTCACCAACCAGCCAGCTGTCCCCATACATGTTCTGTTCGAATTCCATTGGGATGGGGCTAGGATTGTATATGTAGCTGTCATGGGTGTCATGGGTGGTGTCATGTGTTGGGCTGGTGATGTCCTCCTGCAGGATTGTGGTTAATTCCAGGATGGCATGAGGGGTGAATCTGAAGATGCGAGACACCTCAGAATCACTCATGCCAAAGATGTCTATGCGTGTGTGATATATCAAGTGAAGAGTGAGGGGCTTGTATCAGAGAAGAATATTGTATTAGATTAGATTCTTATATCCATCAAGGTTTTAAAGGGTTATTGAAAGATAGTGAGACCGTGTTTGTAATTTGTATGTATGTTATGTATTGATGTATATATGTATGTAAATTTTTTTTGTAATGTTTATAAAAGCAAATAAAAAGTTAAAAAAAAAAAAAATCCTCTCCCGTGCCCTCCTCCGTGCCCTCCTCCGTGCCCTCCTCCTTCTTTGCTCATCTAAAGTCAGTAGTATAGCTATGAGCAAGGATGCCCCTGGCATGTTGGCATACAGTTTGTTGTCCTGCATGTGTGACTGCTCAGCTCGTCCCTAACAGTGTTGCTTTAGCTGACATGTAGACGGATTGTCTAATTTTATACCACCTTTTATATGGACTAATTTTAGACAGGACGTGCAGCTGTTGCGCACATCGCGTAGTCTGCGCTGCACCAACTTACTTTTGTGGATCCCCGTAACTCCCTCAATTGCATATTTGACTAGCAAATCAATGGTGTGTCTAGCGCAGTTTTGCGTGCACGGATGCGCCGGTCTATCGAAATTACGCCGGTCGAAAAAAATTAGATTTAGACTTACGCCGTGCATTTCCTGTAACGCCGGCGTAATGGCTCTCTGAATCTGGCCCATTGATTTTTACAAACTGTTTGTAAATTTACTGATGGTTGGCAACCCTGTTCTTAGATAAAAGTTAAAACTAAGATTTTTTTTGCCAGGGCATGCTAATATCCCTTAACTCAGGAGGGCACTGGCGTAGCGGGGGGGGCTCCTGCACTGGGCGAAAAATTGCGGGGGGGCGAAATCCTGGCGTCCGCGGAATGCGCCGCCGCCGCCTTAGGAAAGGCGGCGGCTTTGGCCTAGCTCTGGAGCTGTCGGCCATCTTGGTACACCCGGCGGCGGCGCGCCTAGTTGGCACGTGGAACTGTCTGTCTCCCTTGATGTGGGAGTGGTGGGAAACACCAGCCAACCAGGCAGAAGGGCGCGCTGATTGGCCTGGAACATGTGTTTACAGCGCGGCAGCAAGTTTCTCCATCTCCAGCAAGGTAAGGGGGGGGGGGTCGGTGTAAATCTAAAGGGGTGCTCTGCCTGATCCCCACCTATCCACCTCAGAGCCTGTCATTTTAGTAAGACTGCTGGGACTTGTAGTTCTCCATCTTCTCCTGGGGCTCATGGAGATTGGAGAACTACAAGTCCCAGCAGGTTATACATTATCATACAATAAGGCTCTGAGGTGGATGGGTGTGGATTGCATGCACCTGCGCCCCAGGGGAAAATGGAGAACTACAAGTCCCAGCAGGTTATAATATAAGGCTCCGAGGTGGATGGATGTCCGGACACCCATCCATCTCGGAGCCTTATACTATAACCTGCTGGGACTTGTAGTTCTCCATCGTCTCCTGGGGCTCAGGTGCATGCGATCCACCATCTATGGGACTACAAGTCCCAGCAGTAAGAAAAACTGAACAAAGATGGTGGATTGCATTCACCTGAGCCCCAGGAGACGATGGAGAACTACAAGTCCCAGCAGGTTATAATATAAAGCTCCGAGGTGGATAGATGTCTTGACAGTGACAATTGGTGGCACAGTGGTGACGATTGATGGCACAGTGGTGACGATTGATGGCACAGTGGTGACAATTGGTGGCACAGTGGTGACAATTGGTGGTACAGTGGTGACGATTGATGGCACAGTGATGACAATTGATGGCATGGTACAGTGACTGCATGTGATTGGGCGTATGTGGTCATGCGCTAGCGCCGGGGGGGGGCGAAAAAAAAAGTTCTGCCCCGGGCGCCCATAACTCTGGTTACGCCACTGCAGGAGGGTGCTGATGTCTAGTACTGGAATGCTCTATTTTTTTTTCCTTTTAGTCTATTACATTGTAAGTTAAGATTAACCTTTGCAGTAACTTATACCTTTTGCTGATATTTCTGTATCGCCTAATATAGGCATGTTAACCATTAACTGCTTCTTTTTTAATGTCATTTTTGTTTTTTCTTTTATTACACATTGATTGCAGCCTCTCACTTATTTACCTTATATAAGTTTATTAATATTGTTTACTTTTATGTCTTCCCATTAAATGTTGATCTGTTTTCCTTGTCTCCTAGCCTGGTGGCAGCTGGGAAACTTACAACTTACTGTGATTGGTTGGCTGTAATCAGGGCTGCTGTTAGAAACATGTGACCCCATACAGCCTATCTGACAACCCCCCCCCCCCAAAAAAAGAAGAAAATAACAAAACAAAAGTTTTGCTAAAAATACGCTAAAATCGTTATTAGCGGACACAAACACAATATAACTTACAACATTCATGCTAAATCCAAAAAGTAAAACTACACTGGGTTTATAAACAAAGCTCTGTATGTAACAGAAGTCTTGGGGGCTCATTCACTAGGTGCCGTGGATTGTACAGGCAAAATCAGCATTTGTTTTATGTGGCTGTGTGCTGGTAGCTTATGTTTTGCTATGGGAATGCAGTGGCTGTACAAACATAGCCACAGGTTCTAATTTGACAGCTGTGTATGACTCAAAAAAAAAAAAAACAGTGTGGATTTTGGGGCCACTTACCTATACCTGCACACCTGTCAAATTATGACCTGTATCCGTGTTCGTATGCATCCCCATAGAGCAGTGGTTCTCAACTTCTGTCCTCAGGACCCACTAATAGAGCAGGTTTACAAGAAAACTGAAATACATCACAGGTGATATAATTTTCCGCTCAGTAATTGCAGTATTCTAGTCTGCATCTCCCCAAGGTAATACGTAAAATCTGGCCTGTTAGTGGGTCCTGAGGACAGGAGTTGAGAACCACTGCCACTGCCACTGCACCAGCTGCAGAATGTCAGGTGACCTGAGGCCAGGTGACAAGTGCACCCCATTGGGGACTGGGATGCACCACATGGTAGTGAACTCTTAGCCGACTACTGCGATCAGAGAGGAATCGTGAACCCAAGATCCCCCAGGGAGCGGAATCTAAGATCCAACTTTGTGTTCACCAGAGCCTCTAGTGGTGAGGATGGGCTTTGCCGCAACTGGATCCAGGTTGCGACCCCTGGAATCACCTAGGTCACGCTCCACAAGGAGAGAGGGGAAGCAGCAAGCAGGACTAGCAATGGTAATGGAAGCTGAGGTCGGGGCAACAGGCAAACAGGGGTAACCAGGGGACAGGCCAAAAGGTCGGGGTCACAGGCAAGTAAGTAGTCAGGGATGAGCCAAATCGGTACACAGGTAGGTAATCGTAACACACTACAGACAGGAACTAAGCTAGCAACACGATTAAACAGCACTGCAGACCTGCAGTGCAACAGTTAATATAGGCTTCCTGGGATGGCCTAGGGTGGAGCCATCCAGGGAGGAAGGTGATAAGAGACAGTCAGAAGGAGGGTCAGACCTCTAATAACCACATGGAGACAGGTAACTGCCAGAGCTTAATGCATATCCATGACAGTACCCTCCCTCGTATGGCCCCTCCCCCTCCCCGGGCCCAGGCTTAAAGGGAAATCTCAGATGAAACCTCAACAGACGAGGTGCAAGGACCTCATATGCAGTGATCCAAAATGCCTCATCAGGACCAAACCCTCCACAATGTACAAGATACTGAAGAATGCCTCTGCAGAGACGAGAATCCAGAACTTGAGTAACCTCATATTTTAGATTATCCTTATAGACCAGAAACGAAGTAGGGAGAGGATGAGGGGATTTATGGAGGACAAAAGGCCTTTTGGGAATAAGCAAGGGCATGAGAAGATCAACAGGAATCTGAGGAGAATCAAGCAGACCCTTTAGGATGAACTGGGCATCTAGCACAGGACCATCAGACTGGGCAGAGGTCAGAGGAACCCTGAGGTCCGGTTGGTTAAAAGGTGACATGACACAGGAGTCAAGCTGGATAGCAGAAAAAACAGCAGGATGCAGAGAGCCCTGACAACAAGGTAGAAAACCCCACTTGGCTGAATGAGGCAATCTATCCAAAGGATGGATTGAGCCCCTTAGACAGGTTGCAGAAGGTCCTGAATAAGAAAAGATAGGAGGCTCACTGGACATGGGCTGGCCTGGCATAGCTGATGCAGAGGCCGAATAGCATAGTTAGGTGTAGTGACTACCCGAATCGCATCACAAGGCGTAGCAACTGCAGAACTTGCAGACAAATTAGCCTGGCTGTGCGTTTTAGAGACAGACAACGGTAAACAGGAGTGAATGATCTGCTCAGGTTCTCAGATGGGCTCCTCATCTAGAGTGCCACATTGGCTAGAACAGATTCCAGATACCATTACATGTGGTAGGAAGAGCAAAAGATACTGGAATGGTGGCAACAGGAAGTTTTACTTTTAGGGCAACCTTGGGTAGGCAGGACGTGGAACAGGAGGGACCCCAAGCCAGGATCTGTCCAGTAGTCCAGTCAACGTGTGGAGAATGGAGCCGTAACCAAGGGAGACCCAGAACAATAGGAGTTGAGGTCTTAGGTAAGACAAGGAAGGAT
Organism: Rana kukunoris; assembly: GCA_029574335.1. Taxonomy (NCBI): domain Eukaryota; kingdom Metazoa; phylum Chordata; class Amphibia; order Anura; family Ranidae; genus Rana; species Rana kukunoris. The sequence goes on from CM056052.1 coordinate 141,658,901, forward strand.
ATCCACTCCTGGTGAAGTATCCCTGTCGACATCTTAATAGGGAGTGACTGGAAGCGAATAGGACCCCCCGGGAGAACAGTGCCATCAATTGCCGAGACCACCAATGGCGTGGTGAGGGACAAAAGGGTAAGTCTCATGGACGATGCGATTTCCCAGTCCATGAAATTGCCAGCGGCTCCTGAATCCAGATATGACGAGACTGAATGAGAAGAAGCACCAAAATGAAGGGACACGGGAAGAAGAAGACGAGAAGGTGATATTTCTGGGTCCAATACTCCACCTTCCAGATGTATTGAACCCGAGCGTTTCTTCGACATTATAGAGAAAAGATTCGACATTAAAGGGAAAAGATTCTACATTATAGGGAAAAGATTCGTCACTGTAGGGAAAAGATTCGACATTAAAGAGAAAAGATTCGACACTATAGAAATAATAGATTCGACATTACAGAGAATAGATTTTGATTTATGAGAAAATAGATTCGACATTATTACTAGTCATACAACATTAGAATTCTTGTAGGCAGAACATTCGAACGGAAATGTACGATTCGACGTAAAGATTAGACGTTCCGTCGAATATTCTTTTGACCATTCGACAGAAACCAAGTATTATTGGATTTTCGGATGAAAGCTATTCCCCAACGAAAAACGAAATAAATCAAAACGATTTTCTAAATAAATTTGATTTCCAAACGAAAACGAAAAAACGAAACAAACATGTCTAGTGGATACGGAACTGAAAAGCATATTGTCCCACTGAGCGGGATTCTTGGCGGAGACGTAAAAGGGCGCTGGCTGCTGAAGAGACACGAGTCGGTTCTTCGAAGATATTCCGAAAAAGTTTCAAGAAAACAGGCGGACTAGAAATCACTGGATCATTCAATTCCCACAGAGGGGCAGCCCAGGCTAAGGCTTCACCGGAGAGGAGAGAAATGATATAGGCTATCTTAGCCCAATCAGACAAGAAGTTTTGAGATTGAAGTTCAAAATGGATGGTGCACTGGCTAAGAAACTCCTTGCAGGCCTTGGAGTCTCCAGCAAAAAAGGATTGGAGGTGGTAGCTTCAGTGAATGCGACTCTGCAACTGGTGCGACAGACGCAGCCGCTGGTTGTACTTGGGGTTGCGGATTCGGGGTTCCCAACGAGGTCTGAAGCGGATCAAAGTGGGAAGCCAGATCCTGATTAGCTTCATGCGTTTTGAGTCTGCAAACAATGCACTGTAATGGATCAACTGGGTGGAGCGGCACGTCAGCCGGATTCATGGCTGTTCAAACTGTCAGGTCACCTGAGGCCAGGTGACAAGTGCACCCCATTGGGGACTGGGATGCACCACAGGGAAGTGAACCCTTAGCTGACTGCTGCGATCAGAGATAAATTGTGAAACCAAGATCCCCCAGGGCACGGAATCTAAGACCCAGCTTTGTGTTCATCAGAGCCTCTAGTGGTGAGGATGGGCTTCACCGCAAACTGGATCCAGGTCGTGACCCCTGGAATCACCTAGGTCATGCTCCACAAGGAGAGAGGGGAAGCAGCAAGCAGGACTAGCGATGGTGATGGAAGCCAAGGTTGGGGCAATAGGCAGACAAGGGTAACCAGGGGACAGGCCAAAAGGTCGGGGTCACAGGCAAGCAAGAGTAGTCAGGGACAAGCCAAATCGGTACACAGGTAGGTAATCGTAACACACTGCAGACAGGAACTAAGCTAGCAACACGGTGGAACAGCACTGCAGACCTGCAGTGCAACAGTTAATATAGGCTTCCTGGGATGGCCTAGGGTATATGCATGACACAGAAACTGCTCATTCACACTGTATGGTCGGTCCACAGAATCTATGCGAATGAGCCCTTATTTTTTAAATAATTTTAATATATATATTTTTTAATAATTTGTTATATTTTTCACCACACTGTTGTGGGGGGGGGGTGCTTTGGTAAAAAAACAGGGGCCTGTGCACCCTGATATCTAATTTTTGAAATAAAGACAGGGACCGGGGTCATAGATCAGTTTACTATGCTTCAGCTATTCATGACCACAGCGTGTGATTATATTAACTGCCCCCGCTGTCCACCCTAAACTGACCCCCCTGTGTGCCCACAGCTAATGTAAAGAAGAGAAGGGGAAGCCACGGTGTGTGTGGGGGTGGCACAAAGGGAGCCCGGACAGCAGATAGAGTATCAGGAACAGGAAGGGGTGATTGGTGCAGTATAGGGACAATTACTAAGCCACACTGATCACCCTCTCCTGTCCTCAGTTCCCTTCTCTCCACTGTCTGGGCCCCTCTGCTAGACTGATGGCGCCAGGGCCACATACACATTTGGACATGTGTAGGTAGTGGCTAGCCTTAAGCACACTGGTTAGCACATACTGCTGCACTCCTGTGTTTCAAAGGGGGTGCTAGGTTGCTATGGTGACGGTATCAACATCCGATTTTTGATCTCATGATGAAAACTACCATTAGAATATATTTGTATCTTGTTATTGTTATGTTACGTAGCTATTATTAGCCACTATTTGTTGCCACTGTAAATTTGGAATGATGGAAACATCCTGTTTCCTGGGAAAAGTCTGCATATGGTCACTTTTTTGGCATGTCAATTGTTTGTTTATGGGTGGTTGCTTGGTTATTGTGGAGAGGACTCTATGTTATTCGTGAAGTATACTACAGTATCTATGGTGCCCTGCCCAGATCTTTACCATAACTTCCATGTGTGCCTAATGAAGGTGCTTTTTGAGAAGCTCTGAAAAGTTGCTGTATTTTTTATGACTAATAAAGAAGCTTGCAGTTGTGCGTGATGTGCTGAAGATCCACAATCGTCTCTATAACTTTGCAACAACACGTCCATGGCTGATCACTGCAACACTCAAACATTGAAGGTGGAGTGCACTACATCCCTGTATATACTAGGAAAAGCAGTCAACCACTTAGCGATGTAGGTGAGTGTTATAACTGGAGTATTACAATTAGGGTTGTCCCGATACCACTTTTTTAGGACCGAGTACAAGTACCGATACTTTTTTTCATGTACTTGCCGATACCGAATACCGATACTTTTTTTAAATGTCATGTGACAGTTTTCAAACCACAATACAGACTAAGGATATTTTCTTTAGAATTATGAAGAACTCTAACTCAAGATATTATAAAAGAATAAAAATGTGTAAAAATGAATAAAAATATTTTATTTGCCTGTCACGCAGTAGTAAAAAACTCAAAGAATTTTCACAGAACATGTTGATAAATACAAAAAAAGTATTCTATTTAGGCATCGAGAGCATTTGCACGAGTACAAGTACTCCCGCAAATACTCGGTATCGGTCCCGATACCGATACTAGTATCGGTATCTGGAAAACCCTAATTACAATTGTATCAACTGATATATTCATTATAACATTTACATTGAGATTGTTTTTAGTGAGTAGCTTTGATTTTCTGCTATTAAATTCTGATAAGTGGTGGGAGCTTGGTAGCTGTCTGTGTCAAAACATATTCCTCTCTTGCAGGGTATTGCGGTAAATGCAAAGCACAATCTGTACACAAGATTCCATCTTCTGACTGGCACTTTGTAATAGTAAGTCTGTGTGTTTCATACTGTGAGTTCTATATTAAATTTCTGCCAAAGACTATGGGCCACATGGCACAACGTGGGTTATTTACGAAAAGGAAAATACATTTTTCTTTGGGGGAACCATGCCAGAATTTTGCACAAATCACCATATCTTCCAATGACCAACCAAAAGATTTCTCAGAACTCAGTCCATCCAGCCAGAAGAAAGAGTCTGACTATAATGCGTTTCTAAAATATTGATTAAATACACAGCTCTCCAATATATACATTTGTAAATATATATGAAGTTACAGTGTCATGGCACCTTTTCAAAGTGTGTTCTGGGGAATTCATTCCTAGTTCATGTGCTGTGAATTGACCAACCCACACGCAGCTTTCTTTTTATAGTTATAATTTATCTAATTAACCATTGTTTGTTGGTAAACAAAACATTTTGTGTCATTATTAGTAGAACAGATCTGGAATAAAGCAGGTTCTTTATATCTACAGTTGTTTTAAAGATAACACTATTGAAAATAGAATATTGTATTCTCCTATTTTGTATAGCTTACTACCCCTACCCAACTCCCCAAAAACAATATAGTTATCCCTAAAGGATTCTAAGTAATGGCAAATACCAAATCAATAGGAACCTATGTGAAATTTAAAAATAGTATAAATTATTATTAATCTGGAGTTCTCCTTTGGGCAATGGGATTACATAAAAGGCAAATGTTTTCTCTTTTGGTAGAAGTTTTTCTAAAACTATAATTGAGTTATGCAATGTCGTGGTTTTCCATTCAGTTAATGGCTAGATGAGTTTTTTTTTTTTAAACATCAATCTCATTCAAAAAATTTGCTACATTTTCAAGCAAATAAACATAAGCGTTTATTTACTTTTGGAAGAAAGGATTAACACTTTACAGTTTTTTCTAAATAAGTGTAAATCTTTAAATCTGGTGTGGCGTTTGAATTGCATTAAGTCCGCTTTATTACATAAGTCAGTATTTGCCTTGTGGCCACAAGTGTGAACATGGGAAGTGGTGTCCAGAGGGAGGCCAAGCTTTCTATGTGTCAAAAAGAAATTTCCTTTGTTCGCTGGGGAAAACTGCAATGTGTTGAGAAGGTCTCTTGGCATTACGACTGGTGTGCTGGCTTTCCAAGAAAAACAAGCATGACATCTGTTGTTATGTTAATGGAAAACACAGTAAATTATAACTTTAGGACCGCTCACCTTTCCTATTGACTTGCTCTGTAATGAAAGAGGTTAAACCTGACGTGATCCCCTGCAAAACAGTCACTATATTCATTCTTCTTATAACACTGGATGTGTGCATATTGTTTCCCTGCGCTTGGATTTAAATCGGCCTCATATGTTCACTGTCTGTCAATCTTTATTGGAGATTCTCGGAGGAAATTAGCACATCTTTCACAAAAATCTAAAACACATGTCCCTTGTTGCCGATCCTTATTAGTTTTGGACGCTGACGAATCATAACAGAATGTGAATATAATACATTCAGAGGATTTGTGCTGCAACATCACTGGACCTGCTTGATGCGGTGAAAAGTAGGGAAAGAAAGTTTAATGGGGCATGAAAACCTTTAATACAGAGGGAACCAGAATGAATCTCACTGCACATTATTTAGGACTTAGAAAAACAAGTCATTTGTTAAACCTAGCACTGCAAGATACACTGTATACCAGGGCAGTCCATAAAAGCTACAGTTATTTTCTCAAAGGAAAGTCATTATAAGAGAAACCTAGAGGCTGACATTTCTAACCTCTGCTGAAAATGCTAGTTTCCTGATTTTTATGCTCAGGTATTGATCTAGAAAGCATGAAGAAAAGGGTTTCTGACTTTTCCCAAACTTTGTGCTCTGTTTACCTGTTCTGCATGTGAGACTTCAAAAGTATGGAAAGCAATGAATTATTATAACAGTCAGGCCACTAAAATGTTCAGATGGAGGTCAGAAATGGGCATCTCCAAACTTCATTCATTAAAATTTGTTGTTCAAATAAATAAAAAACATAACTTCCCATATGTATTTCTGAAATATAATACATTGCCCTGATTCACAAAGCACTTACGCCGACGTATCTCCAGATACGCCGACGTAAGTACAAATGTGCGCCGTCGCATCTATGCTCCGACCCACAAAGCAAGATACGTCAAAAAATAGGCTTCAGCCACGCCGGCGTATAGTGGGTGCATATTTACGCTGGACGCATGTGGTACTCCCATTGATTTTCGATGCAAATATGCAAATGAGTCAAATACGGCGATTTACGAACATACTTGCGCCCGGCGCATAATATACGCAGTTTGCGTAAGTTGTACGTCCGGCGTAAAGTTATTCACCATATTGGAGGCGCAACTCATGCAAAGGTATGGAGCAGGGAACGAATACCGTCAAATTTTACGTAGTTTACGTTGTACATGAATAGGCTTGGGCGTAGGTTACGTTCACGTCGTAGGCAGTGATTCGACATATCTTAGGCAGTTGTTTCGACGTGATTGTGAGCATGCGCACTGGAATGCGTCCAAGGCATGACGCATGCGCAGTTCATTTTAAATACTTGTCTGAAACTCGGCCCATCATTTGCATGGGGTCACGCTTCATTTAAATGTATCACGCCCACTTCCAGCCCACTTCCACCTACTTTGACTTAGGCCGGCTTACGCCGACGAATTTACGTTATGCCAGCACAACGTTGGGAGCATTTGTTTTGTGAATTCCATGCTTTCCTCTTCGTGCTGCGCCGGCGTAGCGGAAAAGACATACGCTACGGCGGCATATATATGCGCCGATGTATGTGAATCCGGGCCATTTTGTTCTAAGTCAGTTATTGCAGGTGTTCGATATCTGCCATTTAAGTGTAACTTAAAAGGTAACTCTACTTGTGTGGTAAAAAATAGCAAATAAAGAAAAAAATATGTAGCCTACACAATTGCAGCACAAGTCATATGGTAATGGAATGTTATTAAAAATTACCTTTCCTTTTCAATCGGCAGCCACTATATTTTTCTGGGAATGCATTGCAATATGACTACCTGGAGAGGTTCTGTACACAGAGGCCCAGATTCATAAAGCAATTACGCCTGTCTAACTGGTGTTAGACAGGAGTAATTTCAAATTTCGCAGGCCGTATCACTAGTTTGAATCCTCAAACCATGTGACGGCGGCTTCGGGCTTCGATCCGAGAGGCTTACGTCTTCGTAAGCCTTCGGATCTACGCTGCGATATTTTTGCGGCCGCTGGGAGGAGTTCGCGCGTTTTCATGCGTCGGGATATGCAAATGTGTTTTTACGGCGATCCACGAAGATACGAGCGGTCTTCGCAATCGCTTACATCTGTTTTTTTTTACGTACTGTTAGACCAGCTTTTTGCTGGTCTAACGGTGCGTAGCCCATGTTAAGTATGGCCGTCGTTCCCGCGTCAAATTTAATTTTTTTTTTTTTTTTTTTGCGTAACTCGTTCGGGAATAGAAATGTCCGTAAACGACGCTACTCAAACAACGAATGACGTAACGACGTGATTTCGCGCAATGCACGGCGGGAAATTTGCGAACGGAGCATGCGCAGTTCGATCGCCGCGGGAACGCGCCTATTTTAAATCCTTCACGCCCCCTACTCGTCTATATGGATTGCGACGGGAGAAATACACTACGCCGCCGTCGTTTACTGGACAAAATCTACCTGGATTCCACGTAGAGCCAGGTAAGAAACGACGGCGTAGTGTATTTCTGATACGCTACGAGAATCCAATTCTCTCTGAATCTGGGCCAGAGAGTGTACTGACCACACCCAGAAACATAATTTCCTGCTTGTGTGATTGGCTCACCAATTTTCCCAGAAGTCTGCCTAAGATACAAGTCAGATTTCAGACATCCCCTGTAACAATTTTTTTTTTGTTGGTGAGCCACTCCCAGTAGGAACATGTCTAAAGGGATGCAGGCCAAGCAGATTTCCTCATTAGTGCCCTGCAGGTGCACACCTGATAGATAATTATGAAACCACTCCCATTAGACCCACTCGTCACTGAGGCTCAAAGGAACATACAGGGATTACTTCAGAATAACAAAAGGTAGGAATCCTTGCAATGTACATAGATCACCCAGAGTGGAACACTGATTGAATCATGGGCACAGTGAGGCTTAATGCATGGGCACAGAGAGGCTGCATTGGTTGACACAGTGAGGTTGCATTGGTGGGCAGAGTGAGGCTGTAATGATGGGCACCGTAAAGCTGCATTTTATGGGCACAGTGAGGCTGCAATGATCGCTCAAAAAGCCACCTCACACCTGTGCTGTCATATTCTTTGTGACATCATAATGAAGGAAATTGTTTATTCTGGGTCGTAGAAGAATGATGCTCCCTGCACTTGAGCATTTGGTTGTACACAGCCCCAAAACCTCATTGAATCTTTGACTTGGGTTTTCAATGAGGCTTTAATTAGGGTGCCCTAAGTATCAACCTCTCTTCTGCATTCACATCCTTTTTAGAAAACATTCATCTGCTTTAATGGTCCTAACTTGGCTTAGAATATTGTGATGTCAAGAACGTGGTCACGTACAACAGCACTATTAAAGTGAAGTTCAATATGAGTTGTGCTAGTAGATGTTTGGTGACAGACTATTCACACTTTTCAGCCTTGTGCTTTTCAGTCCGTTACAGCTAGTGTTGAGCAGAATATGCCATATTCGATTTCGCGACATATCTCGAATATATAGTCGAATATTCGAGATATATTCGCTAAATACGAATATTCGTGATATTTTTTGGAAATGAAATTATTGCGAATTTTCGCTATTGCGAATGCGAATGCGAATGCGAATTGCGATTGCGAATGCGAAATTTCGAGAAATGCGGAATGGAGCACTCTGATTGGCTCAGAATATTCGTGATATATTACAATACACAATAATTGCGAATATTCGAGAAATGCGGAAGGAGCACTCTGATTGGCTCAGAATATTCGTGATATATTACAATATAAAATAATTGCGAATATTCGAGAAATGCGGAATGGAGCACTCTGATTGGCTCAGAATATTCGTGATATATTACAATATAAAATAATTGCGAATATTCGAGAAATGCGGAATGGAGCACTCTGATTGGCTCAGAATATTCGTGATATATTACAATATAAAATAATTGCGAATATTCGAGAAATGCGGAATGGAGCACTCTGATTGGCTCAGAATATTCGTGATATATTACAATATAAAATAATCGCGCGATATCGCTATTGCCGAATAATCACATTGCGATTTTTCGGCAATATAAAATGAGCGCTGCAGCTACTCGGCCCAAGGTCTCTAATCATACCAGCAATGCTTTTAGACGTCGATGGCGATCTCTAGGATGTGATCTGTTCTAAAAAAAAATTGAAAACATTCGAATATTCGAAATAGCGAATATTCGCCGCGATATTCGTGTTATTCGCGAATACTCGAATATGCAATATTCGTAGCGAAAATTCGCAATGCGAATATTCGTGAGCAACACTAGTTACAGCGTGACAAATGTGCTATCTCCATTACGAGCGCTAGTTTTGTGTAACAGCACTAGTGAACGGAGTGAACCACAACTGTGGTTAGCAAAGATTTCAATGTGCTTCTTTATGTGAGAACTCAGTATTAGCCTCAGGTGTCACTCCACACAAACAGGAGTTTGGGGGATCTCTACATCATCTCTCTCTCACATAAAGAAAGGAGTTGAGCTACTAAGGATGGACGCATTACAACATGCGACCAGAGCTTAGTGTTAAAAATTATATTGTTTACTTTAAAGATCAAGATTCCAATACACCTCTATAAGCAAGTGATTATCAGTACGGGACCCCAGGCTGTACTCCACAAGAGTTTGGGGGTTCTCTACATCATATCACTTTGAACATATAGGGATATATTAGGCCACTAAGGGAGTTGGTAAAAAACACCATCAAACCTTAGCATAGAAAAGTTGGAGCGAACATGTTCAATAATTTTAGGACAAGGCCTATAAGCGATTTGTACTTATGTCAAGCTCGTAGTAAATAGGAGTTGAAGTGACAACTAGTAGTTGCGTATGAGAGGCAATATAGCTCAGGTAATAGTAATTGCATATGAGAAGCAATATAGCTTAGGTAATTATAGTTGCATATGAGAAGCATCGACTTCCAATACGAAATGATAATTAGGATTGGGAAGTTGCAGGATTGAGGCTGTGGTAAAGTGAGGTTTTAATTGTTGAAAGGCAGTTTGGGCAGCTTTTGACCAGGTACATTTTACAAATGAGCTGGTAAGTTGAGTAAGTGGTTTAACCAATAAGGAGACATTTTTTATGAACTTCCTGTAGAAATTGGCAAAACCCAGAAAACTCTGCACAGCCTTTCTAGAAGTAGATGTAGGCCAGTTCGAAATGCAAGTAAATTTGGACTGATCCATCTGTATTCCCTTTGGAGAAATGACAAAGCCAGGGAAGGAGATAGTAGTTTGTTCGAAGACACATTTCACAAGTTTGGCGTATTAGGCATGAGCTCTTAGTCTTGCAAGTACCCATCTGACATGTTTTCGATGTTGCATCAAGTCCGTTGAAAAAATGAGTATGTCATCCAAGTATACAACTACACATATGTCGAGAAGGTCTCTGAAAATATCATTCACAAGCTTTGGAAGGTTGCTGGAGCATTACACAACCCAAAAGGCATAACGGTATATTCGAAGAGTCCATAATGTGTGCGAAAAGCAGTCTTCCATTCATCACCTGATCTAATATGAATCAAATTATAAGCTCCTCTAAGATCGTGTTTAGTGAATACGGAAGAAGACTGTAGTCTTTCGATCAATTCAGGAGTAAGTGGAAGAGGATAACGATTTTTCACTGTGACTTTGTTCAAGGTACAATAGTCTATGATAGGTCTGAGGCTACCATCTTTGTTTGTAACAAAAAACATCCCAGCACTGACAGGAGAAGTAGAAGGTTTAATGAAACCCTTTTTTAGATTATCCTGTAAATATTTCTTTAAATGTTGAAGTTCAGGTTGAGAAAGAGAATAGATTCTACCCGTAGGTATAGGGGTACCTGGCAGTCATTTAATGGGACAGTCATATATCCTATGAGGAGGCAATGTCTCCGCATTCTTCTCACTGAATACATCAGAAAATTCAAGGTACTGAAAAGGTATCTCTTGAGGGGAGGCAAGATGAAGCAGTGAAGTAACTTGATAACAAGTCTTTTTACAATATGGTGAATGCAAAAGTACAGTTGCTTGATCCCAGAGAAAAGTAGGCATATGCTGTTTAAGCCAAGGTAAACCCAAAACAACAGGAAATAGTGGAGATGGAATAACATCATAGGTCAGAAATTCACTATGGTTATCTCCACAAATTGAGTTTGGTACAATATAGGTCCAGATGCAGAAGTTGTACCATCGATAAAGCTCACAGAAAGAGGACATGACTTCTTCAAATGTGGAATCTTTTGTGAAGAAACAAGGCCTGAATCGATGAAGTTACCACATGCGCCTGTATCCAACATAGCCTTGACAGGAATTCTAACTTGATCCCAGTTCGTCCTTTTTTACAAGAGGACAAGAAGAGATGGCATGTTCCGATGAGGCACAATAAAAGCAGAGATTCCATCAGCGGCGACAAAGTCTTTTAGATGAGGTAAGTGGGGCACGTGCAGTTCCAATGTCCATTTTTTCGTCAAAGAGAATCAAACTCGATTTTTTAGGCATAGGGGGCAGATGTAATTGGACTTGATTGACATTCAGCTCGTCTCTCTCTTAACCTACGATGAATGGTGATCAAACGTTGTATGATGTCATTAAGAGTAGGAGGGAGATCTGAACGAGCCAATTTATCCAATTGAGTGGTTCGGAAAGGCCGAGGCGAAATTGGTTACGCAGTGTGACATCATTCCAATCAGTCTCAATAGCCCACCTCTGGAATTCGGCAATGAAATCCTCAACTGGTTGTCTACCTTGTTTGAGATCGCGAATCACATTTTCAGCAGTAAGTTGCTTATTGAAATCATCATACAGCAAAGACATGGTTGCTAGAAAGGAAATTGTTCACAGAAATTTAGGATAGGATCCTCTTTTTCTAGGTAGGTATTTGCCCAAGCATGGGGTTCACCATGTAAGTAAGTTATAAGGGTAAGGACATTAATCCTATCATTGAGAAAAGTGCGAGGGCGGAGTTCAAACATTAATATACATGCGTTAAAATATGAGGTACAGCCAATTGAAAAACTGAATTCACATTGGAGAGGCACAAACAGGGTTCGTTCATCTCAAAAATCTAAACCAATGGATTTTTTATATGAAATCTTATGTGCCCCATGGCCTCAACGCTGATTGGGACATAAACTGTTTTTTAAATAATGCATTTGTCAGGAGTAAAATACATTTATGCATTTTCTACAAAGGGTAATTTAAAAAAAAAAAAAACATTTTTTATTTTTCTCTTTTTTATATATATTATGTTTTTATTAAAATTCTTTTTTATAGGTCATATTACAATATAGTACGTGGTTATAATATTATGAGCATTCAATTTTCTGTTCATGTATATCTCGGCACTCCTTCCGTTTCCTCCTCACTTTGTCAGTCTGGCCGTATATTTATTATATCAATTTCTTCCATCTCCTTCTTTACCACAAGATGACACTGTTCCCTACTAGCTGGATCCTAGTTGATCAGAGTGCGTCTCATAGCTACAGAATGACGCCTATTAGTCTTAGTTCAGCCCTTTCGTCTTTGCCCTCACTCAAGATGGAGATGCAGCGTTATTTAAGGGCATACGTGATGACAGGGAGGCAGCAGCCAATCCCAGGCGACGTCACCTTGTGACGAAACGTGTACGTGTGGCTTGCTTCCCGACGTCATCACACTCTACAGAACGGTAGACTGATACAGCAGAAGGAATAGGAGGCAACGCCAAGATCCATTGCACACCGTTTGAGAGAATTTGTATACCACGCGCAATACATCTTCTCCTGTAAGTGCATTACCACTTTCTATTAAAGTTGTATGTCACAGTCTACACTATGGGGCTCTTTTGTTTTTGATTTTATCCTTGAGATCCGTATCAACGTCTGACTCATTACATAAGAACCGGCTCCAGCCAGAAGTCTTTTTAGGAGACTCTAAACACCCTGTGCCTGGTCTGACCTCCGTATTTGTGGTCATATCATCTGGTAAGGAGACTACATCTCTTTCATTCGGGTGTTCAGTTGGTGGAAGGAAGTGTTTTCTTTGATGTCACATCACTTATGATAAAAAGATTTTGGACCCACTTTGCTTCACTGTATTTCACATGGGACTTTTTTTGGATTATTTCATTTAACTTTACTTACTCAACAATAGGGCATGTCATTATATGCCAAATTCTTTTTGGATTGATTTTATATCCATCTTTTCTTGGTTATAGTAACAGTTTGTTATCAACCTACTTTGTTTTTATATATGAACTGTAATAGGAAGTCAGGTAAATCTGTGTGTGTTGTCACAGAAGGGAGATATATTTCTGCCTTGTTTAGACAATACACCAATTACTATTAGGCGTCAGCTGCAGAAATGGCCAGAGAGGTTTGGGGCGTTAAAAGGTTTCAGCTGTTCAGAATTAAGCAATTAAAGCCCCTATAAAGACAGCCTAAGGATAACGACTGATTGCTGCATCCTGGGCCTTTGTGAGTGAAGGAGCAGTCACAAACTCTACTGAAGAGGTGAGGTGCTGAAGGATATTTCTGTGTGAGAAATATCAAAGAGACTTTTTTTGTTGTTTTATGCTGTAGGACCAGCAGTGTCTGCCCAGCAGTAGGCTGTGACAGACTCCATAGGTAGGTTCCTGTGTTGGGAAGGTAGACGCCCCAAGTGGCAAGGGTTTATTTTATGTTTTGTTTTGTGTATGCTGTTTTGATGCTTGCACGTGTGTCCAGCAATATGGAAAAATAAACCATATCATTTGTTTTAAACAATCCTCTACTGCCTTTTTGTACAGTTCAGCGTGTAGTGAACCCATCCAGGGGGTCACACACACCCGCTACGGAGTTATTCCCTCACAGAACATAACTTATTTAAGTTGTTTAATATTTTGGTAGCACCATTCATTTATTTTTTTCTATATTTTTGGTGTCATTACCAAATTTTTCACATTCATTGTTTTTGCGCTGTACCTCATATTTTAACACATTTTCTGAATTTGTATCTACAATTTTTGGTACTGGCAGCATTGACGTTTTTAGTTTAGCGCAGTGTTCTTTTCCATTTTTTTCCATTAATTTACACGCATTAATGAACTCTCTATAGGTCTTTTAATCACCAGAAAAAGTAGGAGGTGGGTTAACCTTAGGTTCAGGGGGGAGACAAGGTAAATTTGGGGTAAGGGCAACTAAATCTTGCAAAGCCTGATTTTCTGTTTGTAGATTTTGTAAAGTTTGAGCGAGAGCGTCTACCCTTTAGCCGCGTACACAATCCTTCCATCTGATGAGAACGGTCCGACGGACCGTTCTCATCGGTTCACCAATGAAGCTGACTGATGGACTGATGTGCCTACACACCATCGGTTAATGAACCCATCGTGTCATAACGCAGTGACGTAAAACACACAACGTGCTGAAAAAAAACAAAGTTTAATGCTTCCAAGCATGCGTCGACTTGATTCTGAGCATGCGCAGGCTTTTGACTGATGCCTTTGCATACTAACGATCGGTTTTGACCCATCGGTTAGCCGTCCATCGGTTGAAATTTAAAGCAAGCCATCTGTTTTTTGACCGAAGGATAACGGACCGATGGGACCTACACACAATCGATTTGGACCAATGAAAACAAACCTCAGTCCATTTGCATCGGTTTGAACCGATCGTGTGTACGAGGCCTTTGAGTAAGAATGACAACATGGTTTGCAAGCTCCGCTGGGTTCATTTTTAAGGTTCTATTATTCTGTAACAGCACTGGTGAACAGAGTGAACCACAACTGCGATTGGCAAAGATTTCAATGCGCCTCTTTATGTGAGAACTCAGTATTAGCCCCAGGCATCACTCCACACAAACAGGAGTTTGGGGGATCTCTACATCATCTCTCTCTCACATAAAGAAAGGCGTTGAGCTACTAAGGATGGATGCATTACAACATGCGACCAGAGCTTAGCGTTTAAAATTATATTGTTTACTTTAAAGATCAAAATTCCTTACACCTCTATATGCAAGTGATTATCAGTAGGGGAACCCAGGCGTCACTCCACACAAACATTAGTTTGGGGGTTCTCTACATCATATCACTTTGAACATATAGGGATGTATTAGGCCACTAAGGGAGTTGGTATGAAATACCATCAACCCTTAGCATAGAAAAGTTAGAGCGAACATGTTCAATAATTTTAGGACAAGGCCTATAAGCGATTTGTACTTATGTCAAGCTCGTAGTAAATAGGAGTTGTAGTGACAACTAGTAGTTGCGTATGAGAGGCAATATAGCTCAGGTAATAGTAGTTGCATATTAGAAGCAATATAGCTTGGGTAATTATAGTTGCATATGAGAAGCAATATAGCTTAGGTAATTATGGTTGAATATGACAGGCAATATAACTTAGGTAATTTGGAGGTAGATGGCCCTTTAAGGTATTCCTTAGAACACAGTCCTTAGCACAAAAATATATCCCAAATAGTATGTTGATATCCACAAGGTATAATAAGTAATAGTAATTGCATTGGATGGAACACAAGCAGCAGATCTTCCTATGGCACTACAAGTGACACAATAGCTACTTATCCATTTGCAGGCTTCAGTGTAGTAAGCAGGGATTCCATGGTGTAAGGTGTTCAGCAAGGAAGGCCTCAAGGTTGTCTCCAGCAATGGCTCTCTGTTGCAGAAAATGTAACAGCACTAAAGGAGTAGTTGCAGGCTGGAGAGGTGTTGCAGTATGGGGAGCGATGGCAACAATATTAGTAGCGTGGCTGAGCTACGGCTGACAATAATAGAACGCTGTCTGTGTATCGGGTAAATGCCTTAATAGGCAGGAGACATGTACCAGACAGCTGTAATGCATTGGCAGATAATTTGAACGAAGTGCCGTATAGTGCGGCGCACTTTCACGTTCCACGGTGAAACGCACAGGGCGCCGCGCGATGACGTCACTCCAGCTCTCCAGATGGACTGCATTACAGATAGAACGGGCACGATGACGCGAGGAGCGCCTGTTAAATTTTGCCAGACTGAGCACTTCCGTCTCATACTTGATTCAGAGCATGCATTGAATTTGGTGCGTCGGAATAGTCTACACACGATCGGATATTGTTGTCGGAAAATTTGAGAACCAGCTCTTAAATTTTTGTTGTTGGAAATTCCGACAGCAAATGTCCGATGGAGCCTACACACGGTCGTAAATTCCGACAACAAGCTCTCATAGAACATTTGTTGTCGGAAATTCCGAGCGGCATTATAGTACTATGAGGTAGACAGATCACAAATGTATGACCCTTTAAAGTTTGGCAGTAATTTTTTCTGTTTCCATAGTGCATTTAGCTGTCTGGTTAGAGTTGCCCTTTCATCTTATTAATTAGCATCAGAAGAATACTGGGTATTGAACAAACCTCTGTAGTAGAAAATGTCTGCTGTTTTCAAATTCCAAAATCTTCACAAATTGTATACTGTGGCAAACTCCTCTATAGCAATTTTCCACACCAATCATGGACTCTATCAACATTTTCCTGTCTTAGGTCTGGATTCTGGCTAGCATAACGCCAGTACATTTTTTAATGAATTTTATCACAGGTTAGGTCAAATGGACATTTTCCTCACCGCATTGTTTTGTTAGAGTTTATTTTTCTAAACTGTCTTTTTAACATATTTTTTTTTGGTATGTGATAAGCTAACCTAATGTTAGACAAGCATGTGGAGGATAATCTGATAAAATCACAGGTGACTCCAGCAATGCTTTGCTCTCTTAGGCCTCATACACACAACCGTTTTCCTCGACAAAATCCATCAAGAAACTTGGTGGCAGATCTTTTTTGCCAAGGAAAACGGTCAGGGTGCGTACACACGTCCGAGAACCTCGTCGGGCTAAACCCATCGTTCTGCCCGACGAGCGGTCGAAAAAGCTCGTCGAGCCAAAGTCCTCATTGAACAATGAGGAAAAAAGAGAGCGTGCTCTCTTTTTTGGCTCGACTAGCTTCCCGATGGGATGCTCGTCGGAAGTGTACACACGATCGAGCTTCTCGCCAGAATATGTCTTCCAGCAAGCTTCTCGCTGGATTCTGCCGAGAAGCTCGGTCGTGTGTACGCCGCCTCATACGTACGTTTTTTCTCGTCGGGAGTCTCAATTTCCTTGTCGTGTTTGTCGTCGGCTGGTTTACAATGAGAAACACATTTGTGTGTATGTTGAGAAACCCACGCATGCTCAGAATAAAGTATGAGACGGGAGCGCACCTTTGGTAAAAGTAGCGTTCGTAATAGAGATAGCACATTTGTCACGCTGTAACAGACTGAAAAGCACGAATCGTCTCTCATCAAACTTTTACTTAACACGCAGTAACATGAAATTAGCAAAAGCAGCCCCAAGGGTTGTGCCAGTGGAATAAATTCCCCTTTATAGTGCTGTCATACGTGTTGTACGCCACTGCATTTGAGAACGACAAGATTTTGTCTTGACAGTGTGTATGCAAGGAAAGCTTAAAAAGATTCTCGACAAGCCTGACAAGGAACTCTTCGAGGAAAACAATGTTTCTTTTATAACGAGTTTCTCGGTCGTGTGTACGAGGCCTGAGACAATGGGAATTACTGTGCTTGCGTTATACAGAATGTCTGTTTTCCATATAACAGGACCAGGGGGGTCTTATCTTATAGCATGCTAATAAGTACTGTTTTGGCCTTGAAGAAGGGCGTACACACCAAAAGCTTATCCTGAAAATTTGAATGTTATTGCAAAAAAAAAGCTACAATCACTTCTAGCAGGCTATTGAAACAGATCATTAGAGTTGTAGGAAAGTTTCAGATGCAGTTTAATTATCTACCAAGTGTGGTCTTTTTGGGCTGAATTTTCCAATTGAACAGTTCAATTTCTTCTGTTACTGAAAATGGATATAAGCAACCAACAATGCTTTAATTTTCTTGTGTGAGCCGAGTGATTATTTAAAATCACTGGTCTAATTTGATTGCCAGTTCGTTTTTCATTGTGGAATTAAAACAGGCATTAATACACTTTCACAAAGCTGGAAAAAAATGGGCCTATGACCAACAGTAAAAATAAATAAACAATCTAATTGGCTACATGGGCAACAGATCCATTTTCTTCTGCAGGCTTTTTGAATCAGCCCCAATTTAATAGTCTGTCTGCCAAATAATGCACAACAGTTGTCGGGTAAATAAATAGCTTCAAACATGTTGAAAATCGTTTTTAAAGCATTTCCTATTTTATTATGAATATAAAGTCCTGATGAAACAACAATTTTATTGTGAGCAGACAATAGTCTTGTAAAAACTATTTTCTTGTAAACGGACATGAGAGAAGCAGGCACGGTGCTCCTAGCCTTTTCCTACATTGACCTCTATATTTCATACCGGCTGTAGTCTCCCTTTGGACTTTTAAAGCATTATACAACGTACTACAAATCAATCAAGATCTAGCAGCTGAGGCTGCATGACTGATACACAAAAAAAACTGCAGGCTGTTTTTTATTAGGCAGCTCAAGCAAAATGAGAAATGTTGTATACTTTTGTGTTATGGAGCATTTGAAAGTAATGTGTAAAAATGTACTTTTTTATGAGCACTTGAGGTGAGCGGCCCACTGAAGCACTGAACACATAGAGCCTGGGAATGGATTGCCATTGCATTACATTATGATGCTCTACAAAACTTCCCTATAAGTTTGAATACAACTTTATAATAAGCTTACATAATTCATTTTATTTCACTGTCAGCAAGTTATGCGTACTGAAAGGATAATTATAGTCAAGTTTTTTTTTTTTAACCTAAGGAACAGATGAGTTTAATGTAAATAGGGTAATTGGTTTTAAAACCTTTGTTTCTCTGTGTAGTTCTTTTCACTTCTATGTGTACTTGGGGAAAGGCATGTTTACTGATTATATATACAGGCCTTGCTTTCTGCTAAGTAGTGCTGCATAGTGTTATGTCTTGCTGATCCTCATATCTCACTAAAGCTCTACCAGGCAGGGTTTGTCTAGAGAAAAGGTGATAATGTAATTTTAGCACAGCTGTTTTCCTTTGGTAAAATTACATACGATTACTATCAGATGCCACTAAGAGGAAACCTCAGCATCCATGCATTGAACAGCGAAGCATTGGACAGACCGTGGTCTCCGCAAATAATTCCACATTAAGGGCTCTTTCACACGGAGCGGTCCGTTTTTCGGTCCGCTCCTTGTGTCCGTCGGCTCAGCGGGGGGTCTCCGCTCAGCTGTCGGCGGACAGGGCGGTCCCCGCACACTATGCAGGGACCGCCCTGTCTCTCTTCCGCTATCCCCTATGGGTAATCGGATGGAAACGGACCGTCTGTCCGTTTGCATCCGATCCGTTTGGCCGGACGGAAGAAAAATAGGACATTCTTCCATCCGAAAAAACGGATGCGGATCTGGCGGACGTTAGCGGATGCATCATCCGCTAATGGATCCGCTCCCATAGGGGCCCATTACAAGTCCGTTAACGGACTTGTAATTAGCGAACCGTTCGTCCGCTAGTGTGAAAGGGCCCTAAGGGCTTTCCTACCAGGGAAATGGGTCAAAATACAAATGACAAATGACCTAGTTTACCTGGACTCTAACAAACCACATGTAAAAATGGCATTTCATTTTGTCTCTCAATATAAAATGCATCTTTTTAACCACCTGCTTCCCAGACCTATTCTGACATTTCTGTCCTACAATTTTTCATGTCACGTGGTATTTTCAGGAAAAAAAAATACACTTTAATGAATTGTAGTACACACAAACACAAGATAATACACATTTTTGGTAAAATATAAAAGAAGATGTTAAATAGATACCTAACGTTATGTTTTAAAATTGCATAGTCCTGTGGAATGGAGCCAAACTATAGTACCCTTAAACTCTCTATGGACAATGCTTTAAATGCCTTTACAGGTTACCAGTTTAGAGATTTGCTGGAGGCCTGGATCTATAATTATTGCTCTCACTCTGACGTTCCCAATGATACCTTACATGAATAGTGCGATTGATGTTTATGTATGCGTGCCGGGCCAACGCGTGGTTTCGACTTTGTGCGCAAGCACTAGAGGATGGGGCGCTTTCATTTTTCATTATTCTTTTATTTTTACACTATCAATTTACTTTTTTTTTAATCACTTTTATGGCTGTCACAAGGAATATGAACATCACTTGTGACAAAGTTCAGCAGTGACGGGTCTTTTTTTACTGAGACATCTGGGGTCTATCAGACTCCAAGTGTCTCCTCTGCTCTTAAAGTGGTAGTAAACTCCCCTATCCATCTTTACACCACATAAAGCATTATAAAATTACTTACATGTAGGTAAGATATAGCCTGATGTTTGTGTCAGTGATGTCATTCGGGCAGCGCATTTTGTCCCCCACTGATGGCACAGCATGCCATTAGCCAATGCATCTATGTGCTGTACCTCTGATAACACCACGGCATTGCAATCCCGAAAGATCCCTGTGTTCCTGAAACACCCCATGTGACTAGTTATGTCATAGGGGGTATGAACAACTGAGAGGAAATACATGTATTCTTATTAGTTTGACAGAGAGGAAAGGGTGGCAGTACAGTTGAGGCTGTAATCGGACGACAACTGCAAATATGGCACTGGCTTCAGCTGGAATAGATGAAAAAGAAACCAAGCTACAGAAAGAGTAAGGCCTTGTACACACGATCAGACAGGTCCAAAGAAACTGGTCTACAGACCAGTTTCATCGGACCAGTTCGATGGTGTGTACGGCCCAGTAGCCCGTTGTCCGTTCTACCAAAGTTTTAAAACATGCTTTAAAACCTGTCTGATGGACACCTGTCCGTCAGACAGGTTTGATGGTTAGTACACAAAAGCATCGGACCAAAAACCCGTGCATGCTCAGAATCAAGTCGACGCATGCTTGGAAGCATTGAACTTTGGTTTTTTAGCACGTCGTTGTGTTCTACGTCACCGTGTTCTGGTCTGATCGGATTTTGGTCCGATGGTGTGCACGCACATCAGACCATCAGACAAGTTCAGAGTTGTCTGATGAAAACGGTCCGTCGGACAAGTTTCATCAGACCGGTCTGATCGTGTGTACAGGGCCTAAGACAAATTTAATGAGACTATTTAGTAACCTGGTGTTTTAGAAATATTAAACATAGTAAACCTTATGATTGCTGGATTTTTTTTTTTTTTTTAGTTTACTACTGCTTTGACTGCATCAGATCAGACCAAGGTCATTCTTATCTGATGCTTGTAAAAGCTAGTATTAGCTTGTAAACAAAAGACCAGAAACAAAGTGGCAAAATACAGGTTGCCTCTAGTTCCTAATACCAAAGAGGTGATGATATGGTCTCTGAAAATGTCAAGCCACCGTCAGGGATTTTGGGGCCCCTTACACACCTTCAGGCATGGGCCCCCTGGAGCAGAGAACCAGAGAACCTGGGGGGGGGGGGTGCTGCCGCATGAAATTGAGAAGTGGGGGGGGGGGGGCTGCTGCTGTGAATTGAGAAGCGGGGGGGAAAAGGGGGGTAGCCATCCGGGGCCCTGGGGACCTCTGTGCCCTTTAATAAAAAGAAAAAAAAAAGAGAGAAAATATGTGTATATATATATATATATATATATATAATATATATATATTTTTTTTAAAAAGGGTGGTTGCCAACTGGGGCCCCGGGGACCTTATTTTTTTTTTTTATAAAAGGAAATTACAAAAAAAGGGGGCTTTCCATTCGGGACCTCTGGGCCCTTTAATAAAAAGAAACCTCTGGGCCCTTTAAAAAAAAAGAAAGACAAAAAAAAATATATATATAAAAAAGAAATTAACATTTATATAAAAAAAAAACAAGGGGGTTGCCTTCCAGGGCCCTGGGGACCTCTGGGCCCTTTAATAAAAAATAAAAATATAAAAAAAATATATAAATAAAAATAAAAAATACAATTATAAAAAAAGGGGGTTTAACACATGGGGTCCTGGGGACCTCTGAGCCCTTTGATAAAAATACATCTATATATTAAAAAAAAAAAAAAAATAATATAAAAAGTAAAAAAATATATAAAAAAGGAGGATTGTCATCTGGGGGCCCTGGGGACCTCTGGGCCCTTTAATAATAATAATATTTTATATATATATATATAAAATATAAATATAAAAATAAAAGAAATAAAAAAATATATAAAAAATATATTTTTTTTTTATAAAAAAAGGGGGGGTTGTCATCTGGGGCCCTGGTGGTCTCCGGGCCCCTGGGGACCTCCGGACCTCTAAAAAAAAATAAAAGAAAAAAAATTGGCCCTTTAACCACTTTCCCCCCGGACCATTTGTCAGCCTAAAGACCAGAGGTGTTTTTACAATTTGGAACTGCGTTACTTTAACTGGTAATTGCGCGGTCATGCAATGTTATACCGAAACGAAACTTGCGTCCTTTTTTTCCCACAAATAGAGCTTTCTTTTGATGGTATTTGATTGCCTCTGCGATTTTTATTTTTTGCGATATAAACGGAAAAAGACCGTAAATTTTGAAAAAAAATGATTTTTCTTATAACAAAAAGTAAAAAATATTGAATAAACTAAATTTTAGTCAAACATTTAGGCCAAAATGTATTCAGCCACATGTCTTTAGTAAAAAAAATCGCAATAAGCGTATAATTATTGGTTTTCGCAAAAGTTATAGCGTCTACAAACTAGGGTACATTTTCTGGAATTTACACAGCTTTTATTTTGTGACTGCCTATATAATTTCTTGAGGTGCCAAAATGGCAGAGCAGTACAAAACCCCCCCAAATGACCCCATTTTGGAAAGTAGACACCCCAAGGAAATTACTGAGGGGCATGTTGAGCCCACTGAATATTTTTTTTTTTGTACCAAGTGATTGAATAATGACAAAAAAAATAAAAATTTACAAAAAGTTGTCACTAAATGATAAATTGCTCACACATGCCATGGTTATATGTGGAATTACACCCCAAAATACATTCTGCTGCTTCTCCTGAGTACGGGGATACCACATGTGTGGGACTTTTTGGGGAGCCTAGCTGCGTGCAGGGCCCCTAAACCAAGAATGGGCTTCAGGATTTCTAAGGTCACAAATTTTTGATTTCACTTCTCACTACCTATGACAGTTTTGAAGGCCATAAAATGCCCAAATAGCACAAACCCCCCCCAAATGACCCAATTTTGGAAAGTAGACACCCCAGGCTATTTGCTGAGAGGCATTTTGAGTCCATGGAATATTCTATATTTTGCCACAAGTTGCGGGAATATGAATTTTTTTTTTTTTTTTGCACAAAGTTGTCACTAAATTATATATTGCTCACACATGCCATGGGCATATGTGGAATTGCACCCCAAAATACATTCTGCTGCTTCTCCTGAGTATGGGGATACCACATGTGTGGGACTTTTTGGGAGCCTAGCCGCGTACGGGACCCCGAAAACCAAGAACCGCCTTCAGGATTTCTAAGGGCATACATTTTTGATTTCACTCCTCACTACCTATCACTACCTATCACCGTTTTGAAGGCCATAAAATGCCAAGGTGACACAAAACCCCCCCAAATGACCCCATTTTGGAAAGTAGACACCCCAAGCTATTTTCTGAGAGGTATGTTGAGTACATGGAATATTTTATATTTTGCCACCAGTTGCTGGAATATGACAATTTTTTTTTTTTTTTTTGCACAAAGTTGCCACTAAATGATATATTGCTCAAACATGCCATGGGCATATGTGGAATTACACCCCAAAATACATTCTACTGCTTCTCCTGAGTACGGGGATACCACATGTGTGGGACTTGTTGGGAGCCTAGCCGCTTACGGGACCCCGAAAACCAAGCACCGCTTTCAGGATTTCTAAGGGCGCAAATCTTTGATTTTACCCCTCACTGCCTATCACAGTTTTGGAGGCCATGGAAATCCCAGATGGCACTAAACCCCCCCAAATGACCCCATTTTGGAAAGTAGACACCCCAAGCTATTTGATGAGAGGCATGGCGAGTATTTTACAGCGCTCATTTATTTTTGAAAATGAAGAAAGATATATATTTTTTTTTTTTTCTCTTTTTTTTTTTTTAATCTTTGTGACAAAAAGCAAGAACTGCAAAATACTCACCATACCTCTCAGCAAATAGGTTGGGGTGTCTACTTTCCAAAATGGGGTCATTTGGGGGGGGTTTGTGCCATCTGGGCATTCCATGGCCTCCGAAACTGTGATAGGCAGTGAGGGGTAAAATCAAAGATTTGCGCCCTTAGAAAGCCTGAAGGTGGTGATTGGTTTTTGGGGTCCCGTACGCGTCTAGGCTCCCAAAAAGTCTCACACATGTGGTATCCCCGTACTCGGGAGAAGCAGCAGAATGTATTTTGGGGTGTAATTCCACATATAACCATGGCATGTTTGAGCAATATATCATTTAGTGGCAACTTTGTGCAAAAAAAAAAAAAAAAGTTTGTCATATTCCAGCAACTGGTGGCAAAATATAAAATATTCCATGTACTCAACATACCTCTCAGAAAATAGCTTGGGGTGTCTACTTTCCAAAATGGGGTCATTTGGGGGGATTTTGAACTGTCCTGGCATTTTATGCACAACATTTAGAAGCTTATGTCGCACATCATCCACTCTTCTAACCACTTGAAGACAAAGCCCTTTCTGACACTGTTTGTTTACATAAAAACTTTTTTTTTTTTTTTGCAAGAAAGTTAAGTTGAACCCCCAAACATTATATATTTTTTTAAAGCAAAGGCCCTACAGATTAAAATGGTGGGTGTTGCATTTTTTTTTTCCACGCAGTATTTGCGCAGCGATTTTTTAAACGCATTTTTTGGGGAAAAAATACACTTTTTTTTATTTTAAAGCACTAAAACACACTATATTGCCCAAATATTTCATGAAATAAAAAATATGATCGTAGGCCGAGTACACAGATACCAAACACGACATACTTTAAAATTTCCCACAAATGCGCAGTGGCGACAAACAACATACATTTTTAAAAGCCTTTAAAAGCCTCTACAGGTTACCACATTAGATTTACGGAGGAGGTCTACTGCTAAAATTATTACCCTCGATCTGGCCTTCGCGGTGATACCTCACATGCATGGTACAATTGCTGTTTACATATGACGCCATACCGACGCTTGCGTTCGCCTTTGCGTGAGAGCAGGGGGGGACAGGGGTGCTTTTTTTTTTTTTATTATTATTTATTTTGCTTTTTTAATTTTATTTTAGACTGTTCCTTCCTTTTTTTATTTTTTTTAATAATTTTTATTGTTATCTTAGGGCATGTAAATATCCCCTATAATAGCAATAGTTAGTGACAGGTACTCTTTTTTGAAAAAATTGGGGTCTATCAGACCCTAGGTCTCTCCTCTGCCCTCATAGCATCTGACCACACCAAGATCGGTGTGATAAAATGTTTTCCCACTTTCCCAATGGCGCAGTTTATATCCGGGGGGGGGGGGCATACCCTCCGACTGCTTTTAAAAGCAGTCTAGAGGCTAATTAGCCGCTAGAATTGCTTTTACATGAAAGCCGACCGCTGGCTGAAGAGAATGATACCAAGATGATACCTAAACCCGCAGGCATCATTCTGGTATAACCATTCAAAGTCCAGCAACATACCATACGTTGATGGTTCTTGTTGGACATGTATTGTAATCTTTTTTTTTTCATTCAGCCTGTTGGCTGAACGAAAAAAATTGATTGATCGGTGGGTATGCCCACCATTAGAATACCTCCCTTCATCCACCCACTTCTAATGATGGACATACATGCACCAGTTATATATGCCGAAGCATGGGGGCATCCTCCCTCAAAAAAGTTATGCCGCTCACAGACGTATGTACGCTGCATAAAAAGTTATGGCGCATACACACGGTCGGACTTTTCCACGGACAAGCTTCCGACGGAATTTCGACCGTATGTACGTGCATTAGGAGCAAAATCGCTCCTCCGCCCCTAATGCCCCCATGCTTCGGCATATATGCTCTTTTTTTAACTGTGGTGGTGAAATCACCTCCTACAGTGTTGGAATCACGGCTTTAAATATCGTGGGAGCAAACGCTGTTGCTGTCACGCTAAATAAATCGGCGATGCAACTGGATGGCGTACCTGCTAAGCAAATGATGGTTAACATTAAAACAAAGTAACATTACATTCTAACAGTAAGATCTTACCATACCATACCTGCAAATCAAATACCAAAAAATAAAAAAACAGTAAAAAATAAATTAACGCAACCTGTGCCTAAAAAATATATATGCCGAAGCATGGGGGCATCCTCCCTCAAAAAAAGTTATGCCGCGTACACACGGTTGAACTTTTCCACGGGAAAGCTTCCGACGGAATTTCGATCGTATGTATGCGGCATTAGGAGCAAAATCGCTCCTCCGCCCCTAATGCCCCCATGCTTCGGCATATATGCTCTTTTTTTAGCTGTGGTGGTGAAATCACCTCCCACAGTGTTGGAGTCGTGGCTTTATATATCGTGGGAGCAAACGCTGTTGCTGTCACGCTAAATAAATCCGCGATGCAACTAAATGGCGTACCTGCTAAGTAAATGATGGTTAACAATAAAACAAACATTACAGTATAACATACCATACCTGCAAAGCAAATACTATAAAAAAAAATAGAGAGAATAGATATAGAACAATAGTGAGTAGACAGTAGAGAGTGAACATAAGAGAACAACAAATAGAGGAGAAAAATACAACCACAACTATTTTTGGATTTTTTATTTTATATTTTTTTTGTGTTTTTGTGTGAGTTTAATTTTTTCCACTTTTTTTCACTTTTATAAACTGTAAACTGAACGTTGCAGATTATGGTCTCTCAAAATGTGATGGCCATCACATCTTCTGAAACCCTGTGTTTATGTGCCTAGGACTGTGTGGTGCTGTACCCTACGCTAAAACTCAATTAGTGTGTGGTAGCGTTTGAAACATACACCAATGCAAAGACCAGGTTGGTCAGGACAGTCGGGACAATAAAAGCGGGTGTCACGCCTAAATCCGAGTTTGCTGCAGACACGACATCTTCTTTGGCGGGTTCTTTGGGTAGGGGTACTAGGGATGATAAAAGGAAAATGCCTCTCATACAGCCGGCTCACTGCATTTGCGTTGGGAAGGTGGGGCAAAGCACCGTCTGGAAACAGAAGGGCTTCGGCGATCTCTTCCTGGAATTTTAGGAAGGATCCAGCCTGTCCTGAAGCTGTGTATAGCACATGAGCGTTCAGCAAAGCCAATTGAAACAAATAAACCGACACTTTTTTGTACCAGCGTTTGGTCTTACGGGTAATTAGGTACGGCGCCAACAACTGGTCATTGAGGTCCACCCCTCCCATGTTAAGGTTGTACTCGTGGATACAGAGGGGTTTCTCCACAACACCAGTCGCCGTAGGAATTTGGACTGCCGTGTCTGCGTGAAGCGAGGACAGAACGAAAACATTCCGTGCATCCCTCCACTTCACTGCTAACAAATTGTTACACTGTAAGCAGGCTCTCTCCCCCCGACTAAGACGGGATTCTACAAGCCGTTGGGGGATGCCCCGGCGATTAGGTCGCACGGTGCCACATGCGCCAATTCCATAATCAAAAAGATGACTAAAAAGTGGCACGCTCGTGTAATAATTGTCCACGTACAAGTGGTACCCCTTTCCGAATAAGGGTGACACCAATTCCCAGACTATCTTACCAGCGCTCCCTATGTAATCAGGGCAATTTTCCGGCTCTACGTGACTGTCTTTTCCCTCGTAAACCATAAAGCTAGATGTATAGCCTGTTGCCCTGTCACAGAGCTTATACAACTTGACCCCGTATCTGGCACGCTTGCTGGGAAGGAACTGTTTGAATGACAAGCGACCAGAAAACTTAATCAGGGACTCATCAACGCAGACAACTTGATTGGGATTATACAAGGCTGCAAACCGTTCGTTGAAGTGGTTTACGAGGGGCCGAATTTTGTAGAGCCGATCGAATTCAGGGTCTCCCCGAGGACGACAGAGTTGATTGTCACTAAAATGCATGAACCGCAAGATCTGCTCGTATCGTGTCCTGGTCATGGAGGCAGAGAAAATGGGCATATAGTAAATTGGGCGCGTGGACCAATACAACCGCAATTCACTCTTTTTAGTAATGCCCATGAGGAGGGTAAGGCCCAGAAAGATCTTAAATTCGGAAACCGTAATTGGCTTCCAATCTCTGGCAAGGGACAGCTGGGGATTAGCGGCGATGAATTGACCAGCATACAAATTGCTTTGGTCCACAATAGATCTATAGAGATCTTCCGTGAAAAACAGTGAATAAAAATCCAGTGGCGTAAAATCAACTGTTTCCACCTGAATTCCGGGTTGGCCAGTGAATGGGGGAAGTACGGGTGCTGCAGAAGTGGCGGGGACCCAATCAGGATTGGCTAATGCAGCAGGAAGGGCACTATGGGCACGACGGGCCTGTCTTTGTCGTCTTCTTCTTCTTGGTGGCAGCGGGACACTACTTGTGCTTGCCACCTCGCCAGCTTGAACTGCACTTATGGGACTCGCCACGTCACCAAGTGTTACTGCAGTGCTGGATGTATGACCAGGATGTACTAGGCCGCTGGTGCTTGCCAGATCACCCGAAGGAATAGCGGCGCTAGTACTACTCTGCCCCATACGAGAGCCCTGCGGTTCTTGCACCTCAGCGACAGCAGAAGATCGGGATCTGGTACGCCTGACCCTAGCAGGGACCACTCCGTCGTCAGAGCTATCTGTCAGGGAGCCACTGTCGTCTACAGGATCATATGAGCTAGAATTTGACAGATGCGTGACCTCCTCATCACTATCTGACAGGCTCATGAACAAGTAGGCCTCTTCATCACCAAACATTCTATTTGCCATTTTGGGCTCTAAATTTAGGGGTACGGTGGTGAGATTCACAGGAAAAAAAGCACCTGACCTGTTAGCGACAGTCAAACGCTACCAAAAAACTGTTAGTGATCGCAGAGATCAGGCCTGACTCTGCGAACGCTGCAGTTATGTGTTTTTGTGTTTTGTGTCAGTGATCGATTGATCGATACTGCACTTGGTTGGGCTGGGCTGGGCGAAGGTGCTAAACGCAGGTGCTAGCAGGTATCTGGGCTGATCCCGCTAACAATGCGTTTTTGGGAACCCTAAACTGCAGGGGACGCTAGTATAGATCTGATCAGATCAGGTATCGATCAGTTCAGATACTATACCACTAAGGGGGGGTGTATGGTGCGTGCGTGGGTGTTAGCGCTACTGGCACTAATCTGACACTGCCTGGGGCAACGCAGACCCTATCCGGCGCTAAAACCAAACTTTGATCACCCGCCGGGCAATCAGGGGGTTAAAACTTTATTGCAAAAAATATGGCGGGTGCCTTGATGCTATAAAAAATAAACTAGCTAAACTGCGTCACCCGTGACACTTATACTGTGATCACTGGTGACAGGGGCTAATCAAGGGGTTAAACCTTTATTGGGGGGGGTTAGGGGGGGTCCCTAGACTTATTAGGGTCTAAGGCTAATTACCCTAACAACTATTTTAGTCACTAATGACACTTGTACAGCAATCAAAAAAAAATCTGATTGCTGTACTGGGTGACACAGTGACAGGCAGTGAAGGGGTTAATTTGGGGGGCGATCGGGGGGTTAACAGGGGTGAATTGTGTGCCTACGTGACCTGGTGTCAGTGTAGTGTTGTGCAACTCACAGTTAGATGCTCTCTCTCTCTCGGTCAGGAACGGAAAGACCGACACGAGGGAGAGAGCAGCATTTCCCCTGTCAATGTTTACAAAACATTGGCAGGGGAGAACAACCATTGGCTGAGGGTGATCACCAGGTCCAGGCCAGATTTTATTGGCCTGGACCTGGTGAGTGATCGGTTCTGTATCGAATCCGATCGTCGGGAACGGCGGGGAGGCGCGCGCGCGCGCTCCCTGGCCGTTCACGCGCCCGACGTAGAGCTACTGGGCGAGCCGACCTGCCGCCGTATTACTGCGGCGGCTGGTCGGAAAGTGGTTAATAACAAATATATTAAAAAAATATATTTTTTTTTATAAAAATAATATATTTTTTTATAAAAAAAAAGGGCTTGCCATTTGGGGCCCTTGGTGGCCTCCGGGCCCCTTACAGGTGTAATTCCTGTACCCCCCTGATAGGGTGGTTCCCATCCGGGCCCCTGGGGACCCCCGGGCCCCTTACAGGTGTAATGCCTGTACCCCCCTGATGGCGGCCCTGGCCAGCGCAACCACCGGCTTCAATACTGGGCCCCCCGTTTGCAAAGGAGAATCTGGATAGATACAGAGCCTCTAGAATGGTTTCAGGCATCATTCCAGTAGAACCACTTCAACCCAAGGATGTATGGGTACGTCCTATGGGAAGGAAGTTGTTAAAGTATTAAACTCAAAACCAAAAATGTAATATATTGTAACTTACTAATCTCTATATGTGGTGGCTACCCCCCAAAATCCTTACCAAACTCTTATCTCAGCACGCAGCCTGGTCTGTCAGGAAAGGGGGTGGGGACAAGTGAACGCCCCCCTCCTGAACCGTACCAGGCCACACTCCCTCAACATAGGGGGGAGTGCTTTGGGGCCTGCAGCCCCCTGACCACCTTGTCCCTGTCGATAAGGAGAAGGGCCTCTTCCCGACAACCCTGGCCATTGGTTGTCGGGGTCTGTGGGCGGGGGGCTTATCTGAATTCTGGGAGCCCGCTGTATTGAGTATGAGGTACATTGTACCCCTACCCATTCACCTGGGGAAAAAAATGTCAATAAAAAAACACACTAGACAGCTTTTTAAAGTAATTTATTAGGTAGCTCCGGGGTTTACTTTTGACTTTGGGGGTCTTCTTCCGATTTTGGGGGTCTCTTTCGACTTCTCCACTCTCTCTGGCCTACTCTCTCCCTCTGGTGTCTTCTCCGCGCTCTCCGGTTCTTTTCCTGCTCTCCGGTGCCTTCTGCGGGTTCCTCCACTATCTTCTGCCAGTTCTTTTACTAGCGGTGGCCTGGTTTTCTCTGTCGTCTTCTTCCCTCCTCTCTTCTTCCGATGTTGACACAACGCTCTCTCCTGCTGTAATGCCGTGCACGCGGTGCACAACGACTTATATTGGCATGGGGTGTGGTCACCGGGTGTGCCTGCGTGTACTGGTGTCAGTGTAGTGTTGTGCAGACTTACTATGTGATGTGATCTCTCCTCAGCAGGGAATGAAAAAAACGCAGAGAGCAGAGATCACCTCACTTCCCTCTTCCTGTGTTTACACAGGAGGAGGAAGTGCACTGCAGAGGAAGCGCCCGCATTGGCTGGGAGCGCTCCGGAGGGGGCGGACAAAAACGAACAGCCACCCCCTCAGCACGGATCGCTCCTACAGCCACCAGGACCGTCGCATTTATCGGAGGGGGTCCCGATATATACGTTGATGTGCCAGTCCGTGCCATGCTGCCAACGTAAATGTACATGCGGCGGTCTTCAAGAGGTTAAAATCCATACCAGACCCAAAGGCCTAGTATGCTAGTATAAGTCGGATCCAAAGTAGGACGGCTGTCATGTTGTACGTACCAGTGTGAGCCCAGCTTTAGACTTGCCAATGTACCTGAGCCATAAAGTGTGAGCCTGGGTTCACACTGACTTCAGCTGATTTCAGCTGAACTTGCACAATTGCATTTCAGCATGTCAATCCCGACTTTGCGGGCAATTTCAGAGACATCTGTGTGGGTTACTGCACATATGTCTATGGTAAACGCATCCTGAAGTCACCAAAAGTAGTACAGAAACTATTTTTGGGAATCGGTGCGGTGCCACAAATGCAGTGTCGCATCGATACAGACATTGCCATTGCCGGTAATTGCTGCCGATTTGGCATGCGATTTGACATGTCAAATCACATGCCAAATCGCTCCAATGTGAACCCAGGGCTAAAGGACAGAATTTGGCTTCCATGTTCATAGATTTTAGCAGCATAAAGAGTATACGACTGCACACAAATTTTAGGGCATATTGATGAAGCAACAAAGCATTTGTCAATTGTTTGCACCTCGTTGTCTTTGAACGCTAATGGAAGATTTGGTACATTTTTTTAAGACAATTGCTCTCCAAATTTCTCCTTACATTTAGCTGATTCTGCCACATTTGCAACCATTCACAAATATCTAATATCTGCATTTTTCGGTGATTCCTCAATAAATCCTATGAAGCATATCATGCTTGATACCTCTCAAATTCTGAGGGTCCTATTCTCTACACACTAAACCAATGTGGCATATATATATATATATATATATATATATATATATATATATGATAATTATTTTGTGTATATTTTGTGTATATTTCAATAAAAAGTTTATTTACAAATTTGTATGCGTTGTTTTACAAAAATGCCACTGGTAGCTTCCAAATATAGAGATTATAAGGCCC
This sequence comes from Rana kukunoris, assembly GCA_029574335.1. NCBI lineage: Eukaryota > Metazoa > Chordata > Amphibia > Anura > Ranidae > Rana > Rana kukunoris. The sequence goes on from CM056052.1 coordinate 141,691,025, forward strand.
TTTTGCTTACATTTAGCTTATGAAGCAGGGGATACATACCAGTGTGAGCAGCTATTACATACATGACAGCTTCCCAGCACAGACACGTCCCACTCTAAGTAGTGGTCTACCTCTGTCCACCAGTCAACTAATCACAGTTGGTCTTAATTACGTCCAGTTTCCTAACCAGAGATCAGAGAAGAATTTGTTGCTGCCATAGAGATAGATTCTAAAGTGGCAGTAAGAACTACCAGAATTTGCCACATGTATCAGTAGTCTTAGCGACACTGGTACAAATGCTTACCTAAATTAGGAGCAGGTAAAGGGTTAAAGGTTAAAGGGGTTGTAAAGGAAAAATTCCATGCATTAAGGTGAAAAAACTTCCGACTATACCGCCCCCCCCCCCCAGCCCCCCCGGCCCCCCGAAAGTCCCGCGCTTGTCCATGACATTATTTTCGCCGCTCAGCCTGGCCGTTGATTGGCTAGAGGGGATAGATTGAAAGCAGCGCAGCCATAGACTGGCACTGCTGTCAATCACATCCACCGAGGGGTGGGGCCGAGTGATACAGTGAGCGGCTATGGCCGCTCGTTGTATCACGGGAGCGCGCCCGCAAGGACTCCACACAATGCAAGGGAGCGCGCATGAACGAGTGGAGTTCTTGCGGGAAGGACCAGAAGACGTGGATAGGGGCCACTCTGTGCAAAAAAAAATGCACAGTCGAGGTAAGTATAACATGTTTGTTATTTTTAAAAAATACCAAAAAAATTGTTTACAACCCTTTTAACCACTTCATCCCTGGACCATTTTGCTGGTCATTGACCAGGCCACTTTTTGCGATTCGGCACTGCGTCGCTTTAACTGACAATTGCGCGGTCGTGTGACGTGACTCTCAAACACAATTGACGTCCTTTTTTTCTCACAAATAGAGCCCACCTGCCACTGTAAAACTATGGTGGGCGGTCAGCAAGCTGTCATTATGGCCATTTTGAATTTTCTGGCACTGTTTTAGAAGGCACCTAGGATTTACAAAATCCAGGCTGATTTAAAAAGGTAAATAGGCTGTTCACTTTGCAAGGGACTTTTTTTGAGTGCTTAATGAATGTGGTGAAAACACCATTTGTGCTAGCACATGATTGAATGATGGAAGTCCGCAAAGCTTCCTCTCATTTACCAAGATCTGAGAAAAATTCCCTTGCAAAGTGAACCGCCTATTTGCCTTTAGTTGCATTTAATAAATTAACCCCACAGTCACAGGTTAATTCAATAAGGCAGAGCAAAGTGTAATAATGATGTGCCCAGTGTACCGGTGTAGTGTAACCAATCCTATTTCAGTTTATTATAGTCTGATCACTGAAAAGGAAATTCTTGGGTTATTACATATTGCTTAGACGTTTACATTCAAGGAAGTGACTTAACGTTTTATTATATTGGACAAGATAGACACAATTTCCTCACTATGCATCAGCTGCTTTTCTTTGAAATGTAACAGTATAGTTTCTTATCTTATTACTGGCATACAGGATTCCTTTTTTTTTTTTCTTTTATAAAATGTTTAAGCTTGAGAAATTATTTTTTATTTCAACAATTGCTGACTCAGAATGGTCTCTGTTTCATTACTGCATTGTTCCCTGTGTAAGAACTTGCCATTCACGTTAGTCTGAAATCAACTTGCATCCCACTCGCTCCATGTGTTACTGATTTTATACATTAGTAGCATAATGTATTAAAATTCTGAATTTATCAGAGGCTTTAAAGTAGACGTTTCAATCTGTGATCTGTATACAACAGCTTTTAATGTTAGTCGCTGTCAGCCATGCATGGAGTGGAATTTCAGAAATACTTTTCTAAAAGGAAATAAAAAAAATAACTGTATCCTAGTCTTTTTAATTGATGAATTACATTTTCTTAGATGGTAAAAAGCGTGAGTGTCTATAGAGAACAGTGTCTAAAGGAAAGCTTTTTTTCTTAAATGCAACATTACTATAAATATATACATAGAAATTTCAAAATGAATATGTCGGAGAGATATCCCTCCAAAAATGCTGCTGATCCTGACACACATGTAGCGCTACCCCCAGAGGAGCTCTTTAAGTTAAATCAGTCTGTTACTCTGTTGTTAAACCCCAATAACAGTCTCAGCCCCCACTGGCATATCTGGCAATAGTGTAAGTGCAACAACTAATAAGAAACACACACGTTATAATAAAACACACCACTTCCCTACCGCCGGCCGTCATATGACGTCCTGGACTTTTGGGGAGATATCTGAATGATGCCCGCAGCTACAGGCATCATTCATATATCATTCTTTGCAAGCTGGCAATTCTGTGAATGATAAGAATGATCATAGTGGCAGTTCTGCCACTTGATAATTCTTATAGGTGACAGGAGGGGACGCCCACTCCTCCCGCCACCATCCGGAGCTTCTCCAGGCTCTCCTGTGCCATCGGGAGCCTGGAGAACGAATCGGCCGGCGCCAGATGACGGCGATAGAGATTTCCAGTGTCCAGATGGTCACCAGTCATCTCTATGACCATCGGAGACCCGGGCACAGCGTTATGACATCATGCCTGGGATCCCGAATGTAAACAAAGCTGCGGCTGTCAGCACAAGATTTTTTTTCTTAATCTCATGCTTTCCAACCTGGAGGAGACATGTGTGGTCTTATTGACCTCGAATTCCTCCATAAAGAGGACCTGTCAAAATAGATTCCAATTACAAGGGATGCTTACATTCCTTGTAATAGGAATACAAATTATAATTTTTTTTTAAGTATTGTGTATATATATATATATATATATATTAAACGCCCCTGTCCCCGGTAGCTCATGCTCAGACACGAACACACAAGTCCCGCCCACATATGTAAACGCTACTCAAACCACACATGTGGGGTATCACCGCGTGTGTTAAAGCATGTGCAGCAATTCTATCGCTAGACCTAGCACTAGACCTCCACTGTAAATCTGTAACTCTAAACTAATTACCTGTAAAAAAAAGTTAAATGGTCACTTATGGAGATTTTTAAGTTTGACGCCATTCCATGAGCCTGCTTAATTTTAAAGCGTAACATGTTAGGTATCTATTTACTCGGCAGGAGACACAAAAGTGCCTGGAAGTCTTGCGAGCAGCAGGGCAGGTGAAGTCATTAGATAGCTACAGCAAGTAGGCAAGTAGGCAGGCAGCTGGTGGTGGAGATAGCAGACAGGTTAGCAGGGTCAGGCAGGCCGGGTCATACACAGACGGGAAGAATTGGGTACAGGTCACAGACAGGAACATGGTCAGGAGGCAAGCCAGGTCTGGAACTGATCAGTGGAACTAAAGCCAAAGGAGCAGACAGAATACTGGTCAGTGGACTAGCCAAGGACAATGCAGGTTGAGTTCAGGGAATGGTTAAGACAAGCCAGGTTGATAACTGGAAGCAGGATACAGGTTCACAGGATACCAGGTACACAGGAGGCTGAAGAGAAGGCAACATTGATTCTGAGTACTGATTCTGAATAGTCTGTTTGGCACCAGCATCTGTCACAGGCACACAGGGATGCGCAAAGGGGCTCATGGGTGCACGCAAGTTTACACATGCGCTTATCGATTAGCCAGTGCCCAATTCTTATGAGCATGAAAGAGAATCAGTTTTAACTTTGCTGGCATGTGCATTCTGCCAGAATGCAATGGGGGAGCAATATTATGAGGAAAATAGCTCAATACTATATTCAGACTGCTTTCAGGGGATTCAATACCTAAGAATAACTCAGAGGCACACTTACAAAAATGGCAATCCTTATCAGATTGGTTACCTTTACTCAGGTTGGCTCTATGAGTCCAAGCAGAAGACTGACCCTCTTTGTGTCAGGCCTCTCTCTTCTGTCCCCTGACACCACAGGCCCAACTTTAAACACTTTATTCAAATCAACATGTAATGGCTTAACTTCCTACCTCCTGTCCCATACACCCACTGCATACACAGAGCCCTGAATATGTGTGTGCGGGTCTGTATGGCACTAGTAGCTTCAGTCCTTTTAAAGAACAGATAAAACATTGTGTTTTCAGCTAGCCACTTTCGTTGGTTCACTTAAACTCCAAATTAGCATGTCCAAACAACAGAACTTGCCCTGATTGTCAATTGAAGAAGGCAGAATCTTTCTCAGCAAGGTGAAAGGACATTGATGTATGTATACAGTGTCCCTGAATATGGAAGGCCCTATCCTGTAGCCCTGTGGCACTACAAGTGTCAGCAATGTCCATTTAACTTCTTCTGTGGTTCAGTGTCCCTGTTTCCTGCAAATGGGCAAAGGCCCTTTCACCCAACCCTGTGGTCAAGGCCCAAACAAACATCCTAGAACAGCAGGCTCTCCTGGCGACTCGACTGGTTACCTCACACCAAAGCGCTTCACGGGTGTAAGTTAACCTGGATGTGCACATGGGATCCCCCTCTCTCAGGCTGGATGTCCCAACTGGCGACATAGGCCAAAGAGATAGCATGTCTCCCTTTGGTTTGATCTTATCCTCTGCTCATGAAATCAAAATGGAGTTTCTCCTTTCCTGACCTCAGAGCATGCTGGCCTTTTGTAGTTCCATACAGCTCAATCTGAATGTGAAACCTAGTCCTGAAACTACAATTCCCTGTATGCTTTGCTTCCTGTGTTAATCACTCTTTTGGCAGGATGTGATGAAACAGAGTCTTAGCTGTTGCAGAGTGTCTTTCGATACTGCAGGTAAGATAGTCAGCTCCCTGCTACACAATACAGAAATGTTCCACAGAGATGCCACTGTTATATATAACATGATTTACCTTACACTCTGCTATATAAGGTTCCTGTACCCCAACAAGCAGCCTAGATGCCCCACTCATGTGTTTAGTTTTCTAATGCAAAAATACTAAATAGGATTGAACACTTGACTTTCTGGTAACCTAAACTGCTAAAGTTGCCATGGAAACACATAAACCCATGGAAAAATACTGATTTTTTTTGTTTACTAGAGAAACCAATTACAGTGTTCACCCTAGAAATCCTTCTCTAAAATGCAACCATTCTTTTGTTTCCTATAGATTGCTGCAATAGCAGGTTTGTTTAAAAGTAGATATAAGCTTTAACTAGATGGAATTTAGTTTGCTGAAGCCTTGGCATTGATATTCCAAAGGCAAAAAGCTGTTGACTTTGTAATTGAAGTTGCACATTGCAAGGGAATGTTCCCCAGAGATTAATTCCTATGGTGACATTTTTTATTTTGCAAAAACTACCCAATCGTTCAAGGGAAAAAAACAGTTTTTGCTTGAAAATGATTAGATGATGGAAGTCAGCAGAGCTTCACTTCATTTACTAAGCTCTGGGGAAAATTCTCTTGCAAAGTGCAATTTCACCTGCAAGGTGAACAATCTATTTTTCAACCCCACTCCGTATCTTAAACAATTGCCATGTTTTCTCCTTTAATAAGATAAGCTTTTTTTTTTAACTCAGTACTGCTGATCCCCTCTAGCCTCCTCTAATTACTGTATTTACCAGCATATAACATGCACAGGCTAATGTTAAGAGAATGAAGTTTCAGGAAAAAAGCTTTCCACAGACCCCTTTACATTCCAAAGCCCCTCCCTGCACATTACACGGACCCCTTTGCATTACACAGACCCCTGCAATTACACTATGAAAACCCACCCACACATTACACAGACCCACTGTACATTACACAGTCCCCCTGCATTCCCAGGAGACCCCCAGTCCCCTGGGACAGCACTGCCAGCGTACTCTAAAGTAAAAAAAAAAAAAGTTCCCGTCCTTTTTCATAGATTCTTCCTACACTGTGTCATTGTAAACTAAAGCCTGCAAAAACATCATTAGCTCCTTTCCAGCTGGTCACATGATCGCTCTCCTCTGATGTTGCACGTGACTGCTCTCCTCCTTCAATCTGAAGCTACACTCAGAGGAGGAGCAGAAGAATAAGAGCGGAAAGAACAACGAGAATGAGCCTTTGCGGGCTTCGGTTTACTATGACACCTACAGAGTCTACAAAGAATCTATTTGAAGGGGTTGACAGTGATTTTTTTATCTTTAGAATACGCCGATGGGCTGTCCCAGGGCCAGGAGAGGTGAGTCGGCCAGCATGACCCCCCCCCCCAATGTGTGGCACTCGGAAGACTGCCCAATCCCCACCCCCTGGTAAAAAAAAAGAAATATCGGTGTATAACAAGAGTGAGTGTTATACGCCAATAAATACAGTATTTCCTTTCTACTTGTGCTTCTCTAGCTCTGGCTGCACAGTTTAATGATGGTGTTAACAGTGGACCATGCCTGTGGAACATTTTATAGCAAAGCTGCTTGTAGTCTTCACCAGGGTTGCATAAGTCTGTGTTACAATGCAGAAACACAACTGAGTGACAGTTGTAATCCTATATTAGGAACAAAGAATACTTATATAGCAGGCATTTTGTAATGCAATTTCTCCATTTGGTCACAAGATGGAGACAGAGAGATGCTGACTTGTCCTTCCAGAAAACTCGGAAACACAAAGCACACTGGGAAAAGGGGGAGTTTCTGGAAGAGAGGAGAATGAAGAGAGGAAAGTACTGAGGAAAAAGAGGGAAAGAGTGCTAACAGGAGACAGAGGAGAGGAGATTGCTTAAAAGAGAGGGAGATACCAAGGCTCAAAAAGTCCTTTGTTGGGACACAGTGACACTTGACATTGAGGAAAAAAGGAGTGTGAAAGGAGAACTGTGCGTCCATGAGGGACAACCAGGCAGTCCAGCACCCTCCCAGACAAGTGAACCCAAGCCACAAAAGCCCCTGGAGTAGCCCCTGGAGTTGTGCCAACCTGGGCTCCTGAAGCAGGGGAGAGATCTGGCCTGCCCCAGCATTTGAGGCTGCCAAGAACTGTATGGAGGACAGTTTGGTGAGAGGACAGGTGCAGAGGGGAGTGACATCATAGAGAGAGAGAGAGAGAGAGAGAGAGAGAGAGAGAGACTGAGCCAGAGAGAGGAGGCTAAAGTGTGGCTGAGGGAACGCTAGCAGAGAGAGAGGGATAAAGCCACTGAAGCCCCTTTGCTGTACCACAGTTTGCACCCGAAAGTGGAGAGAGACCTACATCACCAGAGGGAGAGAGGCTGAACCACGGTCAGGGTACCAACATGCTGCACTACAGACTGGATTTGTCTGGACAACTCAGAGTGAGCGCACATCCCACCAGAGGGGTCATTATTGCTGGGTCTGGTGAGAGGGCTTTGCGCTCATTTTGTTACCGCTGCTATAGACTGAGCCATATAAACTGAGCCATTAGTAACTGCCTAACCTTCTACCCTAATACTGCCTGTAGGTCTTACTGCTGGCCGCGACAGGCGCCAACAAGCTCCAAGTGTTTAGCTAGCGAAGATTTACAACTAAAGATTGCTCCTAACCATAGTTATTCTGGAACCTTGGCGGTTTGCTAGTTAAAGGGGTGCTATACCCTTGTTTATGCATTTGAGTGCACTCAAAACACAGTGTTAGGCCTTGTACACACGAGGGAATATATCCGATGGGAACGGTCCGACGGACCGTTCCCACCGGATCTGTCCGCCAGATTGCTTTGATCCGATGGCTGTACACACCATCGGATCAAATTCCCCGCCGGCGGACAGCGCGGTGACGCGGCGGTGACGTTGACGCCGCCACGTCACCGCGACGTGACCGCCACGTCACCGCACCAGGAAGTAAACACTTCCTCGCGCATGCGTCGGATCCATTCACAGGATACGACGCATGTGCGGGCAGATATGTCCGCTGGTTTGCCGTACTAACCAGCGGACATATCTGACAGACAGCTCTCAGGCGGAAAAATTCCAAAGCATGCTTTGGAATTTTTCCGCAGGAGGAATCCGGCCAGAACGGTCCGTTTGCCCCCACACACAAGCGGTGTTTTCGGCTGAAATGGTCCGTCGGACCATGTTCAGCGGATTTATTCCCTCGTGTGTACAAGGCCTTAGATTACATTCATCCTTGCTGTATTCTGGCTAATGATAATAATTTCTTTCATTTCTATTTGTGTATAGTTTTTTTTGCCCTGTTTGGCAGCCTGTGTTCAAATTTGTCTGCTGTGTGAAATTGTGTTTAAATTGATTACTTATGTTAATCTGTATTAATAGATTTAGCATATTTACCACAAGTCAGGTGTGAAGGGTGAAGGGTATAGCTCACCTGTATTGTCATTTGTGCTTGCAGTATTGTTCAGCCAGGTGTGCCTAAGGGGCTGAGGCTGTTCTTGGAGTTGAGACGCAGAACAGAGAACCCAAAATTACCAAGCGGCTTTTTTGGGGGTTGCACTACACTTATATGAAAGCTGGAGATTTAAAATGATTGAAACAACTTTTTAAATTACATTAACATGCTTCAACATAATGGAAACCATTTTGAGTCCATGCAAGATGACAAACAACCCTGGGGCCCAAGGAGAGTCAAATTGTTCATTGAGAATCATTGAAATCCCCCAGAAAATTATTATTCATTTACAGGATTTATATACTGTAGAGCCAACAGTTTGAGCAATGCCTTACAACATTAGGGCAGACAATACCGATTCAATACAATTCAATACAGGAGGAATCATAGAGCCCTGCTTGTTAGAGCTTACATGCAAAGAGATAGTGAGATATGCATAGATTATCAGGTCTTTATACATTTTTTTACTTTGTCATGGAAAAATGGCCTCCAACATTTTGTTGAATAGGCACCATGATATTTATTGTTTTACAATTGGGTTACCAGACCACCAGGACTTGTCTAAAGTCTGTTTAGTAGCTATAAAAGTAAGAATCAGAATCCTATATTGATCAAGGATGCAGTCAGGGCCGATCCTGGGCAGGTGCATGGGGTGCAGCACACCCAGGCGCCACATAGGTGGGGGGCGCTGAAGCCCAAGTCCATCCTCCCTCCCTCCTCCTGTGAGAGGAGGAGAGCGAAGCAGACGGAGACCATAGCGGCAGTCTCTGAGCATCTCCTGTAGTATGTCTGGAGTCTCTGACCATCTCCTGTGTTATATCTGCAGTCTCTGACCATCTCCTGTGTTATATCTGCAGTCTCTGACCATCTCCTGTAGTATGTCTGCTGTCTCTGACCATCTCCTGTAGTATGTCTGCTGTCTCTGACCATCTCCTGTAGTATGTCTGCTGTCTCTGACCATCTCCTGTAGTATGTCTGCTGTCTCTGACCATCTCCTGTACTATGTCTGCTGTCTCTGACCGTCTTCTGTACTATGTCTGCAGTCTCTGACCATCTCTTGTATCATGTCTGCAGTCTCTGACCATCTCCTGTACTATGTCTGCAGTCTCTGACCATGTGGGGGCAACAGAAATATTTTTGCACCCAGGCGTCTGTGACCCTAGGATCGGCCCTGGATGCAGTCAGGTGGTTTTGCATTCAGTAGAGCTTCATAAGGATTCTTAAAGTGATACTAAAGTCTATTTATTTTTTTTTCCATTTAAAAATAACAAACATGTTATACTTACCTGCACTGTGTAATAGTTTCACACAGAGCAGCCCAGATCTTCCTCTTCTTGTATCCCTCGCCGGTGCTCCTAGCCCCTCCCTCCTGCTGAATGCACCTACAGCAAGCAGCTTGCTATGGGGGCACCCGGGCCGCTCGGTGTGTCCATTTAGATATGGAGCCGTGGTTTGACCTTCCACCTCTCTCTCTCCTCATTGTCTCACTGACTTTATTTGACAGCAGCGGGAGCCAATGACGCCCCCACTGCTGTCGCAGTCAATGAGGAGGGAGAATTCCGGGCAGCCGAGACTCTCGTGCAACATCGCTGGATTGAGATGGGCTCAAGTAAGTATTAGGAGGGCTGAGGGGGCTGCTGCACACAAAGGTTTTTTTTTTTTTATCTTAATGCATAGAATGCATTAAGATAATAAAAACCTTCTGACTTTAGAACCACTTTAAGGATACGGGAGCCCAGAACAGTATAAACTAATTGGTAAACCCTGGTTCAAAATACTTCTAACTCTAGAACAATCCCACCATATATGTACTAAAGTGCCAACTGCTCTGCAACCCTAAAAGTAACCGTTTGAGGTGCCTTGAACAAATTTGGCCAGTCTACAGGGTATTAAAACTATTTCTAAAAGGAATTTTCTCAGGATCTGGTTACTAGTTTAATGATGTATGAGGCACCATATTTCATCTTTACTGACATAAGGAGCAGCTATTTCAACCTCCCATAAAAAAAAAAAAAAAAAGATTGAAATGAGAAGCTTTGTACTATGCATAGAAATAACGTTAGATCCAATTCTGTAATATGTCATCTGTGTCGGGGACATTGGGGAGATCAACCACAGTAAAACACATAAACAAAATGCTTTCTCTAAAAATCACTACGTTTTCCTTGTAATTCCCCTCAGTTGTCTCTTCAATTGTTCCATCGGGGGTAATCTGTAAAATTCTGCTTCATGACACATTGTAATATTGTTCAAACACAAGCCAATGATGTAATTCCGTCTCCTATGATAAGTTTGTTACTTGTGAAGTAATTTATGGTTGTGAAGGGGAGCTGAGCCATAGATTCAGCGCTGTTTATGTTACAATCAAGAAGAGTCAGCATTCCATATGTTCAAGGTGTCTAACTTGTAACTAGCATTTACCAGAAACTCCTGGGAAATTATAATCAAACGATTGCGCCCAACTTACTGCCCTCAAATGGATTTAACATACAATCAGCAAAAGAATTTAACTTGTTCTCCCTAGGCTACAGATTGTTATTTTCATAATATTAGTAATGGACTTTTCACTTTTCTTCTAAAGCCCCATACACACTATCAGTTATCCTGACGGTTTTCTCATCAGGTTTACCAAAACCATGTAGTGCAAGGGCCTGTCTGATTGCATGCAAATTGAAACTCTTGAGGTTTGACCTCATATTATATAGTTTTGGTGAACCTGAAGAGAAAACCGTCAGGAAAACTGATAGTGTGTATGGGGCTTATGTGTCATGGCTGCCTCTGGTGGGTAATGGAATGTAGATAAATAAATATATTTTATTAATATATATATATATATATATATATTTTATGCTGTGACTTTTGCATCTGTGTACACTATTCTATCCAGTAGGTGTACATTTTTGTACCAGTTGTCTATTAGTACCAATCAAGGCTGACAGATGATAATTGCACATGGAATAGTCAGCCTGGGCAATATGAGCAAATGTGTTCATGCTCTGATTGTATGAAAACTTTTTTTTTATTGGTTGAATTATGTCAATACATTTGACTGTCCTCTGATTGGAGGAGGTGGACATATTGACATCACATCCCCTCCTCTCCACCTCATCCAACCAGAAACACCTTGTAATTATTTAAGAAAATTCAAGATCTTCTGTGAATGGCGGCAGTGCTGAGAGAGTGACCCCCTGTGCTCAGTGTGCAGAGGAAAATATGCTTGTAAAAAACCCGGAGGAGCACAGCTATCATTCTAGTAGCTTCAACTATTACAGTATTTAATAGTTTCCCCAATAGCCCCTCAAGCTTGAGCTATAAAGATCATATAAAGATCACACTGGAATTCAGCTTTAAAGTGCATCTAAAGCCAAAGCTTTTTTTTTAGTTTTGGATAATTTGCATTATTTATAAATTACCCGGGGGGCGCACTATGCAACATTTAGCATGTAATGGTCATTACTGGATAGCTAAATAAAACTGTACAAAACATATTTCTTAATTGTGCCTTATGAGGTGGTTAAGTGTTAAAACCTCTCCAACACTTTTTTATTTTCCTGGTGACCTGGTTGTCACAGGGACAAAAACTAATAGGTACTGCACATTTTACAACTGTCAGCAGAGCAAGAAAATCCAATGGAGACTGTTGTGATGCCATTCATCACCATAGTTTGAAATTGCTAAATGCCTAGCTGTCATGCTGGTCCCTAAGCCTTACCCACTGGTGAACTTAAAGCGGATGGCCCATTAAAAATGTTTTTTAAAAGCCAGCAGCTACAAATACTGCAGCTGCTGACTTTTAAAAATAGGACACTTACCTGTCCTGGAGTCCAGCGGCATCCGCAGCAGTGAGGCTTCACTGCCCGGTTCCCTACGGCGCATGCGCAAGTCGCGCTGTGCCCGCCGATTGGCTCCCGCAGTGTGCTGGGAGCCGAGATTTCCCAGCACACAACGGGAAAAACCCGACTTTTGCCCATGACACCGGAGGGGGGGAGGGTTCCAATCAGCGGATCTTCACTTTAGGGTGGAGATCCGCTTTAAACTCAATGGCACTGGTGAACCCTCACCATGAACACTTAGGCAATGAATTAATACTGATTAATCACCTCCCCTTATAATTACCTGATCCCTCACTGGATCCACTGCTGTGTATGTCTGCAGCTTTTCTCTCACCTCACTTCCATCTCTCACTGGCTTTGCTGAAGCACCGGAAACCATATGCTTTCAGTGCTGTCAATCAAAGCCATTGATGATGGATTGGGGGGGGGGCAAGTCTTGCTGTCTGTGTCAATGAATGCAGCAGTGGGGCTTGGGTGCAATCATGCACGAGTGCCCCCACGTAAAGCAGCTTCCCATGGGGACACTGGACAGAGGGGAGGAGGCAGAAGTGCTAGCGGGGGACCAGAGAAGAGAGGGTTTGGGTCCGGTGTGCAATTGCATTTCACAGAGCAGATAAGTATAGATATGTTTGCTATTTAAAACACAACGAATTTCTTTACAATCACTTGAAATGAGGATTTGGGAATATTTTGATTTGCCTGGAGCTGAAGGATCAACAGTTCAATCTTGCATCACATCGTTTCAGATAGAGAATCGCAGTAAACCTAAAAGTAAATCTTTATACTTTAAAGTAGGCATCAGGCCCCTGTCTGTGTAATGTACCCAGGGCCACAACAAAGGGGAACAGGAGGGGCCCCTGCCCCAGGCACAGTGTTGTTATGTGGAGGTGGGAAATAACTTGCCTTTGCTCCGTATTTTAGCTGCTTCACTGTAGTAGTAGAAGTAGTAGTGGCATCACTACTGTCAGGTACAGTGGGGGCCACATTAGCTGCTGGGGGGTGGATCCTGCTCTCATTGTCTTTCCAGTTTAATGTGGGCTGCAGAGAGCATATAGTGGAGGGTTGATGCTTTTCTGTATAGGTGTCCTCAGGGGTGGACTGCCCTTCTTATTGTTTACCCTTTAACACGTGACATATCACATGACCAGAGGTTAGACAAAAGAGATTTGCCCTCATTCTTAGCTGTGTGATCCACTGACAATGTCTGACAATGTCAGACCCCTTCAGATCCCCTCCACAGCGTTGCCAACCGTCCGTATTTTTATGGACAGTTTGTAAAAATGGGCACTTTTTCCCCCCGTTCGTAAAAGTCAGTGGTTGCGGGAATGTGCCAGTAAAAAAAGCTGAGATCGGTTCGGCTTGGAACTGAGCATGGACATTGGAGGCAGGGGGTGATGGTGGCAGGGGGAGATTGGAGGCAGGGGGAGATTGGAGGCAGGGGGTGTTAGTGGCAGGGGGTGATTGGAGGCAGGGTATGTTGGTGGCACCGCAGAGGGGGATGGTGGCACTGCAGAGGGTGGGGGATGGAGACAGGGGTTGATGGAGGCAGGGGACGATGGAGGCAGGGGCTGATTGGAGGCAGGGGCCAAATCCGTCGGCTCGGCCGTACACACGATCGAATCTGTCTGCTGAAACGGTCCAGTGGACCGTTTCCAGCGGACAGATTTGATCGTGTGTACGAGGCCATAGACATCTCTGGTGTATGATATACTCCTATTCGTCTAATCTCCAAGCCTTCACCGAGTATCTGCAATCTCTATAGCACTCAGAGAGACAAAGGAGAGACGGACCTCCAATGGTGTAGTATGGTAAAACAACGCACAATTTATTCAATATAAAATCTCCTTACACAAAATAAAAGGTAAACAGCAAAAAACATATACGGCAAGGGCCAAGTTCTCACGTCACTCCTGGTGTCCGCTATTCCCTACGCGTTACGGCAACTGCCTTCATCTGGGGGCTCCCCAGATATTATGCGAATATCCGTCTCAGTGAGGTGAGAGGCTTGTGAGACTATTCTCCACAGATTGGCACTGGCACTTTATATAGTGATATTGGATTAATTACAGATCTACTTTGATGTGCACTACAGGTCACTGAATGCATGTGTGATCTCACTGATGGACTCTCATTTTCATATATTTATTTCTATTTATGCTGATATGTATGCTGACATGTATTTATTTATTTGTTTATGATCACGGAGTGTTTGGTTTAAGGTAGCGCTGATCACTTTAACACTTTTCAATGCAGGGTATTTTTTTTTAATCCCAGTAACACCATCAATGACTTTTTTTATGTCCTGTAACACCACTGACGCACAACCATTTTTTTTACTTCCAATGACACCAGCAGCATAGGACCATTTTTTACTTCCATTAAAAATACCAATGCAGAGATATTTTTATTTCCAGTATCCACACCAATTAAGGGACCATTTTTATTTCCTGTAGCACCTCCAATGCAGGTGCATTTTTTATTTCCAGTAACACCACCAATACATGGCATTGTTTACTTCTAGTAACACCACCAATGCAGGTGTAAATGCAAGTGTATTTTTTATTTCATGTAAAATCACCATGGCAGGGGCATATTTTGCTTCTAGTAACACAACTGACACAGTAACATTTTTTACATTCAGTAACACCGCCGATGCAGGGGCAATGTTTCCTCCCAACAACACAAGGGCATTTTTTTCTTCACCCCATATTTTACTTCAGGACAATATGTGCATGGTTATTACAATTTTCAATTCACTGCAATGTGCCACAACCATCGGCACTATTTCAGTACACATAATAGCCTCCAAGTGTGAGAGAGGCTCGGTTTGGCCTTGCAACAAGGTTCTCCTTTGCAACAAGGACACTTTTGATGAAAGAGGCACTTTCTGTAACCTTTTCTGCAGTTTTCAAGCATAGAACAATTACCAGGCCACTTTCTTTCTGATAACTAGCTATGCCCAAGTGTACATATTTCAACACAGAGAAATCCCCCCTGTTCATTTTTTTGCAGGGTTCTGCACTGGGAGCGTCTCTAGCTGGAATCCTGGAGCAGTTCAGACTAAACAGTCACAAATTGGAGGCATCCATCAGTTTTATAGCCACTTCTCCTTATCCTGGATTCAATTTGTCTAACTACTTTAAAAAAAAAAAAAAAAGGATCCCAGCTTTGAGTGGCTGTTCATTTCAGCACATATTGAGCTTGTTCAGGGAATGTTTGTTTTGTGAAGTTTTCACCATGGATCACAGGGGAAAATATGTGAATGTGTAGTATGTTCCCTATATTATTACAGCATAAGAGGAGCACAAAAGGCAGATTGGTCACTTCTGAAGAATTGTTATCCCCAGCGAACAACCTATCGAGAAAACTGCAAAAACATGCATAAAAAATCATTCAATCTTTTTTTTTGCAGTATGACATAATGCCCAGTTGTAGCCAAAAAGTCTTTGATAACTTTTATGAAAATAATTGAATTTATTTAATAATGTAGCACTAATTTAGAGCCACCAATCAAAGTGATTGTTGTAATCCATAGCAACAAATCAAAACTATGATTAATTGCTAGGCTGTTAAGAAAATATCTATGAGCTAGTTATGGAAAATGTGACCTGGCAGCAATTTCTACAAAAGAAAATTAGAACTCTAGTCTAATTAAAAATCATTTATTTTTTTTTAGCTATGGAGAATCTAAGGCCTCGTACACACGATCGGACACATCCGATGAAAACGGTCCGCGGACCATTTCCATCGGATATGTCCGATCGGGAGTTTGATCCGATGGCGTGTACACACCATCGGATCAAATTCCCCGCCGCCGGACGGCGCGGTGACGCGGCGGTGACGTTGACGCCGCCACGTCACCGCCACGTCACCGCACCAGGAAGTTAAACACTTCCGCGCATGCGCCGAATCCATTCGGCAGCGGCGCGGCGGCGGTGGGGGACGACATGTCTGCTGGTAAGTGTACTAACCAGCAGACATGTCGGGCGGACAGATCCCCACCGGATAGATTTCAAAGCTTGCTTTGAAATCTGTCGGGTGGAGAAATCTGTCCGCTAGCCCATACACACGAGCGGAGATGTCTGCTGAAACGGTCCATCGGACCGTTTTCAGCGGACATATCCCCTCGTGTGTACGAGGCCTAAAAGATTTACCACTGACTAAATCACAAACATTTATCCATAAATCTGGGCTTCATATGGGGTGCTTTATCTGTCATAGATTCTGCGGCAGAGCAGAGTTAAGCCATTTTCGGTGCTAAGGGAGGAAGTTTCTCATGCGATTAGATAGCAGATGGCCGTGCAGGCTTACTGGCTACAAGTGACGCAATTTCTGCACGACAATATGGGGTCTCCTGTGGGAATGGACTAGAAGCTTTGTCTGTTGGGTTTACTGCCAGACATTGAGGTAGACAAGTACCAGGCCATATTCATATATGAGTCGCTGTTCCTAACTAGAAAGGTGGTAGCCAAGGCCTGGATGCAGGCGGCCCCATCGTTAAGGGACTGGAAGAAGGAAGTAAATGCTGTTTTGCCATATAGGAAAATGATCTATATACATACAGTAGGGGGCACCCACAGAAATTTTCCAATGTGTGGGACAGGTGACTAGAGGACAGGGAAACGTGTACTGTATGATTTAAAGGTGTTCGTTTAAAGATGGCCTGCAGAGAGTAGAAGGCTAATTCCAGAAGTGTGACTGCTATGGGCCGGATTCAGATACATTTGCGTATCTTTAGAGCGGCATAAAGATGCGACGGCGCATATAGAGTAGATTCTTTCTGAACTTGCCCTATATGTTTATCTTATGCCTATCACAGTTATGCCTATTACGTCTACTAATACGTGAGCTTACAAGGGTTGTAGTGATAGTTCGGGAAGGCCAAAATGGTGTTAGTATCTTCTGTAATCCACGGAACAAGGTGGATTTTCTGTACTGTATATTTTGTATGCCTTGATTACATCTCAATAAACTTGTTTTTTTCTGGTTAAAAAAATAATCACAAACATTTACTTACCAGTGAATATCAGACTTTTGTTATACCTTTCCCATAAAAATAGTTCTAAAATGCGCCGCAGACGTTGGACCAGTAATAGCAAATGAAGCCTGTCTTCAGAAAGCAAACTAACCATTACATCCTAAGAAGTTCAGCCAACAGCCTCTCCCTCTAAAACACTAGAAACCGGCATACCTCTTGTGAACACAAATACCATTAAAAACATACTAAAAACATATGACATTACATTATGTAATCTGAAAGTGCAGTTCATCATACATAATCATAATTGTATATTATTCATTAGTTGTCTAGAGTACATTGAAATAGCATGTTCTCTCTGCGTGTATTTAACATTTACATTTTTAATTTTGATTTGATAATGCCTTTGAGCTCCTATTCTGAGTTCAATGCAATGGAATGCAATTATCAAAATCTGCCTTAAGGTAGCCTAACAGACTACCAATGAACCGCAAAGCATGGCGGTACACTGTGATGCACTACAATGCAGGTGTGTGAAAGGTACATTCCTTTAGCACATTCAAACAGATGGCACCACAATGCATGCATGGAGCATAGGTGTGAAGCTAGCCTCAATCAAGAGTTTATTTTTTATTTTTATTTAGCTACTCAGTAATCAAATTCCTCATAAGCAAACACAAGTGTAAATGACATGTTTTACACTGCTATCCACTGCATAGAGAATTTAAGAGGAGTTTTGTTACAACATTGTACTGTCTAACATTTTTTAAATTTCATCCTGTTGGGAATTTTCAGGAACCCGCCTATAAAAGTAAAGACTGGTGTTTCCATGTGAAATGTACACAAGGTAACTTTTTGCTTCGGAAAAGACTTTATTGTTTACAGACACCAGCAAACACAGGTATTGTTACCTAGCCACCTGTATCGTGTCTGCCCAACTCAAGGCATCACCAGCTATGCCCCCTACGTTCATTCCTCACACTTTTTCTAGCCACCTTTCCAAATAGACAATAGGTAAGAATGCTGTAAAAATAAACAGGAACAATAATCAGCTTACTTGTGCACACACAATGAAGGCCTCTTGAGCCCCTTAGGGAAAGAGAGCCTTGACTGATGGGGGCATGGCCATGTACAGAATAAGGCGGCTCCAAGGATTGGTTGCTAGGGGGAATGGGATGGGCCTGAGCTCTGAAAAAGTATTGCCCCAGGGAATTCTGGGTCTTTTAAGGAACATGATTTGAAGAGCTGCCCACCCTCCCGCCCCTTTTTTTTAATGGTATGTCACAGCTTGCTGCGGTTTTTTGGCCTTGCCAGCATAAAATGGCTGTAATGGGCTATGCCCTTGATGGAAATCGCAAGTAAGAGGCCTGTCCAGCACTTTTGGTAAGGACAGGCCCCCTCCCCCTTTTGGAATTGTGTGCTCACAGTACAACTGTGACTGGTACTGGTTGAAAAGTGTTCACATGTTATGTTTGGATTTAAGGTGCCCCACTTATTCCAATGACCGAGTGATAAATCACTGAGTCTAATAAATATTTAATTACTGCAGCGCCATGCAAAACCCCTCCCCCTTTTTTTGTCTCAATTATCTTTGCAGCATGAATTCTAATCCGTAAATCTACTGGTTTCACATTAATAGGTTTTTTGTCTATGAATTTTGTGAACTTGTAGGGCACTAGGACAGGTGATGAGAATGTCTCCCCCGTCCCTGCACTCTCCTTGTGTTACTTCCTCTTGTTCTCTATTCCTATATCCCACAACTCTATTTTTTGTATAGAACCCAACATGCTCTATCACCATGAAAAAAGTGAAGTAATATTAACCAGTCTTAAAATACTGCACAAAAATGAGCTACTAAAATAAGGTATTCCAGCATTTGTTCCAATGGGACTCACCCTATGTCTTTTCAACAATTTTCCACTCCCCTTTTGGTGATAATCACCGGCTGATGTATGCAAATAAATACCCATACCAGCCGGTGACAAATCACGTCTGAGATGAAGCTACGCCATTGAGTACGGTGAAACGTGTTGACGTCATCACCCAGCGCCAGTCACGTGACGTTCTCCCTGTGTGTGAGGGACAGAGCTGTCGCTAACGCTGGATGAAGCTATTGGAACTACTGATGGCAAATCAGCACCATTACCAGCATACAATGATACCAATGGTGGAGGCATATCCAGTCTAAACCTACTATCTGATGGCCAAAACTGCCATACTCATCACCATCTTAAAGGGTCTGTACAATCACTCTATCTATGAACGATACGATTGAAAGCTCCCACTGGATGACAACAGATGACCATTTGGTAGCGTACAGAGCATAAGTTCAGTACCCTTATGTTTGCTGCTATATTATAAACCAACAGCATTGAAATCTTACCACGGTCAGTCGTGTCTATATGCCTTGCCAACGCTACGAATGGTAATGTACAGGTCATCAACAGTGCATGCTGCTGCTCTTTAAACTACCAGCACTGGATAAGGATAATGGTGAATTGATGTTCAATTACTGTTTACCACGCTATGAATGATATCTATTTAATATTGAAATATCAATGATACAATATCTCCTTTACCAACTAGAATTGGACTGTTTATGTACGGCTGAAAACTATCCTATTATAGATTAGTTTACCTTCCATTTTCCAGTACTCACTGATGAATTTATTTATTAACATCACCTTGACCGACAGCATTAATCCAACTCTGCTGAACCAACAACAACTAATGGCCTAATCATTAGATTGCTACCACTGAAGCAACTACAGTTTCAATCTAGTCCATTTCGAGACTACATATGGTCTTCTATCTTTAACCCATGATTAAAATATGATTACTGTAGGTTGATTCCCATCGCTTCTCGCTCCCCCCCCACTTCCTCTCCACACACTTGGTTCACCCACCAGCAATAGCACTCATTGGCAGAATTATGATGGGGCTATCAGGCAATTTTTACATATAGTTTTTTCCTGATTTACTAGATTGCCCCTATATCCTCTTTTTCCCAACTGATGTAATCATCTATTGATTGTACGCAGTGCATGTGGCTCATGGCTGAACCAACGAACGTCCAGACTGGTGTTGTGTATCCTTGTTGTCCAATGTGAGTCCTGTCTGTTATATTTGTCTATGGTAGGTCATTTTTGTGTCCCAAGTGATTTCATTTATGTGTATTGACTGTTCATGACTGTACTTTTTATACTCAATTTTTGATACTATAATAAATTATTCCGTATCAAAAACACCCTTTAGATCATTATTTGTTGCTATCAGTAACCTCTTTTTTGACCTTCCCTTAGGCCATCTCCCCTCCCCCAATACCCCAATTCTTTTGATTTATGTTTGGATTTAATAAAGCTGTGGCCTTGCCCTTTCCAACCTAATGGTTGTAAGTGTGTTTATTTAATGTGGTGGAGGGGCAGGGGGGAAGGGTTTTTCTATACATCTATGTTACAGTTGCATTTTCTGATAGAAGCTCTCTGAGAGAAACCCTGGACAAAGCCGTCCAGTAAGGCAGGGGTCAGATTGTACATTTTTGGCAAAGGCAAAGGAAATGCATGTGTGTTAATAGAAGATTAAAATGCATGACAATGCAAAAGGAAGAATGTAAATACTGCCAAATTGTCTGGGTAATGGTAAGTGGGACTCACATTTCTTCAAGTAAAGAATTATTTTGAACAACAGCAATATACAGTATATGTTATTACTTTTTATATCACTTAACCCTCCCTTCTAGATTGTATGCTCCAATGAGCAGAACCCTCTGATTCCTCCTGTATTGAATGTTATTTTAACTGTACTGTCTGTCCTCATTTTGTAAAGTGCTGTGAAAACTGTTGGCGCAATATACATCCTGTATTATAATAATAATAATGATATGGTATAGTTCTGGGGTCCACCAGTGGGAGTCTCCCAGGAGCCAACAGACCCCAGTAATCATTCTGTGCCTTATGCGGGCTGCTGGGATAATATATAACACCTCCTATAGCTTCCCTCATTGCCTTTGTGTTATTTCTTGTGCTATGCACCTGGTTATTGATGCTCTGCTCCTGACCTTGATCCTGACTCTATTCTGTTCCTGTTCCAGTTTCTGCATCTTGTGCCCTGCTACTTCATATCTGCTCCCCTTGTTTCTGATCCCGGTTTTGGTTACTTTCCTGACCCATCCCCCTAATTGTTTCTTGCATCTCCTGTCTTGCACTGCTTGCCTGTGTTCTCCCTTTTATTGTATGTGTACATTTGTATTTTTTGCTTTGTATTCTATTTGCTGGTGTTGGATGGGTTTTTACTTCATTATTAATAAGTCTTATTTGAATCATGCACAGCCTGGTTTCAGTATCCTTAAAGTCATTATACATGTTCTTGTTTTTTTTAACTAGGTATTCGTGTATATTATATGTAAGGTAAGAAAAACATACAACACAGGTAATATATATACATATATATATATATATATATATATATATATATATATATATATATATATATATATATATATATTACCTGTGTTGTATGTTTTTCTTACCTTACCTGTGGAAGACTATATGGTGATCTCTCTGTTAATTTTTCTGCCTGTGTCTGTGATATTACTAATTACTGTTTAGCTCCCACTTGCAGAACACTAGCTTGAGAGACCCAGGGATTGTGGGGTATGTAGTTTCTTCGCAATAATTGGCCGGTCATAGATTGCAGACAGAGGTTATGCATTGATCTGTACAGTGCCATGCTGAATGAC
Source organism: Rana kukunoris (assembly GCA_029574335.1). Taxonomy (NCBI): domain Eukaryota; kingdom Metazoa; phylum Chordata; class Amphibia; order Anura; family Ranidae; genus Rana; species Rana kukunoris. The sequence continues at coordinate 141,712,740 of CM056052.1, forward strand.
TCATGTGTAAACACAAACAAACTGCTGATACCAGATCATGATTATTTACTCTACTATAGTCTGTGCATGCATGTCAACAAATGACACCACAAAACTACATGATCAATGAACATCCTTTGTAGGTGAAAAACACAAGGTGCAGGTACGACAATAATATGAGTTGTTTTGATAAGTGGGGTGCTATTTTGCATAGTAATGGAGAATGCTGGAAAATCATGACTTAATGTACCAGTTGACTAGAAGCCTTGGTTTCATATTTATATGCATATACAAATATACTGTATATCATATTATTTGTTATTTAAAATAACTGTTGTTCTCAACACACTTTTAAAGGCATGCCATTATAAGATGATTAATGAATAAAGCTTGTTATATTTTTATATGTTATGGCCACCTTTCAAGTGAAAAATATAGAAGTTCTCTGTGTTGACCCTGTTCTGAAAATACTAGTCGCCTGTCTGTTATACTGGACCAATGGCTTCCATACTTTGAAAACAATGTATGCAGAACAAGAATTTAGGCAAGTAGATCAAGCAATAGCAAGAAGGTCTTCATAACACTCTGTCGCCTTTTACTTTCAAATAGAGAGGTCTGCAATGACAGTCTCCATCAGTGGCGGCTGGTGCTCCAAATTTTTGGGGCGACGCAAACAAACTGAAAATTCAAAAAAAGAACCCATCAATTGCAGCTTCACTGTGCCCATCAGTTGCAGCCATTGTGCCTATCAATTACAGCCACTGTGTCATCAAAGGCAGCCACTGTGCCCATCAATTGCCGCCACTGTGCCCATCAATTGCCGCCACTGTGCCCATCAATTACAGCCACGGTGCCCATCAGATGCTGCCTCTCTGCCCATCAAATGCTGCCACTGTGCCCATAAAATGCTGTTACTGTGCCATCAAATGCTGCCACTGTGCCCATCCAATTCTGCCACTGTGCCCATCCAATGCCGCCGCAGTGACCCCACCTTCTCGCCGTCTGCCCAGCACTTACACTGTCTCGGTTGGGCAGCGGGTGACAGTGGCGAGCGGTGTCCTTCATGCATCTCACCCTGTCAGGCATCCAATAGCAGCACCTGTTATTTCAGCCAATCAGGTGCCGGGTAACAGACCTGAGCACCTGATTGGTGGAGAGGCGGTTCAGTGTTAGGGAAGCAAATACTCATTCGCTGTTCTAACACACCTCGGTGACCGTTTTTGATGCCTATTAGAGCCTATGCATCCTCACCAGTCCAGCATATCTCTGGCACCTAATTCCCTGTGACAGAATTGGGTACCTAGCGTGGACATCATGCGAACATTTACTTAACTCTTTTACTCTCCCATACCATGAGTTTGGTCTTGTTGCTTTTTGGGGGAACTGACTACTAGGTAGGGAGCCAGGATGTGTCATCTGAGCCTGGTACTACTTCTCACTGGCTGGCTGCTGTTCCACCTCACCAGTTCATGGTTACCTGTGGCAACTATTCTCATACTCCCACTTTGTAGTGGCTTTTCTTCTGACCCCCAAATGTGCTTTACAAGCCTTGTTCTTCTGATACGTCATGTACCACCATGCACCCCTTTGAATAACTTCAGACCAGACTCATGAACAGTAAACTAAGCTTTAATTAGAGGTTGCAACAGTTCAGTCCTTGAAAATACAAGTTCCTAACAAACTACAGTATTTCTCTGCTGCCCATGCATACCTTTGCAGGTTGAAGTATATTAGTGGCAAAGCAGGTAGGTTCCCTCTGGGTGGTGGAGATCAAGGGTTTCCCTGGGTCACATCTTCTTCTGGACTGGACCTTCTTCTCTTGTCCATGTGGTCCCGCTTGCTCGCTGATCCCAGCCTTCCCTCCTAATTTATAAGCTTAACAGGGTGGAGGGCAGAACCCATAAAGCCTAGGAAACTGGCAGACCCAATATTAACCCTTCGCCACCTGGGAAGCCCTTACTTCCTAACTTCCGGCTAGGTACAGATGATGTAACTTGTGTATGCGCACACAGATCCCAGGAATGGATTGGTATTGTAAACTGCACGGCACACTCTCTAAAGGCAATGCACACAAATATTCAAATTTAAAATAACGAGGAAATGCCTTTTTTGGCATTAGAGGCATGCAACGTAAATTTTTCTGATAAACTCTAACTCCTAACATTTCTTCTAAAGATAAAGTTCTATGGTTGAGACTACTTTTGGCTACTTGATATTAGAATTAAGTGGTCAGTGTCCCCCATGCACTGTGTATTAGAGGGCTTTTAGTATAGAAATCCAAACTTTTTTTTTTATAAATGAAACATTTTTATTGTTGTAGAAATATTGACTTGTCATCTTCAGTGTTATAAATGTACTGCAATTTATTGCAAAAATCTTGCCTGCGTATTTTCATGTGTCATTGGTTAAGTTTCAATGCTTTGTCCTAGACCACCACATTATATAGACATTACAAAAAAGGTAAACATGAGGGTGAAAAGGGAGATTTACACTTGAAGATTATGGTGAAAATGTGCAGGTCTCTAGTGACAAGTGATCCTATCAGCCCTATGTTAACAACGGTTCTGTTAGCGTCTCCTCTAATCCACTCATAAACTGAACTTCAAGCAGGACAGCCTTGCAGACAGGACCCATAAAAGCTGTTATTGATGTCTTTCCTTTATCTAGACCTCTGACATTTTAACATGATGCAGTGATTTACTGGAGTAGGGCTGCCCTCCTAATAAGTTCATAGTCTCTTATATCATAGCCTCTCATGGAATCTGATCAGACTGCGCTATAGATTTAATGTCTGTGAATCATTGACCTTTTTACATTGCCTGTAACTGTTTTGTGATGTAAAGAAACAAAGAAGTTTGTGCCCATCCATGCGGCTTTATATAACCCTGTCACAAGAGGAATATGTAGTCTGCAGGATATGACATTCTTTTGATGCTACTTTTGTAGCTGTTATGCATGCTGTCTAACTGTTAACTTTTAAAATATGGACCTACTGTAAAACAAATCTGCACATCAATAAAGTTGGAAAAGTGTTAGAAGCCCTATCTCCATGCTTGTACCGGACCAGTTATTTAGTGCATTGAAACAACCTCTCTGTTTGCCTTTCACCAGTGCTGACAGTTCAGATCAGTCCCATGCTGTCCCTCGCCACTCTGTCCAATATTCCTACCAACTTCTTGGAGGTTTGTGTCTAGAGCCTGAGGAAGAGGCACGCATGCCTCGAACGCGCGCACCGCCCTGTGACCTAACCCAGAAGTGACGCTCAGGTGCCTGCGCTCCACGGCTGCGTTCCATCACGCTGTCCCATCGTGTCCATACAGCTCCCTGTCTGACCAGCGCTGGAATACACTCAGGGACACCTTTGGACTTTTGGATCAGCTGACGAACTGTACAGCATTCTCCTTTACAGTGAGAACCCAGAGCATTCAGCCATCACAGGATTACCAACATCAGCTGAGCACACCCACCCCGGAAGCCAGGCACAGATGACACCTTTTATGCCCATGAACCCTGCAGCCTTGTGAGTAGTATCCTTATAAGAATTGTTTTGTTTTGTCACAGTAATAAAAAGTTACTACGCTTAGAGGGCGCCGCTTTTTGTTTTTCTTGTGTCTGAAACCTTCAGCTTTTGGAAAACCCACGAAATAGTAACTTCTGTACATGCACCTAGGTTTTTCAATAAGCAAAGTGATTTTTCACTTTTGCAAAGTGAACATGTTGTTTCCCTTTACTAAATTAACAAAGGGGTCCACAATGGCAGCCTGCATGTTTTTTTTTAGAACATATTTTTGTTCCTCAAACGTTCTTTATTTTTCCACTTTCAGCAAACAGAAAAATGGGATGCTCAAAGGTGAGAATACTGAAAAATTGAGCTTTTGCATGTTGTTACAGGGATAAGTGATAAGCTCTTATGAAATTAAATGGAAAACACCTTTTAAAGAGAACACATTTGCAGTACCTTTTATGGACACTAGATGGATAAGGTCTTCATTGTTTCTTATATCTAGATTGAGTAAGAGCAAAACTCACTGGTCCTTATTTACTATTGCTGCAAATGCTTTACCACCTCTCGGATGCCTAAATGGGCATAATATTGCATTTATGAATCTCTAAATGACTTTTGTTAGTTCAACATAGAAGCTTAGGATATTAACATTCAAGACCACTGTTCTGATGTACCTATGGCTAGTGAAAAAATCCTCCAGCTAGGTAGTAGCGGTCCACTTTTGTATGCCTGTTTACTGATAAGGTTTTTTCTTTTGTTTTTGGATTAGATGATGTTTGTAATATTTTGCCATCAGTTGTATATTCCCAATTCTATATCAGAACAAATGAGTGTATATATATAAAAAACTTAACACCGTATGTGAATCTATACATATAGATATCTATATATAGATATCTATATGTAGCACTACCCCCCAGGTGGAAGATGCACAATGCAACAGAGCTGGAACAGAGACCACTAATTTGGAATACCGGTCTCCAGGAGAGCGGGAGACCAAAGAACCGAGCAGCGGAGAGAATGAAATTAACCCCTGCTGACCCTGGAGAGATGATGGAAGTATGATTAAGAGAAATTGGTATACAAGGCTCTAATTTATATACCTTCTGGTGAGTGTGAACCCCAGAGGGGGAGTGTGACCCACCTTCGAGGTGAAGACTGGGAATTGGTGTAGGGTACACTACAAAGCCTATCCTAGAAGCACATATCACCTTAGATCCGTACCTTTATTTCTGGACTTCTATTTTATGAGGAGTTGGACTTCATCCAATAACTAGCGCTGTTTTATCAATTGGACTTTGGTTCTATTAGCTTAATACTTTGTTTATATACAGTATATATATATATATATATATATATATATATATATATATATATATTACAGTGTTAAAGTTTTTGTGTGTCTTTTGTCATGTGGGTGTTTATTTGCATGTTTAATTGCAAACCAGTTTAGGACTATTTTACAATTCAGCAATAAACTGTATTCTCAACATGATCATATGGACTGGGTGGGTAGCAACAGAATGGCAGCCAGCATGCATCCTGCACTTCCTGTACTAGACTAGGCCACGTGCCTTTTTACATTGGGTAGCTAGGCCTTCCCCTCCTCCTTGCAAGGCAGCTTGTTCCAATAATAAGTGACATGGGCCTCTTACTCACATCTGCCCCCCCCCCACTTGTAATGGAATCAGGAAGCACCCTTTATAATAACGGGGCTCCCAGATGTCTGTAGTAGAAGGATCTATTAATACCTCTAATGCTGGCCATACACTCCACGAAAAAATGGTTCAAACAAACTTTCGAAAAACAAATGTTCGGTCGTGAGTACAAACGATAGTGCCATCATGTAATGACCGATAAATCGTTCAGTGGACATAAATACATTTTTTTTTTTTTTTTACATATACCTAGTGCAGAAAGTTCGGATGGGAAACACATTAACCTTCTGATTTATCGTTCGTTTGGCAGAAAATTTCCAAATGTGTTCTTCGTTTTTTCAGGTCAAAAACTTTCCAACGATTATCGATTTTGTGCCCATTAACTGGCTGAAAAACGAAAGAGCTGTCTGAACGACCCAATTTTGCCCAAATTTTCGTATAGTGTATGGCCAGCATTAGTAAATGATGCCAAATAATAACATGTAAATAAACACAGAGACCATGACAAAGTCCCTTGATATAAAGAAAATGCAAACACACCCCAAAATAACATTGTTTAAACATTTTAATCCCCAGTGATGTCCCTCAGCATGTGGAGAGTTTTTGAGTGTGGTTACTAAGCAGAGCAATATTAGCATATATGCCAAACAGAGTGTACTATTCTGCACAACATCCCCATACCTTATAATAAAAATACAATTCTATGTATTTCAAAGGAAAATTGATAATATGTGTGTGTGTGTATATATATAGAGTTATATTTTATTATTTGCTAGGGAGAAAGATAACTCCAAATAGTTACTTTGGTCATTTGGACTAATTTAATATGTATATATTTTTATGATATTTTCTCCACTGTCGTTATGACCAGAAGCAGTCATTGTTCATTAAAACGCACATCATCGTGTGCTTCCTGAATAATGCTACAGCTACAGCAGTGTTGGAACAGCATCAAGAAAAACCTTCCTCCGCTATGTTGGCACCTGGCCTATAAGTAATGTTTTCTAACATTTATGTGGATGATGGGACTGAAATCAGTTTTCTTCTGCTTGCTTCCAAGCTCCTACACTCTCTAGCATCTGTTACCTCTTACTGCTCCTCTTTTTCTCTTTAACTTCTAACCTAGCTAGTACCTTACATGTCAACATTGTTTTCCCCTTTTCTTTCCTAGCCTTGGCTGGTCACAGATGCCAATGCCTTGCAGTTGCTCAGGCGGCAGTGGAGGTACATTGCAGTGCTGGAGTCCTCATCTTTCTCTGAGGAGGAGCAGGCAGCACAAGGAACAGCTCTCCCACAGAGTAATAGGTCTGCTAGACCTTCTTTCACCACACACACAGCCGTCAAGCACACCAAACAATCAAGAACAGGAGCAAAAAAAACATCCCAAGTCAAATACTAGAAAATAAGGAGAAGGAAGGTTTCATAATTTCATATTTGGTTTAGTTAAGGTGAATCTATAGCCAAAATGTGTACTTAGCTTTGGATAAATCGGGGAAGGATTTGCCCCCTTGTCAGGTTTTTATGCTGTCAAGGACTGTTACAGAGATTTCCACTGACTCACTGTACTGTACATCCTTCTCAGTGGCAACATATTTTGGACATTATGTAGGAGAATGCTCAATTGCCTGTTGACTTTTTATTGTTGTATTTTTCCCTGAATTCCTGACTATCTTATAGGTTACATAGTTGGTAAGGTTGAATAAATATTTAGCCTATATATGTGTATGTGTCCAGGTTTATGTTGCTGCCAATTTCAATAATTCTATACATTCTGTTTGCTGAGAAACATATCTCAAAACTTTTTTGAATCTATCTACCCTCCAAGCTGACACCACTAACTGTGTAAGGAAGTTTCACATCCTTACTGCTTTAACAGTAATGAACCACTTAGGCCGGGTACACACGGAGGGACATGTCCGATGAAAACGGTTTGCGGACCATTTTCATCGGACATGTCTCCTCGGGATTTTCGTCCGACGGTGTGTACACACCATCAGGCGGCGTACACACGATCGGACATATCCGATGAAAACGGTCCGCGGACCATTTCCATCGGATATGTCCGATCGGGAGTTTGATCCGATGGCGTGTACACACCATCGGATCAAATTCCCCGCCGCCGGACGGCGCGGTGACGCGGCGGTGACGTTGACGCCGCCGCGTCACCGCCACGTCACCGCACCAGGAAGTAAAACACTTCCGCGCATGCGCCGAATCCATTCGGCAGCGGCGCGGCGGCGGTGGGGGCCGACATGTCTGCTGGTAAGTGTACTAACCAGCAGACATGTCGGGCGGACAGATTCCACCGGATAGATTTCAAAGCTTGCTTTGAAATCTGTCGGGTGGAGAAATCTGTCCGCTAGCCCATACACACGAGCGGAGATGTCTGCTGAAACGGTCCATCGGACCGTTTTTCAGCGGACATATCCCCTCGTGTGTATGCCGCCTCAGATCAAAATCCCCGCCGGCAGACAGTGCGGTGACATGGCGGTGACGTTGACGCCGCCACGTCACCACACCAGGAAGTAAAAAACTTCCACGCATGCGTCGCATCCATTCAACGCTTGTGCGGGCAGATATGTCCGCTGGTTACTGTACTAACCAGCGGACATATCCGATGGACAAATTTTAATGCAGGCTTTAAAATTTGTCCGCCGGTCAGACATGTCCGCTAGGCCATACACACGAACGGATTTATCCGCTGAACTGGTCCGTCAGACCAGTTTCAGCGGACAAATTTGATCGTGTGTACGCGGCCTTACACAGTTTGAGATTTAAACACTTCTTCTCCAACTGGTCATATGTCTTCTTTAAAGAGCTTGGATTAAACAGTTGTTTTCCAATTCTAACATCACCATTGAATGATTTGCATTTGTGATCATATTCCCTCTTAAGTGCCTCTTCTCCAGGGAGAATATGTTTAATGTTTGTAGTCGTTCCTCATAACTGAGGTTCTCCAGCTCCCCTATTAGCTTTGTTGGCCTTCTTTGGATCCTCTCCAGTTCATGTTGGCTGTTGGACTTCCCCTCGGTAAGCCTATTGTGGTACAGTGGTTTGCCTCTGCATGACGCCCTCCCCATGTGTTGACTTGGGAGGGCAACGTGCATTGGAGACCCAAGGGTTCCCTCCTGTACTGCAGTGAGCATGCACTGCATTTTGTTGTTATGTGGGGATGATGTCATGGTTTGATCCCTTCATCTGTATGGCACGTGCGTGATCCGGCATGATAATGCGGGATGCGTGAGCGTCACATGTAACGCAATCACGCTGACAACCGTGACTCCATTTAAAGCAGCGGCCTCGGCTTTACTAGGCGCTGCTGCTGGGATCCCAGGATTGATTGTATTGCCAGACTTTCTCACTAAGGTATGGCTATGGACACTAATTGTTACACAGGACTGTTGGGCCTATTCAGCTTTGGTTTGCCGTAGAAGGACACCTTTGTACATTTGTGGCTTTACAATGTTTCCCCCTATATGAATTATGCTTATCATTTGATTGTCTGAGGCACACCACATCAATATGAGCGTAGCTGCAGGTTTATTAGGGATCCTTGTGTAGAATCTTTGGGGCTGCATGTTCCATCATTCCCTCACCCCTTTTTGGGGGTTAGTAGGACTCGCTCATTTATGGCACAGCAACTTATCATTTTTAGAATACAATTGATTTTCTGCTAATTGTTTTGTAGGTATGTGAATATCTACTCTGTTGTTCCCGTTGTAGCATGCTCTTTTCACTGTTATACATCCTGACTAATATGAATGCTCGCTTATAGAATGCAATAACTTTTGTGATCTTTTATGCTAATATGGCCCTGATGAAGAAAGACTGAACTGCATATTCAAGATGTGGCTGAATCAGAGTTTTGTAAAGTGGTAGAATTATTGCTTTACGTCTTGAGAAAAATGTTTTTCAATGCATAATATTAGTCTGCTCGCTGCAGCTTGCATGCTATTGCTGAGTATATCATTTATAACTGCACAAAGATCCTAGATCCTTCTCCATCCTTGATCCCGCTCCCCCTTTTGCATGGAATTCATGAAGTGCATTACTTTACATTTTTCCAAAATGAAGCCTTATCTGCCATATGGCTGCCCATTCCTCTATTTTATCAAGGTCTTCTTGTAAAATTGCTATATCTTACTGCACAGTTATCATCAAACACTGATATTGAACAAATTATTCCAACCTGTTTATGAACAAGTTAGCATTTATAAAGGTATATTTTTTTATTATAATAACAGCCGTGTACTTACCTGCTCTGTGCAATGGTTTTTCACAAAGCAGCCACAAACCTCCTCTTCTGCAGACATCCACCGAGGCTCTCTGCTCCTCCTCATCTGTGCTTTGTTTGCTATGGGGCAGAGAAGTTGTGTGCTCCCAAGCTCCATTGACACACACAGCATGTCTTCACCCTGGCCCTTGCTCTCTCCTCATTCGTTTTGACTGACAGATGCAAGAACCAATGGCTTCTGCTGCTGTCAGAGCATCTAGTGAGACCAGGAAAATAATTAGATATGTGCATTCCCGTTCGTACGAATGTTATTTTCGTACGAAAATGTTCATTTTCGTACCCGCGGGATAATGTGTACATACGAAAATGGTAAAGCACCAAAATACGAAAACGACGGGATAACGGATGAGCTGCATAACGAACGACCGCAAATACAAACGAACGATCCGACGGGAAAAAACGACAAAACGAAAATGGCAAAATAACGAAAATGAAATCTGTATCAAGAGGTTTGCATTGTGTATTTTGTTTGAATCCGTTTTGTGTTCGTTTTCAGTTGTATGTTCATTGTTCAATGTCATCTATAACAAAAGAATTTCATTATGTATATTGAATGAATTCCTTTTTCTGTTTTCTGTGTATTCAAAATACTGAAGGCAAATTTTTTGTTATAGGTGTCATATCAACATACGAAAATAACAAAAGAAACGGGTTCAAATGCAAATCTTGTGTTTATGGTTTTTTTAATGGCCAGAGAGTTAGGCTGGCCATACATGATACAATTTTCTGTGCAATTTTCTTAGATTTACCTTCAACTATGTAGTGCAAGGGCCTGCCTGATTGCATACAATTGAAAGTGTTGTTTAGTTTGACCTCATATATGGTTTTTGGTAAATCTAAAAGAAAATTGTACAAGAAAATTGAACATGTATGGCCAGCCTCAGTGACTGAAAGCAGCTTCTCTTTTGTGCAGAATAGTGAGTACACTTGTACGGTAAAGCCTAATAAACTTTTCTGTGGATTTTCATCTGAAGGGAGATCAGTTGGCCAGACTTCTGAACCCAAAAATGGTTTTCTGATGCAGTTTAAAAACAAACTAATTTTCTGAGAACGATCGGAAAACGATCGTTTTTATGTTTTTATGTTTGTTGTTAAAATAGAACGGGAACGAATGGGAAAACGGGCGTCTTACGAAAAACTAACGGAAACGAACAGACGGGACCATACGAAATGGAACAAAAAATAAATAAAAAAAATTTCTGTGCACATGTCTAAAAATAGAATAATTGCAGCAGATGGGTACAGCGCTGGATTGAGAATAGACTCGGGTAAATGTGGGGCTGGGGGAGCTGCTATTGAAAGTTTTTTTTTTTTTTACTTATTGCAGATAATGCATTAAGGTAGAAAATCATTTACATTTAGTACCACTTTAAACAAAATTGGTCCCAGGACAGAGCCCTGGGGCTCCCCGCTCAAAACATTAGCTCATTCAGAAAATGAGACATTTATCACTACTCTTGGGATTTACTCCTGTATCCAGTTTTCTATCCAGGTGCCTACAAATTCATCAATGCCAATAGACCTTAATGTGGGCTACTGTATCAAATGTCTTCACGAAACGAAATCTAGATACACTACAGTATGTCCGCAGACCTTTCTCTATTTAAATAAAATGTAATTACAGCTCAGCTCCTCATAAAATGTTAAAAGGTATGTCTGGCAAGAAATGGTCTTTCATAAATTCATGTTGGTTACCACTAATTTTACCATTTTTTCTTGGCTATTTTTAATCCTCACCATTCCTTCCATCAATAACATTGCTGTAATTTGAGACTGTTATATGTCATATTAGTGCTCTTTATTTGGTTATTTAACCACACATAGCAAACTGACATATTTTACTTAACAACTAAATATATGAGTTAGATTTGTGATACTTCAATAAAATATGTAACTTTTACATATTTGACTTAAAGGGGTTGTAAAGGTTCATTTTTTATTTTCTAAATAGGTTCCTTTAAGCTAGTGCATTGTTGGTTCACTTACCTTTTCCTTCCATTTACCTTCTAAATTTTTTTTTTTCTTTGTCTGAATTTCTAACTGCCTGTTCTTCCTCTATTGCCCCAGGCACACGAGATGCAAATGCAAACACATCTAAACACACGTTTTGAAACGCAAAAACTGACGTTAAAAATGCCAGTTTTTGCCTCGAATTTCGAGGCGTTTTACCGCGGTTTACCACGTTTGCGTTTATAAGCGTTTAGTTAAGAAACATCATAAGACGCTCCCTAAGCTCAAAAGACAATATTATTTAACCATTTTAGCCATTTTGTGAGACCAAAGTGAGTAGCAGCTGAAAGAGCAGCAGTATACTTGTATTTAGCGTGTCACTTGCCACATCACCTGCCACAAGCTGTGGATCGTCCACTTGCCATGTCACCTGCCACAAGTTGTGAATTGTCCACTTGCCACGCCATCTGCCACATCACCTGGCCATGTCACCTGCCACAAGTTGTGAATTGTCCACTTGCCACGTCATCTGCCACATCACCTGCCACTTGCCACAAGTTGTGGATTGTCCACTTGTTGTGGATTGTCCATGGGCCACATCACCTGGACACGTCACCTGCCATGTCATCTGGCCACGTCACCTGCCACAAGTTGTGGATTGTCCACTTGCCACGTCACCTGCCAGGTCACCTGGCCACGTCACCTGCCATGTCACCTGCCACGTCACCTGGCCACGTCACCTGCCACAAGTTGTGGATTGTCCACTGGCCACGTCACCTGTCTTGCCAACTGCCCACTTCACCTGCCACAAGTTGTGGATTGTCCACTTGCCACGTCACCTGACCACGTCACCTGCCACAAATTATGGATTGTCCACTTGCCATGTAACCTCACAATGTCACCTGGCGACGTTACCTGTCCACATCACCTGCCACAAGTTGTGGATTGTCCACTTGCCACATGACCTGGCCATGTCACCTGCCACAAGTTGTGGATTGTCCACTGGCCACGTCACCTGGCCACATCACCTGCCACGTCACCTGGCCACATCACCCACCACAAGTTGTGGATTGTCCACTTGCCACATCACCTGGCCATGTCACCTGCCACAAGTTGTGGATTGTCCACTGGGCACGTCACCTGGCCATGTCACCTGCCACAAGTTGTGAATTGTCCACAATGCAATGCAAGAAATTACAGTTGTTTATGTTTTTTTAATGGTTTTTCATTATTTTCCATCATTTTTGAGATTTCTAATGTAAAAAAATAGGTCACCTTTAAAAATGCCTATAAACAAAATCGTGGCAAAATGCAGTACTGGCAGCGTTTTGCCGTGTTTTGCGTCTGAAACGCGAAAATGTTTGCGTCTGAACCCATTTGTTTGCTTCTGGAAAAACAAGGATAAACGCAACTGCCTAAAAACAGCAATAAACGAGATTGTGTGCATTGACACATAGGATAACATTGAATGTGTTCAGGGGCAGTTGAAAAAACTGTCCAAATGCCTCTGAACTCGAGTTTACCAGTGTCTTGTGTGCATGGGGCCTAAGGTGTTCAGTAAGCTGTTCTAAATGACTTTCCACTGCTCGGATGATGGTGGAAAGCTTACTGAGGAGAAACAGGAAGTGAGAAATTCAAACAAAGAAAAAAACATTTAGAAGGGAAATGGAAGGAAAAGGAAAGTAAACCAACAATGCGCTAGCTTAAAGGAACCTATTTAGAAAATAAAAAACAAACCTTTACAACCCCTTTAAGTGTATGCTCCTTTCTGGCTTGTACAGTTTACCTTTAGTGTTGTGCTAAATACATTCCTTTTTTTTAATATAATTTACATAGTATTGATGTTAGGCTGACTGGTCTGTTATTTCAAGGTATACTGTATATCCTGCGTCTTTTTTTGAAAATGGGTACCTTGTTTGCTTTTTCAGAATCTGTTGGTAATGATGTTTAGAATCGCTACAGAAATCCCATGCGTGAGAGTTTATCATTCAGCCACGCCATGTATCTGAGATCTTCTTTGGATGGGTGGGTGAATACAAGGTCCTCCTCCTCTGTTCAAAGATCATGTTTTATTTATAGAAGTTGAGATTGTAAGACACGTTCCTTGTGATTTTTTTTTATTTTTTTTTATTTTTGACTAAACGTAGGCTTTAAACTAGCTAGAGCTCATTCTATCTTTACCAAATCAACCCAAAGAGGCACATTTATTAGGGAAAGAACAGCCCATTTCACTCATTCTCTTTTGCTTCTCTACAGCTACAACAAATATTTCACTAAGATATTATATATGTGATTTACAAGGTGGGAGAATGAGAAAGCAACAAATCAGATTTTGTTGAATAAAGCCCTCTTGTGTTTATAATTTTCATGTAACAATGTTATTGCTCTTTATCAAATTAAGGTGCAAAAGCATGCAGCTACAAATTACCTGAAGAAATAGGCTGGCAATGGCAAAATAGGGTAAGGTAATTAGACTCTGGTCTGATTTATGGTATTGTTACCAGTATAAATTCTTTTTATTGTGCTCCACCATAGTCTGTGCTTTTGGTTCCCTTGGGGCATGCATACTGATACAGTGACTGACATGTGTAATAGACTGCTTTAATTAAAGTAGTGTGATGCAAATTTCTATTCTGTTAACAGAAACACAATAGATTTTTTTTCTTGGCATAATTGAACAGATTAAAATATGGAGAATGGAGCTGGTTAATAATCAAAATGCTATAGTAAATTAATTTTTTTACCATGAATGTTAGTTTTCTTTCCATACTGTAATTTGTATGTGTAAAGCTATAACTTGTATAAATGTAGTGGCTGTTGTTATTCTTATTTAGAACTTTAGAAACACTACACAATTACATTGTGCTGAAAATATTAACATAAAAAAAATACTAGAAGTTACAGAGTACATTTAAGCATTAGCATTGTTTTAGTGCAGGGAATAACACCAAATTAGTTACATACAACAATAAAACGTTTTAACTGTATGGTGTAGCAGGATGTTTTTTTTTCACTTTTTACATATAGTTTTTCTTGAAGAGTTTATGTAAACAGTACACATTTTGTGTTTTTTTTTTTAAAGTGAAATAGTATATAGGCATATAATCCCAAACATTCTACGGTGTACTTTCATATGTACAAATTATTCTACGTGTACATTTCTTGGTTATGTTTTGTTATCAACCAATTTTATATAATCAAAGATATCACTAGTGTAATAAATTTCAACACCAACTCTAGGCTTAGGTACATGACTTACTGCATCACCCACTCTTTGGCCTTCTTTTGGCCGTGGGTGAATTCCAATGCTGCATCGATGTGATGACATCAGTGCCTCTCTTGACATCAATACACAGCAAATTAAGAGCGCTGTGGTAATCCCTAATCAGGGGACAGGCCAATGATACCCTGTGATCACAGTGGGGACATCTTGACCTGAAAGATAAAGATACTGCACAGGACAGTTCTTCATTAAGTCTAGGTTCACATTGGAGCGATTTGTCATGCGATTTGAGAGATCAAATCACATGACAAATCGCAGCCTATTGGAGGAAATGGCATTGTTCCAATCGGTGCAACACAGAATTTTTACACACACACATGAATAAACACACACACATAGAACCTAGGTTCACATACAGTATGTCTGAGTCATGCGTGTGCATTAGTATGGTCATGTCACGGTTACAGCAGCCAAGTCATTTGAATGAGCTGCTGTACCAACAAGAAATGCAGCTAAAAATTCCCCAAAATGTATTTTTTTTTTTAAAGTACCTAAAAAAAAAAAAAAAAGTGCCACATTTTCCAATGAGTGGGGGTGCCATTAGGAATGGAGTGTGCTTAAGAGTAGCATGTTTTGCCAGATGGACAGAAATGTGCATTATTATGCATGTGTTCCTGACCCACAGATACAGTGCCTTGAAAAAGTATTCACACCCCTTGAAATTTTCTACATTTTGTCATGTTACAACCAGAAACGTAAATGTATTTTATTGGGATTTTATGCAATAGACCAACAAAATGTGGCACATAATTGTGAAGTGGAAGGAAAATGATAAATGGTTTTCAATTTTTTTTTACAAATAAATATGTGAAACGTGTGGCGTGCATTTGTATTCAGCCCCCCCTGAGTCAATACTTTGTAGAAACACCTTTTGCTGCAATAACAGTTTAAAGTCTTTTTTGGGTATGTCTCTACCAGCTTTGCACAGCTAGAGACCCATTCTTCTTTGCAAACTAGCTCAAGCGTTGTCAGATTGGATTTAGGTCTGGGCCATTCTAACACATGAAAATGCTTTGATCTAAACCATTCCATTGTAGCTCTGGCTGTATGTTTACGGTCAAACCTACACCTCAGTCTCAAGTCTTTTGCAGACTCTAAGGCGGTGGATGATGGACCGTTTCAGCAGACATCTCCGATCGTGTGTACGGGCTAGCGGACATGTTTTCCCAGCGGACAAATTTCAAAGCATGCTTTGAAATTTGTCGGCCGGAGACATGTCTGTCGGATATGTCCGATGGTTAGTACACTAACCAGCGGACAGAAATCTCCACGCATGAGTCAAATGGATTAGACGCATGCGTGGAAGTATTTTACTTCCTGGAGTGGTGACGTGGCGGCGTCAACGTCACCGCCACGTCACCGCGTCCTCAGCCCGAGGGGATTTTCATCCGATGGTGTGTACACGCCATCGGACCAAAATCTGATGAGACATGTCCGCTGCAAACGGTCCGTCGGACATGGTTGAGCGGACATGTCTCATCGTGTGTACGCGGCCTAACAGTTTTTCTTTTAGGACTGCCCTGTATTTGGCTCCATCCATCTTCCCATCAACTCTGACCAGCTTTCTAGTCCCTTCTTTAAAAAAGCATCCCCACAACATGATACTGCCACCACCACGTTTCACAGTGGGGATGGTGTGTTCAGGGTCATCTGCGGTGTTAGTTTTCCACCACACATAGCGTTTTGCTTTTAGGTCAAAAAGTTAAATGTTGGTCTCATATGACCAGAGCACCTTCTTCCACATGTTTTCTGCATCCCCCACATGGCTTCTCGCAAACTGCTAACGGGAATTCTTATGGCTTTTTCAACATTGGCTTTCTTCTTGCCACTCCTCCATAAAGGCCAGATTTATGGAGTACATGACTAATAGTTGTCCTGTGGACAGATTCTCCTACCTGAGCTACAGTATGGATCTCTGCAGCTCCTCCAGAGTTACCATGGACCTTTTGGTTGTTTCTCTGATTAATGCTCTCCTTGCCTGGCCTGTCAATGTAGGTGGACGCCCATGTCTTGGTAGGTTTGCAGCCGTGTCATACTCTTTCCATTTTAGGATGATGAGCAGTGCTCAGTGAGATGTTAAAAGCTTGTGATATTTTTTTTTAAACCTAGTCCTGCTTTAAACATCTCCAGAACTGTATCTCTGACCTGTCTGGTGTGTTCCTTGGCCTTCCTGATGCTGTTTGTTCAATAAGATTCTCTAACAAACCTATGAGGGCTTCACAGAACAGCTGTATTTATATTGAGATCAAATTGCAAACAGGTAGACTCTATTTACTAATTAGGTGATTTCTGAAGGCAACTGTTTCTACTAGATTTTAGTTAGGGGTACCAGAGTAAAGGGGGCATAATACAAATGCACAATTTTGAAAACCATTTATCATTTTCGTTCCACTTAACAATTATGTGCCACTTTGTGTTGGTCTATCACATAGAAATCCACAAAAAATACATTTACATTTTTGGTTGTAATGTGAAAAAAGTAGAAAACTTCAAGGGGTATGAAAACTATTTCAAGGCACTGTATGTGAACCTACAGTAGGCTAAATAACCTTTTTTAGCCACATCTCTAAGCTTGATCCACAGCTGCTGTGTTTTGGAGAGTGGATAACAGTGCTTGTTCTTCAGGATGTTCTGCAGGATGGACTTATTTTTTTCCTAATAGTGATCAATAAATACGCACAGCTCTGTTCTCTTTCCAAGGAATAGGAGGAATTATGGGTGGAATTACGTATGGGTTGACATACTGATCAGCTCGTCATGGAGTATGTTCCAGTTTCTCTAATATTATTGAGGTGAAAGAGAAGTCTCATGCCGCGTACACACCATCACTTTATGCGATGGAAAAAAAATTAAGTTTTCTGTGAAGTAAAAAACAACGTTTTTGAAACTTCAATTTTCAAAAATGACGTTGCTTACACACCATTGTTTTTTCACAATGCTCTAGCAAAGCGAGGTTACGTTCACCACTCTTTTCCATTGAAGCTCGCTTCATAACTAGCTTCTGGGCAAGCGCGGGTTGAAAAAGTCGTTTTAAACGTCGTTTTTTTTGCTATACGCAGTGATTTTTTGTGAAACAAAAAACGACGTTTTGAAAAACGACACAAAAAAATTGAAGCATGCTTCAATTTTTTTTGTGTCGTTTTTCACAAGACATAAAACAACGTTTTCCCCCACACACGGTCATTTAAATTGACGTTTTTAAAAACGTAGTTTTTTTCCATCAAATAAAGTGATGGTGTGTACGCGGCATCAGCTCCTCATTCTGCTGAAAAGGGTTGCATAGACTGGGGCAATGATTAGAAGAGTGGGTCAATTATCATTGCTTGTTGTGATGCAGACTGTTTTTCTGGAGGTGGATACTTTCTGTAACATTTATTAGATTAATGAATATAATTTGAAAATATTAGTGTAATTTAATTTTAAAAATAAAACTATTATGTATTATATTAATTTATATGCATAGTTGATTATTATTATTTATCATTAAATATTACATAACAATTCTTTCTATACATGTCACGTGAAAATGTCTTGATAAATCAAACACTCCTTATATATGGCTGGAACTTTACCTACTGTATGTACAAGCATTGTGTTACAATGTTAGGTTAGATTTTTTTTTTTTGTGGAGAATCTACTTAACCAGAGCAGCACCAGAAACATCAGTAAATGTGATTAATTATTGTTGGTGCTGAAGTTTTTTTCTTTGCATATTTCTATTAGAGACAGGTGGCAGAATATTATTACTTATCCAGAAATGATTTGTTTTGACAGAGGTTAATCTCTCCATATTTGCAGATCTTTGGGAAGACAACACTACCTGCTGTGAAAGAGAACAAGCATGGGTAGGAAAGTGAGAATGTGAGTGGCAAACAGGGAAATCTGAGGACAATGGTTCAGTCTGCTGCCTAATATTTCCATAGGGTCAGTACTTTAGGGATCTAAGAGTAGCATTACTGTTGGAAAAACAAAATAAATTAAGTCAAATAAAATGTACAGATTTTGCTGGTTTGGTCAGACCAAGCAGAGATTGTGAAAGTCATGATAAAGAATTAATGCATTGGATAGCGAAAATAAACATTGTTATTACAAGCTGGCAAATAGGGATGAGCCGAACTGCCATGGGCTAGGTTCAAACCCTGTTTCGACAAACTTTATATTCCAACCCCAAACTAAAAATGTAAATTTTCTGGGATAACAATGAAAAGAGAGACAGCTTGTCAACATCACAGGAGTAATTCTCCCCCTCTCTTTTTCTTTTCACAGACATGTTCAAAGGCAAGACAGCCCACTCTGCCCTTTCCCCTAGTTTTATCATTGGCAGAGTGAAGTCAGCCAATCAGGGGTGGAGCAGTAAGGAGATCTGGGGGATGGAGTTCCCAGCTCAGGCTGCTTGACTGAAATCAAGACACAGAGAACTACATATCCCAAGAAACACTGCTGCACAGGAGAAAATCTAACCAGAGAGGCTTCCTGGGAGAGGAAGAGAGCTGCCACAAAGCACGGGAGAGTCTAGACATGGGGACAGAGGGCTACAGGCTTAAACCTGTAGGATCGTGCCTCCACAGCCAGAAAGTCAGTGGTGGGCATCCAGAACTAAAGGGAGGACCCCGAGTGTATCCCCAGTCACCCCGATCAGTGTGCAATGTCTCTGTGAGGAGGTTCTTGCAAGGATCGGTACCACAGTATCTTCCCCTGTGGCCTTTGGACACAGGAGCTGGTTAGCGGACTCTTGCCCAAATCCTTCCTAAGCCAGAACAATGAATTACCTTTGTTGCCCTGCCGCCTACCTTAGTTACATGGAACTGTGATGCTGTTATACTCTGTCCATCAGTGAAAATACTTGTCTACTACTGTATCCCATAGGATTACAATACTGGTTGCCTGTCAAGCCTTTGGATGTACTGTGTTCACCTCAATACAGGAGATCAACAAGTGCACCATCTTAAAGAACCTTAAAACCTTAAGGGCCCCATCTATGTTCAGGACACTAGTTACTTATAGGTGAATCCACACTGGGGGTTGATTCAGTACACAGTTGATTAAGCAGGCCTGCTGGGACTGTGGTGCTGGAGTGAAGAAGGGAGAGGACTGGCATACTAAAACAAGGTCATTCCTCTACCCTTCTCCTGCCTCGACTCATATAGCCCAGTTTAGCTGGGGTTATAAGACCTTTGTTAACGTAACAATATATTTCTGACTCCGTATTCTTGTGTGTTTATCTCTGCTCTCTGGGTCCCCTGAAAGCAGACATATTTGATCATACTTTATGCCTTAGTACTTTTACTCTTTGTTCTATCAATGTCTATTTGATTTATGGCCCAATTTTACAGTGACTTTTGTTTCATTTTTCTTTAAGCAAGTGCCCAGCAAAGTCTCTCTCTTTGTTCACTATAACCCATGTTCTTTTACTGTGTTATCTACACTACATTACATCCAGGTGTGCCAGTGGGGTTGGGTCTGTTCTTAGGTTTTAAGAGACAGAATAAGGAACCAACAATATTCAAGCGGCTCCTGCGGGGGTAGCACTACATTACAACAAAAAATGAAAATGTATTTTGTTAGGATTTTCTAATGTTTTCTGAAGGGTAAACGCTACAGTCTACCTAATTACAACCTAACCAAGTTCCTAATACAACAATGTTCAGTCACTACAATAGTTGTGCCCATTGTCTCTTAGATAAAGATAATGCACTTTTAAGACCCGGCAGTGTAGTACTGTGAAAAAAGCTCACAAACTATACTATTAAACTATTGTGTCATTGGCCAATTTTATGAAACTTAGGGCTTTAGCTTTATTTATTTTTTAAGAGGAAACGTTTTAGCTTTTAGATCTGTTGTGGTTGCCACTTCTGCTACCAGGTCAATAAAGTCTCATTTCTGTTTGATAAAAAATAAAGCGTTGCAGCCAATAGTCCCTAAAAAGCCTTTCCTCATATTGATGCTGATGTACTTAAGCCAAGCTAAATGTAAACATGAAAAAAATCAATTACATATCCAAAATATGTGATGCCAGACTATGGGGGTTTCTGATGCAGTCTGTTAAAACAGTTTCATTAAATGACACTATATACAGTTTAGGGCATTTACCAAGCATGCAATTGAAAGGATTGGAGGTTTTTTGGAGGTTTTTTTCGGCATGAAGAAAAACAACGTTTTTCCAACTTCATCATTAAAAACGACGTTTGCCCACACACCATCGTTTTTTAAAAATGATGAGTAAAGCGCGGTGACGTATGACGGCACTCTAAATGTGAAGTTAAATTCAAGCTCCCGTCTCTAACTTGCTTCTGAGCATGCGCGGGTTTAAAACTTCATTTTAGCCTACACACGATCATTTTTTACAACCTGAAAAATGACATTTTAAAAAACGACGTTTAATTTTTTTTTTTTATGTTTTTCAGAAGATGAAAAACGATGTGAAGCCCACACACGATCATTTTAAATGACGTTTTTAAAAACGTCGTCTTAAATCATGCCGAAAAACGACCGTGTGTACGCGGTATTACAGTTTAATGCTTCGTTCAGACTTGCTTTGCTGGCTGAAGCATGATCTTGGCTTAGATCGCTCTTCAGACATCAATAAACAGATGATGAGGAGGCATAATGCCTTCCTACTGCCTGTTTCAACCCCCTAATTACCAGACAAACGCACTGCATATTGAGTGCGGTTAGCGGAGTGGTTGCAACATAAACAACCCGGTCGCTCTTGGCGAGGAGTGCTTATGAAACATTTAAAATCTTTGCATGGCGCATTTTCAATGAAAGCCCCAAATTTTCAGCAATGCTATAACCAATATTATCATGGAAATTTAGAAAAAGTTTGCAAATAATTGTGGATTTCTATGTTATGCAAAAACTAAACATTTATTGCATAGAACATTCTATCTAATAACTCAGCTTGTGCTAATTTCCATTCCCTAAAGGGGTTGTAATGTCTCCAGGTTTTCCACCTTAATGCATTGTATGCATTAAGGTGAAAACCCTTCTGTGCTGAAGCCGTCCCCAGAGCCCCCCCCCCCTTTTTCTTACCTGAACCTGTCCATTTCAGCGATGTGCAGGACCCCAACGACTCCAGCTGTTGTCCCTGTCCTCATTGGATAGATTCATTGCAGCAGGAGCCATTAGCTCCCGCTGCTGTCAATCAAATCTAGTGGCACGGGAGTGGGGGGCAGTGGCGAGTCCTGTCTGTATCAATGGATGCAGCAACAGGACTTGTGAGCGCACAAGCACAGGTGCCCCCATGGAAAGTGGCTATCTGTGGGGGCACCTGATGAGGCCTATAGCAAAATTACAGCCAGCGGTGGTTGTGTTATCCTGACTGGATGTCATATGTGACGCCTGTCAATGCCCATCAGAGCTGCATACCAGTGCCACCTATCCGTGCCCATCATCAGTACCACCTCATCAGAGCCCATCAGTGCCACCCTACCAGTACTCGTAAGTCTAGTCTTATTAGTGCCCGTCAGTGAAGGAGAAAACAAATAAAAACCCCAGCAGTGATCAAATACCACCAAAATAAAGCTCTATTTATAGGAACAAAATTATTTAAAAAAATTGGGTACAGTGTAGCATGAGTGCACAATTGTCATTCAAAGGGTTTCAGTGCTGAAAGCTGAAAATTGGCTTGGGCAATAAGGGGGTGTAAGTGCCTGGTATTGAAGTGATTAATGAACCAGCCCTAAATCTGTTGTTACTTGTCCTATTTGTTCATTAAAGTTTATTCCCTGACAAAACAATTGTCTCTGACAGGCTGTAAAAGACACGTTTTTTCCGATACTTCTCCCAAGGCAGTATGGGAGAGCAAACACCACACTGCATTGATCACTGCTATGGAACAGAAGTCATTCATGTTATGAGAAACATACATGCTACATCCATAACTGAATAGAACTGCAGGCGTGAAATTGTTGTTCTCCCATGATGGCTGTGTCAAGTCTGCTTTTATTTTCATCTTCCAACAGTTTCTTTGATCTCGGATGTAAAATAAAATACTACCAGCTGGTTCTCTTTGCATGAAATTATATATATATATACATACAGTATCTCACAAAAGTGAGTGCACCCTTAACATTTTTGTAAATATTTTATTATATCTTTTCATGTGACAACACTGAAGAAATTACACTTTACTACAATGTAAAGTAGTGAGTGTACAGCTTGTATAACAGTGTAAATGTGCTGTCCCCTCAAAATAACTCAACACAGCCATTAATGTCTATATTTTTGACAACAATTGTGAGTACACCCCTAAGTGAAAATGTCCAAATGGGGCCTAGTTAGACATTTTCCCTCCCCGGTGTCATGTGACTCATTAGTGTTACAAGGTCTCAGGTGTGTTATGTGTGGTGTTATCGCTCTCACTCTCGCATACTGGTCACTGGAAGCTCAAGTTCAACGTAGCACCTTATTGCAAAGATCCTCTCTGAGAATCTGAATTTTTTTATTTATTTTTGCTCTACATAAAGATGGCCTAGGCTTTAAGATAATTGCCAAGACCCTGAAACTAAGCTGCAGCCTCTGATGATATCCACTTGGATGAAACATCAGGCTGGCTGATGCAAGCACGCTGAATACTGCAGAGTTTGACTTTTTTCTTGATGACTGTATCTTCTACTCATCTGTAAGTGAACTACAATAAATACATTTTTTACCTTACGGGTTTCACTATTTTTTTGAGGTGATAACCTGTGATTGCTACCCTTACCCTGGAGATTTTATGAATGGTAATTATATGCCGTTGAATTACTGATTCCTTTAAGACCACCTATGGCTTTATGGAGAGTGACACCTGCTTTGCCTGAGATTGATTGATTTAAGGCATATTATAATTGGATATCTGGTAAGCAGATTGTGAGTGTTGAGTGCTGTTTCCTGCTGATGCACTGGAAGTGGTGAAAGGTTCTTCTTATTTTCTTCATCTTTACTGAATGAACTTTTTAACTAAGATAAAGCGCTGCATTTTGGACTATATAAAATCTGGCAGCCTTGGGTGCATCGTTATCTCCACCCACATTTTGACTCTACTCTCTTGCTCCCATGCTGATGGCCACACATCCACGGCTATCACTGGTACTTAGTTATATTTACCACATCCTACCTTTTCCTACCACTGATTATATTGTTTTTTACTTATGGTGGCCACTTATGCTTTTATGCTTATGTTAGATCCTGATACCTGAAAAAAATAGTCATCAACTGCCTATCTTTTA
Source organism: Rana kukunoris (assembly GCA_029574335.1). NCBI lineage: Eukaryota > Metazoa > Chordata > Amphibia > Anura > Ranidae > Rana > Rana kukunoris. The sequence goes on from CM056052.1 coordinate 141,736,621, forward strand.
ATATGGTTTCTTGTTATTCCATCTTACCCCAATGCATGTTATGTACCATAGATTGTTAAATGGACCCTTGGCAGCCATGTTTGTTATCTGACTATTGTAAAACACTGTCAGATTTGCATTGCTGTATGTGTCTCCACTGGGGAGCTTCATTCTGCATGTTTTATTTTCCCTCTTTGTTGGCATTCTCTTTTGTCTTTTTGAAATTATTAAACCTTAGTAGTAAATTGTAGTAGAGTGGTACCCCAATGCGTAATGACCCAGGATTCTCAAACAGGCAGGTTGAGGGGCTCCAGGGTATTTGCTGGTTTGGGAGGAAACTGGCTTTTCAGTTTCCTCTGTCTTTACTAAAATCCACTTTGGGACCTGGAGCCCGGGGATTTCGTAGAGATCCGGGTGGGATGAAATCCCCAGTCCTGGGTTCAGGTTTGAAGCTGGTCAGCACACTGATTGGTCAGGTGTGTGTGGGCCTGATAGGAGACTCAGGACCAGCATTCTGGGCTCCACCCTCCCGAGGAGACCAGGCTTGCAAGGAAGAACCCAGAGAGTGCAGGCGTGCACTGAATTAGCTGGAGAGTGCAGGCTGCACTGTGAAACCCCAGAGACCTGAGTGAGGTTGCTGACAAGAGTCAGGAGGGCTCCATGCTGGAGCCTGAGCAGTGGAGCTACTGCTAAGGAGAGCCAGGTGGCTCTGTATTTTCTGTTGCACGTATAAGCCAGGAGGCTGAAGGTATTATTTTTCATGGACAGTGAAAACCCCCTGCTTTGGAAACCTGTGTTTTGGATTTAATTTTTTTTTTTGCCTTTTTAATAAAAGTGGGCCAACAAGCCCTTAAAGATAGTTCTGGACTGGTATGAAATACTCAAAAACGCATATCCCACTTTTGAGCTAAACAACCCCCAACTATATATATATATATATATATATATATATATATATATATATAAATACGTTTAGGTATGAGCAGAAAGATTTTGCCAAATATCAGTGCAGATACAATTCTGAATTTACTTCCCTTGGTCGGGAGAAGTTGGTCTCAGCTGCTGTGAAAGATATATCATTTATTGCAAGTATTGTTTCAGCTTAGTCAGAAAAAAGGTTTATAAATTGCACAGTGTGTAGGCTTACTGGCTATATTTATTCTGACTTCAATCCTTCTTTATGTTTTTTTATTGAATTCATTTTAATTTCATTCATGCATGTTATTTATGGATTTAAATAACACACAAACCTCACTTCTATTTTTTTTATTGTATATACATCACCATTAAGTAGAAGCAAATAAATGTTTTTGTTTTTTCTTTTTTGATTTTCAAGGAGCAATTTGCAGATGGTCATAAGCTTCACAAGCCAGACCTCATCTCTGAGAAGCAAACATTTAGCCATTTAACTGAAGCAGAAAATATGGAAGAAAACTGAGACATATATTTTCACATATAGCCCACAAACCTCAAACATGCAACAAAACCACTTAAAAAGGTTGATGTAGCATGTGGAGAGTCATGGCTCTCGAGGTCTAGGTGGTCCGTACCTCATAAAGTTTACTCCCCCTCAGGGTAGATTGCCCTCCTGTACTGCACTATATATAGTACTGGATACAAGCCTTTAGCTCTGCCAAAGATGTAAATATTTCCCAGGTTCATTCTGAAATGTTGTGGTTATATTACATCTAGTTTGCATGCTTAAAAAATGAAATAAAAAGAAAATCCTAGAAATTTTATAGCTTTGAAAAAAAAAAGAAAATGAATGCTTAAACTTTGCTCCTGAGCCTTGAGGATCATATTAAAAAGTGCCAAGAGTCTATCGAAAAGTTAAATGACAAATCTTTTTTATGCTATACAAGAAAACATCTACTTATATAAGTGACATTTTTGTGTCTGGAAACAAAGCACACTGGCTAACAATCTCTATGAAGACCAATACATTTGTTGTAGGAGTAACTGCCATTTTCAAACTCTTGACTGAACTGCAGACTGAGAAAAAAATATGTAATTCTCTTGGATCAATAAAAGGTTTAGTAAACAAACAAAAGAAGAAAGGCAATATGGTGGAAACAATGACCATAACTTTTTCTTTACCGACATTTTTTTTCACAGACAACTCGTTATAAATACCGCTGCCAGATTTAGTCACCTATCAGTTGCATAACCTCACTTTCCCTCCTCTACTGAACTGCACTCTGCATTACTTAAATTTGAATGATGGAATTCAAAAACACCTAAAGAGTAACTCCAGAAACTTCAGAAAATAAACCCATCCCCCTATGGGCGATCTATGTACATTGCAGGGATTTAAACAAACTTTGCTGCAGACTCCTACCTTTTGGTATTCAGAAGAAATAACTGTTTGTTTAATTAATTAATGTGACTAATTATTAATCAGCTGCTGTACTTGCATGGTTCTAATGAGGAAAGTGGCAAGGCCTGCATTCCTTTAGCCCATTGGAAGTATCTCACCAAAAAAAAAAAACATTTTTGCAGGGAGGCCCAAAATCTGACTTGAATTTTGGTGCAGATTTCTAGGAAAGTCAGTAAACCAATCACACAAGCAGGAAATTACTGGGGGAAATTCTGTATACAGAACGCCTCCAGGTGTTCATATTGCATTGCATTTTACAGAAAAAGTTGCAGATTAAAATGGAAAGCAATTTTTTTAATAAAATTAAATTACCGTATGACTTGTGTTACAATTTTATATGCTATTTAGTATTATATTTTTTTTGCATTTTTTTTCCAATAAAAGTGGAGATATCCTTTTAGCCTAATATCAACGACTCATTACATGCACACCATCGTTTGCGCAACCTAGATAAAGAGAACCTGTTCAAGTCCCATATCATTTGCGGGGGAATTAAAAACTAACACCCTTTCTCTTTCTCTGTATATACGTAAGCACAGATTTATTTTGGCACTTTTTTAATTAAAACCTAAATATTTTTTATTAACCTCTTTTTTTTATTATCATACCCCTCTGCAAGCTTTCTTGTAGGACTTCTTCAGAGATGCCCCTCTGAATAAATTTACCAAACAACATCATAATGTTTCAGTTTTTTCTTTGTTCAGTATTTTTAGCAAATCAATTTGTGAAGCTTGAGCTGGCCATACAAACATAGATTTTTTTAATTTTTTTCATTCAGCCACACTAAACACTCCGAATTGGCAAATCTTCCTTGCCGGCTATTGTATTGTAATAGCTGTGAACCTTGGCTGTCAATATCCAAACAGTGTCTTCTGCTGGTTAGCTGCAGTCACTGTCCTGCAATCAATTTTCTGCCCAGCTCCTTTTACTTTTGAGATAATTCACAATTCACTGTAAATCTTGCCAAAATGTAATCCATGTATGGCCAGCTTCAGGGTGTTAAATGTAAAAAAGTTTTGCCTTAGAATTTAAGATTGGGTGAAGACAAAACACTAGTAGGTGTGAAAGATGAGGTTTGGGAATCACTGCTGCCATGGCTTTAATGTATATCCTACAGGTTGGAGATTGCCTTTGAACTATGGCCAGCAGGTTAGAAAGTCCAATAAGGGTATCTCTATAAAAGAAGGGGGATCAAAGCAGCCATAGCGCTAACATGTCTAAAGATGTTGTAGGTAAAGCATAAAGAAAGCTGACAAACTGCAAACTGTTTATTGGGTAATTTTTGCTTTTCATTTTATTTTGTGCTTTATTGGAGGCTTTTGTTTTAGGGGCGTAGTATTTTGGGGTTTTTTATTTTATATTATTTTATATTATATTATTTTATTTCTAAATTGATCATTTAGAAAGATAAAACAGGAGAACAGTGGTACAAAAATGGCAAATAGACAAAGGCAGAATTAAAACGAGGGTTTTGTCTAGTGTGCAAATGTCAGAACCCTAAAAAAAAAGGGATCCTCCTGTAAACCATGGCATCACACAGATTAACAATAGTAACAATGTCTCTAGAGGTATATATAGTGTACCGTGCTTCGGGGCCTAAGCCTCGTTCAACTTTTCATAACAAACTTTAAATATACTTAAAGAAGTGAGAGAGAAAAGGGGGTGGGAAAGGGGAGAGAGAAAGGAGAGAGAAAGAAGAGAGGGAGGGGGACCAAATAAGCATCTATATAAGGGGGAGAAGTACCTTGTGGTGTCGACCGCCGGATCAAGGTGGGTCCTCCCGAGAGCGCCACAGCTCCCAGACACTGTCGTGGCCGTCAAGTCTGTCTCTCAGTCTGTCAGGGGATGCCTACGCAGGCATCCAATACTAGGCAACAGGTCAATGGGCTGCACTAAAGTCAATAGGCACCAGGATAGTGACAAAATATACGTTTAATAAAAGGTTAAGCACACGTGAAACAATCGTGTAAAACCCCCAAGACAAGCAAGCAAAACACAGCAAACATCAAACCAATAATCAACAAATATATACAAGGTGGGAGCATATATACCAGGTCAAGCAGGGATGTGAGGAACAAGGGGAAGCAGAGTCCAGGACAGGGCAGGGATCAAATCAGGAGAGTCCAGCACAAGGCAGAGATCAAATCAGGAACAGGTTGGCTCCAGCTAGCAGATCAGGCAGGTAACAGGCTGACAAGGAAAATACTGAAGCCTGGATTGTAGTGCAGGGCGGGCTTATATACACCTGTAACAGTTCATCCCAATTAGTGAGGAGTCCATTCCATGGGAGACACCCGCTGGCGGACACCAGAACTGCACCCCTGTTGCTGGGATAAACAGTGCCACCAGCAGGTGACCAAAGCCATGACATGGATCATGACACAGTCTGGCCGTAATTCTCTCCATTATGTCAACGTCTCTGACCCTGGCGTAAAGGGCTTCCTGTGATGGGGGTGCAGTCCTTTTCCAGTGGAGGGCCACTAGGCACCTTGCCGCTGTGAGAACATGCCCAAGTAGTTTCCTATAGGGTTTGGCTAGTTTTGGCTGGGAGAGACCGAAGAGAAAGAGTTTCGGGGTCCAGGGTATGGGTACCTCGAAGAGTCGAGTCAATAATTGTTGAGTCGAGGTGCAAAACAGGGCTATTAAGGGACACGTCCAATAAATGTGAAAGAGTGTGCCCTTAGCTCGCTGGCACCGCCAGCAACGTTTAGAGGCGGAGGGGTAAATTTTGTGGAGGGCGTCCGGAGTCAGGTACCAGAAGAAGAGGATCTTGTAAAAGTTTTCCTTATAGAGGGTACACATGGAACTCTTGGCCGCCCGACTCCAGATCGCCTCCCACGCCTCCTCTGGGATCTCCTCTCCCAATTCCCTCTCCCAGCGGAGCATGTAGGGGTGCTTACCCTGGGTCTGCATAGAGTGCTTGTTCAGGATTTGGTAAATGTCAGATATCAGTCCTCTACGTGAGCGGCCTTCTAATATAATGCGTTCAAATGGGGAAGGAGCAGAGAATTGTAGCTGTGGGGTTATAGTTTGGGCATAGTGGCAGATCTGCAGATAACTGTAAAACGTTTGTCTGGGGAGGTCATGTTGGGATTGGAGCTCGGAGAACGGGAGCAACTTGCGAGACCTAGGGTCCACTAGATGCCCAAAATGGAACAGGTTCCGCGAGGCCCAGGGCCACGACATGTGGTGTGTAAGTCCAGCCGGAACTTCGGGGTTGCATAGGAACGAGGTCATCAGTGAACGCTCCGACTTAAGCTTGTGTTCACGGGAGAGTTTTAGCCACAATCGCCAGAGCTGGGACATAGACCCCAGTAGTCGGCTGGGTTCTACCTTCACATTTGCGCTCCAGAGGAGACTGTTAGGGTGGATGGGGGCTAACCAGATTTTTTCTATCTCAGTCCACTTGTTGTACGATCTTTGGGGGAACCAGGAGACTATCGCTCGCAGTTGGGCTGCCTGGTAATATCTAACCAGATCCGGAAATGATAGGCCTCCGTCTTCACGGGCTGCAGTCATAACCGAGCGTGACACCCTGTGACGCCCATAGTTCCACACATATCGCAGTAAGTCACCCTGGAGTCTACGCAGGTGGCTGTAGGGAATAGGGATAGGTAGGGTCTGGAAGAGATATAAAAGTTTAGGGAGGATGACCATTTTCACAGAGGCGATTCACCTTAAGAGAGAGATCTGATGGGTCTTCCATTTTTGTAATAGTTCCCTAATGGACTTGTAAAGGGGAGGGAAGTTGGATTAAACTGCTTTTTTTTGATGCAAGGCTTCTCCTAAAAAAATAAAGAGGGTTTTTATTTCTTCTGTGGATTTTTTCTTTTACAAATATTTTATGTTGATATGGCCTTTTTTAAGTTTCATGGTGCTCAAAACAAAACATTTATTTGTCACCAACCATCTGTACTTGAAACTGCTGACCATAAAAGTTCAAAGGACATACAGTGATTGTGGTTAAAAAAAAATATCTCACAGGCTAATTTGCACACAAATGTGCTGGGATCTGCAAACCCTAACTTCACATCCTCAATTGCAGTTCCCAGTTTCCCAATACTTATTTAAATGTATTTATTTAGGTATTTTATTTACTTTTACAGTTGTTAGAATAGTCTAGCTACTTTTAGGCCGCGTACACACGATCGAATATATCTGCTGAAACTGGCCCGACGGACCGTTTCAGCAGACATATCCGATCGTGTGTACGGGCTAGCGGACATGTTTTCCCAGCGGACAAATTAAAAAGCATGCTTTGAAATTTGTCCGCCGGAGACATGTCCGTCGGATATGTCCGCTGGTAAGTACACTCACCAGCGGACAGAAATCTCTGCGCATGCGTCAAATGGATTCGACGCATGCTTGGAAGTATTTTACTTCCTGGAGTGGTGACGTGGCGGCGTCAACGTCACTGCCGCGTCCTCAGCCCGAGGGGATTTTCGTCCGATGGTGTGTACACGCTATCGGACCAAAATCCGATAAGACATGTCCGCTGGAAACGGTCCGTCGGACATGTTTGAGCGGACATGTCTCATCGTGTGTACGCGGCCTTAGGACTAATAGTCAAAAAGGATTTACCTCCCCTTCTTCCAAAGACTTCATAAAACAATATAGATTGTTATGGGTTTCCTTTCTAAGTTGAATTTGCCAACCGTCAAAAAAGGATTTGCTGACCTGATTTGCTTAGTAAACTGGTAAAGTGGTCCAAAGCCCACATATGTTTTCATTTGCAAGCGTGAGAGTGCATCAACACCCATCACAGAATGTGGAACATGAAGACACTGTCCAGTGGGTCACCTCTGACATCCAGCAGCATATTGCTTTCATTGCCACTGTTTATTATGAGGACAATGATCCTCATTCCATGTGACATCTTTGGCTTGATGGAGTTGTAAAAGAAAACATTTTTTTGCCTAAAATTAATGTCTGCAAGGTAGACAGACAGAATAGTGTACTGATTCTGTTAAAAATAAATACCTATTAAAACTCTTTATCTATATCACCTCCGGCGTTCTAGTTTCTTTTCTCTCATTCACTTCCTGGTTTGCGGCGCTCGTTCATGTAAGAACTACATTTCCCAGTATGCATTGCGGCACGCCCAGTAATTCACACCTCCTTGAAGTATCTAACATGTAAAGAGCGTCATGCTGCACAGATGTAGTTCCCAGGGGGGGGGGGGTGTCACTGACCACCGCAGTAAAGCCTCCCTTTGCGGTGGTGAGTAACAATCAGACAAGCAGGAAGTGAACAGAACAGAGAAGAAATAGAGCAACTTCTGAGCAAAAACGAACAATGAGGAAGTGAAAAGAGGAATGTCTGCAGGTAAAGGATGCTTATTATGAAGAAAAAAAAAATCCTTTACAACCCCTTTAATAAAGAGTGGGTATCCACTACTTAGGTGTTATCCTACCAGGAAAGTATGGTTGTCAAATTGTAAACCCCTTGTGGTGGGATTTTTAAGGCAACCATACAACTGCTAATATATTTAAAATGGTTGTAAAGGCAGAAGGTTTTTTTATCTTAATGTATTCTATGCATTAAGATAAAACGCCTTTTGTGTGCAGAAGCCCCAATCAGCACACCTAATACTTACCTGAGCTCCATCTCTATCCAGCGATGTCCACAAATGCCTTGGTTGTTCCGGACTTTCCCTCCTGATTGGCTGAGACACAGCAGCGGCACTATGGGCTCCCACAAAACTGCAGTTTGGCTCAGGTGCCCCATAGCAAGCTGCTTGCACTCAACAGGTCAGAGGGGCCAGGAGAGGCCGTGAGGGACCCCAGAAGAGAAGGATTGTGGCTGCTCTGTGCAAATCCATTTCACAGAGCAGGTACTGTAAGCATAACATGTTATATATATATATATATATATATATATATATATATATATTATATATACGGTGTATATATATATATATATATATATATATATATATATATACAGTGTATATATATATATATATACAGTATATATGTACGGGATATATATATATATATATATATATATGAGACTTTACAATCACTCTAAAATATCTCATATGTTATTTCTACATTGTTAAATAAATTTGCAATTCTAAAAATATAAAAACAATGGCCAAACAAAAATTTCCATCTTGACATGATATTCATTAATCATAGTGGTTTTCCCAAATGTTGATTTTACAGTTCCATGCAATTTAAGAAGTTTAGACTATAAGGTCCTTTTAGCCAGTGGGTATCCAACATGTTTCAAGCTTTTTGCATATAACCTCTTCCTCAGGGATTTATTACCATTCTGTGAAATATGACATGATTTACAATCAAATTCATCACAGTATTTAATAGACAGCAGAGAATAAGAGCCATTGACATTGGCCAGCTAATAAGTACTAGACATGTGCAGACTGGAATATTTTGTTATGTTTTTTCGTTTTCGTTTGAAAAATAAATTTATTTAGTTACTCCCGAAAATCGTTTTGATTTATTTCGTTTTTCGTTGGGGAATAGCTTTCGTCCGAAAATCCAATAATACTTGGTTTCTGTCGAATGGTCAAAAGAATATTCGACGGAACGTCGAATCTTTACCTTAAATCGTACATTTCCGTTCGAATATTCTGCCTACAAGAATTCTAATGTTGTATGACTAGTAATAATGTCAAATCTATTTTCTCATAAATCAAATTCTATAATTTGTAATGTAGAATCTATTATTTCTATAGTGTCCAATCTTTTCCCTATAATGTCAAATTTTTTCCCTATAATGTCGAATCTTTTCCCTATAATGTCGAATCTCTCTATATCGAATTTTTACCGTAACGAAAATAAAGCATTTTTTTGTCTGATCTTTCGTTTTTCGTTTATTGCGCTTTCGTTATCGTTTGTTACAACGATAGCGAAAAAACCCGAATGCACATGTCTAATAAGTACACCTAGATATGATGCAATGTATCTCTAAATTGGAAGTTGCCAGGTGAGTGATGCCCAACACCAGAAAACCATATATGCTACACAGAGACTGCCAGGCCAATATTCAGTTTTAGATTGACACTGAACACAATAAAAAATTAATATAGATTGTTTGGGAAAATAACCTTGGATAAGGTAGTACTTTGTTGGGACATTATTGTAACCTATAAGGCTCTGCAGCACTAAAAGTGGGATCTCCTGGGAGCCCTTAGTGTATGAGTTTTCTGTGTAGCATTCCTTGATGGTATGAAGCAAAAGCATAAGGGCCCTTTCACACGGGCGGATCAGTATTGATCGGCCCCGTGTGTGTGTCTGTAAGCTCAGCGAGGATCCCTTCGTAAATCCCCGCTGAGCTGTCGACTGACAGGGTGGTCGCTGCACACTGTGCAGGGACCACTCTGTCTTTCCTCCGCTCTCCCCTATTGGGGATCAGGTGAACACGGACCGTATGTCCGTATTCATCTGATCCGCAGACGGAAGAAAAAATAGGATTTTCTTCCGTCCGAAAAAACGGATCTTTACGGAGGCGGACAATTACGGGTGTCAGCGGATGGTCATGAAAAATGGTCGTGTGTATGCGGCATAAGGCTTTTTTTGCATTTGGTGCCTTGCAGGAAAACACAAAAACATGCTGCTCTTTTACAGAACGAGTCATTCTTAATGGCAGTACACAAACAGTACATGCATTTTGGTTCAGCACTATTTTTAAAATGGTTCAAGAACCTGTTTTGAATGTTTCTCATGCATAGAGAAACCCAGTGAAATGAATAGACTGCTCAAAATATGATATGCATGAACACGCAGACCGCAATGATCCGCCCCATGAACCTCCGCTTGCTCAGCCGGGATCGCTCCATTGATTCTCGCTGAGCCACCGCATGACAGGGCGGTCCCCGCACACTGTGCAGGGACCGCCCTGTCAGATCTCCGCTCTCCCCTAAGGGGGGATCAGATGAACACGGACCGTCTGTTCGTGTTCATCCGATCCGCAGACGGATAGAAAAATAGGGTTTTCCTCTGTCTACAGAATAGGAGGACTGCGGACCCGGATGAGATCGGGTGTCAGCGGATATTCATCTGCTTTCACCCGCAATCTCATAGGGATCAATGTATGTCCCTTTTTTATTTGTAAACGGATGGATGAAAAAACAGACATACGCTCTGCATGTGTGAAAGGGGCCTAAAATGTATTTTTTGGAAAATTAATTGTTTTCTATATTTTTTCCATTGCACAGGCACAATATCTCTTGACTTTCTTTTACTTTGTTGCTGCTCCACAGTGTGATTTGTGTTATAACTGCTATTCCTTCCACCACTTTTATTCTTCAGTCATAGTCACTGCCTTTAAGTATTACTCCTAGGACTCATAGCTTGTGCTATAAAATGAGATCAATGAAAGCGAGTGACTTGAGTGTGGGTGATACGGATAGTGCACAGGACGAGCACTAGGATAATTCAAGGAAAACTCTGAAACATCTGGCTAATTAAAAAGCCATGTTTCCAAATTCTATTTTCTTTGTTCTCATCACAATAACCTTGCCATAAGTTTCATTTCCTACATTTCCTCCCAAATGCGCGGTAAAAAAAAAAAAAAGCAAAAAAACACAGACATACATTTTACAGTTTTTTCTCAGAAGTGTACTTTTTAAATTGAGAAACCAAATGGATTTCTGAAAAGATCTATCACTGTCGATCATTGAAATCATTATAAAATCCATTTGGAAATTTGTTGCCTAAAGAATGGACAACTGGCAGCTGTCCAGAGGTCAGAAAAAAAAGGGCATTCTACTACAACAAGAACTAAAAAAACGATGTGTTCACAGTGTCTCCCCGCAGGGATGTAGTCCCAAGGAAGGGGGCGAGCACGCTGACTAACCCCCAGCCAGAACCACTCGGATGATGGAGGCAAGCTTACTGAGGAGAAACAGGAAGTGAGAAATTCAGACAAAGAAAAAGAAAACATTTAGAAGGGAAATGGAAGGAAAAGGTAAGTGAACCACCAATGCACTAGCTTAAAGGAACCTATTTAGAAAATACAAAACAAACCTTTACAACCCCTTTAAACCAAAAAAAAATATTTATTATACTGCTGCTTACCAATCCATTGATGTGATGACTGCATCTGTTTTCTTTTTTAGGCTTTTTTTTTTTATTTTCACTTGGTGATCTGACCAATATGTCTGTTTTTTTTTTTTTTTTAACAGAGCAAGCTCTGCAGATGTAGGGCCAGATTCACAGAGAATTAGATTATCGTAGCGTTTCCGAAATACACTACGCCGCCGTATTTTACCTGGCTCTACGTGGAATCCAGGTAGATTTTGTCCAGTAAACGACGGCGGCGTAGTGTATTTCTCCCGGCGCAATCCATCTACGCGAGTAGGGGGCGTGAAGCATTTAAAATAGGCGCATTCCCGCGGCGATCGAACTGCGCATGCTCCGTTCCCAAATTTCCCGCCGTGCATTGCGCGAAATCACGTTGTTACGTCGTAGTAGCGTCGTTTACGTACATTCCTATTCCCGAACGAGTTACGTTAAAAAATAAATAAAAAAATGTAATTCGACGCGGGAACGACGGCCATACTTAACATGGGTTACGCGCTGTTAGACCAGCAAAAAGCTGCTCTAACATTACGTAGCCAAAAAATGACGTAGGCATCTGCGAAGGACACTCGTACCTTTGTGGATCGCCGTAAAAACTCATTTGCATACCCCGACGGTGAAAACGACGCGGACTCCACCCAGCGGCCGCAAAAATATCGCAACGTAGATCCAAAGGCTTACGAAGACGTAAGCCTCTCGGATCGAAGCCCGAAGCCGCTGTATCATGGTTTGAGGATTTAAACTAGTGAAACGGCGCGCGAAATTTGAAATTACTCCTGTCTAACACCAGTTTGACAGGCGTAATCGCTCTCTGAATCTGGGCCGTAGCCTTTAGGAAGATCAACTTATATTTATATATGTAAAACCTTTATCCTAAAAGAAAAAATAACTGTTGCTGTAACTGCCTATAAAGAGTTAGCTGGAGTTCAGCTTTACGTTGTTGGTGTATCTAAATCTGCTAGTACATATAACACTCCCTAGTCTGACAATGCTGTATTCCAAAGGCATCTCTGTTGCTCTTTCATCCAGAATGGAGGCACTCTAATACAGGAGATGTGTTACTGGCTCAGGTAAAAACAGAGGCAAAAAGCCTTAACCTCCCTGGCGGTATGATTCTTTCAGATTTTAGGTGCTAAAAGCGGTACCATTATTTGCAAGAGAATTTGGCGTTTTATACTGTAGGCTTGTAATTCTTAGGAATAACTCACTGAAATCTATCCAAACAAGAGTCTAATAGGCATCCCGGGTATGATTTTTTTTTTTATTAAAAATTATAATATAATAAATAATTATAAAAAATTATAACAAATAATAATATAATTATAGTAAAAATTATTCAATAATGTAATCAACTCAAAATCACTGAAATTTGCTCAGTTGCAGAATTTTTGCTGTCATTATTTTTTTTTTTTATGACGAATTTACCCACAAATCGCTATCGCTAAATTCTGCAAGTGATTCTGATTTATTATCGCTGTTTTTTAGCTGCTCTAAAACAATTTTTGCCATAAAGGGACACTTTTGGTTGCTATGGGCAATCTACAGTTTGCAGGGGGAAAGAACAGTTTTTATTATATAAAAGGACATGTAGTGTACAGGGCAGACCACTAGGGACATGGGGGGTGTGTATTTTTTACATACAGTACTGTAATCTATAAGATTACAGTGTACTGTATGTATAGTGTTTGTTTACATTTTTGAATTTGGCGCCGTTCCCCCCCCCTACGTCGCGACGCTCGCAGGGAAGGGAATCGGCGGTACACACAGCATCAGACGGACATCCGGCCGCCGTGTACTGCGGAGATTCATCGCTGGATCGCAGAGAAAAGGTAAGAAAACATTTTTTCTGCATCCAGCGAGGCAAGTCCGTGTGTGGCACGGGGTTACCGATCTTAGCTTAAAAATCTCACCCCGTGCCACACACGGGAAGACCGCCAGGGAGGTTAAAAAAGAAAAGGAATGCAGACAACTCATCTAATGATTGGTAAACTGCAATGTAATACATTTTTGGGTTCTGGGTTTAACCCCTTAGCGCTGACCGTATACACATTTGCGGCTTCGAATTTAGGGGGTTAAATCGTAATGATGCCTGCAGCTGCAGGCATCATCCCGGTACAGTTTTTTAGAGCGGGCAGTCAGATTTACAGGGATAACAACTGATGTGGCTAAAAGCCGGTTGGTTGTTATACCAAAGGAGCGGGAGTGGGCAGCCCCCCTTTCACCGCTCTTACTGGGTCTCCCGTTCCACCAGGAGACCCGATCCGGCACTTCCGCTGGCTAGAGACAGATGGCTTTGTTCCAGTCTCCTGTATGTAAACACAGAAACAACGTCACTTCTGGTTTACACAGCTGCTAAAGGTGCCCTTTTTTTTTTTTTTTTTAAATACAGTATTCAGAATCGCCGTTTAGGAGGATCTGAATACTTTGAAGTGCAAATTAGGGATTTGGACCCCCGATCCCTCCATAAAGAGTACCTGCCACCACCCATTACTGTTACAAGTAAAAAAAATTAAGGGCCAGATTCAAATAGTATTTACGTTGGTGTATCAAGAGATACGCCCCGTAAATACTAAAAATAGCCGGAATTCTGCTAACATACGAGCGGCGTACGTCTGTTACACCGTCGTAAATTAGTTGCAGTTTTACGCTGGCCGCTAGGTGGCGCTTCTGTTTTTTTACGTGTCAAATATGTAACTTAGGGAGTTACGCCGATTCCCGAACGTACTTGCGGCCGGCCGTCGTAGTTTACATCATTTGCTTAAGCGTTATTCCGGCGTAAGGTTACCCCTGCTATAGGAGGCGCAGCCAATGTTAAGTATGGACTTCGGGACAGCGTTAAATTGTACGTCGTTTACGTCATTTGCGTAAATCATTCGGGAATGGGGCTCAACCTCATTTACGTTCACGTCGTTTACATTGACTAGTTGCGACGTGTTTCACGCATGCACACTTGGATACGTCCACGGACGGCGCATGTGCCGTTCAGAAAATACGTAAATAGCGTAGGGTCATGATTCATTTATATGAATCACACCCCCACATTACTCATTTGAATTAGGCGCCCTTACGCCGGACACTTTACACTACGCCACCGCAAGTTATGGAGCAAGTGCTTTCTGAATAAGGCACTTGCCCATAACAGTTGCGGAGGCATAGTGTAAACAGCATACGCTACGCCGCCGGAAAGATACATTTTTCTGAATCTTAAAGCGCCCCTGTGCCCATGAGCTCACACAGCAAAGTAAACACATACCTAAAGTTGCACCCACATATGTAAACGGTGTTCAAATCACACATATGAGCTATCGCTGCGATCATCAGAGCAAGAGCAATAACGCTAGTCCTAGACCTCCTCTGTAACTCTAACCTGGTAACTGTTATTTTATTTTTTTAATGTTGCCTATGGAGATTTTTAGGTACCGTAGTTTGTCCATTCTGCCTTCTAGTATATTCCTTCAGTCAAGTCCCAACAGTGGCTTCTGAAAAAGAACCCTTGTGTAAGCCTAATGCCGCGTACACACGGTCGTTTTTTGCGATGAAAAAAAACGACGTTTTCTGTGAAGTAAAAAACGACGTTTTTGAAACGTCACTTTTCAAAGACAATTTTGCATACACACCATCGTTTTTTCACAAAAAGCAAGGTTACGTTCACCACTCTTTTCCATTGAAGCTCGCTTCATAACTAGCTTCTGGGCATGCGCGGGTTGAAAAACGTCGTTTTGAACGACGTTTTTGCTACACACGGTGACTTTTTGTGAAACAAAAAACGACGTTTTGAAAAACGACACAAAAAATTCAAGCATGTTGGAATTTTTTTTTGGTCGTTTTTTTTAAGACAAAAAACGACGTTTTGCCCACACACCATCAATTTAAATGACGTTTTAAAAAACGTCATTTTTTTTCATCGCAAAAAACGACCGTGTGTACGCGGCATAAGAGGGCAGGTTATAGTCTCAGATTTATCACCACAGTTTTTTTTAACAATTCTTTAATACTAGTAATATGAAGTAAGGTATATTTTCCTGTCATCTGTGCCTATTGTAGTCAACAAATGATACTTGCCAGTTGGGCTTCTAATTCTATTATAGGATAAAAACAAACCTGCCATATAATGTTCTAAAAGAAAACAACATTTTGGTTTGGGGTTGGAGATAGTCTTTAACATTTGGATATTGCAAAATAAGTTTAATATCCAACAAATATATTTATGTATATATATATATATATATATATATATATATATATATATATATATATATACACGCGGACATATATATCTGTACACGTACTAACTTAGTATAGTAAAGTTCTGGGTGCCAAATTCCTAGGTGAAATATCTATGTAAAATTGGTATTTTAATAAAAACAATTCTAATTATTGCTAAGTAGACCAAATCTGTTTTAAAATGCATGAGTTTTGGTGGCAAATTGTAATCACTGATAAGACAGTCCTCAAAACATAGTAACACATCTGTATTCAAAAAAGCACTTTGAAAATACTTCTCTAAATATGCTGCATGTTTCAAGTCTACCACTGTACCAATAATCTGTGGACAAGTGAGATAAAAATCTAAAAACTTAAGCTGTACAGTCTTATGTTTGGAGAATACAAAGTACTGATAACATTACCAAAACCTTATTCTGACTGTAAAGCATTGTGGAGAGTATATCCGAGTGAACTGCTTACAGTTTATGGGTTTGAAACCTGAACCAGGCTTTTTAAGCAAACATAATATATATATATATATATATATATATATATATATATATATATACATACACACATACACAGTATGGGCCAGATTCACGTAGTCCAGAGCATCTTTGCTCTGGAGTAACGCTTCTCATTTGCGTTGCGCTGCCGATTTTTTAGGAGCAAGTGCTGTCATTCATGAAGCACTTGCTCCTAAAGTTGCGGCAGCGCATCACAAATGAGCCGGCGGAATTCAAATTGGGCGGGTACGGGGCGTGTAGTATGCTAACTACGCGCGATCCCGCCGCCGACGTACTGCGCATGCGTCGAGTGTCAAAACATCCCCGTGCGCATGCTCCAAAATCTGTGAATGAACGTCAATGACGTCACATTCCCATTCATGACCGTTTTACGCAAGCGACGTTTTTTTTTTTTTTTCCCGACGCGATGACGACGCCTATACCTAACATAGGATACGCCAGCCCCATGTAGGTATAACTATGCGCCGCGTATCCCGTCCGGAAACGTCGTAACGTCACTGCGTCGCGCCGGATTTCGATCGTGAATTGCCGATTTCCGCTCATTAACATATTTTTTGAGCGTAAATCGGCGGGAACGCCCCCGGCGCCATTTTTAAGTTGAAGTAACGATGCGATGGCGAAACTCAGTTACGCTCACCGCATCGGAACTTCAACCCGGCGTTTCTTGTTTTCTGGTTACAGAAAACAGAAACGCCGGCTCAAAGCCACTGTTACGCTGGCGGATCACTCGATCCGCCAGCGTAACCTTTGCTGAATCTGGCCCTATGTACCAAAGTATGTTCCTTGTAGGGATGGGTCAAAGTCAGTGGCCTTGATTAGTGGTCTCCAGCCTGCGGCCTGGTGGCCAGTTGTGGCTCTTTGCTTGCTCATATCTGGCCCTCCTACTTATACTAACGATGGGGCCCTATTCCTCGGAATCGGCTCCATAGAGAACCGGTCACAATTTTCTGCAATGTGAATTGGATGCAGAGAAAAATTGCATCCAATTTGCAGTAATGTGAACCCAGCCTTACAGTAGTGATGGAGCACTATTTCTTGCACTGACACCAATGATGAGACACTATTCTTCCCCCGATACAAAAAAGGGACACTATTCCTCCCACGTATACCAATGATGGGGCACTATTCATTCCACTGTTACCAATGAGGGGGCCCTATTTCTCTCATTGACACCACTGATGGGGCACTATTCCTCCCACTGACACCATTGATGGGCATTATTCCACCCTCTGATACCAATGATAAGGCACTAGTCCTCACACTAACACCAAAGATGGGGCACTATTCTTCCCACTGATACAAATGATGGGGCACTATTCCTCCCATTGACACCAAGGATGGAGCACTATTGTTCCCACTGATACTAAAGTTGGGGAATTGTTCACTACCACTGGCCAAAGTCTGACCCTTCTAAATTCTGAAGAACAGAACACTGGCACTTTGTTTAGAAAGTTTGGAAATTTGATTTAAATCATTTTTCAAATAAGGATATAGCATCTGAAAATATGTGCATTTGTTAACCACTTAAGGACCCACCACATACATACTGTGGCAGGGCAGCCCTATTGCGTTAAATGACATACCTGTATGAGAGACTGTGGCCGTGACCGCTCCGTCGGTCACCCATAATCGCTTCTCGGAGAGGCAGAACAGGGATCTGCCAATGTAAACAAAGCAGATCCATGTTCTGACAGGAGAGCACAGTGAGATTGTCTGTTCCTAGTGATCAGGAAGAGCGATCTCTCTTTACTTCCAGTCCACTACCCCCCCCCCCCACAGTTAAAAACACCTCCCTAGGACACACTTATCACCTTAATCACCCATAGTGTTAACCCCTTCTCTGCCAGTGTCATTTATACAGTGATCAGTGGATATTTTTAGCTCTGATCACTGTAATAATGTCACTGGTCCCAAAAAAGTGTTAAAAAATGTCTGATCTGTCAGCCACAATGACGCAGTCCCACAAAAATTGCTGATCACCACCACTAGTAGTAAAACAAATAATAATAATAAAAATGCCATAAATATAACACCTATATTGTAGACGTTATAACTTTTGTGCAAACCAATCGATATATGCTTATTGCAATGTTTTTTACCAAAAATATGTAGCAGAATACATATTGGCCTGACTGATGAAGAATTTTTTTTATTTATTTTTTTGTATATGTATTATAGCAGAAAGTAGAAGATATTATTGTGGTTTTTTTTTTCTTCAAAATTGTCAGTCTTTTTTTGTTTATAGCGCAAAAAAAAAAAACACAGAGGTGATAAAATACCACCAAAACAATGCTCTATTTGTGGGAAAAAAGGACATCAATTTTATTTGGGTACAGCGTTGCACGCCCACTCAATTGTCGGTTAAAATACAGAAAAAAAAATGGCCTGGTTCATGAAGGGGGTAAAACCTTATAATTCTTAAGTGGTAAATAAGACGATCTTCATGGATTATTATGACTTGCATGATGGGAAAATCATATTTTTTTTAGACATCCATAAAATTCCTATGAATTCACAAATTTTTCCAAAACGACTATTAGACATGTGCACAGAAAAAAAAATCTTTTTTTTTTGTTCTGTTTCGTATCGTTCCGTTTTTTCGTTCGTTTTTCGTAAGACGCCCGTTTTCCTGTTTGTTCCCGTTCGTTTTTCATATGACGCGATTTTTTCGTATTCCGATCGTTTCGTATTTTCGTTACTGTTTTATTTTCATACATGCAGGATGATTCGTTATTCTGTTTAATTCATGTTCGTTACTTGTTAGACAATAATTTTCGTGAATTTTCGTCAATGATTTGCAGTATCTTGAAACCCTTTTCTTTTGCTATTTTCAGTTGTATGTTCATATGACATCTATAACAAAAGATTTGCATTCTGTATTTTAAATTCCTTTTTTCTGTTCGTATTTTGGATTCAAAATACAGCATGCAAATCTTTTGTTATAGATGTCATATGAACAATGAACATAGGACTGAAAACAAACAGAAAAAAGATTGAAACAAAATACAGCATGCAAATCTTTTGTTATAGATGTCATATGAACAATGAACATAGGACTGAAAACAAACAGAAAAAGGATTCAAACAAAATACAGAATGTAAATCTTTTGTCATAGATGTCATTTTTGTTCTTTTGCCGTTTTCGTTTTGTTGTTTTTTTTCGTCGGATCATTCGTTCGTATTTGCGGTTGTTCGTTATGCGGCTCATTCGTAATCTCGTAGTTTTCGTATTTTGGTGCTTTAATTTTTTCGTATGTACACATTATCCTGCGGGTACGAAAATGAACATTTTCGTACGAAAATAACATTCGTACGAACGGGAATGCACATATCTAACGACTATCACAGCTATAACCTATGCACTAAAACCAGAACATTTAGCTAAACTATGCATATTCTTACATCAGACACCAGTGCCACAAGTTGCTGAAAGAAGTTCATAGTGATGATAAAACATCATTTGTAAACCTTATGAGCCATTTATTGCTGGAGGGTTCCTAGATATTTTGCAAAGCAATGTGGTGCAGACTACTATAGCATTAAAATAGTTAATGTAGCAGAATGGAAGTAATTATCGTTTTGTCACCAGGAGATGATTAATGAAGGAATACACTGATAAATCAGTTTGGTAATGGCTCTATGCTGCGCTTCTGTTCATTTTGGTTTATAGGGAGAGGAGCAAAGAGTGCGTTGGCTGTTGGTCATAACATGTATAAATTGTAGTGTAACTCCACCTTTTGAAAAAAAAAAGCTAAAATCACTATTGACATAAGAATATTACAAAGTATATTTACCTTTCCTCTAAATTAACTGCCAGTAAAGGGCATCTTTAAAATAGCGCATATCATTTTGTTCCTCTGCCTGTTCTGGAAACATAATTTATCAAGGAGAAAAATACAAATGTGGCTGGTTTACTGCTCTTACTGATAAGCTCTGCACCTATGTTATCCTCCCTGTAAAACTTGTAATAATAAACATGTTTTAGCAGTTCTCAGGAAAGGGGTTATTTATGTTAGCTTGAGAACACAAGCAAGTTGGAATCTAAAATAATTTTTCAAATCTTTACAGTATAAAGAAGCACCACTTACTTAAGTAACACTTTTACTTTCAAAGTATTTTATTTTCCATCAAGCAAAAACAACAAGTTATTACATTACATTTTAAAAAATACCTGGGGAATAACTCCTCAGGGTATCTGCATGTGATTACAAGCTCTACGAATATGTGGAACCATAGTCTTTAATCTGGGCGACATCTTGACACACAGCCTATATGTAGCATATCAGGCCGGGTAGCCCCTATGAAGGCCATGCCGCCAGAGAGACGGGACCTCCTCTGGCCCCCGACACCCCTGTCGGGACCTTTCTGTGCCGAGGAAGGGATTCTCCCACCTCCCCAATGGCCCCGCACCGGGGACCCGAGAACTGCCCAGCTACATGGGCTCGACCATACAGTCAGTACTCGTAGCCTACTCTTCTGCCCTCTCCAGTCCCATGGAGGTTTAAGTAACACTTTTATGACAAAAGGGCATTGAAGCTTAGATGCCCAGCCCACAATTTAATGTACTTCCTTCTGTGTGCCTAATGTGTACAGAAATAGAGACATAGTACCATATGCAGGCTGGAGAGGTTTATTTATAAACAAACCACCAACCTGCATATGTGTAGCACCCTCTAGTGCAGTGGTTCTCAACCTGGGGTCGCCAAATCCTGGGTGGTTCCTGAAGCATGCACCGCTCTCCCTGCCTTTTTGCGGCCGCCCAGCAGGGCTGTTCCTGGAGCCCCCGGCTGACCACTTAACCTCTTTACAGCTGCCCATTCAGTTCATGGCATGGGTGGGGGGCAGAGACTAGAGGTCAGCTGACTGGGGAGGAATGTGAAGTGGGAGGGGCTGGAGGAGACCCTAACTCCTGATTTCGGCATAGGTGTCACTGTTACGAGACCCCAAATTCGGAGACACAGTGAGTAAGTAACACTGCATGTGATTATAGTTGCCTTTTAAAAGTCCCCACTACAGTTCTCAGATCAGCAGATGACCTTGATCAAGAGCACCTTTGGCTGATCAGAACTCCCCGCCAGCACTGCCACTCATCGCCTTCCCCCCATCCCCCACCAAGGAGTAAGAAGGAATAAAAATAGAGAATACATGGATGGGAGAGGAAAAGAGGGGGAGGAACAAGGAAAAAGGTAGAGAAACAATAAGCGAAAGAACGAAGAAAAATGTCTAGAGAGAGGAATGGGGGGGGGGGCAAGAAATTAGGATAGAGAGAGATAAAGAGGAAAGAAAAGAGAACAAAAGACAGAGTGGTACATCATAAAATGTGTGGAAGGGACTCAGGGAGCGCTAAATGTTCGTGGGTTAGGGGCGCAAATTACTTGCATTGCCTTGGGACAACCCACACTATAAAAATAATTTTACTGTTAGGGGTCCCCACAACTTGGGAAATTTTATCAAGGGGTCACCGCACTAGAGGGGTTGAGAACCACTGCTCTAGTGTGTGCTAAAAGAAGTGAGAGTAAGTTAAAGCATTGAAAAGCAAATCAGATGTAGGCTGACGAAACGGTGTTGTGTCTTGTTTGAGCAACGTTTTCCGGTCAGCTGGAACACAGGTGAAGCGTTAACTGGTGATTCCTAAACAATATATGCCGATCTTGGCCTTCTTTGATGAAAGTGCAATACAACCTATTTTAAAATAAATTATTTAAATTATTGCACCGGACAACGGATGATAACAGAAGTATGGATTAATTCCTGTGACCTCATGTATCACATCTTGGCTTTTCCCATATGCCTAATTTGACTCCCTGTAATAGGGGAACATTAAGTCTGGTGAGTGCATAAACAACCATAATGAATAAACAAATAAATCTTCATTTGAATTTAAAAAATATATAAAAATTGTGAAGTGCATGTATAAATTCCACATGATCATTATCAAGTGAATAAACAATGTTGAAGTCTCAATGTAACAGTTAAAACTAAAAGGCTAGATTGAATATTTTCCAAAGTACTGGCAGACTTAAAACACCATGGGGGTAATTTATACATATGCATCAACATTGGGGGTGTTTGTGACAGATTCATGTACCTGTTGGGAACAGGTAAATAATCTGAGGAGGTGGCAGTACTGAGGTTAGAGTGTCCATATTGGACATTCTGTCCTTAAAGAAGCATTGTTGCGCTATAAACAAAAAAAGAGTGACAATTTTGAGAAAAAACACAATATTTTTTACTTTTTGCTATAATAAATAAAAAAAAAAAAAAAAAAAAAAATTCTCAGTTTAGGCCGATACGTATTCTTCTACCTATTTTTGTTTAAAAAAAAAAACGCAATAAGTGTATAGTGATTGATTTGCGCAAAAGTTATAGCGCCTCCAAAATAGGGGACAGAATTATGATTTTTTTTTATTTATTTTTTTACTAGTAATGGGAACGATCTGCGATTTTTATTGGGACTGCGACATTATGGCAGACACTTTTGACAAGTTTTTTGGACCATTCACATTTCTACAGCGATCAGTGCTATAAATATGCACTGATTACTGTATAAATGTGACTGGCAGGGAAGGGGTTAACACTAGGGGAGCGAGAAAGGGGTTAAATGTGTTCCCAAGGAGTGATCCTAACTGTGGGGGAAGGGGACAGACTGGGGGCGTGACCAATCTTTGTCCCTATGTACAAGGGACACAGCATCGGTCTCCTCTCCCTGACAGGACGTGGATCTGTATGTTTACACACACAGATCCGCGTCCTTGTCTGTGTAACGGCTGATCGCAGGTACCTGGCGGACATCGAGGCCACCAGGCACGCACATCGGGACCTCAGTGATGCTGCGGGCATGCGCACAACGGCGATGGTGCTCCTGAGCCCCCCAGTAGCCGGAGGAGCCAAGGATGTCAATAGACATCCTCCCGGCATTTTAGAGCCACCTTGTGGCCATCTTTTGTTTATGGCTGGGGCTCCAAGTGGTTAAAAAGCAATAATTATATGTAAAGCAACCAGTCAAATTTTAGATTACTGAGGGGAGTTTGGTGTCTAAGAAATAAACCAAACTTATGTCACATTATTCTGTTAGGATTTCTTCAGGTCACATTATCACACTAAATGAACAGTGCTGGCATTTACTGTCATATTAATTTACCTAATTTAATGGCTTCTATTCCTTGCCTATGTTGGTTTAGTGCTACTCCCATAGGAGCCACCCGTTAAGATCGTTGCTCTCTTTTTTGCCTTCACCTTCATAAGAACTTCAGCCCCTCTGACATACCAAGTTGAGGGTACAAAGCATGCAATATCACAAAAAAACTCTGAAAGTAATATCTGGTAACCATTAATTCTACCATGTACAAGAAAACAGACAATAGACCAATTGGTAAAGGCAAAGTCAATACATTGTCAACCAATATGGTGGATAAAGAGGCAAGCACGAAAATGGATTAACAAAGGCAACAACACAATTTAGCATACAGATTGATTAGTAATAAGGACTAGGCATAAGATGCCATCCAAATGACCGCAAACAGACACAAGGTCACCTAAGTGCTGCAGTGGGAAGTAATAAAGCTTAATCCACTGAGTGCTGAAACTATACTCCCAGAGCACATTTTATGGTAGTGATGTTAGTTCTAGACAGAGCTTTTTTTCTCGGAAAATAGGTGCAGGAACCCAACCACGATCCCATTCAGATTTCACAAACAGTAGAAGGGTTTTAAAGGGTGCAGAGTTCAGGAGGTTACACACAGAGTGCAGAGCTATCACTTGTAAACACAAAAACCAGACTTCTGTGTTTAAAATTGATTGTGGTGAGCAGGCACCAAAGGGTCTGAGCCAGAGGTGGTGGAACTGAGTTCCCCCAAGTTCCCCCTGAAAAAAAGCCCTGGTTCTAGATTGACTGTGTGTGCACTTTCCAAAAGAAAGAGGAATTGGTATTTGAAGGGGGCGGAGGAACAAAGGGGCTTGCAGGATTAGCATTACAGAAAAGACAGACATTTGAGATATTCCTTTTCTGGCTATTGTTGGAGGCCTATAAGAGCATCAGTGCACTTAACAACAGTTAACCTGCATGCAGTATAGGTAAAGTATAGGTCCTGTATTGTTTTGGCACAGGTGCAAGAGTGGGTGTGGTTAGGTTCATATAATGCAGTGTAAAGTTGATATAGGTGCAGTATAGCTGTGGTATGGATGTAGTATATATTCCGAATATTTATGGCACGTGTGCAGTATGGCTAGAATAGACTTAATATCCTGTCACCAGTGACTGCTCCCAGTGAAGAGGTATAGGTAAGAGGCCTCTTATCAGTCCCTGTGGTGCAGCTGTTAACGCTTGCTGTGGAAGCGGCCCCCTCACTCTCTCGGATGCCTCCGATGATCAGGGAAGAAAATTGTTTGAGAGCGTACACTCCAATTTCCCTGCTTTAGCAGTACAAGTTTGCTCACTGTGGTCTATGCTGCTTGGCCCCGGGTGTCTCTCCCTGGGTCTAATGCTTGGTCAGGCAGGTCTGGCCTCTTACCAGGGTGTTAGCCTGCAGCAGATGTGCTCCCCTTGCTTTCCTCAGTGCTCAGATAGCCCACTTTGCTGGGCAGTTTAATAAAAATCCTTTGCTAACTCTTCCTACTAATGTAAAATTATTGTTAGGCAGCGCTTGCTATAACGCGTGAGAAATCAAATTTGTACCTTTATAAATCACAAACATGCTGTGAATGCAAATAGATATGAATCTAAAAACATGTAATACACATGTGTGCCAAAATATTTTGCGACAAGTGCAAAAAGTATTTTGAAATTTTGCAATCTTGAGTGCTTTTGGTGCCTGATTCTCAGGGTATCCCCTGTAGTGAATGTTCCACCTTGTGCTGGATATTTACACAGTACACTCTCCAAATATCGATGACTCCATTACTATACAGCAAGGTGGATCAAAAAGGCATGGAAGTCCTTAGAGAGACCTGTCTCGCTGTTCTTGATGGTTTCCTGGTGCAGATCCTTACTCCTCCGTGTTACTCCAAAAATGTAATGGGCAGATAATAAAATATAAATGGAGGGACAGACTCTCATAGTGTAAAATCCTTAAATATATTTATTAAAATTGAAATGAAAAAAGTGCCACTACAGCAATTAAACAATGTGAAAAAGCGCCCAATGTAGCAATCAAAACATGGCCGCTGCCTAGAGCCTGGCATGCGTTCCAAACACAATGCATTTTGTCATCAAACAGTGACATCTTCAGAAACATAACTCTTTCTACTACACAGAGTAGACTGGAATCTGTAGTTCAGTATGTGAGTTCCTGTGTTACATGGCTGCCATTACGAACTACAGTCCCCAAGATTCCAAGTGCCCTGCATTGAAGTCTATGAAGTTGCTTAGCTTTTCCTCTCCCCCTGCTGGCCAGGGGAAC
The DNA here is from genome assembly GCA_029574335.1 of Rana kukunoris. Classification (NCBI taxonomy): domain Eukaryota; kingdom Metazoa; phylum Chordata; class Amphibia; order Anura; family Ranidae; genus Rana; species Rana kukunoris. The sequence goes on from CM056052.1 coordinate 141,762,154, forward strand.
ATGGTGCAGCATAACATTAGTATCTCAGTAGAAATTAAAGGTAAGCTGATTGTAAGGCGGGACATGTCTAATTTTCCATGGTTCTGTAGTCTAGCATCTGGCTTCATTAGGAAGAATATGCAGTTGACATAAGCACATGAGTAAGGTGATCCAAGCAACTGGACAGAGTACTGTATCCTAAGGTATTTTTCTATATGCATGGAAAAAGCATACTTGACCTCAGGGCTGGACTGGGAGAGAAATTCGGCCCTGGGCTTCATCCAGACTGGCCCACTTTCACAGGTCTCTCCCATGGCGGCCGCACCCCCCCGGCCACCCAAGCCCCCTCTCCCCTTCACTAGCCACTAGCCGTTCTACTTTATTAGAGTAGAACGGCTGATACTGGTACTCTTATAGGCAGTACCAGTAAAAGCTAGACATTATTTCACCCGGGGCAAAGAATCAGTTTGGTGCCCCCCCTTATGGGACAAGATTAGGCAGAAGGGAGAAAGTCTCACGCCTTAGCTGTTAAGTCAGCTGTCTGTCCCCTCCCCCATGCTCCTTTGTCATCATCCCCTGCTCCTCTGGTCCTCCCCCTGCTTCTTTGTTCCCCCCAGGTGAGCACTGCAGGGAGGGAGAGGAGGTGAGTGCTGCAGAAAGGGAGAGAAAGAAGAGCGGAGGGGCGCGGCAGGCCACTGTCACTGAAGCCGGCCCACTGAGCCATCGGCCCACCAGGAAACTCCCTGTATTCCCAATGGCCAGTCCATCCCTGCTTGACCTCAGTGGGATTTATCCCCTCTAGGGTGTATGTTTTCAGCCCCTAAGGCCTTGTACACACGAGGGAATGTATCCGGTCGGAAACATCCGACGGATATTTCCCAGCGGATAAGTCAAATTTGTCCGTTGGTCTGATGAGCGTACACACCATCGGACCGAAATCCCAGCGGACCAGAACGCGGGCACGTAAACCACGTACAACGTCACTATAAAGGGGAATGACGAAGCCATCGGCGCCGCCCTCTGTTCCGCTTCTGCTAGTTCCATGTTAGCGAAGGTTTGGTTAGAGCTGATTCGTGCTTTTCAGTCTCCGCGCTTAACAGGTCGTATTTTCAGGTTCAGTGTGTGCTTGTGGGCTCGTATTTGTCATTCAGTGTCGCCGTACGCGGCGTTTCTGCTTTGCAGTGCCGTCCTGTACGGTCGTATCTGTTTGACGTGCGATCTTTGCAGGTCTTGCTGGATTTGGGGGTGCTTTCTGTTTGAGTGTGTTCTTGACTGACCAGCCGGCCGGTTTGAAGCCATGATGGAGCAGCAGCGCAACTTTTCACGAGTTCGTGCTGTTTATGGGTTTTGTTCTGGAGTCTGTGTGCATTCCAGTGATTTGGACAGGAACAGTAGGAGGAGGAGTTCCTGGGCCAAGAATTGGTTGCGGCAGCGTAATCGATTCTCTCATATGTCTCTGCTTAGGGAGATCCGGGAGAATAATCCTGATGACTTCAGGAACTTTCTCCGTATGACGGACCCCGTTTTCCACCGTCTGCTGGATCTCCTGTCCCCCTATATCACGAGGCAGGACACTGTGATGCGCCAAGCCATTCCGGCTAAACAGAGGCTTATTGCCACGTTGCGGTACCTGGCGACTGGGAGGAGCCTGCAGGACCTCAAGTTCTCAACAGGCATCTCTCCCCAGGCGCTTGGGATCATCATACCGGAGACGTGTTCTGCCATCATACAAGTCATGCAGGAGGAGTTTATTAAGGTAAGTTTCCTCCTTTAACATCACAATCTGTGTCTTTAATAATGTTTGCATATTTTTCTCACCTTTTTGTGTTGGTTTTCCTAGTCACCATGATTGTAATATGCTGTGTGCTTAATGTTCCCTTTTCTCCCCATGCATGTTGTTAAGCTTTCCAGGTTAATGTGGTTTGGCCTACCTGCATATTTTTACCTTCAACACTACTAACCTGTCCAGCATCATCTCCTAGGGACAAAAACACCTTTTTTTTTTATTTGGTGTCCTGCTCCATTGTAGTTCAACTCCCTCCCTCTAAAAAAGTGTATTGCCCTATCAGCGTGATGTGGAGTCTGATAATAATTGTCTCTAGATTTGTTGCCCTAAATACTCTCTATACACTAATTTTTGGAAATGTTAATACCGTGATGTTGCAGAATGATTTTTTTTTACTAGTGTTTGCAATGTTGTTTCTGTGCCAAAGTGCTAATTGTTTTTTTGCTTTTGTCCCCACAGTTTCCCTCCACGCCGCAGGAATGGCAGACTGTGGCTGCCCACTTTGCCCAGCGTTGTGATTTTCCAAACTGCGGAGGGGCAATTGATGGGAAGCACGTCCGCATAGTGCCGCCACCTCTTTCGGGCTCGTACTATTATAACTACAAAGGTTTTCATAGTATCGTGTTGATGGCGGTGGTGTCGGCAGACTACGAATTTTTGTATGTGGACGTGGGGAAGAATGGCCGGCTGTCTGATGGGGGAGTGTTCGCGCGGACCGAATTTTACAGGCGTCTACAAACTGGTGGTCTTGAACTGCCACCGGATGAAGACAATGTGGAAGGACTTCCGTTTGTTTTTTTAGCGGACGAGGCTTTTGGACTTGGACCTCACCTCATTAGGCCTTTTCCCCAGAGGACCCTCACCCCGGAGAGGAGAGTCTTCAATTTCCGGCTGGCCAGGGCCCGGAGGGTAGTCGAGAATGCCTTTGGGATACTCGCCAGCCGGTTCCGCCTGTTCCAGACAGCGATACATCTGGCGGAATATAAATTTAACTCTGTTATTTTGGCCTGCTGCATATTGCATAATTTTTTACGCAGGCATTCCCAGACGTACCTACCCAACATCGGTGCTGAGGCAGGACTACCCTCAGATACCCTTCCTGGGCTGGACACTGGTCGCGCTGGCTCGGTCACCCAATCTGCTCGTGAGGTACGCGACAAATATGTTGAGTACTTTATGGGTCGGGGGGCCATAGCTATGCCAGATTAATATTTCTTTATAATTCGGCCCCCAAAATAAAGAAATATTACCAATAAATAATAAATAATTTGACCATTGGACTTTATACAGTTGTTTGTCATTATTGCTTTTTCTCTTTTTATCTGTCTTCCAGGTTCTGAAACTAGTGCATTTCTTGTGCCCAATTTAGTTAGCAGGTTTTAGTAAATACACACAATTGCACATTCTAGTCACTCTTCTACAAACTGGGTATTAAGGTTAGAAATAAGAAGCCACTGGTGTGTGTGTGTTTTTAAAAGGTTTTTTTATTTGTTTTTTATTTACGAACATTTTTGTGTTTTAATTAGAAAACTTGGTTTAGAAAGTATTTATTTATTCAAAAAATATTTTGTGGTTTTGACAAACATATCTAACAATCGAACTTACAAAGTTCAACCTTTTATTTGGCATAACAAACCCAGACAACATGGTCTTAGGTCACGCCGGAATCCCCCAAAATTTGAGGATGCACACATGCTGTGTGTGTGATGGGCCAAATGGTGTTTTTTCACATGAGATCCCATGCGAAATGTTCACATGTGCTATCTGCCATCATGGGTGATCAATGTATGTGCTTTGTGGGTGCAACCCCTTTCTGTCACCTACTTGATAAGTAAGGAAGGGGTTGCACCCACAAAGCACATACAATTAATGTCCTGTGCTGGCAGAACGCACATGTGAACAGACATTGGTGTTTATTTACTAAACAGTCCAAACTCCGGCTTATTTGTGCATATAAGCCAATCAGCTTCTAAATTAAGCTTAGTCAATTAAGACTTCGCATCCAAACATGGAAGATGATTGTTTTATATGCCAAGTGATGCTGCTTTTGCCCCTTAGAGCTTCAGTAAATAAACCTGTGTGTGTGTGTGCTTCCTCAAATTTTGGGGGATCTTAAACGAACATTATACAACATCTTTGAGAGTGGGGTGGTTAGGGGTGAGGGCAGGGGGGGCATGGGGGGCAGCTGGGGGGGATAGTCTTCTATATACGTCCCAAAATATCGAGCATGTTTTTGAAGTTTTGGTCCATCACCACCATCCTTTCCCTCATATTGGCCAGATCGGTGCTGCACTCCATTATCTGCTGTATTAGGATTTGTGCACTTGCACGAGAAAAACTAGGAGCGACAGATGTGCTAATCCCATCTTCATCCCCTAAAAATGCCAAAGGAAAAACACAACATTGTAAGTAAGTAAGGTGCAGGCCTATCTACATCTCTTTTTCCCTGCAAAGCTGGGGTGTCACTGACCTGTTGTACTGACAAGTTCAACATCTTCTACAACTTCTCCTTCTTCTTCAACTTCTCCTTCCTCCACTAATCCGCCTTCCTCCTCCAATCCGCCTTCCTCCACTAATCCGGCAAATTCCACCAAACCGCCTTCCTCCTCCAATCCGCCTTCCTCCACTAATCCGCCAAATTCCACCAAACCGCCTTCCTCCACCAATCCGCCTTCCTCCTCTCTCCCTTCCTCCTCTCCTTCTTCCTCCTCTCCTTCTTCATCATCCTCCTGCTCAACAATTTTTTCAGGCCGTTTGGGAGACAGTGTGGGCCTCCCTGACTCCTCATAGCGCTGTCCTCTTCTTTCCCCTAAAAAAAAAAAAAAAAAACATCAGCAAACAGATCTTTTTGGAGGGACTAATTTGCAAACATTGCTTAGAAGTGGCGTTACAATTCTAGTTTTGGCCTTATTACAGCACAAACCATGTTCCTTTTTTTTGCTAGCTGATGTCTCCCTAGCTGTGATATAATGAGGCTTTTTGGGGAAGTGACACACATGTCTGGCCTCCTGAATAAGTCTTTTTTGGAGTCCCTTCTCCTAAACTCCAAATTACTATTTTATGTGGGTAGACAGGTTTTATAAATTACAGATGTCCAAACAGCTGTATATTAAGTTATCTCAGCACTGTGTGAATTACTGAATCCTGATTGCCTTTTTTAATTAACTTATTAGTTTGCACAAACACATCATATTTTCAACATTGTTTTTGAAAACGATGTTTTTCGCCAAATAGCCTCGTCCAGGTGTGATGTTCCTGGAACCGCGGATTGAGGATAAACGATGTGATTGGAACGATGTTGACTACGATCGTGGCAAGTCGTCGGATTTATATTAGACAAACATTACTAAATTTACAAGGCAGGGTTTAAAAAATACAAGCAGGCCAACGAGGCAGATGGCGAAATATACATGGCAAAACATTTCCGACAAAAATAGGCACTCCAAAGACATTTTAAAGTACTTACTTTTTTCTATGATTCTTTTTATTTTGCGATACTGCTCTGGCTCGCGCAGTTTTAAGTCGGACCAGCGTTTCCGGAGATGCTCTTTGGACCTGGTGACCCCAAACATCTCATAAAGTTTCCTTGCTGCCTTATCCATAATTTTTGACTTCCTCCGGTTAGGGGTGCTGTATGGGCCATGCTCACCATCATAGTCCTTCCGTCGCAGGATGGACACCAACTCCACCATCTCTTTGTAGAGACATGTTTGTGGCCTTGTAACGTTTTGGCCTGGATCGGGACGTTCCGGCCTGTGTCCCTTCCTGATCCCGATCAGAGGCTAATGTGCGCTCGTGTGACATCGCCATATTTTCCAAGCAACGTTGCAGATGGGCGTGGAAAGCAGAAATTGGTACGTCATGGGCGGAGACGAGGGTGGCGTTTCTTGATTGCGTGGGGAATATAATGGAAACGACGTGATTACGTAGGTTACGCGGAGATTACTCGAGCGGAAACGAGGAGAGAGAGAGACGAAGGTAAATGCAAACATCGGATCAGAGGCATATAATTTGAACAGGCATGGGGGATGGAGCTTTTAGATGTTGTTTGCACCCTTTTTAGGCCACTGTTATTTATGTATTTTGGGGCCCACCATAACATTTAGAGAGTAAAGTGCTTGGACACATCACTTCATCAAGATATATGTAGAGAATGCTCTTTCCTCTTTATTTGTATTTTTGAGTATGCAGTCAGATCATGCCAGTAGTGTTGTGTATTGGTTGGACAGAGATAAGTAGGTAGTGTTTTCTGCCATCAATGCTGAGGGGCATGATAGCTACACATGAACTAGTGCCTTGAGGTGAATGCTAGCATTCATATTCATGGTGGATGTGTTCTTAACTACATGCTACAACTTGCAACATGGACTCTGAATGCCAACTTTTTGGGGGTTACAACATTGCGGCAGAGCAGGCCAGCTATGTAGCAGCATAAGACACTGTGTTTGTATAAAGTAGATGCTCTAAAATGAATGAATGTGCACATATTTTAAGAATGACAAAGCTGAGCCTTTGGAAAGTTGTGCTTTGTGTTTGATTGGCAATTTCTATTCTAGACATTACTATTGAGAAGCCACATTTCGAGAAGCAGCCCAAAAGAATGGATTTGCTGAAAGGGAAGGAGGCTACAATGGAATTAATAGCCCGATATCGGGATATGCCCCTTCTTTGGGACACCAGACACACCCATTATTTGGACACTGGAAAGAGAGAGGCAGCACTTGATGAAATTGCGACATACCTGCACACTTGGGTGCCAAGTTGCACAGGCGACATGGTGAAGGACAAATTCAGTAACCTCAGGAGAAGCTACAGGAATGTCTATAAAAAACGGAAATATCCAAAATCAGGATCAGCAGCAGCTAAGAAGAAGGAACCCAAGCTCTGGTACTACAAAGAGCTCAGTTTTTTGAATGATGAACTGGATGGCAGGGCTTCGGTTTCAACACTTCCTCCCAGCGGAACTTCCCCGGATCCCAGGAGCCCTGCAGAATCAGAAGCAGGGCTGGCTGACATGGAGCCAGATCTGGCCATCTTCAGTGAGGTCTAGTATTTTCAAAACTAGTTTTGTGCTGCTATTTATTTTGAATTCGTGAGTTGATCTTGTAAACAAAAAACAAACAGGGATGCCAAATGCAGGGGTCAGAAGGACAGTCTGTTTAATTGAAATTAATACTAACTAAAAAAGTCTAGAGAAATAAAATGTGTGTGCTTGATTGTGCCAAAAATTACAACATGTTGCCTTTTTTATACACAGGAAGAAGAGACCAGCCAGGAGGTGGCAGCTCCTGAGGCCCATGTCAGCCAGGCGGAAGGGGTGAGTGGCAGCCAGGAGGAGGCCGGGTCAAGTGAGGTGCAGCAGGTCCCCAGGCCCAGGCTGAGCACAATCAGCCAAGTTCCTCCCCTCCAAATGAGGCCACCAGCTGCAAGTAGGCGCAGGAGGGAGGTGCATGATGAAAGCCTTCAGGTCATCCGGGAGGCTGCCGAAATCATGAGAGCCCCCCTCAACCCAACGGAATGCTATAGCGCATTTGTGGCCAATGAGCTGAACCAAGGGGGGGAGGAGCAAAAAAGCCTGGCCAAGGACATTATAAATCAGGTCCTGGCCAGGATGAAAAGGAACGAGCTGACCAGGGACACTGTGCTGTGGGATCCGGCTTGGCCTGCTCCCCATCATCCTCATCCTCCTCCTGCCACATCAGCCCCACCTGCAAGGTTCCGTGGACGGACCCGTGGAAGTTTCGCTGGAAGGAAGTCTGCTAGGAAGTCGAGAAGATGAATCCCTGCCATCCAGTTTATTGTCCAAAAAACTGAGCTCGTTGTAGTAGCACAGCTTGGGTTCCTTTGTTCATGTGCTGCTGATCCTGATTTTTGATATTGACTCCTGAGGTTACTTAATTTGTCCTTCATCATGTTGTAATTGCCAAGTATGCATGTATGTTGCAATCTCATCAAGTGCTGCCGTTCTGGTGATTTATAATTTATTTTTTGGCCGGAAATAAATGGCTTTTGTATTTACTTTCAAACCTTGTCTATTGTGTTTAATACTGTGGTGAGTAAGCATCAGACATTTGGCAAACAAAATGTGGCATTTGCAAAGGACCCAAACTCCTTTTAGGGGGGGGGGGACCTTTTATGTTTGAACTTGGTAAACCCCAAAGAAGCGTCCATTTTTGTGAAAAAAATAAAATAAAGGATGAAACAAGAAAAACAAAATAAATTTGAAATATTCCAAACACGTTAAATCCAAATCTTAAAAAAAAAAAAATACTCAACATTAAGTCCAAAGAGAAATTTTGAAAATGTGGAGAACATAAACAAATGTGGGGACATCTGGCAAGCAAACTGTGTCAAATAGAAAAATAAATAATGAAAATGCAAGCTAGCAGTATGTGACATCTGGACAAAAGAACGGGTTCATTCTAGCAAGAGAAGAAAGCACAAAAAAACGATCTAAACGGAACACTATATAGAGAGTTTAGGTGACGAATGTGCCAGGTCCCAAACAAACGCGAGTTTTACCTGAACGAGTGCTCCCGTCCCATCGTTTTGACTGAGCATGCGCGGGTTTTTTGTCCGAGGCTTTTGTGTACTAACGAGCGGACATATCCGACGGACATGGGTCCGGCGGAAATATTTCAAAGCATGCTTTGGAATTTTTCCGCTGGAAAAATCCGTCCGAAACGGTCCGTTTGACCATACAAACGACCGGATCTTTCGGATGAAATGGTCCGTCGGACCAGTTTCAGCGGATTTATTCCCTCGTGTGTACAAGGCCTAAGTGTATAACGTCACCTTTATCAACATTAAACCTTATTTGTCACTTACTTGCCCAAAAAGTGCACTGAGGTTGGCTTGTAAATTGGGTCATCCTGTAGAAACATTATTCCACTGCATACCTTGATTTCATCTGCAAACATTGAAATGGTACTTGTAAAGGGACCCCAAATGGGACAGGGGTTAACGCCATTTACGAACCAGACCCATAAGAATTCCCCCAGAAACTAGACACAGCTCTGTTTGAGGTTCAAAACAGGGAATTTCCTTTATTGCAAGCACATGGTAACACATTTCTCTTCAAAATACATCCCTCCCACCCTTGGGAAACACGGTGGGTTAAATTGTCCAATGACAATGGTGATACAGGTCAGGTGTTATTATCATTCTTATCAGGGGGGGGGGGTTGCTGGAGTGACCCCCCCTTTCCTCACAGCAAGACACTTAAACATCTCATAATAGGCAGCCAGACTGTCTACCAAGCTCCAATCCACATCACCACAATAGCAGACTTAATTAGCACACTGGACAATAGAATGCAATCACATCCCACCCCATCACAGCAAGCTTAATAGTAGACATCAGCCAACACACAATATATATACAATACAGTATATACAATATCTATACCGCATTAAATGTGACTAGCACAGACCATAGTAGGGTTCTCATTCACCCTGTGCCCCTAAAGTGACTCCCGTTACAGTACTTTAATACCAAAATATGTCAGTGTCATCTCTAATGAGTGATGTAATTAGCTAACATAAAGTGCAAGTGCAAATGTGACAGTGTAATAATCAAAGGTATGAAGAGACAAAGGCTGTATCCATTCCTGTGATCCATTGCTGCATCCATTAAAGAGGGACCTCCTGAAGACCCCCATCTGAAGTACCTGATTCATTCTATGCTGTAACCTTACAGCAGTAAGGTGAGGGGCTTGTGCACATTAAGGTGTCACTGCAGTGGATTGGTCAGGCATCGGCCGTTTTTTCTCACGGCTCGCGGTGAAGGGAAACATCACATAATTAACATTTTTGTCACAGTTTTTTGGGGACTGTTTTATATATTGTTATTAGAGCCCATGATGGCTCACTGGACGTTATGCTTGTTTGGTGTTTACTATTATCACCATGTGTTAAATATCCTTTTCATTCAAGACTGCACACATTCATTTACCCCTTTATCTGCCAAGGATTGGCCAACTAGGTGTTTGCTGCAGTTGACCTTCAGTTTTCTAATTAGTTGACAGTGAGTACCACTTATATATATATATATGATTGTGGTACAGACAGACGCCTCTGATGTGGGAATGGGTACTGTACTATCCCAAATCAGAGACGGGGAGAAGCACCTAGTGGTCTACCTGAGCAGAAGGCTTAACAGAAATGAGACAAACTATGCCATTGTCGAGAAGGAAAGTTTAGCTATCGAATGGGCCTTAGATACCCTAAAATATTACCTGTTGGGGGGACAATTCAAACTAATACTGATCACGCCCTTCTTAAATAGATGTGTGATAATAAGGAGAAAAGCAATTGGATGACAAGGTGATTCCTTGCCCTTCAAGTTTTTAAGTGGCGCATAGAGCTGGGAAACAGATGCACTTTCACGTGTGCATTCTCAGTTGCTCAGCAGCAGGTACTTGAGCAGAGGGGGGATATGTGCCATTATAAAAGGCGATTAATGGACGTTATGTTTTACTTTGCATGCATTAATTTGTAGAGTACAAATATACACAATGCTGGCGCAAACAAGAACCTACTGTCATGTAGATTGTCCTCAGTATAAAGTCCTATAAGCTGTAACAAGCTTGATGGTGAGTCCCAGTTTTTTAATGAAAGGCAGCCTTGTGTGGGGAGCCGAAGCAATGCTCCAATAAACATGTAAAAAGCAAACAAAAGGACAGGCGCCAATAAATAAAATTGCTGAACTTTTAATGATAAATAACACAAAAGCACTCACATGGTAAATGAAGTTCACAGGCATAGAGTGAAATGAGGGTCTGCATGGATCGTCACACCAGCCGAAGATGAGAAGTGTCCCAGAGAAAAAACATCCAGCTGGCATCCGCTGTGCGGGGAAAAGTAATACCAGCAGCGCTGAATCCGGAAGTATGTCGGCGCTGGCATGCAAGTATACCAGCAAAGGAGCTGGAACGCACTCTGGAGCACAAGCTAAAGAAGCTATAATTGCGGCTTGGCGAGGGGGGATGACGTCATCACGCAATACCTCATAGATGCGACGCGTTTCCGTGCAATTGCCGTGTGATAAATGTCAGTCACACGGCGCGCACCTTTTTCAAGCTGTTTCAATGGATTGCTGAGGCCAGTTTATATAGAAGTGTGCCTGTGATCGCCATCTTGTGGCAAAATAGTAAAAATTCACCCAATATGAAAAATCATTACTATTAAAACACTTGCTATAACTAGCCATATATAGTGACAAATTAATAAGATAATTAGTACTTACTACTACAAGGACTTATATTCTAACTTCAATATATGTATATATTTAAAACATCTAATGAGAATATTATAATTAATTCATTTACAAATCATAATCTGGTGTTCACTTCTACCTAAAAAAACTATTGGTAATAAACCTCTCACATTAAAAGTTGCATAAGTTGATGTGAACTGACACCCCCTAGTGAACGATAATGAGACTGATTAAGTTAATAGATAAAAACATTATAATAAATATAATAAAAAATTAATTAACACTATGTTTAAGTGGAGCAAATTTGGGAATTGAGGAATATTACCACAAAAATAGAGGAAAAAATAAAATAAAAATAAGAATAAAATTATTATATTATTTTATGGAACAATCTACATACTGCTTATAATGTCCATAAATATACATATATAAATACACACATATATACATATGCACATCCAAACATTCTCAACTAAATATACATAGGGTAATATTATTAAAACCTGATGAAAAATTGATTAGTTCTAACTCTTTAAATAATGCACTTATAAAATAGTAGCAATTTCTAGTTCTTCGTTCATACCTCCTGGTTTTAAAGTATCAAGGGAATAAATCCAGTAGGTTTCCCTCTCACATAGGCGATGGAATCTTTCAGCCTCCGTAAGGTTACTGGGGATCTGTTCAATGACCCATACTTTCAAACCCTTGGTAGATTTGCCATGTTGTTCCACGAAATGACGTGGGACACTATGCTTATCTTTACCAGCCTCAATTTTTCTTCTGTGTTCGCCAAAACGTTGGCGAAGTGGGCGTATGGTGCGGCCTATGTATAACAGTTTACAAGGGCAGGTCAAGGCATACACTACAAAGTCTGACCCACAATTATAGAAATCTTTGCTCAAATATGTATTTCCTTTGTGAATAAACTGCTTTTGTCCATGATTGACAAAGCTACATGTTTTGCATGATTTTTTCTTGCATTGAAACATTCCTTGTAAAGAAATCATAGGAATAAATTGTTGGGACGGTGGCACTTTCAATTTGCTTGGGGCTATTTTGTTCTTTAAATTAGTGGCCCGGCAAAAAGTGATCACAGGTTTTTGTGGTAGAAGTGTTTTTAAATGTTGATCTTCTAAAAGGAGGGGCCAAAATTTTTTGAAAATTGACTCCATTGTTTTAAAATCTGTATGAAATTTTGTGATAAAACGAGTTGATGAATTTGATACCTGTTTTTTTGTGGTTGTTGGTAATTCTGAATTTAAATAATAATCACATGCTTGGTTTACTAGGGAGGTCGGATATTCTTTTTCATATAATTTTTTCTTTAAAAAAGCAGTTTATTCACAAAGGAAATACATATTTGAGCAAAGATTTCTATAATTGTGGGTCAGACTTTGTAGTGTATGCCTTGACCTGCCCTTGTAAACTGTTATACATAGGCCGCACCATACGCCCACTTCGCCAACGTTTTGGCGAACACAGAAGAAAAATTGAGGCTGGTAAAGATAAGCATAGTGTCCCACGTCATTTCGTGGAACAACATGGCAAATCTACCAAGGGTTTGAAAGTATGGGTCATTGAACAGATCCCCAGTAACCTTACGGAGGCTGAAAGATTCCATCGCCTATGTGAGAGGGAAACCTACTGGATTTATTCCCTTGATACTTTAAAACCAGGAGGTATGAACGAAGAACTAGAAATTGCTACTATTTTATAAGTGCATTATTTAAAGAGTTAGAACTAATCAATTTTTCATCAGGTTTTAATAATATTACCCTATGTATATTTAGTTGAGAATGTTTGGATGTGCATATGTATATATGTGTGTATTTATACATGTATATTTATGGACATTATAAGCAGTATGTAGATTGTTCCATAAAATAATATAATAATTTTATTCTTATTTTTATTTTATTTTTTCCTCTATTTTTGTGGTAATATTCCTCAATTCCCAAATTCGCTCCACTTAAACATAGTGTTAATTAATTTTTTATTATATTTATTATAATGTTTTTATCTATCAACTTAATCAGTCTCATTATCGTTCACTAGGGGGTGTCAGTTCACATCAACTTATGCAACTTTTAATGTGAGAGGTTTATTACCAATAGTTTTTTTAGGTAGAAGTGAACACCAGATTATGATTTGTAAATGAATTAATTATAATATTCTCATTAGATGTTTTAAATATATACATATATTGAAGTTAGAATATAAGTCCTTGTAGTAGTAAGTACTAATTATCTTATTAATTTGTCACTATATATGGCTAGTTATAGCAAGTGTTTTAATAGTAATGATTTTTCATATTGGGTGAATTTTTACTATTTTGCCACAAGATGGCGATCACAGGCACACTTCTATATAAACTGGCCTCAGCAATCCATTGAAACAGCTTGAAAAAGGTGCGCGCCGTGTGACTGACATTTATCACACGGCAATTGCACGGAAACGCGTCGCATCTATGAGGTATTGCGTGATGACGTCATCCCCCCTCGCCAAGCCGCAATTATAGCTTCTTTAGCTTGTGCTCCAGAGTGCGTTCCAGCTCCTTTGCTGGTATACTTGCATGCCAGCGCCGACATACTTCCGGATTCAGCGCTGCTGGTATTACTTTTCACCGCACAGCGGATGCCAGCTGGATGTTTTTTCTCTGGGACACTTCTCATCTTCGGCTGGTGTGACGATCCATGCAGACCCTCATTTCACTCTATGCCTGTGAACTTCATTTACCATGTGAGTGCTTTTGTGTTATTTATCATTAAAAGTTCAGCAGTTTTATTTATTGGCGCCTATTAATTTGTAGAGAACTAAGGTGGAATCTGGGTTTTACCAGCCACCTTGGCAGGGTTGGTTCCAGAACAGATTTTTCAGTCCACTTGTGTCCACCAACAGGTAGTATAAATAAAACAGGACTGAAGCAAAGAATTGCTCTTGGCCTGGTACTCACAATACCATACCTGAGAGCTGCTGATGTGAGAGACAGAAAAAAGGTTTGCATTATCTTTGTTTTGTGGGTGACTGGGAGAAGCCCTGCACCTGTTAGGTAGCATCCTGAACCATTTAGTTAGTGCCTGCATGGCAAGGATTTCACCTTTTTAAAATAAAACTGGCTATAAGTCAGATTTTAGGAAAACCTGCTGATTGGACTACCCTTTTTCTCAGGGATGGTGATCCCCATTGAGCTAACCCCCCACACCAACTTAACATTTGCACTTCTTTTCTCTGACTGAGAATAGAATTGAATAATAGTTACTATCATGGCTTGCCTATTTTTAATAAACATGTCTTAGGCGGCGTACACACGACTAGTGTTGCTCACGAATATTCGTATTGCGAATATTCGGCTCGAATATGGCATATTCGAGTATTCGCGATATATTCCGAATTTTGCGGTGAATATTCGCTATTTCGAATATTCGTATTTTTTCAATTTTTTTTTAGAACAGATCACATCCTAGAGATCCCCATCGACGTCTAAAAGCATTGCTGGTATGATTAGAGACCTTGGGCCGAGTAGCTGCAGCGATCATTTTATATTGCCGAAAAATCGCAATGCGATTATTCGGCAATAGCGATATCGCGCGATTATTTTCGAGAAATTTGAAATATTGTTTTTAGCTAAAATAACACATATATTCGATTTCAGAGTGTTACTGTCGAAATTCCGCAATCAATTTCTCATTCGCATTTTTGCGAAATTACGATAAAATATCAAGAATATTCTGAGCCAATCAGAGTGCTCCTTCCACATTTGCCGAATATTCGCAATTATTTTGTATTGTAATATATCACGAATATTCTGAGCCAATCAGAGTGCTCCATTCCGCATTTCTCGAAATTTCGCAATTATTTTGTATTATAAAATATCACAAATATTCTGAGCCAATCAGAGTGCTCCTTCCGCATTTGCCGAATATTCGCAATTATTTTGTATTATAAAATATCACGAATATTCTGAGCCAATTCGAGTGCTCCTTCCGCAATTCTCGAAATTTCGCATTCGCATTCGCAATAGCGAAATTTCGCACTCATTTAATTTCCAAAAAATATCACGAATATTCGCATTTAACGAATATATCTCGAATATTCGACTATATATTTGAGATATTTCGCGAAATCGAATATGGCATATTCTGCTCAACACTACACACGACCGAGGTTCTCGCTGGAAACCAGCGAGAACCTCGCTGGAAGCTGCATTCCAGCGAGGACCTCGGCCGTGTGTACGCTCTCGGCGAGCATCCCGTCGAGCAGAAATAGAGAGCACGCTCTCTATTTGCTCGACGGCCCGCCTGGATGAATGGCTGGTTGCCATTCCCGACGGGCGGGTCGCCGATTTCGACGGCCGGCAGAGAACCTCGACGGGCGGAACAATGTGTTCTGCCCGTCGAGGTTCTCTGCCGTGTGTACGCGGCCTCAATGTCTTTATATGACGAGGTATCCCAGAGTCATATGCCCCATCATCCCACATCTGTTTTCACCTGGTGATCTGGCCAGTAATACACCTGTATTAGTTAAACACAACTCTGGAGAAATGAGAACAGGAGGTACAGAAGGCATCAGCTTTGTCAGTCGGGGGGGGGGGGGGCGCCGTGTAGTGTTAAATGTAGTAGCAGATTTATATAACCCAACAAATTAAGACCAAACTACAGCTTACACTTCATGATCGGTTACAGCAAAAATGTTTACTTTTGGGTTTAATACTTCATTAAAGTAGATGTAAACCCATTTTTTTGTGTGTAGAGTATAAGATTTCCTATCATCTGTGCCCAGTCTTGCCACAAAGAGTTAATCCAGCTCTGAGCAATCCTCTTTTCTTTTTTCAGTGAGATAAATGGACAAACAGGAGAAAACTTTTGTCCGTTCTTCCCCCTTGCTGTGAATGAGAGGTTATTTACATATCTCATGCACTAGCCTGAGACAGACATTATTTTTTAATTCCCACCCCCACTCCTTTTCTGAAGTCATGTGGTTACTTTTCTGGATTTTGACTGGATGTTAGTGATCATAGCAGAATTTAGTGTAAGGAATACACAGGACAAAATGCATGCTGACAAGGGGAGTGTAGAGATGGGTGGGGAGTCTACTGACATCACAACTCCACCCACCGAGCTCCAGACAACAGATCCACCTACAGAATCTGCAGTTTTTCAGCTCTTATAACAGACAGAGGGGAAACATTTGACAGGTAAGGATACATGCAGGAGGCATGTATATCCTTATAGATCAGCACTATGGCAGTAGTTTAGAAAGGATGAGAGTGGGTTTACATTCACTTTAAGATGAAGGCTTTTCTGTAGTGTTAAAACAACGCACAATAAAGTATCTGAACCAGGAATATTATCTTGGCTGACAAAAAGATTATTAAAGAAAAATAGAAAGAAAGCAAAACGTGCATGTTCAGTCCAACACACTCGACAGTCACTTAGTGAACATATTTCTACATAAATAATTGTACTTTTATATACAGTACTTTTATTAGACTCGCCATGAAGTTAACATGTTATTCAAGTTTTCCTTCCTAACATCTGCCTTCAATTTGTTAGTAGTTGTATTATAAAACAACATGCTTAATTTTCCAGTGATGTCACTTGTTCTATTCTCTGATAGGCTGCCTTTAATATGTGTGCATTGGTACTGTGAACTCTTTTTCTTCCTATTTAATAAAACATCAGTGGAAAGTCCATGTATGACTAAGCGCCTCATGTTACTTTCATGCTACAGATATATGAAAATTTGGGCTTGATATTGTCAAACATACCCTATATCCGCATTCTTGACAAAGGTCAGAGGTTATTCAATTCACGGGACTGATTTACCATTTTTTTTTACTGAAAAGCATGTAATGGTATATGTGCGGCATACTCTCCAGCCTTACATGTGGGCCCAAAGATACATTTCAACTTAATTTCAAGAATATAATTTAGGTCAAATAAATGGCAGATGTTAGCTGGCTTTTTCAAAAGGCTGCCAGAGTTTGTAACGTCACTGTAATTACAGACGCAGTCAGTTAGACACTTTTACACACTGACATTTGAAGGGGGAGAAATACTTTCCGCTGTGCCCATCTATTGCTGTAGCTATACGACCGTCATTTAATGAAAAGGTCCCCTTCACAAAGAATTAGTAAGATTTCTCCTTTTTTTCACAACTCACTTCTGCCTTGCTATTGCCTTCTAAAATTACCTGCTGTTTAGCTCCTGCTGATTTCCCTTTAAATAGTTTTCTGGCAAAAAAGCATGGACCCTCCATCCTTTGCTAATTTTGTCAGGTTCAGGCCATTTGACCCTATTGTTTGAAGGGTAATTGCTGCACCGATGAGTCATATAACCCCAGAGCATCTTGTATGATTGTGGGTTGCTTTATGCATCTCGGTTTACAAATGCAATAAAAACAGCGTAAAATGAATTAAGAAGTAACTGCAAGATCTGCAGGGCTAAATATCTATGTGGTTGAAGAGTCAAGCTTGTTGAAAAATAATTATCACTCCAGGTACCATTGAGTGGATGATTTATTTAGACATGAGTCTAGAAAGATGCAGCATAATAAAAAAAAAGTACAATTTATACTTCAGTTTTTGCAACTCTGATATTTAAATAGTTATTTGTATTAAGAAGACTACACAGTCTGAGTGAATGAAATGTTGCCACTACCAACCAAGCAGGTTTAAAATGTTTTTAAAGGAAAAGTAAAAAAAGAACATTTAAAGTGAAACTCCAGCACACTTGTTTCACTTTGCTTACATTTGAGAAAAGCAGATCCCCTGTAGCTTCATTGGGGAGATTTCCTATTACTGTACTTCCTTTCCCAATAACAACATTGCTATTAAAACCAGGGCCGCCATCAGGGGGGTACAGGCATTACACCCCCATTTTCATTTTTTCCTCTGACTTTAGCAACTCGCGGCTACCCCATTCTACCCGATCTCAACCTATTATCCTTAACCAACTTAACCTTTTTAACATAGGAGATTCCTCAGAGTCCCTGACTCTAATTCTGTTCTGTGATACTGTCCTCCTATCTAGTCTTAAGTTTAACCAGATTTATACCTCTCCTGGAAGATCTAGGCCTCCATATTGGCATAATCTGTGGGAGAGGCGAAAAAGAGGGGACCCGGAGGTGAGAGGAGAGAGGAAGAGAGGAGAGAGGAAGAAAAAAAGAAAAAAGGAAGGTGGGTTGCCACACAAGGAAAGGCAGGTGGGGTCTCCCGTGTTAACTCATGTAAATACATTTCTATTGGGCGAGATTATACATATATGATATGTGCGCTCCCCATGTTACCATGTTGGTGGACTGACCCAGTGCCAGTGCAATCTGTCTATAAAATGTACAGGGGCAAAAAAAAAACAACCAACCCCCCCGTCCCCGCTTATCAGAGAGAAGAGAAGAGATGACACTTTCGTTACCACAAAACCCCCCCCCCCCGCGCGCTTATCATTTTGCGGCAGGAGAGAGAGAGGAGGGCCCCGGTTCTCTGCTCCAGAGGGGCTCTGCCTAAAGCTGTATAAGGGGCCCCAAAAACAGAGAGTTAGTAAGTTAGTAGATATCTCCAATGAAGATTCAGATATAAAAAAAGATATAAAAAAGACTGGGGGAAACCATCTAGCGTTTCCCTATTCTACTAGATAAAATGTTTTTTTATTGTTGTCTATGCCCCATTTTGAGATATTTCTGTTCACTTAGGACCCTTTCACATTGAAGAGTTTTTCAGGCGGTACAGCACTAAAAATAGCGCTGCTATACCGCCTGAAAAACTCCTGTCAAGCAACCTCAGGCGATGCGCTGGCAGGAGAGAAATAAATCTCCTGTCAGCAGCATCTTTGGAGCAGTGAGAGGAGCGGTGTGTATACCGCTCCTTCACAGCTCCTTCCCATTGAAAACAATGGGAAATCGCGGCATTGCGGGCGGTATTAACCCTTTCACGGCCGCTAGCGGGCTTAATACCACACCGCTAGCAGCCCGCAACTTGCGGCAAATACGACGGTATAACGCCGCTATTTTTAGCGCCGCTATTTTTAGTGGCGCTATACCACCAGCGCGGCTCCAGCCCCAATGTGAAAGGGGCCTTACTCTTCTAGTGGCTGTGCTTAAATTAGGGCTTTAACTCTTCTAGGGTCCTTCCCTAATTAAAAAAGCAAGAGTAAATGATATCGACAATGTATGCATTTTAATAGTATTTCTAAGTAAAGTTGTTCCAGGGAATATCCAATTGCCTCTTGGTGGATCAGCAAAGATTTTTTTGCCCATGCTGGAGCACATTGGACCATGCTTTATTGTTTCTTTTTGCCCTTTTCTGGATCAACTGTGTGTATACAATAGCGTATATGAGGGGTTTGAATTTGAGTGTTTATTTTTTTTTTTGTTTGCTTGTTTTCTGTTGGTTGAATGGGGTGGACTTTTTCAACCAGATTAACTTGTAACTATGAGAAGCAAAGATGTCAGTCTCATTTTTTTTTTTTTTTTACTAAAGGGCATCTTAGTATTGGATCTTCTTCCTAGAAGTAGATTAACCAATAAATGTCTGCTAGTACCAGGCTGGAAGTAAACAGTTTTGGGATAAAAACCACATCATCTGTCTTTTGATAGGATAGCTTTGTACAACCTGGTGGAAAGAAATGCCTGTAAACTAGAACCAGTGCCAAATTAACTATTGCTGTGATGCCCAAATTGAGAATGTGTTTAGGTTATAGAAAACTGGAGACTGGGCTAGCTAAAATATGACCATAAATACTTTCATATAATGCATCACCTCTGACAAATGGGAAATGTTTTGATTGTCTATTTGGACCTGCTGACTGCAATTGCAAAAGCAGTTAATCACTGCCTTAATAATCATTTGGCAAAAAAAGAAATCCTGTTTTACAGTGTGCTGCTGTCTGGAGCCACAAATGATTAAAATTAACTTATCCAGACAACAAATTGAAAATTTTTGCATCCTCTTTAAAAATAATTGGCCTGTAAAAGACCTATAAATATATATCAGATGTAAGTTTGGAAACACTGTGAAACAGGATGAAAGGTCTAGTAATATTATGGTTGCATATCCAGTGGCTCCATATCTGGAGATATAGCCAGTATTGTATTTGGCGGTAACTGGTCACGCGTGTACTAACGACACTTCCTGTCTCGCTGGATCACGAGATGAGCTAGGTGGATTGCACGCCAGCTTACATGGGATTCCGGGACATCCATCTACCCCTTGACATGCGAGCAAGCCTCAGTGCCGGGTTCGGGGCACTTTTAAAGTAAGAAGCCATTTGGCTGTTTTTATGTAACGATTTCTTTATTAAAACAATATTATACTATGTTGGTATCATCTTCGTCCTTTGCATATCCGTATGAGAGTCTTCTGGCAAAAAGGGAGTGAGATATCGATTTATCCATTGAGCAGGTTTATCCTGCAAGAGTGCTTTTGACCTCTTTTTTTCTGAGTAAAAAGGGTCAACTTCACTTGCTAAATATTGAACACTTTGGGTGCGCACACTACAGTTGGTGAAGGTGGATCGCTAAACTTTCCATTTGAATTTTCCTATTAAGAGGAACATATGGAAACTTGATGGACTGTATCTTGCATGAAGCACTTTATTCACCTGATTTTTTCCTTTACACAGTATTGCACAGTTGTAAACATTTTTAGTCACATGTTCATTATCGATCAATGATTGTTGTTGTTGCACTTTTATGTGGGTATTATTGGACTGGTTACACAATATTTTATCCATTTATGATCGTTCAATCCAAAGGGGAAAAAACTCCTCGCGCTAACACAAATAAATTGAATTAAATAACTAATTGAATAAATAAATTTAAATAATCTAATGAAATAAATAAATTTGATGATATCCAGCAGCAACACAAAAACATGTGATATACATGAAGAACAGAAATTCCGGGTTACTCGGCGGTGTCTGTGTGTTGCTCCGGTGTGTAGTGTCGCTGTGTCTCAGTTGGACTACACTGACCTCTCCTACCAACCGTAAGGCAGCCGGAGCAATTCCTAAGCCGTGACGTCACTACACAGCCAAGTGCCTTGTGGACGGGTGTTGGAATTGTCGTGTTTTGTTCATGTCGGAGCGACGGCTGTCCGGGGTATGACGGCTAGAGGAGGGCTGGAAGAAACACGGGAGTGACGTCATCGAGTGTGGACGGAGTGACGTCACGTTATGCCCCCCTGCTGCTGGTTCCCTGAGGCCGAGGCGTCCAGATCTGACACCGCACTTTACAGTGCGTTGGCAACTCTTCCTGGAAATATTTTCACTATGGCGAGTCCCCGGTTCTTTTTTCTTTCTTTGATCCGAATGGGATGCTGAGCTTAATGCAGTTGCTGAATACCTTGCTGGTCCAGTGGAGATCGCATTTGGAAGATCCGGAAGCGTCCTACTCCAGACGTATTGGGAGTGATATGCCTGAATGCCCCTTATATCTGGTAAGAGTACACCCTTATTTACCTTACCATATTGGAAGTAATATTGTGTAACTGGTGGTGTATTTACACAGGACCTCTACAATCTACAGCTATCACCTTTGTTATTCAACTCGGAAAGCTGCTAAAAAAAATTTCTCATTACCCTATTAGAAGGACTATTAGAGAATTTTCACGTTTATGTTTTTTACCCTCAATGGACTTTATATATTTACTTTGATATAATTTATTTTATATTTATGAATATATTGAATATGTTTTTTTCTCACTTAGATACATAGATACAATTAATTTCCTTCACAATATCACATTGTGCATCTAAGCGCATCCATTTATGATCGCACAGCATGAGGATAGGGTTTATAGATACCCAGTATTTGATCAGTATGTAAATTAAATTTAGTTGTATGTATCACATATATTATTAGCAAAGGTATACAAGTATTCAATGAAAAACAAATTTCTATTTAAGCATATGCATTATTTAAAATAAGCAGATATTAGTCAATTAAACTGGCAAGATTGTGTACATTGTTTGCAATTAACTATTTCATAGATAAACTTTAACCCATCAAGACAAATATAGCAGATACAGTATGTTTATTATAAACCATTTATGATACTCTCTTGTTTTATCAGTAATGCCGCGTACACACGGTCGTTTTTTGCGATGAAAAAAAACGTCGTTTTTTAAAACGTCATTTAAATTGATCATGTGTGGGCAAAACAAAAATTCCAACATGCTTGAATTTTTTGTGTCGTTTTTCAAAACTTTGTTTTTTGTTTCACAAAAAGTCACCGTGTGTAGCAAAAACGTCTTTTAAAACAACGTTTTTCAACCCGCGCATGCCCAGAAGCTAGTTATGAAGCGAGCTTTAATGGAAAAGAGTGGTGAACGTAACCTCGCTTTTTGTGAAAAAAACGATGGTGTGTATGCAACATCGTCTTTGAAAAGTGACGTTTCAAAAATGTCGTTTTTTACTTCACAGAAAACGTCGTTTTTTTTTCATCACAAAAAATGATCGTGTGTACGCGGCATAATAGTTTGTTAATTAAGGTTTCTATATTCCAAAGCAGGTTTCACATTTTTATAAGCAATTTTAATGTTAATGTGAAAACCTTACCTTAAAAATACATGGAGGTCAAAATGTTTCTCTTTTTTATAAGTGATCACTTGACCAATGCTCTCATTTGCTTAAAGCGGTAGTAAACCTCACTTGGTCATTTTTACCTATAGGTAAGGCTTACCTGTAGGCAAAATGAGTATCTTTTAAATTTGCACCCTGCATGCAGCCAGTAACATCACTGGCACATGCGTGCTGAAGCTCTATTATACCTTGACAGAACTTCAGAGCTTCATGCCAGAACCAAGAGAGACTTAAAAAGATGGGCGTGGAGGCTGTTTGTGATGATTGATGGGGGGGTGTGGGGATGTTATGGCAGTACCAGAGCACAGGTACAGTCTTGTGTAAAATTCAGACAAAAGTATACTGAAGTGTGCTGTACAGGAGGCATGCTAGCATGCAGAGGCAGAGCAGTACACAAGGGATGAGCCGAACACCCCCGCGTTCGGTTCGCACCAGAACCGTCGAACAGACCGACCGTTTGCGCGAACATTTAGAACCCCATTGAAGTCTATGGGACTCGAACGTTCGAATTCAAAAACGATAATTTTAAAGACCAATATTCAATTTACTGTTGGAAAACGTCTTTCAGAACCCGGGTCTTGCCCAAGGGGACATGTATCACTGGAAAAAAAGTTTAAAAAACTGTTGTTTTTTCAGGAGCAGGACTCCTGAAAAAAAGACAGTTTTTTTAAAACTTTTTTTTCCATTGATACATGTTCAGTCGGGAAAAACTCGGGTTCTCAAAGACATTTTCACAGGCAAACTATAGACACACAGCAGGTACAATATTTAAAGGAATTTTTCATTTTTTTTTTTTTAAGTTAAGCATCATTAAAATCACTGCTCCAGGAGCAGTGATTTTATTGATGCTTAAAAAATAAATAAAAAATTCCTTTAAATATTGTACCTGCTGGGTGTCTACACGTGTGATAACGTCTTTAAATAGCACAATCACCTGCCTGCCAGTAAATTAGGAATAGCTGATCTAGCTAAGCTATACAGTGTATAAATATATGTACAACTCCTAGGGATGTATATATATTCTCTACACACTGTAATTAAAGCTAAACTGACTAGCCTGCCTGCCTGCTCTATCTAGCTATTTAAAAAGACAATCTCTGTCTCTCTAACTGCTTTCATGAACAAGCCGGAACACACTACACGAGGCCACCCAGCAGGTGGCCTTATATAGTGTGGGGCATGTGCTTAAGCCCTGAGCCATAATTGGCCAAAGCCACCCAGGCTTTGGCCAATTATGGCTCTTCGTTTTTTGCGCGCTGTGATTGGCCAAGCATGCGGGACATATAGCATGCTTAGCCAATCATCAGTGCTCAATGCCCCAGTGAATTATGGGCTGTTTTGCGTCATTTGAATTTGGCGCGAATGACCGCTTTTGTTCGAATTTCGACGAACATACGAACAGACAATGTTCGAGTCGAACATATGTTCGTTTCGAACGCGAAGCTCATCCCTACAGTACACTGATCTCCTAGTGAAGAGCTGTGCAGGGTGATGTGTCAGCACAAATCTGACCACCGGAGACAGGCATACTGTACATGAGCACATCATCCTGTAGCTCACAAGTAGAATGCAAAAAAGCAAATGAATATGCTGGGATGGATGTGCCTCTATGCCTAGCATGGTCAGTTTGAAATAGAGCACTGGCAGCATTGATGTGACAGGCAGGATCACAAGGTATTTAACAAAAAGGAAACAATGCATGAAGAACAAGATACCTTTTCATAAAAGTATATAGTACAACAGACATATATCAACAATATGAAATGTTTGGGTAGCATACACTAATTGACCATACTCTGTACTCCCCTCATTCTGGTTCCTTGTTGGACCATATTTGTATTAAGGTTGAATAAGTGACATTATCTGTTCCTCCTTCAAAGAAACTAATTCAAAATGAAGTGTGTTTTATAATCTAAACTTGGATACCTCTGTATTGTTTTGAAACATCAAATTTTACATAAGCCTATTCTTCTAGGGGTTGTTGAGGCCACAGGACTTAAAATGCCATGAAATTAAGCTTCTGCTTCTTAATTTTAGGAAGCACCAGCCAAAGTATTTTGGCATTTTATTCAGTTGCCCCTTGGGAGGTTTTCTGCTGGAGCTTATTCAAGCAATTTAAATGAGAGGACTCCAGATGATATTGGGTAAATGAATCCTTGCTGCTGATCTGGCATATCTAAGTTCAAACACTTGGAAGTGCTATGACAAGGCAATGGGACATCTCAACTGACCTACTAAAACCAATTGCCCTGTCTTAGTATTTAATTTAATTACCGAGGGATTGGTTATGATACAAAATCTATGCTGAATGTCTTATTGTTTATTTTATAAAAAAAAATATTTAATGTGTTTGCTTGTCCAGTCTGCTGTTCTGATTCTTTCAAGCATAACTATTACTTTTTGGCTCTGTAACCTGCAAGTCAAAAATTAAATTTACTGCAAACCACATGAGCATTCAAATTTGTAGAGGAGTTGGTCAGTTATAGTCTCCTTGTTTTGGCAGAACGTTGTTGTTTTGGCCTTTGCCAAGTAAAACAATTTTAGAAGACTCAAACTGAATGGAGTACAGTAATAGGTTTGAAACGTACTGAGAAAGCTGTGTCATTTATTAAGCAATTTCAGCAAACAAGTGAAACCGCTTAGTGAGCTATTATTGCTTATTTGGCAAACAGTGCAAATGCTCTATAATCACAAAGTTTTTTTCAATTCACCTCAATCTAAATTTCCTGTGATCTACTGCGGCCAGAATTCAGAGAGTCCCTCGCGGGTTTCCTGGGAATGTACGTTATAGAGCCTGTACTGTAACTTCCTCTCTCTCTCTCTCTAGCTTTTGTCACTAGTTTGAGAAGCTATTTCCATGGATGTGGAATGCAACTTTTGAATTTTGAATTAGATCTTAGTAAAGTATGCAATCTTTTATGCCGCGTACACACGATAATTTTTCGGCATTTAGAAAAAACAACGTTTTTTTAACTTCATCATTAAAACGATGTTGCCCACACACCATCGTTTTTAAAAAATGCCCTAGCAAAGCGCGGTGGCGTACAACACATACTACGGCACTATAAAGGGGAAGTTCCATGCGGATGACGCCACCCTTTAGGCCACCCTTTAGGCTGCTTTAGCTGATTCCGTGTTAGTAAAAGACGATTCGCGCTTTTCCGTCTGTTACAGCGTGATGAATGTGCTTACTCCATTATGAACGGTTGTTTTACCAGAACGAGCGCTCCCGTCTCATAACTTGCTTATGAGCATGCTTATGAGCATGCGCGGGTTTTTAACATTGTTTTAGCCCACACACAATCATTTTTTACAACCCGAAAAACAACATCGTTTAAAACGTTGTTAAAAATGCAGCATGTTCGGAAAAAAAAATTGTCGTTTTTCAGAACCCAAAAAATGATGTGACACACACTTTAATTACATTAATGATTGTGTGTACGTGGCATTAGACCTAAACCTCATCTTTAACTGTCCAGGATCATGTTTCAAAGGTTTTTAAAGCTAACCAAGATAAAAGGGAACATGATTCCATCGATTAGAACATTTGAAATTCAAAAAGTTCTATATTTTCTTACTTAGCATGTTTTATATGTTTTTTTTTTTTTTTAAGGAAACTTTCAAATGTTTTTGGTGAGTTTTACTTTTCTATACATATTAACCACTTAAGGACCGCCTACTGCACATTTACGTCGGCAGAATGGCACGGCTGGGCACATCAACGTATATATACGTTGATTTTAGTACCCAGCCCGCGGGCGCGCGACCCGGTCCGAAGCTCCGGGACCGGGACCGCGGGATTCGCGGACCCGATCGCCGCTGGAGTGCGGCGATCCGTCCCTGGAGCGGAAGAACGGGGAGAGCCGTGTGTACACACGGCTTCCCCGTGCTTCTCTGTGGCCGCAGCATCGATCGCGTCATCCCTGTAATAGGGGGACGCGATCGATGACGTCACACCTACAGCCACACCCCCCTACAGTTGTAAACAAACACACTAGGTCTCACATCCCCTACAGCGCCACCTGTGGTTAACTCCCAAACTGCAGCTGTCATTTCCACAGTAAACAATGCAATTTAAATGCATTTTTTGCTGTGAAAATGACAATTGTCCCAAAAATGTGTCAAAATTGTCCGAAGTGTCCACCATATTGTCGCAGTCACGAAAAAAATCGCTGATCGCCGCTATTAGTAGTAAAAAAAAAAAAAATTTATAAAAATGCAATAAAACTATCCCTTATTTTGTAAACGCTATAAATTTTGCGAAAACCGACATATAAACGCTTATTGCGATTTTTTTTACCAAAGATACGTAGAAGAATACGTATCGGCCTAAACTGAGGAAAAAAAATGTTTTTTTATATATTTTTGGGGGATATTTATTATAGCAAAAAGTAAAAAATATTGCATTTTTTTTAAAATTGTCGCTCTATTTTTGTTAATAGCGCAAAAAATAATAACAGCAGAGGTGATCAAATACCACCAAAAGAAAGCTCTATTTGTGGGAAAAAAAGGACGCCAATTTTGTTTGGGAGCCACGTCGCACGACCGCGCAATTGTCAGTTAAAACGAAGCAGTGCCGAATCGCAAAAAGGGGCAAGGTCCTTTACCTACATTTTGGTCCGGGTCTTAAGTGGTTAAACCGATGCTTTATTTACCATTGACTTTGTTTTACAAATGAATGTTTCATACTCGACAATGGATTATTAAAGTACTATGGGTTTTCTAAAGTAGAGTACAGCAGTAGCTATCTTTTAGGCATAATAGCTTTCATTAAAACCTTGGACTTAACTGGCTGGCAAGGGATAAGTAACATATCTGACTAATTCACTTGTTTGTGTATGGTTTAAATTAAGCTACTTGTTATAACAAAAATAAAAAATGAAGAAAGCAAAAGAAAATATGCTAAGGAGACTAAACCCCACCTGCTGGCTGGAAAATGAATACAATACATTCATATAAAGCAGTGTTTTTCAACTCCAGTCCTCAAGGCACACCAACAGGTCAAGTTTTCAGGATTTCCCTCAGATGAAATGGCTGTGATGATTACTAAGGCAGTGAAACTGATCAAATCACCTGTGCAAAATAATGGAAAGCCTGAAAACATGACCTGTTGGTGTGCCTTGAGGACTGGAGTTGAAAAACACTGATATAAAGGAATGATTTGTATTTACAAAATAATTTTGGGCAGACTCAGTGGACCACTTTTTTTAGTTTTATAAAAAAAATGTTAGCCCTAATTATAGTGAATAAAAAAGGAAATATGTACAAAATCACTTAACATTTCTTTAAATAGCTGGTATGGTGATACTTTTTACAAGTACTTTTCTGTTTCTTTTAAAAAGAACCATTTGCTTCAGTCTTCACTTAAAATATTTTATTAGTCTATGATCCCTGTTACTGTCAAACACACAAGAACACAACATAGGGCCAGTTATGAGTAGAGTTCACTTAACCTATCAGTACATCTCTGGATTGTATAAGCTTGTATGCATGATAATGTCATCAACGGGCCCGTGTTGACAGGCTTTGAGCTGCAAATGCACCTTACTTTTGGGAACAGTTTGAGATGCTTCCCAAGCCCATTCATAGTTAATTGACAGGTGCACTTGAACTGCAGATGACCAGCTTCTGACCTACTTCTGACGTGCTTCATACTGCTTTTCCATTCCTATATACCGTACTTGTATATGGAGAGAAGCAGTTCTGACATAAGCAAAAGACCACAATATAGGCCCAAACTCTTTTTCAGGTACCTAGCAGGTAGAGCCTGCTTTATGCAGAGGAAGACCTCTCTTACACCTCTGACTCTGGGCCCCTGGTAGAGTATACAGGTGGCGCAGGAGTGCAAAGTCACACAAGTGCTGATAGAAGTGCAAGTTGCTGGGCATCTGGATTAGTAGTAGCAGCAGATGTCCGAGGGCAGGAATAGGCTGGTACTTGGACGTAGTTAGCCGAAGAGCAGGTCCCAGTGGTAGATAGGCAGGTGCTGGCAACTTGGTAGCTCCAAAGGGATTGGAACATAGGCAAAGTCAGTCAAGCCGGGTCATACACAGAACGATCATATCAGGTACAGATGCAGAGACAGGAGCAGTCAATGGACAAGCCGGGGTCATTGCAGGCGGAGAGCAGGAACAGTCAGGAGCAAGCCGGGTCAGTATTTATAGAGCAAATGCAGGTAACGGCGAGCAGGACAATCACAGAACATTGTAGACAAGACAGCACTGATCCTGGGTGTTGATCCAGCTTAACCACTTCCCTACCTGCCCATAGTCATATGACGTCCACAGATGGGATCTCCCATCCTGGGTGAACGTCATATGACATCCTGGGCTTCCCGGCTGTCTAGGGGACAGCTGCGATGTTAGCCAGGCACCCACGATTGAGATATAAAGTGGTAAGCTTAATACTATTGCGCTTATCACTTTATATCTCATTAATTATTGGTTCATATTATTGTTTACACAATTAGATTGAGCAGCATTGTTACACCTTATTTATTAATTTACTTGGAGGCTCAAGAGCCAAACATCATTCAGGCACCCGCGATATCCCGCAATCACGGCAGAACCCTGGATCTGTGTGTATAAACACACAGATCTATGTCCTGTCAACGGTGAGGAGACCGATGTGTGTTCCCAGTACAGAGGAACACACATCGGTCTCCTCCCCTTGTGAGTCCCCTCCCTCTACAGTTAGAATCACTCACTAGGGAACATACTTAATCCCTTCAGCACCCCCTAGTGTTAACCCCTTCCCTGCCAGTCACATTTACATAGTAATCAGTGCTGTTTTATAGCACTAATCACTGTATAAATGTGAATGGTCCCAAAAATGTGTCAAAAGTGTTCGATATGTCCGTCGCAATGTCACAGTCACAATAAAAACCGCAGATCGCTGCCATTACTAGTAAAAAAAAATGCAATAAATGTATCCCCTATATGTAGAAGAATACGTATCGGCCTAAACTGTGGAAAAAAAAAAGTTTTTTTTATATATTTTTGGGGATATTTATTATAGTAAAAAGTAAAAAATATTGAATTTCTTTCAAAATTGTCACTCTTTTTGTTTACAGCACAAAACAATAAAAACCGCAGAGGTGATTAAATACCATCAAAAGAAAGCTCTATTTGTGGGGAAAAAAATGGATTCAATTTTGTTTGGGAGCCATGTCGCACGACCGCGCAATTGTTAGTTAAAGCGACACAGTGCCGAATCACAAAAAGTGCTCTGGTAAGGAAGGGGACAGTTAAATAGCCCATTTGGCACCCTTATCTGTGATGAGATGCACGTGTGTGCGCGCGCATATTTATCTGCATGCGCATATGCCTTCACACGTTAGCACGCGCTAACGCGCCTCTTCTCCCAGACATTTGGGAAGCAGGGATTTCTCTCTGCTGCTATTATTCTTCCTTCTGACAGAGTCTTCCTGACATAACCCATGACTTTACTAAGCAAGAGTTTTAACTCATTGTTATATTTGATAAGGTAGAGAAAATGTGTAAGATGGAATAATGCCACTTTGATCTTTCATTGTTGGGATTGTTGAATAATGACACCCAATTTACTTTATTCTGTTATTGTAGATAACTGCACTTTAAATGAGCATAAGTTTCGTTCATCAAGCCAGAGGAGTTAAAAAACTAAAACCTATAGTTAGTGACAGTAAAACTCAATATTATTTTAAAAGGTAAACATAAGTTTTCTCTTCTGCTTGTTAACCTGCTTACTAGTTCAAGATATTTGCTATATACCATTGAAGTTTAAACCAAAATATGTTACCATTTTAATGAATATGTGACCTGTCAGGAGGTGTTATACCCTGTAGAGGAGCTATTACTCCTATTTAATGTAACAATGTGACTTTATTGTTAAATGGAATTGTCACACAACTCTCGTTCTTGTGTTGCCATGACTACTATACAAAATTAAAGCATTAGAATCCTGCAAAGCAGGTATCATGCAGTTTACATAATCTGCTCTACATCAAGCTTTACTAATTTATGTTTATGGTTCTTTAACATGAGTAGAATTGGGCCTGGGGACACCAAAAGAATTGATCCATAGTTAAAGTGTAACTACACTGCATCTAAGCACCATAAACAAAAAATGCAATTTGATTAATTGTTCATATTAAAGTGGAGTTTCCATCCCAATTTTTTTTTTCATTATTGTGGTCATTAGACCTAAAAAAGAACCTTCAGAATCACCTAGGATTCTGACATCATCTCCCTCGGCTTCTCAGCACGCTAATGCTCCAGGGAAATGTGTGTCATCATTTCCCAGAATGCAGTGTGCTCCCCCATTATAACTCCCCATCCAAGACTTTAAAATGCCCACAAGCAAAATGACAACAGTGTGGACAGTTTTATGAACTATCTTTTTTGAATAACTATGCGAAGCAGCGGCAGATTGTAAAATAGTAAGTGACCGGATTTATATAATAAAAACGCATGATGAAAGGATATACATTTAAAAAATGCTAATTGTGGGGGGCGTGTCTGGAGGGGGGTGTGTCCGGACGCGAACGGGGATAGACGTGCTATAGAGGAGCTCTGTCAGGCCTGAGGAAATCTACTGCCATCTCGGGTCAATACGCCACATTTGGCCCCAAAAACTCGCCATCCTGACTCCTGGACCTACCCTACACAACCTACTAGCCGTATCATGCCTCTAGCCGAGCCACCCACCCTGTAACATAGGCCGAAACAGGCTCCACTCGTGGGGGTCCGCCGCCATCTTGAGGCCTGTGTGGCCTGCAAGGCCTCGGAACGCACCGGGCTCGAGTGAGGCGGCCGCAGAACGGGCATCCACCCCTCCCTGACCCACTCTCCACTGCTTACCGGGAATCGAGGCTCCGGTTCAGCCGACAGCCCAGGGATTTGGGCCGGTACAGACTCCCCTCCCGGAGGATCCGCCGCCATCTTGAGGCCTTTGGAATCGCCGAGCTGGAGTGCCGCGATTGCGGGAGGAACGGTGCCCCACTCTGAACCGGACTACCGCTGCCTCCCCGCACCGAGGGATAACTAAGGTGGCCCCACAGCCAGGACACCCATCGGAAAGCTCTGCTGTGCGGAGGTGAGCGGCGGCCATCTTTACACACCCAATGTCCTTTCAGCGGCCCTGTTCTCCCTCTCCTTCCCAGATTCGGGCCCCATAACTTGAAGACAACCCCCCGCCCGCTAGTGGGGTGACCTGGGTGCTGGCCCAGAGGGTTTCCCTGTCCAAAACAACACCAGCGGCCATCTTGCTACTCCCGTACTTGGTTGGTGGCCACCTTCCCTCCTTGTCCTCCTCACGCCCTAGGGCCCTCCCGGATGCTCAGCCCGACAGCAGCACTGTGACACCCTTTGCCCCCTTGACCGCCAGACGGACAGGTCGTGGCCACGGCTCCAGCACAAGGTACAGCGGCCATCTTGCTACTCCCAAACTTGGCTGACACTCACCTCTGGCCTCAGCGCACCACTTCTTTGGCCGCGTGTCCTGCCCGGTCTATCACACCACAGCCTAAACTGTGTACACGGGTAGTCCTCTATCCGTAAAGTGCCTGGACTGTCCAGCTGCGTCACTATTTCACCTGTAGGGGCGTGTTGCTGAAAATGGTCGGCTGACGACATGCACCGCTGAGCTCTGTGCTCTCCCGACAACCGCAGGCTGTTTTCATATTGACCCGCACCCGATCCTCTGATGGCGGCTTCCAGTTCTGCATCTAACGACCATACTGAACTACAACAAGGCACCATCCAACGATACCTGCTACGCACAACATCACAAGACCCTCATACAGGGAAAGACAAACTTT
Source organism: Rana kukunoris (assembly GCA_029574335.1). Lineage (NCBI taxonomy): Eukaryota > Metazoa > Chordata > Amphibia > Anura > Ranidae > Rana > Rana kukunoris. The sequence continues at coordinate 141,794,511 of CM056052.1, forward strand.
CAGCAAGCCGAACACCGGGCAAAACTAAGCCTCCTCCCCCGCCTACAGCGTCTTCACCAGCCGGCGGGGACGGCTCGGGCCCACTCCTGTCTACTCTTATGGACCCTTCAGATCCACTGTCCGGACCCGCACTGCCCTCTTCCACTGGCGTGGGCGCTACCCCAGAGGGGATGCCTCTCCCAGCCTCGGGGGGCGCTCCGGGCTCCACAACCACTGCCCTGCTTTCTGCCTTCCGATCTGATTTTGACACCTGGGCCTCTAAATTGGAGGCCTCTCTCCACGTTGAACTGACTGCTCTTAAGCAACGGGTCTCGGCATCGGAGGTCGCAGTCTCTGCAATAACTACCACCCAGGAAGATCATTCGGCCCGTATAGTGGCGCTTGAAAATGCTTCTGCAGCCCACCTTTCCCGTTTGCAACAGCACCAGCTCCGAATTGAAGACGGTGAAAACCGGAGCCGCAGGAACAACATCCGGTTGCAGGGTGTTCCGGAGGCAACCTCGGGTACTGATCTCAAACCCACTATCACCGCTATCCTCAACCAGGTCCTGGGCAGGGAGGTTGCATCCCCTATCGAACTGGACAGAGTACATAGGGTGGGGGGCGATCGCGGGGACCGCCCTCGGGATGTCCTGTGCCGGGTACATTACTATACCCTGAAAGAGGAGATCTTACGCAAGGCCTGGCGCCTAGGCCCGTTGGACTTTCACGGATCCTCCATCCACCTATACCCGGATCTCTCCCGTAACACACTATACATGCGACGAGTAGTCCGCCCATTACTGGAAGTGATTCGCCAAGCTGGTGCTTCATACACCTGAGGCCACCCCTTCAGCATCAAAATGACCCGGGATGATAACCACAAATTTGTCCTGTCAGATCCGGACCAACTTCCTGCCTTCTTCCTCTTCCTGGACCAGGACCCTGTCACCGTCCCAAACTGGCTGGACCCTCCAGATGACCGTCAGCGGCTACCGGGCCCTCCTCTTCAGCATCGAAGGTACCCACAGTCTAGATCGGCGCCTTCCGGCACTAGAGAGTGGCGAGCCATGTCATTTTTCCTCCTAGGGGTGTTTTTTTTTTTCCTTCTAGGGGTGGTTTTTTTTTGTTTTTTTTTAGGACTTTTGATCCACTAGGAGGGTGCAGGACTTCGATCAGGTTTGCCATGAATATGTTTCCATTGTTCTGTTTTACTCATTGTTTTTTCCCCTTTCTACTTGTGTTCCCATCGCGTTGCCCCCTTTGAATGCTATTAATGGCTTGACTATGTTACTTGACTTGAAGATCCTCCCGCGGCCCCCGACTGGTACAGTTGTGCTTATTGGGGCTCTGGTGAGACAGATAGTAATGCTAATGTTACCTATTAGTCTGTGACGGGCCCGCTCCCCTGATATCATTATATCTTCCCGGGGCCTGCGGGTTGGCTTGGGAGTTCCTGGACGCAGTCCCTTGGATTGTCCTGGGGCTCCCGGGGGTCCCCTTGGTACCGGTCTCATGTGCTCCGGTGGTTTAGGACTCATGAACCATGTCAGTGACAGCTAACGTGCGCTCGCATCGTTGTCTAGTCTAAGCTGAGACGGTGATCGGGGGTTATGCTGCCATGGATGTCGCGACTGGTCTGTCGGTCCCCGAGGGACCCGTGGGACCATTTGTGCCTCTATTTTGTCCTCAGCTAGTTTCTACCCTGTTGTTACTTTACATATACTTATTCACTGTTTAGGATGCCTGAAAATACCAATAATGTTAACTATACAATCTGCTCTTTAATAACTGGGAAGTTGTGCATTAAATGTCACGGTTATTGGGTAAGTTACATTTATATCAAGTGGAACTTCTGCGCTACTAAAAAATCTCTAAACAATAACAGTCTGCAGCAAACACAAAAAATGCATACACAGCATTAGTAATAAGTGAATAAAAATAGTAGTGCTAGCGCAAGTGGTAAAGCATAACTTAGGATGTATAATAATGGGTAAGCACACAGTACACAAAGTGTGCTAAATCAGTGGTATCTGTGACAAAGCAAAAAAAGCAAAAAACAACACAACAGTCCAACAAGGGTGCTATGTCCAAGCCAAGTGCACTAAAGTCCTTAAAAGTGTGAAGGAGGGATGTCCACTAGTTGCAGAAAGGTGAGGAAAGGAAAGAGCCCCACCACACGGCACGTCTAGTCTCACAGAACTCTCACCTCCAGCCAGACATAACCAGCATGTAGGATATCCTTGGTATAGACAATCTCCCCCAGTGATGTTGTTTGTGGATCCCCACAGGTCAATGGAACGATGGATGTCTAAGTACTCAGGTATATTCACAGGACACAGATAAGGAGAATCCGGGAAAAGACAAAGGAAGCCTCCAATAGTGCGTTAACTTGATAACCAGGGAGTTTTAATAAAACAAATGTACTTACAACAAAAAAAGATAAAATTGGCATCAAACAGCGGGATCGTAGCGCTTGCAGCACGTCACTCATCTGCCCGTCCTTCCCTTCCCTACGCGTTACGACACAGGGTCACGTGTCTTCATCTGGGGAATGCTATTGGTTGTGGACGGGTATATCGTATTTATACGCAAACCGGAAGTTTCGTATCGGCCATTTTTTCGTAGCCCGCCGCATATAAGGACAGTGTACTTGAGCTGTTTTTAATTGCGCATAGATTACGCAATAAAAAACTTTTTTCAGCGTCACTTTCAGTAGTGGCCTTGCTGTATATGCTATGCATTATAGGATATTAAAATATTGAAGAAACTTTTTACAGAAAATTAGTGTACAGCCACATCATATTTCTGCAAAACCGGAAGGTTTACATCGGCCATTTTTCTGTAGCCCGCCGCATTCAGGAACAATATGCTGTAGCTGATCTCATTTCAAAATAAATTGAACATGTCTATGGACTTCTTGCAGCGGGACTTATTGTTATGTGTATTTAGTAATTTTGGGACACAGCCCAACATGTAAAAGGGGTTGATTAGCCTATATGTTTCTCATATTATTCCATGTATTGGTGCCTCGCCATCTAGTGTTTATATTTGGGTATTGCCACAAATTGTCCAGATCATGGGTATAGTGCCTTTTTTCATCAGAAAAATACTGGGTGATCGGGCATCTGAGTGTCGTGTTCACATGAAACAATTAATATTTCAGAACACTTTTTCCGGAAAGAACAACAAAGACAGAATATGCGATTTACAATGGTTGATTACCTCTTCCTCCTATGAGCAAGGGGGACAGCACAAACCATTACATTGCAAATAGCCGAAATATTTCCCTTAGATAAGAACAACTCAAAAAATTATTAAAAATTCTAAAAATTATTTAAAAAACAATTGAGATCGAAGTCCACATTCATCCCTCCAGGAACTAGAGTTTTCATCTTATGGATCCATTGTGACTCTTTTTGACTTATAGTCCTTATTTTATGGCTTCCCCTCCAATTTTTTGTGTATTTATTAATACCCCAAAACTCCAAACAAGTGGGGTCTTTATTGTGTACTTTCTTAAAATGTCTTGACACATTGTGTTTGGAGGATCCTTTAATAATATTTTTCACATGTTCCTTTACCCGGACTTTCAGGGCTCTCTTTGTTCTACCAATGTACTGTAGATTACAGCTACACTGCAGGACATAGACCACCCCCTCGGTATAGCATCCAATACACTCCTTAATATCAAAGGTCTCTCCTGTATTGGTGGCTATAAATTGCGTCCGTTTCTTTGGGGTTTTTTTTTGTTTTTTCACATGCAAAACAGCCTCTGCAAGGAAAAAAACCTTTTCCTGTGAAAAATACAAAAGGGGGTTTCGGTGGGGGGTCCACAACAGACTTGACCACTAGATCTTTGAATGTAGGCGCCTTTTTGTACAAAATCTGTGGTTTCTCCGGGAGTATTTGGCACAGATCTTTGTCGCTCTGTAGGATATACCAGTATTTCTTAATGATCTTTTCCACATCCTTGTGCTGAGAATTATAATTCAAGATCAGAGCGGGAGCTTTTTGTTCTCTTTGTATTGGAGCCTTTGGTAGTAACATTTTAGATCTCTCTAGTGCGCCCACCTCTTTGATTTGCTTGGAAATGTATAGTTCATCATATCCCTTGCTGGTGAACCGTGACCCAATCAATTGGGCTTGGTTCATATAGTCATCTACCTTCGTGCAATTAATCTTCATTCTAACCAGTTGGCCCCTTGGGATATTGAATAGCCAAGGTTTATGGTGACAGCTATCGGTGGATATGTAACTATTAGTATCCACATTTTTGAAGAAGGTTTTCGTAGTGATCTTATCCCCTTCTATACTGATATTTAGATCAAGAAAATCGACAGATTTCTCATCGATCTTCCAGACCAGTTTGATATTTTGCTCATTGGTGTTCAGTTTGTTCAGGAAGTTTTCAAGTGATTCCTTACTTCCATTCCAAATGATAATGAGGTCATCAATGTACCTCTTATATAGAGTGAGCTCCGCAGGCATATCTTCATATACCGCTGACTCCTCCCACCTTGCCATAAATGCATTGGCTACGCTAGGGGCAAATTTAGCTCCCATCGCGATGCCAATGGTTTGTTTGTAATATGCTTGGTCGTACCAAAAATAATTGTACTTCAAGCATATATCCAGGCACTTAATGAGGTATTTCCGTTGCGAGCATATGAGGTCACTAAAATTTCTCAATAACCATTTGGTGGCATGACATGCGTCATGATGTTTAACAATCGTATATAACGATGACACATCTGCAGTCGCAAGCATTGTTCTGCCTTCCATCACTGGTATTGAGTCCAATAGCTGTAAGATATGTTTCGTATCTTTTAGGAAAGCGTTGGTTTTTTGAACCGCTGGTTGCATGAAGTGGTCTATATATTGACCCAATCTTGAAGTCAATGAGTCTATTCCGTTGACAATTGGTCTACCTGGAGGATTCTCTTTTGACTTGTGTATTTTGGGGATGGTGTAGATTACCGGTACCCTGCATGATTCGGGGATCAGGTATCTTGCCTCCTTTTTATTTAGGATCCCCTTCTTTGTTCCCAGACAGATGACTCTTTGCACTTCCTTCTTATATTTCAAAAGTGGATTTCCAAGCAATTTACAGTAGGTGTCTGTGTCTTGTAATTGTCTGTCCAATTCGTCTTTGTATTGTTGTTTGGACTGGACCACCACTGCCCAGTGGTGGTCCAGTCCAAACAACAATACAAAGACGAATTGGACAGACAATTACAAGACACAGACACCTACTGTAAATTGCTTGGAAATCCACTTTTGAAATATAAGAAGGAAGTGCAAAGAGTCATCTGTCTGGGAACAAAGAAGGGGATCCTAAATAAAAAGGAGGCAAGATACCTGATCCCTGAATCATGCAGGGTACCGGTAATCTACACCATCCCCAAAATACACAAGTCAAAAGAGAATCCTCCAGGTAGACCAATTGTCAACGGAATAGACTCATTGACTTCAAGATTGGGTCAATATATAGACCACTTCATGCAACCAGCGGTTCAAAAAACCAACGCTTTCCTAAAAGATACGAAACATATCTTACAGCTATTGGACTCAATACCAGTGATGGAAGGCAGAACAATGCTTGCGACTGCAGATGTGTCATCGTTATATACGATTGTTAAACATCATGACGCATGTCATGCCACCAAATGGTTATTGAGAAATTTTAGTGACCTCATATGCTCGCAACGGAAATACCTCATTAAGTGCCTGGATATATGCTTGAAGTACAATTATTTTTGGTACGACCAAGCATATTACAAACAAACCATTGGCATCGCGATGGGAGCTAAATTTGCCCCTAGCGTAGCCAATGCATTTATGGCAAGGTGGGAGGAGTCAGCGGTATATGAAGATATGCCTGCGGAGCTCACTCTATATAAGAGGTACATTGATGACCTCATTATCATTTGGAATGGAAGTAAGGAATCACTTGAAAACTTCCTGAACAAACTGAACACCAATGAGCAAAATATCAAACTGGTCTGGAAGATCGATGAGAAATCTGTCGATTTTCTTGATCTAAATATCAGTATAGAAGGGGATAAGATCACTACGAAAACCTTCTTCAAAAATGTGGATACTAATAGTTACATATCCACCGATAGCTGTCACCATAAACCTTGGCTATTCAATATCCCAAGGGGCCAACTGGTTAGAATGAAGAGGAATTGCACGAAGGTAGATGACTATATGAACCAAGCCCAATTGATTGGGTCACGGTTCACCAGCAAGGGATATGATGAACTATACATTTCCAAGCAAATCAAAGAGGTGGGCGCACTAGAGAGATCTAAAATGTTACTACCAAAGGCTCCAATACAAAGAGAACAAAAAGCTCCCGCTCTGATCTTGAATTATAATTCTCAGCACAAGGATGTGGAAAAGATCATTAAGAAATACTGGTATATCCTACAGAGCGACAAAGATCTGTGCCAAATACTCCCGAGAAACCACAGATTTTGTACAAAAAGGCGCCTACATTCAAAGATCTAGTGGTCAAGTCTGTTGTGGACCCCCCACCGAAACCCCCTTTTGTATTTTTCACAGGAAAAGGTTTTTTTCCTTGCAGAGGCTGTTTTGCATGTGAAAAAACAAAAAAACCCCAAAAGAAACGGACGCAATTTATAGCCACCAATACAGGAGAGACCTTTGATATTAAGGAGTGTATTGGATGCTATACCGAGGGGGTGGTCTATGTCCTGCAGTGTAGCTGTAATCTACAGTACATTGGTAGAACAAAGAGAGCCCTGAAAGTCCGGGTAAAGGAACATGTGAAAAATATTATTAAAGGATCCTCCAAACACAATGTGTCAAGACATTTTAAGAAAGTACACAATAAAGACCCCACTTGTTTGGAGTTTTGGGGTATTGATAAATACACAAAAAATTGGAGGGGAAGCCATAAAATAAGGACTATAAGTCAAAAAGAGTCACAATGGATGCATAAGATGAAAACTCTAGTTCCTGGAGGGATGAATGTGGACTTCGATCTCAATTGTTTTTTAAATAATTTTTAGAATTTTTAATAATTTTTTGAGTTGTTCTTATCTAAGGGAAATATTTCGGCTATTTGCAATGTAATGGTTTGTGCTGTCCCCCTTGCTCATAGGAGGAAGAGGTAATCAACCATTGTAAATCGCATATTCTGTCTTTGTTGTTCTTTCCGGAAAAAGTGTTCTGAAATATTAATTGTTTCATGTGAACACGACACTCAGATGCCCGATCACCCAGTATTTTTCTGATGAAAAAAGGCACTATACCCATGATCTGGACAATTTGTGGCAATACCCAAATATAAACACTAGATGGCGAGGCACCAATACATGGAATAATATGAGAAACATATAGGCTAATCAACCCCTTTTACATGTTGGGCTGTGTCCCAAAATTACTAAATACACATAACAATAAGTCCCGCTGCAAGAAGTCCATAGACATGTTCAATTTATTTTGAAATGAGATCAGCTACAGCATATTGTTCCTGAATGCGGCGGGCTACAGAAAAATGGCCGATGTAAACCTTCCGGTTTTGCAGAAATATGATGTGGCTGTACACTAATTTTCTGTAAAAAGTTTCTTCAATATTTTAATATCCTATAATGCATAGCATATACAGCAAGGCCACTACTGAAAGTGACGCTGAAAAAAGTTTTTTATTGCGTAATCTATGCGCAATTAAAAACAGCTCAAGTACACTGTCCTTATATGCGGCGGGCTACGAAAAAATGGCCGATACGAAACTTCCGGTTTGCGTATAAATACGATATACCCGTCCACAACCAATAGCATTCCCCAGATGAAGACACGTGACCCTGTGTCGTAACGCGTAGGGAAGGGAAGGACGGGCAGATGAGTGACGTGCTGCAAGCGCTACGATCCCGCTGTTTGATGCCAATTTTATCTTTTTTTGTTGTAAGTACATTTGTTTTATTAAAACTCCCTGGTTATCAAGTTAACGCACTATTGGAGGCTTCCTTTGTCTTTTCCCGGATTCTCCTTATCTGTGTCCTGTGAATATACCTGAGTACTTAGACATCCATCGTTCCATTGACCTGTGGGGATCCACAAACAACATCACTGGGGGAGATTGTCTATACCAAGGATATCCTACATGCTGGTTATGTCTGGCTGGAGGTGAGAGTTCTGTGAGACTAGACGTGCCGTGTGGTGGGGCTCTTTCCTTTCCTCACCTTTTGCAACTAGTGGACATCCCTCCTTCACACTTTTAAGGACTTTAGTGCACTTGGCTTGGACATAGCACCCTTGTTGGACTGTTGTGTTGTTTTTGCTTTTTTTGCTTTGTCACAGATACCACTGATTTAGCACACTTTGTGTACTGTGTGCTTACCCATTATTATACATCCTAAGTTATGCTTTACCACTTGCGCTAGCACTACTATTTTTATTCAAGTTACATTTATGTTCTGTATGCCTGCTAAGTTGCCGGGATCACAACTCGGCTGTTCTAACCCTGTTCTCTCTCCCTAAATTTAGTCCGTTAACACGTGTCACGAGGTGCTGGGACAATAGTAGTTTTTCCTTTTTTTTTTTTTTATTCTAAGCTTTGTCAAAACTTACCTCTCCTCTCCTCTCCTCTCCTCTTCCTTTCTTGCTGTCTTCCTTTCCCTTTTTCCTCTCCCGTTCCCTATTCTTCGGCTCCAACCTTCCTTTCTCTCCCCCCCCCCCCAACTCCATCGGCAATGGTTCTCACCCCAACAATTTTGTTCCTACAACGTTAATGGCCTCTGCCTCTTAAACCCTTCCCGCCCGGCCAATAGCCGATTTACGGCCGGGAAGTGGTTATGAAATTGACAGGCCGTTCTCAAACGGCCGCAGATTTCATGCCCGCTACGCGCCCTGCGGCGCGCAGCGCGGCGATCGGTGATGCGGGGTGTCAGTCAGACACCCTGCACCTCCGATCTCACGAGAGCCTCGTTTACCCCGTGATCAGCCTCCAATCACGGGACAATGTAAACAGGAATAGCCCGCCGACGGCTCTTCCTCACTCGCGCTGACAGACGCATGTAGAGGAGAGCCGATCATCGGGCTCTCCTGACAGGGGGGCTCGCGCTGATTTTTTTCACGCAGCCCACCCTCGGATTAGACCACCAGGGAAAAAAATAAATAAATAAATAAAGACAAAAAAAAAAAAAAAAAAAATATGCAAAAAAATAAAATGACAAAAAAAAAGGGGGCAGTAAAAAAAAATGATGCCCCAATCAGTGCCCACACATGGGCACTGATTGGCAATCCATCAGTGCCACCCCTTGATCATCAGTGCCACCCCAGTGTCCAGTGCCACCCACAGTGCCTCCATGCCCTGGCCCACCTCCTGCCCACCTTGCCACCTATCAGTGCCACCTTGCTATCAGTCTTGCCGCCAATCAGTGCCCACCTGTGCCCGCCTATCAGTGCCCACCTGTGCCGCCTATCAGTGCCCAACCTGTGCCGCCGCCCACCTTCGCCTATGAGTGCCCAGTGCTGCCTATGAGTGCCCATCATGCCGCCCATGAGTGCCTCAGTGCCGCCCTGAGTGCCCATCTGCCCATACCAGCGCCCCCAGTGCCCATCAGTGCTACCTCCTAATCTGCCCATCAGAACTTCATCGTCATCTGCCACCTCATCGGTGCCCCACACAATGTGCCCATAATTGAAAGAGAAAACATCTCAATTTACCAGAAAAAAATAAAAACTTTATTTTTTTTTCAAAAGCTCTAATTTTTAGTTGTTGCACAAAAAAAAAAAAACGCAGAGGTGATTCAAATGCTCTATTTGTGGGGAAAAAAGGAAACGCCAATTTTGTTTGGGTGCAGTGTACAACCGCGCAATTGTCATTAATGGACAGTGCTCTGAAAATGGCTTGCCGTAAGTGCCTGGTATGGAAGTGGTTAAAGAGGCCACTTCCTTATCACATGCGATTTCACGCCGTCAATGTGCTTCTGAAATCTTCACTCCCTTTCTCCAACATTTCTATCGGTGGTTCCATAGCACTAACCAACTAGCCTTTCATAAGACGCTCCCCATAGAGGTGCTTGACAGCTTTCTGACCCTTATGGAAGGTATGTTTTCGTGAAATTCCTGCTATGGGGTACAAAATTTACAGTAGCTAACATCTATCTTCCAAATGTTAACAAGTGTCGTAAGCGCTGAACTACTTAAAGATTGTATCGGGGTTAATGGAGGGTAAGCTCGTCTTGGGAGGTGACTTTAAACACCCCTCTAGAGCCATCTTTTAGATTCCTCTGCCTCACGATCGGGTGTCTCATTCCTTAACTGAGGGCGCTGAAGCGGGCATTTTTTGATATGCGTCTTGTGGACGTTTAGAGAGTGTTTACAACCCCACGTCCCGCGATATACCCACTTCCTCTCATGTATACCACACCTATAGTCGCATAGACTATCTGATGAGCGACCACAGCTGTCTAGATTGGTCTCCTGAATGCAGCATAGACCCGTGGTCTGGTCTGACCACTCTCCAATCCACATGGCGTTCTCGATCCCCTCCACTCCAGTTAGGGAGTGGACGTGGCGCTTGAATGATTCGTTACTTGCGACTCCGGAGTGTATGGAGGGTCTCTGATACAATCTCTAACTTCTTTGCTGATCACGCCTCAGATACGACTGCAGTGCCCTTCCAATGGGAGCACTGAAGGCCGTACTACGCGGAACCTTTATCCAAATGGGTGCGCGTCTGAAAAAGGAACGCTCGGCCCGCCATAGAGGCAGCAGTCCGAACTCTTAGAGACCTAGAAATTGAACACAAACGATCCCCGTCGGTGACAACGCTGTCGGATGTGTCTAGGGCGCGATCAGAACTATACGAGACCTCCGCACGCACATATGCGACCCGATCGCCAGGTTCCCCTTGTACTAAAGAGGTGGACCAATTGTCCTACATCTCGGATACGGTACTCTCTACTTTAAAAGCTGACACCATTGCTGATCTGGAAACCCCTATCACGGAAGATGAAGTCGCCAAAGCCATAGCATGTACGCCGAGTGGAAAGAGCCCGGGTCCAGATGGCTTCACCCCCAAGTTCTATAAACTATTTTCGGCCTTCTCGCGCCCCTTCTTACTAAGGTCTTTAACTCTCTGACAGGGGGCTCAGTGTTTCCTCCACAAACACTGAGGCCCACATCTCCCTAATTCCAAAGCCAGGCAAAGACCCTACTCTCTGCGCTAACTATAGGCCGATCTCTTTGATTGGAGTTGACCTGAAAGTCTTTGCTAAAATACTGGCAAATAGGATACAGCCACTGTTGCCAGGGATAATTCACCTAGATCAGGTCGGCTTTGTAAGTGGCCGGGAGGCTAGGGACAATACCCTAAAGACCCTTCTTTTTAACTGATTATGCCCGGTCTCACGATATCCCATTATGTCTCTTGACAGTCGATGCCGAAAAGGCATTTGACCGAGTAGACGGCAGTTCCTCCAACTGTCCCTGCAACAAATCGGCTTGGGACCTAATATGATGGCGAGGATAATGTCCCTTTACTCTTCCCCATCTGCTAGGGTTAGGTTGAATGGCTCGCTATCCCCGACCTTCTCCATATCCAACGGACTAGACAGGGATGCCCACTATCCCCCCTCCTCTACGTTCTTACAATGGAACATCTAGCCATTGCTATACTAATAATCCCCTCGGTTCAGGGCCTCACAATCAGGCCCATCCATACTAAACTCGCCCTTTTCGTGGATGATCTGCTCTTGTTCGTGACACGCCCACATACATCCTTCCGCTCAGTGCTCCAGGAGTTTCAGAAGTTTGGAGCAGTTAGCAATTTCAAGGTAAACTACACTAAATCGGAGATCCTTAACATATCTTTGTCCAAGCCAGACCTACGGAGACTGTCGACTACCTTTTCCTTCAAAACTGGTTCTACCTCCATCGGGTACCTCGGAATTCAAATTCCGACGGATCCATCCAACTCTTTTCTCTGAACTTACCCCCCTGCTACTTAGGACCCAAGCAGACTTAATCACTTATGCGTCCAAACGGCTCTCATGGCTAGGTAGAGTAAATGCCCTGAAAATGGATGTTCTCCCTAGGTTCCTATATTTGTTCCAAACAGATCCTATTCATATTCCTAATTCGTACTTCAAGAAGCTGCACCGGATACTCTCCAAATTCATCTGGAATGCTGCCCGTCCCAGAATACGATATGAAACATTATCTCTTCCAAAGGATAGGGGGAGCTGGAGCCCCAGATGCCTCCTTGTATCATAAGGCCAGGGTGCTCACTCGTATACTGGACTGGTTTCATCACTCCTCAACCAAGCTCTGGGTTCAGTTGGAGAGCCACATGAACCCTGTTGAACTCTCCGCTCTCCCATTGATCTCACCTACGGTTCGGGGGGGTTGTGCCCTTTCGGCGACCTTACCATTCAAACGATCCAGACTTGGGATCACTTACGATCTAGGAGGGGCTTGTCGAACCACATGGGGCCCATGACTCCCTTTTTTCGGGACCCCGGCCTTTCCGCCAGCCATGTCCGTGACAAGATTCGGACCATGGCGAAAGAGGATCATAGGAGGCTAGCCCAGGTCCTTCGTGCGGACCCCACCCTGAGGAATGATACCCCAACCGATCCGTCCTCCCGGCACCCCACGCGGTGGCTTCTGAGGCAACAGATTACTTCTTACATTCGATCTTTCCCGTCCATTCCGGACATCCTTGCTGAACCAACGGAGTTTGAGGCACTGCTTCTGCAGACGGATCCTCCAACACATGTGATATCCCGACTCTATTCCCTGTTGCTCAATATCTCCTTCCCTAACTCCCCGCCGTTTACAGTGGCCTGGGAGACGGACCTCAGCCACTCTATCTCCCTTATTGACTGGAAGAAATGTTTTGTCCTGACACACAAACTATCCTTGGCCACTAAAACCCAAGAGAAGGGGTTCAAGTTGCTAACGAGATGGTATAGATGCCCAACAACTGTCCATCATTTCATTCGACAGTGCCGGATACCTGCTGGCGGTGTCTTAAATACCGGGGTACCATGCTCCACATCTGGTGGGACTGCCCCCCGCATTCAGGGATTCTGGCAGCGGATTTTTAAACTCTACTGCAAACTGATGGCGACCTCTATTCACCCCTCTCCTGAGATGGCTCTCTTATTTTTTACTTCCGGGCACGTTCAAATCCATCAAAAACGATGTACTACGACACTTCCTGGCGGTGGCCAGAGTGGTGATCCCCCGTCATTGGAGAACGGCAACCATGCCTCCCTGGGAGAGTGGGCTGTTGAAGTGGACCGTATAAGGGACCTTG